>OV121138.1:22818064-25322064 GCA_921294245.1 Brassicogethes aeneus | reverse complement strand
AATTGGTGGACAACGAGGCCGAACATTTCCACCAGGCCGAAGATTCCTTCGAGGAGGATGTCAATCTGGTCAACCCGACTGCCCATGTCGATGGCCAGCCCCCGTCGCCTTCAGATGCCACCACTATCCTCGAGGGCCAACCTGGAAGACTACCGGCACTAGGGCCGGAGACTTCCATGATTCTTCCGACCCAAGAGGACCGCGTACAACAAGGTTATCGAGAAGCGCTGTTTTCAACCAATCAAAATTAAGGAAAATTTTCGAAATAGAAACGTTCAAATGGGCGGAAACAATTGAAAAAGACACATTTGTTTCCAGCCAATCAAATACCAAAACGTTTTCTATTGGTTAGTTTAACTTTTGCTAAAATTTTACATTTTCCAAATGCCCTTATTTGGTCATACGAAATTCCAAAGCTTCTATTTTGTTCTAGAAACACGGTTTTCGTGACCAAATAAGGTAATGAAACGAGTTATCAATTCTTATTGGTTTCAAAATCCTTCTGATTTAATATAAATAGTAATGCCTGCTACACTACAATCAGTTCAAATTACGAGCTCAAAGCGACTTCCAGCTTTGACTCCTACTCGATGTGCCATCTCGACTAAACCAACTGGTAACTTATTTTGACTTGAAATATGGTTTTTATTGTTTGCCTATTTTTTAAAATTAATTTCCTTCGGGAATTAATTATTGTTTGATTAAAATTCAAGTGATTGAATTTATTTTGAATTAAACTTCGAAAGATTCGTAATTAATTTATGTTTGATATTTAAAACCCGTTCGTAGAACGAAAATTCAAGTGATTGAATTTTATTTTTGAATTAAACTTCGAAAGATTCGAAGTTAAATTATTTTTGATATTTAAAAACAGTTCGTAGAACTAAAACTTGTAAATTCAAGTGAATTGAATTTATTTTTGAATTAAAATTCGAAAGATTCGAATTTGTTTAAAGAAAAAGGTAAACTTCTGGTAAACAATGCCGTACGATAAGAAGGCTTTGAAGAAATTAGCTAAAGTACGGGATACTTTGGTTCGTTCATTCAAATACCAACTTAAAGCCCGCCGTCCAGTCTACCAGATCGTGAGAAGACAAACCAACTGGTAACTTATTTTAAATTTGAATATTGTTTTTATTGTTTGCCTTTTAAAATTAATTTCCTTCGGGAATTAATTATTGTTTAAATTAAAATTCAAGTGATTGAATTTATTTTGAATTAAACTTCGAAAGATTCGTAGTTAATTTATGTTTGATATTTAAAACCCGTTCGTAGAACGAAAAAACTTGTAAATTCAAGTGATTGAATTTATTTTGAATTAAAATTCGAAAGATCGAATTTTTAATGCCGTACGATAAAAATAATTTGAAGAAGCTAACTAAAGTGAGGGACACTTTGGTACGTTCTTTCAAGTTTCAATTGAAAGCCCGCCAGCCGACTTACCGCATCGTAAGGAATGTCATTGTCAACGCCAATGGAGATGTGATTGAAGACTTGATGGAAACCCACCGTCGCCAAAGTCAACAAGAAAACTGATATGCCCATTACACGCTCAGCTTCCAAAATAGCGAAGTTGAACGCCGTTACTGAAGAAATCAAGGCTTCTGTGGACAACGTCTTCGAAGACAACGAATTGATTTCCCAAGTCAATAATCCTTTAGAATTGGTTGGAACTGCTGCCATGGACACCGTTGCCGACGTGCCCATGCACGTTCCACGTTATCAGATGGACCTTAATGTACCCATGGTTCTACAAGAAGCCCAGTCTGGAACAACCCTGCATAACAACGCTGCTAGCGTTTGTTTGAACCCTTCAGGTGCATGTAGCACTATTCTGCCTGCCCAATCCGAACCTCAGACAACATGCAGCCCTCAGGAAGAACCAAGAGGACGTCATTCCTTGGACCAGCCGATCCAATCACAACAAGGCTATCGAGAAGCTCTGTTTTCAACCAAGCAAAACACAGGAAATTTTACGAAAAAGAAACGTTTTCTATTGGCTGTTACAAATTTCAAAAAACATTTGTTTCCAGCCAATCAAATGTCAAAACGCTTTCTATTGGCTGTACTAAGATTTGCTAAAATTTTACATTTTCCAAATGCCCTTATTTGGTCATACGAAATTCCAAAGCTTCTATTTTGTTCTAGAAACACGGTTTTCGTGACCAAATAAGGTAATGAAATGAAATATCGATTATTATTGGTTTCAAAATCCTTTCGATTTAATATAAATAGTAATGCCTGGTGCATTAAAATCAGTTCAATTTACGAGCTCAAAGCGACTTCCAGCTTGGACTCTACTTGATGTGCCATCTCGACAAACCAACTGGTAACTTATTTTGACTTTGAATATTGTTTTTATTGTTTGCCTATTAAAATTAATTTCCTTCGGGAATTAATTATTGTTTGAATTAAAATTCAAGTGATTGAATTTATTTTGAATTAAACTTCGAAAGATTCGTTGTTAAATTTATGTTTGATATTTAAAACCCGTTCGTAGAACGAAAATTCAACTGATTGAATTTAATTTGAATTAAACTTCGAAAGATTCGTAGTTGAATTATTTTTGATACTTAAAAAACAGTTCGTAGAACTAAAAACTTGTAAATTCAAGTGATTGAATTTAATTTTGAATTAAAATTCGAAAGATCGAATTTAAATAAAAGAAAAGGTAAACTTCTGGTAAACAATGCCGTACGATAAGAAGAATTTGAAGAAGTTAACTAAAGTAAGGGATACTTTGGTACGTTCTTTCAAGTTCCAACTTAGAGCCCGCCGTCCAATTTACCAAATTGTCCGAAATGTCATCGTTAATGCCAATGGGGATGTGATTGAAGATTTGATGGAAACCAGCCACCAACAAAGTTAGATGATATGCCCATTACACGCTCAGCTTCCAAAATAGCGAAGTTGAACGAAGTTACTAAAGAAATCAAGGCTTCTGTGGACAACGTCTTCGAAGACATTGATTTGATTTCCAAAGTCAATACACATTTAGAATTGGTTGGAATTGCTGCCATGGACACCGTTGCCGACGTGCCCACGCACGTTCCACGTTATCAGATGGACCTTCATGTACCCCAGATTCTACAAGAAGCCCAATCTGGGACAACCCTGCATAACAGCGCTGCTAGCGTTTGTTTCAACACTTCAGGTGCATGTAGCACTATTTTGCCTGCCCAATCGGATCCTCAGTCAGCATGCAACCTTCAGGAAGAACCAAGAGGACGTCATTCCTTGGACCAACCGATCCAATCACAACAAGGCTATCGAGAAGCTCTGTTTTCAACCAATCAAAATGCAGGAAATTTTAAGAAAAAGAAACGATTTCTATTGGTCGTTACAAAATTTAAGAAACTTTTGTTTCCAGCCAATCAAAAATCAAAACGCTTTCTATTGGCTTTGTCAAAATTTTACATTTTCCAAATGCCCTTATTTGGTAATACGAAATTCCAAAGCTTCTATTTTGTTCTAGAAACACGGTTTTCGTGACCAAATAAGGTAATGAAATGAGATTTCAATTATTATTGGTTTCAAAACCTTCCAAATTTAATATAAATAGTAATGCCTGTTGCATTAAAATCAGTTCAATTTACGGGCTCAAAGCGACTTCCAGCTTTGACTCTACTCGATGTGCCATCTCGACAAATTTTTAAAATTAATTTCCTTCGGGAATTAATTATTGTTTGAATTAAAATTCAAGTGATTGAATTTATTTTGAATTAAACTTCGAAAGATTCGTAGTTAAATTTATGTTTGATATTTAAAACCCGTTCGTAGAACGAAAATTCAACTGATTGAATTTATTTTGAATTAAACTTCGAAAGATTCGTAGTTAATTTATGTTTGATATTTAAAACCCGTTCGTAGAACGAAAATTCAACTGATTGAATTTATTTTGAATTAAACTTCGAAAGATTCGTAGTTGAATTATTTTTGATATTTAAAAAATAGTTCGTAGAACAAAAAACTTGTAAATTCAAGTGATTGAATTTAATTTTGAATTAAAATTCGAACGATTCGAATTTAAATAAAAGAAAAAATTAACTTCTGGTAAACAATGCCCTTCGATAAGAAGAATTTGAAGAAGTTAACTAAAGTAAGGGATACTTTGGTACGTTCTTTTAAATTCCAACTCCAAGCCCGCAGACGTACCTACCAGGTTATCCGCAGTGTCGTAGTCAACGCAAATGGGGAGGTTATCGAAGATTTGTTGGCAACCAGCCGTCAGCAAGTTTAGATGGTAAATCTTTGCTATGCCCACTACACGCTCAGCTTCCAAGATAGTGAAGTTGAACGAAGTTACTAAAGTAATCAAGGCTTCTGTGGACGACGTCTTCGAAGACATTGATTTGGTTTCCGAGGTAAACGAGAATTTAGAATTGGTTGGAACTGCTGACATGGACACTGTTGCCGACGTGCCCACGCACGTTCCACGTTACCAGATGGACCTTCATGTACCCCAGGTTTTACAAGAAGCCCAATCTGGACCAACTCTGCATAACAACGCTGCTAGCGTTTGTTTCAACACTTTAGGTGCGTGTAGCACACTTTTGCCTGCCCAAATGGATCCTCAGTCAGCAAGCAGCCTTCAGGAAGAACCAAGAGGACGTCATTCCTTGGACCAACCGATCCAATTACAACAAGGCCTCTGAAGCTCCTATCTTCCTTTGTTAAAAGTGTTCGTCTTTCAGCGTTTTTTGCTGCCCAAGCAAAAAATCCAATAATTAAAAAAATATAACAGGTTTCGAATATTAATGAGCTAATTAAAAGTTAAATAACAAATGAGTCATTTAATGAACAAAAACAAAATATGTTTTGAGTATTAATGTGCAAATTAAATTAAATATCAAATGAGATTTTTAATGACACAAATTCCGAGAATTACGATTGAATAAAGTACACTTTACATTATGTGTTTTATCATATGACTTGTCATATGATTTGGTCATACTATAAATGATATGATTTGTATTTGAAATGATCTTCAGAAGTCTATGTTTACACCATGTGACAGCTTATGATAGAGTTTATGACTTTAGTTAACTGCTTGTCATGATGTTGACAGTTCAAAAGATGATGAAGGACGACACTTTATTAGATATTGCAATGTGCCTTATAGTGCTAGTGCAAAAACGAAGACACGTATTATTGTGTAAACGCAAAAAGAGAAGAGTGAGGCAGTTGTGGGCACGTGAGTGGCTTCTTCGGCGGGACTATGGCTATGGTGCTACAAATTTCGTGTTTAAAGAATTAAAATATGAAGATCCTACCAGCTTTAAAAATTATTGTAGGATGTCGTCGAATACGTTTGACACACTTTTGTATAAAGTAGAGCCTTTACTAAAGCGTCAAAACACGGTCCTTCGTGAAAGCATCTCTGTAAGAACTCAGTGAGTAATAATTTATTTATTTTATTTTAGGCTATAATTAAGTATCTATTGCAGATTACTGGTGACTCTGCGTTATATTGCAACAGGTGACAACTTCCGAAGTTTGAGCTATGCTTTCCGACTTTCAGTACCCGCACTGTCACAATTAATTCCGAAAACAGTGAATGCAATTTATACGGTTTTAAAAAAAGATTTACGAACCCCAAAAACAACGGATGCATGGCAAAAGATCGCCAGCCGATTTGAGACCATGTGGAATTTTCCAAACTCTCTTGGAGCCCTTGATGGCAAACATATTGCATTTCGTGCAAGAAAATCGGATGGTTCCTTTTACTACAACTACAAAAATTTCAACAGCATTATTTTACTGGCTTTGGTGGATGCCGATTATAATTTTATATATGTGGATGTGGGATGTAATGGACGTGCTAGTGATGGTGGGGTGTACAGTAATAGTACCTTATGTACAGCTATTCAAGACAATTTACTTAATTTTCCCCAAGATACCACTTTACCAAACTCGCAAGTCCAAGTACCGTTTGTTATTCTCGCGGATGATGCATTTCGGTTATCCAATCGAATAATGAAACCATGTGCACAAAGATCCAGTCAAGAAGACAAAATTTTCAACTATAGACTAAGCCGCGCTCGACGCGTTGTGGAAAATGCATTTGGAATACTTGCGAACCGATTTCAGATATTGCAACGAGACATCCGGTTAGATGTTGAAAAGGTACAAAGTATTGTTTTAACGTGCTGTACTCTCCACAACTTTATTAAAGAAAAGGAAGGTAAAAGAGTTTACCTAAAAGGCGTAGACATTGAAAACGTGAATAATGTCTCATTTAGTGCAGGAGATTGGAGGTCCAATGTATGTATGACAGATTTAGCAAGATGTAGTGTTAATCGTTCTCCTGACGATGCAATCTCTATTAGGAAACGCTTTGTTCAATATTTTAATAATGTAGGTTTTGTATCTTGGCAATGGGAAGCTATTAAAAACTTTAATTTCTAGAAAACTGTTTTATTTATTTAGGTTAATAGCATTTGGTGGGTGATCAACATAAAGAATTGTCGCTGTCTCGTTCTGTTTCTTGATTGTCAGCCATTTCTTTTTGCTGTCGTACAGGATTTTGTTAATCTCATGTTTGACGTCATTTAAAACGTCTTCATCGTCTATAGCCCGCAGTTCCCGGGCCACATAGTCAGCAAATACCTCAACATCACTTTTGGAAGTTTCCACAGTTGATGAAGCCGTTAATTTCGACCCTAAAATATCAAGCATGGAAACGGTCTTTGTCATAATCGGATCGGATATTTCCACTTCCTGGCGCTTTCTTTTCCCTCTAGAGGATTGTGGTGGTATACTCTCGGTTACACTTCTTTCGGTAGATGAAGAATCCATAGTGGCGCTGTCGATATCCAGAGCCTCTTCTTCATCATCATCAATAACTTGAGTCTAAAATAATAATAATACAAAGAAAAAATCTATCACAACGGTATAATGTCGTCGCCTACCAATAGGTCCAAAGAGCTTTTAGTTTTTCGTGTTTTTACATGAGGTATCAAAAACAAAAGCTTTTCGTACCACCAAACTGATGGCTCGTACATTTCTTCTGTGCCAGCACCGGACTTTTGGCTGTCGTGCATTTTGGTATTCTCGTGTGAAAACGACTGCCTCAAGCTGGTTAATTTTTTCTTAACATCGTCTACTGTTACCCGACCATCAATGTTTTTTAATTCATCCGTAATTTTCTGCAGTTTATCAGTCCTGGCGTGTTTATTGCTATAAAACTTATGTTTTGTGTCATATAAACATGGATAAGTTTCATATTGCTCTATCAGAGCTAAAGTTAGGTCTCTGGACCACTCCATCTTCAAACCACAACATAATTAGCTATTTAATTTAAAAATACATATAGTGTAACTTACCTTGTTTACCATTTTAACTTAAGAAAATTAACACAACCACTTTGACTTTGACTTTGACGTTAAGCTTTTAATAAAGTCAATTATAAAGGTAGTGAAATTTACGGTAATCATATGAAATATCATTTGAAAATAGATACGGTTCTAATTGCCAAAATTACTTGTGATTCCTTATTAATTGCTATGTGACCGCACTTATGAGTACTTTTAAGTGATAAAATCATACAGTGTAAACTTGTAATATTTACATATGACCAAATCATGTGATAAAACACATAATGTAAAGTAAGCTTAAGTAGATGCAATTAAATATGCAAATAGTAAAAATATGTGCCGCCAGTGTGGCGCCGCAAACTTATTTATCTAATTAAATATGCAAATAATAAAAATTCGTGCCACCAATTGCAAGGTTGCGGCCGCCCATTGGGGCCTCTATGGAAGTGCGTCTCAGCGGGTGAGAAAAACAACGCCAGTGTGGCGCCAGAATATGTCGCGCGCGTATCTGTATTTTTGCTTTACAAAATATATTTTTTTTTGATTTCTGGATTGCGTTCATGACGTTTACTCGATTCACTCGGTGTCTAGACTTTCACTTGCGTAAATCGTTCGTGACTACTAAGATATTTAACACCGATTTTACATATATAACCCACCTCTTGTGCGTTAAAACAACTCCGCATGCGCATTGTAGTGTGTTAATGTCAAATTTGAATTTTGGTTATTTGTGTTGACAATTTTTTTAGCAAATCCAGTGACGGAGATTGTTTAATATATATGTAGGTATTAAATAATATCATATAAATGTAATTATAATAAACTAAATTAACCTATTTTATAAAAAGATGTTTTATTTACATTTTAAAAAGATCCTCTTTCGCCAATTTTTTGATAAAAATGTCCTTCATTTGAGTTTCACCATTTTGAATTTTGGAATTCTGATTCCAGATTCATTATCAGCGAGCACAAAAACCCCTGTATGGTGATTTTCAATTTATTCCGTCAATTTTTTGACAAATATGTCCGCCATTTTGGATCTATCATTTTAAATTTTGGAATTCTGATTTCAGATTTTTTACCAGCGACCACAAAAACCCCTGTATGGTGATTTTCAATTTATTCCGTCAATTTTTGACAAATATGTCCGCCATTTTGGATCTACCATTTTGAATTTTTAAATTCTGATTCCAGATTCGTTATTAGCGACCCAAAAAACCCCTGTATGGTGATTTTTAATTTATTCCGTCAATTTTTTGACAAATATGTCAGCAATTTTGGATCTACCATTTTGAATTTTGGAATTCTAATTCCAGATTCATTATCAGCGTCCCCAAAAACCTCTTTATACGGATTTTTAGGAGAATCCGACTACTCCTTGATATCTTGCCGAAAATTTCGAGAATTGAAACACTTTGCGCCGCATTCAAAAATTATAAAATTTATTATCTTAGGTTCCTATTATAATATTTTTACAAGATATTTTCGTCAGTTGTTTTTAAAGATTTCAAATCATAAAAATCTTGTTTAATACAATTTTATACAAAAAGCACCTCAAGACAAGCGGTTGTGTGTCTTGGGTCCCGTTTAACGCGCACGTACTTCCTCCAAATCGACGTTCAAATTTAAGGAATCAATTAATGATTCTACACGTGATCCACCAGATCCAAGTACAAAAAGGGTGAAAATTGCGTGCGGCACCCCCTCCTGGATTAAGTCCCGAAGGGACCTGTGAAAAAGGGTAAACAACACGTGCTAATTGTAAGCGGTCGAGGTTAAGGAATAAATTCACCACGCCTATTAATTCACCTGAAGTCCAAGTCTGCAAAACCAGATAAGTAAATTAACTAAAGTGCATGACCGTATTAATACTTAATACTAAATTTGAAATACAAAAATTTTAAATCTCAAACAATAAAATCCACGTTTACATAAGAACAGCAAGCATAAACAAGCGTTCATATACATGCATAATCACTCAGGGTCAGTGGCGTACCAATTCGATGGGGTCCAACCATTAATTGTGTGTGTATTTTTGGTCGCATAATGTCGCGGCATGGTTACGCAACTCAAAATACACCCAATTAAACAGTAATTCGAATAACAAGCCTAACATAGCTAGCCTCTTAGACGAAGTTTGGTGGGAGCGGGGGCCCCTTATGCTGGTTTAGCGGATCCCAATACGTTTTAGAATTACTGATGGACTTTTACAAATAAAAAAAATACAGCTACACACTTTAATGTCTGTGGTTGGTTTGGCACTTGACAACATTCGAAGAATAAATTAGGTAACCAACCGACTAGGCGACAATAAACAACTACCCTGGTTAAAATGTCACATAGAGACCCTTTTGAAATCGATATATTTTTGTATCGGATTGTATGGTGTTTCCATAGGGTGTATCGGTATGAATAAGACCCATAGTTGGAATTTATGGTGGTTCTATAGGGATATCCTTCCTTGATTTATTTGCTACCGGTCTCAATAGGGAAAATACACATAAATGTAAAAATTTGTTTTTCTCCCATAGGACCCCATAGGTTTTAACAAAATTTTGTCAAATGTTTTACGGCTGCTCTATAGGGATATCCCTGTAAGTATATCCTTCCTTGAGTTATTTACTATCGGTCTTAATAGGGGAAATGTAGAAGTTATGGTGAACCGATTTATATGCGTTTAGTCCTCAAGGAATGTTATTTCCGAAGAACTATTTATTTTAGAAAATTTGTACCCGGTTTGGGAAGCATCGTGTCATTTGTTGTTGTGTTTTTGTCACTGATCATAAAGGTTTTTTGCCAAAATTTTACTTAATTTTTATGGGTAAGTTCATAGATAATAACAGTTATTATTTTTTATTATTATTTATTTTTATATAATTCCACTGTATTATAACCACAAAACAGTTTTCCAAACTGGAAGGTATTACCTACTTAAGCTATTATAGCTATAATAGCTTTTGCCTCAGGGGCACACCCATATGGTGTGTACGGGAACTAGCGATCCCGGGGTGCCTGAGCTTGAGTGGCAGCACTTGGCTGGCCGCTACACAAGTCCGGGTAGTGTCTGTAACGGAGCGTTCGGCTACCCGGCCAGCGTCTGATCCCCAGAGGGGCGGCTGTCCCCCAACCACCTGGCTGTAGGTATAAAAAGCGATGGAAGGAGACCATCTCAAAAAAACCAACCATGTAAGATGGAGGATAGAAAAAATCATCCCCAGGAGGGTCCGGCAACGCCGGGAATCCCTCTCCGCGCAAGCGGGCTGCCGCACGGATCTGGGAGGGGGGCACTACTTCCAATACTCCCATAAAAGAACCACAGCTCACAACACTTCAAACGATGCTACGAGTAGACAAGCAAGCCGGGGAGTGGTTTAAAGATGGCGGTAAAACGGTGCTCAGGGAGGACGAGATCGTAATGCTGGAGGAGCATAGTAGAAGAAGGTCCATAGCCAGAACGCCGCCAAAGGAAATAAGAGCGAGATTAACTCCCGAAACAACTAGTTTCCCTGAGGACAAAAATGAGTATGGAAAAAGAGGAAGAGGTGGGAAAGAAAATCCAGAGCAAATGCATAAGGAAATGACATACCTTGAGAAGCTAATAGCCCAGACATGCCAAGGGATAGACGAGATATACAAACAGACGGTAGAAATAACAAATACTAAGACGGAAACAAAATGTGCCCCGAGGAAACTGAATGACCTCGCCACCAAATTGAAGTCTATTAGGGTAAACAATTTTATGAAGGCAATACAGGAGGACCTAAGTCAAAAATGCCCCAGATTGAGTTCTGAGGATACAATACGACACACCTCAAGTGGGACACAACCCCACTCCCGCACAATAGGAACCCAAACAGAGGAAGAAATAGGAACCCAGGAAGAGACTGAAGCATACAACGCAATGGAGATCAGAGAGCTCATCGAAGGGACAAATGCTGGAGATGCAATGAAGGTATTCAAAGTACCATGGCTGGAGGAGGCCTATAAAAATACCAAGATTATGGAAGGAAATCCCCTAGGGGCACCAAAGGAATTCGACCAAGCCGTCTTCCCTCTGGAAAGCGAAATCACCCTCCTGAAACGGATACTGCGGCAGGGCAAGGACAAATATCCAGAGTTACTAGAACTTGAAAACGAGGAAACATACATAACCAGAACCGTACAAACAAGTAAGGAGAAAACAACGAACTTCATATACATGATAAGAGTGAAGGGACAGGAAGAAGGAGACATAATAAGCTCGGTACAAAGTCTAGCAAAGACCATGACAGAAAATGAAAGAACAAAGGTTGCAATCCCACGAATCAGCAATATCGAGGTAAACAAACTAAGAAAAATGATAGAGATTGCAGTAAGTGGCACGAACATAGAAGTCCATATCTACACGCCAACGAGAAGGGAAAAAAACTTGGCAAAAGCAAAATACACCAAAAGGAAGGCAGGAATGAGGAAGAAAGCACCCTGTTCGTAAAGGACGACAAGAAAACATATGCGGAACTGCTAAAGGATATCCGAGAGGAAATAAAGAGCGACCCAAACCTGAAGATAAAAACAATTAGAGAAACTAAAAAAGGGGAGTTAATGGTCACGATGAACAAACAAGACCACAATTTCGAGACATTAAAACAAAAGATAAAGGAGAAAATGGGTGACGACTGCGTAAGAGCCAAAAGAGCAGACAAAAATAGAAAAGTCATACATATAAAAGGCATGGATGCTCTGACGACGGAAGAAGAAATAATGGAGGCTCTAGATGACCGGGCTGGAGAAGGCAAAGAAATAGAGATTACTAGCCTGAGACCTGCATACGGTAACACAAAAATTGCAACTATTAGGACTAGGGAAGCAATATCTAAAATTTTACTGGAGACAGGAAAGATATATATAGGGGTGTCAAACTGCGAAATGTATCTGAGGAAAGAAATAAGGAGATGCTACAGATGCTGGGACCACAACCACATAGCAAGGGAATGTCAAGGCCAGGATAGAAGTAAATGCTGCAGTCGCTGCGCACAGGAAGGGCACATAGCGAAAGACTGTCGGAACGAGCTGTACTGCCCTCTGTGCAATAAAACAGGCCATAAAGCTGGCAATGCGGGATGCCCCAAATTTAGAAAGGCAGCATCTTCAACCTAAAAATGCTACAACTTAATGCAAATAGACGCGTGGTGGCACATGAACTATTAGAGGCCACTGCACAAAAACAAAAAATAGACATCCTTCTAATAAGTGAGCCAAACAAAAGATATATCTCCTCTCACAGATGGTACAAGGACCCAGAGGAGAACACGGCAATAAAAATTAATAACCCAAAAATAGTGATACATGGCGCAGGAAATGGAAGTTTTTTCACATACGTGGAACTGGAAAGATACAGAATATACAGCAGTTATCTGTCTCCGAACATCGAGTTGGATAAATTCATACAAAGCCTAGGCGAACTACAGGACAGCATCAAACAAACGAGGAAACGAATCATAATAGGTGGGGACTTCAACGCCAAATCCCCGGAGTGAGGAAGCAAGGCTGAGGACAGAAGAGGAGAAGAACTCACACTTTGGATGGCCGGTAATAAATTAACAGTACTAAATGACGGGCTGCAACCCACTTTTGTACGAGGCAACCAGACCTCGTACATAGATATCACCTGCGTAACAGAAGACGAGGCCGGGAACGTAAACCGCTGGGAAGTAATGGACCAAGAAACACTTAGTGACCACCAATACATATATACAGAAATAAGCACCAGTAGCTTCGAAAGCGAAAACCCTCAGAGAAATCACTGGATAGTCAGAAAACTAGACAGAGACAAATTCGTAAGTACGTTCACAACAGAAATCGAAAAGACAAGGGTACAGAATATGGAACAGTGCATGAAGTGCATCACCAAAAGCTGTGAAGCAGCTATGCCAAAAGGAGGCAAAAACAATGCAGGCCATTGCCTAAAAAAGATCCAACTGCGTAGCGCTAAGAAGAAAAATGACACGAGAGAGAAAGAAAGGGCGGACTGATGAATACCAAGTAGCTCTAAGTAGGTACAAAATAGCAAAAAAGGACATAGGTAGGGAAATCCATAGAGCAAAAAACAACAAATGGCAGGAACTGTGCCAGGAAGTGAAAAATGATGTCTGGGGACAAGGGTACCAGATAGTTATGGGCAGGGTTGGCCAAAAGAAACCTGCGAACATTCCAGGGGAGACCGTGGGAAGAGTCGTGGAAGAGCTGTTCCCACAATTTGAAGAGAAGGAGAGGGAAAAGATCACTTTGGAACCAGAAGACTTCATACCGTTCAATAAAGAGGAAGTAATAGCAGCTGCCAAAAAGCTAAAAAGCGGAAAGGCAGTCGGTCCCGATGGAATCCCACCTGAAATTATTAAACTGGCAGTAGAAGCAGCTCCGCAATACATGGCGGTGATCATAAACGATTCATGTAAGAAAGGAGTCTACCCTCACCAGTTCAAGAATGCCAGTCTTTCAGACCCCTGTGTCTCCTGGACACCATGGGCAAACTGATCGAACAAATGATTGTTGGGTTATACAGGCTGCGGAGGAGGAGATGAGGAAACCCCCGAAGAGAAGGAAGTTATGCGCGCCCATAACAATAGATGTAAAGAACGCATTCAATACAGCGTCCTGGGAGCTCATCAACAAGGAACTGAAGAGTAGAGGAATTTCCAGGTATCTGTTGGCGATCATAAACAGCTACTTAGAGAACAGATATCTAATGATAGGAGAAGACCATACATATAAAATGACTGGAGGGGTCCCGCAAGGGAGCATTCTTGGCCCAACACTATGGAATATACTATATGACGGAGTCCTCGAACTGGCTGTCAATCAAGGAGTGGAGACCATAGCATATGCCGACGACCTAGTGGTCGTGGTTGTGGCCGAGAACGAGGAGCTACTAATGAAAAACGCCAACGACGCCCTAAAGGAAATCAGTTTGGTGGATGAAACGGAATAAGCTAGAAGTGGCTGCTCACAAAACTGAAGCAATACTAATGGTGGGCAAAAAAAGACACGGCAACGTTAGATTCCAGCTGCAGGACAGCATAATCACGCCCAAGGCAAGTCTTAAATACCTCGGCGTCTTCCTGGATAAGAAACTAAAATTCGGAGAGCACATTAAATATGTATGCGGGAAGGCGGATTCTGCGGCGACGGCGCTATGTCGCATACTACTGTAATGCCCGGACTTAAGGCATTGTGAGGTGTTACATTAGGGTGGTAATGAAACGCTGGTGGTCGGCTTGAAGGTTCGTATCGAACCCTGTTTATTGAATAATAATATATTTTATTACAATTATGATGTGGTCAAATAATGCTTATTGCACAGTTTGCACTTTGCGGATTATTGACCTAAGAATGTTAAGTGTCATCATTATGTACAGTGAATGAACTATGTCTCTGCACTTCCCCGAAAAATTAAAAAAAAATGTTTTTATATATTTTTACATTTTTTTTTTGTTTTTTTTTACGTAATACTTATCCTAAGCTATTCTAACATTAAGAAATAATATAATGATACAATAATATGATCTATTATCTATTATGTTTTTATTAACTATTACAATTCCCATTAATTTTAAGTTATATAGAATCCTAATTATACGTAATACATTTTATCTACTAACCTATATACATATCAGCGCTGATTTATATCTACTATAGTAGTATAATTACATAAAAAACTACAAGTTACCTGATACACTTATTCTATATATGGTTTTATCCTATCCTTATGAACTTTAATAACCTTATTATTGTCTAATTTAATAAATACATTAGGACTTACATCCTCTATTACTAAATATGGGCCTTTAAATATGCTTTCTAGTTTATTTCCTGTTTCATTCTTTAACATAATTTTGGAATTAGGTTTATAATTTATGCTGTTACTTTTTAAATCAAATCGTTTTTTTCTTTTAACTTTTGATTCAATTAAATTTTGTTTTGCATCATTCCAAGCTGTTTGCAACCTATATTTAAGCTCTAAGGGATAATCATTAAAATTATATAAGGGGTCTATTTTTCTTATAACGTGTGATGGTAAACTGGCTGACTTTCCAAAAACAAGTTCGTACGGTGCGTATTTGGTTTCCGAATGTACACTAGTATTATAACAAAATGACCAAAAGGGAATCCATGTGCTCCATGTTTCTGGATGTTTAGAAATTTGAATGCGTAAATAGTTACCTAAAGATTTATGATTATTTTCTAATGCACCAATTGTCTGGTGGTGATAGGCTGTTGAATTAAGTTTTTTAATTTTAAGTAGTTTACATATTTCCGAAAAAAATTTGACATAAATTCTGTCCCTTGATCTGTTAATATTATTTGTGGTACGCCATATCTTAATATAAAGTTTTCTACAAAAGCTTTGGAAATGGTTATTGTTTCCTTGTTTTGAATTGGATTACATTCAATAAATTTCGTTAAATCACATTGTAATGTTAAAATATAACGATTGCTCTCTGAATCCATTTCTAATGGTCCTACAATATCTAACATAATTTTTTCAAATGCGGATGAAGAAGTGTTAACGTCATTGGTTCTTTAAAAGGTTTTGAATATTTATATCGTTGACAATCATCACATTTTTTAATAAATTTTTCTACATCAGATTTTAAACCGTTCCAATAAAAATGTATTTTAACATTGTTATAAGATCGTTTTATTCCCGCATGTCCACCTGTTGGTAATATGTGATAGTCATTTAAAATTAATTGTCTAGTTTCTAAATCTGTTATTACCTGAACTCCTTTTACTACTGTTATTCTAATATTTAATTCTTTAACTTTACTGGAAACTTTTAATAAATTAGATATAAGTTGCGCGCTATTTTCATTTCTAATAATTATTACTTCCGGAAGATTATATTTTTCAAAAATATTTTTCAGGTGTCTCAACGACGCTGATCGACTATCCTGAACATTAATATAAATAATATTTAAACTTTTATCATAAATACAGTTTCCATTTACATAAGTAAAGTTTTTATTACTATACATTTTATTAATTAATTTATTGTCAATTGGTCTTAATTCGGTAAATTCATCAGGACATTTTAACACTTCAACAACGCCCGGGTGGCCAGTCCGTTTGTTGGAAAAGTTATTAAATGTATCCGTTTCTTCATTTTGTTTGTTTTGGCGTTCTTTTTGTGCCCGAGTTGTTACTGCAAATATTAGATCTTCTGTTTTACTGGACATATTTTTTAATTCGTCTGATGTTAATTCAATTCGTGGTAAAGCATCCGCTACAATGTTGTCTTTACCCTTAATGTATGTTATTGTAAAGTCATATTCTTCTAAGGTCAGTCTAAATTTTGTTAATCTACTACTCGGATTTGTCATACCAAAAAGATAAATTAAAGGTCTGTGGTCTGTAAAAATTTTGAAATGTCGTCCATATAAATATGGTCCAAAATGTTTAACTGCCCATACGATAGCTAAAAGTTCTTTTTCAATTGTACTATAATTTTTTTCTGCTTTATTGAGGCTTCTACTGGCGTAAGCGATAGGGCTGTCGTCTGAGTTTGAAAGTACTGCTCCGATTGCATAGCCCGAAGCATCAGTCCTTAAGGTAAAATGATTGTCTAAAGAAAAATTTGGATAATGTAATACTGGGGGATTTGCCAAACTGTTTTTTAATGATATAAATGAATTTTGACAATCGTCTGTCCAAACAAAAGGTACATTTTTTCTACCTAAATTATTAAGCGGTGCAGCTATGTGTGCAAAATTGTTTATGAATCTTCTGTAATAATTTGCAAAAGCTACAAAACGTTTTGTTTGGTCTGCATTTTTTAATTCTGGGTAGTTTTTAATGACTGAGATTTTAGATGGATCGGGTAAAACTCCTTGTGATGATATGACGTGTCCTAAATATAAGATTTCTTTTCGCAAAAACTCACATTTATTGGGGTTTAATTTTAATTTAACTTTACGAAGTCTCTGCAATACCTTTGAAAAATTTTTATTATGTTCAATCAAGTTGTTTCCGAATACAATTAAATCATCTAGATAAATAAAACATATTTCATGACAAAGACCTGCCATAGCTAAAGTCATGGCTCGTGAAAAACCGCTTGGGGATGTTTTTAACCCCATGGGTACTCGTGTCATTTGGTATTGTCCGCGGTCAGTTGAAAATACTGTGTAGGGTCTACTTTTTGAATCTAATTTAATCTGATAGTATCCTTGGGATAAATCTAAGTGTAAAAAGTACATAGATCCAGATAAAGAATCTAAGATTTCGTGAATGGAAGGAAGTGGAAACTTATCATCCTCAATCCGTTTATTAAGTTGTCTATAATCTATAACTACTCGCCATTTCCTTTGACCTGAATTATCTACTTTTTTGGGAACGATTAATAACGGTGAGTTCCACTCAGAACGAGCTTCCTCAATAATGCCCTTATTTAACATATCCTCAACTTGTTTGTGTATTTCATGTTTCTGTGAATGAGGCAAGCGATAAGGTTTGATGTAAACTGGAGATGATGAAGATTTTAGATAAATTTTTTGTTCAAAAATATTTGTTACACTTAAAGGATCATTTTCTAATTGAAAAACATCTGAAAATTTAGTACAAATTTTTTGCAATGACATTTTTTCCTCTTGATTTAAATCATTAAAATTTATTAATTTTAGTAATTTTTCTGCTCTTTCAATTGATTGATAATTATTTTCACCAACTTCGCAAACATTATAATTAGCTAAATTGTTTATTCTAGGTTTAAAATTTTTAATTTTTACTTCTTCATCTCTAATATTTAGAATTCTGACTGGAATTAGATTATTGTGGTCAGCAGTAACCAAAGTGTTAGCTATGAAAACTCCCTCACTAACTTTGTCATTTAAAACCAAAAAATCACCTTTAGCATTTACTTTAAAGTATTTAATAATTTCACAGCGAGGAGGTATAGATGTATAGACGTCACAATGAGATTTTATAGGAATAATAATTTTTGACGAGTTAACTAAAAAAGAAAATGTATAATGTTCGAAATCAATTGTTGCCTTATAATTATAAAAAAAATCTGCTCCAAGAATACCTTGCATTTTATTATCTACTTGATTCATCAGCAAAAACTGGTGACCTATATTTGTGTCGTTTATTTGTAACTTGATATTTGTTGAACCCTGCGAATAGGTACTACCAGAGATTCCGTTTATCTTTATCTTTTTACTACTGTTTACTATTTCATTTTTATTTAAATATTCTAAAATAAATATGCTAACTGAGGCTCCACTGTCTAATAAAAATGTTACTTCTTGACTACCGTAATTAAATGTAACATAATGTAAACTATTCATATTATATACCACTTCATCATCACATTTGCAAAAATTAGTTAGCTGATCGAAAAAACAAATTATTATTTTTTTTTCAAGCGGCCATGATATACAACGTTATATGCATGTATAGAGATAGTTGAAGTACGTCTTTTTCATTAGCGGCAGACAAACAACTCAAAAAAGCCTAGGGATAGAAGTAAATTCATAGGTGACTCAATAGACGTCAAATAATAAAATTAATTTAGCATTTCATACAAAGCAATCACGATGTATTCATTATATTAATTATAATCGCACGGAATATTTAGTGATTATTTATTAAATTTTAATTGAACGAAATAAAGAACAACTAGTTTATTAGTATAATATAATGATGATAGACGAGTCGCCAATGTCGGAACTCCAAACAAATGTCAGTACGTCAAAATTAATTCAAGCGCAGCATTTTGACAGAGCAGTGTTTATTTTTAGTTTAGGCTTTGTTATCTATGGTTTAGGATATTTATCGGCATGGTAAGTAAGGGTTATAAGTTTTTTTACTTTTTATCAATAATTTGTAATGTTTTTAGCCAAAATTTTATACCACATGAGTTATAAGTAAATAAAATAATTCTATTACTTATCCTATTTATATTACGCCCTTGAAAAAAAAATTGTATATGTTATTTGGAGTAGAAGCTCTTTTTGTGCTTCGTACAGTTGCCTGCCTCAGCTACGCTTCGGCCGTCAATCTCTGTACTCACCACAAAAAGAGCCACTTCTACTCCTTATGACATAATCTACTATTGTTGACTTGGCGATTCGTCACTTACATTTGTAACAAAAGCGTTTTGCTGCCTATTTCGGAAATTTTGTTGTCCACGTCTACTGTTAAATGTTCCATTTCCTCTGCCTCTATAGTTGTTATTAAAACCCGTACGCGAATAATTACAATTTGAAGGATTGTTTTGCCTATTTTGATTTTTATTATTTTTATTAAAATTAAAGCGATTTGTATTATAATTTTGATTACCTCTGCTAGAATTGTGATGTCCTCTGCCATTAAATTTTTGATGACTATTACCTCTGGCGTGATATACGTGTACTTTCCTATTGACATTTTCCTCATCTTTGGCTATTCTTAAAGCCTCCGCTAAATTACAACAGTTTCGGGATTTAACAATAGTTCTAGTTTCGGAATTATTCAATCCGTTAGAAAATGCATTAATAGCTATTTTCTCATTTATTTGTTGCAGGACGTTCAAGCTATCTTTATTTTCGCCTGCTTGTGTAATAGTAAGATCTACTAATAATTGTTCTACGGATTTGCCAAATTCCTCTATAGATCTATTGCCTTGTTGAGCTGTATTTAATTTAACAGACAACACACCCGCTGACTTAACTGGCAGAAAATGTTTTTTAATGTCAGCTACAAGTAACTGATTATCCGCATAATTTGATTTTAATCGAAGTTTCCCGCCTGCTGACAAACAACGTTTTAGTACATAACTAGTTAAAAGAGGTTTACCGGCAGCTTCCAGCATGGAATCATACAATTCGATTGCATCAATAAGTTCGTGTGTAGTAACATCTGTACCGTTAAAAACAGGAAGCAGTGAAGCTGCAGTTTTTAAGTTAAATTTTTCACCCATATTATTAAAATTATCTATATTTTCTATATCTATTGGATTATCCTCACTATTAGAAGTTTTATTTAGCCTATCATTTAGAATTGTTTTTGCTTTATTTATACAATCATTAATTTCTATTGCGATTTCCGCTACTACAGTAATGTCTTTTTCACTCGAATGTTTACACTGTCTATTTTTTAATTCACAAAATCCTAACTTAAACTGTTCTAGTTTTTCTAACTTACGTACGTTAGCTTCATAGTCCTTCCTTCTCTCGGCGTTTTCCTTTATTAAGTTTTTTGTAAACTTTTGTATTTCATCTAGGGAAGCTAAGAATTCGTTGATTATCGTGGACGTTGTAGACATTAAACTTTTCTACCGCACTACACTTAATTACCCCAACTGATTTTATACTACACTACACTAAACTAAACTTTCCAATTACACCATCGAAAGACGACTTCTGGCAATTTCAGCCCTGATTTTTCCCTCAACATACTTCTTGCACTTTCTTCTAACGTAATATATTCCAGCTACTAACACAACCAAACATAAGATGACTAACAAAACGTCTCTATGTAGATTTTCGCCGTTGAATGCTGAAACTCCACCACTATTTCCGGCTTGTGCAATGATAATTTCTTCTTTCGACTGTGGTTTTCCCATTTTTAGTGAATAGTTCACTTATATTTCTCGCTTTTTATTTAATTACACTTTAAACTGATTTCTACTGGACTGGCAGGATCGCCATGTAATGCCCGGACTTAAGGCATTGTGAGGTGTTACATTAGGGTGGTAATGAAACGCTGGTGGTCGGCTTGAAGGTTCGTATCGAACTCTGTTTATTGAATAATAATATATTTTATTACAATTATGATGTGGTCAAATAATGCTTATTGCACAGTTTGCACTTTGCGGATTATTGACCTAAGAATGTTAAGTGTCATCATTATGTACAGTGAATGAACTATGTCTCTGCACTACACTACCAAGAACAGGAGGAGCAAGCGAAGCGAAAAGAAGAGTGCTAACAACAGTGACAGACTCCATAATGCTGTATGCGGTGCCAGTATGGATCAAAGCGCTGGAAGTGCAAAGATACAGGCATATGTGTGAGCGTATACAGAGGAAAATGGCCATCAGAGTATGCAGAGGCTACAGAACCATCTCCAAAGGCGCAGCCGGTACGCTTGGTAGGATCATTCCTTTCGACCTGCTGGCACAGGAGAGATGTGAATCTCTCGGAAAGAGCCAAGGGGAAAGAAAGGAAGTAAGGCAAAAAACCATCGAGAAATGGCAGGACAGATGGAGGAGAAGTGAAAAAGACGGGTGGCTGCACAGGCTCATCCCGAACCTGGTAATATGGTACAACAGGAAACACGGTGACATAAACGAGCACATAACGCAAATCTGTACTTCCCATGGATGTTTTCAAAAATATCTGCACAATATTAAAAAAGTGGATACAGACATTTGCAAATACTGTAATGAGGAAGAGGATGACGCGGAGCACACCCTATTTAAATGCCGCAGGTGGGAAGAGAATAGAGAAGCAGCAAAAACAGCAATAGGGACAGACCTAACGGTAGAAAATCTAATCGAAACAATGATCGAAAGCGAGAAAAACTGGCAATGTATACAGAAACTACTGGAAGACATCATGAAAACAAAGGAGGAGGACGAAATCACAGAGCAGCAGCAAAGACGGCAGCAACCACAATAATGTTAACCAGACACGCAGCTCATGAAGTAATACTCACGTGGTCCCGTGAGCTGCAGAAGAATTATGAAAGGGGTTTTAGCCGGTAGAAGTCCGGCACTACAGGGGATAATAGAAACTAAGTCCCCTGTGTCCATGAGGATTTCCCCTTTCACAAAAAAAAGCTATAATAGCTTTGTGTTTTTTAATTTTCTTGTTTTATAAAATGTATGTTTATTATATCTTATGGTTTATGGAATATATTCTAGAATATTTGTGAACGACGGCCTAACGTACACAGTGAATGTAAAGTAATTAGTGCATGATTTCGTAATTTTCTATGGATTATTTTTCTTAAGGTTCATCTAGGGCAGGGCATCTTTCTCCCAGAACAAATTTATGACAGTATTTGCTACAGTGCCTGCAAAAATAAAATATATACTGTAATGGTTCAGTATTTTAATACGTTTTACAAATTTATTTTTAAATAGGTTTGGAATTTCTAAATTGTGTTGTAAAATGTAAAAATCTTTGCAAAAGAGGTAAAAAAACGGACGTTTAGGTAAAGAAATTACAAAGTTTCGTGGAAGACCGAAACTTTGCCTGCAATGGGAAAAAATCTGTTGGCCAGATGATGCGAAAACAACATCGAAACTGGGAGAGGGAAGCAAACAAAGGGGCAGAAAGTTTTCCAAAGTGTTGGAGAACGCATCGTTTTCGTAAATCTTTGCTAAAACCACAATTATTGTAAAATTCTGTGTAAACAATTGTTACAAGTGTTTGTGTATTCTCCCAGGTTAGTTCTAAATTTTAGTAGCCCAATTCTGTAGTAAAGTCCACTAAACGTAAAACGATTTTGATTTAAATAAACTGAGCATTAGTTATTTTGCACTACTACGTTTAGTGAATTTTACTCGATGTTAACACCTTTTGTTTTAGCTATTTTTATAGAATGTTTTTACCTTTTAAGTTTACTGCTAAATGTAAAAATTTATATTCCTTTCTTTTATTGTCTTAGGCTTAATTTAGTTGTATACTACTCAAATGTTTAGAGTTGTTTTCAGTGCGGACCTCGTTCTCCACAGGGCAACGTTAACGTTGACAGTTAACTGCCCTGTTAAACTAACAAAGTTTTTAAACCCGTAGGGGTAGATAGTGTAACGAGCGTCGTGTCATTCCATTTGATTTTCATAAACTTTTAAAGAAACCATGCCTAATCGTGTAATCCTTTGCTACTTCATAGCCGAACAGGGTTTTTTCTCAAGCTCTTTTTCCCTGGTCGTATCTCCCTAAGAGCCACCCCTTGTGTTTTTTTTTAACTGTTTGTAAAGTAAATTAAATTGGGGTAAACTAAACACTGTATTTTATTTTTTTGTATTCCTAAGTCCCCCAAGTATGATTCTGGTGTAAGGAGAAATCTTTATAAAATATATACTATGGATAGTATGTTTATAAAGGAAATGGCAATGGCAGTGTATGAAAGGATAACATTGCAATGTATAAGTATACTAAGGGGGGTGCAACGTTATCGATTGTCAGAAAGCTCGGAATCCGACTCGGACTTAGACACGGACACAGACGAACAGGAAGTAATTCTAGACCAGCAAGGATAGGCCCTAGATACCTCCCAAGATCCATTCATAAACCCCAATTGAATGGGGTTATTACTAAATACCGGGGTGAAAATTTGGATTCGGAAGTTAAGCGCTTTGGTGGGGGATCATGTGACCGTTGATTAAATTAAACATCGAATCCTCGCAAGATGTCGGTAACAAGAAGATGATTTATCAGTGCCGGGGCATGCGGTTTGTTGGTACAGAGCGGCTACCGAAATACATGTATTTAATTGTGCCTAAACATAAAGATGATGGACCGGGTGACATTCCTTAGACCGCTCAACTTAGCCTGAATGGACAGTAATGCTGTGCAGTGGAGGGATACGTAGGAAAACCGAAAGGGGGTAAAATATCCCTGGGAGATTAGTGTAAGGTGGTTGCCGATGGGGCCTGAAATACGTTTTTATACTTATACTCATACTCAATACAATTTTATACAATAATAAATTTAATTATTATTATTACCACCTAAAAGTTGCTTTCCAGTACTTATTTTCGTACGTACCTAATTTAAGAATTTTCTCACCTTAAACAAGAAAAAACTTGTCCTATTTATGGCCACTTGCAACGTAAGTTTAACAGGTTTATTTTTTAACACCGGTTTATTTTTCATATTATTTATTGACATCTTTAGCAAACCCAATAACCATAGTTATAGGTATAGAGGTCAGCAACTCTATAATGAGTCACTACTAAGAACCAGAAATATAATAGAAAGAGTATTTGGAATTTGGAAAAGAAGGTTTCCATTGTTGGCATATGGCTTAAGATTAAAACTAGATACAGTTTTGTCCATTATTCCAGCTGCAGCTGTACTATATAATATTGCTAGAGATATGAATAAACCAAAGCCGCCATTGCCTGATGATATTAATGCCATACCCTGTTGTTACTCATCCACAAGATCGCATTATGTTTCAAAATCAATTAATACAAGATTATTTTGGGACTTTATAAAATTTAATGTGAATAATGTTGTTGATGTTTTATTTAATTTATGGTATTTCAAATTAAAATTCTTGTTTATTATTATAATACATATATTAAGTTTTTCTTTTTCTTCTAAAATTTTTAAATCCAAAAAAAATTATTTCTAATCATTTTTATTGTTAATTTCCTGCTCTAATTGTTTCAGCCCTATCTGTCTCTTTGTTTTCAATAATACCCTTGTATCAACAAGATTAATTTGAGGAGCGCCCCCTTTTTTTTCAGGTTCTGTATCCATATTATTCTCTCTTGCCATCAACTGAATCGGTCGTACATGAAATAAAATCGAACCACACATGATAAAGAATGGAACCACAGATTATAAAGAATCGAACTTTTAACGTCAAAATATATTTGCGTCACAAATAAGTGTAAAGTTAGTTATTAGCACCAATATTTTCCATTTTTTAGTCAAATTCCCTAGATCACTAGTTAAATTTTAAACCATAGTTAAAAAATCACGGTGCAAGATTTTGTACACTGATCCCGTTACCTTTTAACTTGGCAGTTAATTTAACTGATCAGTTAAAGAAAACGGTGCAAGTGGCCATTAGGTACCTATTTTTAAATATTTTTCAACCCAAAATCCCATTTCTAGTGATTATGTCCGGCATAAGTATGGTTTAATATTATTTTTTTTAAATGAATCAATGGTTTTAGCGTCTTAGAGTCTATGATTCACATTCCGTTTTAGATCATCCATTGCCATCTACTTCTATAAAAGTATACATAGTATGCAACTCGTTCAATCAACGACCACAAATAATAAAAGAGCTCGAATTGACTTTATTAACAACAGGATTGTTTCTGCATTCAATCTTTGCAAAATCACCGATAGAAATGCAGTAGCAGAAGCACTGATGTTTAGAATTTAATTATCATCGTTCGTCAATCAAAAGACGACGAGAAAGCACCAGAAAGACATTCGCGGAAAATCTAAAAAGTGATTTTATACAAACTTCTTCAACTCCTTGCAAGGCTATAGTTGTCCACTGGGATGGAAAACTATTGCCCTGTGGGAATTTCACGCTAAATAATCGCTTGCCCGTAATTTTATCATTTAATTTTTCTTCAGGAACAGGGCAACAAATGGCCAATGCTGTGTTTGATTTACTACAAGAAGGGAATATTTCTTCCAGTGTTAAAGCGCTTTGTTGTGATACGACTGCCTCTAACACAGGCAAAAGAAATGGTGCCTGCATTCTCCTGGAACAACTTTTAGAGCGAGACATACTATACCTTCCATGTCGTCATCATATTTTTGAAATAATACTCAAAAGCGTTTTTAATTTAAAATTCACAGAGCCCTCTTCTATTTTCAAATTGTTGCAGACTAAATGGAAATATATTGACATATCAAAATATTGTCCTGGTTTTGTTATCGCCTGGTACTGACGATGATGTAGTTAAGTCCAACTAAGAGGGTATCAAAAAATGTATCATAAGTTTTAGTAATGGTCTATTGGAAAATAAAACCAAAATAATCAGAGACGATTACAAAGAGTTATTAAAGTTATCGATTATATTTTTGAGAGCAAGTCCCACTCGTGGAATTACCATAAGGCAACCGGGAGCACTTTATCTCGCAAGATTTATTCACTTAAAATTTATTTGTTAAGAAAATAATTTAAATTAATAAAAAACTATGAAAACGGATTGAGATATGTAAATACATTTCTTATCAGAGTGTACTATTGCGGCCGATAAAAAGTAATCGACTAATTTTCCCGTTGTAAATATGGTTGTCACCAGTGGCATTTCAGAAATAATTTTATAAAATTAAGTAACGTCATCTTAAATTAAGTAAAGTCATTATTTAATTATGCCTAACCATACTTTAAGTGAAGCAGAGAAAGGCTATATTATCGCCAAAATTGGAGAAGGATGGTCTAAACAACAAATAGCAGATGAAATAAACTGCAGCAAAAGCGCTATTCAAAAATTAAACAAAAAGTGAGTGGAAACTGGTGACCTGAGTAGGGTAATGGGTTCTGGGCGTCCAAGAAAGACAACTCCAGTAAACGACAACGAGTTGATTGAATATGTGAGGCAAAACCCATTTTCTAACTCCATTCAAGCCAAAGAGGAAACCAACTTCCCAGCATCTGTTAGGACGGCAAGAAAACGGTTGCGAGAACAAGGTTTATTTAACTGCGTGAGTGCTAAAAAGCCTCTTTTGACGGATGTTAATAAAGAGGCAAGAGTGGAGTTTGCAAATAATTGTTTAAATCAAAACGCTGAATATTGGGAGCGAGTAGTCTTTTCAGATGAAAACATATTGACCCCTCGGCGTGGATATCATCTTCAGGGGCTGGTATAATTCATATTGTAGATTTCCGATTAACTGGGAACCGATAGTGGAAATTTTAAACGATGCAATGCTTCCGTCAGTGCAAGAAAGATTTAATAATGATTTTGTGTTTCAACACGTAACACTTTATGATTTATCTTTACTGATCAAAAAAATATATTTTTTAATTTTAAGGATAACTCGCCAGTTCACACTGCTCATGTGGTTCATAATTGGCTAGAAGAAAATCACATTACAACGCTTCCTTGGCCGTCAAGAAGCCCCGATTTAAACCCAATCGAAAATATTTGGGGATATCTCGTAAAAAAATATATAAATATGAATTTAGACCAAGAAATAGAGAAGACCTTATTAATGCATTTAAAAATGAGTGGAACAATTTGGAAGAAAATTACGATATGCAAAATTTAATTAGTTACAAAAGATTAAGATTACAAAATGTTATAGAGAAGAATGGTGGTTCTTTTATTTTTTTTAAATGGAGTTTTTATAGCATTACAAATGTGTAAGATTATGTAAGATAATGCCCGAGGGAGGGCTGAATGAAAAAATTGCCGGGGCCGGTTTTTCTGAGCCCATCCAACCCTGGTTGACTCATCTTTTATAATTGTTATAGTCATAGTATACTATTTCTTTTTAAGTTTAAATTTATTTATTTTGGTCGCCCAATAAATAATTTGTTCTTTTTGTTTGTATTACGAATAAACATGCTTTATATAATTTAAGTTTTTTTATTAAAAAATTAAATATGTCATACACCTATGATTTCTTGTCAAAATAATTTAATTGACATGACTGACGTAAAAAATCCTAATTACAATAGCCAATTTTTAAGAAAAATATGCAACTTGATAAAGAATCGATTACTTTTTATCGGCCGCAATAGTACATTCGAGCTTGGTTCCAAGCATCAGAAGCTCTGAAGTCTCCTAATCAAGATAAACAAATCATTGACTATCCAGATAAGCTAATTTCAAAAAATTATTCTCCAAAAATTTTGTCATAATTTATGGTACCTGGCTGACGAAACTGCACAGCAAAATATAGAAGTGGATGACTCCCCGTTTGAATACTAAATCTTAAAGTTTTATCAGAACTGTATTGAATCGTGCTTTGTTTTTATATTTTTCACCTCTATACCTATGCACGACTATAGTTGAAGTCAAACTCAATGGTGTCTTACAGAGAGGTAGAAACTCGACCCTGTCTTATGGTGCAGTCATTTATGTCTCTAGAAATTATTGAAAAAGGGGGCAGTCCAATAGTGCAGCAACTTCGGATTTTTATTCTCTTCAAATGCATAGAAACTCAAGCTTTTCGAATTTTACTGGCAATGATTTTCGTTAATGTCCCCGAGAATTATAAAAAAAACAGCGCAATGCAATATCGCAACGGTTTCGACTTCTCTTTACTCTACCAAGTTAAACTGGAGCCCCTCTAATACTGTTCTAGTCAATATTTCTGAGAGCATAAAAAGAGGGTGTGATTCAATATTGCAAGAAGTTTTGATCTTTTGATGGATACAAGTATTTTGAATATTCTTATTTCTAAGCATAAAATAATTTGTATGATAATACTACTTCAAAAATCAAATTACGACCTCTAGGTAAAATTTTAGGTTGGTACTACTATTACAAATCGTCAAGTTGGTAAGGTATCAAATAGTGGTAGTGAAATAAGTTTGTGTTTGGCTGTAGAAAAGGTAAGTGGAAAAGTTTATTTTCGAGTTTTTTAAAATCTCAGGTCATCGATGGGATTCCGATGGTTGAAAATGACGAGAAAGGCGAGGAAGAACGTGTAAAGCGGTGTATGGTAATCAAACCACATAACGCGGGAACGATATTGGAATCTCAAGATTTAATTAAACTGAAGTTTTTTCGTCAATAAAAATACACTTAAATTCTTTAAACGTTTTGAAATTTCAACAATGTTCCTTATTATTCCAAGGAAATGGAAGAAAATCGCCGATTTTCAAAAAATGCCAAAGAAAATATTGGTACTAAATGATATTGCCGAGAGATCCGTAAAGCTAATCGAGGATTACAATAACCTAATTACCAAAAACGAAAGTCAAAGGCAATATATTTTACAAATTGTAGAGGAATATCGTAAGAAATATCCTACGGCAAACAAATACTCATTATTATAAAATATTGTATAATATTAGAATTTCGTGTATTATCGTAATTTTCGAGTAATTACTGAAACGTTAAATTTGTAGTAATCATGCACAAATGGAATTTTCCGCGAAATGGTGCATTCTAGGATAAAATCTTAAGGAGCAATTTTTACAGACCTTTAATAGACGAAAACATTGTAATAGTTCAATTTTTTTTGCGGAGTAAATGGCAAAAACCCGAAAAACTGGGGATTTTGTCGAAATTCAACCCCTTACAGGCAAGGGAAGGGGTTGAATTAGCCATCCAAATTTTTGTATAATTTTTTTCTCTTGCACCATTACAAAATAGGGAGGTGGTACAATTCGATATTAAAAGTATATCTTTCACCTCTAAAGCTAAGGACCACCCTATATACACTGCGCGTCAAAATTAACGCATAATAAATAAACAAATTCTAACTCTAAAACGCCTTTACCAATCTTTATGAAATTTTGTATAAAAATACTTTCGCTGTTCGAGGGTTTTTCGAGAAAATATTTTGAAATAATAATAAAAAACGTTCGAAAAATAACTTTTAGGGATTTTTTTATGTAAATAAAAAATATGCTGTTAAAGACCGTATTTTTGTTAGTATACCCTAAAAATGTTGTACAAAGATACAGCGCTTCAAAGTCGGTAAAAATGACCCCTTTTTGATTATTTTACTGAAAAGTGGACATTTTTGACGACTTTGAGCGCTGTATGCTTTAATTTTGACTCGCAGTATATAATATATATATACATATGTATATATTAGGGTGTCCCAAAAAAAATGAATTATTTTTTTTTTCTTGTCTCTTGTAAAAATATGTTAGTTTATCATGCTGTAAGAGCCCTTTCAAAATATCAGCTCGATTAAAAATTTTGTAGGAGTCGCTCAAGATTTTAAAAAATTTTCAAAATCGTCAAAAATTGAATTTTTGTTTTATTTTAATTCTTTTTCTCGTCTCGATATTATTTTTTAGGTTGAAAATAATAAAAATTCTGTAAATTTCAAATCAATATTTTGATTTCTAAAGGTCGCTAAAAGTTCGTTGATATTTATATTCAGAGGTCGCTCGAAAACATTCAAAATACTCTACTTTGAAAGTTAAAAAAATCTTGAGCGACCTTTAGAAATTAAAATATCGATTTGAAATTTTCAGAATCATTATTATTTTTAAATTAAAAAATAATATCGGAACGAGAAAAAAAATTAAAATTAAAAAAAAATCCAATTTTTGACGATTTTGGTAATTTTTAAAAATCTTGAGCGACCCCTAAAAATTTTTTAATGGTGCTGATCTTTTGACAGGGCTCTTAAAACATGACAAACCAACATATTTTCACAAGAGACGAGAAGAAAAAAAAAATTCTTTTTTTTGGGACACCCTAATATATATATATATATATATATATATATATACATATATATTAGGGTGCCTCAAAAAATAAAATTTAATATTTTTTTTGCTCTTACCCTCTCAAATGTTTCTATTTAATATAAAAAAAATCCTCACCAAATATGGGCGTCTCAGCTCTAAGAGGTCGCTGTTTTTATTTTAGTTTACCATTTAATTAACATGGGAAAAAATAATTTTTTGTTTGGAATTTTATACCTCTGCTGCATCAAAGTAACTTATGGCAATGATTACTGCAGTTTCTTATATAAAATGTAACGCTCTACAAAAAAGCTTTCTTATTATTTTTGGATAAATTGATTTCTTCTAGAGTTATTCGAGGTAGCAGACAGGAGGTGAAAGGGGGCAAAACAAGGCAGCGGGGGGGGGGGGGCAAAATGGGGTACCTAAAAAGTGAGCATATGAAAAGTTTCCAAAATTTTACCATCCTTTTTCTCGCTGTACAGGCTCAGAATAATTATTTTCGATTAATAGCGTGAACTTGTGAGTCAATTTTCAAATAATTTAGAAATCGAAAAAAACAATCTTAAAAAAAAAATTTGTACGAATTTTTTTGGGTAGGTACCCCATTTTGCCCCCCCGCTGCATTGTTTTGCCCTCTTTCACCTCCCGTCTGCTAATTGTACCATAAAATTAAAAAAAACAGAAAATTTGATGTTAATCAAACTTTGACCTCGAATAACTCAAGAAGAAATCAATTTATCGAAAAATAATAAGAGATCTTTTTTGTAGAGCGTTACATTTTATATAAGAAACATCATTGCCATAAGTTACTTTGATACAGAGGTATAAAATTCCAAACATAAAATTTTTTCCCATGTTAATTAAATGGGAAACTAAAAACAGCGAGTTGAGCTGGAACGCCCATATTTGGTGAGGATTTTTTTTATATTAAATAGAAACATTTGAGAGGGTAAGAGCGAAAAAAAAATTAAATTTTATTTTTTGAAGCACCCTAATATGTATATATAAAAAATTATATAACGTTGGAAATACGTGGGATTATGTTATTACTAAACGTTAAATTTTTTAATAAATTTGGGTAGAATTTTACATTGACAAAATTAATGCCAAATTTTAAAAATATTTGAAAACATCACAAAAATGTTTTTTACAAAAAAACAATACACTTTTGAAAAGAAAAAACATTGCCAACTAACAATTATGAATTATCAAAAAAATAAAAAATAATACAAAATATAAATTAACAAAATCTACAATAGAGTAGTTAAGGTATTTTTAAAAGAAAATATATTGCTTTTTTCTTAATACAAGATAATACAACTTTTAAATCAACATTAATAAAAATTTAAAAAATGTTAAATAATAAGTAAACAAATTCAAATACAGGGTGTTATGTAATTAATGTTATATATTAAAATACTGAATACCTTTTGACATAAGGTGTAATGGAAAAATATTTTAAAAGATATTTTCCGAAAGATAAAGAAAATATATGCATTAGAAGTTTTTTATATTTTTTGTGATATGCCACTGGTTACACACTTGTGTTCTGTCGGTACATAGATACAAACCAACAAAGTAGCTGCGCGTTGCCAGTTGTACAAAAATTGTTACTAAAAATTTTCTTGCAAAAAATAAATAAAAACTCAATAAATACAAAAGTTTTATGCCCTTAAAGCTCTAATACCATTCTGTATTTATTTACTCATCCAGCTATTAACTTAAGCAATGATAAGAAAAATTAGTACCTATAGGTATACCTATTTAAAAACTCCATAAAATTAATTTTTTCATCGGTTTTTTTCTTTCTGTTTACTCAGATGAAATTAGGACAAGTTCACAGGTTAATCGTTAAACATTCAATTTGTGTAAATAAATCCAAACTCCCAAAATCACTTCCCTTAGTTAAGATATTTACAATTTGCGCACATAACCTACAATTTTTTGACAGTGTTACCAACCATAACAACATAAATTGGACAAAGTAAATCATTACGAATTATGATTAAAGTTTAAATCTGGTGTGTCTAAATTTAAATATATTTTTTATAAGTATGTTTTTAAATCACAATGTTAAAACGATTTTTAAAAAATCATTAGTTTACAAATTTTTACAAGGTCTAATTCTAAAATCTAGCGGTTTCAGGTTTTTATTTTTTTTCAAGTTTTTTCAGGTTTTTATTCTTTTATAAATATTTGAAAGTTTGAAAATTTGTATTTCAGTTGTATTATCTGTGTTGTATTTTATTAGTAATAATAATAAGTAATTTGTGCGAAAGATTTTATGCTATGGCGGGTCGGGCGCTCACAAATATTGAATTAACAAATATGGTTTTGTGTTACGGGGAAGCAATGCAAAATGCTCGTCAAGCAAGAATTTTGTATATTCAAAATTATTACAACGCCAATGACGGACATCCACCGCCCTCGGAGCAAAGTTTTGTACGTGCTGTGCAAAATTTAAGGGACCGCGGAAGATTTAGCGCATTTGTTGGTGATAGGGGTCGGGCTCGGGGACGTGAATTTGTGGCCCTTGAAGAGCAAATTTTGGACGAAGTGGAAGCAAATCCGAGAATTAGTACAAGAAGATTAACTGCCCAACTTGGACAAACGTCCAACTTTGTTACGTGGCGCACGATTCATGAAAATAGTTTGTACCCCTATCACCTACAAAAAGTTCAAGCTCTTCAAGATGGAGATTATGCACTGCGGTTGGAATTTTGCCATTGGTATATACAAAAAAATCAAGAAGATGCTGATTGGAGCCGTAGTGTTTTGTATACCGACGAGGCCACATTTACAAGAGACGGGATTTTCAACCAACATAACACTCATGTTTGGGCTTTTGAAAATCCCCATGCAGTGCGGGCCGGAATAGTGGCAAATAATTTAATTGGGCCACATATTTTACCGCAACGTTTAAATGGGCAGCTCTATTTGGAGTTTCTGCAAAATGATTTACCAGACCTTTTATTTGAGGTGCCCCTAGTAGTTTGGCGAAGGATTTGGTACCAGCACGATGGCGCTCCTGCCCATTTTGCAAGAAATGTTGCGGACCATTTAAACGAAACCTATCCAGCTAGGTGGATTGGAAGAAATGGACCTATTCGGTGGCCCCCCTCGTTCTCCCGACCTCAACCCGTGCGATTTTTATCTCTGGGGTGCGATGAAACAAATTGTTTACCGCGAACCAGTGAACAATTTACTAGAATTAAGAGAGCGCGTTTGGGCAGCAACCCAGGAACTTATAAATAATCCAGACATTTTTACGCGGGTGCGCGAAAGCATGCTTCGCAGAGTTCAAGCTTGCATTCTAAATAATGGAAATCATTTTGAGCATCTCATATAAGGTAATACATTTTTAATTTTACATTTGGCAACACTGCATTAAAAAGTAATAGATAAGGTTAATCCGCGGTTCCTAGTCGATCAGTGGCGTACTTTTTGGTAGGATAAAGGTTATTATAAATTATTTTTAGTCTTTGGAATTTAGAAAAAAAAAGTTTCAGGTGCTTCTTTATGGACCCTAAGGAACTACCCATTTTAATATATAACATTAATTACATAACACCCTGTATAATATAACCTAAATTAAAAAGTTAACAATTAAGAGCAGTTTTAGGTATTTTGAAAAGAAAATAATATTACCTATTAACAATTATTACAATTTTTTCTAAATAAAAGATAAAATAAATTATGAATTACTTGACAAAAATAAAAATTCTAAAAGATATTTAAGTACCTAGTTAAACCTAGTTAAACTTAACTAAAGTCTAAATAAAAAAATTAACAATAAACTTGAGTTTAGGTCACAAAAGGTTTGATGCTTTACAAAGTAAATTTTAGTATATAAACTCCTGGACAAATTTAACGCAACATCATAAATTTGTCACATTTTTTATGCTATTTTTTTTTTTTAATTTAGGATCCGATTTGAATGATTTTTTTTTTGCATTGTATATTGGTGCCTTGACAATGTCATAATTTTCGCTGTTTATGATAAAAAGTCCATTTTCGATTTATACCGGGTGTAATAAAAATGTAATGTTTTTTTTTCGAAAATTCGTATCATCCTGTGGAGTATACTAGCAACCGAAACCTATAGCAGTTAACATTAGACAGTAGGTCCATATTTAGCCAACATATTCTTTTTTGGTTTACTTCATTATCTCTGTTATTAAAGGAGATACCCTGTTTTAAAGCGTAACATGTTTTTATAGACTTTATTATTCAAAACATTAATTGTTAAATGTTTTCAAGCAGGCTATGGAAAATTCGCTATACTTATAACAACTGTTCGAAAACTGCTTATTAAACGTGCGTATCGAATTTTAATCTTGAAAAATGAATCGTCCAAAATGTTTCGACAGAAGAAGCAGTAATAGACTTAACTTTGGTGGATGAGGGCTATTCGATGTCATGTTGCTAATTTGATAGGAAAACATCGTTCGACTATAAGTCGTATGGTTAAACGATTTAACGAGACAGAATCTTACTCATCAAGGTCAGGACAAGGGCGAAAACGATGTACCGATCCAAGGGATGAGCGTTTTATTAGGCAAACTGCTCTAGAAACAGAAATAATACTAGTACTAAGCTAAAAAGTGAGCTTAGAACTGCCGGCCATAATACAATATCGTCTCGAACAATCAGGAGACGTTTAAATGAGGCAGGTTTAAGCAAGAGAAGACCGGCAAAGAAACAATTACTTACCAGAGAGCACAGAGTTTCAAGATTGCGTTTTGCAAGAAATTATCAACATTGGACTGTTAATGATTGGAAGAAGGTTTTATTTTCTGATGAAACGAGAGTTAGTCTCAATTCTCCTGATGGTGTGAACGTGTTTGGCGAAGGTCAGGAGAGAGATTTGCAAGTGGCAATATCTCTCCTAAAATCCCGTTTGGTGAAGGCTCTGTAATGTTTTGGGGAGGAATATGCTTCAACGGACGCACAGAGTTAGTCCCTGTACGTGTAAGATCAATGAACGCCGATTATTATCTAGAAAACATTGTAATTGAACATGTAATGCCATTTGTTCCTTTTTTGGGACCGAATAATAATAATAATAATAATAATATTTAGTTTATTTATGCAAGATTAGGCATTTATCAAAGCGAGCAGAAATTATACAATTATACAGATAACAAATAATCTAAACATCTCTTGAAAACATTTAACAATGATTGTTTTGAACAATAAAGTCTATAAAAACATGTTACGGTATAAAACGGCGTATCTCCTTTACTAACAGAGATAATGAAGTAAACTAAAAAAAGAAAAATGTTTTCGAAAGATGAACCTACCGTCTAATGTCAACTGCTATATGTTTCTGTTGCTAGTATACTCCACAGGGTGATACGAATTTTCGGAAAAAAACATTACATTTTTATTACACCCGGTATAAATCGAAAATGAACTTTTTATCATAAACAGTGAAAATTATGACATTGTCAAGGAACCAACCTACAATGCAAAAAAAAAATCATTCAAATCGGATAATAAATTCTACAAAAAAATAGCATAAAAAATGTGGCAAATTTTTTGATGGTGCGTTAATTTTGTCCAGGAGTTAGAATAATAATAATAATAATAGTGCTTTATTGCCCAACAGTTAAACCATTACAGGACATTCATATTCAAAATATAATAATAATAATAATAATAATAACAATAATAATAATAATAATAATAAAAAACAATTAAGGTATATACAAAAACTTTGGCTAAAATTAATTAAAAAATAGGTAAAAAATACAGTATATATCAGGTACAGTACGGATTATGAAGAGCAACATTCAAGAACATATTGTATAATGAAACTTAAAGTATTAAAATTAATATCACAGTTTACTGAAATCATGTTAAAATTTTGACACATATAGTAAATCGGTGATTTTTTTCCAATATTGGTATTAGCTCTATGATTCCTAAAGGTTATTTGATTTCTAGAGTTTTTACGAGGTATATTAAAATTTAACCTATCCAATAAGATTGAACAATCGACATTGGCATGGACAATATTGTACAAAAAAGTTACCGAGATAATAATTCTTCTTAAATCTAAAGAATTAACATTAAATATTGCTAAAAGCAACGCATGATCAAACCCTTGGACAGAATAGTTTCCGTATATTTTAAAGTTTAGCAGCTTGAGAAATTTGCGCTGCACTGTTTCTAAGCCCATTTTATGTGCTTCCTAAATCGGGCTCCAGATTAATGAGGCATATTCCAATTTAGACCTAACAAATGCTAAATAGAGTGTCTTAAAAGTTCTTTCATTTTTAAAAGTTCTCGTGTTTCGAATCAGAAAGCCTAAGGATCTAAATGAAGAGTTTATAGTTTTTTCTATATGTGCAGTAAAACTTAACCCTGGATCAAACTCCACACCTAAATCCTTAAAAGCCGAAACTCTTACCAATTTGCAATTGTCAATGCCATATTCAAAAGTAATAATATTTTTCTTTTTGGAAAATGTCATTGTTTTACATTTATCTGTATTTAGATGTAGACAGTTTTTTGTACACCAACGCGAAATACTTTCTAAATCATTTTGTAAATCATAACAATCCTTTGTCGAATTTATTTTACCAAAAATTTTTAAGTCGTCAGCAAACAAAAGGTTTTTAGATTTTATGCATTCAGGAAGATCATTTATAAATATAAGAAATAAAAGGGGCCCCAAGTTGGAGCCCTCCGGCACCCCTGATGTTGAAACAAAAAACTGTGAGCCAAACCCGTTATAAAAAACAAATTGACTTCTGTTAATTAAATAGGAACTAAAAACACTAACTAAATCATCACTAAACCCAAATGAAGCTAATTTTGTTAATAGAACATAATGATCTATCTGGTCAAAAGCCTTTCGAAAGTCAGTGTAGATCACGTCAAGTTGGCCATGACTATCTAATACATCACTTGCAAACTGAGTAAATACTGCCAAGTTTGTAACTGTTGAACGCTTTTCAACAAACCCATGTTGATTTATGGATATTATATTTTTAATTTTATAATAGATTTTTTTATATATTATTGACTCAAATAACTTGGAAAAATTACAAAGAATAGATATTGGCCTATAATTAGCAATATTTGACGGGTCTCCTGACTTTAAAACTGGAATAATCTTGGATATTTTCCATGTTTTGGGAAATTGCTTACTGGAAATTATGAGGTTAAATAAAAATACTAAAGGCTTTGCAAGTGCCATAGCACAGTCCTTAACCAAAAAGCTTGGTATATTGTCATTTTCACTTGTAAATTTATTGTTTAATTTTTTTGAAGCGGACAATATATCAGCCTCGGTAATGGGATCTATGGATATATTGTAGTGGGATGGCACACCTTTATCAAAGTAATTTATGTTGGATTTTTTGTATACATTAGAAAAATATTCACAATATTTATTTACTATATCTAATGGTTTATCATAATAAGTATTATTATAATAAACATTGTTTGGAATTCTAGATACTCCTTTCTTAGACTGGATAAAAGACCAAAATTGATTGGGATTATGATTTTTATTATTCTCAGTTTCAAATATATATATATATATATATATATATATATATATATGTTGTAACGGTCTGTTTCTTTTAAATTCAATTGGGTTCGGTTACCAAGTAAAGTTCAGTCATTTGCTGTGTTTGGGCTTTATTTTATAAGGTGTACTGTGTTTATGAACAATTTAATATGTTTTTTGTTAAGATTTAATTTTTATTATGTATAATTTTTATTTGAATTTAAATAACCATTGTAACTTGTAATTGTACGGACTGCACAGTCTGCCACTTTACAAACTAAAATTTACTAAGATAGTCAGCCATTTGGAATTTGATTTTGTTTCGGCACACTTGATGTGAATTAAATTGCCCCAAATTCTAAAATATTTTGTCAATCAATTGTTGAAAATTGTGTAAAAAGGCTCAAATCTTGTGGGTAAGTTCAGCTGTACATTACAATTCGCATATTTTTCTACAATTCTTTGTATTTTCCATTATTAGGCCTTTTTAGCCACTTTGTTAATTTTTTGGGTTGTATTTGCCTAATTGGTAAAGTTGTTGGGCTTGTTTGGTTATTGGAAGCACTCTGGGATATAGCTTGGATACCCTTAGAAAGTCGTGCATTAATTACAAAATTTATAAGAGGGAATTTGATTTGGAGTGAGAACTTGCCAAAATTACCTGGTTTCCTGGATTGTATGGTGGAATGTAGTAACGAACATCCCATATGTTCCAGTGACAGAATTGGAGTGTTACAGCTAGAAATTACCACCAAGTAAGCCTTAGCCTAAAACAAATTTTGTAAAATCCACATTTTGTAGCCTAATGTTAGAAATAATGAAGACGTACCTTGTGTAACAGACATTTGATTAAGTTAACCATATTTAGGGCCTTAATTTAGTTGTACACCATATTTTAAGGTAAAATTAACGTTGATTTAAGTTGTTTTGATTCTGTCAATTATCAGTCATCAGCTGTTGCGTCAGACGCATGCGCTGCAAGCAATCGAAATAATCCACAGTGCGACGAGTTGATAAATATCACTCGCACAGTGCAAGGCATGTTATAAATTTTTAAGAATAATCCTTACAATAATAGTTATTAATAAATTGACATTGTTAAAGTTGCAAACTAGTGTTATTGTGAAATTATTTTACCCTGACTACCTGATGAATTTGTCGCAACTGGCGCCCCTAACTCAAGATTTTCGTTCGTACTTGCCTGAACCCCGACCTAGCGTCGACAAATAAGAGTTGCCGAGGTAAGTGCGCTATTTTTTTATTTATTTAGAAAGTTTAGCGTTACAATGTATAAGAAAAAAATCTAAGGATTTTGACTTTTGAATAAAAATGTATTGCACAAGCAGTAGAGGTAAAACAAATATACCTAAGCAAAAAATTTTCCTCCGGCGGTGAGCCTGCAGCGGGCTGCGTTATAGAAAAAGAACCGTTATTGCCTGCCATCCCTATATTATAATATATTTAACTGAATCAATGGCTCCCCTTATTAAAAAGCCTGCGCACGCCTATGCTCCTTTGTGGTTTAGATGACTCTGTTGTATCTTGTTTTGCAAAAGATTATTTATAATCCGCAGCTGTAATCATTGCACTGGTTATATGCCTTTCTTTGATTTCGCTTAATGCAGAAGGCCTCCCAAAAACATCAGAATACTTCCCTCTTTATGGCGAAGTAAGATGGCGTCCGAAGTGGATATCGTCTTTCTTAGTAACAGCCTTAAACGATTAAATATATGTCTGAAGAAACTCAAGATAAATTAAGAAATATAGTGAATTTACACTTTTAGTTTGGATCTAACCTTAAAATGAAAAAACATGAAGAACTTGAACATGGTAACATGGAGACTGAAAACAAACTGCAATCCCTACTGATTAAACAAATGGAAGGTAGGATAAATAAACAAATATATTTAATTGAATTACTTAAAAATAACCTGGAAACCATAAAAAATAATGATGAAAAATTAAAATCCGAACCTCCTTCGTTTGCTATTATTACTAAGAAAAAGAAACCTACTACGCCAAGCTTAGTAGTTCAACACCTTGACCCAGAGGTGGCGGAAAATAATCAAATGCCAACGCTGTCACAAACATCCCAAGGTCACAGTCCACAAGGTGAAAACATAACCAAGTGATGGGTCCAACCAGCACATTCTTGTGTGCTAGCACACGTTGCACAGCACACTACAGTGTGCGGCATTGTGTGTGTCGTACATTTGTGCGGGGTGGGGGAAAATGATTCAAATTGAGAATCTTTCACGTTGCACAGCTCAGCACAAAACTTTTAATTATATAAAATAGTTTCTCTACAACTTGTGACCACATACTTCGACACATATACAAATCATTTCTAACTGAGACTGTTTCCATTTCGTGGGGGTAAAGTAGGGGAAATGTTCTCACACGGTAGCGGGCATTGAGGCGCATGCGTCAGCTGCATTGCCGGTTTAAAAAAAATAACATATTTTTGTCCCTATTTAAGAAGTATAATAAATACTTTTTAATAAATTATATATAAATTGTATGAAAAAAAACATTTAACAATAATAAACTCACAAAATGATGATATTTTAGATTTTATAATGGCATATTTAAAAAAGCAAAAATTTGGCAACATCGTATTTTGATTACGATTGTAGCTACTCTATGACTTAAAGTTTAAACAAAGAAGGACCGTTGTGCTTTAATCTATAACTTTGGGACTTACCATGTTTTGCTGCTCTTTCTTCATGCCAGCTGGCTGGTAGTACGCTACAGCCCCTTAGTTTGACCAAAACACGAAATTGATAGTATTTTTTGTTCGTGCAACTGTAGTAATTCAAGAACTGGTGTCAACGTTTTTGATATTTGCAGTTTTTAACTTGTCTAAACTAATATAACGATAACTAAGCAAACAGCTAATAGCGAAAAAACCATATCGACCACGCGTCTCGATATTCGTAGCGCGTCTCTGCGTACCTTTTGTTACGACCTTGTTTTTTTTTGTTTTCCCTAAGAAATAAAATATTTGCTATACCGTGCTGAATCAAGACAAATTTAAATTAATAAAAATAAACAAAACTGAACATTCTCCCCTTCATGAAAGGATCTACTCCTTTTATTATAACCGAAAAAAAGAAAAATTCTTCAATGTATTAATTGGAAACAGCACAAACATAAATTGTAATTTAAACTATCGCGTAGGCAAGAGACACAGCTTTACTAGAGGACGCTTAAATAGGCCCTGTTTTGTACGTACTGTTGCCACTCTGTTGACATTATCGGACCCTGGATGGAGTTCCCGGACTCTATCAAGAAGCCACTTACCTGGAGGTAAGTTTTCATTTTTGATAACAACCAAAGACCCCTCTGCAATTTCCAAGTCAGGCTTAAACCACTTTGTACGTGACTGAAGGGTTTGCAAATATTCCTTATGCCAGCGGCGCCAAACGGACTGGTGAAAGTTTTGCACCAACTGCCAACGAGACAAACGATTTAAGGTGATGGTGCTTAAATCCTCATCCGGAGGAGCGGACACTGGTTCCATAATAAGAAAATGATTCGGCGTGAGAGCCATCATCGGTCGAGAATTTAAGACCATTTCAGCGTTGCCACACTGAAATTATCAATTACCCACGCCACTATGACAGAATACCCGGTTTTACCCCCACTTTAACATGAAAATCCCCATTAAAATTACCCGTCCGAATACGTGGCTTGTTTTAAAAAAAAAGGTCAAATTTTTATTAATAGTAAATAGGTAGGTATTAGCCTAATACTATTAGGTATGAACTTTATTAATACATAGATATGCTTACTTTATTAATAAATAGTAGATGAACCTCCTCTCAGGGATTAAGTACTTTATTTTTTCCGTAAATTACAATTTAACATTTTGTTTGATGGTTCAAATCTGACAGGACCTCCTGCCTCTTGGACCCCCTCTTTTGTGGGTAATAATGCGGCGATTCTGTAGGTGTTCAGTCTGTTTCTGTTATAAATAAAATACCCGTTGACTGTCAAATTAACGTCAAGGACATGCGCAATATAAAATAAAGACGTATAGCGCCATCTATTAGGTAACTGTATAAACCCAGTCAACAAAATGGTCACAATGAACTTTGACATTTTCATTTTCGCAGAAATAGCGTAGGTCGAATGGTTGAATTTTAATTTTAAAGTTTTATTTTTTACTGTTGCTTCTACAATTTTTATTTTTGCAAATTTGGGTTAAAGGGTTAAAATTTCCGGTTTTACCCGTTTAATTATTTTACCCGGCACATACTCCAAAATACCCGAATTTTGGGTAAAATACCCGGCAACGGCAACGCTGGACCATTTCTATTTGGGTTAGAAGAAGAAGAAGAAGAAGAAGAAGAGAGAGAGGGGGAGACCCCTAAAGTAAGAATTGCCACGATGCTGTCATCCGCGTAAAGGAACACGAGTGACAACAACATAACAAATCTTACAACCCCAAGCCCATGCCATACCTCTCTCTCATCTTCCCAATCCACAAACTTTATTGATATAATTTACATTAAAAGTATATATACAAAATTTTAGTTTTTGAATCAAAATAATTAGTGAAAAGTGTTGTGTTGGTTCTGTATCTAACGTTTGTATTGTAAAGAACTGCAAAAAAAGATTATAAGAAATACATCCAAAGGAGGATTAAATTGTCTGTAAAAATTTAAAAATAGGTTTGGTTTTCGTTGAGACGCGAACCTTCGTATTGCCGGTCGGGTGTTCTTTCGCTGAGCTACTGAGATTTTATACAGAATTGGCATTTTTTAAACTAACTTATTTGGAAATGCCGGACATCTCAAATGAAGATTTATTTAATCTAATTTTAGAAGGCAACAATGCACTAAAGAAGGAATTTCTAGACTTAAAAGCTGAAATTCAAAATAAGGTTTTGATTTTAAAAGAAAAAAACACTGAATTGCAAAACGAAAACAAAGCTCTTAAACAAAAAATTTTGAGTATTGAAAGAAAACAAAAAAAATATAATTTATTAGCCTACGGAGTTAAGGGAAATGAGGAAGAAAATACTCTACAAATACAATGTGATATAAAAGATTTTCGCGATATAAATAGAATTGGGAAAGCATCTAAAAATCAACCTCGACCAGTAGCTATAGAAGTGGTCAATAATAATCTTAAATATAATATTTTAAAAAAATCGGCAGAAAACAAAGAATTAAAAGCCAATAATAGTATAGAGTATACACAGGAAGATTACGAAGAAAGAAAAAAGCTTTACAAATATTTAAAATCTGCAAGGGAGAACAAACTTAATGCAAAAATAAAAAGAAATAGGCTGGTTCTGGATTCTGGAGAATATTCTGCTAACGATCTTGAAAACAACCCTGATCTCTTAAATCTTGAAAAATCATCAGATTTGCAGTCTAACGATCAGGAGGACGGTGATAGGAAACGTAAATCAGAAGATTCGCCATCAAAAGAAACTTTAGCGATTCCAAAAAAAAACCAGAAGCAAGAAAAAATAATTCGAGTTGTTTTGATTTCTAAAATTACTTAAACAGTTAGGTATATGAACAGTTATATGTGTAGTTCCTTACAGTTCACTGGTTGATTTGTTATTGTATTCTAGTTTTTAAAATGAAAAATTTTTCTTTTGCTTATTTTAACGTAAGATCATTAGTAAAAAGTTTTGCAGATTTTAAAAATTTTGTATTGGAGCAGAAATATGACTTTATAGGAATCTGTGAAACTTGGCTTTCACCAGATATTTTAGATGATTTAGTTAATATTCAGGGATACAGTTTTGTAAGATGTGATAGGTGTAGTAGAGGAGGTGGATTTGGACTTTATATCAAGTCAGGATATAGGTTTTCTGTTTTAAATAGACCATTTATTGTTGCTGCTGAGCAAGTTTGGGTTAAAGTAATAATTTTATCCAAAACATATATTGTTGGAACATTGTATAGACCACCCTCCCAAAATATTATTGATTTTATTAACTGTCTTGAGGATGCAGTTTCTGATTATCTTCCAGATACTAATGAGTTAATATGCGGAGGAGTTATTAATATTGACTTATTGGACACTAACAATAAAAATACAATTAAATTTAACCAGTGCATTGATTCGTTTAATCTTAAACAAATAGTCAAATCACCTACTAGAATAACAAAATCAACTGCAACTACATTAGATGTTATAATGGTTCCTGAGAGTTTAAATACGTTTACTTGGGGTACTAAAGAATTAGGTAATTTATCGGACCACCAGTTAGTATATTGTACAGTGAACCTATCTACTTTAAATACAAACTCAAATCAATTTCAAACTAGAAATCTAAAAAATATTGATAGGGACCTTCTACATGGCTTTTTAAATGTTGCTCCGTTTTACAACATACTGTCAATTGAGAACATTGATAACAAAGTAAATTTTTTTAATGAAATCCTAATTAACATATTTGATACTTTAGCACCAATAAAAGTTATTAAAATTACCAAGAAAAAACCACCTTGGTTAACATATGCAATTAAAGTAATGATTAAACTTAAAGATAAAGCCTTCAGCAAATTTAAACATACAAGAAATCAGGTTCATTGGCAGTACTATAAAGATCTAAAAAATCAACTTACATCCTCTATAAAACGTGAAAAAAGCATATCTAGAATACTGTATAAGCAAGTTTAATAATAATAATAATAGTAAGGAGCTATGGAAAAAACTAAAAGACCTTGATATATGTCAAAAACCACCAGTTCGAAATATTCCAGACCACTTGGACATACCTGATAAAATTAATGATTATTTTCTTAAATTTTCCAAAAATACAACAACTAACCAGCAATTAGCAAATTTTTACAATAACACTTTTAAATATAATTTTATTGAGCTATTTTCCTTCTCCTTTGTATCAGAGGATGATGTCAATAAATATCTGTTGGGTATTAAGTCCAAGTGTACAGGTCATGACGATTTAAGTATTGATATGTTGATATTATGTTGCCCTTATATATTACCATACATAACACATATCATTAATACATGTTTTCTCTATTCCACATTTCCAGAAGCCTGGAAGATCTCACGTGTAATTCCGCTACCAAAAAAAGATATTATTACCACATATAATGACTTACGGCCTATTTCTATATTACCTGTTCTTTCTAAACTCCTGGAAAAAATTATGAACTCACAAATTTTAAAGCATGTTAATCATTACGATATTATGCCACCAAGACAGTCTGGATTTAGAAAAGGATTTAGTTGTGCTACTACTTTATTGGACGTTAATGATGATATACTAAAAGACTTGGATCAGGGTAAAACAGTGGCATTGGTGCTTCTAGATTACTCCAAAGCGTTTGATACAATTAATCATAGTACCTTACTGGCTATCCTACATTTTTTGGGATTTTCGTCAAATTCAATAAATATGCTAAAAAGCTATTTACATAATAGATTACAATTTGTACAAACAAGTAGGGGTAAATCTGGAAGGGCCAATATTTGTTGTGGCGTGCCTCAAGGCTCTATACTGGGGCCATTACTCTTTTGTTTGTATACGTGTAATTTAGGCAGTATTTTAAGATTCTGTAAACCATACTTTTATGCTGATGATACCCAGCTCAAATTTTCATCTTATTCGGATAATATCTTGGATGCCAATAAAATAATTAATGATGATCTAACAAGTTTGGTCTTGGAGTCCAAGAAACATAATCTATTAATAAATGCTCAAAAATCAACTATTTTAGTATTTGGTAGGTTTAAGGAAAACTTTCAAAATAGTCTTAAGATAATTGTAGATGAGGATGACTTAAAATGTTCAAGGGAGGCTAAAAATTTGGGTATCATAATGGATACAAATTTAAGATACGAAGGACATATATCTAAATGCATTAAAAAAGCTTATAGTAGTCTAAAAATGCTTTACCCCCATCGTCACATTCTATCCCAGACTTTAAAACTTAAACTAACTGATTCCCTTGTTCTAAGTCACTTTAACTACTGCAATGTTGTGTATGGCCCCTGTCTTGATAAAGTTAATATTAACCGCATTGAAAAAGTACAAAAGTCTTGTCTTCGATATACTTATGGTATAAGGAAATACGATCCTATTTCTTATAAGCTACAAGAATGTAAGTGGCTTAATATGGAAAATAGACGAAAACTGCATGCTGTGACATTTTTTTCAAATATAATTTTATACAAAAGTCCAAAATATCTATACAATAAAATTACTTTTAGAACTGATGTCCATACATTAAACTTGAGACATAAAGGCCTTATATCACCACCTCTTCATAAAACTACTCTATTTAAAGGGTCTTTTACATATAACGTATATGCATTATATAACAAGTTGTCCGATTCATTTAAAACCCTTCAACCTAATAGCCTTAAGTATGCTTATAAAAACTATCTCCTACAAACAGCTCAATCTTAAACAAATACCTTATACATAATATATTTTATGCACGATGACATTATAATATGACAATTATAACAAAAATTCTTTGACGTAAACGTCTTTTTATAGCCCGCGGGCGTTATTATGACCCAGCGGGCTATAATGAAACGTCAAAAATTAAAAACAACAATGTTACACCATTTGATATATTCGAAGTAAGTTTTTTCGTATAAAGATTTTGATTTTTCCGGCAGCAGGCCGCAATTTTTCGCCTTTTCAGCTGCTTCCTCAATTTAATTCATCTTTAAACTTTAAAACTGACTGATGTCAGTTGACATTATAATATGACAATTATAACAAAAATTCTTTGACGTAAACGTCTTTAAAAACAATATATTAAAAATAATAATATATTTATCGTGCATAAAGTTTTGTATGCATTGCTGGCATAATAAGGTTTTTATGGTCCTACGACGCTTTTCTAGCCCTCGCGCTAACGCGCTCGGGCTCGAAATAGCCCCTCGGACCATAAAAACCTTATTATGCCCTTAATACATAAATAACTAATATTAACTAGGTTGTTTATACTCGTATACCACTTTATTTCTACCCTAATGTGTTTTTTGTACGTGTTTGGTGTTTAGTGTTATTTTTTTTTCTTTTTTAAGGACTGGAATTTTTATATCAGTTTTAAACTGCCTTCCAGCTCCTTTTTATTGTCATTAAATAATTATATAGCTGAATTTGTATTTTCTTTTTCTTTTTTTGTAATTATATAGATGAATTTATATATTCTTTTTCTTTTTTGTATTTGACAATAAATAAACCATTTATTATTATTATTATTATTATTATATAACCTTTATATGACGAATATACTCCAAAATAATTGGAAAATAATATTATTATTAAATTTGAAAATGGATCGGTAATGATTTAAGAAGAATATCTATGAGCTGAGATAATAATAATAATAGTAATAATAAAAAGGGCCCCTCTCAAGCTTACACCAATGGTGTCCAAGGTACCAATAAACCTTGGATTGGTAAAAATATTTTTTAATGTAGATACAATGTTGTATTTATAGATAGAAAAATATATTAAAAAAAAAAATGTTAATTTAGTAATAAATAAAAATAAATGAAATTGATTAATTGTAAAGTTGTACAGGTAACGATAAAATAATAGAGTAATTTCGGCATATATAAGCCTAACAAGTATCTTAATTCAAAGTATATAATTAAATAATCACACTGATTAAGAGTAAATATATTCAAATATCAACAGACAATGAAACATAAAATTCATAGGATGGCGATTACAATTATTATTCATTCGGTAGATCATCACATTTAGTAAAAGGTAAAAGAAGACCAGTTAAATTTAAATCTAAAAGTAATTCAAATAATCTTTCATGTGAAATAGGCCAATTCGGCAAAGCATCGATTAGGTCATTTCTTGATAAATCAAATAAAGGACAGTCAAAAATTCTGTGAGTAGGATCATCAATTGTTCCACATACCATACAATATGGGTCATCAGCACCACCACGAAGATGAAAATGTCTTTTAAATCTTCCGTGACCAGAAATAATTGCAGCTAATCCACGAGAATAAGGGATATTAAAATTTTGTCTATTAATTATAGAGGGTAAAAATTTATATGTTAAACGACCTACTGTGCAATCATCCCATATAGTTTGCCAATATTCAATACTTGCAGATTCAATTAGAGTTTTAGCCACTCTTAATTTGGGTAAATTGTTATAATCAGGCCAAGATAAGTTTAAATGTTTAGCAGGAATTTTTCTTCTTAATTTTGATAGGGCAGATCTTTCAGAAAGTGCAATATATAGTGGTTTGACTATTTGGGTTATTAAGGGAGTCATTTCCTCGAAGGTGATAATCTGCTCACCAATAACACGAGAAATGTTCGTTTTAACAGATTTAATTGCTGCCTCCCAAAAGCCACCTATGTGAGGGGCTGCCGGTGGATTGAAATGCCACTTTATGGCCAAACTATCACAAGCTTGTTGAACATATTGTATCAGCATAGTATTGGCACCTACAAAGTTGGTGCCACAATCACAGTATATATCTGAAACCCGACCTCTCCTAGCAACAAATCGGCGAAGAGCAGCCAAAACAGCTTCTGAGCTAAGACTGAAAGCTAATTCAATATGAACAGCCTTAGTAACAGATGAAGACACAAATATATGATTTAATAGTTTTTGAACCGCGATAACGACTAACGGAAGTACTATAGGGTCCACCCATATCTACTCCAACATGCGAAAATGCTTTAGTTTGAGAAATCCTTGCAGAAGGCAAATTACCCATTATATGCACCAAAGGTTTTGGGTTAACCCGCAAACATCTGTTACATTTCGACACACAACGATGTAGAGCTCTCTTTGCTCCAATGATCCAGAACTGCTGCCCTAATAAGTAATGCAGAGTTTGAACTCCTGGATGCAAATATTTTTCATGAAAATATCCAATAATCAAGTTCGTGAGTGTATGCATTTTGGGTAGAAGGATTTGATACTTAACATCAAAGGAAAGGTTCGAATGCTTAAGCCTACCTCCAACTCTAATTATTCCCTTTTCGTCCAAAAAGGGGGCCAATTTGCGAAATGGTTTAGACAGAAGTTTATTATCTTTAATTTTACGTTTTTTCTTCTGAAGCCCATCAGATTGCACATGTTTACAAAGGGCTAAAGTAGCTTTATAAAGCTCAATATGTGAAAGACCACCTGAATAAGAAGCATCCTGTCTTCTCACCTTTTGCAAAAATCGGAAAATATAGGCGATAATACTAATAATTTTGTAGTAAGAAGAAAAGCTTTGTAAAAGCCTATCAAAAATACTATCTGTTTGAACAGCTTCACAAGCTAACTGGATAGGTTTAGCGGCTTCGCATTCCACCATTTGGATTGGAAACATCTTTGTCATGGGCCAAGTTTCCGTCTAAGTCTGAAGCCAATTTAGACCGTTCCACCAAATATGAACTTCAACAAGATCCTTTGGCAATAAGCCTCTGGTAGCTACGTCTGCAGCATTATCAGCTGACTTAACGTAAAACCATCGGTCGGGAGCCACAATGTCTTGTATATAACTAACCCTACTAGCGACAAACGTTTTCCACTTGTGGGGAGACGATTTTATCCACGATATTGCAATAGTAGAATCACACCAAGCAAAAATTTTATCAAAACATATTTCATTAGCGACAGAAATTTGTACAAAACGAAATAAATTAACTAATAAAACGGCACCACATAGCTCAAGTCTAGGAAGTGTAATCTTCTTAAGAGAGGCTACCTTAGATTAAGCACACAGGAGATGCACAATGATACGGCCATCTGAATGAACCTGTCGTAGATAAATACAGGCTGCGTAACCTTTCTCACTGCTGTCACAAAACCCGTGCAGTTCTACTTGACTATCTGAACCACCTAAATCTAAAAATCTCGGAATTTCTAAGGAACCTAGCAAAGGTAATTCACGTTTAAAGTAGGACCACTTTTCTATTACATCAGAAGGAGGAACCCCGTCCCAATCCAAACCCAAGGACCACAAATATTGAATGAGATGCTTCGCAAAAAAAGTAATGGGAGCTAAGAAACCTAATGGATCATAGATCCTAGCGATACCTGATAAAATGGAGCGTTTAGTAATAATAGTTTCATTCGCAACTGTACCAACACTAAATGTAAATCAATCGGATGCAAGAATCCACTGGAGACCCAGAATTTTGAGCATGTCGCTCGAGGAGTCAAAGTTAATTAGTTGCCTGTCGTCATGTGGAATATCTGCTAACAATTCAGTAGAGTTGCTAGCCCATTTTCCCAACTCAAATTTTCCGTTTTTTAAGCAACTCTATTAACTCAATTTGCAACTGTTTGGCCTCTTGTAAAGTATTTGCTCCACTACAAACATCATCCACATAAAGACATTCAGACAAAGCCTTTGAGAACCAACTGTTGTATCGTGCGTTTGCACTAAAAAAGGGGACGAAGTTAATCCGAAAGTTACTCTTGTGAGTTTATATTCTTGAATGGGTTCAAGAGGATCAAATCTCCAAAGAAAACGTTGATAATCACGATGTGATTCCTCTACCAGTATCTGAAAGAACATGCCTTTAATATCAGCCGTAAAGGCAAACCTATTAATGCGAAAATTAACAAGAAGATTAGCGATATCGGTTTGCAGTTTAGGACCAGCTAAAAGACAATTATTAAGCGATTTACATTCACATGACTTTGCAGAGGCATCTAGGACAATTCGAAGTTTGGTTCCCTTACCATCATGTTTTTTTAACGCATGATGGGGCAAGTAGTAATTAGCCTCCTTCGAACTAAGAGGCTGGGCAATTTCCATTTTACCTGAGTCTAAATACTCTTGAAATATTGCACCATAAGAAGATCTGAAAGAATCATCTTGATCAATTTTTTTTCTAAGGATTTAAAACGACGAAGGGCTATCGAACGGAAATCCCCTAAAAATACCGGCTCTGGTTCCTTAAAGGGAAGCGAAACAATATATCTACCATCTGAGTTACGACGAACAGAAGCAGCATACTTTTCCTTACACAGTTGATCCTCCGGCGATAAAAATTGTTTCTGTGGAACTTCTTCTATCTCCCAGAATTTCCTTAGATCAAAGTGATCCACAGAAGTAAATAAAGAGATCAACGTGAAGAAAAAGCGTCAACTTTACCCATCAAAATCCATCCAAAGGATGTTTCAATGGCAATAGGTTGACCTGGATGACCCGAAATTCTTCGAGATTTTATAATCTGCGAAAATACTTCAGCACCTAATATCATATCTACAGATTTACAACGATCAAAATCTAGATCAGCCAAATGTAGTACCACAATATGATCCCACTGTGACCCGTCAACCATTCTAGAGGACACCTTAGAAATTAGTGAAGATTAAACAATGGCTTCAATCTGCAACTGCGGGTCTTTTCCCTTTCTCGGCCTTAAAACACAAGATATTCCTTGTGCCCTAACCGAAGAACTATGATTAATTCCAGTGATACTGGCGCGACAATAGGAACTTTGAAGTCCAAGACGGTTCAAACATTTAAGCGAAATAAATGAAGTTTGAGATCCAGAGTCCAGTAACGCTGGTTGGAAAACATTGCGAGAATCACGAACAAGAACAAGAAGAGTAAAACTGAATAATTCGATTCTGCTGTCAAGGAAAGTATATTGTCTGTGCGGGCAGAAGTTGAAGCAACGTTAGACGTTGGCACATTCTCCTTTGATTGCGAAACAACGTTTCCTGAGCCACCGGCTTTATTCTGTGGTGTCAAATTGGAATCAAAGTGCAACAAGGTATGATGCTTTCTTCCACAAACTGAACAGGAATGAATAGAAGAACAAAAGCGAACACCATATCTCTGTCGCAAACAATTGATGCAAAGCCCCAATCGCTTGACAACACCTAGCCTATCATAGGAACTATTAGATAAAAAATCTTGGCACTTCGAAAGATCATGGTTGTTTTTACACAAAGAGCATTGGTTTCCATTCAGTCTACCTTGTTTTAACTAATCTGCTTTAATTTTTGGAATATCTGTATGATTTGCGACAAAGGAGTGTTTATTATTACCTTTCGAATATGTACCTGGCAACTGATATTTTTTATTACCAAGAGATTCTACTGATTCTAAGGAATCAAAATGACCTTCAATAAATTTTTTAAGGTCCTCAAAATTTGGCAATTTATTTTTATCAGATTGATCCTCAAACTTTGTGCATAAGTGCCTGGGCAATTTTCTTAAGATTAAGTCAAAAATAATATAACCCCATTCAGATGTTGGTAACCCTATATTATTAAGAGCTGCCAAGTTTTCAGATACCGTACTTAATAAGTTAATCAAAGCAGAAGAATTGTCAGATACGGTGGGTGGCAAATTAATAATAGCGTGAGTCATATCTATCAAATAACTGCTTTACTACAACTGGATAGTTTGCATTCGAAATTCCAACCGATTTTACAGTATTTAGTGGTTTACCATTTAACGATGAAATCAAATAATGGAATCTTTCAATATCTGTTAAGTTTGAATTTGAATGAACTAAAGCGACATATAAATCTTTAAAAGAACTCCACTCCGTAAATTTACCATCAAACTTGGGTAAATTTAATTTTGGTAATTTAACATTATTATGAGTACCACTAGCAGAGGCGGTAGCTCCAAATAGCACATCATATTTTATTTGAATTTTCCAATAATATTCATCATTAATTTTGCTGTATCTTTCTCTCTATCCTTATCTTGTTTTTTAATAGCTTCAGTTTTATCGCCATCACATGCAATAGAAAGATAAATATCATCTGTTATTTTAGCACAAACTTTATAACACAAATCCATTGTTCTAAAAGCAACTTTAAAATTATTTAACTTAGATGCATCAGCTTCCGCAGCTTCCGCAGCTTCAGCAATCGCCAGTATGCGTTTAAGACGCTCTATCTGGCCTTGTCTTTGGTAAATTAATGCATTAAATTCTGCCATAGCGACAACCTATTGTATAAAACTAAAACCGTTATTTTTATGTTTCAAACAAAGCTATTCAAACTCAAACTCAAGATTATAAAAACGCCATAAACCAATATACAACGTTAAACTTCAGAACGAGAAAAAACTAAATAATGCGATTATTTTTGAGCCACCCTGTACCCAAACGTCAACAAAATTGCAACATAAATTTTTGTTTTTTTTTTTAAATATGTACGTAAATATCTGCTTAATATTTTATAAAATATTCGTTATGTTTCCAACAACACAAAGCAAAAAAACAGCGACAAAAAATAAGAAGTAAAAAACAATGCAAAGTAATAAATGAAATAGTTATAAATCTATTAATCATTTAAAAATTACTCAAATTTATTAAACTAATTAAATTGAACGAAATGATTTTTAATAATGTATTTAAATATACCCCAAAAGCAAATGTTTATAGTAATTATTACAAGCAAACCAACTGAAATAAAGAAAATGTTTGTAATAATTGAGATCGGTAAATTCAATAGCGAAAATTGTGCGAAAAAAGGCAAAATCAAAGAACGTGATTCGGTTCGAAGACCAACAATATGTAGCTGACTCTATGACTTTAAGTTTAAACAAAGAAGGACCATCGTGCTTTAATCTATAACTTTGGGACTTACCATGTTTGGCTGCTCTTTCTTCATGCCAGCTGGCTGGTGGTACACTACAGCCCCTTAGTTTGACCAAAACACGAAATTGATAGTATTTTTTATTCGTGCAACTGTAGTAATTCAAGAACTGGTGTCAACGTTTTTGATATTTGCACTTTTTAACTTGTCTAAACTAATATAACGATAACTAAGCAAACAACTAATAGCGAAAAAACTATATCGACCACGATATCGTCTCGATATTCGTAGCGCGTCTCTGCGTACCTTTTGTTACGACCTTGTTTTTTTTGTTTTCCCTAAGAAATAAAATATTTGCTATACCGTGCGGAATCAAGACAAATTTAAATTAATAAAAATAAACAAAACTGAACAACGATTATCGAATCATAGCCAAAAGGTTTTTATGATAGACATATAAATATTTAGATGGTTTTTTATAATTATTCATTTTGTTTGTTTTCTGTGGTATACCAATTGTTGTAGCATTTTTTTCCATTGCTTTTATGAGATTTTTAGTGGATTTTACATAATATGCATATTATGCCACTTTTTACTTTTTATAAAGCCAAATCACAATAATTTTTGTAAGCTTAACCCAGGCTATGTAAGCAAATGATTTAGAAAAATTTGATATAACCTAAATTCTATTTAGTTGACAATTTGTATCATACGTGGACGTATTAATTTCTTTATCTTATGTTATGTGATGTCTATGATCATATATTTTAAATCCCCCACTTATGAACTGACTATGCGCATAAAGCAAAATGGCACACCAAAACAACAAATTTTTCCTTAGAAACGGGAAAAAGGTCATCAAAAGTATGTGCTTGTGACCTATTGTAGTGCCATCTATGTGTTCTGTGCTGAATCATAGAGTCAAAGCCACAGACGTAAAGATTCTTTACTAAAGAGCCATAGGTTAGATAAAGAGCAGTGCTGTTTCAGCGCACCGTGCCACGTATTTTTTTATCTCTGGGTGCTATGTGCTGGTAGCACATTTAAAAAGAGTCGTACCAGCTCCGCACACACAAGTGTACATTATGTACGACTCGCACATGTGCGACCCATCACTACAAACCACACATGTGAACAATGATTTTAAAACTATTACCCACAAAAAGAAACAGAAATGACCAGAAATTACTGGAAAAAATAGTACGTCAACTTTAAAAGGTGTAACCAAGAAGCAGTCAATTTATATTAGTAGATTAGAAGTTAACAGCACTATTGAAACTATTAAAACACATTTAAGTGAGAATGGGTATTCACAGTTTAATGTCATAGACGGATTTTCAAAGCATCCTGATATTTATAAGTCTTTCATCATCACTGTTTCTTCCACAGTGGTAGAAAACCTTAAAAAACCAGAGCTTTCGCCAGAAGGAGTTTCCATTAGTCCTTTTTTATACCGACTTGCGGAGAGAGAGAATCTGCTAAGTCAGCAAAATTAAAACCAAGTTATACAACTTTGAAGCAATGTCACGTAAATATACGATCATTATTATCCTGTTTTGATGATTTCTATAACTATATAATTTCTCAGGACTATATGCTGATTGCTATCACTAAAACATGGCTTCATGAACATATTTTTAACTCAATTATTGATATTCCAAATTACTTTTTATTCAGAACTAATCGTAAGACTCATGGAGGAGGTTTATGCTGTTATGTTCATGAAAGTCTTTAAGCCAAAGTGGTAAGCATGGACTTTTTATCAGAATCTAAATTGGAACAGTTGTGGATAACTATAAATATAAATAAATTAACTTATGCATTTGCAGTTGTATACCGTCCACCAGAAAACAGTATTTTCTTAGATGATTTAGACAAATCTTTATGTTATATGAATCTAGAAGTAGATAAAATGGTTGGAGTTGGTGATTTAAATGTAAATTTGCTGCAGGATTCTGCATTTAAAAGGCATCTAATCTAAACCAAATTGTCAAAGAACCAACAAGAGTTACAGATATATCACAAACACTGCTCGATTTGATTTGCATTGAAAAGGATATGGAGTATGAAAAATTTCCAACTACTGATCTTTTACATATGATTGATCACTTTTTAGTAAAATGTGGTTTAAAAATATCTACATATAAGCCTTAACCTAAAACTATTTCTTTTAGAGATTACCATGGTTATAGAATGGATGATTTTGAAAGAGATGCTATGATAATTGATTGGACTTATTTTTACGAGATAGACAACATAGATGAAAAAGTTTCTTATATGAACAACCTCAATTTTTTATTTCCATGCACCATTAAAAACAATAACTTTTCTGCATTTAAAAGGCATCTAATCTAAACCAAATTGTCAAAGAACCAACAAGAGTTACAGATATATCACAAACACTGCTCGATTTGATTTGCATTAAAAAGGATATGGAGTATAAAAAATTTCCAACTACTGATCTTTTACATATGACTGATCACTTTTTAGTAAAATGTGGTTTAAAAATATCTACATATAAGCCTTAACCTAAAACTATTTCTTTTAGAGATTACCATGGTTATAGAATGGATGATTTTGAAAGAGATGCTATGATAATTGATTGGACTTATTTTTACGAGATAGACAACATAGATGAAAAAGTTTCTTATATGAACAACCTCAATTTTTTATTTCCATGCACCATTAAAAACAATAACTTTAACAAAAAATAAACATCCTTATATCACATATACAATTAAACAAATGCTAAAGTTGAAAAAGAAAGCTTACCATAAATATTTGATTTTTCATATTTTTGAGCCAATATTTCGTAATAGAGTATGAAAAACTATAAAAGTCTTCATTTACTTTTTGAGGTTGAACTTTAACCTCAAATAACTTTTAAACGAGTTGACTAAGCAAAAAATCATATCAGATATTTTTTGTAGATCGTTCAATTCCCTACCAGAATGTGTATTGATTTCTACAACTTACTTAAAAGGCAATAAAATTACAAACAAAAAATTTTTTTTTTACCGTGTTATTTAAATGGAAAATAAAAAGTCGCGATGAGCCACCTCTTAATATTAATATTAAGAGCTCAAACTTTATCAGAATTTTGTTTTCGTCATCTTGGACGATTTTTTCATGGTAACTAAAGAAAAACAAATTAAAAGTTTTTTTTGGCCCACCCTATTATATATATATATATAATAAAATATATAATATATATTTTATATTCGTTTATGTGTTTTATGTACAGCCAATAAATATTATTATTATTATATTTATATATATATAGTTTAACTTGCTTATTCTATCATTTAATAAGTCCGAAAAACTTATTCATGGTCATTCGAACTACGTGCTAACGCTGGGAGGTGAGCATCATCAAAGAAAAATCTTTGTACTCGCACTTAAAATTTGTACTTGAAACCTGTACTTAAAATCTGTACTTGAAACAGGTACTTAAAACTTGTACTTAAAACCCTAAAAAATAGTATGACGCCTAAGCATCTTGAAAAACCACAAAACGTCAAACTTACCCTTGGCCTAAGAGGTTTTTAATCTTCAAAAATTAACCTTCCAAACGATGGAAATAGCTCAACAAAACTTTGCAGAATGAAACACATCGCTGACTTAAATGGAAAACCTCGTGGGTTATATAAATAGATACACTAAAAAAAACTATTAACTCACCCTGAGCTTTCGTATGACACAATTAATGCTTTATCCGGCCCTGAGCCATTAACCCAGGAGAATTACTACACATCTTTGGAATTCTATCCAAATTTTAAGCCAAAGCTTACTCCCAACCAAACGGCTTCAGCGATCAAACGGAAAAGAAAGCGTCAACCTTGTTAAGTGCGTAGAAGATTATTTAAACAAAAAAACACAGTGTTGCCAAAGTTATAGTTATAAAAGTTATAAAAGAGTGTTATGGGTCGCCTTACCCTTGGCCTAAGAGGTTTTTAATCTTCAAAAATTAACCTTCCAAACGATGGAAATAGCTCAACAAAAGTTTGCAGAATGAAACACATCGCTGACTAAAATGGAAAACCTCGTGGGATATATAAATAGATACACTCAAAAAAAACTATTAACTCACCCTGAGCTTTCGTATGACACAATGAATGCTTTATTCGGCCCTGGGCCATTAACCCAGGAGAATTACTACACATCTTTGGAATTCTATCCAAATTTTAAGCCAAAGCTTACTCCCAACCAAACGGCTTCAGCGATCAAACGGAAAAGAAAGCGTCAACCTTGTTAAGTGCGTAGAAGATTATTTAAACAAAAAAAACACAGTGTTGCCAAAGTTATAGTTATAAAAGTTATAAAAGAGTGTTATGGGTCGCCTACTATCAAAACAATGTAATAAATTAAAAAACACACGCCCAAAAATAAAACTACACACCGACAACCTTCCTAACGACGCGCCATTCGTATCGGTAAAAGAAATATCAATAAAACTAATTAAATTCTTTTGGAAAGAGGCAACTAAACAAATATCCTTATTAAAAATATACTTAACAATTATTCAAACTAAAAATAAACCAATTAACAGTTCACATCTATACCGTTCTAGATGTACAAAAACTAATAAAATAAAATCAATGGGTAACTGTCAAAATGACGGTTACAATCATATGCAACCGAACACACGGCATTTTTATATGTACTGCATGTATGGACAGAACCACCGAAGAAAAAATCAAAATGATACGTGAAAATGGTCTCTGCACCAAGTGCATTGGACATTATAACAAGGAACAATGCTACACCCAGAAGAAGTGTTAAATCTGTGGCCAATCGCACCACACATTATTACATTTTGAAAAGAAAGAAGAGAAAAACCCTCGGAAAAGCAACTCACACACAGGCACTACCGAAAAACCAGACGACAGCGTGAGCTGCAAAGGGCTAGAAGATACAGTACTGTTAGCGACAGCACTCATCAAAGTTAAATCAGCGCCTGGGACCTTGGAATACCTTAGGGTTCTGATCGATTCCGGTTCACAGGCCGCTTTACTAACTGTACAATCATTGGTACTTCCCCGCCAGAAAACTACCACGGAGGTATCCTGGTATCCTTCAGTGTCAAATAACCACAAGGTATCCCAGTACATATGCACTTAACGTAAGCTTTATTGTGTTACCAAAATTAACAACAACACTCCCGTGTAGGGATGTGAAATACGACATTCCGGAAAGTTGGCATAACCAGATGTTAGCAGGTCCTCTATACAAAAAGGCGGGACCGATTGAAGGAATCCTAGGAGCCGAGGAAATTAGTCACATACTGGGAGGCGGGCTAAAACGGACTAAATCCGGACTCTTGGGCAAAGAAACCAAGATTGGATGGATATTGTCAGGTAACATAACGCCATCGCAAAAAGAAGAAACTAGAGTCATTAGAATGATCAGTAGAATTAAAGAAGACATGCAACTCAACAAATTTTGGGAAGTAGAAGAAGCACTAGAAGCACTAGTCCTATCGCAAGAGAACCAGGAGTGCGAAAAATACTTCGAGGAAACCACAACAAGGGAGTCCACCGGCAAATACACCGTAAGAATTCCCTTTAAAAAGAACACTGTATCCCTGGGGATTCTCGTCCAATGACAATGGCAAGATATTTTCAGTTGGAAAAGAAATTAGAAAAAAACAATAACCTGAAGACATAATACCATGTTTTCATGCAAGAATACTTAACACTTGGACTAATGGAAAAGGTACCGCAAGAACAAACTGCCAAAGGTATATAGGTACTACATACCTCACCAACCAAATCAAGAGAAAATAATTCAAGCCAAAATAAATCATGGTATCATCAATAGCCATAGTCAATGAAACTAAAGCGAGGACAAACCAACGGTTGAAATAGTTCCACCAAAAAATCAATCAAGGACTGCAAGAAATAGAAAAGATGTACAACTGGTTTGCTGCAATCGATACAAACAAACTTAATAATTCATCTAATGAGCGCATATCAAGTAGCAAACAGTGTCGCCACGGATTGCCTTAGAAGACACAATTGCTTGTTAGATGTTCCTTTCCGTCTTACATGATTTGCTTCTACCATCTCAAGTAAACAAATTTCTAAAAAATGTCCGGAAGAAATTACCCCCAACACTTAAAATAATAAACCATCTAATAGTCAAGACAACTTCGACAATCGACATCGAATACTTGCATTTCTACAGTCAGTTCCTGTTAGTTGGGATAAGCAACTTCACCTTACTTAAGATCACTCATGTGCCGTTACGGATTGACAATTCATACCGGACTTAAGAAATACCGGAAGAGGTATTAGGTATTTTGGGATAAGCGACATGGACTTCAAAGCCAGCATCCAAACCTCGCCAACTAACTTCGTATGCTCTCCGGCAACCATAAGACAAATATAATCAAGTCCAAACTGTGTTGTGGATAAAATCTTTTAATGATTAAACCCCCACAAAATGCAAAACATTACAAAGAAGCTTATTTGGAATGACTTGAAAAGAATTGTACATGACCAACGCCTGGATTGTAAAAACGGGAAAAGAGTCACGAATCTCCATACATTGCAACGGTTAAATGGATGATGTCATCATATCAAACACATCAACTATCCAAATAAATCGCTGTCGAAAACTGGTGCAATGAGGAGGGACTTCGGGTAAATCCCACAAAAACTTCCCTTATCGCCTTTTCTCATAAAAGAAAGTTGGAACCCGTGAAAAATCTAATCTTCTACGGGGAAATGCTGCCCTTGAAAGACGAGGTTAAATATCTAGGAGTTATACTGGATAAAAAACTCACCTATCGGATGCATATAGAAAACATAACAAATAGGGCTATAAAAACCTTCATGACCTGTAAAAGAACATTTGGTAAATCTTGGGGACTGTCACCAGGCATGGTACAATGGGTGTACACAGCTATGGTCAGACCCATAATTACCTACGCGGCGCTAATATGGTGGCACGCAACAAAAACAAGGACTGTAAAACAGATACTCAGCAGAATCCAAAGACTGGCGTGCTTGGGAATAACTGGTGCAATGACAACCACACCGACCGCAGCCATGGAAAACATACTAGGACTCCCCCCTCTACACATTCAGATTAAAGCTGAAGCGTTAGCGGGAGCCCAAGGACTAATCACAAATAAGGCCGAAGTTATTTCCAACATCAGACATAATGCCATATTTGAAGAGCTAGAAAATACTGGCAGTCTAGCCATTAGAACAGACAAAGCCAAGGTCAAACACTTCAATAAAGCTTTTATCTCAAAAAGGATAAAGGCTGAGGAGATAAACAACCAAATTGCCCGACTCAGGCAAGAAGAAAACCTAATCTGGTACGTAGAACACAAACGGTCAAGGACCTGTGTTTCTGCGGGCATAAAAGAGGTATCTCAACAGGGCAGTCAAGAAATACTAAACCTGGGAAAAGAGATAACCGATCTTTAAGCGGGCATCATTGCCATACAATTGGGTTTCCAACGAATAAAGGAGAGCAATCCCACGGAGAAGTTGCTCACCATTATTACACACGAACCAGAACTAATCCAGGCACTGGAGGCATTTGAAATCAATTCGAAGGCGGTACTAGAATGTCTGAGAGATATGACGGCATTAACCGAAGCACAAAACCAGATAACTCTTATCCTTGTGCAAGAAGAAGACAGAAACAGTTCGATGAGGTGGAAGCCAAACTTCGCAGCTGATGAAGCCGAAACCCTGCTGATGGGGCCGGAACCCACATGCGGCACCAGCCAAGAATCGTCCAAGGAAAAAACTAATTGACTGGACAGAACTACAACACAAACAATACTGGGAAAGCCTGTCTGGTCTGGAGCATTCGAAAGCACTTTTGGACAATCCATCTGCTGAAGGGCAGAAACCAATGAGGACATATACCAGGACCCAACTAAAGGAAGCATTAGGCCTTCTCACAGGCCATGCTCCATTCAAAAAACATCTTCACAAAATGGGGATGACAGATGACCCCTTGTGTAGAGGATGCGAAGAAGAAAAGGAAACACCTCTTCACATTATGTGTCAATGTGAGGGATTCAACACCTTAAGAAGAACACACCTGGGAGAGTCCAAACTCACAGCAGAACTTTTAAAATTGCTCCCACTGCCTCGGCTACTGCGCTTCATAGAAGCAACGGAGCTAGAGCTATGGAAGTAATACCATTTAGGGCACAATAGGATTGCGAAAGCAAACCGCAGTGCAGGGCTTTGAACCACCTAACGGGGGAGTTTTAGTGGGTATACGTCAATAGACGGAGTCCCACGCTACTCGAAGCCCCAAGAGGAACCGAGTGTTCGTAAAGAATTTCTCCGCCGGCCAAAGAAAAAAAAATACAAATAAATCAAGAATGCTCAATAAAAACGTCGCAGAACATTTTAACTTCCAGGCGGATTACAACAATCCCGGTAATAGCATCGTACTCGAAATTAACACTAGAAGAACCTTTTCTATAACGTGTTTAAGTATTGTTTTATGATCAGTCCAAATTTATTGATGTATTGCGAAATTAATCGGTGCTTAAGCAGGAGTGCTGACCGTTATTGTCCAACTTTGAGTACTCTTTGTTTGTGTGCGTGGGCCTTTGTTTTATGAACTAATATTTTTCTTCCGTGAGGAAAACAGGTTTTCGCTTTTCCCCGACCCCTCAACTAAAATAGGCGGGTTGCCTTCCTTTGTGGACCCCGTTACATTCTAGGCCTAGCCCGGCTAACTAACACCAATATTCTTCAGTTTTAAATCTTTGTTTAAATGCAGTATCGAGCCATATCGCCAATACATTAATTTGCTTAATTTTTAAAGTACAATGCCTGACCGCGTATTCCTTTGCTACTTCATAGCCGACCAGGGTTTTTTCTCAGGCTCTTTTTTCCTGGCGGAACCCTCCTAAGAGCCACCCCTTGCTTGTTGGTAAAAAGTTAACGTAAATTAAATTGGGGTAAACTAAACCACTGTATTTTATTTCTTATAAACCTAGTACTCCCACGTATCATTCATAAAGTAATGCATTTAATAAAGTAAGTAAACAGCGTAGAGGTCCAAATTTCGGGTAAGACGATCACGGGCCAAAGCCACAAAATATTTAATTTATCAATTTTTCTTAAAACTTGTTTTAAACGCCATACTCCAAAATAATGGAAGCGAAAGATCACTTCGGTGATCGGATATTTTACATCCAACCGTCATCGAATGATACCGAAAAGTCGTATTCTCGAAAGTATGTGATGGGAGATTTCAGGTGAGAAACATTTTGCGGCGTTGTCGCATTTCGTAGCCAATCATTCGTTGGCAAGTGCTCGGATTGTTTTAAATTTCATCTCGATCAAATTTGACTTACCAACCAACCTATTGTTACAATCGCGTTATTTATCAATTTTGTTCTCCTGCATCTTCAAGATCATTTATAAAATTGTTTAATACAATTTCGTCAAAATTTATTGTTTAAAAATAACAAATAAGACAATCTAATATGGCATTTACTTTTAAGGTTATATTTATGTTGCGATTGTCTAATATTCACACGTTCGTCTACTTCCCACCAAGCGATGTTCACTTCGCCAGAAAAAATCACAAATGATCAATCCCTTGTTTCGAGAATACGCTTTTGTAAACTTTCGTACGATTTTGCGTAGCTCCTCCCAGTTTCGCATGATTTCGTGTGATCTTACAATTGGGGTAAAGAGAAATCTTTACACTGTTATTTAAATTGGGAAAAAGTAAGGTTAACAGATGTCAGATTTGTTTATATATACGAGGGGCTACTATAATGATCTTTAAAATCGGGAAAAAGTGAGGTTAATAAATTTTGTTACCAATGAAAATTATTTAATTGGAGTAGAAAAAGCTACACACTCTAAATAATGCGCATTATTTACTAGGATGATTTACGTCTCTCGCCTGACGGCTCGAGATGCAAACCTCATCCTTGTGAATAATAGCCTGCATTATCTCTTGCATAATTTTATTTTTTAATTTAATAAATTAATTATATTGTATTTGAATAATTATCTTCCCACAGCCGAGCAAAAGAAGTTTCAAATTATTGCAGACATATTATATGCATTTCCATAGAAATATACTGCAATCTTGTAATAATCATCACATAGCTCGTGTACGTTCTAAGTTTGTATATAAACCACACATTTTTGTAATACAGAGATCAGATTAAATAAAGCTGCCATAATGTTAGTTTGGCTTTTTAACCATATGTCACCCAACAGTCCCAAATCACTACTGGTGGAGTCCCAATTACATACAAGTACATATCTTACTCATATAAACCCAATCTATGGTCAAATATTTTTGCAATATGTTGCAGATATGTTACACCATGCATTCGAGCCAATGCAAGTAATACAGTATGTCTACCATAATAATTCCCGGAGCGTTGCAAATTTGCTACGAGAAGCATTTCATGGTTAAAAAAATTAGTTATTATTTACCCTCAGAAACAGTCAAAGATGGTGACAGCTTAAATTTTTTTAAGTTTAACCATTGAAGTAGTAAACTAACTATTTAATGAAAACGACTATTTTATTAGTAAACAATGATGGTATTATTTCAAATAGCAGAATCTCGACTATTTCATTTTAGGAGAGTACTGAGTGGCCTTGTTTACGATTCCATGATTGATTGTTTTGGCTTTATTGAGATTTATGAGGGTGGGTTGACGCTTAATTAAAGGTTTTGTCCAATGTTTGTTTGGGGAATGCTTTGAATTTTGGCTTTTTTATTGGAAACTGTTGTCAACTAATTCGCTTATCAGATGGAGTTCTTTGTTAGTTGCGATTGTGTATTATTATTAATAATTAAGGTCATGCCATTTAGGTAATATCACTTATCCGGTTTAAGCAGACTTGAAGTTCGGGTGCTTGATCCTTGGCGGTGCTGTAAGTTGTTCCTTGACCTCGACCGCTCACTATTGGCCCGCGTTAGTTCTGTATTGGTAGTCCAGTAAAGATTATTGTTGTATCCAATCCCCTCACTCGCACCCTTTTTCACTGGTAGAGCACTATGGGGCGTTATCCATGTGTAGGTGCCCCACACCCGCTGGTTTGCTAATATGAATGATCCCTGCTATCGCTGTGGAAGCACGGACGCGTTAGATCTTACTCGAAGCCCTTATTTTGCAGATAGGTGCTTTATCCAGGTGAAAATGCCACGCACACTTTATCCCTTTTATGCTTTTTCTCACTTGGTATCGATGTTTGGTATTTGTACCGCTATCTATGTACGTGGTACGGACACGTTGACAAAGAAAACAAATTAATTGTAGAAAAAATATTTGTGTATTATTATAATACTTCTTTATAAAGAATAGTTATTCAGAACAGGACTAATAATTAGTCCTCTTGCTAAAATATAAAAATTAGATACTTGAAAGAAAAAGATGAACGAATAGGCTTAAATAAGTGTATAACGTGCTTCATAAAAGGTGTTAACGCAAGCCATATTATTTTTTAATATCCTAATTTGTTTATATTATGTTGTTTGTTTTTGTTACAAATTATTATTTGTTTCTTTACAAATTTGTTTTATAACATAATGCAACAATTTGGGGGCTTTGAAAAACGGACGCAATTCTGCATAGCCCATGCGAAAGTATACATCAAGATAAGAAAAACCCTAGTTCTATTTTGCGATATCAGCTCGCATTTTTATTTTATGGTTCTTATAGTTTTAGAAAATGTGAATTGCCCTACTCAGTTTTTGGCTAATAACTTGGCAACTATTGATAACACATGATGCCTCGAAAATCACATCCTAATTGAGTTTTTGAGCAAAATATCGTTAAATGTCAATGTTTATTTCTTTTTCCAACACAAGTCTACATTTTTGCTAAATTTATGTAAAAATAAACAATTCTTCCATAAATCTTTCCATTTCTTCTCCTTCTTTGTTTTTTTTTACTGTCACTGAGAAATACAATGATAAAAATCTATCTTATTTCAAATGGAAATGCAATTTGATGATAGTGTTCTCCCTGCTCATCTGATTCGGTTGGCCATTGACGGCTGAAATATTGCAAGTGATGCAAATAGTGCATTTTGAGTGACATGTACACCAATGGTTGAAAATGCATTAAGCATACGCCGCACTGATTCCGCATAATTTTTGGAACAATAATAACTTCCTTTATGGAATACCATGCAACCAACCACATCAAATTGTTAATTTTTTATTAACCTCCTTTTGTCTGGGCTATTAAGAACTCCATACTTTAACTTGTTAATACTAATTCCGATGAAAATTTCCCTTAATCATGTTAAAATGTCCTCTATTTTTGTTACAACTATTAAGAAGTGTTTTAAGTTTAATATGAAGAAATGGCATTCATATTTTTCCAGGTGCAACTATAAAATTTTTAAATTCGCTGTTCTTCCTATCTTTCCAATCGTTCTTTGCGTATAGTTCACCAGTGTATCGCGTATTTCAATCACACAAGAAGCACATGAGTTTCGTGTAGCCAGCTTGCAATCCAGAGAGTATAGCGACAACTTTTATATCGCAACAAATTCTCAACTGATGTTGCTCATACCGGACCAGTTCCAAAATGTACTTTATTTTATTATAAGTTTCCTTTGTACACGTACTGTAGACGAATGGATTTGGAGGTTTGATTTATGCAACAGCACGGCTTTTAAACTATTTTTTGAACTGTCTATAAACAGGCGCCAATCATCTTTTTCGTAATTAATATCCATAGCCTTTATTAGCTTCCAGACGTCTTCGAAATACGCGAACTTTTTTCCTTTATTTAGGGTACAAATTTGTTGCATTTCTTTATTTCGGCTTCAATAGGCAGTCACTGTAGTATTGCTTGTTAGCAAATTATTTAAATTTAGAAATGACACACTCATAACAATTTTGAGAATCATGAAGTTCAGGATAAAACCATTACATTGGTATATCATGTGGTAGAGAATGGTACTTCTTATAACATATAACAACCTCTTCAATTAAGGGTAATTGTTTATTTTCTTTACCCAAAGGGGTGAAATGACCACAAACATAACAAAAATTGTTTATGTTTCTCTTACACGTTTCTATTTTCGCGTCTTAACAACAACATTTTAAAAACGTAACTACAAAACAACAATGGTAAAAACAAAAGAAAAAACAACAAACGTAAAATGAAAAACGTAACAATATCGTAACAGCGTAAAATAATATCAATAATTACAATAATAGAAACAGCAATCACCGTTTGAAGAATTTTTAACTTTTTTTCAGGCGCGTTACAATTTATAATACAAAATATTTGTTACATACGCTTTTGATCATAAATCGATAAATATCAATGTATATGGGATATGGGATGTTTTTCGTTAAACGTTGTTTTTGACTCTTTAGTTTAATTGTGGCGATAATATTTCTATAAAGAGACTATTCGAAAAAATTCGCTACCCTCCGAGTGATGGTCAAAAATTAACTTTATCTCTAAATTTTGGCTCATAACACACATCAGATGAGTTTTTTCCGGGTTAATGTGTACACAAAAATTGTTTAATTTTACATAAGCTATAATTTTGCCACATGAATTTTACAAAAAATATATAAAATTGCAACTTGTGTTCAAAAAAGCAATACCTACAAATTTACTTTTTACGATGTTTTGCTCCAAAACTCAATTAATACGTGATTTTTATTATTTATTATAATTCACAATATGGCTGAATTAAATTTTATTCAAATATTCTTACATATGAGATTTGTAACTTAATTTTAATTGTTTGGCATCTTAATAACGCTTTAAGACCAAAAACAAAATAATCCAGGGGACGCTTCTTAAAAAAAGTTCGTTTTAATAAAATAAATTAAAGATAAATAAATTATTGAGCTTCTTAAATTGAATATAAATAAAAACCATAATTTTCATTTCCCATTATTTAAAAAGAATGCGGCTGTGACGTTTATACATCTTAACTGTTTCGGTTGTCATTAAATCTTGTTTTGAAATGGCGAAAAATACACTAAAAAGGCAGGAACGCACGATCAAAATCGTGCAAAAGTTTGCTTGTGTTTAAAAGAGGATAGTCGTTGCAGCGAAACCAAATTTGCGAAGATATTTTCAAATGGAAAAGTTGAAGTTATGCTAAAAACTCTCTTTGAATATTCTGTTTCTGATGAACGATTGCCAAATGCTATTTGTAGTGGATACCGGATAAAGGAAACCATATTTCTGTATTAAAACCCCCAAGATTTCTGTAATTTATATTCAGAAAATTCAAACAAGCTTTAACCTGACTCAAAATAGAACGCTCGGAATCAGGGGCGTAGCTAGCCTCGAAGGGGCCTCGTATAAAAAATCTGGTAGGGGCCCTTATACGGGAAAAGCTCCTCAAAAAATGTCTGGGTATTACGCCCAAAGTCTATTTTGGGCAAACAAAAAACTTTTTTAGGGTATTATTTTTTTGCATTTACCAATTTTTAATAATTTATTAAATATTATATGGATACAAAGTTTTTTATGTACAGGCAAATTTTAAAATTTTGTCTGGTTTTAGACATTTACTGTTCTTCAACATATTTTAAAAGGTTTATATTTTAAAATAAAATAAAATAATTATTTCTAATTTGCTATTAATATAACATATGATAATAACACACGCAAAGTAGACCCAGTATGCCGCGCAGAGCACAGAACAATATGCTCAGACTGCGCCGCAGACAACGCATAGCGGAAAGGTGCGGGCAGAAACAATTCGTATGAGTTCACGGCCTCGTTAGAAGAGGAGGGTATTCAATTAAATAATTATATTATCTATTTATTTATTTAATTTCATGCCTTAATCTTTTTAACATGCGGGTAATATGTTTTTTGCTTACGCATGTCGAAGCCCATCGGTACCATTGATACGACTGATACCGCGGTAGCTACGCCCTTCTCGGAATAGCATCAATGATTCGTGTGGCTAGTTGTACCGAAAAGTAATTGAGCCTAATTTAAAGAAGAAACTTTCATCTGCTATTCTCAGCTTGGACGAATATTTTGAGGTAAAATTGTTTGATTTTATAAATATGAAAACTAACAACGCCTCAAATGTTAAACAATATTTTGTTTATTGCAAAAATTTGCACGGTTTAATTGATGGTGGAGGGAATTTCTTAAAACTTTGCTTGTCAATCCAATCAATTGAAGATAACTTTAAATTAAACCGTACTCGGCAAAAATATAAAGAAGGGGACGCCTTAAAAAAGTGTCAAGATTCTGGGGTAAAGTGGCTTTTTATTCTTGGTCTAGCACAGTCTTCTCAAGAAAACTATCAAAATGTGCTTCAGTTATGGTCCGGAATGGACATAAACAAATTTACTGGTCTTTACTGAGACCGACTTAAAGCTTGCTAATGTTTTGGCTGGCATCATGAGTCACAGTAGCCTGTTTTCCTGTACTTGGTGTATGGCGGAAAAAAATAAACTTAGCGAACGTGCTGAATTTAGAACGATTGGCAACATAGTAGAGAATTACTCTAATTGGTGCGATGCAGAAGGATTGACAAAATCTACGAAAGAGTATTTCAATTGCGTAAATATGCCCATTTTTACAGGCGACTCTAAACAGCGTATTCTGGATATAATTCCACCGCCTGAAATTCATTTGATGCTTGGAGTGGTAAACACAATATTTAACCACATGCTTGTTGAATTCAAGATAGAAACTTTGGCATGGGCAAAATCCTAACAGTTGCTCGGGATTTAATGGAAATGCTTGCAAAACATTATTGGAAAAACTTGATCTTTTATGAGCAACATGTCCTCTCAGTTGTTTAAAATTTGTCAAAGTACTGGACGACTTTTGATTAATTGTAAAAGCATGTTTCGGTTCACTTCTTGATCAATGCTATAAAGAGTTCATCGCTAATTTTAAAGAAAGTTATTTGGATTTGGAAGTTTCGGTAACACCTTAAATTCATGCGGTGTTCTATCACGTAAAAGATTTTTGCGTAAACCATAAGAAAGGATAAGGCTTTTACAGTAAACAAGCAATGGAATCAGTTAATTTTTATTTTAAAAGTGTTTGAAATAAATACAAAGTGCACCCCAATCATCCAGAATACTCTCGTTACTTATTAAAGGCGTGTGTGACTTTAACGGACTTCACGTATAAGAAAAATAATAATAGTTAATTATGTGTTAATTTAATAAATATAATAGTTTTATACACATAGTAGAAGGTTTATCAATATGCCCCATAATTAATATTATCAAGATTTATGACTTTGTTACCTAAAAGGTATTATTAATTGTTTTGGGTTACTATTTTTTAGTTTTGTATTTTTGATTACCAAGATAAACGTTTTTTAAGAAACGCCCTCTTGAATATTTTGTTTTTGGTCTTACAGTGTTAATAAGATGCCACAATTAAAATTAACATACAAATCCCATATGCAAAAACATGTTAATAAAATTTATTTCAGGCGAACCGTGGCCTTATTTTGATAATAAATTTTGTTTCTGGCTCCCTTAGCTAAAATTTTGCTGAAAAAAGTATGTCGCTATCTTTAATAGTTTTGCATTTATATTGGTTAAAAACCTGTATCCTAATGAACAATTTGTATCATAATGAATCTTATATAATGAATCTTATTATATTACAGGAAGGAATAAACGAATTAAAGTATGGAAGTTGAAAAAATATTATGATATCTGTTCGGATAGTAAATACAATTTATATGCTTATAATAAATACTTATAAAATTAGGCAATCATTTATTAAATATTAAATACAATTTATATGCTTATAATAAATACTTATAAAATTAGGCAATCATTTATTAAATATGATTTTTTATATAAGAAGGGGGGAAAATATGTAGCAACATAAAATACAAGTTCAATTTAGTTTGGGTCTCAATTCGCAGACCCTCATCAAATCGACTATAAACCGCGAACAATTTTTGACATATCAAGGGGCCAATCCCTACATGAAGTCGCTTTTAGAATAAAATTCACATTTTATACGCCCTCATCGGTAAATAATCATAAATAATGTATTTATATATATAAATATATATAACCCATAGGTATATATACAGTGTGTCCCCACCCAGATAGGTAAAACGACTCTTGGAAAAGGTAACAAAAATCTACTAGATTAAAATTTTCATTTTTTTGGGTTCAGCCCTGCTTAGTCATTTTAATATATTTTTAGTTTCGAGAAATCAAGGATGTCTTTAAAATTTTTAAAAAACTATTTTTTTCTAAAGTTAAGTTATGTTTCCGATATGACCAAAAGTTATTTAGAAAAGTTGTTTATAATTACAATCTAGGCCCATATCCCAAATTTTAAAATCCTCGGCCAACGTTGATCTCTCAAATGAAATAATGTTATTTATAAGTCTTTTTATTATAAAATAACAAAATTCCCATTAAAAATTATTACTGCAGCTTACTGTTGAAAGAAATGAGATTTTCGAATATTTAAAAGAAGTTCGTCGATAAACCTTGCAAAATTAATAAATAGATTTCCCAAGTTAATCTTTCTTAAATAAAGAAAGGTCAAATGATTCCTAGTTCGCAAAATTTGCTCCTTTAAAATACTGGATGGGATGAAAAATCGAAATTGAATCCATAAAAATATTACTTTGTCTAACTTAACAATCAAACACTTTTATCAAACTTAAACTGTCTCTTAAATACAATGTTAATAAGAGGAAAAGGTTTACTTTATTCAGTGTTATGAAACTGTCAAAAGGCCGATAAATATGCTTATTTCTTTATTTAGTGAAAAATATACAAATTCTGCAGTTAACAAAAGTTCTATTAGGCGAATAATCGAGAGATTTCTTACAACTGTAAGCGTTCACCATATGAAAAAAAAGAAAACTTGTGATGAAAATGATGCAGCTACTTTAGCTTTAAATTAAATAAATACAGAACCCAAAATGTCACTTAGAAATCGAAGTTTAAATACAAACACATTTACTAAGAATTTATAAGGTAAACAAAATTTATCCATACAAAGCGAAATTTTGCCACCATTTGGAGGAAGGTGACGAAGCAAGGCGATTGGATTTTTGTTTGTCTTTGGAGGAGCTAATTGTATAAATTTAAATACGGACTTAATAATTGTTATACAGGAAATTCAAAACTTAGTTACCAAATTTATTGGGTTAATTCTTATTTAAACAAAAATAACTATGTTAATTATATTTTTATCTGACTAAAAAAAGTGTTGTCTTTACATTGGAAATTTTACAAAGAACGTATGGGTTTTTGTAATTTAAATTTGATTTTTTTTACTTTTTACAATTATGCCTTGTATCCATAAATATATTTATGGAAAGTTTTTTTTTTTACAAAAGTATGTTTATAGTTTAAATAAACCAAAAAGAAACTATTGAGCAACATCATTACAAATGTGTTTTAAATTTTTAATAAATTATATATTTTTATGCGTTAGTGGCGATTTCGGGACATCCTGTATAGGTATATAGGATCGGTGTAGAAATTGTCATTGCAGGAATGCAATAGCAAATCAAGATTGGATTTCTTTTAAGGGTCGAGGGGTCGCTAGTCTAATCTCGACCTCACATTCACATTGACCACCCCTGCCTCTTCTTAAAAAGTCGGAAATACTGCTAGACTTTGTGCATTGGCGGCGCCTACAAGTTTTTTACAAGTGGGTAAAACATAAACAAAATAAATTATTTACTATAAAAGAATTGTATAAACGCTTGTATGCATAATACATACAATACAGCATTTTTTAAATTTTAATAAATTACATCAAAAATAGAGGGTATAAAAAAACAATCATGTTTAGCTACCAGGGAGAAAAGGAAGGGATTATACAAAATTTTATATGTAAAAGCAGTATCCTAAGAATCCTGTAAAATCCTAGTGCTATCCATATTAACAGCCGGACTTGTAAACAATAACTTCATTATACGTAAATACACTGCTCAAATAAATTAGCGAAACGCGTTTTTAAAAGATACTCATTTTTTTATTGAATGACCGATCCTATATTTTTTGTGATTTATTTATTGAACATTTCTATTTAAAGAGTAACCAAAATTATTTTAAATATACTCAATTCTTATGTACAAGAATAAATTATAGTGTTTTAAGACCATTTAACAAATTTCAAGTAGCATATTAAAGAAGTAAACCTCATTTTTTGAACTTGCCATAATGCCCAGTCCATAGAAACTATTATAAGTGGACTTGCCGTTTATGTTATTAAAAAATATTTTGTTTTTAATATTATCATGTAAATTTTTTTTTAACAGTATGAAACATTCTTCATATGCCTACAAGGTTTTTGTAGAAATTGTGAAACTTTGAAGACACCCACTGCAACAATTTCTTCAAGTGGTTAAACTTTTTGGTAAAAATTTGGTCCCTTACATACTGGCGGAATACTTTTGAAATATTTAATACATATCTAGCAGGAAATTTTCGCGTTTTACTCAAAATTCACTGAAAGTGGATTTATTGCGTTTTTTAACAGATACTCAATTAAATACCAACGACGGCATGCGACGGGCATGGGGCGCATGCTATACGTATATCGAGCAAACTTTTACTTGAGCATGGAGTGTAGACTTGCCATATATATTAGTATGGTGATTGTTAGAGGAATTTGCCTTTGTATCACTTCTTCACAATCATGGACTTAACCGAGTTTATGAATAGCTATTTTTTTATTATGAAGTATGCTTTCTAACTAGTAGCAATTTATTGTAGACATAATCACTAAATTTATATTTAACTAATTTTGCAAAATTTTGGACTTGCTATACTTTGCTTTTGGGTACAGATATAGATATACTAGAATGTTTATAAAACCATTTATACAATTTAAGTTTTTTATAAAGGGTGTCCCGAAAATGGCACACTAACGTCATATCACGCTTTTAAGTTCTTTTCGAGTTATAAGATTTTGAGTTGAATTACATTTTTTAATTGCGTTTCATAAATATAATGTTTCGATAACAAATTGTAAAAATACATCTTACATCCATGTCAAAATCAGCTGACTTTTCATAAAAACCATAAACACAGACTATGACATAGACCTATGTCTATAATAACAACCATTTGTTGATGTGTAATGGTTTGGTTTATCACATAGAGGTCTCAAATTTTTATTATTGGATTTTGTTTTCTTTTAATTTTTATGCAGCACCTCTTATTATATTTCCTTTTCGGGACACCCTGAAGATGCAATTGATGTAATCCAAAATTGGTTTGGATTGTGTCTTTTTTAAATTATTTAATTTTAAACTAAAACTAAGATCCAAAGAAGGAACGCTACTGAATCTTAAGGGCAAAAAGATTTCCCCTTGTTTCACCTCAATGAAGGAGGGACGGGGTTGAATCGGTGGCACTTTCTTTTCTCTCACACCACACAATGACGTGTTCAAATCAAAGCGAACTCTCTCAATTCGACAAATTGAAAAATACTCATTAGTTGGATACTTTACACTTTACCTTTTACCTACTCCTCTCTGCTTTGTTTCATTTTTCTGTCCTTTATTTCTCGTTCCTTTCTTTCAAGCAAATTAAAAGTACTAAATATCTTAAATTCCTGTAGTTTAATACTTACTAAAGTAAGTTTAATTAAATAATCCTTAAATAAAGCAACCCTATATACATAAATAATATATAAAGATTGCAATAAAAAATCGATTGTTAAATAGAAAAGAATTGTAACATCGAAAAAGATTGTGGGGCGTGGTCTGCTAATCAATGCAATATTCCTACTGCCTGCCTTTCCGCCATATATCGATTCTTAAGCCGATAAAAACGAATTTCAAAAAGAAGCAGACTAAAATAAGTTTGTGTATTATTTAATTAAAATCATATTTCATAAATACTATTTACTTTTTGGCTAAAATATGTCACTTTATTTTTGTTTAGTAATAAATAGATATTATTATTTTTACTATAAAGAGGAAGTGATTAGAAACAATATATAAAGATTTATTTCTACGATATAGAATTTATTTTTTTATAAAATAGTAGACGCATTGGCTATTTTTAATAGAATTTACAAAAATCATTCGGGATCACCACAAATATTTAGCCCAGATTTGACAAACGATATGCCACGCTATAGGGGGTGATACTTAATTATACAAATAAACAACAATTTTTTTAACTTGTTTTTGGGTCATAATAGTCCATTCAAACCGTCGCGAACTGACCTTACGTAACGAGTCACTGAATGTTTTTTAAATCGTAAGTAGCTTATATAAAAAGTTTTAAACTAAATTTGCACTATCCTACAATATAAGAAATTATAGTTAATTTATCGCGAGAAAATTCATCGTACGACAATTCATCGCTACTATAATTCATCGCTACTATGATTCACCGCTACGACATTTCATCGCGACCAAAATTATTTACCATATAAGTATAGATATAATTTAAAAACTTAAGGCTCTATAAATTTTTTGGAATTTATTATAACAATTAAAAGTAAATTGTACAAAATAGACGTTAATATTTAAAAATTCCCTAGAAATAATCGTAAGTTACTTAGATCGTAGCTCCCTATTATATTTTTTAGACCTTTGTCTAAATCTTTATTTTTTTTTTTGGAGTCTCTCATTACAAGAAGCTATTCTTTTAGTATATTAAGGCATTTCTGCTTTTAAAGTGACTTTATTAGCATCTAAATATTGGGATGTGCAATAGATAGATATACAGCTACTGTCCCAGCCTTCAACTCTATTGTTGGTAGTTGAAGTCCCATTTTTTGAGGACTGCTATTTACTTATTTACTTATTTACATTTTAAGTGGTGACAATTTCATATATGTGAATTAGAATCTCACTCAATTCAGTGGTCTTCTTCTCTAAGAACTTTAAAATACTAAAAAATGACATGTTTAAAATCGTAGGCCTAAAAGATATAAATAATTAAATTTGTTTGAATAATTGTTTTTTGCAAATAATATTTTTCAAACATTTTCATCTTAAAAAAAACTGACAATTATTTTTTTTATTGTTGTAAAATGTTTTCTCTTGAAGATCAATAGTTTCGAAAAATAATATTTGTAAAAAAATTGGTTTTTAATAATAAGTATTTAAACAATTTTATTTATTTATACCGAGGGATAAAACCACTGATTTTTTAAAATTAAAAATCGCTTACGAATTAACGGCTAAGGATAACAATAACAAGGGTAGTTATGCGCAACGCGTCGCTAAGAGAATTTTTTTATTGATAAGCACTGATTAAGCAAGTTTTCCTTATTGATAATGACTGATAAGGAAAAAAATCACAACACAACGTCCAATAACATTAAACGTTGGTCTCTAAGACTTTAAAGTGATTTACCCCTCGATTTATACCTTTTTGCAGTGAATATTTTATCTTCTTATATTCGTGTTCCAAAAAAAATTGTCAATCCTAGTCTGATAGTCAGCATCACATTTTTTGTCGCGTAGCTAGCCGCGCGCGCGTCTTAAGGTGCGTATAAGTATAGCGAGACGCGTCTGAGTCGAGCCCAAACCGCGCCAGAGTCGCTTTTTTTGACCAAAGAGCCTTCCGCGAGCCTCCTGCGAATTTTTCTTATCCGCATGTCAAGTAAGCGCGCGACGAGTCTCCCACTAATTTGGTTTAGTTAGTACATGTTGTCACCATGATGGTGAGCGAAGAAGTAGGCCTCAGATTTTCCGACGGCTGACGCAACTTCATTCCATGCGTCATCCTTTTTTCTTTTTAAAAATAATTCTTATCTTTAGGATCCCACAAATTTGGTAATAGTTTATAGTTCTCCCCCAAAATAAGAAGTTCTTCGGACCACTCCATAATTAGCAATAATTTAGAAACTATCGCGCGGTCAGTCTCGTTGCAAACTAAATTTCGAACGAGCCTACCACAACCCCGTCCCACTACACGCGCGCAATTCCTTTGTTGGCACGTCAAAATACCGACAGAAAATGGATCGCCACAAGCCTCCTTTGAGCGGCGCGTGGTAGACTCGCGAGCCCCGTATAAATATGCCGAACTAAGCTCGTCGTTCGCGCGGCTCAGGCGCGACTCGGGCGCGTCTCGCTATATTTATACGCACCTTTACACTCTTCGCGCTGTTAGCGGCGCGCCCGTCTTAAGCTCTTCTCGCTGGTCATTACTTTCCAAAACATCAATAAAAACACAGAGACCCTCTAGGGTATACTTTGGGTAACTTAACAGTCTAGAAAAGGGTTAGAGAATCAGTTCAGGATTTGTGGTTTAATTGAAAATGCCAAAAATAACTTTAATTTGTTCTTCTACTTTCACCTTTAAAACGTCCATTATCGTACATGTTTCCATGACACTAAGTGATCTTTTAAGTTAGTTGACAGTTATCAATTGTAATACAATGGTCAAAATAAATTGCTCTTCTTGAAATAATAGTAAATGTGAAAGTTATTTTATTATCTCAGTACAAAAAACATTATTAAACAGTTTCTTCTCGCCAATCTTGGAAAGGTTTTATTTCTGGTAGAGTACCCATGACACATCCTCTTCACTTCACAAAAACTGCTTCTATATCGGATTTAAAGGGTTGTTAGTCCATTTCAAGAGATAAATTTCGATCTTAACAGAAAAATTTGACAACTTATACTGCATTTTGAAAGATATAGATGTCGCTCTATACAAATATTTAAATTAATTAGAAATAAATTATTTTTGTGCCTAATAATATTTGTCGTAGAAAAAATATGGTATGAAACCTGTTTATAAACTTTTCTAGATAACTAATTTTATTAAACACTCGCTCGCCGGCTCGCTCGTGCTTAATTAAAATTCGTGACTAAAATGGGGTTAATTAAACTTGATATATAATATTCTTAAAATGGTAAAATATATACTAAAGCATAAAAAAAGGATTTATACATGAACAAAAATCTATTGTAGATAGATATAATACTATTTCTTAGGTGGGAACAGGTCAAGATTTCTTTCGTTGGCACCCAAAGGCAACTGGCAGGTAGGGGCTCAATTTTTGACCACATACAGGTTGGCAAATGGGGTGTTAAAGTCTGTATTTTTCAAGACGTTGTAACCGTCATTTTGACAGTTACCCATTTATTTTATTTTAATGGTTTTTTACACCTAGAATGTATGAATGTACACTGTTAAGTGTTTTATTATTAGTTTTACTAATTGTTAAGTATATTTTTAACAAGGATAATTGTTTAGTTGTTTAAATGCCTCTTTCCAAGAGAATTTATTAGTTTTATGGGAATTCCTTTTACTGACACATATTTAGCATTGCCTAGGAAGTATTTAAAATTCTTTTTAAGCCATTTATTTAATTTTATTTAAAAACTTTAATTGATAGTATGCAACAAAGAACACTTCCGTGTGCGGTGTCCGGTGTTGCGTTATTGATAATTTAGTGTCAGTGGAGGCAATTTTCCAAAAGGTTGCGTTTAGGGTGTGTCGTACCTAGGCTGGTTATGGCCTTAAGTACTTCACCAATGTTCCTCTCCGGTTGACTCTTCAGATATAGAGGAATACCTACCTCGGGTTGCTTTTATTCAGTGGAGAAAGTAGGGTTTATAAGAATCAGTTAGGGTTTGGTGGTTTAATTTAAAATGCAAAAAGTAACTTAAACTGGTTTATTTACCAAGGTAAAAGTATGTACAAAATTATATTAGAATTATATACAGTATTTACAGTATTAAAAAAGTATCGTAGACTTTGCACACAAAGGTTCTTGCATAGCCTTTAATCAGGACAGGCAAATGTTCCAGGGCTTTTCACAGGCAACTGGCAGGCACGGGCGTAGTTTTCAGTCCTACAGAGAGACAGGGCAGATTTGCAATTTGACTCTAGTGGAAAAATACATGTTGTTAGGTTATGTTATATGCATACAAGATTTACAGTTTCATTAACTCTGCTATTAAAGCTTAATATTATACGGCTTAAAGCCCTTTGATATTAAAAACAGGTTAACTTACTGTTAATATTCCACTGAGAGTTCTCTGTGATTTAGTGGTTGGTTTTCGGGCTCACAATTGATAACACCATTTGGAACTGAGCCACCAGACGACTGATTGTCCATTGAAAAATGCAGCGGTTTTATAGACGAAATTCTGATGACAGACTTGATGAAAAACAATTGGGGCCGCGTGCAATAAATCCTTCACACGGGCCGTGTGCAACAATTGTTGACATGTTGTCAACTTGACAACATATGCGGTTGACAGTTGTCCAAGCGCCATCTGTTAGAGTTTCGTCTAACTGCAGGTTTCTGGTAGTCCAACTCTTTCCTTGACGTCGGGTAGTTAGGAAACCGTCTCATAGATGTCGTAATGTGTATCGTTAGTAATAATGTGTATCATTAGTAATGATTCATTACAAGGGGGATAGGTATTTGGGTTTTTGGGTATGTCACTAGGGGCGTATCAGTGCAAGTGTGGCTGAGGGAGAATTGACGGTTGAAGTTTGGGTCCTGGTAGAATTTGCGGGAATTCTTTGGGAAAATGTCTGTTAACATAGGCAACAATGTTGGGTTGGGTTGGGTTCGAGACTTTTCCAGCAGGTCTTCTACGCATCAAATTTTGAGTTGAGCGTCCTTTTACGATTTGGTCGTTGAAGAGTTTACATGAGAGTTAAGTTTGTGCTTAAATTATGGAAAATTTCCAATAACACATGGTAAATCTCTTAATCTAATTGTATAATTCCGACTAAAACACTTTTCGTGTGGTACGATGAGCTCTGGGTGAGTTTTTGAACTGTTGCTGAATTTAAATGTCTTATCCACGAGGTTCTCAATTTTAGGTTTGTGTTATTTCCTCATTTTTGGTCTTTATCCAGTCCTGACGTTGTATAGTTATAAAAACTCCTTTAAACAAGGGTAAGTTAGGCGGTTGGTAGTTTTTTAGATGCTTGGGCATCATACCATTTTATTTTAGGGTTTTTATGTTGGAGTTTTTTTGACTTTTGATGTCATATTTTTTGTGAGGGAATGGTTTTTTACTCTGAACTTGTTTTGGATAATGGCAACCTATGTGGAAGCACACTCTACCAGGGCCCCAACTACGTTCAGGTCGTACCACCTTTGTATATTAATGTCAGAGAACATAGTGCGCACTACACTCCCTTACATGTTTGTGTAATTTAGAGTCGTAGTCTTCAACTTTTAATGTGCAGTTATAATGAACATAGTTTTTATCGAAGAATATTTTTTATGTAATTTAGTCTATTAGACTTCGGTTTTTGTAAACCATATATGGCCATATAAGGGTGCACCAAAATTATAAATCGAACAAATGTTTAATATTTAATGAAAAGTGATCACTTCAACATCGGTAAAACAAATATAACTTTGATTTATTTTTTTTAAACTTGACTTTTAATAACCGCCCTTAATCTTTAGTAAAATTGTGTCAGACTTACTTAGACTTTACCAACTGGCCCAAATAAGACACTGGCGCCCAATTTTGATTTGCTTTAGTAAACACATGTAAGTATTGAGAAACAACATTTGCCCATCGACCTATCTCTCCGCTGCTAAGCTGCCGTTCGCCATAGCCCTCAAGTTGAGGTTACAACGTAGCACCAGTTGACTGATTGATTATTCCAAAATTCATCCATTTTATAGCTCAAATTAATCAATGAATATTAAAAAACCTACATCGTCGCCGTTATGCTTCACTAAATGTCAAAATTAGTCGTTTTAGCACATGATACGTGATCTCTTGACTGGCGTCTGTATTACCTTTTACCGGTAACAGAGAAGATGCGGTAAAGCCTGGTACTTTAGTACCTACATCATAGATGCAATAATGCGTCATTACACAATCCATGTGATAACCCATTTTCGCACCCCCAAAAGGTAAAGTCCACACCCCACTTCGTCTACGTTTTTAATTTTTCGATCGATCGATCTTACTTTTTACACGTGGTAGGTCTGGGCGTTCTTCAGATTCGCAGTGTTTTAATGTATCGTAAAGGTCAACGTAATCCTCTTAGTCGCAGTTATTGGCAATCTCGGCTACGTTTAAACATGTTTTCCCACAACAAATTTTGTAAACTTCAGGAAATTTTAAACCGGCCTTTTCGACAGCCGTACGCTGCGCTGCATTGTTTCGTGCACGAGCACGAAGTGGTGTCAACAAGAAGTGAGGAAATTTTCTAGCGATGTTTTGTTGCTTCCTTCTCCATTAATAAAAATGTTTTTAATGCTTTAAGAGGCTTGGAGTTTTCTTTAAGGCAGGGACGAGTTTCGTTAAACCGGCCTTTCGACAGCCGTACGCTGCGCTGCATTATTTCGTGCACGAACTTAAATTATTATAACTTTAAAAGGGGGGCAAATATTTACTTAAAATTTAGTGTACTTACTTAGTTTGGACATGTGGCTTTAAAGTTGTGTAATTAAAAAAAAAACATTATCATACATTGAATATAAATTTTAATAAAGGTAAAAATACAGAAAAATTCATAACAACGCTTTCCATAAATATAACAAAATTTCAAAATTAAACAAAAACTTATAATGTGTATGCCCTCCTCTAGCTCTTAAAACTTCGGCATAGATTCGATGAGTTGACGAATCATTCCTTGAGAAATATTGTTCCATTCCTCCTGAAGTTGCACTGCTAACACCTGGAGATTATTTGGCTGTTCTCGATCCCGCAATCTTCTTCCCCTGATACTCCAAAAATGTTCAATGGGGTTTAAGTCAGGGCTGTTGGCTGGCCACTTCATTATAGTGGGATTTTCCTCTTCATAAAATTTTGAACAATTCTTGCAGTGTGTGGCCTTGCATTATTCTGTTGTAAAATAAAAACCGTGGCATTCTAGATGAGCTAATGGAGGGAGAATAGGTTCTAATATCTGATTGATATAACGCCTGGCTGTTAAAGTATCACTTACACAAAACATGTAAGGGTGTACGCTCGTTTATTCGAATACCACCCCAAACCATCACGGAATCACCTCCAAAAGCTCTTACTTCTATTACAGTGGAATTGAAAAATCGATCTCCCTGGCGTCTATAGACTCTCACACGTCCATCGTTGGAGTAAAGGCAAAATCTTGATTCATCCGTAAAAAGAAATTGGCTCCATTGGTGAATATCCTAGTTTGCATGGTCTGCTGCAAAGTTTATTCTTACTCTTCGATGAGCTTGAGTTAAATGAGGAACAATAGCTTGACTTCCATAGTGTAGATGGGCTTCATGAAGTCTATTACGTATAGTCTGTAGAGATATACGCCTACCAGTAGCCTGGATATGTAAGTTTCTTATCTGTGTAGCTGTTCTTGTCCTATTTTGTAGGGATAATCGTACAATTTGGCGGTCTTGTCGGGGCGTAGTTATTCTTTGTCGTGGTGTATATGGTCTTCTATGAGTAATGCCTATATCTAGAAATCTATTCCAGAATCGTTGAATAGTTGGTTGACTTGTTTAAAGTATGCGGGCAACGTATCTCTGCGAACGCCCTTGTTGTATCAGTGTGACGGCTCTTGCTACTTCAATTTCACTAAGATGCCTTCTTTGTAGAAAAGTCCTTTTTCGTGAGACATTCAGGTATTTTATCGAACAAAACAATCAAGCAATTCCTCATGAAACAATTTAAAGAAAAAGCAGGTCGCGAAATATCACAAAATACGATGACACGATGTTCTGTCGGCTCTGTGTACAATGTACACTGTACATGGCAAATATTTCAGATGTGATTAAGAACCATTGTGAGTGAGACTCACAATTTTTAATGGGATGAGGATCCGGGAAAACCTGTTGTATTCGTTGTCAAGTTTCAAACAAAACTCTTTCCGACCACATCCTGATCATTCACGGATTCACAGGTTGCGATACCATATAGGCGATTTTTAAATCTAAGATAACGAAACTCGTCCCTGCCTTAAAGAAAACTCCAAGCCTCTTAAAACAGCTGTTTAAGACAAAAAATAATACAACAATATCGCGTCAGCATTAAAAACATTTTTATTACACTTAATGGAGAAGGAAGCAACAAAACATCGCTAGAAAATTTCCTCACTTCTTGTTGACACCACTTCGTGCTCGTGCACGAAACAATGCAGCGCAGCGTACGGCTGTCGAAAAGGCCGGTTTAAAATTTCCTGAAGTTTACAAAATTTGTTGTTGGAAAACATGTTTAAACGTAGCCGAGATTGCCAATAACTGCGACTAAGAGGATTACGTTGACCTTTAGGATACATTAAAACACTGCGAATCTGAAAAACGCCCAGACCTACCACATGTAAAAAGTAAGATCGATCGATCGAAAAATTAAACACGTAGACGAAGTGGGGTGTGGACTTTACCTTTTGGGGGTGAGAAAATGGGTTATCACATGGATTGTGTAATGACGCATTATTGCATCTATGATGTAGGTACTAAAGTACCAGGCTTTACCGCATCTTCTCTGTTACCGGTAAAAGGTAATACAGACGCCAGTCAAGAGATCACGTATCATGTGCTAAAACGACTAATTTTGACATTTAGTGAAGCATAACGGCGACGATGTTGGTGTTTTAATATTCATTGATTAATTTGAGCTATAAAATGGATGAATTTTGGAATAATCAACTGGTGCTACGTTGTAACCTCAACTTGAGGGCTATGGCGAACGGCAGCTTAGCAGCGGAGAGATAGGTAGATGGGCAAATGTTGTTTCTTAATACTTACATGTGTTCCTTGGTATCTATATAGACAGCCGTCTAAACTGGTCTTGCCACGTAGAAAAGATTTGCAGCAAAATTTCAAAAAGTATATACTGCCTCAGGAGGTTAAAAACCATTGCAACTCCCAACATTCTTAAAGCAGCCTATTTTGCTAACATTCACAGTTTACTTATGTATGGAATTATTATATGGGGAAGATCATCAAATGCAAATAAAGTTTTTATTCTACAAAAAAGAGCAATAAGAATATTATTCAACTTGAGCCACGATGAAACATGTAGACCATGGTTTAAAAAAGAGAAGATACTTACATTTACTTCTGTCTATATTTTTGAAAGCCTTAAATATGTATATTCCAATTTAAACACAATTAACACAAACGGAAAAAGTCATAATTTTGCCACAAGAAACAGAGAAGAATTGCTAATCCCTTTGCATCTAAAGAAAACCACAGAACAATTCGTGGACTACTGGGGAGTGAAATTTTATAATAAAATCCCTAAAAAGGTTAAAATACTATCAAGAGTTAAATTTGTTAGAACCATAAGACACATACTTACTACTGGTGCCTTTTACACTGTTGATGAGTTCCTGGAGTGTGATATCTCGACGCTATTATAAGAACAGTGGTTGTTGCGATTTTAAGCAAAACATTAAACAAAGTGTTTTTTTTTATACTACCTTTACTAAAGCAAATCAAAATTGGGCACCAGTGTCTTATTTGGGCCAGTTGGTAAAGTCTAAGTAAGTCAGAAACAATCTTACTAAAGATTAAGGGGTAATTCCATTTATTAGCCACCAATGAGTGCACCTCATATCCTCTAATTTTATTTCTTTTTTAACTGTAAATAGACATGGACCCAAGAAGTGAAAAAAACTCCCCTTTTCTTTTCTCCCCCTATCACCTATATATACAGGGCTACGCAAAAGTTACAATGCAGACCTAATTTAAAAAAATTGTACTTTTTTTGCTAATAAAGCTATCGACATTAAACAAACTGTTAATTGTTAAGAAAATATTTCTCTTTTAAACCATATAGGACACATTTAGTTATTGATGCCCTAAATGGTCTTTGGGAATTTTTTTAAAAATGCAATTTTTGGCAAAATTGTCTAATTTTGTAAATTCATATATTTTTAGAACAACTTGCCAGCAAAATTTTTTTAATGTAGTTTGTTACCATAGATCTTACTCTATATAAAAGCAATGAAAACATTTTCAAATAATATTGGCTAAGAGTTCAAAAAAATATAATAAAAATCCATGTTTTCGAAAAATCACTATTTTCAGCCATTTCATGGTTTAAAAAGGCTATGTTTGAGTGAGTCGATTTAAACCAATTTATGCTTATCATCACATGCACTTATTAGCCTCCAATAACCATTAATAAAATTATTGTGTATTTTGCTTTTAACAGGGCTGTGGCTGTATGTACAGCCCAGCTATAAGCAAAATACACAATATGCCCACCTGACTTTCAGCCATTTCATGGTTTAACCTTTAACTACTCGCGCCGGTGTATAAAATACACCACTTGCACTAAAAATGCTCTTATTCTTGTTAATTACTGACTACGGTCCTGTGCTCCCACCTAACCTATTATTGAAGCTCCCTCTAGACCCTCACTCAGTCGCGCTGTGATTGTTCTAGTAATAACGTAATTATTTGGTGTTAAATCTACAGCCGTTCTTTTGGTGTACAGAATACACCACGCGTGAAGTTATGTAAGTATAAAATATATAATTTGCCATTTGTTTTGTTTATAAAAACAACAACAAATTTGGTGAAATAAAAATATATTTTTTTTTGTAGGAATAGGGTACCAGTTAGAGATTCAAAACGTCTTACGGAAAATGAACTTGAGGCTATGGCTAGCGCTTTATTCGACGAAGAAAGTGAAGAAGAAGTTGGAGGAGAATCAGATACGTCAGAAGAAGAAGCTATAAATGAGAGTGCTCATAATACAGAGTCGGAAGAAGAACTAAATGATACAGAACAGGAAAATTCAGAACAAGAACTGAATAACTCAAATGTCGATGAGGAAAATGAGAATAATGAAAACAGTGAAGAAGACAGTGAAGAATATTTTGTGGCTAGAGATAAGAAAATAAGAATGTTGTGGAAAAAAAATCCAATTGTGAGTAAATTTAGCAAAACAAATAAAAAAAATATCATAAAAATATTTCCTGGACCTAAGCAATGTGCACGAGATATTACTGATGAAAAAAGTGCTTTCTTCAAATTTTTTACTGATGACATAATTGAAAATATTGTTCAATGTACAAACTTACAGATAGAAAGATTGCGAGTAAATTATCACCGGCCAAGAGATGCAAAAAACACCACAAAAACAGAAATATTAGCTTTTATAGGATTGTTACTTCTAGCAGGAACAAAGAAGCAGAACCATACACATTTTCTTGATTTATGGACAGTTGATGGAACTGGATCAGAGATATTTAGAGCTTGCATGAGTTATAATCGGTTTCTATTTTTTCTAGCCGCTATTAGATTCGATGATAAAAATACTAGACGTGACAGAAAAGTATTTGATAAACTTGCTGCTATCCGATTTGTTCTTGACAGTTTTGTAGAGAACTGCAAAAATAATTATACTTTGGGAGAACAAGTAACAATTGATGAAATGTTGATACCTTTTAGGGGTAGATGCAGCTTTCTTCAATACATTCCAAACAAACCTGCAAAATACGGATTAAAAGCATTTGTGTTATGTGACTCCAGAACATTCTATGTTAGCAACTTAGAGGTGTATTGTGGTCAACAGCCAGAAGGTCAATACAAAAAATCAAATACACCAACTGATATTACTCATCGTTTGCTTCAGCCTTGGAAAGGCAAAAATCGAAATTTAACATGTGATAATTGGTACACTAATTACCCTTTAGCAAAAGAGCTCTTGAAAGATAAGTTTACTATTGTTGGAACACTAAAAAAAAAATAAAAAGGAGCTGCCGCCAGAGTTCTTGCCAAATAAAAAGAGAGCACCGGGTTCGTCCATCTTTGGATTTCAAAAAGACGTAACCATTGTGTCTTATGCCCCAAAAAAAAATAAGGCTGTAATTTTGCTTTCTACAATGCACACTGATGCTGCAATCGATGATGTAACTAATAAGCCAGACATTATAATGGACTACAATTGTTGTAAAGGAGGCGTCGATACTGTGGATAAATTGTGTGGCTCCTACTCCGTCCTCAGAAGGACAAGAAGATGGCCTTTAGTTTTATTTTTTCAATTGGTGAATATAGCGGGTATAAATAGCCAAATTTTATACAACGCCATAAACATCGAGAATAGCCACAAATACAGAAGAGTTTTTCTAAAAGAATTGGCGATGTCTTTGATGAAGCCGCACCTTTCAGAAAGAGCTACCCTAAGGAACCTACCTTCGGATATCCAACGCTTCCTGACCAAGTACAAAGCACCTCAAGAAGAGCATGAGGAAGAACCTCCAGCAAAAATTCGAGGAAGGTGTTTTTGTTGTGGAAGACAGAAAAATAGGGTAACTACAATTTCTTGCTATACATGTCACAAACCGGTATGCAAGGAACATGCAATTAGTAAAATTTCTTGTCCGGAGTGCAATAAAATTGGCAATGATGAGGATAATAGCGAGTAGTTTTTTGTTTGTTTGATATTTTCCAGTTTTTAGTTTTTCATAAGTTTATTTCTGTTTTAATAGATCTATACCTAATAATGTTTTTTATTAAATAAAAGTTTATATAACAATTCTAGCATTTTTTTTGAAAACATGTATTTTTGTGTGCTTTTTAAGCATTTTTGGTAATGGTGTACAAAATACACCACGCGAGTACTAATGTTATATTTTAGGGCGCGAGTAGTTAAAGGTTAAAAAGGCTATGTTTCAGTGAGTCGATTTAAACCAATTTATGCTTATCATCACAGGCACTTATTGGTCTCCAATAATCATGAATAAAATTATTATGTATTTTTCTTTTAGCTGGGCTGTGGATGTCCACCTGTGACTATATCCATATTATTAACCATATATTTCGAAAAAGCGTATTGCATCTTTAAAATAACTTGACAGCCTTGAATTGACTCCTAAGTCAATCTAAATAAAAATATAAAATATAGAAACCACATACAGTGGCGTCGAAAATTAACTACCCATTTATTTATTTTTTAAATTAAGAAAACATAATCAAATGTACAAAAAATTAATTTAATGACTAAAAGACATACTTTCCATAAACTTTATATTTAAACAAAATAAAACAGGTATTAAATCCTAAATATGAATTAAACCCCTAACTGCATATAATTAAACTGAAGAAATCTTATTCTTAACTTTTACAATCACCTAAAAAACCTATTTACTATTTTTTACCTCTAAAAAGTTATATGAATCGGAAAATTTTCTTATGTGTATAATGTCTATCAAGAGGAATAAATTAACGACTTATGGTAAAGTAAAAGAAATCGGCAGTAAAGTAGAACTTTATTTCTTTTACTTTACTGCCGATTGTTGACTACTTTCGGCAGATTTCGGATAAAAATATTTTTTGCGATTTTCCAAGATTGAATCTTGTACTAAGGAGGAAAACAAATAATAGAATGGCGAGTGGATGCAACTGTAACCGATATTTGTACGTAGGTATCACAAATTAAAGTATCTATTTAATTTTACCAACATTTTTGGTGAAGTCTGCTGCGATCCATTTAAAGGCCTTAAGTCGTTAATTTATTCCTCTTGATAGATATTATACACATAAGAAAATTTTCCGAATCATATAACTTTTTAGAGGTAAAAAATAGTAAATAGGTTTTTTAGGTGATTGTAAAAGTTAAGAATATGATTTCTTCAGTTTAATTATATGCAGTTAGGTTTAATTCAAATTTAGGATTTGTTTAAATATAAAGTTTATGAAAAGTATGTCTTTTAGTCATTTAATTAATTTTTTGTACATTTGATTATGTTTTCTTAATTTAAAAAATAAATAAATGGGTAGTTAATTTTCGACGCCACTGTATGTGGTTTTTATATTTTATATTTTTATTTAGAATGAATTAGAAGTCAATTCAAGGCTGTCAAGTTATTTTAAAGATGCAATACGCTTTTTCGAAATATATGGTTAATAATATGGATATAGTCACAGGTGGACATATACATCCACAGTAGGGTGGTCCTTAATAAGGTTATTTTCAAATTTCTTTGCTCCCAGGGGCTTAAATGCTTCCAAATTAATAAAAAAAAATTCCCTGAAAATTTGAGCTCTTAATATTAACTCTTAGATAGTGCGCATTCCAATCTAAGTTTCCTATGGAAATAACATAGGAAAAATTACTTTTGTTGTTTATAATTTTATAACTTGGGAACGAATGAATTAAAAATTATAAATCATACATACTTTTATAGAGAATTTAACGCTCTACAAAAAAGGTCTCTTATAATTTTTCCATTAGTATATTTGTTTAAAAGTTATTCAACGTCAAAGTTTAATTTTGATATTATTATTAATTATATTATCAAGGCTTTTTTTATGAGGCGCCGTTTGTGTCAAAATTAAAAGTGCTAAATAAACTTATTTTGTTTTATAAATAATTAATTATATGCTCTACCAAATAATTTGTTTATAAAATTATTTTTTTTATTAATTTTTTTTTTGTAAAATTTTTTATAAAATAATTTTTTATAAAATAATTTTTTTATAATTTTTTTTTGTAAAAAATTTTATAAAATAATTTTTTTATAAAATAATTTTCAATTCGAATTAAAAATTATTTAATAAAAGACGACGGGCGCATTTATAAATTAATTTTTACTGCAGCCATCTCTATTTGTTTGTAGACACTCGAGTAAACCCGAGTAAACCCGAACACCCCTCCCAAGATACAATTTTATGACGAATTTGGGGAAACGATTGAAAATAATAATTTATTATTTTTATTCATTAATTCATTAATTTTTTTATCTACATTTATTTTGATTTTTAGTTTTTAACAAGAATTCTTTATGTTTAAACGGTTTTTATAAGAAAGCACTTGTTAAAAACTAAAATAAATAAATAAAATAATTCTCTTGAAAACAAATTAAAATAAATAAATCAATTCTCTTAAAACAAAACTAAAAATCAAAAAAAATAATTTTATAAAAAAGAATTATTTTATAAAAAAATAATTTAAAAAAAAAATTATTTTATAAAAAAATAATTTTATAAAAAAATTATTTTTTAAAAAAATTATTTTTTTTGAAATTTTTTAGAAAAAAAAATTTTTTTTAAATAATTTTATATTAAAATAATTTTATAAAAAAATTATTTTTTAAAATTTTTTGGAAAAACAAATTTTTTTTAAAAATTATTTTATAAAAAAATAATTTTATAAAAAAATTATTTAGTAAAGCATATAATTAATTATTTATAAAACACAATTAGCACTTTTAATTTTGACACAAACGGCGCCTCATAAAGAAGCCTTGATAATATTAATAATAATATGAAAATTAAACTTTGGCGTTGAATAACTTTTAAACCAATAGACTAATGGAAAAATTATAAGAGACCTTTTTTGTAGAGCGTTAAATTCTCTATAAAAATATGTATGATTTATAATTTTTAATTCATTCGTTCCCAAGATTTAAAATTATAAACAACAAAAGTAATTTTTCCTATGTTATTTCCATAGGAAACTTAGATTGGAATGCGCACTATCTTAGAGTTAATATTAAGAGCTCAAATTTTCAGGGAATTTTTTTTATCAATTTGGAAGTATTTGAGCCCCTGGGAGCAAAGAAATTTGAAAATAACCTTATTAAGGACCACCCTAATCCACAGCCCAGCTAAAAGAAAAATACATAATAATTTTATTCATGATTATTGGAGACCAATAAGTGACTGTGATGATAAGCATAAATTGGTTTAAATCGACTCACTCAAACATAGCCTTTTTAAACCATGAAATGGCTGAAAGTCAGGTGGGCATATTGTGTATTTTGCTTATAGCTGGGCTGTACATTAGGGTGTGCCAAAAAAACTCGAAATAGTTTTTTTCTTGCTCTCCACCCAAAATATCGTAGAATATGTCCGAACAAATATTCTGTTCAAAGCGGAGCTCTGTAAAAAATTAAATAATGAAAATAGAAATTCGGCTTAATAAGATTTTTTCGTCCAAGTTTAATGCTTTGTAGCTCATGGATTTTATGGAAAAAAAATGTCTTCCTAGGTTGCAAGAATAAATAAGGTAAAAAAGTCAGTTTTCTGTGTTATTTAAGCGGCAAAACTAAATTATGAGCTCTGCTTTTAACAGAATATTTGTTCGGACATATTCTACGATATTTTGGGTGGAGAGCAAGAAAAAAAAATATCGAGTTTTTTTGGCACACCCTACTGTACATATAGCCACAGCCCAGTTAAAAGCAAAATACACAATAATTTTATTAATGGTTATTGGAGGCTAATAAGTGCATGTGATGATAAGCATAAATTGGTTTAAATCGACTCACTCAAACATAGCCTTTTTAAACCATGAAATGGCTGAAAATAGTGATTTTTCGAAAACATAGATTTTTATTATATTTTTTTGAACTCTTAGCCAATATTATTTGAAAATGTTTACATTGCTTTTATATAGAGTAAGATCTATGGTAACAAACTACATTAAAAAAATTTTGCTGGCAAGTTGTTCTAAGAATATATGAATTTATAAAATTAGACAATTTTGCCAAAAAATTGCATTTTTAAAAAAATTCCCAAAGACCATTTAGGGCATCAATAACTAAATGATATATATATGATTTAAAAGAGAAATATTTTCTTAACAATTATCAGTTTGTTTAATATCGATAGCTTTATTAGCAAAAAAAGTACAATTTTTTTAAGTTAGGTCTGCATAGTAACTTTTGCGTAGCCCTGTATAAATAGGTGATAGGGGGAGAAAAGAAAAGGGGAGTTTTTACACTTCTTGGGTCCATGTTTATTTACAGTTAAAAAAGAAATAAAATTAGAGTATATGAGGTGCACTCATTGGTGGCTAATAAATGGAATTACCCTAAGGGCGGTTATTAAAAGTAAAGTTTAAAAAAAATAAATCAAAGTTATATTTGTTTCACCGATGTTGAAGTGATCACTTTTTATTTAATATTAAACATTTGTTCGATTTATAATTTTGGTGCACCCTTATATGGCCATATATGGTTTACAAAAACCGAAGTCTAATAGACTAAATTACATAAAAAATATTCATCGATAAAAACTATGTTCATTATAACTGCACATTAAAAGTTGAAGACTACGACTCTAAATTACACAAACATGTAAGGGAGTGTAGTGCGCACTATGTTCTCTGACATTAATATACAAAGGTGGTACGACCTGAACGTAGTTGGGGCCCTGGTAGAGTGTGTTTCCACATAGGTTGCCATTATCCAAAACAAGTTCAGAGTAAAAAACCATTCCCTCACAAAAAATATGACATCAAAAGTCAAAAAAACTCCAACATAAAAACCCTAAAATAAAATGGTATGATGCCCAAGCATCTAAAAAACTACCAACCGTCTAACTTACCCTTGTTTAAAGGAGTTTTTATAACCATACAACGTCAGGATAAGACATTTAAATTCAGCAACAGTTCAAAAACTCACCCAGAGCTCATCGTAAGAGATTTACCATGTGTTATTGGAAATTTTCCATAATTTAAGCACAAACTTAACTCTCATCTAAACTCTTCAACGACCAAATCGTAAAAGGACGCTCAACTCAAAATTTGATGCGTATACGCCTGCTGAAAAAGTCTCGAACCCAATAAAATCCCAACATTGTTGCCTATGTTAACAGACATTTTCCCAAAGAATTCCCGCAAATTCTACCAGGACCCAAACTTCAACCGTCAATTCTCCCTCAGCCACACTTGCACTGATACGCCCCTAGTGTAGTACAAAAAAATATAATATAGTATAATTTTTTGAAAATAGGTCGAAATTAGCAATTAACTGACAGACAAATAACCTCAATTATTTGTATTTAAATGTAGTACCTACATAGTACCTACATTTAATGTTCTACAAAATTGTTTTTCCCAATTTTTTTGTATTAATAATTAAAGGTTAAAAAGTTATAAACTGATTAAGCTGCTTATCCCCTTTCTTTAAACATGCATGTTCAATGAACATGCATGTTTAAAGAAAGGGGATAAGCAGCTTAATCAGTTTAAAGATTGTTTATTAACTACATATGTTTCGTAACATATAGGTATATATTTCGTCTATACAAGCATGCGCGTAAAGAATTTCTCAAACAAACATGTTGTGAACATCACCAAAATTGCAACAATCCTCAACATACCCTTGGATTGCGAAACAGACATGAATGAAATGATACCAGAGATGAAAAAACAAATAAAAGAAACTTGAAACAAAGAATGGAAAAGAATATTAAAAACTAAAGGAAAAATCGAAGAAAACTTCCCAAACAAACCCTGGTTTCACACTAACAAAATAACAAATAATAATAATATAAACTTTATTGCCCAACAGTTTACACCAAAACAGGACATTCATATAATAAATCACAGAGGTCTACAGAAAAAAAATTACTTACATGGTAACTAAAACTTAAACTAAAACTAAAATTTAACATACATAATTAAATTTAATAAAAATTAGACATTTAACCAGCAACATGTGAAGCAAAAATAACCCTAACGATATTATTTAAAGAAAATGGTTAATATCACAGTTTGCTGAAATTTTGTTAAAATAACAAAACATTACATATAAAGGTAATTTGGCTAGAACATTAGTGCGAGAAAATGGACACTTAAAAGTATTAAAAAATCAACAGAAGCTAATAAATCAGAACATTCTATTTTAAAATTTACAAGTTTGTACAAAAAAGTTACGGATAGAATCTCTCTTCTGGTGGACAATGATACAAAATTAAAAGAGTTTATTAAAGTAATGTGATCGTACCCTTGCACAGGATAAAAGCCATGAAATTTAAAGCTTAAATACTTTAGGAGCCGTCTCTGTACAGACTACAAGTAACTTGTATGACAATCATATATGGGCGACCAGACCACACTGGCGCACCAATGTAAAATACAATAAGTGCACTGTTTGAGATTCATTAAACCCTCTACTGTTTCTTATTATAAATCCAAGTGTCCCAAAAGCCGATTTAATAATATTATTGATGTGCGAAACAAACTCAAGTTTATAATCAAACAACACACCAAGATCATTGAAAGAAGTAATTAATTCTAAAAAGATGCCGTTAATTTTATAGTTAAAAAAAAATAGATTTCTTTTTGCTTCTTTAAGACATAACTTTGCATTTTGCGATATTTAGTTTTAACCTGTTATCTATGCACCATTTATCTAGTATATTAAGGTTACCTTGTAGTGTTACACAATCGTCCAGATTTTGTATTTTCTGGTATATTTTTAGATCATCTGCATACATAAGCTTAAGACAATGTATCCTATCAGGAAGATCATTAATAAACATAAGAAACAGAAGAGGGCCCAAATTAGAACCCTGTGGCACTCCAGACGCGGATATAATAAGTAATAAGTATTAAGAGGTCTATCATCGCAATTTCAAAAAAAATTTTCCTCAGCAAGTTTTTGTCTCAGAACTCCCAAACTATTGAGTTTAACAAAATTGACTCAAATATGTTTTTTTAAGAAAATTAAATTCCCTACAAAAAAGATTAAAATGAAATTTTCCGTCAAAAATTGGTATAGTTTTACAATTTGATCTTTTAACTTTGGAATTTTGTAATTCATGTAAAAATCAGTACCCTGAAAAAAAAAACCGATAAATATTCTTATGGGAAATCAAATGCTCTACAAAAAAAGTCTTTCATCATTTTTGGTTAAATTCACTCCAAAAGTTATTCAAGGTTAAATTTGAAGTCAAAACAAAATTTTAACCTTGAATAACTTTTAATTGAGTGAATTTAGCCAAAAATGTTGAAAGACTTTTTTTGTAAAACATTTGATTTTACATGAGAATATTTATCGGTTTTTTATGGGTACCGATTTTTACATGAATTACAAAATTCCAATTTAAAAGATCAAAATGTAAAACTATACCAATTTTTAAAGCATGATTTTGAGGAAACGGTTCATCTGACGAAAAATTTCACTTTAACCTTTTTTGTAGAGTATTTAATTTTCTTAAAAAAATATAATTAATCTAATTTTGTTAAACTCAATGGTTTGGGAGTTCTGAGACAAAAACTTGCTGAGGAAAAAAAATTAAAATTGTGATGATAGACCTCTTAATATTAATATTATGGACTCAAACTTTCACAATAACTTTTTTTGTTACCCCAAACTATATTTTCGATGTACTTTTAAAAAAAAATAGTTGATTTTTTTGGCCCAGTCTAATATACATAATTGATTCAAATATTTTAGCAAAATTGCAAATGACTGATATAGGCCTATAATTTTTAACTAGAGAATTGTCACCCTTTTTTAAAACAGGGGTTATTTTAGAAACTTTCTATAAATTTGGAAAGACTCCAGAACTTAATATTATCATTACCAGCTGTCATTTTATCTTTTAATTTTTTAATAGCACTCTTAATATCCGTTTCATTAAAGTTAGAAATTTTAATATTAATTGTCACTTTCCATAATACAGTTATTATTGATTACTGAACCAGAGCGTATATAAACACTTCAAATAGTTCAAGTTATTTAAATGGATCAAATTATTCAAATACTTACAAAATTCTAATAATATGCAAATAAACTATTTCCATGATTATTATTAAAATGGATTTTTATTAAATAATTGGTAATAATAATTTTTAAATTTTGTAATATTTAAACCATAAGAATATTTGAAACATTCGAACAATTTGAATAATTCGTAAATTGAATATTCGCACACCCCTATTTATAATATAAGTACCTATAAGAAGAGAAAAAGCCTAAAAGAAGGTAATTTTTTTTAAACTGCAAATACAATTATTTTTAAACCAGTGGCGGCCCGTGACATTTCATTTTGGTGAGGCAGAGGCAGGGTTTCGCCCTCATTTAAAGGCGAAGAAATTTTTTTAACCCCAACTTAAAAAAACTGACGTCGCAGTTCACAACCTATACTTAAAACTAAGTAAAAAACTTAGACTGTGGTGGGGAAGGAATCCTCTACTTTTGCCCGTATGCACCGTATGGACGTAATCTCGATTAGGAGTTTAATCTCGCTTAGTTCGAAAATTTATCATGCACCGCGCGAAAAATGTAGTTTAAGTGTTCGATTACGAGGTCCACCGGCGAGGTAGGTTTAATGGCAGGATTAACTGATTTTTTAACCAAATTTTTAGTTCCAAACGTTAAAAGTAGATTTCAAAAACTAGTAATAGTAGAAATAGTAAAAAATATAATTAAATAATGGATTTAGAAGAACTATTTGTAGAAGATGATTAAGATATTCTGGACATAATTAATTTTGTATTTCCGCGACGAAATTATAAAAGGAGCGAATATTCTTACACCATGGACAATTTTTCGTTTTTTCGCCGATTTCGATTGACATTACCACCCACCGTTCTAAACTTTCTTAATGAAATTGAATATTGAAGCCCAGTTCTGTTAGTTTTTTTTGTCTTCTAATATTTTAGAATACCTCATAACAATCATCATTAGATTTTCTTTTTCCGCTGGTGAAAAGTTAGGAATTCTGGTCTCCCATTTTATAGACAGACGAAGGATGATCCAAAAAAAATTTCCATATAAAAGTTATTGTATATTAGGCATTTAAATTTTAGTTTGTCAACATAGTTTGTTTCTCTATGGTTGTCAATCGATTTGAATTTACGATTGACAGTTTTTTGTGGTTTTTTGACAAATAAAACAGCTTTGCCAAATCTCCAATCCAGATTGCACAATTCGCGTACGGTGCATTATGATGGAGAAAGATTAACATAATCGCGATTTGCTAACTAGACTTAGGCTTTAAAACGGTGCATATGGGCATTTGTCGTAAGTAATATCATAAGGGCATCTAATTTTTCCGAAAAAAATCAAAAAAACACGTTGCTAAGTAATATTTTAACAAGAAGCATGAGTGCTGGGGGCAACAAAAATCCGAGTCGAAGACTATTTCATGTGTAACAGTTAACAATTAAAATATAAATTGCAATTTTTGGTGACAACAGCTGTCAAGTTTTGCCGCGGGTAAACTGCTGACAGGCAGTGGCGGCTGGTGGATTTTGGAATACCCATATCTCAGTTATTAGACATGGGACCCACATCAAATTTATATGAGTTTATAATAACATTATATAGACAAGTTCTGCGCAAGCAGAATTTAAATTAAAGGTTTAGAAAAAGGGTTAGTTTTTAAGTGTGCCCCCCCAGCCTCCTGCCATCCCAAATTAATATAATTCAAATTAAAGTGGTACAATATTTAATTCACTGAAGTTAATTGACAAATTTAAAATTTTATTAAATAAATTCAAGTATTACAGATTTTATACCATTTCTAATTTTTTTTAATTTAGTAAAAGAAATAATAAAAATTTAAAATGGTATAAAACCTGTATTTGAATTATCTTAATTTGGAGGGGCAGGAGGCTGAAGGGCACACTTAAAAACTAAATTTTTTCCGCAAACTTCAATTTAAATTCTGCTTGCGCAAAACTTGTCTATATAATGTCATTATAAACTCGTATAATTTTGATGTGGGTCCCATGTCTAATAACTAAGATATGAGTGTGCCCAAAATCCACCAGCCGCCACTGCTGACAGGTGCTGTCATACAGTTTTTTCACCTAGAAACCATTTGTAATTCAAAATTGCGCGTTTATGATTGGTGGAAATTAAGACGAGGGAAATAGTCCATGAAATATATTTTATTGTAAAAATGACGTTTATTTTATTAAACCTTATTTTTGTCTAATTATTATTTCATTGTTCAGCAAGAACCACGTGAAGGTGTAGAGGTAAAGTGCAGCATTATTAATATAACCATTAGGTTTAAGACCTAATCATTAAATTAATAATAGTACACCATCTTGCCGGGAAAAAGGGAAACTGGGAAGCGGAACTGAAGGGAAGTAAGGGGAACTGGAGAGAAAAAAGGGATAAATGAGTTGCGTATAACTAAAAACTAAAACTAAATTCTCCTTATAAAAATGGGAACAGTGCGAAATATTCAACAAAATAAATATAACTCTTATAAATAACCAATTAAATAAATATTACTATTATAAATAACCAACAAAATAAAAATAACTCTTATAAATAAAAAAATAAATATATAAATAAATAAACAGACGACTAAATGGAAAGTTCAAAAGAAAGTCAACAATATCGGTACAATTTCTTACCGTAATATCCATAATGACTAAATTCACATAAATCACCAAGTTCAATTAACTAAACCCACAGAATAAACCACTTACAAAAGAATCATAAAATAGACAAACTCATAGAAAAAGAATAAACAAAATATTGAGTTAATAACCACAGATTTGTTCTTTAAACAGTTCAGAATTTCATAACCAAAACAAAACTAAAGAAGGAATCTGTATTTATTTTATTGGTTACTGTGATGGCGATAGTGTTAAAATATGTTTATTTTAGAATAGAAGTATAATTTCGATTAAATCGATTTATTATAAGAAAAAACATACCATTTATTATTGAATTTTGAAAAAATTGTGAAGTATAATTTATCTAAAATTCCGCAAATTGTTGCCACAACACCTGCTTATTTCCTTGGATGTAGGCGTGCCTGCCTGGCGTATGCTAATACGAGGGAAGGAGACAACTATGATATCGGATTGTAATAGAACGAGACAACAAGGCTAACGCCAATCGTGAGTCTAAATTAGTTCAGGCATGCTTCTGAGCCAATCATCTGGCTATAAATATTAGTTTAACTTGCAGTCGTTTCAAATTCAAATAATTTAAATGTTGCTGGGTATTCCACGTATAAAATCAATCAATTTTATTGACTTTTTCACAATTATGTAATCCAAATTTTAAAAATTTATAGTAGGTATATTATAGAAAGTAAAATATTTAAATTATACTTAATTTTTAATTCTATATGATGAGGCACTGCCTCCCCTGACGGGCCGCCACTGTTTTAAACACGTAAAACAAATGCGTCCAACAGAAAGTATTTTCATATTTATTTTAATGTTGTATTTATAATTTTAGCCCTAATTTTTAGCATAGTAATTTAATAGCATAAATATTAAAGATTATTTTAACTTCATTTCAAAAATTAATTTCAATCTTTTTACAATTTAAATTGATTTTAATTTTTTTTGGTCTTGGCTTTGCAGATAGAATAGGAATTTATCAAACTCCTTTGCAAAAGCGTATAAAAAATAGTAATTGTAATAAACAATTATTTATTAAATAAAGAAAAAGGCGCAGCTTTAAAAGACACAATCAAATATTTAACATTGACAGGCAGTTAAATCATAAGTATTTTTAATAGATGCATAAATATTTTAATTTTGCTTACTATATAATTACAATATTTTTTCCATTAAAACGGAGTTTCTATTGATTAATAATTTAAATAAAACAAATTTTATTCTAACAAAAATAAATATATATACTAGGGTGCTTCATTTTAGAACTAGACTTTGAAAAAAATGTCGCTACAGAATGAAGCATCCTAATATGTACTTACCTTTATTTTAATTTTATATTTTTTAATTAAAAACTATATCATGCGTAAAATTCCTATAAATTATCAATTGAGTGTTATACTTTTTAATAAATTATACTTAAAAAAATATGAATTTAAAAAATTGTTGTTGAATTGTTTTGTTTAAATTTTTACACTTTATTATACACATCGGCATACCATTCATTCATATAAAAAAACCAGGACCAGCAAATGTACTCAATCAAAATGAATTATATCAAGGTGACTTTGTGGAGCCTTGGGTAGCACACTCGCCTTCAAATCCAACCGTAGTACCATGGTGCTGCAGGTCTTTTTCTTAACTCTTCTCTATCTTTTGTGTATTTTTTCCAAATTTTTTAAGAGGGTTTTTTCAATTATTTTTCCCTCGAAATCATTCTTTTAACTCTTCAACATCATCATTCTTTTTCGGTCAATTTTCTGGACTTTTATTCTTCTACCCGGATCTAGCTGGCCTCACATTCGCTCTGCGAGAAAAGGCCAGACAAACTCCATGCCAATAAAAAGGGCTTAGTACAAGGGACAAAGACCGTCGGAAGACTGCGCTGCTACCACCCGTACCACGCATCTTCACCGCAGGGAGGCTCAAGAGGTGGAACCACACTTCCACGCGCCTCTTTACAGCCAACCACATCACCACATTGCGGCCTTTATTATTTACCCTTTTTATGATTTGTAATTATTTTAATTGAGAAATATATTGATTTTGATTTTGATTTTGATTTTGACACTCGCCTATGAATCTAGAGGTGCGCGGTTCGAACCGACCACACGAAATTACAAACTTTTTTTCAATGCGTCATCACCTCATCACGTGATGTAGATCTAAGAGATAAATCTACACCTTTTCCAATTGTATTTCAGAAAGCGTCAAATGTATTTCAGAAAAGGTTAAATTTATTTCAGAAAGCGCCCAATGTATTTCATAATAGTCAAATGTATTTCGGAACGCGATAAATGTAGTTCGAAATAGTCAAATGTATTTTAGAAAGCATCAAATGAATTTCAAAATAGTAAAATGTATTTTAGAAAGCGTCAAATGCATTTCAGAAAGTGTCAAATGTATTTCAGAATAATCAAATGTATTTCGGAATGCTTTAAATGTATTTCAGAAAGCATCAAATGTATTTCAGAATAGTGAAAATATATATTTTGGAAGATTTTTAATTGATAGCATGGTTAGTGTGTAAAGAATATACCTACAACATAAATTTATATAAACTAAAATTATTAAGTATTATTATTATTAATATTATTATTATTATTATTATTATTATTATTATTATTATTATTATTATTATTATTATTATTATTATTATTATTATTATTATTATTATTATTATATAAAAAATGTATTTACTACATACATATTAATATTATTACTCAGTGCCGTAGCTACAATGGTTCCGTGGGTTCGGTGGAACCAGGCCCGCAAGCTCAAGGGGCCCGCGGCCAGCGATTGGAATAACAATTTTTTTTCAAATATTTGGATTAATTTTTTAAAAATATATTTCAACATTTACAGGGCATTTATTTATAATAATGGCTTAAGGCTTAGTAAATAGTAAAAGACCACCACTAATAATAATAATAATAATAATAATAACAATAATTTTTGCTTGAATCATGTAAAAGCGAGTCAAAATTAAAACTTAAAAAACTATCAACAACCCGTTGGTCTTCACGCAATGATGCAATAAAGCCCTACGTTTTAGGTAACTTCATGTTCTTAAGGCCTTGTCAAAAATTATTTTAACATCCAATAATAAGGCTGAAATAGACGAATCGAAAGGATTTTAAAGTACATTAGAGGACTTTGAAACAGTGTTTTTGATTATTTTACAATCTAACATTTTAAATCGACAAAATCAGTAGCAAGATATCCAAAAATCTAGTAAACTTTTAAAAAATGTGTTAAATGACATAAGCAAACTTCGGAATGAATTTTTAGATATAAAAAAGAGGCCGATATTACATCAAGTAAATGGGGTATAATTCCAGAACTTTGCCAAAAACGTATTCGTAAACGTTTTTTTGATGAAGTTGCAAATGACTTGACTCTTTAAACTGCTGAAGATACTTTTAGTACCGCCCTCGGTGGTGTAGTAGTTAGCGCTGCGGACTACAAGCCGAGAGGTCGTGGGTTGGGTTGTTAAGTTTGGGTTAGTTTGGTATGGCACAATGCAGTGTGCCTGCATAACCAAATGACAGGGAATATATCCCAAACCTATAGGTTTGGGATATAGACGCAAGTCCAGGGGTATGGCTGTTTATTTAAATAGCCACTAACTTCAGTATTTTGGAAACAGAAGTTCTGTTAAATTCTACTGATACAGAAGTAGGTATACCAAATGGCGGAAAACATTCCTGAAATATATGAAGATGATATTTTAGACTTCCCTATCAATTAATGGCTTTTCAAAAATGTTTTTCTATGAAACAACAGGGGAAACTGTCAAATGTCACATTTTTAGATTTTATAAACACAATTATAAAGGTTATAAATCGAAATGTATTTCACAGTGAAAGTAAAGAAAATGTTTTATGAGGACTTTACAGTAGAGTCCGTGCCCGAATTTAAGTTATAGTTTACTGACGGCGAAATTAAAAGGTCAGTACAATGTTCATAGAAACTTTTCAAATATTGGCGTTGAGAAACTATTTAATATTTTTGTATTTTTGTATTGAGATAATAAAATAATTTTCACATTAAGTATTATTTTACAAGAAAGGCACTTTATTTTAACGATTGTATGACATTTGACAACTGCCAACTAACTTAAAACTAACTTCAGCCCGTGACTAAAAACCTGTTGCTAACTTCAGCCCGTGACTAAAGCGCCGTAAAGGCACAACTTGTCAATGTGTATTTAAAAGGTCACTTAGTGTCATGGAAACATGTACGATAAAGGGCGTTTTAAAGGTGGGAGTAGAAAAAAAAATTAATTAGTACAAAAAAAAAACACCTAGAGGCCCGTGGGTATAGCCTGGAACCCGGGCCCGTTGGGTTGTTGCTACGGCGCTGTTATTACTATATATTACATAGTTATAAATGTGGAGGTGCATTCCAAAACTCGGCTTACCCATATTAGGTGATTTTGAGCAAAATGTCAAAAACCGTGAGTACTAACACATGAGGCGTCTACTTGCAATAGTGGCTACATCCGTATTTTATCAAAATTAATCTAACAGTAGAAATCCATATTATAAGATGTGCCTTGTCACGTGATAAACTTAAATTATTTTAAAAGCGGTTAGATCCCGCTAAAATTTACGTTTAAATTTTGGAATATTTTGCAAAAGCGGCCACATCCATTGTAGAGTTTGTTTCAGTAGCGGCTACTTCCAAATTACAGGTTTTTAACATCTGCAAAGAATCGCAGTCACCATACCGAGAAAAAAATGTCCCTGCAAGGCAGGATTTTTAGCTCAATTTTAAAAGGTGTCGGTGAGCATTTAAAGTTTCCCATTTAAATAACACGTAAAAAAATCTTCTTTCATTAAAAATACCATAACTTTTGAACCGTTTATGATAAAAAATTTTTACGTCGCGTATTCTTGTAGAGCATAAAATTTCCCAAAGAATCTATCCCATGATTATTTTTTTCAATTCAAAAATTCGTATGTTTGAAAGCTTTGAAAAGTGTAAAAAATCACTAAAACTGAATATTTTGATTTTTTTCATTTTTCAAAGCTTTCAAATATACGAATTTTTTAATTGAAAAAAATAATCCTGGGGTACATTTTTTTAGAAAATTTTATGCTCTACAAGAATCCGCGACGTAAAATTTTTTATCCTAAACGGTTCAAAAGTTATGGTATTTTTAATGAAAGAAGATTTTTTTACGTGTTATTTAAATGGGAAACTTTAAATGCTCACCGACACCTTTTAAAATTGAGCTAAGAATCCTGCCTTGCAGGGACATTTTTTTCTCGGTATATAGGTTCATTTTAACCCATAAATTCAATAGGTTAGTTTTTTTGGCTCACCCTAATATATATATATATATATATATATACATATATGTCATATATACATAAAAAAAGTTTACAGTCTCAGGTTAACAGAACTAAAGTGATTTTACATACAAAATAATATAAATATGGTATATGATATTTTTTTATATTTTATTTGAAAATATTTGGAAATTTTTATTATTGTTATTTTTGATCGCTGATATCTTTGAAACGGTTGACTTGAAGAACTTTGACCTTCAGATGTTTTTTGTAGAGCGTGAAATTGTCTATAACTCCTGGGTCATTCCACGTTACTCGGGGATTTTTGTCCCGCCCGTCACAATTAAAAATTGTGAGTAAAAACTACAAGTTATAAAATTTATTTAAAAATATTGTTTTAATATGATTTTAATAAGGTTATAAGCACAATAAAAATAATATTATAAAATATTAATTTTATAACTTGTGGTTTTTACTCACAATTCTTAATTGTGACGGGCGGGACAAAAATTACCGAGTAACGTGGAATGCCCCTCCTCCAGCTTGGGTGTTGCGAAATCAAACCATTCCAAAGTTATAGGAATTCAAAATTTAAAAAATAAAAATTCCCGTGTTATAGAAATGGAAAAACAACAAATGAATTGAGGCAAACCTTAATATTAATATTAAGAGCTCAAATATGCGCCAAAATTTTTGTTTTTTAATGTACTATTAATTTTTCAACACCATTAAAAAAATGTATATATATATATATATATATATATATATATATATATATATATATATATATATATATTTATATATACATATATGAATATACAGTGTAGGCCATAATTTTTGCAACCACTATAAAAAAACTCTAAAACGCCTTTATTATTCTTTATAAAATTTGAACAAAAAAACTTATATCTCAGTTTACGTGTACGAGGGTTTTTCGAGAAAATATTTTTAAAGCCCTTTTATTTAATAATGAAAAAACGTTCAAAAAATAACTTTTAGGGATACTAACAAAAAATATGCTCTAATTTAATTTATAACGCCTGAATCTGTCAAAAAAATCCACTAGATTTTGTTTGAATGCACCTTAATTACAAAAATAAAATATTGAATTCAAATTCAAGAAGGGCAGTGATAATGAACCAAATAATTATAGACCAATATCAATACTACCGGCTTTCTCAAAAATCTTTGAATATGTCATTAAAAGTAGATTAGTAAACTTTATGGAAAAATTTGGTATGTGTGGAAATCAACAATACGGCTTTAGGAAGAAGAGAAGTACGACAACAGCCATGATAGGCTAAGTTATATCAGCAGATGATGAAAATAAAAAAATTGAGCTAATATCATGTGACCTGTCAAAGGCAGTTAACCATGAAATATTACTCGGTAAAATTGAGTATTATGGGATCAGGGGAAAACCACTGAAACTAATAAAGTCCTTCCTTGAAGAGCGACATCAAATGGTGTACTGGAATGATAAAGATTAGATAAGGTAAAATTAAAACATGGAGTTCCTGTTGTATGTATATAAGTTGGATGTTTCCAATGACCAATCAGTGTGTTTTCAGACAGTGAGCAATGATGTTTGGCATCAACGTTTAGGCCATATTAACAATACCTACCTAAACAAGACAGCAAAGCTAGTGGATGGTCTCGTGTGCAAAGGTGAGGTTAGGGTTGAAAACTGTGAGGTATGCTGTAAAGGCAAGCAAGCCCGTTTGCCTTTTCCCAAGGAGGGTAGTCGAGCGCAGCGGTTACTGGAGGTTATACACAGTGATATTTGCGGTCCCATGGAAATAGCATCATTAGGCAGAGCCAAGTATTTTATGACTTTCATAGATGATTACAGTCGAATGTGTTTTGTTTATTTCCTGAAGACAAAGGATGAGGCATTTGATATATTTAAAAACTTCAAAAGCCTAGTAGAAAATCAGCTAAATGTTAAAATTAAAGTGCTGAGAAGTGATAATGGGGGTGAATTCTGTAACAGAGATTTTGACAGGTATTTAAAGAATGCTGGCATCATTCATCAAACATCGAATAGCCACACACCTCAGCAAAATGGAATGGCTGAGCGTTTTAATCGCACTCATGTTGAGAAGGCGAAGTGTCTTTTATTTGATGGGGGCCTAAGCAAGTCTTTATGGGCTGAAGCTTGTTATGCAGCGTGCTACCTGAAAAATCGTTCAGCATCTTCAAAACTTTTTAAAACTCCTTACGAACTATGGACTGGCAAAAAACCAAATGTTAGTCACCTTCGAGTGTATGGAAGCGTAGCCATGGTTCATGTCCAAAGGTTAAAAGGAACAAGTGGGACCAGAAGTCAGTTAAACACGTTCTCGTTGGCTATGATGAGACTACAAAAGGATATAGATGCTTTAACCCTGTAACAAGAAAAGTGATAGTCAGTCGAGATGTGACTATTATGGAAAAAGTGAACATAACATTATCCCATGCTGAGACAAATACTGTCCAAGATGAAGCCCCAATGGATGATTCAGATTTAGTGGGAGAAGAAAATAATGATTCTTCCCCAAGGTTGGATAAATCTCTGTACGATAACACTAACAATTCTGAGGTTGATAGCGATTACGTTCCTGATGAGCCACTTATTGATCCAGATGTACCAGAGGCTCCAAGAAGATCACAAAGAGAGATCAAGAAGAAAAACTTTGATGAGTTTGTAACTTACTTTGGTGCTAGCAATGGAGTAGAAAAACAAGACTCTTTGGATATTCCAAGGACAGTAGCAGAGGCACTTTCAAGGCTAGATGGACAGGAGTGGAGACAGGCCATGATAGAGGAAATCAATTCATTCAATGAGAATGAAACGTGGGAGCTTGTCGATCCACCAGAGGCAGGAACAGTTGTGCAGTGTAAGTGGGTGTTCAAAGTGAAAAGTGACAGTGACAACAAAAGTAGATATAGGGCTCGATTGGTGGCAAAAGGTTACACTCAGAAAGAGGGTGTTGATTATGTTGAAACCTTTGCCCCAGTAGTGAGACATTCAACATTTAGATTGTTGCTAGGATTAGCAGTTAAGTTAGATTTAAGGATTTTACATTTAGATGTTAAAACTGCCTTCTTGAATGGGGTGTTAAAGGAAAATGTTTTCATGCAACAGCCAGAGGGATTTACCTTAAAAGGTAATGAAAATAAAGTTTATAAATTAAAAAAGGCTGTATATGGGCTAAAGCAGTCCAGTCGTGCATGGAACGAAAAAGTTGACGAAGTTTTGTCAAGTATTGGGTATAGAAAATCTAAGTTTGAGCCTTGTTTATATATAAAGAGAAATGAAGGGAATTTGTTAACTATAGTTGCTCTTTATGTAGATGATTTTTTCTGTTTCTCAGCTGATTCCAAAGAAATCATTTTCCTTGAGGGTCATTTGAATTCTAAATTTAAGATAAAAAATCTTGGGGAGGCTAAACAATGTTTAGGGGTAAGAATTGGGCGAGATTATGATAGGAATTATATAACAATTGATCAAGAACTGTATATAGATGATTTGTTGAAACGTTTTGGCATGATAGACAGTAAGATTGTTTGTACTCCGCTTGATAGCAGTATCAACTTGAGCAATGTTGAGGGTGAGACTTGTGATCCAAAAATTCCTTACCAGGAACTCATTGGAAGTTTAATGTATGTAGCTGTCATGACACGCCCTGATATTTCTCATGCTGTGAGTCTGCTAAGTCAGTACAATGGTTCTTATACCAAGTTGCACTGGCTGTGTGCAAAGCGTTTGCTCAGATACTTAAAGGGAACCAAACACTTTTCCATGAAATTTTACAAAGAAAATTCGGGTTTAATGGGATTTGCAGATGCTGACTGGGGTTCAGACAGGCAAGATAGAAAATCTTTTACCGGTTATGTTTTTAAATTTTCTGGGGGTTCAATTTCTTGGAAAAGCTGTAAACAGCGAACAGTTGCTTTATCGACAACTGAAGCTGAGTATATGGCTCTAAGTGAAGCTGCTAAGGAAGCTATATATTTGGAAAACCTTTTATTTGATATAACAGGAAAATTGGAATGTATTGATATATTTAACGATAACCAAAGTGCACAAAAACTGGCAAACAATCCGGTTTTCCATGATAGGTCTAAGCATATTGATATAAGGTATCATTTCCTAAGAGATGCATTATCTGAAAATAAAATTAACTTAAAATACTTGTCATCTGGTGAAATGGTAGCTGATATCTTAACCAAACCGTTGCAAAATGTAAAGAATTCTAAATTTGTGAAATATTTAGGTTTAGGTTGTGCTTAATATGTTTTGTTAGGAAATAAGTAAACTTTTGTTAAGTGGGAGTGTTGTAAATTTGTAATTTAATGTACCAAAAGTTTTCAATACTTCATTAACGTCATGTGGCGACATCTGTCTATACATTTCGAAACCATGTAACCAAAGAATGTATTGCTATTGAAGCGATTTGGTTATTTTTGTACTGCTTTATTAATTGTTTATATGATATTATAATTTTGTAAAGTTGGTAACACGTCTTGATTCAAATTTTCCGCCTTTATAATTCCCCGCGAAATTTAATGGTTTTTTTGGTGATACTTGGCCACCATTTGCCGGTTTTCTTTAGCAGTTGCTTGCAACGTTTTAGATCTTTAAATTTTGTTATCATCCTCTGGATTAATGTTCGTTTTGTTAAACGAAAAGTTATCTGGTGAAACAGGTAACTAAATTAATATATTATTTTATATTCACTTTAATTAAGTGTTGAAACAGTTTTTTAGATTTAATATCAACCGGATCAAGAAGTGTTACCAATTTGAGACTAAATTTGTCTAAATAGAATAAAGTGCGTTCTGGATTTAACAGTCTTTAAAAACCTACCACCCACACCTTCGGCAAGTTTTCAACACTTCGCCACAGCTTTGGCTCCCAACATAGTGGCTAGGTGAAAAACAACTTTGTTTTCCAACATAGTGGTTTAGTGAAAAACACCTACAAAGACTCCAGGATGTCACTCGAACACACACCACCATCAAACCAGCATGGTATGACAACCCGTAGCCAACGGGGTAGAGCTTCTTTGGGTAACAACATCTTCAACAGGACAGTTGGCCTACCAGCAGTAACACAGACTCAACGGACACCACCTCATCAGCACGATGCAGCCTACTCAGGTGCCCAAGCCAACTATCAGCTATTGGAAGGTAGGACCCAACCAAATTTCTCTAATTCAATACCCCTGTCAACTGGGGCAATACCAAAAGTCACGAGGTTAGCCCAGAGTGTCCCTCCTCCTGAGGGGAGCTCCTCATCGAGCCACCAACAAAATCCCATTTATTGGAGTAATTTAAACTGGTGTGCACCACCTCAGTCAGCTCCACAGGCCTGGTTGCCACCTAAATTTGTACCACAGACATATTCAGCACCTCCTCAAGGTGTACAATTCGCTCGGCCGCAGTTTAATTTCATGCCAGCAGTGCCTAGTGGTTTAAACAACAATGTTAATAATTATAACAATAATTTCTTAACAAAACCTGATACCTTTTGTAACGCGATGAAACTGCTTCCCAAATTTGCTGATGATGGGTCGATAAACCCAGTGGACTTCCTTAAGAAACTTGAAATGGTCGTAAACACGTATAATATACCAATGACCTTGGTAGCGGCCATGTCAAATGAACTTTTTAAGGGTTCAGCTAGAATATGGAGCGAGGCACTTATTGATCAATTTAATGATTTTAGAGCATTGAAAACGGCTTTTCTCGATCAGTTTTGGTCGTTGACAAGACAAACACAGGTTAGGGATTGTTTATATAAGGGCAAATATGACAATTCAGGTTATGTAAATTATTTTTTGGGACAGGTTACCCGGGCTAAAAATTTAACTCCGCCGTATCCAGAGTTTGAATTAGTTGGGTTAGTCGCACACCATTTTCCATCAAATTTATTTAGTTCATTGCGAACTTGTCGTACGATTAGCGACGCCTTAATAATTTTAAGGCAGGCAGAACATTTTGAATTTGATTTTGCCGCCAAGTCTTCTTCTTCTGCGCGAGACAATCGAACGACAGATCGACTGTCACCCGTAAGACAGAATTCCGGTTTTAAAAGTTGGCAACAACCTGCTGTCAAAACAAATCGTATATCGCACGTCCAATTTGATGATTCTTTGCAGGAAAATCCGGAAAACTAATCGACGCTCTTCAATCGTATAGTCCAGGGTTGAAGAGTTTATCTAGGACTAAAAATGTATGTAGTTTTTGTCCAAATAATCCTAGAGAGGATCTTTTAGTTGAGTGTGACTACAAGCACCCTGAACCAGGTTCTTCTAGGACGCCTATAGTTTTAATAACTATTGCCAACGTTCAATATCCTTGTTTAATAGACTCCGGTAGCGAATGTAGTGCATTTTCTGAGCTTGTGGGAAGTCAGATAATTACTGGTAGTTTGCCATTCTTCCCAGTCACCGGAGTAAGAGTTTCAGGTGCATTTAAGAATAAAAAACGAAAGGTAACTCACCAAGCACTTTTAAAATTCCATTTAGCTGGAAATGAGTTTGAATATGAGTTTTTGTATATACCTGACTTGGTGTTTCCCGTTATTTTAGGTTGTGATTTTCTTAGATCCTTTCGGGGCTGTATAAATTTTGAAAACAAGTGTGTATATGTAAAAATTAACCATAATATTATTGAAATACCTGAGATTCAGACCTTGCATGATTTTGTAGCTCCCAAAACCCAACTGGTGAAGAGTCTTTATGCCATCAATAAGTACCACAAGATTAAGGACAGATCTTGTCAGGTGGAATCAGTGGATTCTTTAATCAAGTCTGTGGTGCAAGATTTACCTTTGCCGGAGAATGATAAAAACCTTTTTTTTGAGTTACTGCAAAAATATAAGCCAATATTTTCTGATAAGCCAGGTTTGACTCAAGAATATATTCATGAGATTCATCTAAGTGATGATACCCCTTTCTTCCGTAGACCTTATCCTATTCCCATAGCACATAGAGAAGCGGTGCAGAAAGAAATTGATTGCATGGTAGAGTTGGGTATTATTGAACGAACGTCTTCAAGCCCTTATAGTAGTCCTCTTTCTACTGTGCTCAAGAAGGATGGAACAGTTCGCGTTGTCCTTGATGCTAGGCGCTTGAACCAAGTTATGTTGCCAGATACTGAACTCCCTCGTCAAATTCAAGACATTTTGAAAACTTTGCCCAATGTTCGGTACATGAGTACTTTAGATCTCACTTTCTCCTACTGGCAAATCCCATTAAGAAAGTCGGATAGAAAATACACTGGTTTTTTACATGGCACCAAATCATATCAATTTAAGGTTCTGCCATTTGGGCTGAAAACTGCTATCAGCTCCTTCTCACGTGCCATAGACAAAATTCTCGGACCATCTTTTGCCGATTTTGTAATTCCTTATGTGGACGATTTATTAGTGGTCTCGGAAACTTTTACCGATCACATCAGCCACCTGTCCCGGGTTTTTTCTCGTCTGACAGAAGCAGGTATGACCTTAAGACTTAAGAAATGTCAGTTTCTAAAGAAAGAGCTTCATTTTTTAGGTTATGTCCTAAATGAACGGGGCATTCGTCCAGACGACGAACGTATTCAGTCAGTAGTCCATTTTCCTCAGCCTCAAGACGTGAAGCAGCTTCAAGCCTTTCTAGGTCTTTGCAATTTTGACCGAACTTTCTGTGAGAACTTTGCAACGCTGGCCGAGCCACTTTTCAGACTTTTGAGGAAAAAGGTTAAGTGGGACTGGTCTGAAGAACAGAACTCTGCCTTTAAAGCCATCAAAAAACTTATTTCTGAGGAAACCCTGCTTTATCACCCAAATTATGACCTGTCCTTCTGGGTGCAGACCGATGCTAGTGAAGTGGGACTAGGTGCGCAACTTTACCAGTTTAAAGATGGACAAAAATATGTGGTTTCATATGCTAGTCGATTATTGCTGGATAGGGAAAAGTCTTACTGTGTCGCCGAAAAGGAGGCTCTTTCTGTAGTGTGGGCGTTAGAAAAATGGCGTGTTTTTCTGCTGGGAAAACCCTTTTATGTCCTTACTGATCACCGAGCGTTGGTGTATTTACAGAGTTGCCGACTTCTTTCCCCTCGGCTTACTCGTTGGGCTCTTGCACTCCAAGAGTACTCCTATGAGGTCAAATATATTTCTGGTAAGGAAAATGTCGTAAGTGATGCTCTCTCTCGTTATCCCCCTCCACGTTTGCCCGTTCCTGAGGATAAATGTTTTAGGATTTGTAATATAGGGTTGGGTATCCCTTTTGCTCAATCGCTGTCTTCTATTGTTGAAGAGCAACGAAATGATCCTAAACTATTGGCTATTCGTCAAAGTTTACTAGACGACCCTCACGCTAACCTTCGTTTCGTGTTGCATGAGGAAATTCTTTTTCTAAGACAGGCGGATAATGATACTTGCCTCCTTTGTGTACCGGAGATTCGAATACCAGATTTTGTCAACGCTTACCACGTTGCACTGGGTCATTTTGGAGTATTTAAAACGTGGTCTGCTCTCAGAAGAGAGGTTTGGTGGTCCAATATGCACTCCAGAGTAAAAGCCATCTTGAAGACCTGTCATACTTGCCAAATGTCCAAGTCTAGCAAATTCCCTAAGCCCCCTATGCAAAGCATTATTCCTGAGGCTCCACGAGACCTTATTGCTTTGGATTTGTACGGACCTCTTCCTCGTTCCCGTGGCGGAGTAGTCCATTTGTGCGTAGTTCTCGATGTTTTCTCTAAGCTAGTAGCTCTCTACCCGCTTAAGAAAGCTACCTCCCTTACCATACTCAATAAATTAAAAAATGATTATTTTTTAAAATATGGAGTCCCTAACCGAGTGCTAACTGACCACGGCACCCAATTTACAGCACACATCTGGAATCGTGAGCTTGAATCCCTGGGTATCAAGGTCATGAAATCATCAGTTCGGCACCCTGAGGCCAATCCCTCCGAGAGGGTCATGCGCGAACTTTCTCGTCTTTTTAGAACGTTCTGCGCTTCAAAACATAAGAAATGGGCTTATGAGTTGGATCACATAATGGACGTGCTAAATAGCGTGGTCCATGAGTCTACTAATTGTACTCCCATGGAGCTACACACCGGTAAACCTCCTCCTTTGTTGTTAGGGGATTTGATATCTTTTCCTGAGCCCTCAATTGCTTTGGACTCCCATATCAAAGTTTTTCTCGCACGCGAATCGCTTCTGTCTAAGGCGGCTCGGCGTAACTTTCCCCGCTCTAAAAATTCTTACGCTGACTTTAAGGTCGGAGATCTGGTTTTGCTGAAATCTGAACCTAAATCCTCGGTTTTGAGCAGCGAGATCAAGAAATTTATGCTCCTCTTCGAAGGACCGTACAAAATCAAAAAGACCGTTGGTCTTACCTCCTTTGTTTTGGTTAGCCCCGATACTGATGTGGAGAGGGGACGTTTCCACTGCTCTCATTTAAAACCTTATGAAAAACCGCTTCCTTAAGGCAGTGTTATTTGGCCTGTAAAGCTTGAAGGCTGGCAGAATTAAAATTTAATTTTCACCGCGACTTGCAAGCTGGGGGGCAGTTGAAGCGATTTGGTTATTTTTGTACTGCTTTATTAATTGTTTATATGATATTATAATTTTGTAAAGTTGGTAACACGTCTTGATTTAAATTTTCCGCCTTTATAATTCCCCGCGAAATTTAATGGTTTTTTTGGTGATACTTGGCCACCATTTGCCGGTTTTCTTTAGCAGTTGCTTGCAACGTTTTAGATCTTTAAATTTTGTTATCATCCTCTGGATTAATGTTCGTTTTGTTAAACGAAAAGTTATCTGGTGAAACAGGTAACTAAATTAATATATTATTTTATATTCACTTTAATTAAGTGTTGAAACAGTTTTTTAGATTTAATATCAACCGGATCAAGAAGTGTTACCAATTTGAGACTAAATTTGTCTAAATAGAATAAAGTGCGTTCTGGATTTAACAGTCTTTAAAAACCTACCACCCACACCTTCGGCAAGTTTTCAACACTTCGCCACACTATCTTTGTTAGATACCTTTTTAGTTAGTCAGTAAAGTAATTCAATAGCGTCAACACGTATTTTTCTATATGAGCCTTTCCAAACAGTTTATCCTATCTGATTAGTACTACAACAATTTTAACATATTCAAGCATTTCTTTTAGTTGGACGTTGAATATACTATGGTTTATTCTTTTAGTACTTACCACAGCCTTCACAGGTAGGTACCTCAGCACCTTCCAGGAGGTAACATTTGGTAAGATTGGTGTGACCCAACCTTAACCTTGTTATAACAACTTGTCGCTTACGGCTCAACGTAGATGTTTTGCATCCACTTACCAGTCGGTTATATTATTTAAAAAAGTCTGCTTTTCTGCCCATTCCTCACTCTATTTCACTATAATCCTATCTTTAATATTTTTTGTAACCTGAGTCTTTTCCAATTTTAGGCGTTGAAGATCGTCCAGGTATTTAACAGTCCAGGGTGGATTATTGGGAACAAATGAAGAGTCGCCGACCGACATGTTTAGGTGCAATTCATCACCCATCAGTCTGGCCTTGGAAATAGATGATGTGTACCTAGGATTTCTCAAGGGTACGTCATTAATAAGATAAGGGTGGACAAAGTTGGTAATTCCCCATTTTTTGCACTTGGCAATGTAAGTGCCAAAAACAATCTTCTGTTTTCCAGGGACATAATACCAGATTCTACGTGAAGACTATGAATGGGTGTTGTCGGAAAAGCTCCTACAGCATATCGTATTCCCGCATTGTGTAACACATTAAGTGGTTGTAATGTGGACTTTGGAGCGGACCCATATACAACAGATCCGTAGTCCAGCTTGGAGATAACCAGTGATTTAAACAAGGTAAGTAAAGAATCTCTATGTGCTCCCCATTTAGTATGGGCAAGACACTTGATCAAGTTAAGGGCTTTTAAGACTTTTCCCTTTAAATAATCCATATGCAATGAGCCCAAGGTATTTTAATTCTTCCACACAATTTAAGGGGTTTCCCTTTAGGGTTAGGAATGGACGGTAATGGGGAGTCCTTAAGTGGCAAAAATGCATAGTTTTTGATTTGGAGGGGGAGAACTTGAAACCTCTATCTTCGCCCGCTCGTACAATCTGATCTATTGCCATTTGCATTTGTCTATTTATGTTTGATTTTATAGGACCTTTAATAAAAATCATGATATCATCGACGTACACACTACGCTTAACGTTAATACTTAGATTATCACAGATTTTATTTAAAGCAATGGAAAACAGAGTAACACTCAGGGTACACAGGGTGTCCGGGAAAATGTGGGAAATCTCTCGGATTCAAAAATATGAAAAAATAAGATGATATGTTCCTATAAAAAAATTTCCTACTTGCCCTCCTTACGGAGACATGGGCCCCGAAAAGACTCCCCTTCAAATTGGTGTTCCTTGAATAACTTTTAAAGTACTGAATATAATTTAATAAAAATTTAATATGATGGACCCTGGTAAGAATCTCTTAAAATAGTGTCCTTGAAACATGTTTTGCTTTTTTTGTTTACCAGGGGCGGACTAAGTATTACACCTTAATGCTTAAATTTTGAACACCCCGTATGATAAAGACTTAAAAAAACTAAATTTGCATAGCATGAACCTTAAACTAAAATAAAGGTACTCCTGTTTATTGTCAATAAAATGAACCGTTTTCTAGAAAAAAAATAATATACGAATTCATGTTTTATTTTTAATAAAAAGGACCATAAAAAAATATTATAACGTATTGTTGCAAACCTTGAATTGAAGGACGATTATTCGAAACAAAAAACTTCATAAGAGGGTTCTACATGGGCTCCGTGAACTCTGATACATTCACGACGAATTGAGGACTGCTGTACCCGCCACAATAACTCAGCATCGTTTCTTATCATATCACAATGAAACGTGATTATCTGTAGAAGTTTTTTAGGTGTCCCCACAGGAAAAAATCCATCAGCGTAAGGTCGGGAGATCGAGGAGGCCAGTCAATAGTCAATAGGTCCTCCTCTACCTATCCAACGGTTTGGATAAACGTTATTCAAGTTCTTCCTGTGCTATAATAATATTTTTCTTGCGCCAGCATCAATACTTTTTTTACAAACGTACCAAAAATTATAAAAAAAGTCAATAATATTACTTTAATAACTGAAATTATCCACCATTCTCTTCTTATTATTCGAAATCAGAAGAAATTTCAACGAATTGACCAACGTCTTAGCGAGAATGGTGGACAATTTCAATTATTAAAGTAATATTATTGACTTTCTTCATAATTTTAGGTACGTTTGTAAAAAAAGTATTGATGCTGGCGTGGGAAGGGCCATACGTACGCCGCAGTTAGAGAAAAATATTTTAAATGCTGTAGATGACACTCCTTCAACGAGCACTCGAAAATTAGCAGCACAGTTTAATACCTCGAAAACAATAGTGTATGATGTTCTTTAAGAACAGCTGTTATATCCATATCATATGCAAAAAGTGCATCAACTTATTTTTGAAGATTTTCCTCGTAGAATGCAGTTTGCAAACTGCATTCTACGAGGCTATTGATCAGCAACAAAATAATGTAAACTTTATTAGCACTATTCTTTTCACGGATGAAGCAGGATTTACCAAAAAAAGGTATCACGAATTTACACAACAAATGTATGGGCTAATGAAAATCCTCATGCCACTATTGTTTCGCATTATCAACATCAATTCCAACCAATTAATATGTGGGCATGCCGGCAGAAATCATTGGCAATATTTTAATTGGACCATTCGTATTGCCGGCACGATTGAATGGACAAATTTATTTTGAGTTTCTCCAGAACGCTTTTCGGGATTTAATAGAGCCCTTACCACTTGAAATCCGCCTAAACATGTACTTCTTGCACGATAGGGCACCACCTCATTTCAGCGTTGCTGTGCGGGAGCACTTGAATAATGTTTATTCAAACCTTGGATAGGTAGAGGAGGACCCATTGACTGGCCTCCTCGATCTCCCGACCTTACGCTGATGGATTTTTTCCTGTGGGGACACCTAAAAAACTTGATGTATTCCACTCTGATCGATAGGAGGAACTTCTACAGATAATCACGTTTCATTGTGATATGATACCAAACCATGCTGGGTTATTGTGGGTAGCCCATGTTGAACCCTCTTATAAAGTTTTTAATTCATTGTTTCGAATTATCGTCCTTCAATTTAAGGTTTGCAACAATACGTTATATTATTTTTTTTATGGTCCTCTTTATTAAAAATAAAACATGAATTCGTTTATTATTCTTTTTCTCGAAAACGGTTTAATTTATTGACAATAAACAAGAGTACCTTTATTTTGGTTTAAGGTTCAAGCTATGCAGATTTAGTTTTTTTAAGTCTGTGTCATACTGGGTGTTCAAAATTTAAGCATTAAGGTGTAAAACTTAGTCCGCCCCTGGTAAACAAAAAAAGCAAAAAATGTTTCAAGGACACTATTTTAAGAGATTCTTACCAGGGTCCATCATATTAAATTTTTATTAAATTATATTCAGTACTTTAAAAGTTATTCAAGGAAAACCAATTTGCAGTGGCCTTCTTTCGGGGCCCATGTCTCCGTAAGAAGGGCCAGTAGGAAAAATTTTTATAGAAACGTGTCATCTTATTTTTTCATGTTCTATCTGAATCCGAGATATTTCCCACATTTTCCCGGACACCCTGTATATGTATATTATATTATATTATATTATATTATATTATATTATATTATATTATATTATATTATATTATATTATATTATATTATATTATATTATATTATATTATATTATATTATATTATATTATATTATATTATATTATATTATATTATATTATATTATATTATATTATATTATATTATATTATATTATATTATATTATATTATATTATATTATATTATATTATATTATATTATATTATATTATATTATATTATATTATATTATATTATATAAATGACCTACTATTCCAGGATGAAAAAGTTAAACTTACCTATACGCGGATGATAGGTACCAGAAACCTTATTCATGACAGTACTTACCTAGACCTGAAAAACAACGAAATAAATATCCTTAATAAAAGTGAAGAATGGTTAACTTCAAATAAATAAAGAAAAAACTCAAGTACTCAATATCGAAGAGAATTTAAATGATAACCTCAAATTTTTAGGCATAGTAATAGATAATAAACTTACCTGGACTAGACATGTTGAAATGGCAGAACAAAAAGTTACTAAATGATGAAAAAAATTGGGACACCACAAGTTGCCAAGGCAGCGAATTGCCATAGCATCCTGTCATACTGTATTCTTCTATGGGGCACATCACCAGCAGCTAACAACTTATTTCTGCTACAGAAAAGAGCCCTAAGGGCTCTGTGCAACCTAAAACAAATCGAAAGCTGTAGACAGTATTTTAAGAGGGAAAAATACTCACTTTACCTGCACTCTATATTTTCGAATGTGTAAAATACGTTAAAAATAATTTTCATAAATTCACACAAAATGGGCATCACAAAATAAACACCAGAAACAAATATAAATTAATTATACCTTCACATTTAAAAAAGAGGACCCAGCAAGGCGTAGACTACTGGGGGGCGAAAATATTTAACCATCTTCCAGATGCCTGGAGCCAGTAGTCAGAAAGAAGACTTCTTAATCTGTTAAAATCCCACTTATTGAATAATTCATTTTACCCCATGAGTTTATGGAACTACCTGTTTATACATAATTTGTCTATACATATTTTATTTTTATTTTTACTTATTGTTTACTACATTTATTATACCTTATCTGACATTTCATGAAATTTGTGATGAAATAAATATTCTATTCTATTATATAAAATATAATTTTTTAATTCAATTTATAATTAAAATTAATTATAAATTAATTAATTCCTTTTAAAAATCTAAACATTTTTATAAACCTAAACTAAAAATATATATTATATCATAAATATGTAATTTATAATAAAATAAATCATATAAATAACATGGATGGTACATTATAGAACGCCAAAACGATAAATATAAAAATTGCAAACCATAACTTTAAGGGCAGTTTATCCCCAAAACGTAAATAAATTAAATTATTTCACAAAATCGAACAATCATAATTTACAATTCATGCTTTATAAAGTGTTTGCCCCATGTATGTGTAGAATTCTCCCCTAAATGTATGTTCAATTTAAAACATAAATGTAAAGAAATCGTGTTTTTATATGATCAATTTTATTATTGAAAAAATACTTGCATGTGTTCATGGATAAAACATAATTTAATTGTATAAAAAGTATAAATATTGTTTTAAATAATATATATATACACACATAAGAAAAGTTTAAGGATATTTTTACAAAATCATAAACGAGATAAAATTAATTTATGTATAGTTCTAATTGTACTTGGAATATATGTATTAATAATATTGCTTACTATAAAAATATTTGTTGTTTAAAAAAAATTAAAAAACATAACAAAAAGTTGATAAACAGGAGAGATGAAAAAAGTAGAAATCCTACACTTCATTTGGTTTCGCATTAAATCATTCTATAAAGCTCTTATTTAGTGGGTGCATTTAAAATATTGTGTTTTACCATGGGTAAAACCGCTGAGCGGATGGGTGTTTCTCAAAGTGTTATCAGTCGATTATGGAGCCGTTTTAGGGAAACTGGTAGTCCGGCAGAGCAACATCCAGGACGTGGACGCTCAACAACTGCAGCTCAAGATAGATTTTTACTCTTAACGGCTAGAAGGCAACCTTAAATTACAACACTTGAATTGATTACGGCTTTACAAAGGGCGGATAACGTAACCATTGGCCGAGACACTGTGAGAAATCGTCTTCACGAAGCTAATCTCTTTAGTCGACGACCACTTAGATGTCCACCTCTTTCGAGAGGCAATCGCGCTGCAAGACTCGACTGGTGTCAACATTATCAAAATTGGGTTGAAAATGATTGGGATACAGTTTTATTTACAGACGAATCCAGGTTTGGATTTCATCCAGATTCTCGTCGAACAAGAGTGTGGAGACGATCTGAAAATGTGGAACGTTTAAGACATGTTCAGGAAGTGCACACATACAGAGGTGGTATGGGGCGGAATAATTATAGTCGGCAGAACCGAGCTCGTTTTTCCAAATCGCTTCCTAACAGCTCAGCTATATCTGGATACTATTCTTCAACCTATCGTGCATCCATTTGCAGGCGCTGTTTGTCAAAACTTTCACCTAATGCATGATAATGCTCGTCCACATACCGCACGTATTATATATATATATATATATATATATATATATATATATATATATATATATATATATATTGTTCTGCTTTAGGTAATATATATATATATATAGTAAACGGTGGTTTTGTGGTCCCATTTGGAAGTTTTTACATATAACTAAAGAACTTAAACTGTGTACCTGGATATTTTTTATTTTCTATTTATTTTTCTGATAAGCCTTCTTTTAGATGAAGTATTGGATTTAGATTTAAATTTAGTTGTAGCTTTAGCTTTACACTAAAGCCTTTAGTTTTAATTTAGTTTTAGTTTTATAGTTGTACTATGTTTTTACATCTAGTTTAATTCTAGTATTGGTATCGTTAATGTAATAACGCTGTAGTGTTAAAATTTTTTATTTGTCTTTTTTATTGATAACATATTTGTTATTATGGTATATATTATATATATATGCACGCACAAATGTTTTTTAACATTTACTGTGTAGATTATAAGAATATTTATTTCAAAATTATTGTAAATTGTAAACCTATTTGTAAATTTTATTTAAAATGCAATAAATGTTTTAATAATTATAATTATAATTATGCTTAACTGTTTTAGTTATTTATTTTTCTAACCAATAACCCGACTGTAGAATAAATGTAATTACATGAAATTGTACTGATAAACAATTGAAAATCATCATTTATAAAAAGTTTGATACGAAAATCCTGAAAAATTTCATAAAATGTCAATGTAAACGCTTTATATTTCAACAAAGATCAATCTTAGCGATTCAACTGGTAGGACCTTTTTTAAAGAAAATTAAATTTTCTATAGAAAAAATGTAAAAAACTTAACTTGTATACAAGTTAAGTTTTTAAATGTTTTCGATGAATCCAGTCACTTTTAAAATGGGAAATCTTTATACGCTTTGGGAGAAAGTTAATATTAAGGGCTCAAATTTTCAGGGAATTTCTTTTTGACAACAAGATTTTGAGTGGGCTCAAAAAAATAAAAATAGTCGTGAAAGAAAAGCACCCTAATATATACCTATTGTTGTTGTTCATGGAGTTCATACAGTTCATACAGTATACTGCAGTAAACTCACATAGTAGTTTTACTTATTAAGTACTTATTATTTTTATCTATTGATTTTTTTAAAAATATTTTAACTTTTTTGCATTTAATAAATATTCCTAAAATATACTTACGATTCTGAATTTGCAGGATAAGAAAATAAAGCTATTAAAAACAAATATATTAAAAACTAGGACGTATAAATATATTAATTTTGTGATTATTTTTGTTACTTAAATATAGATACAAAAAAAAAATAATGCATAATAACATGATGCGTCAGCCCAGACGATTCTTTGGGGGAGGGGGTGAATCTCCGTAAATATCGATCAGCTTCCAGACGGAACGAAATATAACGTGGACGAATAAAGCTGGTTGAATAAAGAAGCTAAGTCTTTGCTAGCTGAGTCCAATCAAACCCTGTGCGTGACAACTCTCACTCTTCCGCACCCCCATCTTGCGAATTCATTCCCCTTTGCCCTTCCATCCATGCGGACATCCCCTTTTCCCGCCAATACTCTCGTCTCGCGACACATTCCCCTTATTCGCTTACAGGGAAGTTCTAAGCACCTAAATTTTGCTTAGATAGTATACAGTATACAAAACGCATATTTGTATAAGAATGCCTCATTTAAAATAAAATAATTTAAATAATTATAGAACCTAAACCATACAAATCCTTTATAAAATAGTTTATTTTTGTATGTTTTTGATTCGAGAAACAATACTTCAAGTATTGTAAAGATCTGTTTAAAATATTCAAATGCCTTCGACCGGAAACTTAATATTAGCTTTACGTTTTTTTACATATGTACATATATTTATAAATTTGTATTGTATTTTTTCATTATCTATTGGTAGTACATATTAGGTACCTATTAAAAACAGAATAAAAAATATATACAGCATTAATATAAGTTATTGATTAATAATAAAACATTATTAGAATATACGAAATAGCTAGAACGGCACTTACATTTTCTTAGATCTTTTCCACCCCTACATTCATTTGCAACGCACAATAACAACATAAACAGCAAAGTAGAAACGTAAATTCGTCTCTTGCATTTACTTTTTCCTTTTATTCGCCCCCGCATTTGCTTAATGTTTGCACTCACTTTTCCCTCCGTGTAATTATTCCGCATACTTCGTCTATTTTAGGGTCAACTGCAATTATTAAAATTGTTACAATAAAATAAGTGCAAATTTATATTATATAATTTCGAATTATGTTTTAAGCAAAACAACTTAAAGTTGCTTTTTTTATGCAACATCATCAAGGGACATATTAAATAAAAAACTGCGATAAATGATTGTAGCCTGTCTCTTTTTAGACACCCAACATCTCGGGGATCAGATCAAATGATGATTTATGAAATAAAAACGACGCCGAAGACGCTCTTGGCCTGTCAACGCTATGTAAAAGCAAACTGATTTCACCTATCTCCTTTATAAAAAAAACACTACTGCATTGAGCGTCATAAATCATGTTTAATGCAGTCAATACTGATGTAGTCGCCTTTTTAACTTTTTTGTTTAATGGATAAGTAGTTAATCAGCAGAAAAATAGGTTTATATAGATACGTTTTGGAATTTATCATTATCTTATTATTCAACAAGGCTTTTGTTATTTTTTTAACATTAGAAGCAACAACAGTAAATAAAATCATTCCTAATATAACATTTTTCAATAAATGCATTACCAACACAAATAAAAACATTGCAATGCTGATTTTAATGTTTTTGTCATTATATATATCGGGGACAATATACGTTTTTGTTTTTGTTGTTTATTTAATTTATCTTAACTAATTTTATCTATAGAGATTATATAATGAGCAACTTTTCAAATCGCATTATGTCCACCTTGAAAAAGTAGAATTTTCTTTTAATAAAATTTAACTTTTTGTAGGATTGTTCCACTATACAGGGCTGTGTGCAGGATTTACTCGTGTGGTTTTCTTAAATTTTATAAAAAAAAGAAGCTATACAAAAAAACTATCAACTGATGGATGTACATAAAATATGATATATACAGTCATATATATTTTTAGATTATTTTAAGATATAAATCTTTAAGTAAACTATTTTTTTTAAATTGTAGTTTAAAACCCTTCTAGATAACGCTTGAATCCTCAATGTAAAAATAGCGGAAATGCCCATCACGTTAAAATATGCTAAAATCAGTAAAAATAACCAAAATATGCAAAATGCATATACAAATATTACATATAATATTCATTACATATAATAAATATCTATATCGAAATAAGGGCCGTTCCGAAACTGACGCACTTTCATATATGATATAGTTTTAATAAAATTTAATTTATATGTTTTAAAGGTACTACCAAAATACAAAGGGCCCTTCAAAGTTCAAAGGATTGTTATAAGAAATTGTAAAACCTAAGTTAATAAATTAACAATTACATCGGTATAGGTAAAAGTTAACACAATCAACATTCTAAGGATCAATTGTATAATAATAATAATAATAAAAATGTATTACCTATATGCACATTGGAGTGGGTCAAATATCCGCTTTTGTTAATTTGTTAATAGCAAAAATATTAATCTTCAAGAAAAAAAATCGGTCATCTTGCACTTAAAACTAAAAGTATATTTTAAATATAATTTTTTAACTAAATTTAATTCTTTACAAAACAGTCCTTAAAAATTATCGCATAAATATTATGGTTTCAAAGATAATTTAGATAATTGAGATTTTATTTTTAAATTTTCTTTATTATAATTGAAATCGCAATTATCTCTAAAACTTTAATATTTATGCGAAAATTTAAAGAAATATTTTTTGTTTATAATTAAATTTACTAACAAACTTAATACCTAAAACCTAAAAATCATGCCTCTGGCGAGCATAATAATTATTATATAATTATAATAAAAGATACAAAAATAAATAAATACAAAGTTGAAAGTTAACGAAATCAATGCCTGTTAAAAAAATATGTATATTTTATTAAAATTATGATTTAAATAGTACATTTTTTATCCAAATCTCTTAAAGGTGTCCAAAGTAAAAAAAAAATAATTTTGTAAACAATAATTCTCTTCCTGCTTTTGTTAAGTTTAAAAAAGTTTATGTAAATATCACAAGAATTTCGTGTAACAACACTACTTTTTTGACATTTAAAAGACAGTTGAAATATATGGGTAAAGTTAATATTTCCGACTCTTGAAAAGCACTTCTGCAATCATTTTTATAATAAAACTTTAGAAATTTAAGTTTTCTTTGTAGATCAAATATTTTCTGACTATGGGTGGAATGCTCCCAAACCAGGTTTTAGACATTGCACAAAGTGGTGTAAATTAAACATATTACAGTATTTAAATCAATAATTTTATAAAGAATTACTAATTGCATAGTTTTTATTTGGATATAAAAATTAAAATACACATTTTTGATTTTGCAACATTCGGTATAATTTTAATTTATTGTAAAAAAACAAAAAAAAACAAATAACGCTAAATTTTAATTTAAATGAATATTAATAATATTGCAACTATCTGTATTTATACAGGGTGTCCCAGAACTCGCGCCACATAGAAAAACGGAACGTGCCGAAAGTAACGTGAAACACATATTTGAAAATTAAAATTGTCTAACGCGAAGGATAAGCGAGATAAGAATAAAAAACGATAGCCAATCCCAATAGATGGCCTTAGGGAATTCTTTAAATTGCTAGGATACTTAGGTTGCATTTTCGATAATAAAAAATATGTAAAATATTTGGTCCACTGGAATCCAATTCATTGTGACACTGCTGTCAAACTCCTGTCATTAATATTATATTAGGTTATAAATTAAGTTATTATAAATAATGTTTTCCTTAGATGATTATACTGAAATGATAATTATTTATTTATTTAGTGTGGGCGCAACGCCAGGGAGACAACGCGAGTTTTTTCCCAGCCCTTTCCTAATCGTTATTTTAAAACATTGGCGTTTTGAAGTATAAGTCATAGATTAATAACCTTATTTTTGAAAGCTTTTGACAACTTAGTAATAAATATAAATACAGTTGGCCAAAAGATTTTTAAATGTTTTTAATACAACAATGTTCTATCGTCTCCTAGCAATTTTTTAAGCTCCTACGTTTAACCTAGGCGAGAGCTCTCGGTATTGGCTGCCGCTTTTTTGCTCTCATTCGATTACACTATTACCTAGAAATTTTTTATTTTTAAATTTGGCATCTCCATTGCTATCGGCACGCCCCCTTTTTCTCTGTGGCGCGAGTTCTGGGACACCATGTATAATGATTTTTAGTTTATCGTGGAGGGGTTACACGCTTATAAAAACAATCAAATAATCACTTAAAAGTACTTTTATAATAGTATATGAATTTGGATAAACTTTTCACCATTGCTGTAAAATAACCAAAAAGGTATTTATTAAAATGTTAATTTACAGTTGTTTAACAGTGCCAAGTTGTATTGTTAATTAGGTAAATACTAATTAAAATTTTAATAAATTCATGAGGTATTGTCATATTTTTGAGAACTAAGATAACTCGGTAACGTAAACTTTGGATAAACATAATTAAATATTGTAAAGATTCAAGAAAGCTTATTTTAAAAGAAAAAATAATGTTTGCTTTCTTACAGCAGCAGCAGCAGCAGCAGCAAAGGAAAACAATAGGTTTGATATCTAGGCAGGCAGGCAGCAAGTGCATGGCGGGCCAATTTTCAAATTCAATTTACGTGAAACAAAAGCCCTCCCCTTTTATCTTTTGTTTTATTCTCTTGGACCAAATATTTTGTTAAGAAAATTCCCTAGGTTATATATAAAATATTGACCATGCCAGAGAATTTTCCAACTTTCATCATAACGACCAATGTAGAACATTTCTTTTCGTATCTATATTGAATTTAGTTACATTTAGATTCATTTATTACTACATTTTTAATTAATGTCGCTCTATTTGTAAAGCTATGACTAATATATACATACACTATTTGCCAAACTATGTTTATGTTTTAAATTAAATTTACATTACAATTGCTCAACATATTAATTTATGTAATTAATGCAAATACATAATAGTATAATTATATAATTAATAAATAATAATATTATTTAGTAAACATAATATTATATATTTATTTTTATGTTTAATAATTTTTTCAGGTTACTTTAGAAGAATTTGTTTGAAATAGTTTTTATTTTATGTTTTTTCATGAAAAATTATTCTTGAATCGAATTATTTCGTATTGTTTATTGTACAAAATTTTAAATTTACAATACAATATAAAAAGTATTGTCAGCAGTAGATTTGAATAAAGGGCAGAGTTTCTGAAATAACACAGAAAAAAATATTTTTTTACGTAATTCGATTCGTTGAGCATTTGATTTTTTTTTATTTTGATTTTTTCATTTATTTTGAAATCAAAAATTATTTTTTTAAACTGTAATACCTAGATACATGACAAATCTTAAAATTTCTTTAAAATCGCTGCAGTAAAGGAGATATTTGAATCTTAAAAAAAAAACAATTTTATTTACTTTCTACTTCGTGGACTTTGTTAACCATTAATTTAAACAATTAAATAAAAAATAATTTTTTGTAACAAAAATAAGATAAATAAGTACATATTCTTCTAAAATTAATAAGTATGTAATTTATTTTATCCTCTTAATAATATCAGTTCATATTCAGTACATATTCTTCTAAAATTAATAAGTATGTAATTTCTTTTATCCTCTTAATAATATCAGTTCTAGTGCTACTTTGGAATTTGTTTAAATTTTGACATTTTTTTTGTGCTAAAATTAGCAAACGCCATAAAAAGAAGCCATATTAATTGGTTATGGTAGAAATACGAATATTTTAATATCCTTAGCATCCCTTGAAATAACGGCCCGCCTCCGGTCTAGGGGGCAAAAAATTTCAAATAAATAAGATTAGTTTAGATTGGCTAACGGGTGACTATAAGGCCTGCACTACTGCGCCCTAAAAGCGCTATGGTAGTTCTCGTAACTCTTATACAACTGCAGTATACATACAGTGCTTGCAAATCCAAGTCCGACCGGTTTGGGAAGGACGCGTGAAAATAACAAGGATAGAACGCCAAACAGAAGGCGCTTACAATACGCACGCCTGACGCTCTGACCAATCAAATTCTGTTTGGCATTCTATCCTTATTCTTTTCACGCTGGTATTGTACAACCATCCTTCCCAACGCGGTCGGACTTGAATTTGCAAGCACTGTATATCCAGATTGCTTGTAGCGTGGTTCCCTGATGTAGTCACCTGGCTTCTGGCTTTCCATCTTGCCGAAACGCATTCTACACAGTGCATCACAGTGGCATAGTATGTGCAGTGGTGTTTCGTCCTCCTCTTGGCAAATCATGCAAGTCGCCTCGTCTGCCAGCCCTAGGCCCTCCATGTGATTGTTAAGCCTGCAGTGGCCCGTGAAAGTAAGGAAATCTTCCTTTTATACATTTTTTGGTATGCATTAGTTTATTGCAATTGCTCTACCAATCGTAAGGCATCTTGTTTATCGATTCCTTGACATAAGTCTTGGCTGTGGATACTGCGACTCAACAGAACGGTTTTGGGCCAATGATCTTACTTGAAGAGCCGTTTCGGGCTAATTCATCTGCTCCCTTGTTGCCTTCTGTACTGCTGTGCCCTGGAACCCAGTTTTTAAAGCAGTTGTAAGCAGTTTCAAATTAGTTTTGATCTTACTTTTATGGCATCTAACGCCTTTAGTGCTGCTTGACAGGATGGTCCGACCTCAGTTCCCTGATCAACTTCAGGTGCGTGATCCCGTGTAGTTGACTAATTGGCTTGTGTCCTTGTAGTAGGCTGTAACCCACAGATCTTGCTTTTCCCTCTATGAAAATGTAAAGTGGTGACAAGTTCAGTAGTACTTCCATTGGTGTCGTGGCCACCATGCGTGGTAGTAGTATTTATGCATCCTGTGGCCGCTAAGCATGCCTGTCTTTGAACGCGTTTGATAGTTTTTACCACTCCGGCCTGTTTGGATTTGTTCACCAGACCACATATGTCACCATGGGTCTCACCATTAATGTGTAAGCCGTATGGTCATTCAAGCGTTCAGACCCCAGTATATACTTCTGCACATACCTAGGCAGATGTAAGATTTACGTGCAAGGGAATTTAGGTGCGAATTTCCATCAGCATTTGATCAAAATGACTCCTGGGTATTTAGCCTCTGTTAAGAATGGTATTTATACTTCTACGGCAGGAGTAGAAATACCATTCTCAACAGAGGCTACTGGTGGGAGTCCTACCAGTACCGGTGGCCTTAGTCCTATTAGTTCTTTTATTCTGGTATAGTTAACAATTGTGGTTTTGAGCTTTTGGTTTTACACCGTGTTGTCTTGTCATACCGCTATGTTAGCGTACACTAGACAATGGAAGCCTTTAAGGCTGAGCTTGTTCAGTAGATCATCCACTAGGACTGCCCATAAGAGTGGAGAGAGAACAAGTTGGCTAAAATACTATTTAATCTTTTTTTTAATAATAAAAAGAAAGAACAGAGTTTAAGTCCTCGAGTATGTTGGAGATGTAATAAACGATAAGAGCGTCGTCTAGCGTGTTTTAAAAGACGTTGCATCCCTAGTAAATATAGCGACGACGCTTTTATCATTTATCAAAGCTCCAACATACTTGCTGCCTAAGCAGACTGAAGGGCCCCCTTTTATTTACCGCTTGGGCCTCTAACGGTCCGCTACTGATCCATTGCACTGGAGAAATTATTATGAATTAGGCCGAACCGCTAAAGCAATATCTTAAAAAAATGCAGTACACCAAACGTAATCGAGTACAAATAAAACATCGGAGTTTAGCGCCATAGTACAACTGTAAAAGTCATGCAAATGGCTAGCTGATAATATATATGTATATTAAGCTTTAAATCTGCGAATTGAAATAATAATGATTTACGATTACAAAAATAGCAAGAAGGGAATTTAATGAGGTACAGTTCTTTAACCCTTATGTGACTGAATGGGTACCCCTGTATCCATTCAGCTTTTAGGTATGAATATCTTTTTTGATTAAAATCGAGAAGGTTTGCCATTTCGTGACATTTCTAAATTAGGTATTTTCTACACAATAGTATAATTTGAAATACATGTTTACGCTTTTTCTAGTCAACAAATTTTAACTTTTTTTAAAGGTCCTGGGTAAAAATAGAATTTTTCAATTGTTTATGACTGAAATAGATCCAAAATGTTTTTTAAAAAAATTTCTGAGGTCGCAAATGAAAAATGGGAGCACAGTATTTTGGTACCATTTATTGCATAGACACACCATTTAAACATTTTATGATGAAGTTATTTTTAACTTATATTTTGGCATTTCATGAAAAACATATCTGTTATTAAAATTACTACCAAACGATAATCCTAATATTAAATCTAATTAACTTAAAACTAACTAAACGATACGACCGTCGCGACGGTTAAAATAGCACTAAACCAGGTACTTATTTTCCGTATGTTTTGGTTTATTCTATGGTATTTAACGCATGTTTTTATGGTGTTTACTGTTTTTTATCGTTCAAATTATTTTGTTTTCTGATTTTAATCCTTCAATTTATTATTTAACATTTTTTCTTTGTATCATGGGTGTTGTCCGTATCGTCTAAACCTGACCTCGGAAATTATTTTGGGCGCCGAAATTGCGTCGATTAGGTCAAAATCTATAGGACTAAGCTATTTTTATTACCGACCTTTTTTTGTTGTTGACTAGTGTTATTAATGTTCAAAGTTTTTCCACACACAAATGACCGTTTGTGCAGACGCGTGTCAAACGGCCCCGCAGACCCCGCCACGCGGGGGGGCCCCTGGTATATTGGGGGCCCCCGGGCCCCCAATATACTCTAAGAAAAAGTAATACCTATGTATATCAAACAAACTCCAAAAATACAAATAACACATATTTAAACATTTCAAATCCATATTTAATGTCACCATTCTTTCGAACATAAAAAATGTGAAAGCCCAAACAATTGTCAACCCTGGCTGGTCGAAACCTCAGTGATTCCCCGTTTTAATGGGAATTTCTGGATATTAGCGAGTCTTTGTTGTTTCACTTGTTATAACGTATACGTTTGAGTTGAGTTCATATTTAAAATATTAAAATGAGTAGTTCGCGCAAATATCTGAGTGGGGCTCAAAAAAGAAAACTAGTTGAAAAAAAGGAGGAGGAGAAGAAGAAGATTGCCAAAATGATATAATGAATTAATTATTAATTAATTAATTAATTATATTGTGTATAAATATTTACTATAATGGGTTATTTTTGGAAAATATAATAGGGACATAGGGGGCCAAAAAAAAAGTTCGCGGGGGGCCCCCAAAAAAATTGACACGCTTCTGCGTTTGTGTACCGATGTACAATTTAGTTTAAAATGCCAAATAATATATTTTATAGCTAAAATGAAAACGCAAAGTTTATCTACATCTATATATTTAAAAAAAAACAATTGTTTATTCAACGGTGTAAAGAAACAACTAAACTGTCAATACCAGTCCGCCGCAATCAGTTGATTCCGTTGCTGTCGCTTTTTAATCCGAAACTATTGTTTTTTAATTGCCCTAGGGTAAATTAATAATATCAGCCTGGATCTAAGAAAGAAATAAATAAGGCTTAATTGCTAAAACTGTTTGATGAAAATTTATCTGTGGCTTTTTAAATAAAAAAAATAAAAAAACTGCCTTATATTTTATAATATCTTGTCTCTTCCTAGTAGCATAGCTATATTATATAATTGTTATATTTATGTTATGACCTTTTACCATTTAGAACCATTATTACATTGGTTAAGAACTTCTCTAGTTTCTGGCTCATTTTGAACAATATCTTCAATAGTAAAAATAAATATTTATTACAACTCAGTCTCGTTAGTCTGCTTCAATTATAATTATTAATTTAATCGATTTCGTTGTTTTATTGTTGAACCGAAAAAAGCAAAACAACAAGAAAATTATATTTAAACTTTGTACGTACCGGAACCGGAAACTGTTCTGCCAAAACATTTCCGCCTCCGGTTATAGTTCTACCTAAAATGAAAGAAAATTAATTCGATACACGGGTGACGAGAGCCTCTAGAAATCAGTCAATCTACGTTTGTATGGCAAACCGATATCGCGATAGTTAATCACACTGAACTGTTTTGTATGATGCATCATAAGGGATACAGTTTTAGACTTTATAATGGCACTTTTTCCTATATTCTTATGAATAAGACGCATGTCATAGAAAAATGCATTCCATGACTCAAGTTAGACCAAATGCAAAATTAATTATTCGAAAGGGTAATTACTTAGGAATAGTTGACTCATCTTTGCATGAAACAAATTGCATAAAAAAGCAAAGCTTTTTTCTTTGCAGCTAAAGTTTAAGTTATAAAATAATTACTTTATTTTTAACATATAAATGATATCTTTGTAAATGTATTGATATAAAGGGTGTTTTTTTAAGATAGGTCTTTTAATACAAATAACTTTTAAACCATGCTGTCATTTTTGATAATATTTTAATATTACATTTTATGTTAAGTCATATTTCGCAAATTATTGTGAATTACACTGGAATAACGATTTCGTATATTTCAAACCTTACTTTGAAAAAAACTCATAAAGAGGATTACCTGAATTATATGGTCCACATAATAAACTAGGAAAAAAGTAAAAATCGAGCTTTAAACTCTTTCAAAATAAATTCCCAAACTTAAGTTAAGTTTTTTATTAAATTTAATAAAAATACCACCAATTTTATAAATTAAATTTTATTATTCACCTTAGAAGTCATGTAAAAATGCTTAAATTCAAAATATGTTTAACACTTACTTGTTATCCCATCTATCAAGAGTACCAAGAGTACTAAGTTGTCTTAGTAAAATGCCCATGTATATTGGTCCGGTTATTCTTACAATAATTTTTATGCAACATGGATTACAAAATTGGGGTTTGTCCAAAGTTTAACATAATTTTTATGTACTTGCCCTGTATAATTACGAAAAAATATTTATTTACAAAGTAAATAGTTCTTTGTTAAACAAGAAAGATCAAGCTACACAATACTGAAAAATAAATATATTAAAATTTATTCAAAATTATTGATAAGACAATTGATCAATAAAAAACCGAATTATTAAAACAAAAGATAATCAATTTTGAGTGTTAAGGAGGTTCGGGCAAGGGAAGTTGCTTTCATACTCAAAACATAAATAGCAATAGGTACCAACTTGCAAACACAAAATTTATTTTAATTTATTTGATTTAAAAAAAAACAGAAAATTTTCGGATTTTATAATTATTTTTTATTTTAATACAAAAGACTATATACCTACATATACAAGGTGTCCCTAAACCTAGTGGCATAAATTTAGGAGCAGATTAAGCAAGTCAAAATAAGACGAAAATGTAAATAAATATTTTTCCTAATTACGTATGTTTAAAAGATACAGGGTGATAAGTGCTACTTATCATATCAGTTTTTTTTAATATAACTTCTACTATGGTAGACTTGCAAAGGTACGTGATATTTTGCTAACAGTCACTTACTACCAAAACACATATTCACACATAATTACAATTGTTCTAATAAACACAGTGTCGTAGAAAGAGGGGTTGCTTAAGCTTATTGTCCCATACAAACTTTGAGGTTAGGTTTTTATACCATTTGATGCAATTTTTCGATTACTCAGTTCGGCTACTATTAAAAAGGTGTACCTCTTAAACTTAAAATAAACCGTTTCCGATATATTCGAGATTTCAATAATTGTTATATCGCATTAAAGGACTAAAAGGTATATGATAACAAATTTTTAATTGAAAAAACTACAATTTTTTTTAATGTGACGGTCAGGGCAAAACGTCCCAAAGCTCATGGAATGCCTTTTTTAGTTTTTTCAATTAAAAAATACAATTTGTTATTATATACCTTTTAATCCTTTTAAATAATGCGATATAACAATTATTGTAATCTCGAATATCTCGGAAACGGTTTATTTTATCGAAGTTTGAGAGGTACACCTTTTTAATGGTAGCTGAACTGTGTAATCTAAAAATTGCATCAAATGTTATAAAAACCTAACCTCAAAGATTGTATGGGACAACAAGCTTAAAGCAACCCCCGTTTCTACGACACTGTGTTCACTCAAACAATTGTAATTATGTGTGAATATGTGTTTTGGTAGTAAGTGACTGTTCTCAAGATATTACCTTTCCAAGACTACCATAGTAGAAGTTATGTTAAAAAAACTGATATGATAAGTATTACTGTATCACCCTGTATCTTGGAAACATAAGTAATTAGGAAAAATATTTATTTAGGTTTTCGACCTATTTTTACTTGCTCAATCTTTTCCAAAATTTATGCCAATAAGTTTAGGGACACCTTGTATATTGTAACACAAAAACGTGAATTAAAAAACGAAAAAAATAGGATTTAGTTGTTGATAGGTAGTTTATATGACAACGCTTTTTGCTTTTGACAGTAGCAGTGAAAACGAATAAAGTCCACAACAAAGAAAAAAATAAAGCAACATAAAATATGCTGTATGTTGAATGAAGCGAAGTCTAAAGAGAAGAGCAGAAAAAAGAAAATAAAATCATAGAGGGTAGAAGGATTATCTAATTATTAAAAAAATATATAATTTTGGTTTTTTATTTCTTTACCTTAAAAACGAAATTATGGTAGTCACGAAATAAATCAAACCAAATATTCCTAGATAATTCAGTGTGATAATCCATCTTCTAGACGAGAATGAGAGATTGATAATTTTGGTAGGACAGTCAACATTATCTTATTATTGCAAAACTGTGCGGTGAAAGTTATAATAAGTGCATAAAAAAAATTAATTTTTAAATGTCACCTTACAAGATACCTATGCAATAATTTCAGAGATGGACTTTATAGAAAATGCATTTATTTAACGCATATCTTATAACATGACAATAAGAAATACATGTAAAAGTGCCATATAAGTTAAGCAATATTAAACGCCTAAGCAATATTAATAATTTTTTACTCGGAAACCAGACGGTCAATTGTTCTAAAATTTTGTAAATGTCTTTTAAGTAGATTTTAATATAGTATATAATATATATATATATATATTAGGGTGGGCCAAAAAAAACATTTAATTTTCTTTTCTTTAGGTACCATGAAAATATCGTCCAAGATGACGAAAAAAAAATTCTGATAAAGTTTCAGCTCTTAATATCAATATTAAGAGGTGGCTCATCGCGATTTTTTATTTTCCATTTAAATAACACGGGAAAAATACATTTTTTTGTTTGGAATTTTATTGCGTTTTAACGAATCAGTGAGTTGTAGAAATCAATACATATTCTTTTAGGGAATTAAACGATCTACAAAAAAGATCTCATATGATTTTTTGCATAGTCGACTCTTTTAAAAGTTATTTGAGGTTAAAGTTCAACTTCAAATAGTAAATGATGACTTTTATAGTTTTTCATACTCTATCACGAAATATTGTCTCAAAAACATGAAATATTATATTTTTCGTGAAGTTTATCGAGTGTTCTTCGGTAAAACAATACAATTTTTACGAAATATCAATAACCGTGAAAAAAAAGGTTTTTTTCCTATATTTAATTTTTTTTTTTATTCAAAATTTTTTCTTTACCTGAGACAAAAAAATTAATCATATATTATATCACGAGAACTATGAATTTAATCGGTTAAACTAGGCTCAGTAGTTTTTTGTTTGGTTTTTCTTGGAAAATGTTGAATGCAAAATAATTTAATAAAATCAGGAGACCGCGTAGCGGTCAAGGGGTTTTATTTTTAATTATTTTGAATGAAACTATTTTCCAAAAAGAAAAATCAAATAAAAAACTTACTGAGCATAGTTTTACAGATTAAATTTATAGGTTAAGTGATATACGTCTAGATTATTTCCATTAATTTAAGGTATGTAATAAGTAATAATTGATATTTCGTAAACTAGATAACTTATTTTTTATTGTTTTTTAAAAAATGTTTTTTAAAACTTGTAAATAACACCATAAAATCGTAAACAAAAATCCAATATGGAGGCTAAAATTTAATCGCTGTTAAATAGTTCTAGTGATTTAATCGCTTATTTAAACGAAATTTATTCGAAAATTCAAGGCTTTTGATTGGTTCATATTATAATGAGGGAAATAATCATTAAAAAATAATAAATATGCTATTTATAAAGTGTATACAGTTGACTTAGGTAATGTAGAGTAATAAAAGTAATGTTTCAATAATTTTTCAATTAAAATAAAAAATGTTAATTGATAAATTATTGAAACATGGCTTTTATTACCTAATAGTCAAGTGTAAATAGAATATTTATTATTTTTTGAAAAAATGATTAATTTTTTTTGTCATTACTTATGTAAAAAAAATCGATTTTTTTTTAAATCAAGTATAGAAAAAAAAACTTTTTTTCACGATTATTGATATTTCGTAAAAATTATATTGTTTTACCGATGGACACTCGATAAATTTCACGAAAAATATGATTTTTGATATTTTTGAGCCAATATTTCGTAATAGAGTATGAAAAACTATAAAAGTCTTCATTTACTTTAATACAATAAACTTACAAACAAAAAAATGTTTTTTCCCCGTGTTATTTAAATGGAAAATAAAAAATCGCGATATCGCGATCTTAATATTAATATTAAGAGCTCAAACTTTATCAGAATTTTTTTTTCGTCATCTTGGACGATATTTTCATGGTACCTAAAGAAAAGAAAATTAAAAGTTTTTTTTGGCCCACCCTAATATATATAAACTATATATACAACCTACAGTGTCTCCCACTTAAGACCCACTTACCACCCTTGTAAAATTTGCATTTTTTAACCAATTTTCGTAACCTGTTGTCGGATAAATCTCTGAAAAAGGCCTTAAAAGCATATGTCACTTATTATTATGTTGATATAAAAACAACTATGTTTTTGAAAGTTTCACGTGATTTATTTAATTTTTGACAATTGTTTCGTCACACAGTGACTTCTTCAGAATGTATTTAAACTTAAAATTAAGTTTATATAACACAATGTTCAAATAAATTCTGAAGAAGTCACTGTGTGATGAAACAATTGTCAAAAATTAAATAAATCACGTGAAACTTTTAAAAAACATAGTTTTTTTTATATCTATATATGGTTAGCTTATTGGAAAATATATAAATGTATTAAATAAATAAATAAATATAATAATAATAATATGGAGTTTCATCAAGTAAGGGTTACTTTCTAAATATAAGCACTACACATCTGTGACAGCATACTTTGCTTTGGGTAATAGAATTTATAGTACTTATAGAGGTGTTTAAATCATAATTAATTCAGTCGGATTTTAATTAAACATTAAACATTTGGTACTTCTTATTAAAATATCCATTTATTGTGTTTATTCAAGTAACTTTTTGTTTTCATAAAAATGCCCAACTGGGACACCCTGTATTTAAGAGCGATAGAATAGAAGGGTTGAAAATGGTCCCAAATAAGTATCCGTATCCGTTTTGCTTTGAAAAAATCCCTAATAGTACTTTCAAAATATCCACCCCAAAAAGATACCGCAGTTGACCATGAGTTTACTCGTTAAAACAAGTGACAAATGCGTTTAAAGCCTTATTTAGAGATCTATCCAACAAAAAAGTTAACAAAAATCGGTTGAAAAATGTAAATTTTATAAGGGTGGTAATGTAGAATGTTTTCAACATTTTCTCATATCGACTAAAATCGTGCCCGAACCTCCTTAAAGAATACAGCAAACTGTTAAAAATTTAAATTGACAAATAAATTTATTTAAAGGAAAGGTGTCATCTCAATTACTCAGAAAGTGTAAATAATGTTCGGCCTATTTCAAGTACACTGAAAAAGGTTTTCATGTAAAATTCCGGTAATTGGAATTGGTTATTTTGATGCCTTGTTGGTATCCGAAATATTACATTTAAATGTTATTTTACAAGCAACATGTACAACTACATTTAATATGTAATATACTTCCATTTTGCATGTAAATTAACACTTTATATGTAATCTATGTCCATTTGAAATGTTTTTTTTACTTTTTAAATGAAATTAATTTTCAATCGCAATGTAATTCACATACATTACATTTGTATAAATTCATTTTGAATGTAGTTTTTATACTTTTGGAATGTAATAAATCTTTCCAGTTTAAATGTATTAATACATATTATTTATATTTTTACAGTTTTATTGTATATCTTGTACAAGTTAATAATTTGAAATTATACAGGGTCTTTTAAGACGAAGGTGAGAAACGAAAACAGTCCGATTTTTTTTGTTAACGAGACATTAAATTTAAAAGGTTTAAAAAAAAGATTAGATTGTCACAATTTTTCTGCATTTAACAAAAATTTAATTAGGTATACTTTCATCGTATAAAGAAATGATAAAAAGAAATTTTTATTTCTTAATCGAAATATTAAATTTATATTGACTTGATATTTGCTTTTAACATTTTTATTAAATGCAGATAAATGTTATGCTAATCCAATTTTTGAGTACAAAATTTGTTTAAATATAACAAAAAAATCGGATGTGGGTTATACATATTTTTGTACTCAGAACACAATTTTTGTTTCACACCTTCCTCCTGAAACAGAGTACATGTAAAGAAATAATATTTTAACTTTTAATTTAAGATTTTAAAAATTTTTTATTTTCCATTTTTTAAATATAATTATTTTATTTGATAATCTTTAATGTTTAAACACCTTGTAAAGATTTATTATTTTTAATAGATACTAAAAAATAAATTACCAGGTTTATAATAAAGTAAAAGTAAGTAAATTTAGGTAACATTTATTTACAAAAATACAAAAACTTAACATCAAACTCTTAAAATTAAAAATGAACATGTTTAAAGGACATAAATAAATAATACACACATACAAAATAAAAAATAATATAAAAAACAACAATAGGTACATGATAAATAACATGTATTATTTATTTACATATATGTATACATGCTTATCATGTACCTACCCTATATACATATACATATACATAAAACACGTTTTTACAATGTTCCATACATTATAAAAATAAAATAATAAAAAAGTAGCACCTACATGTATACAAAAATAAAATTAACATCAAAAATAATTAAAATTCACATTATTTTAAAAAAATTAAAATAAACATAAACATAATTTTTTTAAAATAAAATTATAAAAAAAATTGTAAAAACAAAATTTCTTCCATTTTTGCACCTACAAAAAACAAAATAATTAAAAAATAGGTACATCATTTTTAAAAACAAACTTACAATCATTCATGAGGTGATTGATACTCAAATTTGTTTAATTTATTGGTTAAAGTTAAACATTTTTTCACCGTTCTCGAATTGGATTTACATCCACTATCGGGATGAATTTTTAGTAAAAATCTTTGAATGAACTCCATGGTGGCTTGGACCTTGTTTGGGAAACGTAAATTCAGTATGAAATATAGTCCCATCATTACTTGAATTGCGTCTAACAAGCTTTCACATTTAATAAACTCGCATTTTTGGTAGTAAACCCATGGGATTGATCCTAAAATTTTAAAATTATTTATTACATTTATAGTAAAAATACATGTGTGGGAGAAAGTCGGCATTTCTAGATATTTTCACAACATAAAATTTGCAGTGAAAAAATTAAATGCAAACAAGGAAACTTACTACAAAATGAGGCTTTTAAAAGACGTTAATTAAGACAGTTTTAAGTTTCTACTATAAAAAACGCTTAACTTGCTACTGTAAAAAACTTTACTATTGAGTTGTCTTGTTTGCAGATTAAGCCGTCAAAATGTCATAATAATCCCAAAAAAGTATCACCGAAGCACTTTTTTTAAGAATAAATTAGTATTTTTAAGATGGAATATGCATTATCTTTCTAACTGCTGTTCGCAAAATACGGATTTTACCATTTAAATTGCCTCTATAAATAGAAGTTATCCCACAAACTCAAATAATTAATTAATTTTTTGCCCATATAGTTATGTATGTACCTTTAATATTTTGACGCCAACATTGGTATAGGGATTTAACATTGGTTGATTAGAATTCGCACAAAAATATTACAGAAACTTGATGGGAAAATGTCTCAAGGATAATTTTATAATCTGTATAATATAAGGATACAGATTTTAAAATCATCATATTATGTAGATTAAAATACAACTTACCTTTTTCTACCACACAGCATTCATTTATTAAAATTTGTTGATTTATCTCTGTATCAGTGATGTTCTCCTAAAAATAACAAAATTGTAAATAGTATAAATTTTAAAGAGAAAATAAAAAATGACACTTACTTTAAATCTATACAAAATGTTGTCTATACATTCTTTAAAATACTTTGCCACTACTGTTAGGGCTAAATATTCAGTTTGTTCCTGTTTAGTTTCTTCTATTAATTTTGTTGCTATGCCAAATGACACTAATTTTGATCCTTTTAATTTTATATGTTTACTTAAATCATCTTAGTTGGTCCCAGTCAATTTTTTAAAATGTAGAAAAATAAATTTTGAACTTTGTGTAAATATTGGCCACTTAGATTTTATAACTGCTACCGTAGGTTGATTTTCATTATTTAAAAAAGTTCGTTGTAAAGTATAATTTTTAACTAAATATTTCATTAAAATATCATCATCACAGTCCTTTAAGTCTACAAAATCACTCTCATCGCTATAATTTTCTTTTTCGGAATCCATTTCTCCTTCCCAATTGGAACAACCTGCTCTAGCAGCCAGTAATTTCCGTCCCTTTAATTTTGGTACATTGATGTCAATTTGTTTTTTATGCGGGCGATTTAGGTAGTTATTTCGATCAATAAATTTGGTCACCAATGATCCAATTCCATTACCAAAAATATTTCCATCTTCATCAACATCTTGGAATGAATTAGGATATTTATCGACGATTTGTTTTGCTATTTCTTTAAAAACCTTGATGGGGATGGTTGTTTTTATTTCCCTTAATTCGTCAACAATCATATTTACTACCCTGGAAGTAATAGATGATTTACGGGTGGAATTTTCAAGCTTCTCTAAGACTGTTTTTGGAAGTCTTTGCCATGGAATTAGGAATTTATCCCACAAAATGTTATAATTTTGAGTATCCAAACTTTCTTCAGTCGACTTCTCTGAACTAAATGTAATGGTGGAATTGTCTGTATCGCTATTGTTTGGAACAGTTATTATTTGCATTTGTTCCAATTCGGGCATCCAATTTTCATTTTTTGTTAAAAGAATAAATATTTCATTAGAAAAATACTCAATTTCCTCTTTTTCTTGTAAAACTGTGCCATCCTTTTCTAAGCATATGACATTTCCATCGATGTTTAATTTTTTAGATGCTAAAAACGTCAGGCAATTGTTAAACGATTTAAAAGATAAGATATGGTGCAAAAAGGATATATATATATATATATATATTCATTATTTAATTTGTAACATATACACTGAAAGAAATATATGTTTGTTTTAGCAAATGTATGTGGTTCATATATGGACTACCACATACATTGCTAAAACAAACATATATTATATTTAGTTTTAACATAATATGTTAAAACTAAATATAAAAATGGTTAAGGTAAATATATTTTATGTTTCATATATAGACTACCACATACATTGCTAAAACAAACATATATTTCTTTCAGTGTAGGTTAAATTAAATAATGTGAGAAAATCACATTCAAAGTCTTCTTTACGAAATTGTACTTGAAACAATTTACTCAAATATAACTGTACATGTCTAAAAGTGCACTTCGCCAATATTTTACTGGGATAAAAATATACTGCAGCTACTGGTTTATGTATTTATCTCGTAAACAACTGCAAATTCTTCATTTGCTTTCATAAATGCTAAATCTTTAACATACAAAAAAACTATATTTTTTTATTTAAATTGGGTATTATTATTTATCCAAATCATCCAAAAGTTTAGGTATATATACCTAAACGTTTTGATGGTATACCAATGAACAAGTTTTTATTTATAATCTTACTGGATAAATAAATCCTTAACAATAAAAAGCTAAAAAACTTACCTTCAAGTATGATTGTTTCATACAGATTTTCTATTTCCTTCTTTAAAATCAGGCAAATCTTTTTGGATCTGTCTTGATTCCATATTTTATAGGCCATTCTTTCCATTTTAGTTCAATTTTTCTAAATCAAATAACAAGTACGCACATATGTGTATAATATGTAAGTATTATGTATAAAAAAATATTTTATAAGAAAATATTTTAAAATTTAAAATGTAATTACTAGAAGTATAAATATAAATAAATATAAAACAGTAATTTTTTAAAATTTATTACAAATAAATAATAAAAATTAAACTTAAAAACATATGGTGTGTGTGCTCTATAGAGAATTGCCAATTAGTTAATAGAATTATTTTTTTGGTAGTGTAATTGACAACTACTCTACAAAGTTTAATTTTAATAAAAAAGTTTATTACAATTTATTACAATTACAATAAAGTTACATGTATTTAAAAACCCTTTGTGAGCGGGCAAAAAATCTTTAAATATTTGACGTAAAATATCAATTTTAACCGCCACTGAGTGGCGGCTGGTGGATTTTGGGCACACCCATATCTTAGTTATTAGACATGGGACCCACATCAAATTTATATGAGTTTATAATGACATTATATAGACAAGGTCTGGGCAAGCAGACTTTAAATTGAAGTTTGCGAAAAAAAGTTAGTTTTTAAGTGTGCCCCCAGCCTCCTGCCCCTTCAAATTAAGATAATTCAAATTAAAGTGGTACAATATTTAATGCACTGAAATTTATCGACAAATTTAAAATTTTATTTAAAATATTCAAGAATTACAGGTTTTATACCATTTTAAATTTTTATTATTTCTGTTTCTGTAATACTTGAATTTTTTAAATAAAACTTGAAATTTGTCGATAAACTTCAGTGAATTAAATATTGTACCACTTTAATTTGAATTATCTTAATTTGAGGGGACAGGAGGCTGGGAGGCACACTTAAAAAGTAACTTTTTTTCGCAAACTTTAATTTAAATTCTGCTTGTGCAGAGCTGCCTGCCCTCTTTTGCTGCTAGAAGAAGATGGACACAAAAACATGCAAATTGGGGAATAGCAGAATGGAATAGGTCCATGCTTACTGATAAATGTAGAACTTGCATGGCAATGATGGACGAATTTTGGTATGGAGGGAACGGAACTATTTGATTTGCGTTTTTATTTTGAATTAATGTCATTATAAACTCATATAAATTTGATGTGGGTCCCATGTCTAATAACTGAGATATGGGTGTGCCAAAATCCACCAGCCGCCACTGATTTTAACCTATTCCTTTTTACCCGCTCACCAAAGAATTTTTACATTTAAGTAATTAATATACTAATTACTTAAATGAATTATCGTAAGGTGCCGATTTAAAATAATACTTATTTTCTAAATTCTCTATTAATGGTTCATAACATAAAAGTTGACTTAATTCCACAAAAACACATTTACCAATATTGGCTAAAAAATATAACCCAGTATCAGAATTTTTTATAATTTCAATTTCTGTTCCGAAAAAATATGGTTCTTTAAAATTGTCTTTTAAAATAATATATTTTATTTTACATAAAAGAAAATTACCGTTTTGATTTTTATTATAACAAATAACTGAACCTGTTTTATATTCTATGCCACGATATACAGCTTTAGCGGAAATATAAGTCTGTGAGACATTAAAATCTTTGTTTGTTAATATTTCAGGAGCAAAATCATTATTAAATAAATGGATTTCGTCAAATAAAACATTTTCGTTGTATAAAGTGTCACTGTTGAAATTTAAGGATTGTAAAAGTTGATGCTTATTTGTTAATGTAAATAAAATATTTTTAAAATTTGTTGTGTGTTTAACAGCTTTTTTAAAATATTGATGTTTGCTTTCATATCGTAAAGTCCATAAGTGGCGAACAGGTCCAAAAACCTTAATAAAATACGGATAGTGACTCAAAAAATGGTGTTTGGGTTTCAGAGATTCGGAAAATAAACATTGTCGATCTTCCAGGTATTCAAATATTAGTGAACGTAAAATACCAAGTTGTTCTATGGATAACTCAAAAGCTAATAATATTTTACAAATACTTCTTAATTTTAAAATCATGTGCCAAATTTTGTTTTCCCTTAAGGTATCATTATAATTTTCTACGGCAAAAGGAAGTAACATTAATAAGTTCATATTTTGTGATGCAGTTCCCAGCAATCGTTTACTTTTTTCATTTAAAATTGGGAAATAATATTTTTTTTCATTGATAAACACAAGATTTTTAAGCAAAGAATTTAAAGTTAAAAATGAAAATATGTTTTGTTGAACTAATTTTTTTATACATAATATTAAGTCATATGAAACTACCCCTTCATACAAATCATGTGCTAAACATGGGGGAAGACCAGGGTTACAAACGTGATAAAATTTTAATGTGTTTAAAATGGAATTTTTCTTTACCCCCCTATAATTTTTTCGTGGATTGATATTGTTTATTTCAAAATTTGTTTGTAAGTCTTGATTATAGGAATCAACTGTTCTAAATAAGGTTTTTCTATTGTAAGAAGTTGAATTGGGATCATTTTTTGAAATGTAACAAGTCCTGCAAAAATTGTTTACTAAAGAAAAGCTTTCGGCAAAGCCACCCAAAGAATGACTTCCTAGGTTATCTCCTAAAGAGTATAAAATTGTACCTTTAACTATTATATTTTTTCTTACTTCAATACCCTCTGTTTCTAAAACAGAAATATCTTTTATAACCCTTTTTAGTACAACATTAAAACCAAATTTTTGAACATCTTTCTCATAAATCAAAGCCAAAAGGTGAATATGGTCTACTTGTGTCCTATACCATGGAGGGATGTTTCCTAATACAAAATAAACACCAATTATTTTATGTTTTAATCTAGACGATCCCAATGGGTTACATACCTCAAAAGCATCTTGATATATAATTATTTTTAATGCAGTTGGGTTTTCATTAAAGAAAGCATTATTTTTACATGTGCTACCATCAGTAATATCACAAAAATCTCTATTATTTTGTTTTGGGTAAAAAACCATATTAAATATAGAATCGTTCTTAAATAATGTTTTTATTGTTTCAAATATTGAAATGTAAAAGAATTTTGAATTATTGCCTAAATAAACTAACTCTGGTTTTATAAAATTTAAATTATTTTTTAATGTATATTTTCTTGAACAAACTGTGCGTAAAGGCCCACGTTTAGAATTATAAAATTCATTAAAAAGATTTTGTGAAACATAATCCCTATTAATATTTAAATTTTTTATTTTTGCATTATTTAATTGAAATTCAGTATTAAGATTATTTAAATCACGAAAAGTATCAATTACAAATTGTTGTGCTTTGTCAGTGACAAAATACTTACTTTCTAAGGCCAAATGAAAATTATACAAAATGTTTAAACTTAGTTTTTTTAAATCTGAAATAGAATCCTTGGGTTCTGAAACACTTACAATTAGGGATTGCAATCCGGAAAACCGGATCCGATAATCCGGCGGATCCGGCATCATTAAACGTCGACCGGATCCGGTATGAGTTTGCCGGATCCGATCCGACGACATTAGTTTCAAACTGACAGTTGGGTTTTAAACTGACAGTTTGTCATTTGTGACTCGCTTGAGTGAAAAAATATGTGTTTTTATCGTTGCTTCGTCAATTAAATGTAAGTAGACATTGTTATTATTTAATTGAACTATTTTTTTGTTGCATTTACGAGTACGAATTGAGTAACGAATCATTACTAACGATGCATATTTCTGATTTTATTTATAATATAACTTTCTTATTACATTGATGAATACCTACATACATTTGTCCCACACTCATTTAGAAATGAGACATTATACACTCAAAAACAATTAACAAAGTAAGCCATTGTTACACTAGTTAAACAATGAAAATATTGCACCACTAGTGAAACAATAAAAAAGAAAAAGACAATAATTGTTAATATTATTGACAAATATTATAAACAATAATACAGCTATTTTTTATACTAACTTAATACACACATAAATATGATTTTAAACATTGTTCACATATTTGGAATTATATTTTAAATGCAAATAGATAATCCCAAAAAGCATATAAAACAATGTTAGAAAACTTAAAGTTTAATAAATAAATACCTAATTGCATTTTTTTGGATATTAAATCATAGTTTTAGTAAGTTGGGTGCATAACGTCTCTTTGGAATTAAATTTTAAAGGCAAATAATCCCAAAAAACAATGTAAAAAAACTTAACCTTAAAAACCAAAACACTTTTGACAGATAAATATGTTTACAAAACTGGTAATTTTTATTTAATTTTTTATTTGATTGTGGGACAAAATAATATGTACAACTCGTCAAGAATAGTCGTTTATAAACTCGCATTTTTTCCCTGTTCGCTACGCTCGCGTGCCAAAGGAATGCTCATTTATAATCGACTATTTTCTTTCATGTTGCACAATATACTATATATAATATAGTATACTATATACAATATAGTATACTATATATAATAGTATATTGTGCAACATGAAATTGTTAGTAGGGATAGAACGATATCACTTTTTTTTGCCGATACTATATGTCGGCCGATACCGATATTTACGTGCCGATATACCGATATATCGTATCGGCAAACATAATGCCATCTATTTATACACGACCGAAGCAAAAATCGGGGAAATCCCGTTTTAATTCCGTTGCGAGGAAACGTTTGTGATTGGTAGTGAGTGACATTTCGGATTTCTGGGAAGCCCCTTATACAGTGTGTATTAAAACGAATAGATACACTTAAATAAAACAAGTGCCAAACCCTGCCCACTGTGGTAGGGATTGAGAATTTATAGGTTTTATTTTTATCGAATTCGTTTGTTTTGTTTTAATGCATTTCTGCAAATAAAAACTAAGTATTGTTTAAAATCCATTAAATTCCAGTTAATGGCGAAAATGTATTTCTTAAAAACTATACACATTTCCCTACGACAGTATTTCATTTATGCACTGAAGAGTGAAAAGCGCAATTTTTTTTTGCCGATATATCGGCAATTATCTTGCCGATACGATGCGATACCGATAATCGGAAACAATTGCCGATATGCCGATATCAATATCGGTATCGTTCTATCCCTAATTGTTAGAATTTGTTTTGCCTTTGTTTAATTCTAATAAAGATTTATTGTTATTTACAAAATCTGTACCTATTTGTAAAACTGCGCTGCTTTGTAAGAATTGGCCATTAATTTTAAGTATCTCTATTACATTGCAGGTACATACTAGTCTAAAACATGTCACATGCGAAATCGATACAAAATGAGGAGAGCAGTGGTGGGGATGAGAACAAAAATGTATGGAATTATTTTACAAAATTGGACAAAGAGGACAAAAGCGCGAAATGTTCATTATGCTCAAATAAGTTAAAAATAAGTAAAGGTTCTTATAAAGGCTTAAAAATACACTTAAAAACAAAACACTGCATCGATATAAGTTCTGAAAATAACAAAATAAAACGTCCTAATTCTGATTTATTTCCCAAAGCATCCACGTCAAAAACTAACTTAGTTAATATTATTTGTGAGGAGGAAATACCCAAAAAAAAATCTAAAACAATTGAGGAAAATTCCATGCAGAAGATGGTTTCAAGAATGGTCTGTAAAGATGGTATGGCCCTTAGTTTATTTTGCACATCGTCAGATTTAAGATATTTGTTTTCAAAAAGCGGATTTCAACTTCCTAATTCACCAAACACAATAAGATCCATAGTTACAAATTTTGCAAATACCGTTAAAGCTGACTTGATTAGTGAGTTCGAATATCTTAAGAAGCACGGAAGAAGATTTGCTTTAAGTTTTGACGAATGGACTTCCCAAAAAAATCATCGATACTTGAATCTGAACGTCCACCACCAAGAAAAACACTTTAATCTGGGCTTAATTAGAATACATGGCTCAGGTACCGCGGAGCATACAATCAGTTTGATAAAAAATCGCCTGGAAAGCTTCGGTCTTAATTCTGATACTGATATTATTGGCATGACTACTGACGGTGCAAGCGTCATGGTCAAAGTAGGTAAACTTATGAGTTGCTATCAGCAACTGTGTTTTGCACACGGTTTACAATTAGCCGTAGTCGACATATTATATAAAAGGAATAAAGAAAAGGAAGTAGAACACCAGGAAATAGCTTCTAATGAATCAGATACAGACGACAAAGACACGAATGATAATGATACCTATGAAGAACAAGGAGTAACAATAACTATGGATCCTTGCCATCATCATGAAGTAATTCCTAGATACTATGATCTTTTTCAAAAAGTACGAAAAGTGGTGAAGTTATTTAAAAGATCCCCTACTAAATACGACATGTACCTGCAAAAGTATGTAAAAGAAGAAACTGGCAAAGAATTAAGCCTTATTTTAGACTGCCGCACCCGTTGGAACAGTCTTCTGGCAATGATAGAAAGATTTTATAAGCTGAAAGTATGTATTGATAAAGCTTTAATTGATATAGGATCTGAAACAAAATTTACCGATCTAGAATGGTCTTCAATAAAAGACCTGGTTGACAGTTTGCAGCCATTTAAGTTGGCGGTAGAGGTACTATGCAGAAGAGATTCAACCCTCTTAATTGCTGAGACAACACAGAAGTTTATTTTAGAAAAGTTGCGTACTCAAGATACATTCTTAAGTGCTGAATTATCTAAAGCACTGCGTGAGAGGATAAAAGAACGCCGCACTATAGTAACAGGAATATTAATATATTTACACAATCCGAAAAAATATGATGATGATATGAGACTAGCTGATGATACATTTACCATGCCGAAAAAAAAAGTTATGCGACTAGAAATGAAAAAAATCTTAGAAAGAATTATTCAACATACTGACAATGTTAACGAAAACGTAGATATTATACCAGAATACAGCTTAAATTCATCGCCAGTAAAAAATGATCTGACATTACAAGAAGAATTACAAATGCAAATCCAGCAAGAAGCAAAAACGTATAGCATAAATGCCGAAAAAGAGAAAGATTTTGAAAAAATATTAAAGAAGGAAATGATTGCATATGAAAGTGAAGGAGATCGGGGAAAATACTTGCCGTTTATTTATGAGTATTTATTGACAATAAAACCTACAAGTGTAGAAGCTGAAAGGGCCTTCTCGGCTGCTGGCTATATTTGTAGCTCTATAAGAAGTCGATTAGCAGATGATACAATTAATACAATTTGTTTCCTACGATCATTTTTCCAAAACCAAATTTGAATTTTTATAATAAAGTTATAATTTAAAATATGTATAGTTTTAAACTCCTTATTGTGATTATAGTGCCAACGTTTAAACACTATACTAGATTGGTATTGTTAATTTGTGATTGTTTATTGTTACAGTTTAAATAAAGTTGATTTTAAAAGAAATAAACTTTTTTTCTACTCCTATTACGGAATATGACCGTTCTAATATCACTTTTTAAGGTGGAATTACATATATTCCTTAAAGTTTTACAGAATGAATGAATTATTCTATCACCGTATGACAGAATAAACACTGGTGGCGACATCTCTGTGTTTATTATCAATTTTTAGACCGATCTAACCTCTCTTTCTCCCAATTAAATTATTTTTCCATTGTATTTTTAAGAAACGTACATAGAAAACCCCGAAGGTAGAAAAAGTTTGGAATTGCATTTTCCACTCTCGTAAAACCGCCAAACTCGCCTTTGGCTCGTGTGACAAGCTTTTCACTCGAGCGGAATATGCCATATTCCAAACTTGTTACAGAATATACTATTTTATAAACTTTGTAATATAGGTACACTCAATTAATAAAAGATATACTATAGTATATCTTTTATATTACAAAGTTTCTTATAAGATAAGCAAATTTCAGAATGAAAGGACAAAATATGTTTGATGTGACCTATTCGGCCGGATCCGACCGGATCCGGCCGGATCGACAGGAATCCGGCCGGATCCGACCGGATTGAAATTGTTGCCGGATTGCAATCCCTACTTACAATATTTTTATTATTTACAACACTAACTTCTGTATTTTGACTAAATATTAGGGTGTCTTCAATATTCTTAAAACTGTTATAATTTAATTTATTAAAATGGTTTCTCAAAATATGATTTCTTAAATTAGGTGAATTTTGAAACAATTTTAATGAGTTGCAACAAAATGGACATGTCATATTTTGGCCGGAATTAATGTGCATACATACATGAGATGAAATTTTTTTTTTTAAATTACTTTTGAAAATGCAACTTGAAATTGGACAGAAATACGTATACTTATTTCTGTCCAATTTCAAGTCTATATAACTATTTCTATTTTCTTTAAAATTATGCTTTCTATAAATGTGACTTTTAAATACATTATATTTAAAAAATGATTGCTTGCAATCTTTGTAAATGCACAAAAAGACACAGTTTTTGTTGTTTCTGTGAAAAAAATAATGTTTATTGTATTTTTCAATTGTTTTAAAGTTAATTTCACAAAAACCGCACTTAAACATTATAATAATTAGCTAATATTTCACACCTACCTTTTTTGTTGATAAACAGAATTTAACTTTGTGACTTGCACGTGTCTCACTTCGCAATAAAAGAAACAAAATGGTATGCAGGCTTGTGCATCAATACCGGTCCGCATCATGCGATAAATTTCAGCCAATCGCGTTATTTTCAATTACATGTTAGATGTAAATATACAATAAACATGGACTTTTCCATAAATATATGTTTATTTACAATTTAAATGGTAGAATATTACATGTAACTTGAAATAAATCAGTTTTGTGACCGAATTATTTCATTAAATTTGTAGTTTTTACAATTCGTATTTCATTTTACATGTTAAACAAAATTATACTATATTTATAGTGGTAATAATAAATTATAATGTAATTTTCAACTAAAACGAGTATAAAATATTATATTGAAATGTAAAAATTTCTTTCAGTGTAGTGATGATTTTTTCGTAAATCTGTAAAAGAATGGCTTATATGTGGTATGTTCAAATATTACTATTATTTACTTAATTAATTAGTATATCTTAACGAGATGATAGTGTGGGACTTCAAGGGCGGAAAACACTTTTTAACATGTTGAAAACACTATTTTTTTTTCGATGACCACAACCACATTAATACAACAAACCTCTTAATTGAAAAGAGATGCAGTTTTCTACTTAGCAACACATTTATTAAGCTAATCTTAAAAATTGTAAAAAAAGGAATTAGTTTTATTGTTAGAACGTATATCTGACAGATGTTAAATTTTATGGTATTAGGGTTTCTTTTAACTTGAGACAGCTCAATATCTCGAGAAATACGCATTTCACGGAAAAATGTCTTAAATAAAAGGTTAATGTAATCAAAGGGTGAAACGGGGGGTAACTTTGGAAAGTCAAATAGGATGGTTTGATTTTTTTCATAGATTTTGGTAGTACATAAGAAAATGAATAACTTTTATTTGAAACTTTTTTTCAATTTTTCAACAGATGGCGCTGTAATTCAAAATTTAAGAAAAATGGGTTTCCTTGTAAAATGTATTATTTGAAACGTTTGAAAAACAAAAATTAACATTAAATCAACAATAGTCGGCTCTGAAAACAATTTATAACAAATGTTTGAAATGTCGTCCTTCCATTTCGACACATTTTTGAATGCGGGTAATGAATTCTAATAATAATAATTATATCAGTATGACCATATATTATATGGACATACTGTTGGATGCGTTCAGAAATTAAAAATTGTGTCAGAAGTGGAAGTGGAAGTGTTTTCCTTGTCTCAATAAATAATAGTCGCAGTTTAATTAAAAAAGTATCTTTGTATCTTAACACACCTAGTTACTTAGAATATGTAACTAGTTACAGATATAATTACTAGATTTGGATAAGTAACTAGTTACACAAACAGATATATAAAAAGTATCCTAAGGATGTCCCCTGAAAGTCCCATGGGTATATTTGGGTCCAGGAATGGGATGTCCTGAGGAAATTCTCTGAATGGTATTTATTGGGGATAAATTTTAAACATTTAAATACCATTTTAATACAATATAATATTTTAATTATGTATACATATGAATACATATATATCTATATATATATATATATATATAAATATATATATATATATATATATATATATATATATATATATATATATGTATATACAGGGTGTATCACGGTCGATGGTAGGTTAGACGTTTATAGAGAACGGCAAAAGATTTCGAATTGAAATTTTTATAGCAATTATAATATCATTTAAACTATTTTTCTAAATTATTTTGAAAAAAATACCTCTTCCGGTTTTAACGGAAGCGACATCAAATTTGTTATTTTAAATGGATCATCACAATTTTTTTTACATTTCTAAATTCCTACCATCATTCCTTGTAAAATGGCTATACCATGTCCTATACCTAAACTTAATAGTTTTTGAGTTATTAATTTTTTTTGTAAAATTCGGTCAGTTTCACCCTCACCAAAAAGAGCTTATAACTTTTTTATTATTAGGTTTGCTGATATTCGGTTGGATTTATTGGAATCCTGAAGAATTCTTTTAAAGATTCCATGTAATTTATTTTAATATTTTTAAAAAGATACTTGATAAAAAACAATGTGAATGGAGCTAACTTAAAACAAAAAGTTATTGATTTTTAAAGTTAAGAATATCAAAGATATTTTACAATTCCTACTATTTATTATGTATTTTAAATTTTTAAATATTAGTTTTAAATTAATAAACAATACAATCTACGAATGAGTTTCAAAAATCATATGACAAAAATAATATTAATAAGAACAATATTTATTTCGGTCTTTGTAAATAAAAGCACTCTCTAAAAATGAATTTCACTTGTACCATGGTTAACCATGGTATACCATGGTATTCCAAAATTTAACAGTCAATTCTTACATAATTATGTAAAATTGTCCCCTGAATCCAAAAGTTAAAAAAGTAGAACAGTTTTTGAGAAATAGAACCTTCATTAAAAGATATATTATTATTTACTAATAAGGTTAGAAATACATTAATTAAATAAAAGTAATGTTTTAAATTAACAAAAATTGTTAATAAAATAGTTAAAATGGAGGAAAATCACTATTCAAATGAAGTTTTTATGAACTTGTTTATTCTTCATTGACAATATGACAAACTTATTGATAGAAAATCAGAAACTTTTTGTATGTTGTACCTTTAATTTGGTTATCCATTAAGCATAAATATTTTCAACTTCTTTTGAGTAGATATTTTCCTTTATTTTAATAATAATAAATATCGGGAAAGTTTTGTAATTCATACCAAATTAATACACATAAGCAAAATTTTTTTAGTTTTTCTTCATATTATTAGGTTAATTGTAAAATATCTTTCTTAATATTAACTTTAGGGATAGGGAATATATCAATGAAAAGGTATTATAATTTCATATTTAATTATGTAAAAATATATAGGGCGTTCCATTGAGAATAAAAAAGTTATTGCTGTTTTAAGTTAGCTACATTCACATTGTTTTTTTACAAGTACCTTTTTAGAAATATTACAATAATTTACATGGAATCTTTAAAATAGTGCTTTAGGATTTCAATAAATCCAACCGAATATCAACAAACCTTATATTAAAAAAGTTATAAGCTTTTTTTGTTGAGGGTGAAACTGACCAAATTTTACAAGAAAAACTAATAACTCAAAAAGTATTAAGTTTAGGTATAGGACATGATATAGCCATTTTACAAGGAATGATGGTAAGATTTTGAAATTGTAAAAAAAAATGTGGTGATCCATTTAAAATAACAAAGTTGATATCGCTTCCGTTAAAACCGGAAAAGGAATTTTGTTCAAAATAATTTAGAAAAATAGTTTAAATGATATTATACTTGCTATAAAAATTTCAATTGGATATCTTTTGCCGTTCTCCATAAACGTCTAACCTACCATCGACCGTGATACACCCTGTATATTAGGGTGTGTCATTTTTGAGCAACTTTTTTTTTCAACTAAAAACAGGCTAAAAACTTTCAGGAAGGTGAAAAAAGAAGCCTCTAAAAATGTGAGCTCTTAATAATAACATTAAGTGGTGCCTGTTCCTAACTTTCCATTTTCCATTTAAATAACATGGAAAAAAAATATTTTTTCTTATTTTTGTATCTTGACATTTAAGCATTGTAAAAACGAACTGAAAAATTATTTTGGTAGGAAATTGAACGCTCTACAAAAAAGTACTAATTTATTTTTTCATAGAGTAAGCCGTTCTGAAGGTATTCAAACTTGCAAATGTATGAAATTATGACTTATTTTATTAAACTAATACTTGTATTATGTCTTAAAAATTATTTTAAGAAAAAATAATTATTTTCGTATAGAAAGAAAATAACACATCTCAATTTTTTTCCATTTTATTTTATTTACTATCAAAAAAGTTATTTGTGTTCAATAAATTTGTTCAATAATTATAGTAGATTAAATAAAACAATGAATTTGTTATTGTATTGAATTTTTAATCTTTCTTTATTTTTTTTATTTTTTATAATTTTAAAATCGAAAAGATTATATATCGGCTCAGTCGGTATATTACCGTTCAGATTACACAGGGACTAGAGGCACGCTAACGTACCCCGATTCGAAATGTTAAAGGCAACTTTAAGTTTGAATCCCTTCAGAACGGCTCACTCTATGAAAAAATATATTGAAACTTTTTTGTAGAGCGTTCAATTTCCTACCAAAATAATTTTTCAGTTCGTTTTTACAATGCTCAAATGTCAAGCTACAAAAATAAGAAAAAAGAAAAAAAAATTTCCATGTTATTTAAATGGAAAATGGAAAGTTAGGAACAGGCACCACTTAATGTTAATATTAAGAGCTCAAATTTTTAGAGGTTTCTTTTTTCACCTTCCTGAAAGTTTTTAGCCTGTTTTTTAGTTGAAAAAAAAGTTGCTTAAAAATGACACACCCTAATATATATAATTTTACACAGCCCAATCATTTTATATATTATTTAAAATGACAAATAAACACTTATTCTAAATGTTAAATAAATATAATTACAAAATAATTTACTAGAACTACCCCTAAAAGCTAGGTTTTGCTTAGCTAAAAATTTAACAACCGATATAATTCTTTCTAAAACAGAACACCATCTTTTCTGTTAATTAGTTTTTCCTGTAAATAATCTATTGTTAAGCCACACTTTAATGAAGTTTGTATTTGAATCATTTGTTGCAACATTTAATATGATCATTAGAACTTTCATGTCGGCTTAAGGTTCGCGATAAATGTTGCCAATCTCGAAATCCATCTAGCCCAAAGAACTATAGTTGCATCTATAGATGCATTCCCAAATAACTTACATGGGAAACAAAACACAGAGTATATTTTTTAAAATATCCAAGTGCGTTGAACGGAGTTACCATTTGGTCAAGTTTTAAAAAAATATTTCTTTCAATAACTTCTAGTGCTAGCGTCTTTGCAATAAGTTGTTTTCTTATTTAGTAGGTTACCATTTTCTACTAGCATTAACCTTATTTTGTCAGATAAAGGTGGAGACCATGCACTTGGATCAGAATCAATTACAATATTAAAAAGTTTACCGTTACTTTCTGTACAAATATTTTCTAAAATGCCGCCCCTCGATAGTTGCCGCCCGGGCGCAGTGCACCCTTTGCACCCTGGGTTGGCTCGGCCCTGGAGGACACTATAATATAATAAACACACTTTATCGAGATTCACGCCACAGAAAAAGAATTTCTTGTAACAAAAGGCACCAAAGAATATCAAAGGACTTAACTTTCTCTACACCACTCCAGTGTTACCACCATAACGTGTGGCGGCAAATTTAAAAATAATCGTTACAGATTGCGTTTGTAATTAAATTTTTAAGGTTAACTGACGGTTACTAGTTACCTTATTTATTATTTAGTCACGGGCTGAAGTTGCCAGCAATGCATTTCGGACTTTTTAGTCACAATAACCATCAAAATAAAGGGTCTAAAAAGTGACGTTAGAATAGACTGGTCGATGTCAGATTTTATAAATTATTATTTATATATAATTGTTTAAAATTATTTAATTTTTGTAATCGTCGTAGAAAAAATGTAGTATGCAAGTCGTTTATATACTTGAAAAAATTAATGTAATATAATATAATTATAATTATATTGATTGCCATTTTTAACATGTGCCTATGCAAAATAAGTTATATAAAAAAATGTATATTAATTATTAGGATAAAATATTCTTATAGAAAAATGTGCATACAAAATATCTAAAAATTATAACATGTTTACCAAAACCTAACGGAACATTATGAGGATGTCTCTGGGATTAGTCCTATGACCAGACCATTTTAGGCTTTAATTAGGATATTATTAGGTCCTAACGTCATTCTTAAATGACGTTCCTAGGATATCCCAAAATGGGACCTAAAAAAGATCTAATGTCCGATAATGTCAACCTATGGACGTCCTCCGGAAGTCCTTATAGGATCATCCCATGCTGGGACATTTAGGCTTGCTGGGCTATTGCCTCGGCTATAGGATTCTCCGCCTGGTCTATAATGTACTTATTCCATTAAGAATACATAAAAACCGCGTGTTCAATGCGTAAGAAAAGTAAGTTTTCTATCTCGTGGAGATTTGATCTAGATATTTACACTCACCAGAAACTATAACTTTTCTTTACTTATAGAACAAGCTACTATTGGTACAAACGTTCAAAGGCTTTGTTATCTATGATCTATGGTTTAGAAAATGTCAGACGGATGTCACCAAGTCAAACTTAAAAACAATAAATACACTAAAACCTGAAAATTTTCAATATTTTGATGCATAAGAGTCATTCCAAATAAAAACACCAAATGGGGTGCGCTGCTTGATTTTTTATTTTGACAAAAAAAATTGAGGATGATCTTTAAGGTATCAAATATAAAAATCCGTTGCCGTTTTAATTTTTGGATTCTTTACTTTTAATCGGCACCCTTTAGAAATATGAAATCGTGTCAATTTCTTACTCTCTTATAGTGGGCCAGAACTTTTTTCTGTGACAAATATTGAAATGATTTTAATTTTGTTTTACTGTTCAGTAAGTGTGTTTTCGATAGGGTTGTGGAATTGACCGGTCAAATTGTTTTTGGTCAATTGACCAAAATAGAATTAAATAAAATATCAAAATAAATATTACTGTGATTTATTTGTACTTAATAAATAGGTAATTGAAATACGTTACCAAATTTTTTTTTATTATAAAAGTTATGTTCATCTTTAGAAACGTTTGTGCGGCTTTAAAAAGTTATGTTTCGCTATTAAAAAAGATATGTCCCGCTTTAAGGGCAAAGCGTCGAGTCCGGCCTAGCAACCACTCGACTCAGGGAACCACCAAATTGTAAATGATGTCGATATTGCACGATCGCAAAAATTAAATATATTGTCAATTGACCGGTCAAATAGGTAGCGGTCAATTGAGAGTCAATTCCCCAACTCTAGTTTTCGATATAAATTATTATTATCCAATTAGTTAATCTCTAACCACTAAAGATTCATGATAATTTTTCAGGTATCAAGTACTCATACAAGAGAAAACGTAACTATTATTTAAAGTTTCTAGACTATCATTTTCTTTATTAAAAAAATTATTGAAACTTGATAATTCTAAAAATTTGTCAATTTTGCCCTCAGAAATCACTATGTTGAGGAAAAAATAAAAATCTGAAACTTTCAGGAAATGTAGTCCCCACCTTTATCTTTTTTTAATAATAATAATAACGTTTATTGTCCAACAGATATAAAATCCATTTACAGAATAATTACATACAAGAAATTAAAATAAGTGCTAATATTATTAAAAAAATATAAATACAAAAAGAGGTATAACAAGATTAGACTAAAATGCTATCAATTATAAAACCAATACTATTGAAGTTAATGTCACATTTATTGCAGTATACATTCAAATTTTTGCACATAAAATAAATTGGTGACTTAAGAATAATATTCGACCTAGCGTTGGAGCAGTAAAATGTAAGGTTGGTACGAGTATTTCTTGGTATTAAATAATTTATTTGGTTTAGTAGTAGGGGAGCGTCAATTTTGTTATGTACCAAATTGTACAAAAATTTTACACTTAACGTGGCTCTACTTAACTGCAGGGAACTAAACCCGAATTCATTCAAAAGAGTTAAGTGATCATAACCCTGATCTGGATATGCACCGTTTTGTTTAAAAGAGAGGAATTTTAAAAACCGTCGTTGAATTTTCTCCAAGTTATATTAGTAGAGTATATTAGATTCCAAATTAGAAAACCATACTCAAGCTTAGAGCGTACAAATGAATAATAAAGAGTTTTAAACGCCATTTGACATTTAAAGTTTTTGGTATTTCTAATTATAAAACCAAGGGTTCTGTTGGCAGATGTTATTATGCTATTAATGTGGTTAAGAAAATTTAATTCGCTATCAAATAATACTCCCAGGTCTTAAATGGCGGTGACACGGAAAAGTAAACTTAGGTTTAGGGTGTAATCAAAGAATGTATTTTTCTTTTTTTTAGTATATGTGACTACTTTACACTTGTTTGCATTAAGACCCAACTGGTTTTTCCTGCACCAGTCTTCGATCTTACACAAATCATTTTGAAGGGCGTTACAGTCATTAACACTGCGTATTTCTTTAAATATTTTCAAATTATCGGCAAACAAAAGTCTTTCACAAACAATATCGTCGCCTATGTCATTTATGAAAATTGTAAAAAGAAGAGGACCTAGATTAGAGCCTTGTGGTACACCAGAAGTTGATAAAAACTTTAAACTCTTAAAACCACTATAGGAAACATACTGGTATCTATTACACAGTAAAAAATATTTCGGTGTAAAGTTACCAAATGGAGTGGTAAAATCATTTGGTGTTAATTTATACACTAAAATTGTTCAAAAATATTAAGTGTTTATTTTAAATTGTGGTAAAATTCATTCGTGTTAATTTAAATTTATTTTACACAGCACCGTGTCAATCTAGTGTTAACTCGACGCAGTGTACATTTGACACTGAGTCAAACCACGTCAAGTGGGACCAGAAAATTTCACGAAATCACCGATTTTGAAAATAATCACATTATTGTGTAGTAGGCATGACTCATATGTCACAGTAAAAAAATTGTTTTAAAATTCGTTTTTTTGGTAATGTTATTAAGGTTGACAATTTTGTCAAACTTTAGAGCACGGTAAAATTGAAAAAATAGAATCTCTGGGACCACTCTGTATAATTGAATTAAATTTTACACACTATTGTAGAAATGTTTAGAGTATATAATGATCATTTAATTAAGGTTAATTTGTTTAAATAAAAGAATTTTGCATACATTTATTATAAACAATTGAAATTTTGTATGTGTTCTTCACGCTGAAAAAAAATTAATCTTGTGTCATAATATGCGGCAAACGTTTCCGTTTAATAAGATGTACTCAAAAATTTGCCTTTCATATGTCATTCTGGAGAGATTAATTTTTTTGTCCCGCTGTGCGCTTGATCAGTACGCGGCGCGCTTCGCTGCTAGGTCGTCCGTTCGAACGGTTTAACTGTGTGCCTGAACGAAATTTAAGTCACATAAAAATGCCGCCAAAAACTGATTGTAGTTTCTTGTTCGGGACCCTTTGTTGACTTAAAAATGATATTTACCAAAGTTCTAGCTGCTCCTCTTTTCGAAATTGTTCGAAAATTCATGATTTTTTTTTAAATTTTTGTTTATCTCTTTGACAGAGTACACATTTGCACACGGATTTTTATAAAATTGGAGTATATTATTTAGGAGACTATTAGAGAATATTTTTTAATACTGTTCACATCATTTGAGGGTTAGCCAAAAATCACTTATTTTTAATAATGCAAAAGCGTAAATTCATGATTTTAGCATAACACGCGAAAAATATTTATTCCCAATTTTTTTTTAGATATTTTTAGGTCTATCAGGTTACAAAATGGCATTATTATTAACCTTTTACAAGAAAACTAGATTTGTAATAACATTTAATAAAATAACGCTTAGAGAGTATTTAAAATGTTGTTTAATTTAGGCTTTTGAGTAGTTTTCAATTTTGTACGAAAAATTGGTTGAAGTTAAAAAATATATTTACCAAAATTCTAACTGTTTTATTTTTAATTTCTAAAAAATCCCATTTTTTTAAATTATTTGTTTATCGCAAAGTCTACCTTTGCCATAGTACACATTTGTACACCGATATTGTAAACGAGAGAAACTGTTTTTATATATATGCTTAGATTTATACAGGCTTAGACAAAAATCACTTTTTTATATGGTAAAAAGCATAATGCATAAAAAAGATTTTTCAAAAAATTTCGAAAAGAGGAGCAGCTAGGATTTTGGTAAATATAATTTTTAAGTCACCAAAGGGTCCCGAACAAGAAACTGCGGAATTTTTATGTGTCTTAAACTTCGTTCAGGCACACCGTGTGCTGACGAGCTAGCAGCGAAGCGCGCCGCGTACTGATCAAGCGCACAGCGGGACAAAAAAATTAATATCTCCGGAATGACATATGAAAGGCAAATTTTTGAGTACATCTTATTAAACGGAAACGTTTCCCGCATATTATGACACAAGATTAATTTTTTTTCAGCTTAAAGTTTTTTGAGCTAGTGAAAAATCATATTTTACTTATATACCTATATAAGCTAAATATGGTTTTGCACAAACTGGAAAAAACTTAAAATATTAAGTACTACTTTTCTTTCAAATAAAAAAAATTATTAACACTTCTTAAGAATACACCTAAGTAGTGTTAATCATTTTTTTTTTAAATTTTATGCCAAAGTCTATTTGTATTCATATCTAATAGTTTGTAAGTAATATAAAATATACTTTATTTTACAGTACATGCTGTGTTTAATATTAAAACATCCACCATTTTTAACACCTACACGTAACACCTACATGTGTAGTAAATTACACCAAATTGAGCATTTTCTACTCTTGAATGGAGTTCTTTTACCAATATTGCGTGTTGCTTTTACCTCTAAGAGTGTATTATATATATATATATATATATTATATATTATATTTGATGATTTTTACACTGTTACGAGTTTTTTGTAGGAATACGTGTAGATTTTTAACCAATTAAAAAGGGTAAAATTGACCAAATTGTATGTGGTTAGATATACCATTTCTACACGGAAAAAAATCTGCACTATATTAAAGAATAGTAGCGTTTGATCAAGAATATACTCGTTTCACTATTCCACAAGAACTCATAATATTTGATTCAAATATAGCCCTATTCTTAAAAATTTTACTTATATTCAGAATACGCTAGTGTTGAATTTGACAATAGCCTTAACATTGTTTTAAGATTAAGCTATTCTTATTTAAAAAACTACAATTTATTTCCAAATATTTCTTATACTTATTTCAAATATAACCCCCGATTGTTCTAATAACTACTAATACTAATCTGAAGTATTTTTTAATTTTGTTTTAAAAATATTGTAGCTTCAATATAAAGAATACTTTTATTGAAAATAGTTTACATTTAATTTGATTTAAATTTAGGGTTTTTCTTGCTTTAAGTAGGTAAAATTTGTTTTAAATAAATTCATTTTTGCTTCAAATATAATAAATGATTGAAGCTAATTGCACTAATGTCGTTTTAATCAGTATTTAAACTTGATATGTGAAATAAGATAGGTATTTACAAAAAAACAAAACATCTAGAAATAGATACATATATTTATTTTTAGTAAAAATAACAAATTAAAAAAATAAAACGGTTAGATATTACGCTACCTACCTTGGAATGACAAGGTTCTAAGTGCAGGTGCCCTGTTAAGCGAAAACGCCTTATCTACAATATTTAGTTTTGTATTATACAATTTGTATACAATAGATATCTATAGATAAAAATAATAATAATCTATAGATCATTTTAATTTAACAGTGACGCTGCACTTAGAACCTTGTCATTCCAAGGTTCTATGCTCCACACCTCAATGTCCCACTACGTGACTACGTACGGAACGCAGTCTTTGATCATCTGTCAAAAGCATAACATTGTCCAAGTCAATTTCATTTTCTAAAAATAAACATAGGTGTACCTTATTTTACAATAATTAAATTATCCTAAATAATATTTCCGAGAATTACCCCTTTTTTTATTCAATATTTGCGCCATATCTCAATAACGGTTCATTGTAGAGAAATTTACCTAAGACCAAATTTGTAGGAAATTAAATGACGAAAAACTTTTCTAAAAACCAATTTGTCAAAAAGTTGACCGTTTTCGAGATATTGGTGAAGGGGTGGTCGAACTTTGACTCTCCGTAACGGCCCACACAATCGCCGAATCGATGGGAAACTTTCACCAATTATTTATAGTCATAACAACAACGTGTATGCAAAAATTCACCATTGGGCGGGCACATTAAATTGGTCAATGTCCATTTTTTTTCGACCAATAGCGCTTCCCGCCCCTTGCGCTCTATCTCAAAAACGGTTCATTTTATGAAAAAAAGTTTCAGACAAAAGTGGTTAGGAATTTTATTATCTCCAACTTTTGTAATAGGTATTGACATCATTAAAGCCATAGGAACCGAGATAAACGTGAAAAACGTATTTTTATGACCTTTGACCTGCAATAACTAACGAAGCGACATACCTATAGGTAAAACTATAGTTTTACTGATTTTTGAGACAACGACAAAATAAAGGTGTATACGAGTTTTCAGCCTGGTACCGCTCACTGGGCAGGAAAATACCAACGTGACTGGACTAAATGTGGACCTGGTCCACTGGACCACTATACGCTAAAGAAGTATCGCTAGTATCGCCACCTCGTGGCCATCATCATCGTAACTTAACTTCAGTTTTATTAAGCAACTGTCAAAAGCATATATTTTAAATGAGTGTTTTTTAAAATGAGTGCGGAAAATATCGAGAAAATAAACGTCTATTGATTTGTTGCACAATAAAGTACCGATAACGGGTATAATATGAATTTTATATAATATTATGTTGCCATGAATTCGTAGATATATTATTGTTTAAATGCAGTTGTCGGCGTTATTTTTAGAGGACTCAAATATAAAAATGTTTAAGATTGAGGTTATGTTTTTATAGTTATTGTTTTGTGCGAGGTTTTGTGGTAATTTCTTAAAAACTTCCAAACTTAAATATAAATTATATTAGATAAAGCTATCATTAGTTGATTCTGCACAACCAAATAGGTATACGTACTGAATTTGATCCTTTGGCAAAACATAAAAATGCAACTTCGAATTAGTTCTTTAATTACCTTTACAATTAAAAACACAATAATTCACAATGATCACAATACACACAATAACGTAACTAAGCATATACAAATTAATAAATCGAAATCAAGTACTAAACCAAGTGATTTTTCAATTTTTACCTGCAAGTTGCAGGCTGCAACACAAAAAGACAATTAATGTACTCTCTTAACCTGTGCAATTCAAACTTGGCGAACAAAATATTTGAGTAAAACTTCTACTTTCCTCTTCTTTGTGAAAAAACTACTTATTTATTTAAAAATAATGTGCAATTTGTATTTTAATTTATTGTTGACAAACCTATTACTTCAATAATGTTGACACCAGATGGCGCACGCGTTGCGAAAACCCGATGCTTCTTTGGCGCAGTGCTGCCAACTTTAGGGGGTAAATGAGTGGGATGGGATTTTTTTAGGGGCTTTATATTTTTAGGGATTTTTTACTATTGATATTTATTTTTTTAAATAAAAGAAATATAAGTCTAAAAATATAGAACCTGGGATAACATAATTTTGTTAAACCTATTTCAAACGCAAGTGGCGAAGGCGCATTCTCCTTATATAATCTTGTCAAGAATGTGCGAAATACCCAATCTATTGAAATGTTACGAAGTATTATGGTCTACTCTGTGTATTATGGTAAGATTCACATTGCAACGAAATGGCGTATCTTGCAAAAAATGTTAGGTGTATGTAATGTAAACATGTACAATTTAAAAAATCAGAATCAGAAGACGAAATTATATTTGATGTAGGTAATAAACAATTTATGAATAAAGAATATTAAAGATTATTAATAATTAATTATTAAAGTACAGAATATTATTTAGTACTTTATTATTAATTATTTTTTATTATTATTTTTTAAATAATATTAATTGTTTAGGGAGATTTTCAAGTAATTGTGGCGATTTTAGGGGGTTTTGACTTAGCTTTAGGGATAAATATTTTAGAGAGTTGGCAGCACTGCTTTACCGTATACCAGCCTCAAACCAACAGAAATTTGATGTTAGAACAAACCTATTATATTAAATAACGGTTTGTTTTTACTCAAAATACCCAAATAGCTACCCATACAAATAGGGCTTAATAATTTTTTGAATTTTTCTCGGTATTTTTCCATGTTTATTCCCGTTGCCCGTATTATTATAATTAAGTATGAGAAATTAAACTTACCTTCAAATATTGGAATTAATGATTCGAAATTCCACTCCTTTAATAAAACATCCATGTCTTTAGCACACAAAACATAGAAAAAGGATCACAAAAGTCCCAAAAACACACTATTGTCTCTGCTATTGTTGTGGTCACGTACGCGTACCTAGCAAAATGGTTTCTTCTCCCTTCCCTTTATGTACTACGCAGTTACTGCGCCTGTCGCCTACTGCGTCGCAATACGTTTACACTTTATTTAAGAATAAGTATACTCTCTTCAAATATAATGTTATTTTGGCAAAGATGAATTACTCTTTGTTCAATAAAATGGTACTTGTCTCAAAGTAATAATAATTATACAAGTATAATTTAGTGTTATTGCAATAGTTAATATATTTAATTAAAGTATTTTTTAAGTTCTTAATTGAAGAATTATATGGATTTCAAAAGAGAAAACATTTTCACTTAATTTAAGAACAATCCTTTATTTAATAAAATATATTTTTTATTCTTTGTTTAAATAAAAAATACTTAAATTGAATATTGAAAGAGTTGGAAATTAACATTAAGCAAGTACTTGAATGAATAATAACGTATTGTTTTTCTAAGTAAATTATTAATGGATCAAATATAAAATTATAAGTATAGAACTATATTTGGATTTAGAAATGTATTTTTTTCCGTGTAGTGTGGACCTATATAGACCACTTTTGGTGTTGTTTTTTACCAGAAATTTTTTACTGTGTACTTAAATAGGATGTAAAAAAGTTCTGAAGTGCTTCCGAAAAACCAAATAACTCAAGCTTAGAAATAATAATAGGATGACATATCCGATCAAAGGCCTTTGAAAAATCTGTATATAATATATTATGGCATCTACCTGCCCACGATTATTCAGTACTTCAGAGGTAAATTGGGTAAAATAAGTCAAATTCGATACCGTTGAACGGTTTTCCATAAAACCATGTTGGTGAAAAGAAATAGAGTTTTTGACTGATGGGTAGATACTAAGGCTGGGAATCGATTACGAATAATTCGAATATTCGAATATTCGAGTATTCGAATAGGGGTGGAAGTCGATTATAAATTATTCGAATATTCGAATACTCGAATATTCAAACATTCGAATACTCGAATATTTGAATATTCGAATACTCGAATATTCGAATACTCGAATATTCGAATACTTGCATATTTGAATACTCGAATATTAAAACACTTTAAATTAGTATATATAAGGGTGGTGCAAAAAAACTTTTTTCGAATATGTTAATTTGTCATTTTTATTAAAAACAATTAACAGCTCTCATCAAAAATTAGATGGCTTTTGAATTTTGAAAATTCAAAAAATAATCAAATTCGAAAAAAGCGATATATGTAGTCGCTTCGTTTTGGACAGTAGCAAAAAGTAATCAGTAATTACTAATTTCAAGCATAGACAATGTGTGGGTTGCCATATGTATAAAAAAGTAAATAACTACTGCTGACGTAATCACCATCTAGACCCCCCACCCCCCATGTCATCAAAAATAAGCAAAGCAAAGACACCCCCGCCCCCCTACAGTGCTTACGTAATACTTGAACGGCCCCTAAGTCAACACTTATAATAAAAAATAAACAAAACAATCATAAAACTCTGAATAAAATTAGCGGTTTGTCGCACTGTCCGCAGATGGCGCTGATTTTACTAGATTTAGTAGGAATCCTACTGCGCAGTTGACAATATTATTGACATTTGACAACGGGTAATCGGTATAATACTTTATTATAAAGTAAGCGTATACGTGCAAGTTTTTACTGGCAACCATATTAGTTAATTGAGTTAACAAATACAACAACCTGAAATGGGTTCTCGCTCTAAAATTTGGAGTTATTTCAAGAAGAACGATGATCGTGTACAATGTAATATGTGTGATTATAATGTTTTATTTAATGGATCTACCACCAGTAATTTGTGGACTCATATTAGAAGCAAACATGTTTCAATTTTAAATAGCAGGTGGGTATTTTTACTAAAATTTTTTAGTTACAATCACAATATGTTTTGTTCTTTATTATTTCCACTTCTCCATTTAGTTTTATTTTTTAATCAATAATCTTTAATTTTAATTTTCAATTTTTAATTATTAATATTATTGTTATTTATTACACAGTAGTAAAAAGACACAAAAAATCGCCGATATACGTAAACTTAATTTTTGGGCGTAGAATCCAGTGGTGTAATCAGTTTTTTAAAGTTAGCTCGTTTTCTTAAGATATTTCATATTTAAGTTTTTGTAACTTTTTGGTTAATTATTTGTGTATATTTTGAGAAATACCAAAAAGACACAAAAAAAGCCACGACATGTAATTTTTGGGTGTAGAATTCCGTTTTTTTAAATTAGGTCGTTTTCTCAAAATATTTGAAATTTTGTGTTTAAATATTTTTTTATTTGTTATTTTGCTCTTAATATCTTTATTTATTTAATTTAATTATAATTAACATTTTTGGCCAATTCCAATTTTAAAATCTATTAAAATTTATTTATTTCTAAAAAATATAGGAACAAATTGAATAAAACAACAAATGTCTTTATTTATTTTTATATTTATTTTTATTTAAAAACAATAAACATTTTTTGTTAGTTTACGGTAGAAAGCTTTTAAATTAAGTTAATTAAGGAATATTTAAAAACAAACCTTACTTAAACATCAAATGTCTTTATTTATATTTATTTATCAATAATAAACTTTTTTGGTCAGTTCCTAGTATAAAATATTATAAAATTAATTTATATTTTAAAAAATAAAAAAACTACTTAAATAAAAAGTTGTAAAGAATGTTTAATTGTATGCCTCTTTAAAGATTGACCACCAAAAATCAGCAAGCATCGAGTTGAATTTTTTGCCAGAAAACCGATCTTTAAATGACATAATGGTTTGATGACATCGTTCACCAGCTTCATCGGATTCAGTTAAAAGTTGTTTGTCATAAAAACAAAATGAGCATGCAAAATTTGTAGCTACATATTTATACTTATACAAAAACTTTGTAGCAAAGAATTTTTTCAATTTGAATTGTAAACATTAAATGTATGTATATAAATTTTATACAGGCTGTAGGTACTTCTTAGTCTATTCAGTAAAGTAAAAATTTTATTATAAATAATAGCATAGTAGGTAAATAAAATTCTCAAATTTTATTAAATTCGACTATTTCCCTCGTCTTAATTTCCACCAATCACAAACGCGCAATTTTGAATTACAAATGGTTTCTAGGTGAAAAAACTGTGTGACAGCACCTGTCAGCAGTTTATTCGAGTTTACCCGCGGCAAAACTTGACAGCTGTTGTCACCAAAAATTGCAATTTATATTTTAATTGTTAACTGTTACTCATGAAATAGTCTTGTCAAATACCATTCGGGCATCTAATTTTTCCTGTGAAAAAAATCGAAAAAACACAATGCTAAGTAATATTTTTTAACAAAATGCATTCGTGCAGGTGCAAAAATCCTCCTCTTCGACTCGGATTTTTGTTGCCACCAGCACTCATGCTTTTTGTTAAAATATTACTTAGCAACGTGTTTTTTCGATTCTTTTCGGAAAAATTAAATGCCCTTATGATATTACTTACGAATATTTCCTACTAATACCAAAAAATAAAATTTACTAAAACAAAAAAAGAAATAGGCGAAAAATCTAATAAAATTAAAAAAATATGAATAATATCGGCTTAAACACGAAAGTTATTAATTTAAGAGACAAAAATTTATCAATTAAAAATAAATATAGACATTTACGGGTTATAGTATCTTTTTCTTTAAAAATATAGCAAAATGGTGAAACAAAAAACTTAAATATTTAATATCTTGAGAAAACGAGCTAACTTTAAAAAAACGGATTGCACCACTGAATTCTACTCACAAAAATTCGGTTTTATATGTCCTGGCGTTTTTTGTGACTTTTTGGTATTTCTAAAAATATAAACCAATAATAAACCAAAAAAGTTGCAAACTTAAATATAAAATATCTTAAGAAAACGAGCTAACTTTAAAAAACTGATTACACTACTGAATTCTACACCCAAAAATAAGGTTTAGGTACGTGTCCCGGCGTTTTCATGTTTCTTTTCAAAAGTTTGAAATTTACCTACTTACAGTGTTATCTAATCTAACAATTCTAACATCAAAATAATATTATATTTTTTAATTTTTCTTAATATTTTTAGTAATTTTTTTTACCCATTTCCTTATCTTTTTAGCAATGTAGATGAAGAAATTTTTGAGACAAATCAAAATCAGGCCAGTTCATCCACTACTTTGTCGACTACCACGCAACCGAAAATTACCGATATTTTTTCCACTGAAAAAAACAATCAACTTAAACAAGAGAAAATTACACAAATCATTACAAGAATGATATGTCAGGATGAACTGCCAATTTCCTTTGTCGAAAATGGTGGATTCAAACAACTTCTATCATACCTTGCCCCTTGGTATAAAATCCCTGTAAAAAAAACAATAAAATTACGAATCGATGCCCTGTATGACATAGAGAAAAAAAAAATTATGAAAGATATGAGTACAATCGATGATATAGCACTAACTACCGATTGTTGGAGCTCCCGAGCAACAGAATCATACATAACATTTACAGCTCATTATATAACACCGGAATGGAAACACTTTGCTTCTAATATCACAACAGAGCATATGGAAGAACGACATACAATAGCAAATTTACAGGACAAAATTGATAAAATTCTAATCGAATGGAAAATTAAACCAAAAAGTAGAGCAATTGTTCACGACAATGCTGCAAATAAAGTTGGGGCAGCCAAAAATTTTCCATATTCGATTAGTTGTTTTGCTCATTCTCTGCAACTGGCTTTGAATAAAATATTACTTGAACCATACAGCAAAGACATTATTAATTAATTAATTAAAGTGCAGCAATATTGTTGGCCATTTTAAACACTCCAATATTGCCATGAGTGCATTAAGTAATAAGCAAAACCAACTAGGTCTGGAAAAACACAAGCTGGTACAATCTGTAAAAACTCGCTGAAATTCAACGTTTCTAATGTTAAAGAGGTTAGTAGAACAACGTGAAGCCATTATTGGAGTTTTATCTGACAGGACAGTTACTACAAAAAATCATGCAGGACAACTGATGTTAAGTGAAGATGAATGGACCCTTATAGAAAATATTGCCAATATTTTGCAACCTTTTGAACTTGTGACTACCTTATTGTCATCCGACTCCCAACCAACAATTTCGATGGTGATGCCCATTTTGCAAAGTTTGGTAGAAAACTTTTTATCTAAAACTAAAGATGAAGATTCACACGATGTGATAAAAAACAATTGCTGCAAGAGCTGAGATCTAGATTTAAGGATGTATTATTTAGCGACAGTTTAGTTTCATGCTCAAGAGAAATTGGTGTGTTTGATATCAGCACATTTTTGGACCCACGGTTCAAAAACACAGAACGGTTTTTAGGTTCTATTATAAAAACAAAAATATATTTAAATATTCTGTTACAAAACGAAGAAGAAGAAGAAGTTAAAGAAGTAATTATAAATCCTGCAAAAAAGTCAGCTTTGGATATTTTGTTTCCTAGCGATGAAGTAAACACTTCTAATGAAGTCGACAGCTATTTTTCAGAATGTACTATTCCAAAAAAAATGTGTCCATTACAGTGGTGGAAAAGTAATAAGCAGAAGTACCCAAAGCTGTCCAAAATTGCTAAACGTTACCTTTGTATTCCTGCCACTTCAACAGCTTCAGAAAGGGCTTTCTCCAAAGCGGGCAACATTGTTACAGCAAAACGATCCTGCTTGAAACCAGACAATGTAAAAAAAATTTGTTTTTTGAGTAGCAATTTACAAAAAAAATAAAATAAAAAATAATAACCCATTTGTTAAATTTATTTTTTTATTAAATATTTAATTAAATAATCCGAGCTAAACTTAAACATAAGATACAAATTTTTCTAAAGATTAAATAGTTTTGATTAATTGAAATATTTTAATATTCGAGTATTTAAAAATTCGATTATTTGAATATTTAAAAATGTACTCTATATTCGAATTATTCGAATGTACGAGGACATGAATCACAGATTATAAAGACATGAATATTCGAATTATTCGAATTTACGAGAACACGAATATTCGAATAATTCGAATACTCGAATATTCGAATAATTCGAATACTCGAATAATTCGAATACTCGAATAATTCGAATATTCGAATAATTCGAGTATTTCAAATAATTTTTAAACGAGTATTCGAATTCCAAAAACTAACAAATTCCCAGCCTTAGTAGATACGCATATATAAAGACATTTCAAAAACCTTTGAAAAATTTGATAAAATAGCTATAGGTCGGTAATTATTAATTAAACTATTATCACCCTTCTTAAATATTGTACACAATCGGGCTACCTTCCACATATCTGGAAAGGTTGATGTATTTAAGGATAGATTAAACAAATATAACAGTGGCTTGCAAAATATTTGTAAGCAGTCTTTGATTAAATAAGAAGGAATCTGATCATCACCCGATGTTTCTTTGTTTTTAAGTTTTTTTATTGCCTGAGTTATATCATTTTCGTTTAGTTCATTTATTAAAATATTAGAAGAAGTATAAGCAGTCCAGTTAGTCTTGTTTTGTTATTTTTATTCCTTTAAAAGATATATTAATTTTTTAATGCCCGTTTAGTAGCGATATTATTAGTTTTGTTTATAATTTAAAATTTAGATGGCTTTCATGTTTGGTGGAGAAGTGTCAGAACTGTCAAAAATATTTCATAAATATTATTTTTGCCTATATATATATATATATGATTATATGTTATATACATTATAATGAAGTATTTAATTGGCTAATTGGTGTTTATAAAGAAGAAGAATGTAATCAAGATCCTTATGGTTTATATCGTACAATAATAAGTGAAATTAATAACGAGTTCATTTAAACGTATAAAAAATGCGTTAAGCAGTTTTTTGTCGGTTTCTTTCACAATTTAAACCAAGTTAGTCTTGTTCTATTATTTTGATAGCTTTAGTAAGGCACTGAATAGTTAAAAGGTATATGTATGTATTTTAAGGTAGTTGTCGTGGTACAATATTGTCAAAAAAAATTTTGATTATACGCACCGTAAAAGTATACGAGCTTGTAGCTAAGTGATTCATAATTTATTCGCAAGACTGTACCCTGGAGACGTTACCTTTACGTAATACTTTCAAATATTTTCATAAGTTTTAATCCGGCAACGTCGCTTATGCTCAACCAATAGATATATTGGAGACTGAATCAGTGTTTGAATTTACTGCGGAAATAATATCTATACTCGCGTACAGCGTTGCCAAGTTGTTTTTATCTGACACTAGTGATGTATACTTTTTACAAATAACGGTTATTTATAAACAATTTATAAACAATTAGACTCAGCAAAAATACATTAAAAGTTAGTTTTTTGAAAGCTTCTGACAGTTAGTTTTTTTTTATAACTAAGAAACTGGTACAGAACTACAGAAAGCGTATACAATCCATGTTAATTATCCAATTTTTAATTAAATTTATCTCGGGTTATAGACGGTCAATCGACTTCAAATTTTAAGGATAATTGTATTGTCATGTCCTTAATTAAATTTATCTCGGGTTATAGACGGTCAATCGACTTCAAATTTTAAGGATAATTGTATTGTCATGTCCTTAATATGTATACAAAAATTTAAAATTTTCTAATGGTATGCTTACAGCACGACAACTACCTTAAATGTTAGTGTTGGAAAAAAATTTACACAATCTGTAAATACTTCTTTAAATTTTAGTTTTTAGGTAACTGGTTAAAATATAACATGTTATAATAAAGGGGTTTATTTAGAATATTTTTTGGTTTTTGCCTATTTTTATCAATTTAAAACTTCTCAGAACTTGAATATTTTCTATGAGAAAGAGGTACAAAATTATGATATGTTCTTGCATTTTTAATTGCAATGAAATTCATGAATCTCGAACACTCCGTCATTTATTACACTTGCAAACTTTTTGAAATCACAATTTAAATACGCACAAATAATATTATTAAATATTTATTTATAAAATATTTTTTACAGTTCTGACATTTCTCTACCAAACATAAATTGACTATGTCAAAGCCATCTAAATTTTAAATTATAAATAAAACTAACAATATCGCTTCTTAACTGCATTAAAAAAATTATTATATCTTTTACATGGATAAAAATAACAAAACAAGACTAACTAGACTGAAAATATGAAGGGACTACATTTCCTGAAAGTTTCAGATTTTTATTTTTTCCTCAACATAATGATTTCTAAGGGCAAAACTGGCTAATTTTGAAAATTATCAAGTTTCAATAATTTTTTTAATAAAGAAAATGATAGTCTAGAAACTTAAAATAATAGTTACGTTTTCTATTGTATAAGTACTTGATACCTGAAAAAAGCAACTTTCTAGATTTAGCAGAATAGGCACAGGAGCCAGACAAAAATCACAAAAATTGGCAAATTATTACAAATCTTTAGTGGTTTACCATTCTTTTATGAGATGAACTAATTAGATAATATTAATTAATATTAAAAACATACTTACTAGGCAGTAAAATAAAATTACAATCATTTCAATAATTGCCACAGAAAAGAAGTTTTAGCCTCTTATAAGAGAGTAAGAAAATGACACAATTTCAGGTTTCTAAAGGGTGCCGATTAAAAATAAAGCAAGTAAAATTTAAATCGGCAACGGTTTTTCATATATGATACCTAAAAGATCATCCTCAAATTTTTTCATTAAAATAAAAAATCATGCAGCGCACTTTTAAATTCATTTTTGGTGTTTTCATTTGGATTGGCTCATAAATAAAAAAATAATTTTAAATGATAGCAAAAACAAATTTAACAAAATGACATTTGTTCAAATGGTCTTGCCCATTACGAAAAGTTGTAGTTTTCAATGTGGTCGTTGGAAAAGTTTTTTTTTTAATAATTAATATATGCTCTGGTCCACTAAAAGTTTAAGTAGTAGACCAGATGAGTGGTAGTTTATATAAAAATTTAACAACAATTTAAAAACATTAAAATTATTTATTTTTAAATTGGTAAAATACCTACCCTGTGGGTCGTTAACAAAAGTTACATTGACCATGTTTTTTATTAATTTATTTTAAAAGTTATTATATTAATTTAAAAAATGTGGTAAAAATATATCGTTTATTAAATATTTAAAGCCTTTATTTAATAAAACACCTGTCCACCATTTTCTTTTAAAACCAAGCTCATGAATAAATTTACAATTTAAAATAGGGAGACATCTATATTCCTATTGGCTGAGACTATAAAATCTCCAGCCAAGAAAATACTTGATAAGGTGATTTTGGGGGATGAAATAGCGTTTTACATTTAGAGGGTAGGTATTTTACATATCACGCAAGTACAAAAAGGGTCAATTCGATTGGCCGCACAGGGTTTTAAAAAAGGGGTTGTTTTTTATTGTAAGGCTTTACCCTTTCTATAAAAAGTAAGGGGTGAAATGCAGTTTGTATTTTGAAGTTAGTTGTGATTTAGATTTAGAAAAGTGAATGTGACCTAAAACTACTTTTTACATAAGGTAAGTTAAGTTTAAATTTTATTAATTCTTAATCATAAAAAAATAATTTTGTTTTTAATATAAATTTAGGTAATACGGGATAATTATTTTTTATAAATTAGATCAGTCACTTTAGTTACAAGGAGAGATTTTTTTCAACTCTTATCCTTAGCCTTTTTTTTAATTTTTTTAACTGTATAATGCAAAACCGATATTATTAAATGAATTAAAAAAATTATTTTTATAGGACAAACAAACAAAATTAAAGAAATTAAAAAGTAGTTTGAAGCCACTACTTGGGATACCATAATAATTATTAAAAAACCCTTGTTATATCTTATGATCAATAAAGTTTGCCCAGTAACAAACAACCTTTTTAAAAAAAGGCCAACTTTATTTCAGCGATATAACATACATATTATAGGTGCATAGTGGCTTAATGTTATCTTTCATAATTATTATGAAAGATAACATTAAGCCACTATGCACCTATAATATGTATGTTATATCGCTGAAATAAAGTTGGCCTTTTTTTAAAAAGGTTGTTTGTTAATGGGCAAACTTTATTGATCATAAGATATAACAAGGGTTTTTTAACTTTTTATTAACAAATACTACCATGAGTATTAAAAAAATTATTAAATATAACTTTTATACAGGATTATAATATTCCTAATTAAATTGTTCATATTGTTACTAAATTATTACTTAATTATGTTAAATTAAAATCAATTCCACTCCTATTTATAAGCTATAACAAAAGTAGTTAAGACTAGGGAAAGAATGTCAGCACACGCCAGGATTACTAATAATCCAGACATTTGGCATCTGCTGTAAATAATAACCTATTATAATTTAAAATAAACAAAGTAAGTAATTAAAATATAAAGAAAGACAAAAAATAAAATATCTAATATCTAATAACACTGATAACACTAGTAAGCATTAAACAAAGGGTCTATTGTACAGAGGGAACCTAACAATCCTCCCTTTTTAAAGACACAAAATTGGGTTGAACTAGGTTGACAGAAATTTAGGGGATTTCAAAGAAGTTTTCAGCTCGATGTCTTCTACAATGCGTGGAGTTCTTTGAATGGGGTTCCTTCTATAAAGTAGTTACACTTCTTCTGAATCTCGATATAAAGTTACCATCAGGATTATAAAAAATTATAATTGAAATAACGAAGATTGTAGAAACATAGGTAAACCATTAAATGTTTTTTCTACAAAACTTTGTTTCATTAATTTATCAATTTCTTCTTGTAATTTTTGTAAATTTTCGTTTGTAAGTTCAATTTTTAAATTTGGAATATATATATTTATTTTATTTTCTTCTGACCAATTTAAACCTGGAACATCTGTACTTTCGTTCAAAGTTGTATTTTTCGCACTGTTTATCAATTGTTTTTGGAGATATGTTTTTTTAAATTTTCATGATTATAACGGTTTTGCCAATATATTATTTTTCTTGTCTTGAAACCAAGCTATTTGAAATAAATATTTTTGATGCTATAGCATGTCGGCGAAAACTAAAAATCGATTTTCTATACACTGTATTTTTTTTTGTTTTTAATCTCTAAGCGAACAATTTTTTTATCTATATGAGATCGTGGCTATCGAAAAATTAATAATCTTTTCGGAATTTTAAATTTTAATAATTTCGATTTTTTCCACTTTCGGACATTTTGTAATATCAAAAATGATTTTTTTATTTAATCTTTTTATATTAAGCCGTTTTAACTATTAAAATTGTTTTAAAAAAATTAAAGAGTACTGCCTATGAATATATAGTAAATTGATTGATTAATTGATTTTCAATCTTAAAATAATTATTAATTTCGTAATGATCAATTTAAGTATATTATAAGTATGATGATTGTGGGGATAATAAAACTTTCGAGACATACTTTTTACAATTAAGACATATAGTGCAACACCGGCCCAACTGAAAAAAATTGCATCTATGTTTTTATCTTAAAATATTTCTTGGATGCGCTTATCAAGTGAACCAACCTAATAAAGTGTGTTTTAATATATAGAGTAGTTACTCCTTTGTATATTAACATACACTTTATTGGGCTTGTTCACTTTATAAGCCCATCCAAGGAATATTTTAAAATAAAAACACAAGATGCCATTTTTTTCAGCTAGGCAATGTCCACAAAATATTAATATTTATGACGTCCAATCAGAGCTGGGAATTATCTAAAATAAAAGTTCCAATTATTATCTTAAATACTTAAAGTACCTATCTTAAAATACTTTATCTTAAAATCTTTTGAATGTTTGTATTTATACTTCATATTTTAGATACATACTGAAAGTATTTGTATCTTGTATTTTTAAAAAGTATGTATCGAAAAAGTATTTTAAAATTCTTTATCTTAAAAACTTTTGAATTTTTGTATTTATAGTTAATATTTTAGATACATACTGAAAGTATTTGTATCTTGTATTTTTAAAAATTATGTCTCGAAAGTTTTATTATTCCCACAATCATCATACTTTTACTTATACCTAATATACTTAAATAGATCATTACGAAATTAATAATTATTTTAAGATTAAAAATCAATGAATCAACATTTTACTATATATTCATAGGCAGAACTCTTTAATTTTTTTAAACAATTTTAATAGTTAAAAGGGGTAAATATAAAAAGATTAAATAAAAAAAATAATTTTTGATATTACAAAATGCCCGAAAGTGAAAAAAATCGAAATTATTAAATTTTAAAATTCCGAAAAAATTATTAACTTTTTGATAGCCACCATCTAATATATGTAGATAAAAAAACTTTTGTTTGCTTAGAGATTAAAAACAAAAAAAGTAAAAAAAATACAAACAGTGTAGAAAATGGATTTTTAGTTTTCGAAAAAAAAACCAAAGTTATGATCGATGATATATTGGCAAAATCGTTATAATCATGAAAATTTAATATATCTCCAAAAACCGTGCTAAAATTAAAATTGAATTGAATATGTGGAATTCACGTGGAATTCCCCACATACATACACACATCTACACATCAATAGTAATAATAATAATAATAATAATAATAAAAATGCTGAAGATAAATTAATGTAATAATTTTGTTTATAGCAGAGACTCTTGTAATTTCTTTTAAAAACAGAACTGGGCCAAGTAAAAGTAAAATGTACTTAAGTACCGAGTACAAAGTACTTTGTATAATTCCTGAAAGAGTACAAAGTACCAAGTACTATACTAATTGCAAAGTACTTTAAGTATAGTACTCAGTACTTTATAATTGTATTTCAAGAGTACATGTCAACAAAACAAGACTCATTAGTACCAAGTACCTACATAATTATATATTATGCATTATGTATGTATACTTTACCGATTTACTGCCAACTAGTATTAGGCTAATACTGCGTTTGCGAAATAATATATATTACATATTTAAGTTGACATCCGCAACTTAATTCTTGAAGTTTCAACTTCTCCCATTTATTTCTCAGGGGCAACAGACTTGAAATAATGAATCCATAATGGACACAATCATGACCTTGAAGAGTATCTAGAGTAGACGCTAGAGGTTTGAGAACCATAAAATATTTCTCCAAATGCTTTAGCTTCGTTTCTCTGAAATAATTTATATTAAGACGTTGGAATAGGAAAGGCAGTTTCAGGTTTTCGTTTAAAATTTGAGAAACTGAGTCATAGTACGAGTTCCATCTGGTCACTCCCGGGTAACTTAGTATGTGACCCAAGGCGTATTTGATTATTTCAGCAGTCTTGGGTCTCCTGGCTTTTGTCCATAAGAAATTACATTTCGAAAAAACTTCGGTATGTCTCTTTCTGACTAAAACATTTGATTGAATTGCATTTTTGCAATCAGTTGTTGCAATCAAATTGAGTGTGTGACTGGAACAAATGACATGGGTTGAAAGAATTATTCTGCAGTCGTCAGGATTATCAGAAATATCAATTTGTTTAAAGGTCTATCTTCTTCATCATGTAAATAATCTTCATTAACGTCCTCTTCTCTATCATGAACCCCGCTGAAAGTTTTTCCTTGCAAATCTTCATGTACTTCTCTTTCTCCATATCCTACAGCGAATTCACGAAAGGCTTTTACAAAATTGGACCCATTGTCCGTTACGGTGGCAATTATTTGCATATGCCTTATTCCAAATTTTAAATTGATATTTTCAGGCATTTCTCCGATGTTCTTGTAGTGGTCTACCCCATGGGGTAGGCTACCGCCAAAACTGCTGGCGCAGATAGGTCTCAACTTGTATAGAGTACTTGTAAAAATGTACTTATATTTTAGTCCCAAGTACTAAGTACTTTTAGCAGAATGTTACGAGTACAAGTACTAAGTACATATTCAAAAAAAGTACTTAAGTATCAAGTAAAAAGTACCCAAAATGTACTCTAAGTACAATATTCAAGTACTTGTACTTAAGTACCGCCCAGCTAAATTAAAAACCAACTATTTTTAAAGTTTTTAACTTAGATAGATAATTCATTGTTTAAAGAATAAATATTGTATGTAAAGGATTTTCGAAACAAGGCTGTGCGCTGAAATGGTGGTGAGATTTTACATTTTAAATCTTATGTTATCTTATCTTAAGTATGGCGCGCCGTTTTAACATTTATTAGATAAATTGTGGAAGTTCAAAATTTGCTATTTTAAATATTTTTAAACAAAAAATTATCGGTTTGCATTTGTAATATTAAAAAATGTTAAACTTTAATTTATTCATGGGTAAAATATAACAAGTATCATTTTATTTCATCTGCTTGTATAATAGTTTCTATGCAATTTTTTTTAAATATTTCAAACTGTCGTTTTTTATGGAAAATAATTTGTACACTTAAATTTTTGTGTTTAAATTTTTCCTAACAATCATTTATAACGTTTAGAATTTCTTAAGATTAAATTTTTAGAAGACAAATTTTTATAACTTAAAAACAGCAAACTAACATTTTATTTAAAAATTTTCAAAAATAAATTTCTTTACATATAATTTCTAAACAAATATTTTTACCAAGTAAAAAAAATGGTACTTTAAAAATTGTTTGTTGCTAAAATGCAACTATAAAAATTTATACTTAAAAATATTCAAATAAAAAAATATTGTATAAAAATGTTAATTATTAAAACTTACCGCTCTAATTTTTTAAAGAAACATTTAAATGCAAAGTGAAAAATTTTGCAGGCAAAAATTATACGTTTAAATTTTTAAACAAACATAAAATGTAAAGTAATAAATTTTTAAGACAAAATTTATCACTTTACATTAAATGTTTGTTTAAAAATTTAAGCCAATAATTTTTGCAGACAAAAATTATCAGTTTAAATATTTTAAACAAACATTTAATGTAAAGTGATAATTTTTTAAGACAAAAAATATTGGTTCAAATTTGTAAACAATCATAAAATGTAAAGTAATAAATTTTTAAAACGAAATTTATCACAAAAATTATCGGTTTACATTTTTTAAACAAACATTCAATGTAACGTGATAAATTTTTAACACAAATTTTATCGGTTTGCATTTAATGTTTGTTCAAAAATTATCACTTTACATTCGTTGTGAAAACGTACCCTTAGCCAATTTTAATATTAGTACGGTGCGACATCTACCTGCATTTTAGACAACTATTTTTTTATTAAGTAAACCCGTTCACCCAGAGACGTAGAGAATGGACCAGTGTTGCCAACTTCAATGTAAAGTGATAAATATTTAACACAAATTTTATCGGTTTGCATTTAATATTTGTTAAAAAATTATCACTTTACATTCGTTGTGGAAACGTACCCTTAGCCAATATTAATACGGTGCGACATCTACCTGCATTTCAGACAACTATTTTTTTATTAAGTAAACCCGTTAACCCAGAGGCTCTGGCCCAGAGGCTCTGGCCCAGAGGCTCTGGCCCAGAGCCTCTGGGCCAAAGGCGTAGAGAATGGACAGTCCATAATGGAGCGTTTCCTACAGCTGGCAAGTGCAATAGGTACCAGATGGTTGTATCTGTGCGCAGTAGTTACCATATGAATGTATTGATGCGCACTAGGAAAGGGGTGTAGATTCGGCATGTTTTTGCATTTTTTTGTATGTAAGGCAGATTTTTGACCAAAAGTTAGCAACCTCCAGACTAATTGATAACATTGCCTTTTGGCTTGAAAATGGCCTAGACAGAAACTTGATATTTTTAAAAATCGGGGAAAAATAAGAAATATTTTACAATAGCGTAAAATGCTGAAAGTACCCCACTAGTGGGGTACTTTCAGCCGGTGTATGGGGTACATTCGTCAAAATGAAAAAAATGCGAAGAGATATGAAAATCTTTATTTAAAGGTAACGCACATGTCATTTAAACATACTTAAATTAATCATTTAAGATTGAGGCCTTCAAAATTATAAGGAAAACTGTGAATAGAGGACGTTCGAGCAGTTGCCGATTTGCTAGGTTTCTTCATTATTGCCACAACATCACCCCATTCAACAATACTAATATCTTTTACTGTGGGTTTATAAACAAATGTGTTTGAAATACCTTTTCTTCTAAGAAAACTTATTTCAAATTCCAAACTTTCAGCTTTTAAGACGTGCCCTATGAAATAACAATGCCGAAAGTGCCCCTGCTAGAGAAGCCGAAAGTACCCCTATCCAACTTTTTCCCGCCAAAGGCATCTACAGCAAAACGGCATAAGTTTAAAGGATATATATGTTTACTAAGTTATACAACTGATTACAACATACAATTGACGCGTTGAAAGCATACAAAAGTCGAATAAAAATAAATATAATCAAGAAAGTTAACTAAGCATAATATCTTACCTTTTTGTCAAATTTTTTTTAAAATTATCCAGCACCAAAACTATTCACGCTGTTGTCTTAAAACTACACAATTGGCATCACGACACTATTACCAACTTGCAATATCAAAATTAACTCGCCAAGTTTAAAAATATCCCAAAAATAAATAGGTGCCGATTCTACCCCTATGCCGAATCTACACCCCTTTCCCTACCAGATGACTATACCCATGCGCAGTAGTTCCCGGATGTCTTACCCATGCGCAGCAAGTCCCAGTGGTTTCAATTTGGTTGAATATATGCTCAGTGGTTGTATCTATGTTCAATAGGTACCAGATGGTTGTATCTGTGCGCAGTAGTTACCATATGAATGTATTGATGCGCACAAGGTACCAGATGATCATACCCATGCGCAGTAGTTCCCGGATGATCTTGGCCATGCGCAGGAAGTCCCAGTGGTTTCAATTTTGCTGAATATATGCCCAGTAATTGTATCTATGTGCAATAGGTACCAGATGGTTGTATCTGTGCGCAGCAGTTACCATATGAATGTATTGATGCGCACAAGGTACCAGATGACCATACCCATGCCCAGTAGTTCTCGGATGATCTTACCCATGCGGAGTAAGTCCCAGTGGTTTCAATTGGGCTGAATATATGCTCAGTAGTTGTATCTTTGTGCAATAGGTACCAGATGGTTGTATGTGCGCAGTAGTTATCATAAGAATGTATTGATGCGCACCAGGTACCAGATGACCATACCCATGCGCAGTAGTTCCCGGATGATCTTACCCATGCGCAGAAAGTACCAGTGGTTTTAATTTGGTTGAATTTATGCTCAGTAGTTGTATCTATGTGCAATAGGTACCAGATGGTTGTATTTGTGCGCAGTAGTTACATGCCAATAAATATATCCTACCCTTAACTCAATCTGGTTTTCGCAAATTACATAGTACTAACACAGCGCTACTAAAAATTACAAATGACTTTGTCAGGGCCATAGACAATTCTGAGATTACTCTATTGGTGCTACTTGACTACAGCAAGGCTTTTGATGTAGTTAATCATAATTTGCTTTTGGCTAAACTGCATTATTACAATTTTGATGCGATGGTGATAAACTGGTTTTGTGATTATCTCAAGAACAGAGTCCAGTATGTTGAAATAAATGGTAATGTGTCAACTCGTCGATCATTGTCTAAATGAGTTCCGCAGGGAAGCATACTGGGTCCCTTACTTTTCTCAATTTTTACTGCTGACTTGTGTGAAGTGGTAAAATATAGTGAAGCACATCAGTATGCAGATGATACACAAATCTATAAATCAACTACTCCAGCTGCTATTAACTCTGCAGTCCTACAATTAAATGAAGATCTTCAGCAAATAATAATAATAATATAATAATAATATATTTATTAGTCCAACAGACAATTTTACAATTGTATAAGACATGTCAAAAGATAAAAATACAAAATATTATAACATCAATTATAAAGACATTTACAAAAAGATTTAAAGACATTTACAAAAAGATATAAAGACATTTACAAAAATGTAATACTATATATTATTTATTTAAAAATTTTAGAAATTCATCTATACTATAAAAATTATTTTCCTTAAGCATTGCTAAGATATTTTTTTTAAATTGAGTATAACTGTTTATTTCTTTGACTTCTTCTGGTAATGCATTGAAGAACTTCTGACCCTGGTAGCCTGGTGAATTCTTAAATATGTCAACTCTGGGCCGCGGCAGATAAAAGTTATATTTTTGCCTGGTGTTATGGCTATGAACTTTATTGTTGACGTTGTATGTATTTCTTAAACCATAAACAAATTTAAGAATTTCAAGAATGTATATGGAGGAAAGAGGTAAAATGCCCAATGTTTTAAAAACGTTCCTGCACGAGTGGTATGATGGTACACCCATAATACACCTTAAAATTCTCTTTTGTATAATAAAAACGTCTTTAGCTATAGGTGAAGAGCCCCAAAAACATAAACCGTAAACCAGTCTCGAGTACACCTCCGCATAGTAATAGCACTTAATCTGTTCCAATGTTAAAATGGGTTTTAAAAATCTTATTTGATAACATTTTGAGCTTAACGTGGAGATCAAGTGCGAACAATGCTCATTCCACTTTAAAGTATCCTGGAAATATACGCCGAGAAATTTTACCGCTCTGGAATTTGAGACAGTTGCGTTATTTATAGTAACAGTGACTGGCTCTATGCTCTTTTAAATTGTGTGAAATTTTATACAACTAGTTTTGGAAGTGTTAAAGTATAATTTGTTTTGGCAGAACCAGTCACATAATTTTGATACGGCTCTGCTACACCTTTCCAAGAGTTTATTATTGTCTCTATCCGAGACCAAAACAGTGGTATCATCGGCGTACATCACCAGACACTCGTCATGAAGGTATGCAGGCAGATCATTCATAAACAAAATGAAAAGAACAGGGCCCAGTATTGATCCCTGAGGTACACCTAAGTATAATAAGTATGTGGTTTACCAAAAATGGTCTGCTACTCAACCAAAACAAGATTGTCAGCATTTGCATTGGCTCTAAAAATGCTCGAATGAAAGCTTTAGCGCTTAAAACTTGTGATATTTATGTTAATAACTCTGTGATACAATTTCAAAACTGTGTTAAAAACCTAGGTGTTTTAATAGACTGTGATTTAAGTTTTGAATCCCATGTAAAAAGTATTTTAAGAAATGCCTATTTTTAGTTTAAGTCAATCTACAATTTTAAAACATTTTTGTCGGGTGATGTTAAATGGAAGTTATGTACTATGTACTAGTCTTATCCTAAGCCCTTGTAATTATTGTAGTAGTGTTTATTTTACATTTGCAAAGAAAGCAACTCAGTGTTATATTCAAAAACTCCAAAACTCCTGTCTTCGATATGCATATAACATTGACCATAGGGATCACGTCAGTGAACACTATGTTAGACTTAAGATACTTAAATGTGACAACTTATTTTATAGCCAGTATGTTTTACTTGTTTACTCTATTTTTAAAACAAATGTGCCCTTATACTTATCTAGTCTTTTAATTCAGAGGAGCTGGTGTTATAATGTTAATGTTCGTAATAAATCTTTATTAAGTGTACCTATTCATAAAACTACTAAATTTAAAAGTAGTTTTGAATACATGGCCACGTCAATATTTAATATTTATTTTAATCTATTTAACCAATGTAATTCAGCTATATCTCTTAAGCATTAGCTTAAAAGTCACTTGTTAAATGTGCAATGTCTAAGTTTAAATTTGTAAAATTTAGTCCTAAGCTGGGTTGAAGTGTAAGAACAGTGAGAACTGAACTTCCACCTTTTGTATTTATGTATGTCACTTTATACAATAAATATTTTTATTATTATTATATGAATGGATTGATGCGCACTAGGTACCAGATGACCATACCCCCGCGCAGTAGTTCCCGGATGATCTTACCCAAGTACCAGTGGTTTCAATTTGGTTGAATATATGCTCAGTAGTTACTAGATGACTGTATCTATTGGCAATGGGTATTTATGTGCAGTAGGCACCAGATTACTATTACTATCACAGTCGACAACCTTAAGCTTACTTTCGAGAAATATTTGGTCTTGTATAATAAAATGTAAAACTAATATAATACTTTATATACGTATTATTTTACCAGCCGATGTTACAAAAACAACTAAACTGCTCGTCATAAAAAACGACGCATCTAGTTTTTAAAAAAATATTTTAAAGCTCGTTATTGGAAAATTACTGAATCGATTTTGAAAAACTTTATAAATTCAGAATAGATGGCTTTTTCCAAAATTTTAAATCCCTATTCAAAGAGCAGATGAGTTTGATAGTTGTAATACCCCTCCCTAATAACAGTTAGGTAATTCCTTGGGATGTTTTAGAGATTTTGTGGATATCTTGGCTAACTACGATTGTATGGCAATTTTTTGAAAATTGTCGTTATTCTTCAGTTTTGTCCCAAAACTAAGCAATGGTTGATTCTTTGACTCTTATTTCTAGTTTTGGGAATACAATATTTTGCACATAGCATTATACTACAGAATATTAAAGAAAACAATTTTTTAAAAAATTTTAAATCCCCAGTTATCTTGGCTAACTACGATTATAAGGTCCCATTTTAAGTTTACAAGGATAATTCGTTGGTTTGGATTTTTATTTTGAATTTCACCAAAAATATTGCTTTTGTGTGAAACATGTGGTATGTCTGAATTTTCAGTTTTAATGGATCACACAACGTACATAAACTGGAAGCACGTGACCTACCTTAAGACGCCGTGTTGACAACTAATCAATGCATTTCGTAGTTTGCTCATTTTTGGGACTAAAGTGGAGAATAACGATACATTTTGAAAATTTCCATGCTATCGTGGTTAGCCAAGATATCCACAAAATCTCAAAAATGTTCCAAAGGGTTTACCTAACTGCTTTTAAGAAGAGGTATTACGACTATCATACTTAACTGCCCTATGAATGGGGATGACATTCATATGGTAATTACTGCGCACAGATACAACCATCTGGTACCTATTGCACATAGATACAACTACTGAGCATATATTCAACAAAATTAAAACCACTGGTACTTATTGCGCATGGGAAGATCATCCGGGAACTACTGCGCATGGGTATGGTCATCTGGTACCTAGTGAGCATCAATCCATTCATATGGTAACTACTGCGCACAGATACAACCATCTGGTACCTATTGTACATACATACAACTACTGAGCATATATTCGACCAAATTGAAACCACTGGGACTTGCTGCGCATGGGTAAGATCATCCGGGAACTACTGCGCATGGGTATGGTCATCTGGTACCTTGTGCGCATCAATACATTCATATGGTAACTACTGCGCACAGATACAACCATCTGGTACCTATTGCACATAGATACAACTACTGAGCATATATTCAACCAAATTGAAACCACTGGGACTTACTGCGAATGGGTAAGATCATCCGGGAACTACTGCGCATGGGTTTAGTCATCTGGTACCTAGTGCGCATCAATAAATTCATATGGTAACTACTGCGCACAGATACAACCATCTAGTACCTATTGCACATAGATACAATCATTCAGTATCAACAGCGCAAAGGGCAACCTTCAAAAAACTACTGCGCATAGGTAGGTCATCTGGTACCTACCTACCACGTAAAGGTACGATCATCACTTGGCAGCTGTAGGAAACGCTCCATAATGGACTGTCCATTCTCTACGCCTCTGGCCCAGAGGCTCTGGGTGAACGGGTTTACTTAATAAAACAATAGTTGTCTAAAATGCAGGTAGATGTCGCACCGTATTAATATTAAAATTTGGTACGTTTCCACAACGAATGTAAAGTGATAATTTTTGAACAAATATTAAATGCAAACCGATAAAATTTGTGTTAAAAATTTATCACCTTACATTGAATGTTTGTTTAAAAAATGTAAACCGATAATTTTTGTCAGCAAAAGTTTTCGATTTAAATTTTTAAACAAACATTTAATGTAAAGTGATAAATTTCGTTTTAAAAATTTATTACTTTACATTTTATGATTGTTTACAAATTTGAACCAATAATTTTTGTCTTAAAAAATTATCACTTTACATTAAATGTTTGTTTAAAAAATTTAAACTGATAATTTTTGTCTGCAAAAATTATTGGCTTAAATTTTTAAACAAACATTTAATGTAAAGTGATAAATTTTGTCTTAAAAATGTATTACTTTACATTTTATGTTTGTTTAAAAATTTAAACGTATAATTTTTGCCTGCAAAATTTTTCACTTTGCATTTAAATGTTTCTTTAAAAAATTACAGCGGTAAGTTTTAATAATTACCATTTTTATACAATATTTTGTGATTTGAATATTTTTAAGTATTATTTTTTATAGTTGCATTTTAGCAACAAACAATTTTTAAAGTACCATTTTTTTCAACTTGGTAGAAATTTTACATTAATAATTATTTTTACGAAACATTTAAATTGGAAATTTTGTTGTTTGAAAATATTATCTAATAAATGTTAAAACGGCGCGCCATACGCTAGCAAGATTTTTGTACTTTTTGTATTTTATTTGCGTTAACTTGATCCAAACATGCACCATACACATCACAAAAATTAAAATTGCTCAACACCAGTGCACCTGTTAATTTTATTTTTAAATTTTGAGAAAAAACCTGTCTGTGAGGGTAGAGCAGTTTTAGATTACCAAATGCACTTCCAAGACATTTATTTATGTGTATCAAATTTTAATTTGTTATCCATTACAACACACAGGTTTTTTTATGATAATACACGATAGGACTTTGTTTAAAAAGGTAATATTGAAATACTTAATTTTCCCATTATTGATCTTAATTGAATTATTAAATCTTTGGGTGAAATTAGAAAGGGATATAAAATTTTTAATTTAGCAAATGTTCTTCTTTAACTATTATATTACGTTCAGTTATTTGTTCACATAATTCAATAAATTTTAATCTACATGTAAGTGTGCTATAGCTTCTTGATAAAAATATATTATTTGAAATGTTACCAATGATTTCATGAATTTGTGTTTCGATTAAAAGTGTTTTCGTCCATATCTAATTGTTGTATTGTCTGGTTAAAATTTCGTATTGTATTTGTAACTATTGATATTTGATTTTTTTTTAAATTTTCTAATTGTCTTTTACAAATTATTTCATTTTTTAATACAATTATTGTAATATTATCTGTCATTAGCACCTAAATTTCTTTTTATTTGTTTCCAAACAGTTCCTATACCTTTAATTGATCCTCTTTTATAGCATTTTTGTTCAAATTTGTCTACTAATTATTTCTAAATGGATAATTACATCTGCATTGAAAAGTTCAAATATTTTATTATTAGCTTTTAATAAAATATGAGTATTTGAATATGAAGTTAATTTTTTATTTTTTATAAAAGCGTTTTTAAGTAAAGTTAAATTTTTATATATTAACTTATCGTTTAAATCTAATAATGGTTTTTCTTTAAAATAAATTATTCCTATCGTGTTATTTATTGTTTTCTTTTAATAAACTCGGTCCATAATGAGTACCCATTAATTACACAAACTTTAATGATAACGATAAAAATTCCTAGTGTTGATAAGATACATCTACAAAGAGAGAAAATTTTAAATTTCTAATTAAATCTGAATTAATTACAATTATATGGTCATTTAACAAATTTTTAGGTTTCGTATTGAATTTTGTTAACATTAGCTTCCATACTATCAAAACGTATTTTTGACTTTTCCTTTTCTGCTTGAGTTTTTTGTCTTTAATTAACTTTTTAACATTACAATTAGTGGTAATACAGACATTTTAGTAAGACCATCCACAGTCAAATTTTTAAAAAAAAATTAAATATCTCAAAAACTGTTAATCAAATTTTAGTTTTTCTAGAATATCACGTAGAATTTAAAAATGCAATAATATTTTTATGGTTCCATTTGAAAAACCAAAGTTGATATCACTTCCGGTTTAACCGGAAGTGATAACGCATTAAAAATAATTTAAAAAAATAGTTTAGATTGGCTTATAATTGCTATAAAAATTTCAAATCGATATCTTTTTCCGTTCTCCATAAACTTCTAAGTGAATATTAGAGGAACTGGTCCTAATATGGGCCCCCATTTTGTATTTTTTAAATAATTTGGTTATTCATTTTTTATATGATGTGGAAAGATGTTTAAATACTATGTAGGGACGTAGTAATAAAACAACAATATTGTTTTCTTTTAAAAATAACACATTTATTTATGGCAAAACAAAGAATGAAATGGTGCACATTTTTGACTTTGGGCTAGAGGGTATGGAATATGGGCCCTATTAAAAAGTCACATAAAGAGCTCTTTCATTAGGATTATAGATATTACAAAAAAATATTACCTGAAAGTCTATTAATCGGTTTAAATTAGTTTTTGAATGATTTACCGTATCTATTTATAGATCGATAGGTTGTGTCTACTGGTTGCTAGGAATTGCGCTCCGGTAAGTAATTAGTTACCGACGCGTTATCTGATCGGTAAGTAAATTAAATTTAATTGGTCCAAAAAGTAGGTATTTTCTTTATATTTAAAATAACTTTAATACCTCAATTTTGCATTTCTTTTTTTAAAATATACCAACAGGACTTTTTCGTTTAACTATCGTTTCGCGTAAAAATCGAACAAATTTTGGACATTTGTTTGCAAGTGATGCCAGAATTGAATATATTTTTTTTACCTTGTTTCTACATCTAAATGGTACATTTTTTTCGAAAAAAAAAATTTCATTCATTGACCGCTGTGGTTTTCAGGCCTTAAGTCACTTTACTGTGTTAAAAATAGATAAATTTCGATATTTTGTAATAACCTTTTTAATTTAAAACGTATCGATTTGAAATTAAGATAAAATGTAGACCTTATTAGTAGTTTTTTAGATTTTAACATACAGGGGCGCTGGGGACAATTTAATTTAAAATTTTACCATTTTTTAAGGGTTAAAAAGTTAGTTTAAGTTAGGCCTTTAAAGAGCATAATACTACCGTGTTTTACAAATTATATATTCTTTTATCTAGTTTTATAAGATAATGTATTATATATTAAATATTAAACATTAAATATTACATATAATATATTATATATAACATACAATTCTTACATATTTATTTAAAAAAATCGCCATAGATGGAGCTAAAATTAGTTTTGTTTATAAATTTGATCATAGTAGGCATCATAGACTTTTCTCTATGGTAACCTACCATTGGAAGCATGAAAGATAATTTGACAGTTCAGTTTATAAGTTGACTGATTGCGTTTCAATTTATAAGTGTACTATAAACTTAAAACATTGTCAGCAAGTTAGAAATTATAACCTACTTTAATTTTATATTTTGCTCCAAAACCAAGCTTCAATTTATATTTTACTAGATAATCAAGCTTCAATTTTAATTCCAAACTGAGGAAAGTAATATTTACCCAATAAATAAATTAAAATAAAGACTTTATTATTGATGTTGCAATCGGCTATTTAGATATACTTATCTATATTTTTATTCAGTTGTTTTTCGATTTTTTGTAATTAGTTATTTTGCATATTTTTATAATGCTATACAGGGTATTTCTGGAGAAACTCTAACGATATGGATTTGAAATTTTAATAGCATATACAATTTGATTTAGACTATAGGTCCCTAAAATCAATAGTTTTCAAGATATTAATTTTTTTCGTTAAAATTTTGCTAAATGCACGTTATTCAAAAATAGCCTCTAATTTTTTAGTTATTATGTTTGCAACATTGTTTAAATAATTAAATTTTTAAAGGTTTTTCAACAAATACCTTGAGATAAACCACTTGAAATTAGGCAAACTTCAAACAATAATAACGTTTTTATTATAAATGTAAAACCCTGTATGTTTTAACATAATCAAATAGAACATTAAAGAATCTTTCGATTAGTATTGTAACTGTTTCAAAAAGTTAAAATTTCAGAGACATTTAACAATTTCTAATATTTTCAATACTATTTTATATCAACAAACCTGTGAAATTCTACATGTGGTTTAATAGTTACCATAGTTACCACCAAATCTGTCATTGTTTAAAATTAATTGAAATTTTTGATTAAAAAAATAATAACTCAAAAAATATTGACTTTAGGATATGGTAAAGAAATTTTACTCAGAATTTTATGTAGAATTAAAAAATTAAAAATATATGAGATGTCCTGTTTGAAATATCAAAGTTAAGGCCATTTCCGGTAAAACAGGAAGTATTATTTTGTTCAAAATAATTTAGGAAAAAAGTCTAAAGCGAATAATGTACGGTATTAAAATTTTAAATCGATCTCTTTCGCGATTCCCTAGAAACTTCTAACGGACTACGTACTTGAAACACCCTGTATATTAAACGTCATTTATGTCTTATGCTATACTAAGTATAAGTCTTAATTATTAATAAAAGATACAGCAATATTTGTATAAAAATGACAAAATGTACTAAACTAAACATTTATGCATACTGCTACTGCAAATTCAAAACTGATCCTGGCCACAGAAACATCATTTGCATAAAAAAGTTAATATATCAAATAATAGTTAAATATCAATATTTTAACGTGTTATACTCAAGTTTATAAAACAAAGTTGCTTATTCGATTATTTACCCTTTAAAAATTGTTAAATTTTAAACTAAATTATCACCAGCGCCCCCTGTACGTTAAAATTTAAACAACATTTTTTCATAGATTAATTGTCATTAGTAAGATCTACATTTTGTTTAAATTTCAAATCGAAACGTTTTAAAATAAAAAAGTTATTTAAAAAAAATGAAATTTCTTCATTTTTAACAGTGAAGAAAAAAATAAAAACAAAGTTGTCAATGGACGAGATTTTTTTGTTTGAAAAAAGTACTTCATTTAGATGTAGAAATTAGGTAAAAAAGTTTAAATCGATTTCTTGAACCCTTGCAAATCGACCGTTCGATCCTTTCGCGAAACCGTAGTTAAGTTTTGCTATGTTTTTGACTTATTTTTCACACGATTGTTCAATGTCTTTATTTTCTTTGCTCAGAATCACTTATAGTTTTTTATTAGTGAAAGATCATTTTAACAGCTTGTCGTTAGCGTTTCACAATAACGTAGCATTAGGAAATATAATTATATCCATACCCATAACAACGAAATCAAACATTGTTAAAAGTTTTTTGGCAAAAAATAAAAATACTCAAGACATTTGTATAAAATGTCTACGTAAGTAGACGTAGGTCGTACAAAAAATAGTTTAAGGATCTTGAACAGTAAGGAATATACCGATCTTCTCCAATATTGGCGACAATCGACGATCGGTAAAGTATCCTTACTTTTCTTGATACTTTTAAGTATTAAAATATACTATTAGTTAAATAAATTTATTTTTTTTACCCAAAATGATTAAAAAGATTTAAAATCGACCTGTAAAAAAAAGTCAGAATATGTTCTTGTTCTTCGGCAGTGTATTTTAGAAAAAAGTTAATTAATTTCAAACCGTAACAGCTAGAAATTATAAATCGGACAAAAAGTGACCTGGAATCTGATACCGTCTTTTATAAAACGGTTTATTAAATAAATACTGTATAATTTTAATTTGTTTATGATCACATTTGCTCTCTATTAAGATTAAAAAAATAGTTTGTTTTTATTCTATTTATAATTTAAATTATTATATTATAAATTAGAAATATAACAATTATAACGATATTTTATACCATAAATATCGCAAACATCAGCCATCAGTATTTTCTTGGACAGAGACAGATTATAATCCCGTCGTGTGTGTCCAAAGCTTGTGACTAAAATACTAAGAAAATTTCTCCCTATGGGATAGGGAAAGCGGCTTACACAAAACAGGGGTGCCAACGTTTCTATTCAAAAAGCGAAAATCCACCAACACATGTGTCTCAACTATACATTATTCGAGGCACGTAGTATGGGGGCGCCACATTAACAATTTAAAACGAAATATGGATCCTTAAAGTATGAAAATAGGCTATAAAATAAATAATAAAGCTAAATTCCTATAGTTTGTTAATAGTTAAGCAACTTATAAACATCTAAAATTAAATTAATGAATAAATTAGTCAAAATATTAATTTTTTATTTATTTTTTTTTATTTTTATTAACAATATATCTGCACCATTTTGGAGTTAGTGTTTTGAAGTTTATTTTTGCCAAAGTAAGATGAGTCGAATCAAAATGTCAATAGTTTATGAATAAAACTCAGTTGAGAAAATATAAAAACTCGATTTACACTGAAGATAAAAGATGTCAAAGTGCTGCCAATAAAGTTGTAATTTTTAATTCATCTAGTTTTTTTTTAAATGGTGAAGATATAAATTCTATATAGGGTGTAATTAAAATGCTTGGTCAAACTATTCAGGGTGTCCCATAACTAATAGACTTAGTAAAGTGTTAATAATAAACGAGATACAGGGCGATAAACGTGAGATCTGATTTTTGAAAATTTGTTATATTTGGAAAACTATTCAATGTATCAAATTTGTACACAATAGTTTTTAAGGACGAGAAATACAAATTTGTCATAATTTTGTATGCTCTCCTAATGAAATATCCATTATTTTTAAATGAAAAATGTTTACATTTTTAATTTCAATATCTTAATTGTTTAAATAAAATATTTGTTTTTAGTAAAAACACTTTAATTTAAAAACAAAAATTTACTCTAATGTTGTTGTTAAACTTCTTTTTAAATGCGGCTTCGTAAATTTTGGCTAAAAGTGCATCTCGTTTATGAATTTCATTCTTTTAGACTGGATATTTCATGTAGTCCCATACATAAAAGTCTAAATTAGGTTCTGAAGAACGAGGCGGCCAAGGAAATTCACTACCCCGTCCAATCCATTGATGCAAAAAACGTTCATTTAAATGCTCCCGGACTTCCAGCCCCGTAATGTGGAGGCGCGCCATCTTCGCATAAACCATATATTTTGCCTTACAATTACAGGAACTTCATCAAGTAAATCATCTAAATAATTTTAGTAATACTTAATCGCGTAGAAAGTTTAAATGGACCAATAAAATGATTAAGTATATAAAGTATTAATTCACCCAATTCGACATGTGTGTCATTAGCGCCCTCTAGGAGTAGCATAAAAAATTATGACAAATTTGTATTTCTCCTCCTTAAAAAACTATTGCGTACAAATTTTGAGTTTGATACATTGAATAGTTTTCTAAATATAACAAATTTTCAAAAATCAGATCTCACATTTATCTCCCTGTATCATGTTTATTATTAACACTTTACTAAGACATTTTTGTGTTAATCGACCTACTTTGACCTCCTATTTCTACAGTTGCTGTATTGTCCATAGTTATGGGACACCCTGCATAAATGTGATGTATGAAACAAACAATTCGTAAAATTTTCATTAAAAAACAACTTTATTTTATTTTAACCAAAGTTGTACCTATATTGTTAATTTAAAAGAAATTTTTACATTTTGAAAAAAATGACATGTACAAGTACGTACTTGCTGTTCTTTTAAAAATTTGTGATTTTGTAAAATTATTATAATTATAGTTTGTTAAATAACTAACTTTTTAAGTACTTATTTTAGAAACCAAGTGTATAGGATCTTTTTTTAATTTTTGTTCCATGCATCACGTAATTTGTCTATTTTAGTTACACCCTGTATATATTCTAGTAATAATTTTTAGTAAGCACTTATTATATTCTTAGTAAAGTTATTTAATTAAAAGAATTCCTTTTAAAGAAATATATTTGTTATTTATTTACCATCTAAATTATTGTAATAAAAATAAAGATATCAAAATATCCCCCTATATTATTAATTCAAAATAACTGGTACCTAATAACAACGTAATAATAACACCACTCTAAAATATGACGCTATCCGAACTCCTATTACATGGCCCCTTAAAAAACTGAATGTTTTTTTACGATAATGTCGCGTCGTTTCATTAGATAGGGTCAGGATAACAAATGCTGCAAATCTTCTTGTAGAGAGGGCACGCAAATGCATTCAAATCCCACTCACTGGACGCCACCAAGGATTGTCGGATTCTAAAGGGAAGAATTCGGTAAAAGGGAGCAGGAAACAACTCCCCTCGCTCACTATCCTTGAATCGAGTTTCCTACTCCCATAGGTCCGATTCAGTAGCAATCATGTTGCCAATGTTACAATATTATTTGTTCAATACTGTAAAATATGTTTTAATATATTTAAGTACTTATTTTTTATTTAATCCAATTTAAATAAATAAATTTAGCTTTGAGCTTCAAGAATTTATGCTTTTAGGCATAATAAATAGTATTATAATCAAAGACCAGATTTTAGACCCTTAAAAATTGAAAATTAGGACATAAATAGGCAATAAAAACCTACATTTTAGACCATTTTAGGCCGAAAGTGTCTAAAATAGGCCTCAACCGCCTAAAATAGGCGATATGAAATAAAAACAACACGATTAAACATAACATTTATTCAGGTCCTATCAATAAAAATAAAATAAAAAATAATAACACAAACTCTTGCAAACAATTGCCCGTATGCATAAAGAAAAGGAAAACCTTCCTTGTAAAATTTAAAGCAAATCTTTTGCCAATATATATATATATATATATATATATATATATATATATATATACATATATATATAAACCCTGTATATATACAGGGTTTCATTGGGAAACAAACATATTTTAAGTGCAGGTAGGAACCACCGAGAGGGTTCTAAACAACCCACATTTGATTGGTGTTTGTTGCAAGTTTGGATGGTCCGGTATTTTGCAAAGGAGTTCAAATAAAATCCAAGAATTGTAAAGCACCTTCGGTTTATTGGCAGTCATTACATCAGGTAGATTCAGTTTGCAGTGCGATAGATAAGTGATGAGACGCGCGCGATTGTGGCGAACAAGTCATGTTTTAGTGGTGGGAGGCACACATGCGTGTTGATAACAATTGTTTTAGGATAATTTTTTTTTTAATTTAAAAGTCTTAACAATGTAAAAATTAGCGATTAATACAAAAAAACATATGTATAAATAATAACAATTAAAGTTGCTTGCTATGAAACAATACTCAACATTTTGAAGCAATTACAATAATTATTGCCATATCATATAGGATATAAAACAATAAACATTTACAACTGTTATGTAACAATATAGTAATTAACATTTTTAAAATTGTACAACCAAACGAACATTGATAAAAAGGTAAACACTTATTAATAAAATAAACATGTATCAATAAAATGACAAGTATACAACCTACATACAAGAGTAAAAAATATTTTTAAATTTATATGATTATAAATTCATGTTAAACATAGCCTATTTTTTATAGTTAAAATCATCTTTAAAAGATTTAGTCAAACTTATATATAACAACTATATTAAGACATACAAAAATATACTCAAGTCAACAATACAACAAACTAAAAAATGAATAAAGTACACTATTTACAAATGTTTCAAATATTCAAATGTGCCATCATATAAATTACCACATTACCAAGGGCCAAATTACTCATTCAAATCAGAGAACATTTTTTTTTAATTTTTTTTTTTAACTTAATTTAATGAGATAACAAAAATGAAGTACAGTGGTCAGCAGAGACACAGCACTGCAACACCGCCGTCTAATCAACGTCAATAGGCAGAACACAAATCTTGGTTACAGACCTGGTATATATCCCAGTTTTTATATTCACTACTCTTACTAAACCATCTTTACCTTTTATTATTGAGATTATTCTGCCTAAAGGCCAGTGTAAAGTGGGAACATTTAATTCCTTTATTAAAACTAACATACCGATGTTTAAATTTGGATGTTTCTTATACCACTTTGGTCTATTCTATAACAGGTTTAAATAATCTCTATGCCGCTTGTCCCAGAAGTGCTGAGTAATTTGAGTACACAGTTTCCAAAATTTAAGTCGATTTTGCGGAATAGTGATACAACTGGGTTCCGGATAGGCTGTAAGAGGTGCACCCACTAAAAAGTGTCCTGGGGATAAGTAATCTAAGTTTTCGGGATCACTACACAACTGGGTAAGGGGACGAGAGTTTAATATTCCTTCTATCTGAACAATAATTGTGTTTAGCTGTTCGTAGGCTAGCAAAGTGTCACCAATAGTTCTTTTAAGATGACTCTTTGTGCTTTTGACACCTGCCTCCCATAAACCACCAAACACTGGAGAATACGCTGGTGTAAAAGTATACTCAATTCCCTGATTTGAGGAATAATCGATTATCTTTGTTTTTTTGTCTTTGTTAAATTTATCAAGTAATTTTTTAAGCTCATTTTTGGCACCAATAAAGGTTCCTCCGTTATCACAATAAATTCTTGAAGGCTTAGATCGTCTAGAAATAAACCTTTTTAACGCGGCCAAAAAACAATCAACTGTCATGTCTGACAAGAGTTCCAGATGAATCGCTTTAATAGAAAAACAAACAAAGACTAAAATGTAAAACTTTGTGATGACTGCTTTTCTTAAATGTGTATGTTTTAATTTGAATGGTCCACAAAAATCAATTCCAGTTATGTCAAAAATTGTTCTTTTGGATGTGACTCTGTCCTCAGGTAGAGAGCCCATTAGTTGTTCTGAGCATTTTGCTTTTAATCTGGCACATGTAACACATCGGAAAATATTTTTTTTACTTCTTGATTGCCATTAATTAACCAGAATTTCAAATTTAAACTACCCAAAACATGTTTTTGACCAGCGTGTAATAATTTAATATGTAAATATAAGCTATAACGCGTTGTAACTTAGTAATTGATGAGTATCTCAATAAGATTGGGTTATATTCATGAATTGTGGAATTTAAAACTATTCTTTGTTCCGGTAAGGATTCAGTGGGTTTCTCATCAAAAATCGCATGCTTAAATGTCAAATTTGATAAAAAATTTGGACCATGAAACCATAACTTATTGTCAATTAAATCATTAACAGTTATTCCTCTAGATATAATATCAGCAGGATTTTCGTTTGTATTGATGTAGGACCATGACACTATATTTGAGATTTCTTGAATTACTTTTACCCTGTTGGTAACGTAAGAGTTTAGCTTTGTAATGTCGTTGTTTAGCCAATGCAAAACTACTTTAGAATCAGAGTACAAATAAATTTTGTTAGTTTCAATTGGTAAAATAGTGTTAATTTTTGAAATTAATTTTGTCAACAATAAAGCAGCATTTAGTTCCAGCCGGGGTGTGCTTAGTTTGGGATTAATGGGAGCTATTCTTGATTTTGGGCATAGAATGTTGCAATAAATGTTATTTTCAGATATTACTCTTACATAAACTACTGCTCCATAGCAGTAATTAGAGCTATCATAAAACCCCACTAGCTCATACTGCTTAGTATTATTAACGTTAATAAATCTAGGAATAAAAATTGGTTTCATATTAGACAAAGAAGTTGCGAATTGCTTCCAATCATCCAAAACATCACCTGTGACAGCATCATCCCAGCCAAGATCTTTTTGCAACCATAGCTTTTGTAATATTACTTTTGCAGCAATGATTAAACAACCTAAGAGACCCAATGGATCAAAAAATTTGGAGATGTTACTTAAAATTTGTCGTTTAGTTATAATTGTAGTTGTATCAATGTTTGGAAATGACATGGTGAAACTATCAGTTTTAACATCATATTTTAAACCCAATGTTTTTAAAATGAGATTTTTATCTAAATTTAATTCGTCAAAATAATGTTTGGAGTGAGGAATGTCTTTTTTCTACAGTGTCAGCACCACCTAAACAATCATCAACATAAGTGTTATTTAAGAGACATTCAGCAGCCAATGGATGTTTTTTGTTGAAGATGTTAGCTAATTCAACTAAACAACGAGTTGCCAAAAAGGTTGATGCCTTCTGACCATAGGTAACTGTTTGCAATTGTAAAATTTGAATGGGTTTAGATGAATCTGTACGCCATAAAATATTTTGCAAGGCTCTATCTGAAGGATCGACTAAAATAAAATGGAACATATGAGTTATATCGCAACCCAAGACATATTTAAAAGTTCTGAATCGAATTAAAATATCAAACAAGTCATTCTGAACAGTAACACCATTATATAAAAAATAATTTAATGAAACTTTTCTTGATGTAAGTATCAAATACTACTCTACATTTTGTTGATCTTTTTTCATTGCGTATTACAGGGTGATGGGCCAAAAAATAGACACAATCATTTTTCAAATCATAATCATTGATGCTTATAACTTTTGCATGACCTAAGGAAATATATTCTTCAATGAAGTTATTGCATTGCTGAAATAATTAAGGATCTGATGTAAAACGCTTTTCCAGATTTTCAAATCGTTTTAATGCTAAATTATAAGATTCGCCTAATGTTGTCTTATCAATGTTTGGTTTTAAAGGTAGTTTAACTTGAAATTTACTATTAACAAATTTTGTGTTTGATTTAAATATTTCTTCGCAAGCCTGTTGCTCTGATGGGTATTCGGGAAAAATTTCAGGAACCTTTTCAGTGTCCCAAAACTTTGAGATAGCATTATCTAGATTGAAAGTTGATTGCTTCTTGGCTACATGGCATGGAACTAATTCTTTTGGTGTTGTAATTACAGATCCGCTTACTATATATCCAAATTGTAAATTTTGATAAAATAATTGATCCATTTTTATTGACTTAGATAGTATTATATTAAAGAATACATCTGCGTTAAATAGTAAGTCTATGGGAGACGGGGTATTAAAATTGGTATCAGCAAGAGTGATAGTAGAAGGAATATTAATTCTACTTGATTGAATTTTGTGTTGTGGTAGGTTGCAGGTTATTGTATTTACTACAGAACAAAATACTTTAATTGAAAAATTAGATGTGCATGATTCAACATTTAAATTAACTGCTTTATGAACTTTAACACTATTTTCTGAAATACTAGATATATTTAAATTGTGATTGATTAATTGCGAATTTAGTTTTTTAGCTAGATTGAAGGTACAAAAATTAGTTTGGCTGCCTGTGTCTAATAATGCGCGGGCATGTGTATTTATTAAAATTGTTTTTTATTTTTATTTTAATAATGGGTAATATCACTGTGCTAGAGTAAGATAAACAGTTTCCAACAACGCTATTTTGAGGTGGGTGAAGTAGTGTATGGTGATCCTTGCTTCTGCAAGTGAAACAACTTAGATTACTTTTGCATGGATTTGAGTGAAAATTCAAGCAAGTGGCACACAACTTATTTAAAGAGACAAAGTTATTTTCGTCTTCTTGTGATAATTTAATAAACTTACTGCATTTATTGACGTGATGACCAGCGATGCTACAGTATCTGCATTGTTTCGGCCTTCCTATTGCATTGATTGTTGCATGAAATGATGCTGAGGGTTTTTGTTTCTCATTGTTTGATGTGACTTCCAAAGCTGATGCTCGATTTTCAAGGAAGGTTAAAAATTCCTGTAGGCTTGGAAGGGTTTTTAAATCTCTGTCAAAATGAAAGGCTTTATTAGTATATGCGTCCAACTTTTTGGAGAATATACTTATTAGTAACATGCTCCAGTCTGAGGTTGGTTGATTAAGGTTTTTTAATGCACTTAAATGCTGTTTAATTTTTGAAATAAACTCTCTCAGAATGGGAGCAGTACTCCTGGTAATGTTGGGAATATCCAACAATGCAGAAATATGTGAGCCAATTATCATGAAATCATTGTTGTATCTTTCCCGCAATAAATTTAAAGCTTCCCCATAACTATCATTTACCAATGGTAAATTGTTTATCAAGGACAAGGCCTCGTTTTGTAAAAAAACTACGTAGGTAAAAAAGTTTTTCAACTGGTAAAATTTCAGAGTTTTTGTCAATGACAGCAGAAAAAATATCAAAAAAAGATTTGAATTCACTGAGATGTTTTCCATCAAAATTTGGTAATTTAATTGATGGCAATTTTGATAACGGCCTTAATTGATTGTTAACATTAGTAATTTGATTAGTATTAGTATTAGAGTTAGAGTTTGAAACGGTAAAATTTGAATTATCAGTATCCAACATATTAGAGATTTTTGCACAAAACAAAGTGTACTTATCTTCCATTTCCCCTATGTCTTCTGGGTCATCCTGGTCTAAGGCCAGAATCTCGCACTGGGCTTGGCGGTTATCTTCGAAGGCCTTGCGTACCATTTCCAGCTTCGCCGTCAGCTGCATTTTGGCTTCCCCGGTGAGCGGAAAGGTTACCTTCGCTAGGTTGTTTGAATTTCTTGTAAGCGTCGCCTTTGCCATCGTTCGTTTTGTTTTCAGTATCGCCTCCATTTTGTTACCGATGGGCACGTGGGTGTAAAGTATTTTCTGTGATTTTCTTCCTTTTAATAACTGGATCCAGTTCTAGAAGGACCAGTATTTTTGTTGCAAGTTTGGATGGTCCGGTATTTTGCAAAGGAGTTGAAATAAAATCCAAGAATTGTAAAGCACCTTCGGTTTATTGGCAGTCATTACATCAGGTATATTCAGTTTGCAGTGCGATAGATAAGTGATGAGTCGCGCGCGATTGTGGCGAACAAGTCATGTTTTAGTGGTGGGAGGCACACATGCGTGTTGATAACAATTGTTTTAGGATAAATTTCCTACAGGTTAAATATGTATTTAACAATTGGTCTATCGCCCTTTATTTCAGAAATAAAGGGTGATTCATCAATTTTGCTCATTTCTTTAATTGCTCATAACTTTTAAACAGCTTCGTATTTTTTTCTCAAAATTGATATACGGATTAAGGGTTGCCTACCTAATAAGTAGGTATACCAGGTCCGGCTTGGCCAAAATTTTCCAAATTCTGTGTACCCTCAAAACTCACCCTGTACATTAGAATTTTGATTTTTTTTTCTTCTCCAAATATATATAACTTATCTTTTGACAGAAAAGTTTATTTACAAAATTTTACGTGTGCAAGAACAAGTTTGAACAAAAAAAGAGTGCGAGGTGTAGAAATGATCTGTTTTTGTAACTTTACCTACTGCAGAATGAAAATTTCTTACTTTTAATGTATCTAGGTTCATATCTAATTAAATTCTTACTTTTCTATTTTACAGAAAATACGAATCCAAAAAGTATAGGGCCGTACTTTTCAAGTAAAAAATAAATAAATTTTTAAACATAGTTTAATAGGAACTTCAATATAGGTATTTTTCATTTAAAAACTAAATCAGAACACAAAAACTTATAACAATTGCTCAAAATGACCGCCGTTTTGTTCGATACATTTTCTTGCTCTTGGAGCAATTTGATTCACCGATTTTCGAAGAAAGCTTGGATTATTTTTTAGATTTTCGAAAGCATTTTCTATTCTGTTAATAAGATTTTAAATATCTCCAAACATGATAATCCACAGGGTTGAAGTCAGGCGATCGTGGAGGCCAGTTATTAGGACCACTCCTGCCTATCCAGCTAATTACTGAAATGGGGAGATGCCCCATCATGCTGGAAGTACATTCCAGCAACATCTACACCCGCATCAAACAAATGTTCTGAACAAAGTCTAAATAAATACCTCCAGTTAGTAGATTTGGGAAGATATGGGGCCCAATTAGTTTATTGTCAATAATTCCGGACCATACATTTACATTTGCGCTGGGAGTGAGCTTCTCGTGTAGCCCTTGGGTTTTTTCCTGCCCAGACATGCATGTTCCTTAAATTGTACACTCCGTCCCTCGTAAATTGCGCCTCATCCGTAAATAAACAATTTCTTAATATTCCTTGATTTCCAATTACCCATTTGCTAAAAGTCATTCTTCTCTCCCCATAACCATCCTCTAGCCTTTGAAACTGCTGTATATGGTACGAATGAAGTCTATGTTTTTTAGACGTCGCCAAACTGTGGCGTGTGGTACATTTGCGGATTGTTGGTAACCATGTTCAGGATATTATTTTCCTGATCGCCTTTCGTTGTGCTCATTTAATTTTACAGTGGGAAATGTCTTTGAATCCGGAGTTCTTCGATTGCGAAATCTCCTTCCATATTCTTAATTCGCCGCCCGTGCACTACCATTACAAAACCAGGATACACAAATAATATTGCATAATCTCGATGAGAATATTGGATCGGCATTTCATAATATTTTTTAATTTTATTTCCAAAAGTATTAATAATTAAATTTGTTTAACAGTTTCTATGCAAAAAAAAACAAATGAAGGGCAACAGTAGATAACAATTTAATTCCAGAGCCTACTGCAATTATTTATCAGCAACAATGACTATTCGCCATTCGGTGATATTTTTGCTGAACTACTAAGCAATAGGTATTATTATGTTTTTTTTCAAAAAAGTTTTGATTGTTAGGTATTAACCTTTTATGGGTGATTCTCAAAATAACTACACTTTCGGTTTATTAATTTAAATAAATTTAATACTAAAAAGTTTGGTAATATTATTACAAGAGCATTTTTGTTAAGCTTTAGTTAAATCCTAAACTAAAATAAGGTTGATATTGCATGCAAACCTTTTCTATTTATGGGTAAATTTGGAAAATCAATGTCCAGCGAAAAGACATATTTGTCCACGGATAGGACATTCCTTATAAAATAAAACAATACTTTGCAAAAATTAAACTTGATTATTAATAAATATAAACTACATCTTACTTAAACTCATGTAAACCTAATGTAATAACATCGTATACAAAACGTTGATTTTAATTAATCAGAGATTTAGAGTATCAGTTAATTTAGGTTTTTAGTAAATTTGGGAAACATAGCACAATTAATACGTATTGATCTATGATTAATTAGTTTAATCGTAGATTAATATACATTTAAAAGTGCTTTGTTGCCAACATTACTAAAATACCTAAGTTAACTACTATGCTAAATCTCTGATTTAATTAAATCAACGTTTGTACATACGACCATAAATCTTTATAAGCAGTTATGAATTATAAGTTTTAGAAGAATTTGGAATAAAATGATTAAAATTGATTTTTAAGAATCAGATGAATCCGAGGAATGGACATCTGAATATGCCACTTTTGTATGCTTAGGTAATACTGGGACTTTTCCGATTCCATAATGTGGACAATTATATTCTGGCAGACACGTCTTGCAAGTGAGCTTTCTTGCATGTATGATATTTGCTGTTATTCTAGACCAGCTTACTTGGTGGATCTTTATCGTGCCTTTAAAAGTTTGCGGATCACTTACCAAACTTTGAATGTCAGGAACTACCGAGTCAGTTATAGAAATAACTTTTATGCCTTTGCAGTTGGAGGTTAGCCATTGAATTAGTTCTTTGAAATTTGAGACGTCTTGTCCTTTAGCTACAATCAGCAGTTCTCTTTAAACACCCACCAACTCCATCGGGTGCTCCCTTTCCATGGCCGCTCTCAGTATAGTGCCAGGACATACACTCAACATTTAATTTTTGCGACAAATACTTAGCCATCAGTTGAAACATAGTTTTATTTCTATATTGCGTTGACGGACTATCACTGAGAAAGTGAATGCATTTAAGTTTGGGGACTATTTTAAGAATTTCGTCTAAGATTGGGTTTATATGAGCACATATCATAACAGGGTCGTGATTTAGATTCTCCTAACATGTACAAAAGGGTAGAGCTTTTACTTTATCTTCGGCTTCATTGAAATAATACAACACAGACGTATGCAATGATATTTGTGGTTTAGCTCCACCGAAATGTGCTGATTGTATTTCACTTCCATATTTGCAATTATAGTTTTCTGAGAAATCCATATGTTAAAGTGCGTCGTTCCTTGTAAGTTCGTTTTTAATTTGTTTTGTTGCTCTAAATTGATGAATCATGTTACAACAATGTTTCATAAAAACTGGGAGTGAACTGTTCCACAAATTCACCAAACTTTGTTTTGAGCATTGGGCTGTTTCTTTAATTATCTTCTTGCATGTCTTATTTTTTCCCTTTATCACAACTTCATACTTCTTCACAACCCATCTTTCTAATGTTGCCCTTTCGTTTTTATTATAATTATTATATTTAGATTTTTTTGTTTGCAGTCACACATACTCGCTCCAGACATTTTTCCTTAAACTGTCCATCACAACAGTTTTTTCTGATTACTTCTTCAGGAGTAGATTCGTTTATGATCCTATACTTTTTTAGAGCAATGACTATAAAACGTGCATTTTCGTGACTTTGACACAAACAAGTGTTTCTGGACTTTGTATTGGGCATAGTTACCCAAAAAGGCCTTAGTTTACAAAAGGTCGAATAGCTAACTTTCTTAAAGTTTTTATTTTCTGTCAAAATATTTTTATGTAAGTTAAACATACTATCGTTAAGGAGCCGAATTTGTTTTTTAATTTTCTTTTGAGTAACAGTTTCTTTCTTTCCAGCTATTTTCCAGCTATTTTCATCAAGCTCCAGAAAATTTAACACGGCTTCTTTGCATTTGAGTGCACGATCATATCTTTTATTGTTCTTTCTATGTGATCTTAACCCTATTTCATTAGAAAGGTACTTCTTAAACTTAAATCTCTCGATTTCATTGCCTGATATTAATTCTATCATTTCTTTTTTCTTTTTGCGACTTTTTTGTTTTTTTACATTTTCTCTAATTTGTTTAGGCAGTACCTCATTAAAGAGCAATATATTTTTACAATTTTGGTTACTCTTTATCCATTTAGTATGTTTTCAACGGCCTTAATAGGAGATGACTATTTTATGTTTTTCTTTTTAAGACGTAATACTTTCATTTCTAGTCGTTTGTTCTTTTTCTTCAGATCAGCAACTTTTTTCTCAAACTCCTGTATTTTTCTTTTTAGTTGCATTCGGTTCTTCATAGCTATTTTACTGCCAACATATTTTCTCTGAGCAGATAGGGAAACGTGATGAGCATCCGGAGTGACTGCTTTTGAGGGACCAGGATTCTCTGGGAGAGGACTAGCCGATGTAGTACTGTTGCAAATAAAATTTTCCAATTTTTCTTTTACCTTTTTTGAGGCCCGGTATTTTTTTTTATCTTCACGCCACACTTTTCTCTGAACTCTCGCTTGCATTGGAGTCATCTCTGACACAAGTTTAATACGTCCATCTTCTTTCTTCCTATAGTACCTTTCTCTGTCTTTACGTTTGGTTTCCTCATATTTAATAGGATCATTTTTCATTTGTTTACGAGCTTTTCTCATACTTTTTCTTTTCTGTTCTTTTCTTCGCATCTTTTTTTCTTCAGCACTTAAACTAGTTTTGGCCCTCGCCATATTTTACTAAAAATAAAGGAGAAATAGAGAGATGATTGGAAAACGGTATACCTTATTAAGGTGTTTTCCATTATTAACCTTGCTAAAAATGGACTACAAAAACCTTGGAAAAATAAAAATTTTATATTTTAAAATTTTTTCATACAAATAGTATTTTTTGAGTGCATAATTTAGTGATTAAATGCATAAGTCACTTATTCTAGGCATTATAATTAATTGTAATCCAAAATCACAATTAAATGACATTTTAGAAAGTCTTGCCACATGTTATTAGTCGCTAAATAATTATTATGAAATAATAATGATAATAATGGTAATAAATTAGAATTAATTAATTCAGTTTAAAAATACAGTCTTCCCTGTTTTTATTTTTTACCCTTTAATGCCTTTAGCTTAAACACAATTGTGTTAACAGTCTGACTATTGAACAATGTTATTTATCGTACTGGAGAAACAACAGAAATACTCGAATACGTTACTGGTAGTCCAGAAAACAACCAATTGCATATGCTGATGTGTACACGATTATTATTAAAAATTCCATAATAATATTAATAATTTGGTTATTTATGAAATTAAACTTCATTATTAAATTTATAATTAATTGGCCCTTTTTTGTCAGGCGTTAACTACACATTTACCCATCGGAATGCTTAAAAAATAACAAAATCCGGATATTTGTCGTACTAACCATTTTCAGTTGTAGTTATATGATTAATAAATTAATTAGTTGTTTTTATAAAAAAATGTGTCCCAAAAATATTATTATTATTATTATTCCCTGTTTGTATCTGCAACAGATTTTAGAAAAATTGATTTCTTGGCATTAAAAATTATTAATTTTTTTAGAAAATTGTCATATTTTGCATAATATAATATAAAAAGAATTTTAATTTCACACGGCGATTTTATTCCGTATGAGGGTGGGTGATTCATAACATTAATCGTTGTATTAACTCTAGAATACAAATGTGAGCGCTTTTAATAGCAATTCAGATTTTTTTTTTAAGATTTTGAAAAACAAAATTTTGAAATATAGAATTATCAAAATCGTGCATCAAAAAACTTTACTCTGCGGCGAGCGTGAATTATTGAAAATTTATATACATATTATCGAGTCAAATGTAGTCAAAACATTAACAAAGTTTAAAAAAAAAATTAAGTCGCTAACTTCAACGGTTGTAGAAATATGAATTTTTATCCAAGAGTCCTGAAATGCGCGCTAGATATGACTTAAGCGTTCAACTACCTATTAGGTTTAAAACCCCGTATAGCATACCGCCCCGATCACTGACGCGTCATGACAATCCTACACACCGTTTTTAAGGGTGACGCAGCATTGATGTTTTTTTGTAAAAATACGTGTATATTGAAGTTTGGCAGTTTGCCGCAAGGGTGCGCTTTTAAATTTGATGTATATTGGTGTACTTACGGTAATCCTGCATCAAGTGAAGCTGACAACAATGTACGACGCAGCAACGTCGATACAATGTACTTAATATTATTCGACGCATAAATAACGAAGATCGTCGCATGTGTTAATGTGAATTTTAGTATAAGTGTTTGGTAGCCAGTTTGTTTTATAAAATTATTATTGCCAAGTTTCTTTTAATAATTATATAAATAACTTTCAGAATAAAAAAGAGTAAAAATAGTAATATTTGTCCCGTTTGTAAGGCCTCCAGCCCAGGGATGGGAAAATGACGTAAGAATTGGGTTTATTACATTTTATACATTGACTATGTAGTAAATGTAGTATGTAGTAAATCACAGAACAAAGTAAATTATTGTGTAGTAAATGTAGTAGGTAAATTACGTGATTGGTATTTTGGTTAAAATCATGACTCTTAATGAGAATGTAAGATGATAAACACAATAACCTAACTTTTTACTCAAAAAAAAACGTGGTTTTGTGTTATTCTGTGAGCTGTCTTCTGAGTTTGACCTGTCAAACTTAGAAGTGGGCTGTGGGCTGTTGTAACTTTGATATAATTTTTGTTTTTGTCAAAAGAAATGACTAAATACTAATGAACTAATACAACAGGGTATTTGGTTTTCTCTGGGACGGTTCCAACTTTCTTATTTTTAATAAAAATATCCCTTTTATTTGCATTTTTGGATTCCAGAGACTTTTTGAGACATGATCTGTAAATATATTTTTCTAATCATATTAAAGAATTTGTACATTTTATATACTTTTTCAATAAAGAAAGTGGCTCAGTCTTAAACTGTGGAAAAAATTGAACTCTTTCTCCACGGTATACCGCGGTAGTATAATCCTACTAGGATTTATCATTACTATGACGATTACACGGTGGTTCATTATTTTCTTAAAAATTAATTGACACTGACTTTTGTAGAAACTTTCGGCACGCAGCTGCGCGCAGGTAAAAAAAAATAGATATAGCATATTTTTCTATATTTTTTTTCCAAAAAATATTCTAAATTAGCTAAAAACTTTTAATCTTTAAAATGCTCTGTAAAATTGTTAAATTAAAGATACGCTACCATACGATAATTGGGACGATATGTGATGACAGCAACAATAATAATAATTATATTATCCAAAGACGAAAGTAAACAGCTGATTACATTTCAGGACGGAAAGTAAACAGCTGTCCTGAATGTGACGTTTTCAAAATATTAAAAAGACATCATCCTTAGTTTTTTACATTCAATTTGGCCCTTTATATTTTAAAAAGGCAAAAAGTTTAAACAAATTTAAATTATAAATATTCGTTAAATTGATTAATATTGATAAAAAACTAAAATTGGAAAGTTTAAACCGTTTTGACTTATTCTAAGACATAGTTAAATAAAAATTTAACAATCCTTTAAAATAATCCCTTTTTTATTTAAGGTTTTGGTAAAAACGCCTTCTTAGATTAGGAGCACTTTTTTAATTACAATTTAAAAAAATGCTTTGGCCCGTCAATATTTTTATTTTATAAATTGTAATTAAAAAAGTGCTCCTAATCTAAGGAGGCGTATAAATACATATTATATTATACCAACATTAGAGCGGCAAATTTTATTACCCACCCCGACGGAGAAAACGTTAGAAACGGTCCTGCGAATATCTAAGGCTTATTTGGAAATATTAATTAATTTCTTAGCTAAATCTAATAAAATAGTTAATACCAAAAATATCAATAAGGAACCTTATTGTCTACAATTATCATAATTGTATTATGTTATGCTATCAAAAATTAAAAATGTCAGTGGCATACATTTTGTATGTTAATTTAACATATCAAAAATTAATCCCGTACGCTAGATTTTTTTCTGCACATCCTTAAATGCTAAAAAATTTAATTTATCCAGACTACCTTAAACTATTGAATGACAACAAATTATACATAACAAATTTATTGTTTAATTTCTAAAGAACTTATATTATGCGCTAAAAACAAGTCACAACGCACGACGAAATTATTGGGTATTATGATTTTAAATACTTATTTATTTTAATAAATTTAATATTCAAATCCTAGTACGAAAGATCATCAATGATGCGTACTACGCATTGCGTAGACAAGATCTGGCAACATAGGTGACGCAGAAAAGACGGGGGAGTTGAAAAAATATTTACTTCTGTTGCAGCAATGATGGTTTAACAAATTCGATATACTTTGACGCAGAAATGATGGCAAAATAAAAAGGAGCAGCAATGATAGTAACATGAATTTTTAGTTTAACGTTATGTATATTTTATATAATTATATATTAAATTCAATAAAGTTAATATTTCTTATTGGATTTTAAAGAACACAAATTATAACGTAGCTAAAAAATATAAAACAAAAGTGAGTCTTTTTTTGTTCATAAATTTTTTATTTTATTTCAGAATTTGTAAACATTAAGTTGGGTGCTTCTCCTTAGTATAAAATTGAAACTATCTGTATTTGTAGGTACTTTATTATTTATTATATTATATTATAGACCAGATAGAGCTAATATTATAATATTTATATAGCAGAACATATGTAATTTGTTTTTTTTAAATAGTCTATGTCTAGGTGATTATGCATTTTTTTACTGATTTTTTTTAACATTTTAGCAAATTCAGACCAATGAAGGCGAAAAATATAATATTGCACTCCAGTACGTGAGCGAATTGATGATCGCAAACAACTATGGGCAGAAAACAGCAAATCGACTGTTTTATCAAAAAAAAAAAGGAAATTATAAGTCTCCAAATTTAAGTGGAAATATTACAAGCAACAAAACGATAAAGAGGCTAAAATGGAGCACCAAGTAGCAGAGCGAGATCCACTTATTAACGATTTAAATCAGTAAAATGAAAACAGTTTAAAGAAAACGTAAATATTCATGCTTAATCATAATGGGTTCCGAGAAAATTTGTCTTTTTTTAGAATCGTCTTCTACTAGACAGGAGCCACCTCTTTTGTCATTGGAAGAAATACCAATGATTCGGTTGGATTCATATATGAAAATGACTATGTAAGTAGAAAACGCATGACCCTTAAAAATAAACAGCCAAAATTATATAAAATAAAAGTATATGACGCTTTCGTATTTTTTGGTGTTATTTAAATCTACACTTTTCAGAATTTTTATTTTCGTCGGATGTGTATTAATTTCTTATACTAAATTTAAAAAAATCGCATTTATCTTTTAATTTTCTAAATATACCTGCGTAACTTCAGGTGGTCAAACCTTGTAATAACAAAATAATGTCTTCTTACAAAAAACAATCCCACCTTAAACACTTTTTCTGGATGTTAACACATTTCTAAGACCTTACGGGGAAACCCTGTATACAAACAAATTATAAACAAATATATATTATACATATATTTATAATATATATTTGTTTATAATTTGTTTGTATACATATATGTACTGTGGATTTATTTCAAACAATATCGAATGCAGGTGAAAAATATTCGTAAAAGTCTACTTAAATAACATTGCATTTAGACGAATTTATATACCGTTCTACTGTATAGAATTACAGTTACGACCTCTATACTGTGGAGAGTATTGAAATGCTTGACTGACGATTACAAATCTATATCGTGGCGAGATTTAGAAACTATATTCAAACGTGGCGTCATCCGATACATTTTCCGTTTGCTGTGCAGTTCATTTTAAATACTGAAATATACGTTTTTATCATCCTCCAGTGACTTTGGATTACTACAAAATCGACTTAAATAATTTACAAAAAAACTTATATCAGGACGAGTTATAATAAATATCACAATATGGTTCAGACTTTTCAAGTGAAATATCATTTATGTGATTTTGCTCATCTGTCATCATTCCTTTTTCCATGAGAGGATTTTGCATTTGAGGAGGTCCATTCCAAAACTCGGCTTATCCACTTTTTACTAAAAATGAGTTAGTAGTGTCTGTACATTTAACATGTATCCCCCTATACCTTAAAAATTTCATAATATTCTAAAGATGACCTTATTCTATTTAAAATTCATTTACAAATTGACTGTTGTTCCAAAACTTGCCTTATCTATTGGGTATATCATGCAGAACTCGTAATTTTAAATTATTTTTAATCAAGGTATATAATATTTTACTTATACGCCTATATATTCTAATGGCCTGATATGCGTTAGTACTCACATATAAAGTTTTTTATATTTTGCTCAAAAACACCTAATATGAATAAGCCGAGTTTTGGAATGCACCTCCTCATTTAACATTTCACATATAAAACGTTTCAACATTTTCTCTGTATATTTTGTCTGACTAACAAAAATTCCATTTGATTCATTCTGTATTTGCATTCCAAGATATGATAATTTACCGTTAATAGCCTGGTCAAATGTAATGTTAAATTCTTGATATTTAAAATGTCAATCATATTATTTTCTTTTGTTCCTACTCCTCATCCTCAAAAAGAATAATTATAATTATTATAACTATCAAACAAGGATCAAATTATTATCAAATCCAAGAGACTTTAAAAAACTTTCAAATTTATTATTCCAATTTCTTGGAGATTGCTTTAGAGTCTAAAGTTTAGACCATAAATACTTTTATTTAGCTAACAAACACGATTAGTTTAATCCTTCTGGTTTATACATATCCATCCATAAAAAAATGCTGTTTTGACATCAAAAGTCAACATTTTCATTTTATTTGATACTGCACACCAGGGTGGAAGAAGGAGGTGATACATCTCTATCCCGGAACGCGACCAAATTACTCAGTATTTGTTAAAAGTCTGAATAGATGGCGCATTGAAGTGAAACCTATTTTAATCCCGGTGCACAACAAACTTTTCCCATTTTTAGTAAAAATGCATTGATTAGCTTTAAAGAATATAATAGAATTAAAATTTAAATAAAACCATTTCAACGTCACTTTTGTGCGTTTGTGGCGATTGTGCATTTTGGCAAAACAGTTGGCAATACTACAGTATTGTCAATCGTTCTGCAAATTATTATAATAATGCTGTAAGAAAAGATTTAATTTAATTTTCGTTAAGGAGGGTAGAAGACTCTCCTTAGGTTTTCGTTATCTTATAATTTGTTGTTAAAAGTTAAGTAGTTATAGAATATAAATTTCGTTGGTCAAACCTTAGGTTCTTAGTTGACTCGCCATCTAACGAACAACGAACGAAATACTGACTTATGTGGACGCTTGCTTTTGTACTGTAGAGATAGGAGCTATATCACCTTCTTCTTCCACCCTGCTGCACACAATGGATTGTGATACTGCATAACTTATAATTAATCAAACTGATTCGTGACATGAGTTTCCAAATAGTCTATTATTTCTTTTGGTTCAAACCCCCTGGAAACTACTCTGGCTTTATATTTACCTTAGCAGAATCAGGGCTGGATGCTCCCGTGGACGAGTTTTGGTTCGTGCCGCGCGTGACTTGATGAGTAGTTGCCGTGCGAATACACTGTTGAGGGTTAGGAGTTTAGGGTGAGTCCAATGACACTCAGGATTTGTACTACTTTCGTTTATTTGTACTTAAACGATTATCACTACAACTTACACTATTTTCTGGCTTCAATCTACTTAATTATCTTAATCTTAGAGTTGTTACATACTAATTCATTGTTCGGAACCTAATTTCCGATTTCTGTCCGTGCCTTTGGTTTTGTTTAGGGTATGTCACATGACATACGCGAAGATGGTCTGACCATTTAGACCAATGAAAATTTAACAGCAACAATAGTTCTAACCAATAGAAAATTAATAATAAAACCCTAATATAGAAAAACAAAGACTCAGCAGAAACGAGGTTTAATGCTTGGAAAAGAGTAACGAACTTAAAATATAAAATATTTGCACTACACGTGTATTTCTAAAAAAATAACTTATCCTAAATTACAATGTAAATGACCCTTGGAAAGGGGTGTAAAGGGACTTTACAACACCTCCCCCCTAATTTTCAAAATTGAACCGAGGATTGGTGCAATTTTCATTAAGCTCATGCTCCTCTTCCACTACTTCTTGTGTTTCAGGACTTGAAGAGTTACCCGAGTCATCTTGAGGTTTTTTGGCAAAGTGCTTCTTAATTCGTGGAAATAGAAAAGCATAAATTTTATAAAATAAAATAATAATTAGAATTAAAATGACTAATATGTAGTTAAGCATATTGTGCAGTGTTAGTTTATGAAAATGAAATGAATTATTGTTGGAAAACTCCTTTTCTTTTTCCTCTAAAACATCTAAATTTTGACTAATTCTTGTTAATGCATTGACATCAAAAGATTCTATTATTAATGGTGTACTTAACTTTGAAAAATTGTTTAAGGTGCTTATGTTAAAGTGTATTTCATTTTTAATGTCTAGTGGTGGAACATAATCAATTAATATTTCAGAAGAAAATTGTCTATGTGGGACAAGAATCATACTTTTAGTGTATGCAGTACACTTTGAATCTATTTGAAATATTCCAATATTAATTAATTTTAAAGATAATCTCTGGTTAACTGATTTACAATTTACATCAATATGTTCCTCTGTAGGAATAGCATAGAGCCATGAGTTTGCATTAGCTAATTGTAAAAATATTGGGTAATCCAATTGCATAATCCTCTTTTCACAAGATTTGGGAATATTTATTGAAGGTACAAACAAATTTGCTTCGCAACCACCGTGAAGATGAACTAAAAGAATGGGTTTTGTTTGTTCACAAAAATATTGATTTTGAACTGGTCTTTTGCAAAGTGATAATTCTAAATTATTCATCATAAAATAATGTTGTTTAATTGAATCTATAATAAGATACGTCTCTGGTGAGACAATAAAAGCATATTTATTCTTTGAAATTTGAGCGGGTAAACTTGATACTTTTATTATGTCATATTCACGTGGGCTTACTAGCGGAATTAATAGTAAAAATGCTAAACGATTATTGTAATAGTAAACATTAGTTTCAACTAAATTAAACAAAGTATGTGTGTTTTCTAACACTGGAGTTACAGGAAAACTTAATCCATCCATGTAATTTTGTAACTTAGATAATTCTTTAATTAATCTTAATGGACTAATAACTAATGGATGAAGTGATCCTTTTAATGCACTTAAAATTATTTCTAATAAATTGTCTTGTTGAGACTTAAAATTAATTTGTATTAATTCTAATAATGAAACTATTTCATTTAGTTTTAAACCTAATTCGCTACTTAAATTTATCTTAGTTTGATTTTTACTTAAATTGTTTGCATAGTTATAAAAGCTATTTAATCTATATTCTAACATTCTATAATTTTTGTTAGTATTTACGTATGTGCGATTTGCTTCATGAACAGTGCCTTTCACGATTGACGTTTGCTCTTTAATTAAGTTTAATAAGTGATCCTGATTTTCGTTTAATTTTTGAATTTGTTTATCGTAATATTCAGCGTCATCTGAATCTAAAGTACCAAAAAGAGTTTTGGATATTTGTCCTACGGCATTAACCAAACCTCGTTTTGACCTTCGCGTTTCGCTTTGATCACCTAAAGTTTCAAAAATTAACTTTTGTTTATTAATATTGTTTTCTATAGAATATTTTATTGTTTTATTTAAAGTGTCGCACTCGTTTGCTGGGACATCGCGTATTTGAGCTAAATAACATAGATGCTTGACTTGAGCGAATTTGATTTTTATTGACTCTAATTCTTTGCGTAAGTTTCCTAAATCTAAGTAAATAAGTAATTTCCACTTATCGTTAAAGGTATTCAGTTTTCCTATTTTCTCAAAATACAGGCCAGGACTGGATTCGATTGGGGTTATGTTGTAAAATGTGTTGTCCATGAGTGAGGTTTTAATAAGAAGAAATAAAACAAGTATCCCTAGTAAGGCTTGGTAGGGAACATGCATCATTTTTGGGATTCTGTAACAAGACATGACGAATTTTTTTATTATTCCTTAAATAACTTAAGTCGATTTATATGAACCTTAGTTGGTTTATGTTTTATCATTATTGTACAGTTTACGTCTGAGTCAATAGAAATAACTTCATAAGGGCCTTGAAATAAGGGTAGTAACTTTTTGGATTTTCCTATAATATTAGCTTCATTTTTTAAAAGAACTTTATCTCCAACTTTTAGATTTAGTTTGTTAATCAACTTATCATAGTTAATTTTAGACCTTTCTTTATTTTTTAAAATTGTTTCTCTTGCAATTTGATGGGAATGTTGTAACCTAGATTTAAGTTCATTATAATAATCATCGTAAGTATAAAACATTTCTGGTGATCTAGTAAGTGAGTTTGGTAAGTTCGCCTTTTTACCATATAAAAGCTCGAAAGGTGTGAAGTTTGTAGAAACATGAGGGGTAGTATTGTACGTAAATGTTGCAAAGGGCATAAATTCATCCCAGTTATTTTGATCCTGATTGATAAAATGTCTTAAATATTCGACAAGAGTTCTATGTGAACGTTCTAAACTTCCGTTGCTTTGGGGATGAAAACTACTACAATGAATTTGTTTTATTTTTAAAAGGTTGCAAGTTTCTTTAAATACGTTGCTAAGAAAATTAGTTCCTTGATCAGTAACAAGAACTTTAGGAATTCCGAATTGACAAATTATTTTTGTTGTGAAACTGTAAGCAACCATATTGGCAGTTTGATTTGGAATGGGAATAGCAATTGAAAACTTGGTAAGATCGTCCTGAAATGTGAGAAGGTACTTGTTAAAATTTTCGGTTTCGTTTAAAGGACCCACGATATCTAGAAATATTTTTTCAAAAGGGGCAGAAGAGGTTGTAGTAATAGTCATTGGAAGCTTAGTCTTTCTTCCACACTTATTTTTTTGACAAGTTTCGCATGACTTGATAAATTTTTTTATATCCTTGTACATACTTTCCCATTTGAAGTTTTGCCTGATTCTTTTAAATGTTCTATTAACTCCTTGATGTCCACCAAGGGGCGTTACATGAAAATCGTTTAAAATTTTAATTATTTCAGATTCAGTTAAATTTTGTTCAGTAAAATTCGAACAAATTAGAACTTTGATATTAGTATCTTTAAAAATATATCGCAACATAATTCTTATAGGTTCAAGTTTTAACTTATCGTTCTCTAAATTATTACTAGAGAATGCTAAAGTTTCAATGGATTTAGAAATGCAATTTTTTTTAAAATTAAACAATGAATAAAATACATCGCTGTATTCAGATTTGTGAAACTCGGATTCCCTAGTTATTAGATAAAAGAAATACCGGTCATCCGATTTTAAATAGGCTATGTCTAATATATTTTTGTTTTGCACTTTAAGTTCCGCTTTAGAATTATGATACTCAATATTACTGTTAAAGTTTTTATCTGTAAAATAAAATAAATTAATTTTTTTGGACAAGTCGTTAAAATTTTCGTTTACATCTGTTACGTTAGAGTTAGTTATTATTTTGCTCTCAATATATTTTAAATACTCTTCATATTGTTTATTTATAGTTGCGTTTATGCAGCATATTCTGGACAAGCTGTCTGCATTTGTGTTTTGCTTGCCTGGCTTATAAACAACTTCGTATTCAAATTCTTCAAGTTTAAGGCGAAAACGCATTAACCGAGAAGATGGATTAGAATGGGAAAAGATGTATGTTAAAGGTCGATGGTCAGTCAAAATTTTAAACTTTTTTCCATATAGGTACGGTCTAAAATGTTGGGCTGACTAAACTATACTAAGTAGTTCGCGCTCGATAGTAGAATAGTTCTTTTCGGCTTTATTTAAGGTTCGGCTAGCATAAGCGATGGGTAAATCTGAACCTATTTCTCCTTGCGACAGAATGGAACCGATTGCGTATTGACTAGCATCGGTTGTTAGGATAAACTCACGTTCGAAGTCCGGATGCTGAAGAATTGGCGGAGTTATGAGTTTTTCCTTTAATTTAGTAAATGATTCATCGCAAGTTGAAGACCAATTAAACTCGATATTTTTCTTTAATAGATTATTAAGTGGATATGCGATATCAGCGAAATGTTTAATAAATTTTCTGTAGTATGATGCTAACCCTAAAAATGATTTTACTTGCTTTTCGTTACTTGGGACTGGAAAATTCTTGACGGCTGAAATTTTACCTGGATCTGGCATTATTCCCTTTTCAGAAATAACATGTCCTAGATAATTTATTTCCTTGCGTAGAAATTGACATTTACTTAGTTGTAATTTTAAATTGTTTTCCTTTAACCTTTGAAACACGTCTATTAACTTATTATTGTGGTCATTTAAAGAAGTACCGTATACGACTATATCATCCAGATATACAAAACATTTAATTCCTTGAAGACCCGTTAGAACGTTATTCATTAACCGCTGAAAACAAGCCGGAGCACCTTTCAACCCCATTGGTAACCTTTTGTATTGATAGTGTCCGTAAAAAGAAAACGCAGTAAGTGGCTTACTTTCTTCACTTAATTTGATTTGATGAAATCCGTTCGCTAAATCAATTACTGAAAAATATTTAGATTTACCTAATTGATCCAATATTTCCGTAATGTTTGGAAGTGGAAATGCATCTGACTCCGTGACGTCGTTAAGTTTTCGAAAGTCTACGACAAGGCGCCACCGTTTATTTCCTTCTGAGTCAGCTTTTTTAGGAACGATAAGTATAGGAGAATTGTATGGGGATCGACTTGGTTCAATAATGTCGTCACATAGCATTTTTTTTATTTGATTTTGAATTTCTTGCTTTTGTTGCTGGGGTAATCTATAAGGTTTAACAAAAACTGGCTTCGAAGAAGTTATGGGAATAGAATGTTTAACAGCGTCAGTACATGTTAAAGTGTCTCCTTCTATATAGAATAACTCGTTAAATTCCCGACAAATTTTAATGATTGAGTCTTTTTCTTCTTGGTTCATATGATCAAGACAAATTTGAGATTCTATTGCTTGTAGCCTTTTACCATTAGTGGTACTAAGAACGGTAACAATGTGATAATTATCCAATTCATCAAAATCAAGATCGAGAGAATTAATTGTTTCCGGATTTTCGGTTGAATTTAAAATGCTGATTTTACAATTTCCCTGTTTGGGTTCTACGATACAATTACTGACATAAATTCCTGGTTTAACTTCCTTATTAAGACATACTTTTGGATTTAGAATATCTGTTTTGACATTGGCAATGATCTCTGATCTAGGAGGAATAAAGATTTTGTAAGGATTAGTAAGAGTAAAGGAGTAGTTTTTACCGCTTAATGGAATAGTAAGCTTTGACTCATCATAATCTAATAATACTTTATATTTTAGTAGAAAGTCTTTCCCTAAAATACCATCTGCAACTATTGAAAAACTATCTGGGACAATATGAAATTCGTGATTTAGGGCATGCGTTTCGCAAAGTTTTATGCTGGCCGGTAGAACACCTAAAGACATGATGTGAGAACCTTTTAATTGAATTGTTTCATCTGTATAAATTAAAGCATCGTCATCCGTGCAACCTAATTTAAGAATGCTTACCTCAGCTCCCGTATCAACTAGCAAGGTCGCGGATTTAGATATCGTTGAACTTAAGGAAATATTTACGCAAGACGAGTTAGCTTTTTCGTCTGTTATTGTAAAAACATTTTCGGATTTTGTAGATTTAGTAGAGTCAGAGGATTTTGTAGATTTAGTAGAGTCAGAGGATTTTGTAGATTTAGTAGAGTCAGAGGATTTAGTAGATTTAGTAGAGTCAGAGGATTTAGTAGAATTTGGAGGATCGATAAAATTTAACGCATTAGGACTACCCTGAAAGGAGTTTATTGCTCGGCAGTTTTTATATCTTTGGAACGCGTCGCGGTTCTGCCGTTCATTGGACCCGTTCCGTAGTCGTTTCCCGACTGATTGTTTTGCGTATTAAATGACTGTGACGTACTTGCATTTTTCCTAGAATTGTTATACGCTCGTTTCCGACATTCTTCAATTGAATGTCCAGGGTGTTTACAATATCTGCAAACCAATGCGCCTGCTTTTATATCGGCCTCTGACTTTATTTTGAAATGATTTGGATATTGGGGTGCGTTTCGACCGTTTGAATAACACTGATCAGCAATATGACCCATTTTATTGCATTTAAAACATTTAAGAGGACGTTTTCCGTCTTTGGGTTTAAACTTATTAAAATTTGAATTTTTATTTGACCCGAGGTTCCTCTCCTCTTCGCACGCAGCTTCAATCGCGTCAACCAAGTTAATAAACCTACTTGCCTTTATTATGAGTTTAATAGGATCCCGAAGTCCTTCAACAAATGCTTTAAGAGCGGATTTCTTGTTTAGATTTTGGATAGTAATACGCGCAGCCTCACCCTCGCTTGCTATACACGCGTCATCTAGATCTTGCATTAAATTTTCTACTCTATTCGCGAAAGCTCTAATATCTTCGTTTAGATTTTGACGACAATTTAATAACTCTACTTGAATTTGCGCAATTGTCCGTCGCTCAAGGAACTGTTCTTTTAAAGCGGTTTTTAATTCTGGCCAATCGTTAAAATCTTTATACTTAACAATGTTATATGCTGAACCCGACAATTTTGATTTCGCAATATTTAAAAATAGTATTTGCTGATTTCTCGTGGTTGCCATAGCCCAAATTACGTCGCAACAACTTAAAAATTTGTGTAACTCAGGCCGGTCACCACTAAATGCAGGGATCATTTTGAGAGATAATTCGGCAGAAAATGCCATGATTTCGATCTCCAATTCGTCTTCGTTAAAATAATCTACAAAATTTTCGCCTAACCTATCGTTCATGAGCAGCAAAATCACAATCAGAACAATTGTAACTTACAGTTTATTTTTCTGTAGCCTGGGATTTTTTCTCTTTTGTGGATGAGTCGACTTGTTGAACTGGAATGGTAAGTAGCTTCAGCACAGAATTTTCGTGAACTTTGAACTATCACAGAACACATAAACAACACTGCCCTCCAAGAAGTTTCGGGTCTGCCCTGGTGAATTCAGGTATTTCGCAGCTGGCTTCGTTCTCGGGGATGGTGGTCCTGTTCTGCAACGGCGCGTTGTAGTGTCAGCAACTCCTTGACTTTTAACCCTGATAGTGACTCCTCTCAACTTTTTAGATTTATGGGAACTTTTCCAGCACCGAAATGTATCACTTTTTCGGCTATTCGCTTGCGGAAATCCCACCGCTGCCACCACTTTTTGTTGAGGGTTAGGAGTTTAGGGTAAGTCCAATGACACTCAGGATTTGTACTACTTTCGTTTATTTGTACTTAAACGATTATCACTACAACTTACACTATTTTCTGGCTTCAATCTACTTAATTATCTTAATCTTAGAGTTGTTACATACTAATTCATTGTTCGGAACCTAATTTCCGATTTCTGTCCGTGCCTTTGGTTTTGTTTAGGGTATGTCACATGACATACGCGAAGATGGTCTGACCATTTAGACCAATGAAAATTTAACAGCAACAATAGTTCTAACCAATAGAAAATTAATAATAAAACCCTAATATAGAAAAACAAAGACTCAGCAGAAACGAGGTTTAATGCTTGGAAAAGAGTAACGAACTTAAAATATAAAATATTTGCACTACACGTGTATTTCTAAAAAAATAACTTATCCTAAATTACAATGTAAATGACCCTTGGAAAGGGGTGTAAAGGGACTTTACAACAACACGAATAATAGTAATATTATCAAAGAAAATAGAGAAATATCTGGACATAGTGCGTTTTTATTAAACTTAATTTTGAAAAAAGTGTTATAATATGGATAATAGATGCTTTCAGTCCTTGATAACATTTAGGGCTGTTGTTTAAGAGTTGGTGTTTTAAATTAAACCTATGTCACTATCCAGAAAATGTTTAGAGGAAACAGAAGCGGTCTTAACGTTAATATTGTCTATTATTTTTGTAGCATCTAACCACTGTTTTTCGGGAATCGAAATGTTTTTATTTAAAGGGTTTTTCTTGGACTAGTTGTCCGAATTGCATCCAAATATGCAACACTGCATTTTAATAAATGAAAATGGTACGACACAAACTAAAATACAAACAAAACAAGTTACCGCAACACAAAAACAATAATAAACAAACAGAACAGGTTAAAACAACGCAATAACAATAATTTGAAAACTTAAAAGTAATTCGAACCTTACCAAACGCAAAAACAACAAGTTAAACAACAAAATAGAGCAAGTTAACATCCAACAGCATCACAAAAACAAAAATTTCTGTCCTTAGAAGCAATTTGTGTATCAGCCACAAAGCAACTTTGCTTTATTGTATTACTCCTAAGGCACACCTTACAGCAGCCATAAAACCTACCTTAAAGCTGTCATAAAACCTGTTAAGTGCAATAGGTTTTAAGGAGGTAGTGTGTTTAAGGAGGTAGTGTGTTTTTGTCGTAAACACATTTTAGCTGACAATTTGTAAATTCCATATTGCTTTAATCAAATACTTGTTTGATATATTGTTGCCTTATGGAACACTAAGCTGATTCACAAGCATAGGTCATTATTGATTTTAAAAACTTAATAAGAAAATTATTATCTTTTGTCAACCAATAACTTTCGGATGCAAAAATCATAAACAAATACCACTTTACTGATAAAAGTTGATTGCCGAGACACAAAACGTATCATGCCCACTGAAATGCGCTTAATTTAGACAATTTTAAAGGCTTTGGCTAAATTACTTACCCGACCTACATTCCGTTTTTTAAGCCATCTCTTATCGAAAAAATATTCTCTAGCATTAACATGCTCGTAAAAACTAAATTTTTTGAAAAATATTATCTATTTGTATTTAAATTAAAATTATTTCATTATGGCAGAGCAATATTTTCTAATTTAAATGGCGGTTTCAGTTATAAAAAAATGTACTCTTGCAAACAACTGCTAAAAAGTGTTTACGGCTATTTGTTAAAACTAATAAGCCCTATGACTGTATTTTTTCAAGGCAATCATAAAACCAATTGGCATTTCATCAAAAGTATCGCCATCAGGGCTATACTGCTTTGTCAGATGATATCATAACCTAAAAATTGTCAAATGTTTTTTATTGTTTCCGAAGATTCGCCATCTTCCGAAGTTTCGCCGTCTTCTACCGCATTTATTGCTGTGATAGAATGATGCGGATTTAGCTCTTGGTCGGAACAGGACGTTGAAGGAATAAGTATTATTAACCGGATGTTTTGCCAACTACACAGAAGAACAAATTTTAACAGCTCTTACAGTGACCAACTTTGTATTTCTATAAAAATTTACACTTTTTTAACTTTTAACTACCTACTACTCTAAAAAACTTGTCATGCATGGCGGCGACATGTTGACAAGAGTTATTTTCTTCGCGATTATCAAGACAAAAAAAAGAAATAATAGCAACAAAATGGTTTACACTCATGCAAATTTGCAAATTGGAAAGCAAATTGGTTATATTAAAGACGTATTGCTGCTCTACTACACAGAGAAAAGTAATCTCTTGATTTAAGAAAATGCATTTATTTGAAACAGTTTTTCTTGTATGAAGTAAAATTGTCTATTTCGTAGTAACTTCTTGTTTACAATAAGAAAATACTATTATTTGGTTGTCATGGTCATCATGAGTTTCTTGAAAACAACTTATTGTTGTGATTAATTGTAAAGAAATATTTATTTAGAGCAATTAATTAAATTGTTTGGATATAGGTTGTAGGGATTTAGTTTTATCAAATGTTAATACAAGCATATAATATCTTATTTTAACAAAATAATAGAATTGATACAAGTAAATGTTTTGTTTCTTTAAGTAAGATAAAAAGTCAACTAAATATTTACTTGTATTAAACAAACCATCAGTTTAAAAAGTCAAATAAACCCAAGTTTTCCACTAAATAAATATCTTCTTGTATCATATCGAAATAAATAATTTATTTGAGTCAAGACAGATATAGTAAAATCAAGAGATTACTTTTCTCTGTGTAGGAACAATCATAAAACCTTTTTACTGTTTGGTTCTGTAACATTCTTACATAGAGGAAAAGTAGTCCTAAGACCAAATGCTCCCATGAGTCGGTTTTAAAAGATGCATTAAAGCCAACTTTCCGAACACCATTAAAACCAATAGGCATCTGATAAACCTTCATAAAGCTTATTGGACTTATAGGCGTGTCTTAGGGCCAAGTTGCCCTAAAAAAGCATTATTTGTTAAAAGTAATAAATCAATGTTAAGATCAAATGGTTATAATTGCAAAAAGGTTTTAATACTTTACTTTAAAGTCGCCCATAAAGCCTATTCATAAAGCTTTATTATCTTAAGACCAACTAGCACAAATTAGAGCTGTAATAAAACAAATAGCATGTTTTCATGCATTTATAAAGCTTACATAAAACAGTAAAGCATTATCGGTGGCAATCCTTTGCTACTTGGGTATTAATTAACCTATACATCTATATTTAAACGAAATAAATTAACCAAGTAAATTAAAGATTGGTTAATTGAAACTTTTCACTTTTTCACTTTTACTCATCCCAAAAATAAATTTAGAAAAGAATTAACATTGTGACGTTCCACTTTATCTAGCTCTAGTTTATTACAATTACATACCTTTTTATCCGGGATGGATTCATATTTTTTTGTAATTCTACTTATTAAAACACCTTATATTTCTTTTTATCCTGATTTATTTATTGTATTTCACAGTACAAGCCATTTAAAATACTGTTTAATACATTGGTCACAGATTCCTTTTATTGCATTGTTTTGACTCCTGCCTACAAATAAAAGAAAGAGATGTTAATAGTTAACCTGTATATATGTATTAATAAGCATTTTGTATATTATTTTAGTAATTAAAAGCTCATTCACATCAACTTAGTATGCGTAACTTAACTTAACTTAACTTAAGAAACCTACGTCTGTTAAGTTGTCTGTTTACATTAACTTAATACACCCACGCACAATGTAGACATCGATGTAGACTGGGTTGCCTATCTATCTATTAAAGTGAAACAACAAGATAGCGCTATATCGTTTTACTGGGCATGTGATTGGCTCTATCTATAAAAGTGAAATAACAAGATAGCGCTAGATCGTTTTACTGGGCATGTGATTGGCTCACGTAAGAAACGTATTCCCTTAAGTTGAGCCGGACCCAACTTTTGGGTACGTTAAGTTACGTGTGATAAGTTTTCTAAACAGCTGAATTGGTTTCAATGTATTTCAACTTACGTCTATCACGTACGTTAAGTTAAGTTACGCGTATTAAGTGGATGTGAATGAGCTTTAAGGCTATAAAACTTACCAGGGTGTTCTTTAAGGTTATGATTCTGTTTACGTTTTGGAAATCTGTCGGCAATCCTCCTATTAGACCTAAAATGGAAAATAACACATTATGACACTGTTCTTTTATGCAATGAGTGATCTTTCTTACCGTTTCTTTCACATGGGACATTTACAGAACTTTTGGTTTATTTTTGTGGCGCGAAAGCCACCATTTTGTCTTTGCCAAACAGGTTGTTTCCTTGAACGTCTTGTTTGTTCGGCAGGGTTCGGCCGAGCTCTTACAGCAGTGTTACCAATCCGAAGACACTAATTTTCCTGTAGTTTGAATTTCTTTTAAATTTAAAAAGGGGGCTGGTAATTAGAAGAAGGAAGGTTAGCAGCAAAGGAGAGAAAGTAAAGAAAAAACGATAGAAAAGTTTCCTTGAGGTCGTGTGAAGAAGGTGAAAAAGAAATCGATAGTCATCGAAGCGGTTAAAAGCCTGATTGGGGCCATTTATTAAGTTTTGGATGGTAATTAGTGCTCTCGACGAGAATTGGTGGTGAATAAGGCCTGAGAAACCGTAGTTTTGTGCATGTTGCTGGGAACAACCAGGCGTTCTATTCTTCACCACATGGTTTCAGATTTTGTTTTGGGAAATAATAGCGAACTGGATCACATTGCCTTGTTACGACTTTTAAATGATACAAGAAAACCCTTTTGGGTAAAGGTAATTCACAATTTTCTTGTTTTTCTTTGTATTTATTACTGTATATTTTAAGGGTTTTCTGGTAGACCTATATTTTGGGTATATGAACTTTTCGTTCTCATACTGGTTTTTCCTGTAACGAATGTTGCACGTTGGATATTTGAGGAGGCCTACAACTGTAGAAATAAGGACCTTGAGATTCCCTTCTACTGTAGAAGTTCTACATGTGCACCTCTTGACCGTTGGATTGCATAGCTGCGTACAGAAATTTCCCACCCTAAATACCCTGGTGAGCTTGTAAATTTATCCACATATAGTTATGGTTATTGCCATTTCTTTTGTTAAAGGGAGTGTAGCTTAAGCTACCAAATTTGGTTAATTTTATTGCACATATTGTAAATATATAAATATATGGTAGGGCTATTATTAAGTAGAGCTTAGATTATTTTTTGTATATTACGTTACGTGGGTCTCATAGACCTACAGTGGGTCGAAATTAACGACCTCTCTCTTTTGTATTTCTGTATATATATATGGTAGGGATATTATTATGTAAAATATTAAGCTTAAGTTAAATTGTACATTAGGTCACGTGGGTCTCTCAGACCTACAGTGGGTCCAAATCAACGACATCTCTTTTTTTTGTATTTTTTTATCGCAATAAAAATACAGTGGCTCCCTATTGAAGTTGATTTGAATTGTTTTTTTTTATACCTTTAAAGTTTAAGTAAGTAGGTAAGCAAACCCATTTCCCAGCCTCCGAAAAGGAGCAGTCGGTAAAATAACGTCGCAACATATCAATTAATTTACTAAATGATATATTAAAGTATAAATAGCCTTTATAAAACTACAATAATCAGTCGTGTTCTTGCATTTAAAAATATACAAAGTAGTTTCAAACGAATAACCATACAAATACCAGCACCATGCTTTTTGTATATGTCCAAGGATTTGAAGACAATAAACATGGTTTACCATTCTGGGCAAAGGAAATTGCAATTTTTAACACTGAAACCAAGGAGGTTGTGCACAAGTTTGTAAGATTTCCATTTGCTTTGGAATCTCTAAAGTTAAATACTTAAATTTTGTATCTAAAGAAGAAGAAGAAGAAGAAGAAGAAGAAGGAGAAGATGAGGACGAGGAAGAACCGTACAGCAACTTTATTGATGATGATCTCCGGGAGGCTGAAGACTGTTGTGGTCAAAATTCTACTATTTGAATTAGTACCAGCATTTTTTACTAATAAAATAGTCGTTTTCACTTTTAAATAGTTATTTTTTACTACGTAAATAGTTAAAGTTTGACTAATTTAAGATTAGTCACCATATTTGACTATTTCTGACAGTTAAAAGTAACTAATTTCTTTAATCGTTTACGGCCAACAACAAAGTATTATTTGAATTAAATGCATATACCTCTCCATGGTTAAATGACCCATAAAAGAAAAAGTTTAGCAAAGTTCAGCTCAAAACAGTAACACAAATAATATATTAAACTTTAAAATATTATGAACAATATTTATTGACAAATAAAATTTATTTTTGTAAGAGCGGCTGACAGCCGACTGGTTATGAGGTTAGGTTGACAAGCTTCTCAAGTGACAGACGTGAGTTCAATCCCAGGCTGGGTCAAAACTTTTTTTTAAATTTAAATTTACTAATTTAACTATTTCATTCAGTGGAATTTGACTAATTATTAGTGACTGCTTTTTCGCTATGACAATTAGTCAAATATGACTTATAATTAGATATTTTTGACTAATTCATTTTAAGAGAGTATACTAGATGTAACTACTCCACACAGATCCAACCATTTGATTCAAATGCGCAACATTTTCGGCGTAAAAAGTCTTACTTTATCAGTGTGCTCTTGGCACATATTTTTTTTTTTCAGTTTAAATTTCTATAGAAAAAAATATAAACGAATTCGTATTTCATTCCAAATAATTTTTGTATTTATACATTGGTACTTTTACCAAGAGAGAAACGAGACGAGGCGAGAGAAAGGCACTCTCGAGCGGGAAAAGAGTATTCTCGACGAGACGAGAGACCCATTTTCTCTCGCTGCACGAGACGAGACAAGAGAAGGACTTTTCTCGCCTCGTCTCGTCTCGCGGCATCACTAATCCGCGTACATATGAAACGTGCAGTATTTTGCAAAAATTGCAAGGGCCCTAGGATTGATCCCTGAGGGACTCCTGTTGTTAGTAAAATTTCAGTAGACAAGTTATTATCAATCTTAGTTGCCTGCGTACGATTTGATAAATAATTATATGCATTAATATCCAAGCCTACAAAATAGATAATAGAAAATTGTGGTTAATTGTATCAAAGGCCTTTGTAAAGTCCAATAATACTAGAGATGAGATATACAAGTTATATGCTGGGTATACCTGGTACCTAGGTATTTCAATATTGAATAAAATATACATGTTTTAAAATGTTGAGATGGGTACTGTAAACATTTCTCCTTAAAAATAATAAATTAACTATTTTGTGACTATGGCTCGTGATGTCTTACCAAAATTTTGACCTCTACGTTGTGTTTACCTACTTGTTTTATTAAATACATTGCTTTAAGAATCATACTTGGGAGGATTAGGTATACAAAAAAATAAAATACAGTATTTAGTTTACCCCAATTTAATTTACTTTACAAACAGTTTAAAAAAAACAAGGGGTGGCTCTTAGAGAGATACGACCAGGGAAAAAGAGCTTGAGAAAAAACCCTGTTCGGCTATGAAGTAGCAAAGGATTTCACGATTAGGCATTGTTTCTTTAAAGGTTTATGCAAATCAATGGAATGACACGACGCTCGTTACACTATCTACCCCCTACAGGTCCAAAAATAGGAAAAATGTTGTTAGTTTAACAGGGCAGTTAACTGTTAGTCTGTCAACGTTAACGTTGCCCTGTGGAGAACGAGGTCCACACTGGAAGCAACTCGCGTAAAGATTAATTTTCGGGATAAAAGTTGCGATGCCACCTAGAGAACCTAGGTGACCAGTTATCCCATTTTAGTATCTACTGCAAACTACGTACTAAAGAAAAAAGAGCATTCAAAGTTTTAAATTAACGGTCAATGCAACGAAATGTCCTGTATTACACTAATATTTGTTTTAAAATTACCGCAAAAAATGCATAATCGTGTTGGGGAAGGTCATTTGAGTTACAGGGACAGTATACAACTAAATTAAGCCTAAGACAATAAAATAAAGGAATATAAATTTTTACATTTAGCAGTAAACTTAAAAGGCAAAAACATTTTATAAAAATAGCTAAAACAAAAGGTATATCGGGTAAAATTCACTAAACGTAGTAGTGCAAAATGATCAGTTTATTTAAATCTAAATCGTTCTACGTTTAGTAGACTTTACTACATAATTATCCGTGCAAAACCGGCTAAATCCATTTTATTAAGTTTTTAGTTTTTTTTTATTTCGCTTTTTTGGGTTCATTTCTATCGACAACCAAGATAATTCGGTTTAAATCCGACTATATCCATGTTAAAATCCCATTTAAAAGGTAGCTTTAGGAGCAAAACCGGCCAAATCCACGTTTTTGTAGCAAACCCATCCAATAAATAATAATGATGAGCATGTGGTTTCGATATGTCGATACTAAAATTTGTTCTGTTTTTTCATGTTTTCACTAAATTTATTTTGTTAATATTTTTGAATTATAAAAGTTTTTTTCACATTTTATTCGTAGGTTTTTGAGCAAAACCGGCTATATACAAAACATTTTTTGAAATTTTGGCCATAATATACAATTTTTGAAAACGAAAGCATGTCTTATAAATTAAGTACCATAAAGCCCACAAAACTCAAGTTTGCTTTTTTTGTTATCTGTAAAGGCCAGGAAATCAAGAGTTTTTGCCATTTTAACAACATTTTTTATTAAAGTGGATATAACCGGTTTTGCACGGATGCTTCTCAATTGGGCTACTAAAATTAAGAACTAACCTGGGAGAATACACAAACACTTGTAAAAATTGTTTACACAGAATTTTACAATAATTGTTGTTTTAGCAAAGATTCACGAAAACGATCCGTTCTCTAGCACTTCGGAAAACTTTCTGCCGCTTTCTTTGCTTCTCTCCCGAAGTTTCGATGTTGTTTTCGCCTCATCTGGTCAACATTTCAGGCAAAATTTCGGTCTTCCACGAAACTTTGTAATTTCTTTACCTAAACCTCCGTTTTTTACCTCTTTTGCAAAGATTTTTACATTTTACAACACAATTTAAAAATTTCAAACTTATTTAAAAATAAATTTGTAAAACCTATTAAAGTACTGAAACATTACAGACCCCCTTTAAAAGGTTGGCAAATGACGTTGGACAGCTTGTCAAACTTTAAACATCCCTGTTATTCTTTTAAGTTGAGTACGCCCCTGTTCACAACTGTCCTTCGGCCTGCTCAGATCCACCACTACTAACTACATCATAGCTCACATCAAATACATTTAACGTACACGAAAAATAAAAGAAAGACTAATCAGTAAATTTAAATAGGATAAAATAAAATAAATAAACAGGAAAAAAAATTATATATTACAATTTTTTTTTTTTTCTACTTAAGGTAGGCTTATTAATTTACAACTTTATTAATAAAAAAGAACGCAAAATAAATACAGGAAAACACAATAGAATAAAGATAGTCACTTACTTAATATAAACGTTAACTGGTCTATGGTAAACTACTTATAAACAACAAAATAATTAACCAAAACAATATAACGGCTCCAAATTCACAAAGAAAAAAAGTTAAATATCGACCAAATAAAAACTAAGACATAAAGCTGATCACACACGTAAAACATAATTAAAATGGATTTTAGTGAATCGCAAAAAACATTTATAAGCGATTTATTTGATAAACTAAACAATAATATAACCAATCAAAATCTTGAAATTAAAGAAGTGGCATCGCAAGTAATTGGGTTGAGAAAAGAAGTTCATAAAGTTCTTCTAAATTTAAGTGTTGAAATATCAGATTTAAACGATACCTTTAAGCTGGGACCAAAAAACAGCCTTACAGCCCCAATTCTGATAGAATTTATTTCATACCAAAAAAAACTACTGGTTCTCAAAAACGCCTATAAGCTAAAAGGCAAATCAATATATATAAATCCAGACCTTTGCCCTCAAGATCAAGAAATAAACAAGACCCTAAATAAATATAAAAAAGAAGCAACTTCTAAGGGGTTAAAAGCAGTTATTAAATACAATAAAAATTGGAGAAGACATATACACAATCGAGGACCTAAAAAAACAAAATCTACCCTCATCCCCCGAACAAGAGCCCCAACAAAATCAAACCAGTGCTTCTTCATCACCCAATCCTACATTGAGGCAAAAACGACGTTTAGAAGATCCTAATTTGTCCCCAAATTTAGAAAGCGAAATCGATACTGAATTTATAAAGGAGATTAAAGAATTAAAAAAAATTAAGCTAAACGAGCAAAAACAAGGAACAACACCAAATCTAAAGTCTGATTCCGCATCCCGCATGTACACCAGATCCACCTCACAAACAGGAGCTCACTCTAAACCCAAATAATCTGTATACATACATGTTCTGTTTTTAAATTTTTGCTATTGATTTTATTTGTTAATTTGTATATTAAATCATTACTTGTTTAACGTTTGTATATAATATTTAATGTTTGGTATTTGTATTATATAATTTGTACTAATATTTAGATATACATAGGTTATTGATTGGTTATTTGGGCAAAAGATATTTACATTTTCAATTTTTTTCCCCTCAAAACTGAAAGAAATGGATCCTTATTTAAGAGAGTTCGATTCTAACACAAATATTATTAAAACGGACATTTTAAATAATGCATTTGAATGTAACGAAGTATTTAAAATAAATTCTAAGAACACAAATTTTAAAATGTTAAATCTTAATATACGTAGTATAAATAAAAATTTACCAGAGCTCGAAATCTTTTTAGAACAATTTTCAACAAAATTTGATTGCATAGTTCTAACCGAAACTAGGCAAGTTGATATTGATTATGTAAAACTGGATGGGTACGTGGGGATATATAGTGAAGGCACATTTAACCAACACGATGGTGTTATAGTTTTTTTGAATGATGAACTAGATTTTACATACAGAATTGATTATATTAATCAGTGTAAAGTAGTTAATGTTAAAATCAAATATTGTAAATCTAAAACCATAAATGTTATAGGTATTTATAGGCTACACGGTGTTAACTTAACTCAATTTTTAATTGATATTGATTTATACTTTAAATTATATACGGCAAACAATGATTTATGTCTTTTTACGGGAGACTTAAATATAAACCTACTAAATGAAACTGGCGCTTCAAGTGAGTACCTAGATATAATGGCGGAATACGGTTTTAAATCACTTATTAACGGCATAACTCGCAAACAAGATAAGGAAGAATCATGCATTGATCATATATTTTTAAAAGCCAATAATAATTTATACAAAAATGTTCTTCCAGTCATAGTCACAACAAATATAACTGATCACTATCCAACTGCTACACAGATTATATTAAATGATGTAATTAAACCACAAATATCAACAAGAAACTTTATTAAACAAATAAATTACAAAAACTTAAAACATGATTTACACAATATAAATTGGAATGAAGTCCTTAATAGTGAAGTTGAATCTGCCACAGAAAAATTTATTAATATTATTAAAAATAAAATAAATAAACATACAATATTTAAAAAGATTAAAAAAGAAAATAAAAAGCGTAAACCATGGATTACAACAGGCCTTATAAACTCAATTAATCATAGGGAAACTATTTTGGAAACGTTTAAAAAAACACAGGATATAAATATAAAAATACAGTATAATACCTACAAAAACCAATTAAAAAAATTAATAAATAAAGCTAAAAATGAATATTATAAAAATAAAATTAATGATTGTATCAGTAACAAACAAATTTGGAATACAATAAATAACTTTAAAAATCCAAAATCACAAGACAATGAAATCAAAGAATTACGTCACAATGATCAAATAGTATCAAACAAACAAAAAATTTCAAATATCTTCAACTATCACTACGCTACAATGGGAGATAAACTAGCAAATAAAATATATAAAATTAACAACTTTAAGGAAAATCGCTTAAGACTTAATAATTCACTGTTTTTATTACCCACATGTCCAAATGAAGTCAAACAAGAAATACAAAAACTAAAAAATAAAAGATCGGTAGGCATAGATAATATACAAAGTGAAACCATTAAACAAATTTCTGATATAATTGCATACCCTTTATCTAAGATAATAAATAAAATCTTTGAGACTGGTACTTGTCCAAAATCTTTTAAAACTTCTATTATTGTGCCCATATATAAAAAAGGTAATAAACAAGATCCCGTCAATTATAGACCAATATCCCTCATAACTAACTTCACTAAAATTTTTGAGTCCCTACTAAAATCAAGAATAGATAACTATATTAAAAAATATAAAGTTATATCGGAAAGTCAGTTCGGATTTCAGAAGGGCAAATCAACTCATCAAGCAATTGTGTCATTAACTCAAGATATCTACGAGGCTGTTGACAAAGGTACCCCAAACATATGTATTTTCCTTGATCTGGCTAAAGCCTTTGACACAGTCTGCCACGATAAACTTCTTCAAATTTTAGAAGACATTGGAGTTAGAGGTACCCTTTTGAAGCTCTTTGCTGACTATCTGAAAAACAGAATCCAACTAGTGAAGGTAGAAACACAATTTAGCGAAGCGGTGACTCCCATATGTGGGGTTCCTCAAGGTACCATTCTGGGTCCTCTACTGTTTTTGCTGTACATAAATAACTTATTTAGGGTTAAAACGGAAGGAAAACTTTTTAGTTTTGCTGACGACACCACCGTCTTTTATAAGGGTACAACATGGGAGTCATTGAAAACTAATATTGAGAAGGATTTTGTTTCCATTAAAAATTGGTTTGATCATAATCTATTAACATTAAATGTTGAAAAAACCAACTTTATGGCATTTGGTTCGTACGTTAAAAGCCTACCACAATACGACACGTTAAATTTTAATCAATTTTCGATTAAGATTTGTAAAACAGCGAAATTTCTAGGTATAACGCTAGATCCACATTTGAGGTGGGAATCCCAAGTGAAAACTATTACAAAAAAATTGAGATGTCTCATTTCCTATTTTAAATTACTTAAGCCAATTTTATCAATCCCACAGCTACATACGGTTTATGATGCACTCGTGGAGTCGCACTTAAGGTACGGTATCTTAGGCTGGGGCGGTGTCTACAAATCAATACTAAGAGATTTGGAAGTGGCTCAAAAAAGAATACTAAAGATTATTCAAGGGGTAGAAATAACTTACCCTACGGATGACCTGTTTCAGGAATCAAGAAAAATGGATTGTAGACAGTTATATTATTTGAACCTTTTGTTGCGTATGTTTCATGAAAAAAAAGGTTTTAAATTAGCTAACACCAGAAGTTGCAACTACTTACCTATTCCAAAAATGAAAAAAACTATAGGCCAACGTTGTCTAACCTACTTGGGCCCAAAAGTTTATAATAACCTACCTGATAGTATAAAAAATACCAAAGGTAACTCTTATAAAAAAATGTGCAAGAACTATATACTACAGCAACCAAGGCAGTTCACGGATAATCAAATTGATCTTAAAAACACATATTAAGTTACTTCAATTTTGCATATTTTAAATTGTCCAAAACAAGTCAGTTATTCAATTATTTAATAAATTGTTCAAGTTTTTATGCCAAATGCCTTTTATTTTATTATATTTATTTTATATTTAATTTATTTTATATTATTTTATATTATTATTATATTTATTATATTAATTTATTTTATTTTATTTTATGTTTTAAATAATTACTAACCCTTATACATAACTTACTAACACTTATTATTATTGTTATTTACATATATGTATATATATTTCTAGTATTGTCCAAAATTGTACAAGTTTTTATGCCAAATGCCTTTTATTTTATGTTTTAAATAATTACTAACCCTTATACATAACTTACTAACACTTATTATAATTGTTATTTACATATATTTCTATTTCTATACACGCACAAATGTTTAATTACATTTAAGTGTTTTAGCATATTTATTGATTTTAATGTAACTTGCAATCTATGTTATTTTTACTATTAATCAATAAATATTATTATTATTATTATTATTATTATTAATTGTTAATAGAGTTAGTAATATTAGTTCGTCAGTTCATGAGTAAAATCTTACGATATAAGAAGGAAAGTCCAAAAATATAAAATAAAAATAAACATGACACACCTGATCAAAAATAAATCATCCTTAAGTATTGAAAGTCATCTACGTCCTTGCCGGCTTCATTATTATCCTGAACATTATCACCAACATATTTGTCACCATCATGTTGACTACGTTTAAATTTCCCGATCCTCCAATTTTGTCAGTTGCTCACGTGTCAAAATCCTTTCACCTTTGGTCAACAGGTCAACAAATATTCCTCGTTAAACATTAGAGCCTCATTAAATTAAAATTGTTGCATAAAAAATAAAACGCATTACATCATGATAAAGTCAAAAATAAAAATAAATTCAGCAACAAAATTCAATGAGCCTGAAAAATAATAAGAATAGGTTTTAACCTAAACACCTGCTTTTAGTTACACCAAAAGATGTTTAACTAGTCGTTTTAAAACCGCAAAACCGAAGGAAGATCCAGCTGCGCCCCTAGTACTTTACTCAGCTGCCACTATAAGTGATTCAGCTGCGCCCTTACTTCTTTATTCTGCTGCAACGATCAGTGATTCAGAACCAAGTTGCTGGACAACAGACATCTGGCTTTATGAAAGAAACCACTACTTTTTCAAAATAATTGACTGCAAAGGAGCTTCAGTCACATTTAACTGTTTTACCCACTGTGGCACCCGCGAGGAGGGGTTACCATGGCATCGAAACCGGTTCCTCTCACTAATTTAGCGAATCCCGGGTGTATGTGTGGCACTGACATATGTCCAATTTTTCAGGTAACCGAGTTTGGGCCACATCTTAAACAACACTCGGTATATTTTGCCCCTATTCTTTAAACAAAATAAAAAATTAATCGCTGAAAGAAATATTATTTTATTTCATTTTTATATTTAAATTCGGTCACCCATTTCCTGTTTTCCTCCAAGTTAAACCTTAAGTTTTCGATGCTGCATTGTTTTTATTTTTTATCCTGTACAGCTCCATTCTTTAAAGGCAAATGAGGAGTTTTTTTGTTTTAGAATCAACTTTTGCCCTTATTCTTGAATATCCTTAACTTTTGTTGAAGGTTTTGCTTTTGCTTTCCTCGTTAGTATTCCTTAAATTGTTGACTATGGCTCGTGATCGTCTTACCAAAATTTTGACCTCTACGTTGTGCTTACCTACTTGTTTTATTAAATACATTGCTTTAAAAATCATACTTGGGAGAATTAGGTATACAAAAAAATAAAATACAGTGTTTAGTTTACCCTAATTTAATTTACTTTACAAACAGTTTAAAAAATATGACCAGGGAAAAAGAGCTTGAGAAAAAACCCTGTTCAGCTATAAAGTAGCAAAGGATTTCACGATTAGGCATTGTTTCTTTAAAGGTTTATGCAAATCAATGGAATGACACGACGCTCGTTACACTATCTACCCCCTACAGGTCCAACAGGTCCAAAAATAGAAAAAATGTTGTTAGTTTAACAGGGCAGTTTACTGTTAGTCTGTCAACGTTAACGTTGCCCTGTGGAGAACGAGGTCCACACTGGAAGCAACTCGCGTAAAGATGAAGTTTTGGGATAAAAGTTGCGATGCCACCTAGGTGACCAGTTATCACTCACGGAGGGGAGCATTTTAGTATCTACTGCAAACTACGTACAAAAGAAAAAGGAGCATTCAAAGTTTAAAATTAACGGTCAATACCCCCTTTTAAGCAACTAAACGTCCTGTATTACACTAATATTTTTTTTTAAATTACCACAAAAAAGGGAAGGTCTAAACATTTGAGTTACAGGGACAGTATACAACCAAATTAAGCCTAAGACAATAAAATAAAGGAATATAAATTTTTACATTTAGCAGTAAACTTAAAAGGCAGACATAGTCTTTTTCGCAGGACACATTTTGGAGCTGCAGTCTTTTCCAGAAAATCTTTAATGGATATTCGAACTTTCTGCGTTTTTACACCGTTTCTTTTTTTCCTGTTATACTGATTCAATGGTAATATACTGCATGTTCTGCTAGTTACCTTGAGCGACATTTGTATGAAATAATGTTTTAGCTGGTAGTCTTTCTTTACTAGACTCCAATGCTGCAATTTTTAATTTTTGTCTCCTCTCTTTTCTTTGAGAGTTTTTAAGTTTATTCCTTAAGTCTTCTATAATCTTTTACGACTTTTTTAATTTTTGATAACATTCAGCTATGTCACGTTTCAACTTTTTACGACCTTTTTACTGAGTTGGGGGTTTTAGGTGTCTCACTAGTTCCATCAACTGGAATATGTTGATACTCTTGTTGGAGGTGAATTATTGTCTAAAAATGTTTTCGTTGCGGCCTGCAACTCCATTTTTTTCTTATATTTTGCTGTTGTCTTTTACCAAGATCTTTTATACTCTTTATACATCCTTTCTCCTTTAATTTTTTATATCTCTAACTTTTATGCGTTTCTCGCTTTTCATCGGTGATTTTAGCTCTAAACTTTTGAACTCGTTTTGTACTCTTTTCTTGAAGTTTTGCCTTTTGTATTATTTTTTCTGGTTTTAATTTTAGGGACTTTTGAAAGATTTTATTTTCTTTGGTTTTATTTTTTAAGTGAGTCTTTTTTATCTTTTTGTTTTCTTTGGTATTTTTTTCTTTTTTGTTTAAAATATTAGCCTGGGTCATTTTTGTGTTCTGTATTATTAAGATTTTAATGCGGTTTTTATCTGTAGATTCCATATTATTGCTGACTTCTTTTAATCACCCTATTTTGTATTTTTTGTTGTTTAATATTTTATTATATTCGTTAATGCTTAAATTTTGCTGTGAGAGTTTTTCTTTAGTAACCAATAATCTGTTCTTATTACTTTCTAAAAGTATTTTACTATACGGAAACAGTTTTTCCTTACCGTTTCTACTTAATCGTCTTTTATCTTTTTTCTCTTCTTCATTTTGTTTCTTATATTTCTCATAAGCTTTAATAAGCTTCTTCGCGGTCCTTTTTAAGCTTGTTTTTTAATTCTGATAATGTTTTAGTGACCAGCGATTTCTGAAATAATTAACGTATCCCAAACACGAATAAATCATTAAAAGTAACGTGGCCTTTAAAATATCTGTATCCCAAATAAAAATAATAGTAAATACCACTTACGTCATTTTGGAAACTAGACGTCAACCCGGAAACATTTAAGCTACTGTTTCCGAAATGACGTTTCCGAGATGACGATATCTCACAAAATGATTTACACTGATCTGCATTATCTATCGAGATACATTTGGAGGTTAAATTACTGAACACCTGTTTAATTAAAAAAAATTAGTTATAGCGTTTAAATATACAATCCTGTTTCCGAACTGATCCATAATAAAGGTAGGGGAAGGTGGGGGAATTCTGCGCATCTAAGCAAAATCTCTAGTATCTTTGTTAAGTTTAATGTGAAATTTTGCAATTAATACCAGCGATAGTCTACTATGTTTACTATGTGTATATAATGCGTAATTTTGCGCATCATAGGGGGAAAATTTGCGCTGTATAGAGAAAGATTTGTAGGTATCTAAATAAACCGTTTATTTCTATAATATTATTATATTAAAACATAAAAATAAAACAAAACTATTTTCTCTATGAAGCAAACAAAACAAACAAAATTAAAAATAAATAACTAAAAATAAAATTTTTGTTCTTAGAAATAAGAGGAGGGTCTACATGCAGCAGTTATCACATATGTAGTTTAAGGGGTTGTTTTTTTCGCTACATTCCGCGTGTGCCCAAATGGAACTGTTTATGCTGAACAATCTAGGCTCCTGTACCAAAGTTCCCATATTGGCCAAATTTTGCAGCGCAAAATTACCCCAATTTTTCAGCGTAAAATTACCCCCATTGCAAGAAAAATATTGTTATACTAAAAAACTTTCCAAAAGTTAACCTGAACAATTTAAACATACACCAGATTACGAGGAAAGATCATATAAAGTTGTGTTATAAACATTTAAGCGATTGGACAGAAATTTAAACTTAACTCGTAGCGGAAACGACATGGATTTCGTAGATCAACGTACATGTATCACAGTTAGCTAGTGACCATGGTCACTAGCTAAAAGCTTCAAGCTTAATTGCGGTAAACTTTAGTCCCCGTATACCCAAAGCAACGTTTCCAAGTTTGCAACATTCAAAAAATGTATTATTTACTTCATATCTGAAAGAATTGTTTATGCGTAAAATTACCCACCGCGCAAAATTCCCCCACCTTCCCCTACGCACAATATTTCCTTGTTAATTGTAAAAAATATATAATTATTTGCATAAACTTACCGACATATTTTAATAAACAACACCAAAAACTATACTAATATGTATAAAACTATACTAATATAAGTATAAGGGTCTGAAGGTATGTATTCGAGGGATATTTCAATTGAAGTGATTGGTTTCCGAGATGACGAGTTTCATTCTGGCTATAAAACATTTGATTATATCAAAAATTTGGTTTTATCTTCGAGCTTTAAAATACATATTACGCAAGATAGACTATAGTCTATATATAGTCATATATGCAAGGAATGCATTACTTTCTTTTATTTATTTAAAACGAGAAAGGAAATCAAACCGCAGGGTATGGAACTTTAAAATATGAATTTGGACCCGTTTACAAAATGACGATTTTGGCTATAAAGTACGTGAATCTTACATTCTATTTGCCGGTCAGAATATTAAAAGATTTAGAGATATATGTACACTTAGGTTTTGGTTTAGGTCTAAAACAAAAATATTAAAAACAATGTATAAAGTTATAACTATGCTTTTTTAAATATTTTTGTATGTAGGTACATTATATTTTTATTTTGTACATCTCAACATTTAATACATATATATATAGGATATATATATATATATATATATATATATATATATATATATATTATTCAATGTTGATATACCTAGAACGCGTTCGAAAACTCGCAAGAGTGCACCCTGGATACACTCCAAGTTTACCTTGCGCGTTCGAATTCTGGTATATACCTAGATATATGCAACTGTCAGCTGTTCTAAAACAGCAAGTATATGCCCAGAGTGCACTCTCGGTTGTCCAAGCTTTAGACTTGGTTAAGTTAAATTAAGTTACCCGTCATGCGCATAGGGTACATCAAACAATAATTTGTATTTACCTTCATATAATTTATTTTTAACTGTTTAAAATTCAATAAAACAAAAACTAAAAATATTAAAATAAAAGAATTTATTATAATAAATTATTTAAAAAATATCAATTCTAAAAAACAAAACAAAATCTATCACAAAAACTTGAATAAACCATATAACTAAAGGGTTAAAATTCAATAATTTAATATTTATATGTATTCAGTCAAATAACAAGCAAAACCAATTGATTTTAGAACAGTACAACATAGAGGGTATAGGTATATGCTCCGCGACGCGCCGCGGCGTTCGAAAATAACAAGGTCAGGTATAATGTAAACTCACGTGATTATATACCTATCCTTATACCATATAGAAAGTACACTCCCATTTCGAACGCACTCCTAGGTACTAGGTATACCCAGCATATAACTTATGTATGTATTTATAATAATCATTTTTATAATGTACAATTTTTTAAAAAGATTTTTTTTAAATAATCTATTAGTTTAATAAATTAAATCGAATATTTTCTTATTGTTTTCAATAAAATATATTAAATTAGTCGGTTTTAAAGACAGTTGTATTGCAAAAATATGTTTTATAATTAGGGATGGGATATTTAGGTACTAAAAACTGAAAAATAGGTAACTAAAAAGGTACTAAAAAAAGCATTTTAGGTTAAAAAACAGCATTTTAGGTAAAAAAAATCATTAAAAGTTTAAGTTTCGTTTATAATTTTGTTTAGCCGCATACCCAAACACAGAACATACCCACAATAAACTATTTCTATGCAATAAACTGTGTTTTACTGAGTGACACTCACTACACAGAAGTTCTATGACAGAACATAAGCTCACTAGTAGTGAGTAACTACAAAGAAGGTAACTGTAAAGAAAGTTAATGTTACAGTCTCTAACCATAAGAAAAAATTCTATACCGTTGAGTTGCACGCCCTGGATAAAATATTGGCGCAAATTTTAAAAAGAACAAAAAAAATAAAATAAGTAAAAATACGTAAAAATAGGTAACAAATATGTGAAAATAAACTGACAAATTAAAAAATATGTAACAAAAGTATAAAAAGGTAGTTTAAAGCAAAAACCTCCAAAAAAGGTAAAAAAGGTGAAAAAAAGTTAAAAAAAATAGGTAACAAAAGTATAAAAAAGGTAGTTAAAAGCAAAAACCTCCAAAAAAGGTAAAAAAAGGTGAAAACAAGTTAGGTTCATATAAAAGAAAATCTTTTAAAACACATTTTGGCATTATTGGTTTTCAAATAGTTACATCGCTTAAAAAAAGGTAAAATAACTAAAATCCTATCCCTATTTATAATCATTAAAAATTGTTTTTATAAAAACAAAACACTTCTTACAAAAACTCGACATATTTTTAAGCAAAATAATAAACTAAACAACATTTTTCAATAAATCTTTATTCATATACAAATAAGAAAGTAACAAAATACACGTATTATAATAGTAGGTATTGGGTCTTTTTTAAATTTATTCACATTAATAAATTATATTTTTACAATTTTTCAAAAAGATTTTTAAAAATATATTTTAAATAAGAAAATAAGAAAATAAGAAAATAAGAAAATAAGAAAATATTCGATTCAATTTATTAAACTATAGTTTAATAAATTGAATCGAATATTTTCTTATTGTTTTTAATAAAATATATTAAATTAGTAGGTTTTAATTTAAGGCTGGTAACCGTGACCGGTTAACCGGTTTCGTAGAACCAAAAACCGTTAAAGAACGTAACCGGTTTAACCGTAACCGGTTTAACCGTAACCGGTTTAACCGTAACCCGTTTAACCGTAACCGGTTTAACCGTAATCGGTTTAACCCTAACCGGTTTAAACGTATTCGGTTTAACCGTAACCGGTTTAACCGTGAACGATTAAAGCTGTCACCGGTTTAACAGTTACTGGTTTAACCCTAACTGAAACCGGTTTAAGCGCGACCGTGAACAAACGAGACATAGTTTGAGCTCTTACTAGGGCGCAAATTTCTTAAAACCTCGATATTGACATCAAATGATATATTGAAAACACAATATCGATGTCATATCGAAGTGAAAAAATCAATATTGATAAACATTAATGTTTTTAAAACATAAACATTTAAAAGTTAGTAAAACAAAAGTATTGTTATTAAAAAAATGCAAACAAATACAAACATTAAAAAAGAAATAATCTATAGTTTTTTCATGTTTTCCAGTGCAGGCAACATAGTTTCGGCGAAAAGAAACTGCTTGCTACCGGAAAAACACAATAATAAAAAAATAGGGATTTTTATTATTATTTTTTATTACTTAACTATAATTATAGTTTATTTTGATAATTATAATTTATTTTGAAACTTGAATAATGTTTGTTTTTGTTTTTAATTTTTAGTAAAATTGGTGGTATTTTTATTATTAGAGATGGGAAAATTCCCATTTGACGAAAATTCCCGGAAACTTTCTATCGAAAATTCCCGAAATTTTAAGTTTAAAAAAAAAAATTTTTATTGCGAAAATATTTTTTTTTATGCCAGGGATTTGCAAAAATATATAACACATTAACTTTTTTCAAATTTTATTAAGAAAAAAAAATGCAATACTATTTTTAGTATCTTTTACTTTGGAATATTCCTATTGTATACTGAAACCTACAAAATAAAAATAAAAGTTTTACTATTAGAAATTCACTGCTAGTAAATCCTAGATATTACGTAAAAAAATTAAAAGGGACAAAGTAACTAATATATAGGAATATTGAAAAAAAGTAAAGTAAAAAATAATTCCAAACACTAGATTTTTTTCTTGGCATTGTGCTATGCCTATTAGGGTGGACCTTAACTATAGTATGAAAAAATAAAAGACTTTTTTTTTTCTCACGCCGCCCCGTAAATTTGTTCCATTTATTGAAAAAATCATTTCTATAAAATCTGGAATCGATCACATAACGGAAAGACGTGGCACATCGCTCATATATATATTATATATATGAGAAAATAATACTTTTGTAAAAATTGAAAAATACCTACCAAGTAGTACAATTTAGCCAAGTATTCTGTTTAAGGTACCAAATAAACTGTTCGATTCTCTGGCCCATGTACAGGGTGATCCATTATAAATGTCCACCCCCCCTAACTTTTTTCCTTTAGATTTTAGACAAAAAGGTTTTATATAAAAGTTGTAGGGTTCAACAAAAAGTTTTTTTTCGTGTTATGTTTGGGGGGATGTATACAGGGGGATTCAAAACCATATTACAGATAAAAATATTTTTTTTTTCCTATGGAATGACCTATATTTTATACCCTTATGTAATAACTCTTTAAACTCTGAAAAATATATAACACATTATGGATATTTTTAATATATATGGCAGAAAATGCCAAGTAGGCTCGCATACAATCCTACATTGACTGTTATGCTGTATGAAACCAATATATTAGGAAATAGAATTGAAAAACATCATGACATTTATTCTTCTTATGGATAAAATTTACTATAAATAAATAATTATTAATAATATCAACAAATTCATCATAAATTTGAGAAATAAGTTGCCTCTTCTATTGGCGAAAAATTCGAAATTTCAAATTCGATGTGCCACGTCTTTTCGTTCTCCGATTGATCTGAAATTTGAAAGAGGATACTTTTTCACAAAATGAAAAAAGTTTAGAGGGCGGCGTGAAAAAAAACGAAGGTCGAAAATAAGGTCCACCCTAATGCCTATAAATAAACAACAAAAATGTAAGAATGATTTTAACTTTGTTTATTGTTTTTATTTTGTTCACCTTTTTTTAAAAAAGTTTTTTGTGATGATGCTGAATAATCCGGCTTCATTGAGGTTATGTAACATAACTTACATTATTTATACTTCTTCTTCTGCTTTAAATTAACACACATTAAATTCTTATTCAAAGTTTCTTGGCCTTGTATCTTGGCCTTAACGAAAATCAGCGGTTAAACAATTGACATTTGGTGCCTGTTGAAAGCACATTAAAAATAATAAAAAAAAAATGAAAAAAACAAGGAAAGTTTCCAAGGAATGTTTCCAAGGAATGTTTCCGGTAGCTTAAAAGAAACTTTCAAAATGAAAATAAATTCCCAATTGGAAACTTTCCAAAACGGAAAGTTTCCTTAAAATGGAAACTTTCCGATTCCCATCTCTATTTATTATTCTAATTTCATTTTTATTGAGTATCTATTTTAAAAAATTCAAGCATGAACTGCCTGGTTGTCACGAGTAAAAAAAGGTAAAAGGGTTAGTGAAGTGATCCATTTTTATTAAAAACAAAGAATTTGCTACGATTAAACCGGTGACGGCTACAGTTAAACCGCCGATCCGGTTAACCGGTCCGGCTCGGTTTCATCAGATCGGTTAACCAGATAATCGGACTGGTTAACCGGTTAATAGGATATCCGAACCGGTTATAATAATTTAAAAATCTGGTTAAAACCGAAACCGGTCAAAACTTGTCGAACCGATTAACCGTTTATTACTTTAGGAATTGACAGCCTTAGTTTTAAAGACGTGTTTATTGCAAAAATATGTTTTATAATCATTAAAAATCGTTTTTATAAAAACAAAACATTTCTTACAAACCCTCATATTTTTATGCAAAATGATAAACTTAACAAAATTTTTTAATAAATCTTTATTCATATAAAAAATAAGTAACAAAATTCGAATAGTAGGTATAGTATATTATTGGCATTTCTTCACAAATGAAAAAATGGATTTATTTATGTTTTAGAGTAGGTATTCATTATAATTTTCCAATTGAAGTCCAATAATTTTTGTTTTGTTTAATCCCTCTTTTTAATAGGTTGCGATAATTTTCGTTTTGTTTGTTTTCTCTTTTTAATAATTTTCGATGTATTTTCTAACTCACTATTACTAGACAGTTGATCATGTTTCGATTTTAAAAATGTCTTGTATTTAAAAGTTAAAGGACTACTGAAATAGTCTGTTTCGTCACACGAGGATTCACCTGTAGTATTTGCAAGGGTTGTGTAGTTTTTGAAGTATTTTCGATATGTTTTATTTTGGATAAATTCCAGAGGAGTGTTAATTTCTTTTAAACTCTGAACTACCGTGTCTTTGTTTTTCATGTCTTTTGGTTGACGAGGACGTAATATATCATTAATAATATCAATAATATTTGAGTTTTTTAATGGTTGATTATTTACGCGATTTAATCCATTATTCCATTTTAAGTTGCTATTTTTAGATATGTGTGGTAAAAGTAGAAATGATTTTTTTCTGCATGTTTTTAGGTACTGTTTCTAAAATGTCGTCAACTGTTAAACCTTAATTTTTATTTAAATTTTTTAATTGAATAGGTTTTATCCTGTTCATTCTCTTCTTGAAGTAATGGTATACTAATTGGTTCTCTGGCCATATTGGAAAAATGCAAAAACCGTCGTAGAATTTTTTAATACGCTAACCACTTTTCATGATCATTAATTTTTAAATTTAAAACTTTTTGCATTTCGATTTCCAAATTTGAAAGTGTTTGTGGTGTAATTGTTGTCGAATCTTGTATTTTTAAAATGATTCCGGATTTATTAAAAACATTTTTTTAGCATGCTTTATTTTCGATCAAGAATTTTTTTCTTTTCTTTCACTTTTTTACAATTTTCTTAATATGATGTAAGTTTTTTCAAGTGCATAGACACTAATGAATATAGTAGTTTTAAAACTTTCTTTTATATTTTTTGTTTATATTTTTTATGCAATAAATGTTAGAATGCTTTTCATTGGTTAGATTGTTTTTATTAATTTTTATCAGGAGACGATAGACATGTAACTAAATGTTTTCCATGTATATGTTGATACAAAAATAAAACTTTAAGGATATACTATTTCAGCTACGTTTAAATAGGAAATAATAAAATAAGTACATGCAATTTAACATTTTTTATTATTCAAAAACTCATATTATAAAATTTATTCCAATTTTATAAAAAGTATACATTTTCCAGAGCACAGTTCTAGTTGTTATTTAATGTTTTTTACAATGATGGCATCACGCATTTCCTAGAGATTAGGGCACATGGATGATTTTTCCAAATCAACTACTTTATTTTTTACATACTTTTTTAGCCATGTTTTCTTAATCATCACAGGTATTGTAGGACAAGACTCTATGTAAAAAGTAAGGAAATCCTTCGAATGCAATGCTGTTTTTGTTCTTTCTATTGGAGTATTTTGCAACACCACACCAGTCTTCAGCCTCCCGGAGATCATCATCAATAAAGTTGCTGTACGGTCGTACGGTACCTCGTCCTCTTCTTCTTCTTCTTCTTGATATGTACACCATTCCAACCCGTGAACGATATTTTGTATATACAAAATTTGATTATTTTACTTAGTTTAGAGTTTAGAGATTCCAAAGCAAATGGAAATCTTACAAACTTGTGCACCCCCTTCTTGGTTTCAGTGTTAAAAATTGCAATTTCCTTTGCCCAGAATGGTAAACCATGTTTATTGTCTTTAAATCCTTGGACATCTACTAAAAGCATTGTGCTAGTATTTGTATGGTTATTTGCTTAAAACTAAACTGCTCGTCATAAAAATCGACGCACCTAGTTTTTTGAAAAATATTTGAAAGCTCGTTATTAGAAAATTACTGAATCGATTTTAAAAATCTTTGGAAATCTTGAATAGCTGATTCTTTGACTCTTATGTCTAACTTTGGGAATACGATATTTTGCACATAGCATTATACTACAGGGTGTTAAACGAAGAGATGTATTTTTTCCGAAATTTCAAGTTATTCCCATTTATGAGGCAGTTGAGTTTGATAGTCGTAATATCTCTCCCTAATATAAGTAAGGTAATCCCTCGGAACGTTTTCGAAATTTTGTGAATATCGAGGCTTACTACGATTATATGCCAATTTTTCGAAAATTGTCTTTATTTCCCACACGGTTCACCGAACGCCGTTTTTAACGAAAAAAATAGAACAACTTTGAAACATTTAAAAAAAAATACTTACCAACTAAGTAGGTATTCAAAAAAAAGTAAAATGAAAATCTTCCATGTAGATCTTGGGAAATAGCGATCAATTCTTCGTAATTTATGTGCAGTATCGTATATTGCTAATATTTTATCTGTCTCAAAGTTAATATTTCTAGAATATTTTTAATTTGAAAGACTCATACGATAGTAGGAAACTCAAACTTTATTCTTCTGAATGCATTATTCAATATTAGTAACGTAAAAATTGATAAACTTTAACAAAAATGTAAAAAACAACAAAATAAATCTAAGCCTACAGATGTTGACTATTTTAGGCACAAAGACATCGAAGCAAGTTCATATTATATTTTTCTAAGTTATTTCTGGATAAATTAAAATTCCTGGAAAATATATCGACTGAATGATGAACTTGCTCCGATGCTTGCTCTGAGAAGAAACCAAGGGCTCTTTGCGTTTCTTCAATAAATTGAGGAACATGATAAATGAGAGCATGGATCTTTGGTGTACATGTAATTCCAGCTTTTAATGATTGTAGTTTAAATTCTTTTATGTAGTCTTTATATTCATCTCCTAAGTTTTGGCCAAAGCAGCCAGAAACTACTTGATTGAACGCCTCAAATACGGGTATATACATTCATTGTCTAAAATAGGAATTATAAATCAGTAGGTAGAAAACATCCAAACAAAGCAAAGCTTATTACCTAATGACAAAGTTTTTAATACAACAATCGACTTTAGTAGTTTTCGTGCATTATTGCCATTAAATTTGCCATAATGGTCAAAGCAGATTCCAGCACTTTTCACCCATGCCTCTGCAACTTCTGGATATTTGCTGTTTAGGGAATCAAAAAGTTTTTGTACTATGCCCAGCATAAGTTGAAGTACTGGTGGTGGAATAAAGAACAAAACTGGGACATCCTCATCCTTTTCTAAAAATGCAATGAACAAAGTAAGATCTTAATTTGTTCATTGCATTTTTAGAAAACTGTATAAATGTTCCATTGATTACCGGAGATGAGGATGCTTTGACTATTATGGCAAATTTAATGGCAATAATGCACGAAAACTACTAAAGTCGATTGTTGTATTGAAAACTTTGTCATTAGGTAATAAGCTTTGCTTTGTTTGGATGTTTTCTACCTACTGATTTATAATTTCTATTTTAGACAATGAATACATACTTGTATTTGAGGCGTTCAATCAAGGAGTTTCTGGCTGCTTTAGCCAAAACTTGGCATAAAGACTACATAAAAAAATTTAAACTAAAATCATCAAAAGCTGGAATTACATGTACACCAAAGATCCATGCTCTCATTTATCATGTTCCTCAATTTATTGAAGAAACGCAAAGAGCCCTTGGTTTCTTCTCAGAGCAAGCATCGGAGCAAGTTCATCATTCATTCAATATATTTTCCAGGAATTTTAATTTATCCAGAAATATAATATAATTTTGATTCAATGTCTTTGTGCATACAATAGTCAACATCTGTAGGCTTAGATTTATTTTGTTGTTTTTTACATTTTTTTTAAAGTTTATCAATTTTAACGTTTATAATTTAGAATAATGCATTCAGAAGAATAAAGTTTGAGTTTCCTACTATCATATGAGTCTTATAAATTAAAAATATACTACAAATATTAACTTTGAGACAGTTAAAATATTAGCAATATACGATACTACACATAAATTACGAAGAATTGATCGCTATTTCTCCAGATCTACATGGAAGATTTTCTTTTTACTTTTTTTTGAATACTTAGTTGGTAAGTATTTGTTTAAAAAATGTTTCAAAGTTGTTCTATTTTTTTTCGTTAAAAACGTTGTTCGGTGAACCGTGCCCAGTTTAGTCCAAAAAATGAGCAATTGTGGATTCTTTGATTTACGTCTAATTTTGAGAATACGATATTGTGCACATAGCATTATACTACAGGGTGTTAAAAAAGGGAGGTTTTTTTTTCCAAAATTTCAAACCCCCATTCACAGGGCAGTTGACCTTGATATTAGGGAGGGGTATTACGACTATCAAACTCAACTGCCTCATGAATAGTGATGGGCGTTCCGGGTCACTCTTTTGAACCGGATCACTGGATCTGGATCACATAAGTGAACCGGTTCAGCGAACCGGTTCAACAGAACCGTTTGAATCTCAGATTAATTAAAAATAACACTTAATGAAATCATTCGGATCACATAAACTTTATGTTTATGTTAAAAATGTTTATCACTTTAATATTTAGGAGCCTTTATTATATTATATATATAATAAGGGCTATTTAATATTACATTGTATTGCATTAAATTAAAATTTTATAAAGCAATAAAAACTCTATTATTTTAATTTTACATGAAAAGTTACAGAATTTAAGTTAATTAATATTAAAAATATATTTTAATCGACATTGACATAAGGAAAATCATCTCATATTTCTGTAAGTTTGTAAAAAATTACCAAAAGTATAAATTTGCCTAACGTAGTAACGCGACACAGAACACAGAACGTAAGAAGTTCGGTCCCGAACGATCCGACCGGCATAGGCACTAGCGAGCTGCATGATACAACAGTCATAAACGAGCCGCGCCTAGAGAATCGAGATGTTTTGGTCAGATCTGGATCACAGAAAACAAAAAGTACTGCGAGCGCGGGTCGTTCTTAGCTCCAGGGAGCCGGTTCAGATCTCTCGCGACCCGCCGCTCACGGCTCGAGCCGATCGCCTGCAGCAGCACAGCGAGTCACTCGCTGCGAGTGGTGAAGCAGTGAATCGGAGCTTAGAACGGCTTGCGCGCGGCCGCTAGCCAAACACAGTTCTCTGCTTTGTAATTTCGGACCCGTGAGCCGGTTCGTTTAATTTTCGTGAACCGGTTCACGTAGATCACTTATAAGACCCGGTTCACTGAGCCGGTTCAGATCTGACCGACACATCTCTACTCATGAATGGGAATAACTTGTGCAAAATATCGTATTCCCAAAATTAGACATAAGAGTCAAAGAATCAGCTATTCAGAATTTCCAAAGATTTTCAAAATCGATTCAGTAATTTTCTAATAACTTGCTTTTAAATATTTTCCAAAAAACTAGGTGCGTCGATTTTTATGACGAGCAGTTTACTTTGTATGTTTTTAAATGCAAGAACAGGACTGATTATGGTAGTTTTGTAATTCTATTTATACTTTAATATATCAATTAGTAAATTAATTGGTATGTTAATTCTTTTCTAAATTTATTTTTGATATGATTAGGTGATTAGAAAATGTCGTTAAAAACTTTGACATTTTTAGGTAACTCGACTAATTTCCAAGTGTTCGTTTTTATTAAGGAATTGTATTCTTCATTCATAGCATCATACCAATTTCTGTCGTTTAGTTCATCTGGTATAGAAATATTTTCAATTTCTCCTATTATGGCTATATCTCTGTTTACTTCTGAATCATAAAATCTTACTGGAGACTCATTATTTTTATAAGATTCTTCAGATTTTGCTATTTCATTTTCTTCTCCTATATTTTCATTTTGTTCTTTTTATAATGAAAATTCTACTTCAGGATATTTTTTTTGGAATGGTTTATCATCAAAAATAACATTATCAGATATAATAAAATCATTCTTTTTAGATAGAAATATCCTATAACATGGAATCATATTGTTACGAAATAAGAAAATATTATTTATTGATTTATTAATTTTACTTTATTTTAATATAATAATTATTTTCCCACATAAAAGCAACAGGAAAGTTTTAGATTATTGCAGACTATTTGATTCTCAAATAGATTTACGTGGAAATTTATTGTGAGAAATGCAATCAGCAAACATGTATTTCTTGTGTATATGACGTAGTGCTCTAGTTTTGTATATAAACCCATATTGCTTGTAATGTAGATTCATTTCAGAAATAAAGCCGTTATAATGTAAGTTTGGCCTTTTAACCATACGTCACCCAACAGTCCCAATCACTACTGGTGGAGTTCCTCGTATCACATGGTGGAGACCTCATCGTCACATTGTGGAGGCGCCAACGATCTTGTACCATCACTATGAATAGAGAAAGTATCGGTACCCAGGATTGGCCGAATACTCGCTGTATCTATTCATAGAAGACTTCCTTAATAGAGAAAGCATCGGTACCCAGGATTGACCGAATGCTCGCTGAATCTATTTGGGAACTCTAAGAAAAACAAAGTCGGCGTTAGTTAAATTTAATGTCACGCAAGAAGCTTTTAGGAAAATTGACATTCAACCCATCACATCGCAGCACGGAAAAATCCATCTTCGAACCCTCCTCAACGTTACCACGATCACCGACTGGCACCGAACCGAAACAAACAAGATATTTTCTACGACCACCGAAAGAACCTATAATACCCGAAAAACAGACTGAAAACAGAAGAAGAAGAAATCCAAAACTCAACATTTAATATAGAAGACTCAGAAGACTTTAATAACCAAACTTTCAACGCAGAAGAAGAAAACAGCGAAGAAGAGGCAAATCCCGACGAAAATCAATCCGAAAAAGAAAAAGAAGACAACGTAGAAGCCCGTATCCAAAACCTTTTAAGTCCTTTACAAAATCTTTCAATTTTAAGTCCTTCTGAAGATATATCCTTACCTTTTTCCCAAGCAACTGAGATACAAGATAATCCTAAAGAAAATTTCCCTATCACCCAAACCGAACCACAAATCATCGAACACAACAATTTTAGAAGCATCCCAGACCGGAAGAACACCTGCAGTCCCAAAGTTTATTGCCCCCCCAACATTCAACCCGACGATGACCAACGCCATGACCTTTATGAAAAACTACGAAAGATGTTCCCAAATTAACGGATGGAGCGACATATGTAAAATAAATTATCTAGGATCATTTATTGAAGGAGCGGCCATTACATGGTATACAAAATACGTCACCAAACAAGAAAATAGAGAGAAAAATTGGGAAAATTTAAAAAAAGACTTTTTAGAAGAATTTGGAGGAAAAAATTTTGTGATCGCAGCAAAATTTAATTCGAAAAAACAAGGCGAAAACGAAAACATCAAAAGCTATTTTTTCGAACTACAACACCTTGCCGAAGAAGTTAACCCTCAAATGGCTTTTGACACCTTCCGGGACCACTTCGAAAATGGCCTACACCCCTTGTACTACGAGTCCTATTACCTTATTGCCCCAACGACGATGAATATGGGAGAATTAAAGAAAATTGTTTTTAAACTAAGTGAAGTAAAGGAAAGAATTCTCTCGTTACAAATGAGTAACTTGACCCTCTTGTCGCAACACGAAACTTAAACACCTCAACAAAGAGTCAATAAACCAGAACAACGAATCCAGCAGTATTACCCACAAACCCAAGTATAAAAAAGGAAGAAAGAGGAATACTACACCCCTTCCTTTTCAACCCCCGTCCCTAATGCCAATTTGTATATATTTGTAAACTAGTAGTTTCAGGCGAATAAGCTTATGATTTTGTATGTAGGTCGTTCAAAAATTTCTGGGTTACACCATTTTTAATTTCTGTACCATTATCTGACTTAAACATTTTATCTTGCTTTCAAATTAATTTTCAACGAGTTTCATAAAAATTTCTATTTTAGAACTTTTTTCATCTTTTAAATAAAATGGTTTTTCTGCTACGTTTGTATTTCTGGGGTGGGAAATACGATTCTGTTTACCATATACACATCCTGTACAAATATAACCATTCCAGTCATCTATGGTTCCACTTTTATATAAAATGTTCTTTACATATTTTATATTTTGGTGAGCCAAGTTTTAAAGGAAAAGTTCAACATGCATTTTTCATTATTATTTATGTACTTTTCTTGACCAAACATCATTCTGTACAAATTTCCATCCCGTTTAGCACTTTTCACTGTTTTATTTTCTTCAATAATTTTAAAATTAGATTGAGATGCATTTGCGTTCTGTATATAACACTTATCCAGCATTTGTGCGACATAAAATAGGTTAAAATTCATTTTTGGCCCATGTAGCACATTTTTCAAAATTATTTCAGTTCAGTTCAATATTGCCTACTCCTGTTTCTTTCAGTTTAGTAACATCAATAATTATGACTACACTAGGTTTTTTAAATTCAATAAAATTTAACATCCAGTCCAAACGAGAAGTTATATGTTGGATAGCTCCACAATCTTGATACCACAGTTCATTACAATTAAGGTTTGAATTTATTTGCCAATAGTATTAAATGCACGACGATTCGACTTAAATTTCGATTGTTGCTTCAAATTTATCATTTTTCGTATTACTGCTACCACCACAATTTTTTTTACATTCTTTAGCACAATGGCCTTGCAACCATATTTGTGGTGCAAACATGATTGATAAACCTATTTTTACATTTTAAGGGCCGGTTTTTCAATCGTTGGTTAAGTTTATCTTACGGTTAATTTCCTTAGATACAATTGTTAACACAATATTATCTAAGAAAGTTAACCGTAAGATAAACTTAACCAACGATTGAAAAACCGGCCCTAAGAGGATAGTACCGATTTTTACTAATTTTCTTAAACTTTTGACTTGAGCACAGCATTTTAAGTAAAAACCGAAACAGATAACCCAACAGGAGCAAAATTCCCTTTTAATAGTTTTTATATATTTGGGGCACTCTGCTGTACACATTTTTGGCTAATATTTCAGAATAAGTTAAAATGAATTTATCGGCTTTTGCATGTTTGCTGCATAATTATTTTTACAGTTATCTAAAACTTTGCAAAATTTCTTTATATAGCCTATTTTTCCGCATTTAAAACATTCCATTAAACTCGATTTTCCAAATTTATTGCTTTGCCTCGACACAAAAGCATTTTGAGATGTAGATTTATACACTTCTCTACTTTCATGCAATCTGTCTTCTTCCAATCTGAGACGTTTAAACATTTTATTAAGATTTTTGTATGCACCAATGACATTATCCCATGTTATACGAAAATGTTGCAGTTTAGGGTAACATTCCTAAAATTCTAGTCATAATCCAATTTTCTTCTTCTCCTTCTGATTTTAGATCTTCAGTAAGTTGTTGAATGGACTTATTTCAATAACTGACTAACTTTCATCGTATTTAAAAATTCTTTGCAAATTTTGAATGGTAGTATCTAATTTTTTAACATACAACATTTCTAAATTTTCATGCTGTGTTTTGCCAAGTTGCTATTTTTCTACTAACATTTAAACCTATGAGAGTTTGAGCTTTAAGGTCTTGCTTGCAGTTTCAACTTTGAAATAAACCTTTTGACTTTAAAGTTAGGTTTAATTTAAATTTCCAGAATATATAATTTTCTTGAAAATCATCATTTAAGATTTCCATTTGCGACTGAATCCATATTATTTAAAAAAAAAAATGACTTTCTGACAAATTATTTTTACTTTCTTTTGGCTTGTTTTATTTTTACATTTATTAAGAACTTCCTATCTGACAATATAGATATTGTGCTTCTCACCAAATTTAATTTCAGACATATGTTTTGGGCCCATAACCTGATGTTAATGTTGATGGATTTATATAAATCCATCAACAATTATATAATTTATATTTTATTACAGAAACACAATATTTCTTTAATGACAACTTTTTGACAGTTTTACAATACAACAATTAATTTTATAATTGTTTATGACAAATAAGAGTAAATAATTATTAGGGCGTTTCTCTGTAAACTGGGCAACTTGAAGTAAGAAATTACTAGGCAAGTTTTTTTGTTATATTTTTGTTGTATTTAATAAATTTTATTCGAGGAATAAATATCGGTCTATTTATTAGTATACGGCAGATGAACCAAAAATATTCCTATTACTTTGGAAAACATTGAGCATTTTCTGAAAAATCTATACAGGGGACTGTTTATAAAATCCGGAGACAAAGTTTAGATGACTTTTTTGGAATTACAAAATAATAATTATAAAAAATAAATAAGTCACAGTAACAAGCAAACAATATTGGTCGAATAATTAAACAATTAGGTTGATTCCAATATTTACTGTCTTTAATTAATTTAGTCTGAAGTGACCATTTTGCTTTGGTGACACGTCAGGGGACTGGTTTTTAAGGACTATAAAAACGATTTTGATACATTAAAGTTTATTTTATTGGATTTTGAACGTCGAGCATAGGTAGATTAGGTTATTATCTTTTGAAGTTATCTACGAAATATTTATGATCTGTTATTTTTCTAAACAATATTAGCTTGAGACAATGAGTTGCCCAGTTTACAGAGAAACGCCCATTAACAACAATCTGTCAAATGTTGAACAGTGGATGTCGTCAAGAACTCCCGTTTGCTGTGTTTCTGTAGCTGTGTGCTTTGCGAAACAGGCTGTCTATCGGGAAGGCGTTTTAAAGAAAATTAATATGGAAGTTGGTGGCAGACATTTTGAGCTCTTAATAAAATAATAAACTTTGTTTCAATGTTTATTATTGTTTTTAAGCAAAAATTCCTTATCTGTACGTTTTTATTTGAATAAGAAACGAAGTTAGCTAATGAACCTTTAGTACCTATAAAATATATTAAAATTGAATGAATGGAATTTAAATTTTATGGGTTGTGACCACTGCGCAAAAGAGTGAAGCTATTAGCAAGTAAAATCTATTGCAAAAGATGCCCCTTTTGAATTTAAAGTGTCTTTCGGTTTTTTATTTTTTTAAATCACTGCTTACTGTCCAAAAACTCTTCTGTTTCGTTTTTGTTGGGCCACTATGTATAAAAATAACATTCCACAATTATTTTTACAATTTTCAGAAATCCTTGGTTATGTGGTAATTATTATATCCAGAGTGAATTACGGCTTTAATACTACATATATGCATGTTAGGGTAAAAATTGCTTGAACTTATTTTAATATTGTAAGACCCCTCTTAAAAATTTACACATTTTTTAATTTGACAACTTAAAAAAATTTATAAACATATATATATATGTTGGGTCTTGGATCCCAATATTTAGTTTTTAAAAAAAGTTTATTTTTTGTTTTCACACACAAACACAGTTTTAATTAATATTTGATTTATTTCACTTTTTGGGTTACAGTTGTTTCGTGACTCGACTTATATAATTTAATATTTTAATTTACAAATTGGAGTTTACTTAGTAAACGTTTTATATGAGAGTTTTGAGAAGAGTGGTTTTAAAAGTATATAATATAATATTGAAATTGAAAATCAAGAGTGGGGCTGGGTTGACCATTGCATCATCTTCTTGCAGGTGTTCATAGGATCCCTTTGTTTCGAGGAGCTGAAGTTGCGTTTTTGTTGTGGGTTTTAATTGTTCTATTATTTCCGTTGGATATGATAAGTACATTGTAGCATATTGTTAATATGAAACTACTGTTTAATAATATATAACATCTCCCTCCTTATAAAAATTGTTGGTTATTGAATAGCAACAATTTAGGCTGGTATTGATTTGTTGAAATTAGGAATTGATATTTCTTCTAATTCAATATCTGGATTTCGAATATTTCGTAGAGGACGTCGTCTTTCAACTATATTTCTTACAGTTTCTCTAATTGTTTGTGAATCTGGCGGTGGTTGTGGAAAGTCACCTGGAGAAATCTGGAGTTTGGGAATGAATCTTCTTTTTTTGCGGCATTTGCAAAATATGTAGACGCATATAAGAGATATGATGAGTAGAATTGAAAGGTAGGTGAACCATGGAGTGTATTTTTGTATGAAGTTTTCGTTGATAAGGTCATCTAATTGTTCGCTGTATTTGTTTAATTTGTGTTCTGCCAAATTAAGTTCATCGAGATTTAATTTGTTAATTTTAATTGGATTGAGCTTGAATTTTTCTATTGTTGTGGGTATCTTGTCACAACATTTGTAAGGTATGAGTGGAGTTTGGATTATTGAAGAGAAGTTTGAAGTTTGATCGTTGGTTGGAAGTATTCTTGTGGAACCAATGTAACCTTGGCATCTTGGACTTATATTTATTATACTGTTTATTGTTATAAAGGCGGAGTTGGTTGTGGTGTCATCACATGTAATTGTTAAGGGGATTTTTCTGGAAATTGCAACTAACCATGAATTTTCTTCTATTAATTGTACGTTGTAGTCTTCTATGTCGAATGTTCTTATTTCACAGTTGACTGGAAGTATTTGGGGATTTTGTAGTATTTGTGCTTCACATGCTGCATTGGAATCGATTGGATATGTTACAATATTTTTGCAAATTAATATTTTTGTTCGGCTGTTTATATTCTTACATTTGTCAATATCGTAAACACTCGTGTAAAAACGATTATCATCAGAGACTGCTAAATATTTGGAATTTGTAAGGATTGTATGAAAAAGGGTTGTTCTTGAATCAGGTATGGGTATTGAATATAAATGTAACAATTTATATTTAATTTGATCGACTAAGGGAATTGAAATAACAAAGAATATTTTTGAATGTGTTCTGAAAGCTTCTAATTGAATTATATCGTAGTAATATGCAAGATTGTTAAAATTTAAGTCAAATGGTAAATTTCCTTTTTTGTTATAGCTGTAAATGTTTTTTAATTCATTTAAAAGATTTGTATGAGAGATTATTGATGGGTGTAGAATTTTAATTCTAGCGAAAGTTATGCTGTTGATAAGATTATCTAAATGTTCGTTTATTTAAATAAATGATTCAAGTAATCTTTCACACGTATCTAAAAATTTAAATTTTGTTTCATAAAAGGTTTGACTATCCGTTATATTAAAAATAACAGTTTCTATTTGTAAAATATCATCATTAAATGTTTTTTCATCTATAGATAGTATACTTGTAATTTTTGCAAAGTGTAATTAAAGTTTTTAATCGTAGATGTTGTAACTGAAATTTGATCTTTAAGTAAGTTCTCAATTTCATGTTCGTTTGAAGTTAATTTATGAATACTGTTTTCAAAGTATTGACCATCACTTGCGTCTAAATTTCCTGTTATTGATTTAAATATTGATCCTATTCCGTTAATTAAACCTCTTTTCTTTCTATAATAGTTATTTGTATCTTTATCAAGTTCTATGAATTTTGTTTCAATATTGTCGGATATTCTTCGTAATATATTTATGTGTGAGTTAATTTCCGTACTATAGTATGACATGTGTGGGTTTGAACTGATAAGTTGATCAATGTGTGATAAAATTAATTTGTTTTGAATATATGAGTCTCTTAAAAGTGAAATATCTTTATAAACTATTAATTTCCAATTGGTATTTGAAATTTTTAAATTTCCTTCGTTATGATAAAATAATCCTAAAGTATTGTCTAAAGGTTGGATTTTAAATTTTTCAAAGCATTTTGTGTTTAGAACTAAGCTTAATAATATTAATACTAATCCTATTCTTAAGTTTATCTTAAAATTATTATGATGTTTCATCTTGATTATCTGGAACAATAGAAATATCTAAATTAGAATTTCTTCGTTCAAAGCATAATTTTAATCTGTCTAAATTTACTTTTGTGCGATTATTTTCATTTGAAATTAGTGCTGAATTGGGAAAATACAATTCTTCAATGGTATAAGGACCTAAAAACTTATTTTGTAATTTGTTTCCAATTTGTGTTTCTTTTAAATATACCTTTTGTCCTATTTCAAAATTTTTTAAAGTTTTAACATGTTTATCAAATCTTATTTTTGCTTTTTCTTTTGAAAGTTCCGTTTTTGCTTTAGCTAATCTATAATTATAATTAATCTTATTATTTAAGTCTCGTATGTATTTACTTATTAATTCTTTTTCATTATACGTTCTTTCAGGTGGACGTGAAGAAGTGTGTCCATAAATAAGTTCGTATGGGGTAAATCCTGTTGTTTTGTTTTGGCTATTATTATATGATATTATTGCATAAGGCAATATTTCTATGGGATTTTCGTTTGGGAATTGATTTTTGTGTACTCGAAAAGCTTCTAACAATGTAGAATGAAATCTTTCAAGGGAACCATTTGATTGGGGGTGAGCTACTGAGCTATATGTTAATTGGAAGTCATAGAGTTTTGCTAAATCTCTTAGTAATTGGTTATCAAACTCTCGACCTTGATCAGCATGTACACGCAAGGGGGTACCGAAATGTTGAAAGTAATGCATTAAATTTCTGATGACTTCTTTAGCAGTTTTATTTTTTACATGATAGGCTTGGGTAAATTTGGTTAACTCGTCGCGTATTGTTAAAATATATATTTGTTTTGGAATTTCAAGAATATCAAGATTTATTCTTTCAAACGGGGTATTTGGTATTTCTGTTATCACTAACGGTCTGTCGGTGTTTTGTCTTTGTGATTTGGATTTGTTACAGATATCACATGATTTTATGTAATTTTCAATATCTTTTTGCATACCGTCCCAATGATATTTTTCACGTATGCGTCGATATGTTCGTTAATTCCGCGGTGAAGGTTGTTTTTAGAGTGATGATAATTTGATATTATCGTAGGTCGTTCGTTGACGTCGGGTTCTGTTACAATGTCTTGGCAAACGATAAAGTTAATTTCTTTATCTGAAAATATGAAACTAAATATTTCTGGTATTAAAAGTTCTTTGTCATATTCAATGTAATATGTTTCGTTTTCGTTAAACTTATTTTGATCTTGGTATAATAACTTGAAATAATGTTTTATTGCGTTTTTTGTGTAACACGGTATTGGAATTATAAAATACTTTCTGTTTTTGTGTTTTGTAGATAAAACTACGTTTATTGTTTTATTTGTAAATTCCTGTTGTAATTCACCGTTATCGTCTAAAATTATAAAATCGTCAATTATTTCATTGTGTATAGAAGTTAAATTGTCTTGTCTGAAAAATGTTATAATATTTTTGTGTTGTTTATGAAGCAAGGTGTCATTTGATATTTTTACTTTTGAATGATCTATTAATGAGGTCTTGTGATATTGATCTTGAAATAATTTGAATTCCTCGTCAACAGTTTCGTCTGCTAACTCTGTTTCTAACGAATAATTTTTCGATTTTGGTTGTGTTAAAATGATTTATTTGTATTCGGGATAATGCATCGGCGTTTTTGTTTAGTTTTCCTGGTTTATACAAAATTTCATATTCGTATTCCTCTAATTTTAGTCTTCATCTGGCAAGACGGCTACCAGGGTCTTTAATAGAGAAGAGCCATGTGAGTGGTCTATGATCGGTAACGAGCTTAAATTTTCGACCGAAGAGATATGGTCTAAAATGGTTTACTGACCAAATGATTGATAAAAGTTCTCTCTCAATTACGGAATATTTACATTCGGGTTTGGACAAAGTTCTGGAAGCAAAGGCGATTGGAAGATCTCTACCTATTGTTCTTTGGGAAAGCACTGATCCGATGGCGAATGCACTTGCGTCAGTGGTTAAAACGAAATCTTGGGTGAAATCGGGGTAAATTAATATTGGTGCGGATGTAAGTAATTGTTTACATTCGTTAAAAGAATCGAGACATTTTGAATCAAAATGAAATATTTTGTCTTTTGATAAAAGGCTTGTTAATGGTTTTATTATTTTGGAAAAGTTGGGAATAAATCGTCTGTAGTAACCTACGAGTCCTAGAAAACTCTTTATTTCTTTAACATTTTGTGGTTGAGGATATTTTAAAACACATTCAACCTTTGCAGGGTTGGGTTTTACACCATTTTCTGTTATGATGTGTCCTAGATAAGACACTTCCTTTCTCAGGAATTCGCATTTGTCGGGTTGTAAAGTAAGGTTGTTATTTTGTAATCGGGAAAATACTTCATCTAGACGAGAAATGTGTTCGTCTAGTGTGGATGAGAAAATTATTATATCGTCCATGTATATCAAACATCTTTCGTTTTGTATACCTGACATGACGTTATCCATCACTCTCTGAAAGGTGCTTGGAGCATTTTTGAGTCCGAATGGCATTCGTTTGAACTCAAAATGTCCATTATCGACTGAAAAAGCTGTTTTTTGAATATCGGAATGTTCTATTTCGATTTGATGAAAACCTGAGGCAAGATCTAGAGTTGAGAAATATTGACATTTGCCTAGTTGGTCTAGAAGATCTGTTATGTTCGGAAGGGGGTATTTATCTCCTACAGTAACTTCGTTTAGTTTTCTGTAATCGATAACTACGCGCCATTTTTGGGTATTAGAAGCATCTAACTTCTTGGGTACGACCCAAACTGGTGAGGACCATGGAGAAATAGATGGTTGAACAATGCCTTGTTCTAGCATCTTGGAAATTTGTGACTTTACTTCTTGTTTGTGAACTTGTGGGTAACGATAACTTTTTGTAAAGATAGGTTTTGAATTGCCAGTGTCAATTTTATCTTTTATTTGACTTGTGAAGGATAATTGGTCTCCTTCAAGGTAAAAAATATCTGAATACTTTAAACATACGTTGATTATTTTTTCTGATTCCTCATCGTTTAAATGTTGTAATCTTAATTGATTTACAATTAAGTTTTGTCTTTCAAAATTTATTTGCTTATTGTTATTAAATTTGTTGTAATTTAATACACTTTCTAATTTTATTGGTTCTAACATTAATTCTGGTAATGTTATTGTTTTGGAAATACTGTTTGAGTTGGCTAGTGTAGTTATAAATTGACCTATCTACGTGTACTAGTGAACTTGCTAATTTGACGTTATCAGTGTTTAAACAAGGACATACGGCATCCGTGTTTCTCAAATTACATTTTAATTTGTAAACTGTTTCCGTACGTGGTTCGATTGTTATTGTATTTTTTATTTTATTTTGGCTTTGATCTAATAAAATGTTTTGATGATTACTTGTTGTATTTTGATTTAAACAATATAAACCTATTGTTTTAAAATTAGTATGTAATTTTTTGTTTTTGTAATCAATGTTACATTCATAATGTTCAAGAAAATCACTACCTAATATTGCGTCAAATTCAATTGGTATTTCTACAACATAAACTTTGTGTGGATCATTTTCTTTTAAGGGTAACCATGTAGATTTTTCAACTTTTATTTTACCATCAGTAATACCTTGAATAAAAATGTTTTCGTTATTTAAATCGAAATTGGTTAAGGTGTGTGGGCGTATCAACGAGATACCGGCTCCAGTATCGATTAAGAATTTGTATGTTTTTGTTGAGTCATAAATATAATAAAGGTTTGGGGAATTAAAATTGTGTAGTTTTATAATGTTATTTTGTTTTACATGCTCATTGTTTGGAATGTTTGGAACATTTCGTTCTCTTGAACTTGGGGTTGACTGGTTTGGTTTTCTAGAGTCGAAGTACCAGTCATTTCTTGACTCTCTTGGGAGTTTAAATGATGTTGGCGATTTTTGTAAAAAAGGTTGTTATTTGGTGGTTGGTTATTTCTTTGATTTTGATTGGAATTATTTGCGTTATTCTGCGAAGTATTTGAAGTAATTGTGGAATTACTTTGAAAATTGCGGTTTTGATTATTTTGGTTGTAATTATTATTTTGATAATTACTATTTTGCTTGTTTTGATTGTTATAATTTCTTTTATAACACTGATCAATTGAATGACCTGGTTTTTTACAATAATTACATGATAATTTTTGTGTATTTTGTTTTGGTTCAAATTTTGGTTTATTGTATCGATTTTGATATGGCGATTTTTGTGTTTCAAAGTAAGAAAGTTGTAATTCTCGCTTTATGCGTATTGCAGCGTCTACTAAATCTTTTGGATTTGAAGCTCTGACAATGGAACCAATTTTTTGATCGAGTCCCGCGTAAGTAAAGCGTCAAGACACATTGAGTCTAGCAACGTGCATTGTGATTGTTTTTGTTCAGCAGTAAAATTTTGCTGATTTACCGAAGAATGCAATTTTGCGTTATGACTTTGAATTCTGTTTATGAAGGATAAAGCACTTTCTTTTGGACCTTGTTTTAATGTTTGCAGATCATGAATAAGACTATTCAAATCACGCGAATCTCCGAAATGTACGATTAATAGTTGTTTTATATCTCGCCAAGTTTCAACGTTTCTACAATTTATTAATTGTGATGCTTTGCCTTTTAGTTTATTTTTAATATGAACGGTTAATAAAAACTCTTGCTGGTCTACAGCAATCGAAAATGCTATGTCGCATGAATTTATAAAAGCATTTAGAAGAATCTGATCACCATCATATTCTGGGATTAACATAAATAGTTCTCTCAATTGATAAGGTTCTATGGTAGAACTTGCATTTGTAGTTGAGGGTTGCTGATTTTGCGAACCTTGTTGATCTGGCGAATTGTCATTTTAATATAAAAATTTTTGTTAATTGATTATTGCTTATCAAGTTGTAGATAAAGATTTGATTCAACGAAATCAAATTTGAAATTGGATTAAAACAATTAGGAAGTTTACATATAATCCTCCTAGATTGTAATCAATATTGATTAAATAGTTTTTGCTATTTAATTTGGTTTTGGAAATTGTATGAAAGGAAATACAGTCTTGGTAAAAATCGGACTTACATGGGTATTTTTCCTTCGACAAAAAGTGTTGACAGTTCGGACAGGGCTTCACTGGGTGTTCCTTCCTCTGAATTGTTTTTCTATGTTGTTTTGATCAGACAGGGGTTTCACTGGGTGTTCCTTTCTCTGATTTTCTTGTGGTTCGTTGGGAATGTTGCTTGGACAGGGGCTTCACTGGGTGTTCCTTCCTCTGATTTTCTTGTGGTTTGTTGGGAATGTTGCTTGGACAGGGGCTTCACTGGGTGTTCCTTCCTCCAAAACTTGTTTTTCCCGTTCGCGAATTTATCGAAAAGAGTCTTTTTTTTTCACTCAAAACGATAGATCACAAATCCGTTACGACTGCGCCAATTGTTGGGTCTTGGATCCCAATATTTAGTTTTTAAAAAAAGTTTATTTTTTGTTTTCACACACAAACACAGTTTTAATTAATATTTGATTTATTTCACTTTTTGGGTTACAGTTGTTTCGTGACTCGACTTATATAATTTAATATTTTAATTTACAAATTGGAGTTTACTTAGTAAACGTTTTATATGAGAGTTTTGAGAAGAGTGGTTTTAAAAGTATATAATATAATATTAAAATTGAAAATCAAGAGTGGGGCTGGGTTGACCATTGCATCATCTTCTTGCAGGTGTTCATAGGATCCCTTTGTTTCGAGGAGCTGAAGTTGCGTTTTTGTTGTGGGTTTTAATTGTTCTATTATTTTCGTAGGATATGATAAGTACATTGTAGCATATTGTTAATATGAAACTACTGTTTAATATTTTATAACATATATATATATATTTATACTTTTTATATTATTCAGTTTGTTGATGCATTATAGCGAAAATCCCATCTAAAAGTCCGGAAACTGAAATATATTAGAAACAGTAGGAAAGCCAGAAAGTAGAGCTCGAGACAAGAGAAGTCTATTTAGCAAGTCAATAGGATTCTTAGCATTTTTAGATGAACGGACACATAAAATATTTTACTCATCTCACGGGTCTTTGCAGGTATAAATAAATTCCATTTCTTGGAAGCTAATTTCTTTTAACTTTTAATCGAATATTAATATAATTTTTTTTTAATATATGGTATTATTTTGCGTTTTAGTGTTGTAGTCTGTAAAAACCCGTATGGACCAATCCAAAAATTCGACTGTCAAATATAATCTAAGTTCACATTCTACTTATATTAATTATTTTAATGGTTTAACAAATAAAATTATGTTTAAAAGATAAAATATTGTATGCCATGCTGCTGAGAAGTGTCTTTTTCTTGCTTAATTTTAGGCCTCAGCTACGCGTCGGTATTCAAACTTTGAGCTCAGTACAAAAAGTCTCATTTCTCAGCCTTATGACATAATTAACTATTATTTGTATAACATTTTTATAGTATATAATATATTAATCATAAAGCATATTAATAAAAACTAAGCAACAAAAATAAATTTTATTTTGTGGAAACAAACTTGGGCATGCAATTTTTTTTAAATTTTGGTTCGGGCTTCCTAAAAATTATTGCGTATATAGCCTTCTTAGGGGTAGGTGATTCCATCTATTGTAATAATAATATAATAATAATAATAATAATAAAACTTTATTGCCATTAAATCTTATAGAACAAAAGACATTAGCAGTGTCAAACATATACAAATTAAGTAAAAGTTACATATAAAAACATTAAGATTAATTAAAATAATTTTTAAAACATTAAACAACTAAATTAAATAAATAAATATGGGAAAAAGGCTAACAAACAAATTCCGTAAATATATACTAGTGCCCTATAAAATCACTAAATGAGTAATATTCATTTTCAATCAATAATATTTTCAATTTGCTTTTAAATAAAAAATAATCATTTAATGATCTTATATCATTTGGGAGAGCATTAAATGCTTTAATAGCATTGTATTCTGGTGATTTTTTATAATACTCATGTCTATGTAAGGGTAATCTTAAATTGTCTCTATTTCTTGTTATCATGTTATTATAAATTTCATGGTTTCTTGTAAAGAGTTCAGGATTACTCTTAACAAACAACACCAGCTTGTATATATACAAAGATGGAACTGTAGGTATTCCCAAATTCCTAAAATAGGTTCGACATGAAGTTCGCAGAGTTAATTGAGCAATACATCTAATTATTTTCTTTTGAATTTTAAATATTTTATCAATATGTTTAGTGCCTCCCCAGAACAGGATTGAATATTCAATTAAGGACTGCACGTATGAGTAGTAAAAAATTCTTAGAGAACTTGTTGAAACTTGATCCCGCAAAAATCTTATTAAGTAAGTTGATGAATTTAACTTTGAAATTAATTGTCTAATATATACATCCCACCTAATGTTGAAATCGAATGTAACACCCAAAAATTTAACTGATTCTACTTGACAAATTGATTTGTATTATAATAATAATAATAATAATAATATTTATTTATTTCAAAATAATTTGTACATTTAAAGTAAATTACAAAAATATTGGAAATATTGTCACAGGAGAAAAGTATAGAGCTAATATGTTAAAAATTCATTGAAATCATATGGCTCCATTTCAAGTAAATAATTAAAAACATTTGATTTAAAACTATTAAAATTTTGAACAGTCTTAAGACGAGTTGGTAATTTATTATAACAGACAATACATGAATAAAAACAACTTTTTTCATATATGGTTAATCTATGACTAGGATACAGGTAACAGTGCGTTCTTGTGTTTCTACTAGATTTAAGTTGTTCAAACAAGTGCTTGTTTTTAAACATAAAAATCAGTAGTTCGTATATATATAACCCAGTAACTGTCAATATTTTACTTGATTTAAACAAACCTCTACAGGACATGTCACTTTTTTTATTATTAATAATTCTAACTGTACGTTTCTGTGTGACAAAAATGTTTTTGATATTTTTGCTTTTTCCCCAAAAAATAATCCCGTACCTTAGCAGAGATTGGAAATTTGAGAAATACACTACCATTAGTGTTGACTTATCAAGGTAATTTTTTAAAACTCGTAGCGAATATGCTACCCCATTCAATTTGCTACATAAAAAATCTGTGTGAACACACCAATCTAGATGTTCATCTATATGTAATCCAAGAAATTTAGTCGCAGATGTAAAATTTATTCTATTTTGGTTTATTTTTGCACTAGCTGGAGTGGTCAATTGATCTTGAACTTTTTTAAACAGAATACAATTTGTTTTATCAGCATTTATTTTTACCTATTCATAAAAAAATACCTTTCAGTAGCTTCCATCAAATTTCCAATCTCTGCCAGTACATCTGGGTAAGTTTGTCCCCTTACAAGCAAGTTTGTGTCATCTGCAAAGTTGACCATGACCTGATTTTCACCAAATACCACATTCTCAATATCATTTATGTAAATAAGAAACAAAAATGGCCCTATGGTGCTTCCCTGTGGGATCCCCAGACTTATGTGCTGTGTCTCAGAACCAAAACTTTTACCATCCTTGACCAATCTAACCCTTTGGCTTCTACCTGTCAAATAGGACTGTGTCCACCTCAATGCACAGCCTCTTACTCCATATTTTTCCAACTTTTTATATAGTATGTCGTGATTTAGACAATCATATGCCTTAGACAAATCAATAAATAGTCCCAGTGATAGGTATTTGTCTTCAAAGCTGTCAAATATTTTTTGCAAGAAGCTGTGCACCGCTGTATCCACAGACCTACCCTTCAAGTAGCCGTGCTGATTTTGATTCAACAACTTGTTAGATGTAAAAAAAATTTACACATAACAGTCTCAAAAATTTTGGAAAAGGAAGATAGTAAGCTTATTGGTCTGTAATTGTTCATCAATTTAGGATCGCCTTTTTTGAATATTGGGCTAACAACAGCAGTCTTCAGTTGGTCAGGGAAGACACCATACTTCAAAGAGTTGCCTACAACATATGCCAAGGGTTCACAGATCTCAAGAATGCAGTCTCTAATGACAGCAGTTGGCACCTCATCTGCACCACTACTCAACTTATTTTTAAGATTATTAACAACATTTATTATTTCATTGACAGTCACTAGAGTTACATACATAGATCTGGGGTTATGTTTAACATAACATTTAAAATCTACACTTTGCATATTCCTAATTAGGTTAGGGGCAGCCTTTACTAAAAAATTATTAAAATCATTGCACAGTGTTTCAGGATTTTCTGAAATATCAATCTCTTTAGTGTGTTTTTTAGAACTTATTAAGCTATTAACTATTTTCCAGACAGTTTTACTTTTATTGTCAGAGTTAGATATTTCATTTTTAAAACCTTTCATTTTTGAAGATTTTAAAGCCCTATCATACAATATTTTGATGTTCTTATATTCTTCTTTAAAATTTGGATCATGATTACTAATTACATAAAGGACGTCTAATTGGTTTTTTAAGTTTATCACAGTTTGATCACTTTTAGTTAAATCAGTCTTATTTGTCTTATTTATTTTTACAGGTTTTTTTGGAAAACATTCATTAAAAATGGGTAAAAAAATATTTAAAAAACAACTCCATTGTGCATTTATATCTATAATAGAACATGAATAAACAGAGAGCCAAGTAAGTTCACTTAATCTCCTTCTAAACAATTCTTTGTTTTTGACATTAAAAAATCTCTTAAAAACAGTTTTTGAAATATTGACATTTGTATTTAGGTTGTAAATCGTTATTTTTTGAGCTTTATGGTCCGATAGCTGGTAAGGATTCCAGTATTTGTGATTTAGAAAACAATAATAAATTTGTTTTGGATCCGTTCAATTTTAGATTGTTCTCATTGCAAAATGCAGTCATTCCAGAGGTAATATCATTTAATACAGTTGAACAACTTGCCATTGATGATTCGGTTACCAGACATGAGGTATCATCAGCAAATTGAAATAAATTTGAAATACCTAGATGTTCATACAGATTATTCATGTACAAAACAAATAACAAAGGTCCCAAAATAGATCCTTGAGGAACTCCCTGCGTCATTATTTTGCCGCTAGAATAAATTGTCTGTTTTATATTATTGGTTAAACTTGGAATGGCTACAAATTGGGAACGATTTGTCAAGAATGACTCAATCAAATTATTTGCATTACCTCTAACTCCATACATATCCAATTTTTCCAGTAATATGGAATGCTTTACGGTATCAAATGCCTTTGATAAATCGAAATATAGGCAAGCAACTTTTTTATTTTTGTCCAATGCCGAAATTATTTGAATTAGTGAATTATATATAGCTTGTTCAGTTGAATTTTTTTTCAAAAAGCCAAACTGGCACTTATTTATAATGTTGTTAGAATTTATAAAGGTTATTAAACTATCATAAATATTTTTTTCTATGATTTTAGAAAAACAAGAAGCAATAGAAATACCTCGGTAATTGTCAAGATTTTGCCTATCGCCTTTCTTAAATACAAGGATGGTTTTATTAATTTTTAATTTTTCTGGAAATACTCTAGTCAAAAAACAACTATTTACTATGTTGGATAGAGGTAATGCTATTTCACATACAATCTCTTTCAAAACAGTTATAGGCACCTCATCGATACCTGTTGATTTCTTGTTTGGCAAGTTCTTTATGATTTTAATAACCTCGTGGGGATTAGTTGGCAACAAAAAAATACTATTGTTATTATTATTTATTTTATGTTCTGGATTAAAATTTAACTGACTTTGTTGCAAAGAAAACTGTTCACTAAACATACTTGCAATAATTTTTGAATCACTTACAATTTCATTATGTTCATTTTTTATTTTAAATTCATTAAAATTGTTTTTGTTTTTAAAATTAATGCTTTTATTATAAATTTGCCAAGTAGCCTTAGATTTATTTGTCGAGTTTAATATAAAATTTTCATTAAGTTGAATTTTATATTCCCGTATTATTTTTTAAAAAAATTTCTTTCGGTTTTATATAGTTTTAAAATATCTTGATCGTTCGTGTTTAGATATAATTTATAAAGGTCATGTATATTATTGGACCATTCTTTGGCCTCAAGGGGTATCCAACATTTATTATTGCAATTGTATATTCGTTTTTTTGTTTTGGGGAATGCACTGTCGAAGTAATGCCAGAATATTTCAAAAAATGTGTCATACTTACAGTTCGTATCAGTATTATTATATACTTTATTCCAATTTTCAAGTTTTATTAAATTTACAAATCTCTTTATATTATTCTTATTAAAAGTTCTTGATATTTGGAACTTTGCACTGTCCCCAATTGAGTAAGAATCCATCAATAATAATGATATTGGCAAATGATCAGATATTGAATAGTTTAATAAAGAACAATTTAATCTATTTTTTGTTTTATTACTAAAATATTATCAATTTTTGTGTTTAATCTTGTATTTGAAGTAACCAAGGCATTCAAACCATAGGACGCAAGAATATTTACAATTTGACTAGCAATGGAATTTTCTAGGTCAGTATTATTAAAGTTAACATTAAAATCACCACATAAAATTATAAAATAGTTTTTATCCAATAATAAATTAAGTAAGTCCTCCAAAGAGTTAATAAAAATATTAATATTCCCAAGAGGAGATCTATAAAAATTAATTAAAACACAATATGTATCAACGTACTTAAATTTTAAGCTACAATATTCAAAATCTTTTTCAATTTTTGGATAATTCAAAGTAAAGTTTTCAATAATAAAATTATGTCTTATGTATATAGCAACCCCTCCACATTTATTTAAAGAGCGGCAATAATAGTCAGCTAAATTATAATTTTGTAGGCAATAGATTAGTATTTCATCTTCTCTAAGCCAGTGTTCCTGCACCGCAAAAATTGAAGGAGAAATATCGCTTAAAAATATATCAAGTTCATTTATTTTATTTCTAATGCATTGGCAATTTAGGTTTATTAATGATAATTTGAAAGAAAATATGTTTTTAATTTGTTTGATTGAACTCTGGTTTACGAAAAATATATATATTTTTTTCATCTAAAAGTTCAGGATCCACGCTAACCTTAAAACTTTCACTCTTGGAGTTTTTCCACTTGGGAAGAATGTCAACAGTAAACTCATTTTTAGGAAAACGTTTAACCAGATATTCTTTTAGTTGATTTGTTGTTGTACCGGGTGAAGCACGGCCCACGTAGATCCAAGTTCTTCTTGGGACTGCTGTAAGACCGCTCTGCTTGTCATCGGAATTAGTATCGGTGACCATCGTACCCTGGCCGAATACTCGCTTTACTTGTTATTTCGAAAAAACTAGATGGGCTTCATAAGTCGGTAAAGTATCTTAATTTATACACCTTTAGTTCGGTCGATTGGCCGCCAGAGGACCTGTATATGCACTTGTATGTATTTCACGTATGATAATAATCCCGATACGTTTTTCAATGCTTACGAAACCCTTAAATTTGGCAACATCTCAAATTCTGCTGCAACATAAAAATCTATTATTAAATGCCGCAAGAAATTAACGTTTCTACACTGTGAATTCTACAGTGTTACTTATAATAATAAAAACTCGATTAGGATAAATATTTTATGACAAGTATGTTTTAATTCTTAATTTAACTTCCACATATGATTTGGCAGGGTTTGCTTAAGCTTCGATAAAAGCTAAAAGATAAAAGCTAAGGGAATTAAAAATCAAATTAAATTTAAATTTTATTTACAGTTTAACATCGTAAAATAAAATATTTTTTAAAATAAAAATATAAAAACTGGTCTTAATAAATTACAGAGACTCAAATTTACAAATATTTTTATTGATGCATAAACGTGAGTTAGATCATTTTATATATTTTTAAATGAAATTACTGTATTTTTTTGTTGTTTTTAAGCTCTACCTTCTACTTTCAAAAATAGAAAAAATAATAGAAAAATATTAAAAACAAAAATACTTTTAAAAATATACCAAATTTATCTTTTATATTTTGGAAGATATTAAACAAAATATCAAAAATTATTATAACCTTAATAATAATAATAATAATAGGCTTTATTTCAGAAGACATATACATGTGTAGAAAACGTCAAGGTAAATTTGAAATAGACAAACATAATACATAAGAAATTACAAAAATAAATAAATAAATTTTAACAACTTTAGCTAGATTATAAGAAATTCATTCAAGCTATAAAAACATTTGGACAACAAATATGACTTCAAAAGTGTTTTAAAAATGTGAACTGATTTTGAATTTTTAATTTCCAAAGGAAGTCTATTAAATATATTTATTCCTAAACTGTTTGGAGACTTTTTACCTAAATTTAGTCGATTAAAAGGTATTCTCCGATCAATTTTATTTCGTGTATTAAAATTATGGACATCACAGTTCATTGAAAATTTACTTTTATTTAAAAATACGTATATACATAATTCTAAAATTTGAACGCATGTGACTGGCAATATATTAAATTTCTTAAATAAATTTCTACATGAATAATCATGTGAAACCCCAGCTATGCATCTGATAATTCGCTTTTGAGAAATAAATACATGCTCAGCATAGGTGATCCCCAAAAACAAATACCATAGCGGAGTCGACTGTCTACTTGGGCATGATATAAAGAAAGTAATGGTTCGAAAACCAATACTTGTCTAAGATTTCTAAATAAATAGACTAAAGAACTTAACTTTGAAATCAAAAAGTCACAATGATGCTTCCAATTTAGTTTCTCATCAAGAATAATACCTAAGAACGTAAGGTGGTCTTTTCTGGATATATCTAGGCCATCAATCGACAAACTTAAATTGAGAAATTCACTAGGCCCATAACCCTGAGTAGAGAATCTCAAGTCTTGGTTGCATTCAGATAGAGTGAATTATAGGCAAACCAGGACGATAACAAATCCAGGTTTGCGTTGCACTCCATCTCAAGAATATGGTTACTTTTGTTTGATATTACAATTGTTTTATCATCGGCGTATAGCGTGGTTAAACAGTTTTCCTTCAAGTGTAGCTCTAAGTCATTTACATAAAGTGTAAATAGCACAGGGCCAAGAATTGAACCCTGTGGTACTCCCAAGCATACACTACTTAGGTTGGATTTAATTGTGTTTGTATTTTGTAGAGAATTGTATTTAATTGATACATATTGCAATCGGTTACTTAGAAAACTATTTAGCCAGCCGTACGCCAGACCTCTAATACCATATCTCTCCATTTTATGCATTAGTTTACCATGATCAACACAATCAAATGCCTTACTGAGATCACAGAATATCCCAGCAGGACACTCTCCCTTTTCAAGGGAGTCAATGTGTGTATAAAATGCATTTATTGCTGATGCTGTAGAGCAATTAGCACGAAAACCAAATTGGTTATTACCAAGGATTCTATACTTACCAAGAAATGGGACTAGCCTCTCTAAGAAAGCGTATTCAAAGATTTTTGACAGGCTACAGGACATAGATATTGGTCTGTAGTTATCGATATGATGTTTATCATTTTTTTTATAAATTGGAACAACCTTGTTGACTTTAAGTCTCTCTGGGAAATCTCTGAAAATGAGAAGTTAACCAAATAGACAAGAGGACACAATATTTCTTCTGCAATGGACTTTAAAATAAAAGGAGGAATATCATCCGGTCCCGCGGTTTTCTTTGATTTAAGTTTATTTTTTAGAATTGATAACATTTCACAATTAGGACAAGTTTATTAACTACATTTAAAGGAGCATTTAGGCCGTCTTTGTTGGATTGGAAGAGTTAAATATTTTATTTTGATAATATTGTTTTTTTGTTTTTAATACTAGATTAGTATGCTCTTTTCTTAGAATTTTATAATAATCGATAAACTCCGGAAACTTGCATTTTAAGGCATAGGTATACACTTTTTAAATTACAACTGGATTGTTTAATTTCACTTGTTATCCAATGCTTTTAACACCCTGTATCTCAGAAAGAAGCAATATTTGGATAAAAGTTTATAGGAACTATAGTTAAAATAATTTTCTGAATTCGCTGGTAAAGTCCAGCTACTAAAACCTGGGACACCCTGTATAAGTGAAGAACATTTTATTTTTTGGGAACCCTTTAAAATTATTCCTACCTACATTCTCCAATTTTTATATACATAGTTTTAAATCATACTAGAGTTTCCATATAGGCCCGATAAAATTGATTTCGAAAAAAAAAATCTAATTTTAGTATGTAGGTGGAGCACCTAATGGACCTTTAATAATGCATTTAGCAACTTTTGTTAACCAGGCCGTATAATTTTACTGTATTTTTCGAGTAAGGTGGATCGAAAAAAACGGTAAAATTATATTTTTTTAGGTTTTTTAAATTCGGAATTAATATTTATCTAATTTTAAATTTATTTTTATTTAAAAATGATTATTATAATTAAAAAACCTTAAAATTACGCATATTATTACTTTAAGTATTATTACATTGTTTTATTATTTTAATGTAATAGAGCATTTATACAAGTTTGTTTGCAAAAAATTAACCTAACATAACTGATTGGTATTTTATATTTCTCCTATTGCCATGCATTACCTATGAACACCTGCAACAGCAGATCAAATTCCGTATTTCATAAACGCTTTTATCACAGCATAAGTGACGGCAACACCGCCGGGCTTCTTAACAACCGCCAGCCGTCTTTGAGTTTATGCAGTGATCGATAGATTTTTATATAATCTCTAAATATTAAAATAAAATACCGAAACCCCTTGCCTCTTAACCCAGGCTTCGCTTTGCCTGTAATATTTAGTGGGCTTCGTATTGGATGAAATATATATATATATATATATATATATATATATATATATATATACATCCCGCCTACAATGCTGCGTCAATACATTATGAAATTTGCATTCAATGCTGCGTCAGGTGTAATGCTGCGTCGTATATTGACGCAGCATTACATTTAAGATTTATTTTACTGGTGACGTCATGACAATCCCACACACCGTTTTTAAGGGTGACGCAGCATTGATGGTTTTTTGTAAAATACGTGTATATTGAAGTTTGGCAGTTTGCCGCAAGGGTGCGCTTTTAAATTTGGTGTATATTGAAAAAGTGAATATTTCTTTTAAACTTACGGTAATCCTGCATCAAGTGAAGCTGACAACAATGTACGACGCAGCAACGTCGATACAATGTACTTTATATTATTCGACGCATAAATAACGAAGATCGTTAAACGAACGCAGCAATGCTGCGTCGAATGTGTTAATGTGAATTTTAGTATAAGTGTTTGGTAGCCAGTGTGTTTTATAAAATTATTATTGCCAAGTTCCTTTTAATAATTATATCTATAACTTTAAGAATAAAAAAGAGTAAAAATAGTAATATTTGTCCCGTTTGTAAGGCCTCCAGCCCAGGGATGGGAAACTGACGTAAAAATTGGGTTTATTACATTTTATACATTGACTATGTAGTAAATGTAGTATGTAGTAAATCACAGAACATAGTAAATTATTGTGTAGTAAATGTAGTAGGTAAATTACGTGATTGGTATTTTGGTTGAAATCATGACTGTTAATGAGAATGTAAAATGATTAACACAATAACCTAACTTCTTACTCAAAAAAACGTGGTTTTGTGTTATTCTATGAGCTGTCTTTTGAGTTTGACCTGTCAAACTTAGAAGTGCTGTGGGCTCTTGTAACTTTGCAGGTTGATATAATTTGTTGCTTTTGTCAAATGAAATGACTAAATACTAATGAACTAATACAATTTTTTTTAAATAATATTTTTACTTATAGATATTTGGTTTTCTCTGGGACGGTTCCAACTTTCTTATTTTTAATAAAAATATCCCTTTTATTTGCATTTTTGGATTCCACATACTTTTTGAGTCATGCTCTGTAAATATATTTTTCTAATCATATTAAAGAATTTGTACATTTCCTATACTTTTTCAATTAAGAAAGTGGCTCAGTCTTAAACTGTGGAGAAAATTGAACTCTTTCTCCACGGTATACCGCGGTAGTATAATCCTACTAAGATTTAATATTACTATGACGATTACACGGTCGTTCATTATTTTCTTAAAAATTAATTGACACTGACTTTTGTAGAAACTTTCCGCACGCAGGTAAAAAGATATAGATATAGAATATTTTTCGATATATTTTTTCCAAAAAATATTCTAAATTAGCTAAAAACTTTCAATCTTTAAAATGCTCTGTAAAATTGTTAAATTAAAGATACGCTACCATACGATAATTGGGACGATATGTGATGACAGCTACAATAATAATAATGATATTATCCAAAGACGAAAGTAAACAGCTGATTACATTTCAGGACGGAAAGTAAACGGCTGTCCTAGGACAAAAACGTGACGTTTTCAAAATATTAAAAAGACACCATCCTTAGTTTTTTACATACAATTTGGCCCTTTATATTTTAAAAAGGCAAAAAGTTTAAACAAATTTAAATTATAAATATTCGTCACTCCTAAATTGATTAATATTGATAAAAAAACTTAAATTGGAAAGTTTAAACCGTTTTGACTTATTCTAAGACGTAGTTAAATAAAGATTTAAAAATCCTTTAAAATAATCCCTTTTTTATTTAAGGTTTTGGTAAAAACGCCTCCTTAGATTAGGAGCACTTTTTTAATTACAATTTAAAAAAATGCTTTGGCCTGTGAATATTTTATAAATAATTTACAATTATTGTAATAAATTGTAGTTAAAAAAGTGCTCCTAATCTAAGGAGGCGTATAAATACATATTATATTATAAACAATTTATATTATACCAACATTAAAGCGGCAAATTTTATTACCCACCCCGACGGAGAAAACGTTAGAAACGGTCCTGCAAATATCTAAGGCTTATTTGGAAATATTAATTAATTTCTTAGCTAAATCTAATAAAATATTTAATAACAAAAATATCAATAAGGAACCTTATTGTCTACAATTATCATAATTGTATTATGTTATTATGCTATCAAAAATTAAAAATGTCAGTGGCATACATTTTGTATGTTAATTTAACATATCAAAAATTAATCCCGTACGCTAGAATTTTTTCTGCGCATCCTTTAAAGCTAAAAAATTTAATTTATCCAGACTACCTTAAACTATTGAATGACAACAAATTATACATAACAAATTTATCATTTTATTTCTAAAGAACCTATATTTTGCCTTTTATTTGTGAGCGTTGATATACGAGTATATGCGCTAAAAACAAGTCACAACGCACAACGAAATTATTTGGTATTATGATTTTAAATATTTATTTTAATAAATTTAATATTCAAATCCTAGTACGAAAGACCATCAATGATGCGTCGACAAGATCTGGCAACATGGGTGACGCAGAAAAGACGGGGGAGTTGAAAAAAATATTCACTTTTGTTGCAGCAATGATGGTTTAACAAATTTGATATACATCGACGCAGAAATGATGGCAAAATAAAAAGAAGCAGCAATGATAGTAACATGAATTTTTAGTTTAAAAAAGGGTTTATAAACATTTAACGTTAAATTCGGTCATTATTTTGTCTAATTAACACTTCTGCAATGTTAAATCACGATATACTGCAGTATTTCTGGTAGACGCTATAATGACGGTACTTTGAAATGATGCAGCATTGTAAGCGGGATATATATATATATATATATATATATATATATATATATATGTATATATATGTAGTGTATCTGGAACAGGAAACGCTGTAATTTTGGTAACGCGACGTCGCGACGCGTCGTAATGCGTCATCAGTGTACTGAAGTAATTAAATTGTAAGGATTCTAATGGTTTTAATTTTTATATTTTTTTTCGATGTCGGTTTTATTTTAATGACAAGAAAATCTTTTCTTGCATCTGCATAACTCGCTAATAAATAGACATGCAAAAATATCAAAGATATATGTTTATAGGAAATTTTACGCCTTAAAAATTACAGAATGAGTTTAATTTTTTTATTAAAAATGTATATATATAAAAAATATAAATATAGGTACATTTTTAACAAATAACCACATATTCCTTATTTAAAAATATTACCATATTCACCATTTTCAAAAATTGATAATTATTATAACCAAGACACAAGGTGTCAAAGTCAAAATTTAGTATTTGGGGTTTTTCAAGGACCGATGTAGATTCTTGTAGGAGCTTTTTTGCGTCTTAATGTATACGTTCTAAATAAAAATATTATTTTTATATTTATTGCGGAAAAAGGTACAGCTTGTAAACAATGTTTCGAGTTTTTAATATGACGTGTAATATAAATAATAACTATTTAAAAACAAAATATTGACAATGACGAAGTTCGACAGTAAGTAAATTTGTAGCGTGTCTTTTTGTACTTTTTTTACTTGTAACCGAAAGGATACACATTAAAAATCCAACAATTTTTAAAAACAATTTTATTGTGTTTTAATAAGTGGATAAAATTTCATCACCATGGCTTTATAATATTTTTAGTTGGACATTACAAAATTGCTAAAATATTATGATTCTTCTAAAATAAGGTTTTTTTAATCCGAAATATCTTAGATGAAACACACATTAAAAATCCAAAAAAATTTAAAATAATTTTATTTTCTTGTAATATGTGGTTAAAATTTCATTAAGTTATGAAATTTTAACCACTGTATACTGATATTCTATGTTTTTTACTTAAACATTTTTAAAAATAGCTAAAATATTGCGATTCTTATAAAATCGGGTATTTTAAATCTAAAATACACTCTAAAACTACAAAAAAATAGAAAACATTATTTTATTGTAAGTGGTTAAAATTTCGTCACCGCGACTTTATAGCTTTAAAGCTTATAAGCTTTTTATTTAGACAGTTTTAAAAATTGCTAAAATATTGCCATTCTTTTAAAATCGGATATATATTTCCAATAAGAAATATCTCATAAATCTCTCTTACATTATTATTATACTGTTTACAAACTTTAAGAAGAACTTATCAGTCAATTAATTACGGTTTATATGTTTATCTACCTATTTTACTGAATTATGATTTTGACGAAAATAAAAAAAACACACACTTAGTTCTCTCAAACTAATCGACCAATCATCAAGATCAGTAAAGAATCCAAATTACTAAATTAAAATGAAAAAACAAAATTATTTTTAATTTTTTTATTACCAAATATTCAAATAATTGGCATTAATTTTTTTTCTAAATAGGTACTAAATTTGTTAATAGTTGGAAATATTTTTCCTCTAATTACTAACTAAATATTTAAATAAATAATTGTTTTAAAATACTAAAAACACGCTTAACGCACTAAAAAGTATAAAAATAATGTAATTTACTTAAAATAGTATTTGCTATTAATAAACTTGTTACTTCTTAATATTTAATGACTATGCCACGTCAATCTCTTCATTTGATACCCATGTCAAAGAGGTTGGAAAGAAATAGCAAAATTTAAATAAAAATGAAATTTTTAAAAGTTTGAAAATATTATCGTTATCGTTTTTTACTCGTCAAGCCTTTTTATTTGATACCCATCGGCTGTTTTTATAAAAAAAATTGTGGATAATTTATTATATAATATTTAGGCAACAAAATACGCTAAAGAAGTATCGCTAGTAGCGCCACCACTCGGCTGTTATCATCGTTACAAAAGTACGACTTTTAATAATAAGCTGTCAAGCGCTTATGTTACAAATGAGTGTTTTTGAGAATAAAGCCGGAAAATGTTAAAAAATATCGAAAAAAAACCGTGGCTCGATTTGTTATATTGTTAGGCGTATTTCGAGAGGAAATCCTGGGTTGAGTTTTTACCGGTTTTCCAATAAACAGTGTTAATCTAAATGAATAAATAAATTGCATACAGTCTCTGTAAATATAAATTGTACCTATTAGATACAATAAATACACATTTTAATCACTACGATTAACGTGAAAAGTGTAAACATTTTAATTCAGTAATAATAGTCAAACAAATAAGTCGTCTTAATTTAAACAGCATTTAGCATTATTAAAAGCGTTGATTAAGAAAGTCTCCACTCAACGGTAAAATACCATTATATTATGTATTATATATTATATTATGTTGCCAAGAATTCGTAGGTAGGTATATTTTGTTGTTTAAAATGCAGTTGTTGGCGTTTTTTAGACTCAAATATAAAAATGGTTGATTTTAAGGTTGTTTTTGCAAAAATTATTTTTTACTAATTTCTTAAAAATGTCCAAACTTAAATATACATTATATTAGGTAAAGTTATTATTAGTTAATTCTGCACCAACAAATGTACTTACCGAATTGGATCCTTTGGCAAAACATGAAAATGCAACGATTTAGTTTTTGAATTTAATTTACAATTAATACCACAATAATTCACCATGATCCCTTACACTGACGTAACTATATAGTTACGTATAGTTATGTATAAGCATTTAAGCGTTGAGTTTCTTAATTTTTTCCTTGCAACGTAAAACACAAATAAAGTGCGCGATTTAGCTGTGCAATTGAACAAAATTTGTCTAGTAAGACTTCTGCCTTCCCCTCTTTTGTAAAAAAACTACCTATTTATTTAAAACTTATGTATAATCTGTGCTTTAAATGTATTGTTGACAATTCTTAAATTCACGCAATGCTATCGAAGTCCACCAGATGGCGCGCGCGTTGCGAAAACCCGATACTTCTTTAGCGTATTGTCAAACATATTCTTCTTTTATTAGGTTATTATGGGGCGACGTTTTATTTTTTATTCAGTAATTATATTTATGTGTTAACAATAAAGTCATATTTTTAATTAGATACAAAATATCACACAAGAATTTTTATTCTGCGAATTAATAATATCATAGCAGATATTTTAAAATAAGATTTAATTTTTATGCCAAACTGATATTTTTAATTTGGTGAATTTAAATTATCTGTTTCTTATATTTGTATTTTTTTGCTGAACACATATTTTAAATTCGCTAAATTAAAAATTAGATTTAATTTTTATGCCAAACTGATATTTTTAATTTAGTTAATTTAAAATATTTGCTTCTAATATTTGTATTTTTTTGCTCAACACATATTTTTAATTCGCTTAATTAAAAATATCATATGGCAATTTTTTAAATTTATTAAAAATGTCATAGCAGGTATTTTTAATTCGATTTAATTTTTATTTTATTAAATAAGCAGATATTTTTAATTCAATGTGATATTTTTAATTCCGACTGATTGAGAGTTTGGATACCCCTGTTATTCAAAAACGATATAAAAACCGACCCACTACAACAACAAACTAACGCGCACTGTCCTTGTTCTGCACACGCTGGGACATGTCCCAGTGCGACATCGGACTCACATGTCGTAGATCTCAATGATTGTGCCGCCATCTAGCGATAAAATTATTTTGTAATGCCAGGGGTATCCAAACTTTCAGTCGGAATCTAAAAATATCACATTGAATTAAAAATATAAGTTTTTTAATAAAATAAAAATTAAATCGAATTAAAAATATAACCTATGATATTTTTAATACATTTAAAAATTTCTCCTATAATATTTTTAATTTAGCGAATTAAAAATATGTGTTTATCAAAAAAATACAAATATAAGAAGAAAATATTTAAAATTCATTAAATTAAAAATATCAGTTTGGCATAAAAATTAAGTCTAATTTTTAATTAAGCGAATTAAAAATATGTGTTTGACAAAAAATACAAATATAAAAAACAAATATTTTAAATACACTAAATTAAAAATATCAGTTTGGCATAAAAATTAAATCTATAGATTTGCGAATTTAAAATCATATCATAAATCATAGCAGATATTTAAAAGTTATAACTTTTAAATATCTGCTATGATTTATGATATGATTTTAAATTCGCAGATTAAACATGTTCATGTGATATTTTTTATTTATACATGGGTAAATCTCTGCAAATCAACCAATTTGCCGTCTGAGATATTTTTTGAATTTGAAATAAGGTTAGCTGGAAATATTTTTATGCAGGGCTTAGTACATAAGATATAGAAGCTAAAAAAAATCAAATGATGTAAATACCTTGCATCAAAGGCGGAATCATACTTTTTTTAAGTGTCATTTATCACTCCCTCACTATGTCCTAACTTGGTAATTTTTTCTTAAAACCAAATTTTTTAGACCTAATTTTATTTAGATAAGTATTTATTTAGGAAAGAATACGGAGCATTATCCAGGGTTTGTGCAAACCTTGTCAGAAGTTAAGTAATAAATAAATTACGACTACCTATTATTATATTTATTTAGTCCCAATAAGTAATGTTCACTCCATCACATATTTCTGTTTTCCCGCGAAAAATCTATTGTGGTGTAAACTTTTTTAAAACTTATTTGGCAACAGTGCCGAAACCAGTTGGCCTGTTGATATCAAGTGAAAACATCTGCTCACCTGTGTTGTTAAAAATTACAGCATTGTATAAATAAATAAAAATTAGCAAAAGTTTTTTTGTAGTGTCACTCCCTTACTGTGAATATTTCAAACCAGGTAATTATTACAAGTTTAATTATTTCAGTAATTAAGATGTATTTAGGTGTATTATTACTGTCGCAAATATAACCTCAATATTCTAACCGGTGTCACAGAGTTGCCAATTTTATTTTATTTTCGTCACTCCCTCACCAGTCACTCCCTCATAATTTTACAAGTGAGGTAGTGATAACTGAAATGAGGGAGTGATTAATAATACTTTTTAATTTGTTCTGTTTTGTTGTAGTAAATGGCACGTAGCAAGGAGGAAGCAAAACTATGCAAAAAGGAATATGACAAAAAGAGAAGAGAAGAAATGAAAAATAATCCCGAAAAATTAGCAGAAATGTGGGAAGAAGAAAAACTAAAATACAGGAAAAACACGTGAACAAGGAAAACTTGCAGCAAAATTGGTAGATAATATGACCAGTAGAGAACATAGACAAATTAAAAAGGAAAATTACAGAAAAAACAAAAGGGATCAGAAAAATCTCAATCAAATCCTGATAGATAATTCTCCTCCACCTTCACCAATCCCCATCCAAAATGCAGTAGTAGCTGTTGTGTACAAACAACCATAGATACCTGGAATAATTGAAAATAAGGAACCGACAGAAAAAATGAGAGTAAATTTTATGAAAGTTATTTGTCCTAACAGATTCCCCTGGCCCAATAAAAAAGATTCAAATATTATTAATGTTGAGAGCATTTTATCTGTTATGAATGCAATTCCAGAACTACTATCATAGCAAAACCTACAATCTCCACTTTTGATCAAAAATTAGATTTTTGGCGGAGACTGTACTTCAACTAATTATCTATAAGATGATAAAATTAATGTGCACATGCATGCTGCAAAAGGAGCTAAATCCTTCCTAAAATCCTATTTTAAAAATGAAATTTAGTGCAAAGTCGACAATCTCCACTGATTTGCAGCAAAGTATACAATCTCCAATTCCACCATTAGAAATTAGTAATTTGTGTCACCTGATATCCTAACATTTGATGTTATAACGTATTTTAGAGATTTAATTTTGTGTTTTTTTACTGGTACATACTGTTAAGTTCTATTGCAGTAAATGGCTCTTAAAAATATATTTAAAATAGGTATATATACGTTTTATTTTTTAAGAATTATAAAAAAGTTATCTTGTTTATTTTGTGCTATTATAGCATAATAAGACGTAAAGGGAAAGCAAGAAAAGGCTGATAATGTCAAAACATTACAAGTAAAACATTACGGGGCAAAGTGAGAAGATGATAAAACTTTTTTGCATGAGGCAACCTGGTCCCAGATTTAAAAGAAACTCCAGATTTATGTGGCCCGGTTCAGAATTTTCCCATATTGATTTTATAGTTAAATTTTATACCCATTAAAGGAATAAAAAAACAATTTTTGTTTTGTTTATTTTTCTAAATCTCCTTAAACGTTTACAATTAATGAGCAATCTCCAGCAATTCATATCAAAGTCAGCAATCTCCAATTTATAATTATAGATTTTACCTATACTATGCATCCTGGAGACCTTGTAGTTGGCTACTAGACTAACAACAACAATATTTCAATATAATATATAAAAAAAATTACAAATCTAGAATTTAAAATACCAAAATCAATTTACTCAGTTTTAGTCTGATGGGAGATTGTTGACTTTGCTCTGACAGGCCTCATATACTGGAAGATAAATCCATTCATTACAACCCGACGAGTTTGAGAGTATAACTGAATTTATTAAGTTAACTTTCTTTATAAAAAAGCAAAAATAGTTCTTCATGGTTTTTGTATTTTTCTCTAATAAATGCCGTATTATGTTCAAAAACCACTTTTCTTTTGTCAAACCTTTTAAACTGTCACTCCCTCACACCTACTATCACTCCCTCATTTTTAAAATAGGAAATTATTTCAAAAAAATAGGAAAGTAACCGTCAAATCATCGTGAAATTACTATGTTTTTATTTATTTTATGCTATTGGACTAATCTAGCAACAACAACTTCTTAACTGTAATGATTTATATAATTGCCAAAATTTTAATATAAATTGTCTAATTTGCAGAGATTCACCCACATATATTTTAAAAACTAGATGTAATTTTTATGCCAAACTGATATTTTTAATATATTTAATTTAAAATATTTACATCTTTTAATTGTTTTTTGTGTTAAACACATATTTTTAATTAGCTATATTAAAAATATCATAGGAGACATTTTTAAATGTATTAAAAATATCATAGGAGATATTTTTAATTCGATTTAATTTTTATTTTATTAAATAAGCTAATATTTTTAATTCAATGTGATATTTTTAATTCCGACTGAAAGTTTGGACACCCCTGGCATTAGAAAATAATTTTATCGCTAGATGGCGGCATAATCATTGAGATCTACGACGTACGTGATTCCGATGTCGCATTGACCCAGCGTGTGCAGAACAAGGACAGAGCGCGTTAGTTTGTTGTTGGAGTTGGTCGGTTTTTAAATCGTTTGGAATAACAAACTCTCAATCAGTCGAAATTAAAAATATCACATTGAATTAAATATATATATATATATATATATATATATATATATATATATATATCGATGCCTGTTAAGTTGTCACTTCCGTAGTATAAACAAGGCGTCCTAACTTCCACATGAACGAAGGCTTATACAAGCATTTTAAAACTATATATAAGTAATAATAATATAATAATAATAATATTTATTTACCATATAAGATTTACATTATTAAAGGACTTACAAATAGAATAATAGGTAAAATAAATACAAAATAACCCCGTAAGTTCTGAACTTGTCTGGGGAAATAAATACAAGAAAAAAAAATAGTATTTAAATAAGAATAATATTATACAAAGCACAAAAAAGAAAAATTTAAAAACACAAAACAAACAAATACGATTAAGTAGTAAAAACAGTAAATAACAATTATGATAATAAAAAATTCTATACTCAATATCAGTAGAACTAGTAGTGGCTGAAATGTATTTCAGGTACGGTTATTAATTAATTCATTTACTGAGCCTTCTGGAGTGTCAATGAGGAATATTTTTAAATGTTTTTTAAAAGAATGAAAGTGTTCAGTAGGTGTTATATTACTCAAAATATAATTAAGAAACTTTGGACTTAAATATGCAGCAGATCGTTGACCAATTACTTTCTTCATTTTTGGAACCACATATTTATTCATACGGCGAGTCTCATAGGGATGTTCTAACACAGGTAAGTAATCTTTCTTTTTAAATTGAGTTAAACATAAATTAAAACAGTATAACTTTCTCACACTTAAAATTTTTGTCTCAGAGAATAGCAAGTCAGACGGATAGGTTAAATCTTTATTAAGCATTATCTTAAGAATTCTTTTTTGCATTTTTTGCAGAGGATCCAAATGAGCGTCATATACTCCCCCCCAACCAATAATTCCATATGATAGGTGACTTTCTACAAGGGCATGGTATAGGATTTTTAGATCACTGAAAGGTAGTATTTGTTTAAGGTATTTTAATTTATAAATTATAATTCGAACTTTTTTCAGTACATGTTGGATATGCAATTCCCATTTCAAATGTTGATCAATCACTATTCCAAGATATTTAATTGAGCTTTCCTGGTTAATTTTGAAGTTAGTTTCTCCAATTTTAATTTCATTAAATAATGGAAGATTGTAATTATGGCATGTAAATGGTATGTAACACGTCTTGTCAAAATTTATTGAAAGTAGCATATCAAACCAATTTTTAATACTCATTAAGTCATTTTCTACCATGTTCTTTAGATTATTCCAGTTATCTGCTTTATAAAATAATGCTGTATCATCGGCAAAACTGACTATCTTTGCAGCACTAGGCACTGAGAAAAGCCCATCCATGTATAACGTAAATAAAACTGGACCCAGCACAGTCCCCTGGGGAACACCATATTTTATCTCTCTGAATCCACTAATGGAATTATTAATTTTTACACATTGTACTCTATTACTTAAGTAGCTTTCAAAGAGTTTATATGGCGTTCCCCTTATACCTATATTGTAGAGAATTTTTAAGAGAATCGGGTGACTAACTGTGTCGAATGCTTTGGCTAGGTCCAAAAATACACTTATGGATGGAGTTCCTTCATCTAGGCTTTTATAGATGTTTTTTGTTAGCAATTCGATTGCGTCTTGAGTCGATTTTTTAGCCTGAAATCCAAATTGGTTTGGTGATATTAAGTTAAATTTCTTAAGATAATTATCCAATCTTTTTTTTATCACTTTTTCAAAAATCTTAGCAAGACATGTTACTAAAGATATAGGCCTATAATTTACGATCTCACTGGCATCGCCACTTTTAAGAACCGGGACAATAATGGAAGTCTTAAAAACTGATGGGCAGTGTCCAGTTTCTAATATTTTATTTATAATATGAGTGAGTGGGGTAGTTATATTTTTACTAATATTTTTAATCATTTCAGTATTTATTTCATCTATTCCCGTCGATTTTTTATTTTTTAAAGAATTTATAATATTTTGAATTTCTTGTGGATTTGTTTCTTGTAAGTAAATTGAATTGCTTTGCGGTGGTCTCATTGTAAGAGTATGATTTTTGTTTTGTTTAATTTTTGAAGCTAATACCTCTGCAACTTTAATGTAATGATTATTAAATAAATTTGAAATTTCGTCCGAATCATAAATTAATTTATTATCGCTTTTAATCGATTTTATTTCCTTTTTTTTGGTATCACAAGTTATTTCTCGAATTGTGTCCCATAATTTTTTAGTATTTGATGTGTTTTGATTTATTTTTTGTTTGTAATAATTGTTCTTCGTTTCGCGAATAAGATTAGTTAAGAAGTTTTTATATTGTTTATAATTTCTTTCAAGTTCCAAATTATTGGGATAACTTGCAAGCTTTACCTGCATTTCATTTTTTGCATTAATGGACTTAATAAGGGCTGAAGTTATCCAAGGTTTTCTTTTTCTTTTTTTATGATTCAGAGTTTGAATATTAGTACACAGATCAATTTTATTTTTTAATGTGCTAATAAAATCATTTGTTGCTTTTTCAACACTTCCAGTTCTATATACTTCATACCATGAGGTATGTTGTAAAATATTGTTAAGTTTTTTAAAGTTTGTATTAAATATATGATTTTTATATAGTGCGTTATTATTATTTTTGTTTATATTTGTAATTTGTAAAATAGTTGGACAATGGTCTGAGATGGTTGACTTTATTATTACGGGTAAGATGAAATCTGTGTGGTTTACTTTACTTTTAAGAAAAATGTGGTCCAAACATGCCGCCTCTCGTGTAGGTAAGTTAATTGTTGATTGAAAGTTGAATTCACTAAAAGTATCTAGGTATGTGGTTACATCATTATTATTTTTTAATAAGTCAATATTAATATCACCCGTAAAGATATGGAAATCATCTGTATTTTTTGTATTATTTTCTAGATATTCCTGTAACTCAGTTATGAAATGTTTAATATCAGATGAAGGGGAACCTACGTAATCCGAATCTCTAGAGAGGGGAAAGGATTTCGCAAATAAATATTTGTGTACTATGGCCGTGACTTAGTCACTTCCATCATATATAGAGACAATTGCATCGTAGACACTTCCGACAGGGTTGCCAGATTTTCGAGTCTAAAAATAGATTTAGTCTAGTTATCTCTCTCCGTTGCTCATGCGGACCTTTTTTAATTCGAAACGCTTAAAGTAAATATTCTGTTATGTGCAACACTTAGTAACCACGATTCGTTCGCCAAGCGTAAGTATATGGAACGCCGTTTTACTATTTATTACTAGTTGGTACCAATGTATCATTTAAATTATTGTTAATTTTTTTATAGGTTTGATAATGGAAATTAAAGGTATTTTAATGACATGTTGGTATCAATATACAATAAATAGTAAAACGGCGTTGGAATTAAAATTTTATTTAAAAAAAAAGTAACCAATTTCAATGATTGTTTCATAGCTAAAAATGAATTTCAGTTTTAATGTAACTCCAAAATCAAGTATTTAAAATGTATATTTTTATGGGAAAATGATTTTTATTTTATTTCTTTTGTAATAATTGTATTTATATTTGATGGTGTATGTTTCTAATTTCTGTGTTTATTTAGAATCAAAATACCAAATTCATTCAAAGAAATTGATCGTTGGGTAGGTAAATATAATATTTTTGTACTTTAATTTATTTGTTATTTGAATTTACATGTTTTCTGGATTTAAATTACACATAAATTTCTGTATTTCATAAGGGTTATAGATACAATTTCAATTTTGTACCAATTAATTAAATATTTCAAATATTGAAAATACGTATCTATTCTTATTTAAAATAAAAATGATATTTAACTTATTATTTAACAACAAAATTGAAACAATTTCCTTGATAATTTAATTTCTATTATACTTTAATTTCAATTATACTTTAAATTTCATGATATTTTAATTTCGATTTTACTTTAATTTACATGACACTTGAATTTCAATTATACTTTTAATTTTTATTATCGTAGCCATCCATTGAGGAAAAGCAGAAGCTAATACAGATGATACTTTAATTTCGATTATACTTTAATTCACATGACACTTGAATTTCCATTATACTTTCAATTTTTATTATCGTAGCCATCTATTGAACAAAAGCAGAAGTTAATTTAGATGATACTTTAATTTTGGTTATACTTTAATTCATATGACACTTGAATTTCCATTATACTTTTAATTTTTATTATCGTAGCCATCTATTATGGAACGCCGTTTTACTATTTATTACTAGTTGGTACCAATGTATCATTTAAATTCAAGTGTCATGTGAATTAAAGTATTACCGAAATTAAAGTATCATCCAAATTAACTTCTGCTTTTGTTCAATAGATGGCTAAGATAATAAAAATTGAAAGTATAATGGAAATTCAAGTGTCATGTGAATTAAAGTATAATCGAAATTAAAGTATCATCTGTATTAGCTTCTGCTTTTGTTCAATAGATGGCTACGATAATAAAAATTGAAAGTATAATGGAAATTCAAGTGTCATGTAAATTAAAGTATAATCGAAATTAAAATATCATGAAATTTAAAGTATAATGGTAATAAAAGTATAATATAAATTAAAGTATCAAGGAAATTGTTTCAATTTTGATGTTAAACAATAATTTAAATATCATTTTCATTTTAAATAAGAATGGATATGTATTTTTAATATTTGAAATATTTAATTAATTGGTACAACATTGAAATTGTTTATATAACCCTTCTGAAATACAGAAATGTATGTATCATTTAAATTCAGAAAACATGTAAATTCAAATAACAAATATGTTAATTAAACTTTATTTGTATATAAATTTATTTATAGTTATCATTATAACTTAAAATAAAAATTCAATGTCCATTAACGAAAATACCTTTAATTTCCATTATCAAACCTATAAAAAAATTAACAATAATTTAAATGATACATTGGTACCAACTAGTAATAAATAGTAAAACGGCGTTCCATATAAGTACGGCACATTCGACGTTCGAAACTAGTTATTAAACTTGCATTGTTTAATAATATTATTATGTTAAATTATGTTTGGTAATGTTTTAATAATAATATTAATAATTTAATATTTTTTGAGTGGAGAGAATATTGCGTGTATTATTATTATATTATTTCCAAATTAAAATTATAATAATTATTATTTTAAGTGTAAGACATCCAAATTTAATATTTTTATTTTGTTTTTGTTATTTTATGTGTTGGGTTATAATCTCAAACTGCGCTGTGGCTAAATGTATAAACTGTAATAAATCTACAAAAGGTACTAAAAAATAAAATGTCAAAATTTACGAATTTAAAAAAATAGTACCTACTTACATACGTATTTTTTAATATAATTTTTTCTCTCGTCATAAAAATGTTAAAATTAATATTTTTATAGAATTAATAAGGGTGTTTATCAAAGTGGACAACATAATAAAGTTTGTAGATCTTATAAGAAATAATTATCGAGTCCGACACTTTTTTAAATAAATATTTTTCATTGGAGCTGTTATTTTCGTCGGTTGATAAATTTTTTTAAATGTTTAACACAAAAATTGTAGGTAGAAATTAAAATTACAATTTTTTTTTTAAATCTGCATATAGGTAATTAACTTTAATAAAAAGGTTTATTTAAAAACAAAGTTCGATAATTCAAAAACAAAAGCTCAAATTAAAAATATTTATTTGAAAAAAGTGGTAGTCTCGATGAGATCTCTATAGGTAACCTAATTTAGGTTGTCAATTTTTAGTAGAAACACCCTGTATTTATAACATTGATGTTTTCTTTTTCACAAAATATCTTTTGAATTACCTGGTAAAAACATAAAACACATTGTATTATAACATTGATATTATCCTTTTTTTAAATATCTAAAAACATGCAAAAACCTTTATTATTTTAAAATAATAACAATAGCAGAAAAACGAACTGCCTTTGAATCTGCATCTGCATATATTAAACATGCGAGCCAATCAAAATGCAGCGGCTCAAGGCGTGGTCCTTAAACCGCCAGATTCAAAATATGAATTGAACCTTTAATCTTCGATTAAAGACAGTTTGATAATAACCTTTCCAGACTGTAATAATAATAAGTACTTTCTTGATTGCAAAAAGCAAGATAAATTTATTAAGAATTAATATCTTTGCTATTTCTTTTTATTGTAATGTAAGTATAATGGGAATATTGTTATTATTTTAATTTACTGTTCTGTTTTTGTGCTGCAACGCACGTCAAAAAGCACTGTTTTGTATTTTTTTTTGTAAATATTAATTTTTTATTTATAATGTGTTAAATGAGTTATTACGTATAATAAACCATATTTTAATTTTAAAGGTTTTTATTTTTTAAATGCGTTTTTAGATTATCAAAAAGCACTGTTTTATAGAAATAATTCACAAACTTTTTTTATAACAAATAAATATCCATTTGTTTTCTTTTTTACTGCATTATAATGTATAATAATAATAAATAATAAATAAATATCTATTATAATAACCCCATAATTTTTTTATTGCAAAAAAATATTTATTTTTTTATTTGTTAAATAAGACTTATTAGGTATAATTAACTTTATTTTAATTGAAAAATATAACGAATTTTAATTTTTAAATGCGTTTTAGGTGGTCCTAATTAAAGCATCAATTAAGGAAAAAATCAAACTTTTTTATTGCATGAAATATTTATTTTTCTATTTTTAACTGTGTTAAATAAGACTTAATAGGCATAATTAACTATACTTTAATTAAAAAATAAAGGTCTTTATTTTTTAAATGCCTTTTTTAAATGTTCGCGGTGAAATGATGGCGAAAATAATTCAATAACTTTTTTATTGTAAATAAATACATATTATACACATACTCAGCACACTTTAAGAAATAAATAAACATAATTTAAATTTTAAAATTTTTTCCTATAATAATTCCTCATATTTTACAAATATTGTATTTCTCCTAAGTAGCCGTTCTTAGTAACGTTATTAGGGGGTCAGACGATATTAAAAGACGATGAAATATATTTTCGTTTGTTGATTTTCGATTTGTTTTTCTCGAAAACATAATATATTATATAACAATTTTTTAAAATCCTTATGTCTAGATTCTTGAGTTTCCTCAAAAAGATGCAAAACAAGGGATTATTAATTAATTTATAAAATTAAGATAACCTACAAAGCAAAGGATTATCTATTATTTAATTCATAATTTGTTATGAATAGGTTATTAATTATTAATCCTATAAAAAATTTAATACATGTTAAAATATTTATAACAATTAATAAATTCAACTAAAACTTATGAGCATAGATCTGTACGAAAATCTTGAGTGGGTAGACAATGCCTTACTTATGTATATACGAGCGCTCGCGATTTAGCCATGCAGCGCGATAAATAAAAATTCATAACTTTTCCATATGTGCGTATATGCAGCTAATTTTTTGTGTACTTATAACGTAAAGTTTACTGAACAACTTTATCAACGTGAAAATCAGAGGCAATCGTATTTAAATGCCTATATGAATTTTTTTCTACTAATTTTACTAATGTATCTTTAAAACATTTTAACTTTTAATTTTAATTTTTAAACACGAATTTTTATATATGTAGATTAAGGTCTACTTTAAACTTATTTAAAAAAGATATATTTTGTTCGATTAAAAGATATAGTTTAACTGGTTTAAAAACATTTTACTTTAAGGTGTCATAAAATAAAAACATAATTATTTAAAAATAATTCTTTACCCAAATTTATTGCTTTAAAATGTTTTTAACAAATTATCGTCCTAAAAATACCCATAATAAAATGGTTTATAAAAATGTATTTTTTCCGCCGATAAAACATAGTGTGGCGTTTTCAAAACAATTTCGCAGGTTTGCGCTTTGCGTTTTTTAACGCAATGAACAAAGCGTAACTTATATCAAAGTCTCTGCTTGTATCCTTAATTCTTTCGTGCACTTTGCCATGTTGCCACATTTCGGAAGTGACATAGTCGTGCCTATGCATCGGAAGTGACACCGTCGCTATATATGAAATGCATATATCGATGGTGGCGCCAGCGGCATATACCTGAACTAAGTGCCAAACTGAAAAGGTACGAAAGCTACGTAGTCACTTCCACCCGTTTTTTCGGATTTGAGCTCCTTGTGCCCTCTAGTGGCTAAATATGCTGACAACAAGGCGAAACGTTGTCACTTTCATATATACGTTTCCACTTCCAATTTTGGAAGTCACAACGAATGTATTTTGATAGGTTTGAGGGGCATCACTTAACTCTAAAACAAATTTATACACGCTAATAGGATTGCATATCTATATGTATATATATATATATATATATATATATATATATATATATATATATATATATATATATATATATATGCAATCCTACATTACCAAGCCCGAAACGTTACATTTTACAGTATAAACGAAGCCCACTCGGTTTTTACGAAGCCCGAAATCGGGCAAATATGATGTTAAAGAGCGTAGTTATATTTCGAACTTTTTTTCATTATTAAATAAAAAGGCTGTAAACATATTTTCTCGAAAAACCCTCTAACACGTAAATTGAGATATAAGTTGAAGTATTTTTATCCAAAATTTCATAAAGATTGGTAAAGGCGTTTTAGAGTTAATTTTTTTATATTTATTATGCGATAATTTTGTCGGGCAGTGTATTAAAGTATACGTCATTATTTAGATTTTTTAGAATTTTTGGTGTATTTAAAGCTAATAATTTAAAAAAAACTAGATGTCTTTATAATTCATAAAAAAATATTCAGTCAGTTTCACTTCTTTTGATTCCCATTTAAGTTTTACACAAAATTACCTAACTTCAACAATAATTCTTATAATAATTATAATTATTGATATATTTGTATATTTTTTATTAAAATATGGAAATATATTTTTTAAAGGCTTAACTTTTAAACAAAAACGAATCGCATCCATGTCATTTAAGAAAAAATGTTTATAATTAACCCAGCTATCATCTGACAAAGTTTGCCATAGAGCTTGTAGAGCACCCTGTATAACATATTTAAACCTTTTAAAAATTATGATGTATAAACAAAATAAATGAAATGTTTATACCTATAGGTACCTAAATTCAACAATAATTTTAAATTATTTTAATATAAATAATTATAATTTAACGATAATTATTATTATAATAATTATAATTCAACAATATTATTAAATATTTAAGTATACCTACGTCATTATTTAAGAATATTGTTAAGTTTAAGTATCGTATAGGTATTAAGTTTAAGTATCGTCTAGGTATATAAATTTAGACAATATTTTTAAATAATGACTTATAATTAATTTAATAATAATTATTATAATAATTTTTATTATAATAATTATAATTCAACAATATTATTAAATATTTAAGTATACCCACGTCATTATTTAAAAATATAGGTTAAGTTTAGGTATAGTCCAGGTATTTTAAATCAAATTTGCCTATAATTATAAATTTTGACATTGGCAACACCGCAGGGCTTCTGATACACAGCGGAGTGTGTCTCTTGTTGTTTATGCACCAACGAACAGTTAACCGCCCCGTCCCGCATTACCGGGCTTCGACTAGCCAGTGTAATGCACCGGGCTTCGCATTGATAGCCGTGCATGTATATATATATATATATACAGTATTTCTCAGTATCTTGGAATCATATGGAAAACTTTTTTATTATTAATTTTAGGAAAAAAAGTTATTCTTCATAAAAAGTTCTGCATGGTGTAAAACTTAAAATTCAACCCACAAATATTAATTTTTTTTAGTCGTATACGAGGTATGTCAAAAAATATGAATTTGGCGCAAGAGTAAAGTACCTTTATATTTGACAATATCAAAAATTGTTATAAAGAAAAGTTAATCAGAACTAAAAACTACGTTTAAATATGCAATTTCATACATTTACATTAAAAAATTAGGTTTTGTTAATTTTTACTAATCTTTCTATTTTAAATGAACATTTATCTGTTATGATTACAAAAAAACATGAAAACCTTAAGTTAAGTCAGGGGATCTAGCAGGCCAAAAAGTTTTAGAATATCAACAAATCATTTGTTTATCAGTGAATCCTAGATTACATGTTACAGTTAAATTTGCATTGATATTGTAGACAAAAAAGAAAAAATATTTTTTTTTAATGTAAATGGATGTAATTGCATATTTGAACGTAGTTTTTAGTTCTGATTAACTTTTCTTTATAACAATTTTCGATATTGTCAAATATAAAGGTACTTTACTCTTGAGCCAAATTCATATTTTTTGACATACCCCGTATACGACTAAAAAAAAATAATATTTGTGGGTTGCATTTTAAGTTTTACACCATGCAGAACTTTTTATAAAGAATAACTTTTTTTCCTAAAATTAATAATAAAAAAGTTTTCCATATGATTCCAAGATACTGAGACATACTGTATATTAGGGTGTTTCAAAAAAATCGACTTTTTCTTTTTCTTCAAATGGTCAGCAAATTCTTTTAGAGGATGTCAAAACAAAGACCTCGTTAAAATTTGAGCTTTTAATTTAAAGATTTAGAGGTCGCGAATCGCAATTTTCTATTTCCCATTTAAATAACATAGGAAATTTTTTGTTTTAACTTTGGAATTTTATACGTCTATATCGAATCAACTTATGGCAAGGGACATCTTATATTTTTATAGTAAATTTAACGCTCTATAAAAAATGTCTCTTATAATTTTTCTATAAATTGATTTCTTCCAGAGTTATTCGAGGCCAAAGTTTGATTTCCATCGAATTTTCTCGTTTTTTCAACTTTTAGCATAATGTAGTAAAAAAATCACATATTTATATCTGAAACATAGGAAGTGTTGTAATGAGATGTGTATGATATGCAGAGTAATTTATATATAAATGCATTTTTCTCGAAAATGGTGCATCTGAGCAATTCAAATCAAGAGTACCTATTTTTCGTAAAAAACTATAAATTCTCATAATTTCATAAAAAAAATTAAATTATTAACCCAGAAAAAAGTTGGGGCTATTTTTGTAACTTTCCCCGCTCCAAATGTTACGCCTATGATTAAATTTTAACAGTTTTGATCGTAGATCTAGATTCAGCATGTCAAAATTCGAAAAGTACCGAAAATTCATTTGTTCATGTTCAACCCTCTAGGAATAGTTTTAAAAAAATTATCCTCTTAGGTTCCTATTCAGGGGGGCGTAGCTCCTTTAGGGAGCATTTTTTGATACATGTTTATTAAACAAAAAAGTGTTATTTTTATACGAATAATGCACTGTTTAAGTTTGGCCCCCCTAATTTCGGTTTGGCCCCGTATAATGATAATTGTACCATAAATGTTAAAAAAACGCGAAAATTCGATGGAAATCAAACTTTGGCCTCGAATAACTCTGGAAGGAATCAATTTATAGAAAAATGATAAGAGACCTTTTTTGTAGAGCGTTAAATTTACTATAAAAATCTAAGATGATCCTTGATATAAGTTGATTCGATTCAGACGTATAAAATTTTAAAGTAAAAAAAAAAAAATTCCCATGTTATTTAAATGGGAAATAGAAAATTGCGATCCGAGACCTCTAAATCTTCAAATTAAAAGCTCAAATTTTGACGAGGTCTTTGTGTTGACATCCTCTGAAAGAATTTGCCGACCATTTGAAGAAAAAGAAAAAGTCGATTTTTTTGAAACACCCTAATATACAGGGTGGCCGATTTATCTGAAGACATTGAAATATTTCGAAAACTACGCATCGGATCAAAAAAAGTTTTGAATAAAATTTGTTCGCCTGGAAGGGGGTCATCCAATTATACCAAAGTCGACCCCTCACCACAACCCCCATTTTTTATTGCAGATTCGGATTTCCCATTAATGTAATCGCAAGAATCCCGATTTTTAGGAATATCTTAAAAAATTACACATCGGATCGAAAAAAAGAAAAACTTGTTTAATTTTTGGATTTTATCCTTATATCAATGAGTTAACATCTATTTTTAACGTTACCCAAGAACAAGGACCAGGACGCAGTAGTTATTTGTTCTCATCGGGGTGCTAGTTTTAAGAGAGTCCCCCTGCCTCTCACTGTTTAATAAATTAGATTAAATGTTCGAAATTGTGACCTTGAACTTCTAGACACTTATTTATTCTTTTTTCAAATGATTGTACACAGGAGAGGAGCATATCTGTGGAAATTTCAGCACAAGCGTTTCTTATGCGCTGTATCATGTATTCCCGAGTTGTTGGTGCTTGTTGAAAAACCTTATCTTTTAGATAACCCCACAGAAAAAAATCCGGCGATGTCAAATCAGGTGACCTAGCAGGCCAATTAACCGGGCCACCTCTGCCGATCCATCGGCCATTGATATCACGGTTCAATACTTCTCGTGCTGTTGCTGAGTAATGGGCTGGGCAACCGTCATGATGAAACCACATAATTTGTTGAATGGGCAGGGCAACATCCTCAAGTAGAGGTGGTAGTTCATGTTCCAGGAAATTTCGATATTTGATTCCATTTAAGGTTCCATCAATGAAATAAGGACTAATGAGTTTGTTACCTAAAATTCCACACCAAACGTTAACCGACCAGGGACGTTGATGTTCAACTTGTCGTAACCAGTGGAGATTATCCACACTCCAATAGTGCATGTTATGCCGATTAACGGAACCATGGTTTGTGAATGTGGACTCATCTGAAAATAGTAGGTACATTAGCGAAGAAATTGGGATTTCTTTGTATTTGCTGAACTGCCCATTCACAAAATTCTACTCGCCGATGAAAATCATTGCCATGAAGTTCCTGAGGCAGTGAAACCCGGTATGGGTGATACTTGTGACGATTCAATATTTTCCGAATACTATCTCTGGAAATCCCGAGATCCCGATGTATTTCCCGAGTGCTTACATGAGGGTTATGTGGAACAGCTGCTATCACATTAATCTCATTAGCTTCTCCTGTGACAGTGTTTCTATACCAAAGGTATAAATATGTTTTTATAACATACCTACATATTATGTACATACCTGGACGCATTAGTAAGGTATAAATATTTTTAATTTGTACCAACATAAAAAAGGAATTAAATAATTTAATTTATTTTGAATTCCCTAACAATTCTCGTATACACTAATTATAATTTTTAATGGGAAATCCGAATCTGCAATTTTTCAAGATATTCCCAAAAATAGGGTTTCTTTCGATTACAGCGCCATCTATCAGGAATTTAAAAAAAGGTTTTTCATGAAAGTTGCATATTTTTTATGGGAAATCCAAATCTGAAATAAAAAATGGGGGTTCCTATTTAGAATTTTAAAGTTGCCCCCACCCCCACCCAGGGGGTGGTGGTGAGGAGTCGACTTTGGTATCATTGGATGGCCCCCTTCCAGGCGAACAAATTTTATTCAAAACTTTTTTTGATCCGATGCGTAGTTTTCGAAATATTTCAATGTCTTCAGATAAATCGGCCACCCTGTATACCCTATAGGTTATAATTTAATTGATAATAACTATAATAACTATATATGGCTATATAACTAAAGTTGTATACATCATATATGTATATTTTCAAACGGACATAAATTTGATGTTTAAATTAAGAATATCAAAAAAAAATTATCAGGCAAATGTCAATTTGATATCTTCCTATAATGTCAATGAGCTGACACAAAACTAACATCTATCAGACATCACCTGACATTATTCTAATAATTTTTTCCACTCGGGTACTTGCATTTTACTTTCATTTAAATTTAAATGATACTTTAATTGTAAGAATAGTTGTATTTTACATATAAAAAAATTATTTCATTAGCATTTCAATTGAATTGCATTTAACTGAGAGTTGGATTTAAATGACACTTGAATTTAAACGAACCACTCCTTTCGAAGTCGAAGGGTCCTGGTTAAAATCCAAGAGTTTAATAAAATATGTTCCCTATTGTTTTTAAAATTATCGTTTTAAATAAAAAGCAGAAAAAGTAGCACAGTCGCTCTGAGAATAAACTGTCGCTTGTTTATTATAATTATATATGATTATAATTCAAGATAAAAAAACGACTTTTCATAGACACCATCGCTAATTTATCTTTAATTCCAGGGTACTTCGTTGGGAAACTTTTGCCGCAAACAACTTGAACATTAACAGCTATGGCGAAAAACTACTTAATCTTAAACTCGGATTTCGTCGCTACGTAAATTGAATTCTTACTATCGTGTCAATAAATTATCGGAGCTGACCTACTGCAAAATTTTGGCATCCTCGTTGAACTTAAGGCCAGAAAATGGATGGATAAAAGCACAAATATCTACTTACGTCTAGGAAAGGACGGTCACAAAAGGTCCGCAAGCTTTGGACATGCCCATTGATGAAGGGAGGAGGGACTAATCTCAGCATCTCAGTCCATTATGGCCAAATTCCCAATTCAAGTGTGTGGAGTAATTAAGTATAAAATTATTTATAGTAGAAAAACATCTTTAGTGTCCCATTGTTTTAAGTTATTTTGATAAATTAATTTTTTTTCTTAATTGGAGTATTTCTTAGAAATATTCGGTACTGGGAATTGAACCCAAATTTCAGTTTTTTTTATTACAGTTAATAGATTATTTACATAACAGCCTACATAATTGTACATGTGTAAAAGACCCCGCACTAATCCTATGGTAAATTCTGTCCCTATGGATTTGGCTAAATTTCAAGTATGTTGTAGAACCTTACCCACTGATCAAAAGTTACTTTTGGCAAATTCTCGTAAAATGGTCAGTTTAAGAGCTATAAGATTTGTTATTATGTATGAGTTAGTATGTATGTATGTGTTGCTTATGGGCGTTCTACTTACTGTTTGGACAACAGGATAGAGGTTGAAGACTTCATCGAGACGATGTTTTTAAATAAATATTTTTATTTGAGCTTTTTTTCGAATTATAGACCTTTTTTTCTTTTGTTTTTACATAAACCTTTTATTTCCGCTATTCATGTTCGTATTTTAAAAATTAAAAGTTTTTGAAATTGTCAGTTTAAAATTAACAATGCTCAATTATCCCCTCACAATGACGTTATAACTTTCTGATATGTGTCTATGACCGTCTTTTCTTAGACGAAACCCCCCGGCAAATCACCTCCGCATTAAGCGATACCCTCTTTAAGGGCATCCTCAAGGATTTTAACTAAGTCACAATCCAAAGCTAAAAAAACACTAGTAAATTACACTACAAAGAAGGTGAGTAGTTTTTAACAGCCAAGGACGGGTTTGCGCCCGAGCGTGCGAGGGCTGGCAATAGAGTCCGGGATTGGTCAAAACTTACCTCCTTCGTGAGGGATAAGCCACTTTAAAATCTTAGAGACCAACGTTATGTGGACGTTGTGTTGTGATTTTTTTCTTATCAGTCAATTATTGAAATTTCTCTTAGCGACGCGTTGCGCATGACTACCCTTGTTATTGTTATCCTTAGACGTTAATTCGTAATCGATTTTTAATATCAAAATATCAGTGGTTTACCCTTTGGTTTCATGTAATAAAAACATTTTTTTATAAATTCATTTTGACACTTTGATACTAAGTAATTTTTTGTCGTTATTAAGACGTTGTTTACCCATGGGTGGTAAGTAGCTCACTTACCTCCCGTCGTCAATAGCAACCAGTATTTTACGGTAAATTTATGGTAACAATAGCCTAGTTACCATAGTGGGAGCAGATAAAACGTTTTTCGTCACATTTTGACTAAATAAACAATGTTTTATCAGGACCCCGCACTAAGCCTATGGGAAAATTTGTTCCGGTGAAATTGCCCTGATCAAAATTTACTTTTGGTACATTCTCGAAAAATGATCAGTTTCAGAAATAGAAGACTTAAAAATTGTAACTATGTAAATAGTGTTTCTTGGTATGTGTTTGTATTTTAACCTTTAATTACTCGCGCCAATGTTTGTAGCATAAGTGGTCGCGCAATTTTTATATTACTTTTATCTATAGTCGGATGAATAAACATTATTATTTCTATAAACACAATATTTATTGGAAAAAAACAAAAACTAAATAACAAAAAATAAAATAAACAAAATATTTTTACTTCCACTCAAATCCGATGTATACTCTAAAAACAATGATTATATTTTGTTGATTTAGAAATATTTTCCATTACAAAAATTGAAATTTAGTAACGTATTAGTGAAGTATTTCTTAATCAATCTCAAGCATTCTGTCCATAACTTCGAAATCAGTAGTTTAAACTGAATATGCTGTCGACAGTGCATTGTAGATGTTTAGTAAACCACCTTGTTTCATATTGTTGTATAGTTTAGGATTGTTGTATGTTATCAGTGTTGTGATAAAGATCAAAAAGGAGAATAAAATCTAGTAAGGATGCACTAAAACCTAATAGGATATTGTTTTAGTGTAACTATGTAAAAATCTGAAGTTTTTTTTTTGACGTGAAATAAAAACTTGTGTTAGAAGAATAATCTTCGGTGTTTCCTTAATCCCATCCTCAGTAAATAATAGGTTATGGGCCCAGGCCGTGCAATCCCAGGCAGTCCAGGACGCCAGTGAAAGATTATATTGGGAGTTCCCAGATTAAAGGGCAGAGAAAACTATGATGAGTGGGCATTTGCGGCCCAGAATTACTCAGTTCTAGAAGGTTTGCAGCATTGCATTTAGGCAAGTACTAGCGCAGGCACAAATGTTGCATCAGAAGACCAAGCCCAAGAAGCTGCAGCAAAGCTCGAAGATGACAAAGCCAAGGCAAAATTGATTTTGACCATTGACTCCAGTTTGTATGTTCATATTAAGTCGGCAGAGACTGCCAGAGATTTATGGTTAAAGTTGAGGGCTATGTTTGATGATAGTGGTTTTACAAGAAGAATTAGCTTGTTGAGAATGTTAATTTCCACAAGGTTAGAATCATGTGAATCCATGGGTAGTTACATTAACCAGATTGTAGAAACCAGTCAACGCCTGAGGGGAACAGGTTTTGGCATAGACGAAGAATGGGTAGGCTCATTAATGCTTGCAGGGTTGCCTGACAGATTTATGCCAATGATTATGGCAACTGAACATTCTGGTATAACCATTACAACAGATGTTATCAAGACCAAACTTCTAGATATGGAAGGAAGCGAAGTCAAGAAGAGTACAGGCAGTGCATTATATGCAAAAAGTGGCAAGCAGCAGTTTAATAAGAAAGGCAGTTCATTCAATGACAAGTTAAAATACATACAGTGTTTTAATTGTAAAGAGTTTGGGCACTATAAGTCACAATGTCCAAAATTTAAGAAAAACAAAAATACCAAAAAGACGGAGTTGTTGACAGTGGGGCAAGTATACACATGGTGTCAGATGCTAAGTTATTTAATGGAAACAGTCCTTGTCAAACAAAAGAAATAGTGGTGGCTAACAATACAAAGATCCCAGTAGTTTCCCATGGTAATGTCAAACTGACTACAGTTGTCAACAGTAAGTCACATGAAATTGTTGTTCAGAAAGCTCTATGTGTGCCAGATCTTAGCACAAACCTTTTATCCGTTAGTCAATTAATCAACAACGGTAATAAAGTTATTTTTGATGCAAATTGTTGCAAGATTTACAACAAACATACTGATTTAGTAGGTGTAGCTGATTTAGATAATGGTGTGTACAAACTAAACACCTTATCAGAAATGTTTTTTTTAACAAGCAGCAGAGAAGTGATAGCAGACACATGGCATAAGAGGCTTGTTCATTTAAACAGTGCAGACCTAAACAAGATGAAAAATGGCGCTGTAGAAGGTCTAGAGTGTGCTGAAAAAATAGATATTGGAAAATATAATTGTACCACATGTTGTGAAGGTTACCTTTTCCAAAAAACGCAAAAAGAGCAGAAAATGTATTGGATTTAATACATTGTGATCTATGTGGGCCAATGGAATCTAGGTCAATAGGAAGTTCCAGATATTTTTTAAATCTGGAGGATGATTATTCAAAGTATGGGTTTTTTTACTTTTTAAAATCTAAGGACCAAGTACTGGAGTGTTTTAAAGATTTTAAATATCTTGTAGAAAATCAGCAAGATAAAAAAATTAAAATCTTGAGATCTAATAATGGTGGCGAATTTGTGAACACTAGTATGGATCTTAGGAACAGTGGCATAATTCACCAAAGAACAAACTCATATACTCCAGAACAAAATGCCGTGTCAGAAAGGTTAAATCGAACTATAGTAGAAAGACCAAAGTGTCTACTATTTGAGGCGAATCTAGAAAAAGTATTTTGGGCAGAGGCAGTTAACACCGCCATTTACCTAAGAAATAGATCACCTGCAGTTGGTTTGCCAGACAATAAAACACCATTTGAAATGTGGTTTAAGAAAAAGCCAATGGTTAACCACTTGAGAATATTTGGAAGCACAGTGATGGTGCATGTTCCAAAGGAAAAACGCTTAAAGTGGGACAAAAAGGCCGAAAAGAAAATTTTAGTGGGTTATAGTGAACATGTCAAGGGATATAGGGTTTATGATCCTGAAAAGAAAAAGGTGTCAGTGAGTAGAGATGTGATTGTATTTGAAAAGTTCAGAGAAACAGCTACAGCACAAACGGTTCCAGAAGAAGTCTTAGTTTCAGTGGGGGAAGAATCTCAACCCCAATCCGACCTAATCCCTATCACAGAGAATAGTCCAGAAAATGCAGAAATTGAAAGTTCAAGTAACAGTTTAAGAAACACTGACAGTAACTATGTATTAGACGAAGAGGCCAGTGAAGGAGAGGTAAAAGACAATGAACTTGAGCCAGAGGTCATTGAACCACCGAAAAGATCACATAGGGTGCCACAACCTAAATCGTTTGATGATTTTGTGACATATATGTGTACCAGCAGTCCTAGTTTATATGATGATCCCCAAAACGTGGAAGAAGCATTATCAAGAGCTGACTCAGCTCAGTGGCGACAAGCAATGGAGGATGAAATAGATTCTTTTCATGAAAATGATGCATGGGATGTAGTGGATCTTCCTCAAGATCATAAAGTGTCTTTAGTTCAGTGTAAGTGAGTTTTTCGCAAAAAAATAGATTCTAAAAACAGTGTTAGATATAGAGCTAGACTAGTTGCAAAAGGGTTTACTCAAAAATTTGGAATAGACTTTGATGAGACATTTAGTCCAGTTGTAAGACATTCAACACTACGTATGCTAGTTGCATTAGCTGTAGAATTAGAATTAAGTATTACGCATTTGGATGTAACCACAGCATTTTTAAATGGTAAGTTGAAAAAAATTGTCTTTATGCAACAACCAGAAGGTTTTATTGTTCCTGGGCGAGAAAGTAAAGTCTTAAAATTAAATAGGGCCGTTTATGGTCTTAAACAGTCTTCTAGGGTATGGTACCAGAAAGTTGAAATAGTTTTATCTGAATTTGGCTATGAAAAATTACAATATGAACCATGTGTTTTTAAGAAATTAAATAAAAATCATAATGGGTTAACTGTAATTGCACTTTATGTGGATGATTTTTTTATTTTTTCAAATTGTATTAATGAAACAAATGATCTTAAAAATAAATTGGGTTCAGAATTTAAAATTAAAGATTTGGATAAAGCTAGACAATGTCTTGGGATAAGAGTTTCAACAGATCAAAAAAGAGGCATCACTTTAGACCAGGAACAATATGTAGAAAGTTTATTAAAGATATTTAATATGCATGAGTGTAATGCTGTGAATACACCAATGGAAAATGGATTAAATGCCAACTTTGTAACTCTTCAATGCCTAACCAAAAATTAATAGGAAGCCTAATGTACCTTTCAGTAATGACTAGACCAGATATTTCATATTCAATAAGTTACTTAGCCAGTTTAATAATTGTTATAATGAAGAGCACTGGAAAGCTGCAAAGCGTATCTTGCGATATTTGAAGGGCACCAAGAATTAAGGTTTACATTTTAAAATAGATAATTTAGAGTTAAAGGGTTTTGTTGATGCTGATTGGGCGAGTAATTCTTTTGACAGAAAATCATATACAGGATTTTGCTTTAAATTGTCAGAGGCAGTGATTTCTTGGGCCAGTTTAAAGAAAAAACGGTTGCTTTATCCAGCACGGAGGCAGAGTACATGGGGCTCTCCGAGGCTGCCAAAGAAGCTATTTATTTGCGCAATCTATTATGTGAAATAGTAGGCAGTCAGTTAAATTGTGTTACTATATTTAATGATCATCAGGGGGCACAAAAACTTGCTGTTAATCCTGTATTTCATAAAAAGTCGAAACATATAGATGTGCGACATCATTTTGTAAGGGATGTTGTTTCTAATAATATAATTGAGTTAAAGTATTTGTCTACTAATGATATGCCTGCTGATATTTTTACCAAGAGTTTAGTTAGTGTTAAATATTATAAGTTTGTTAAATGTTTAGGTTTAGTAGCTATATAAGTGTATTGAATTTTTTTTTGATCTAGTGGGGGTGTTGTAATAAAGATCAAAAAGGAGAATAAAATCTAGTAAGGATGCACTAAAACCTAATAGGATATTGTTTTAGTGTAACTATGTAAAAATCTGAAGTTAGTTTTTTTTTGACATGAAATAAAAACTTGTGTTAAAAGAATAATCTTCGGTGTTTCCTTAATCCCAACCTCAGTAAATAATAATCAGATTCTGACTTAATCAATTTTAATAAAACATAAGTTATTATAAATTGTATAATAAAACATGGCGCAGTCGCAGAAGTCCTACGCTTAGTACAACACAAATACAAATGGAGTTCAACAAGCCAACAGAATTATTGGTGAACAGTAATATAGAAGAAAACTTCCGTCAATTCAAAGAAGATGTTTAAATATATTTCCTTGCCACGAAAACGTCAAAAAAATCAAGAGAAACTCAAATTGCCCGACTGAAGAATTTACTAGGAACAAATGGTTTGAAGCTGTATAAGGCCATTTCTTATTTGGAGCCTGAAGATGAAAGAGTTGAAAATATTTTAGAGGTACTTCAAAAACATTGTTTGCCTAAAGAAAATGAAACTATGAACATATTTACATATTTTACGAGGAAACAATATGAAGGGGAGCCTTTCGAAAAATTTTATGCAGACCTAAAGGAGAAAGTAAAATCTTGTAAGTTTGGAGATCAGGAAAACAAGGTTTTAAAGTCACAAATTATTTTGGGAATAAAGTCTCAAAATACACAACAAGAGCTTTTGCGCGATGACCCTTCATTAGATAAAGCTGTAGAAATTTGTAAGGCAACTGAATTGGCAGAAATAAATTTGAAAATTTTAGTATCAAATGAAAATAATACCAGCAATAATTGTCAGGTTGATCAGCTTGACAGAAGAAATCACTTTGTCAATCATAATAAATACACTAATACCTAATCAAAACCAAACCTCACAATTAAAAAAAAAATTTCAATGCTATCGATGTGGAAACCAATACCACCGAGGAAAAGGATGTCCTGCAATTGGAAAAATATGTTCAAGGTGTTCCCGCCCAAATCATTTTTCAATTGTATGCAACTCGAGAAGTTATCCAAGTTATCCAAACAATTCAAAAAATTGCAATTTAATGGGAAAGCACGAGTATAAGGTTGTAGATGATAACGAAGAAAAAGAAGATTTCTTTACCGTTCACACTTTGGATAATTAAAAAACAAATAAAACCTGGCTTAAAATACTAAAAATGGAAAATATTGAAGTTAAATTCAAATTAGACACTGGTTCTGAAGTAGGCATTTTGCCATTAAATTATGAATCAAGGTGGTTTACTAAACATCTTCCCCTTTTAAAACAAAGTTAAAACAGCTTAAGGTTAGGAATTGTTACCAACAATGTTCTTTATAAATCTTGGTATCAATTGTATCTAAAGAAATTGGAAAAATTCAAAATAATCGAATACGACGTTTAAGAATAAAGTTGCTAGTATATCATTTTGATTTAAAATATATTTCAGGTAAATACATGTATATAGCTGATTTTTTGTCGCGATGTAACATCTAAACTAAGGAATCTGAAGATATACTAATGAAGGATGTTGTTCATTGTGTTTCTAAAAAACTTTACATATTTCTGAAGATAAAATGGAAAAATTCCGACAGGAAACTCTAAAAGATAAAATATTAGGTGAAGTTGTGAAGTTTTGTATGTCTGGGTGGCCAAAAAATATAAATTTTTCAGGTGAATTAGTTCATTACTTTAAACAAGAAATAACGATTTATGATAATTTGTTATACTATGATGACAGAATTATAATTCCAACTTCTCTAAGACCTTTTATGTTAAATTTATTGCATGAAACACATTTACGTATGTCAAAAATATCGGGAATTGTAAAAAATTTCTTTTACTGGCCTGCAATTCTTGCAGATATAAAAAATTTAGTTGCTACTTGTTCATTATGCTGTAAGTACCAAAGATCTAAGCGAAAAGAGCCTTTAATTTCTCATGAAATACCTGAACATCCATTTTTAAAAATTTGTGTAGATTTAGCAGAATATGCTGAAAAAAATTATTTAATTATAATGGACTACTTTGGTAGATGGCTTGAAATTATTCCAATTAAAAATAAAAGTAGTTTTTGTATTATTGAAAAGTTGAAATATTTATTTGACAAATTTGGTATACCTTCATTATTAATTTCTGATAATGTTCCTTTCAAAAGTCATGAATTCATGGTTTTTTCTAAGGAATGGAATTTTAGCATTAATACATGTAGTCCATATTATCATCAATCAAATGGTCTAGCTGAAAAAGCGGCTGATATTGCTAAAAATATGCTTAAAAAGCCCATGAGTCTAGAACTGACTTAAATTTATATTTTTAGTATCAAATGAAAATAATACCAGCAATAATTGTCAGGTTGATCAGCTAGACAGAAGAAATCACTTTGTCAATCATAATAAATACACTAATACCTAATCAAAACCAAACCTCACAATTAAAAAAAAAGTTTCAATGCTATCGATGTGGAAACCAATACCACCGAGGAAAAGGATGTCCTGCAATTGGAAAAATATGTTCAAGGTGTTCCCGCCCAAATCATTTTTCAATTGTATGCAACTCAAGAAGTTATCCAAGTTATCCAAACAATTCAAAAAATTGCAATTTAATGGGAAAGCACGAGTATAAGGTTGTAGATGATAACGAAGAAAAAGAAGATTTCTTTACCGTTCACACTTTGGATAATTAAAAAACAAATAAAACCTGGCTTAAAATACTAAAAATGGAAAATATTGAAGTTAAATTCAAATTAGACACTGGTTCTGAAGTAGGCATTTTGCCATTAAATTATGAATCAAGGTGGTTTACTAAACATCTTCCCCTTTTAAAACAAAGTTAAAACAGCTTAAGGTTAGGAATTGTTACCAACAATGTTCTTTATAAATCTTGGTATCAATTGTATCTAAAGAAATTGGAAAAATTCAAAATAATCGAATACGACGTTTAAGAATAAAGTTGCTAGTATATCATTTTGATTTAAAATATATTTCAGGTAAATACATGTATATAGCTGATTTTTTGTCGCGATGTAACATCTACACTAAGGAATCTGAAGATATACTAATGAAGGATGTTGTTCATTGTGTTTCTAAAAAACTTTACATATTTCTGAAGATAAAATGGAAAAATTCCGACAGGAAACTCTAAAAGATAAAATATTAGGTGAAGTTGTGAAGTTTTGTATGTCTGGGTGGCCAAAAAATATAAATTTTTCAGGTGAATTAGTTCATTACTTTAAACAAGAAATAACGATTTATGATAATTTGTTATACTATGATGACAGAATTATAATTCCAACTTCTCTAAGACCTTTTATGTTAAATTTATTGCATGAAACACATTTACGTATGTCAAAAATATCGGGAATTGTAAAAAATTTCTTTTACTGGCCTGCAATTCTTGCAGATATAAAAAATTTAGTTGCTACTTGTTCATTATGCTGTAAGTACCAAAGATCTAAGCGAAAAGAGCCTTTAATTTCTCATGAAATACCTGAACATCCATTTTTAAAAATTTGTGTAGATTTAGCAGAATATGCTGAAAAAAATTATTTAATTATAATGGACTACTTTAGTAGATGGCTTGAAATTATTCCAATTAAAAATAAAAGTAGTTTTTGTATTATTGAAAAGTTGAAATATTTATTTGACAAATTTGGTATACCTTCATTATTAATTTCTGATAATGTTCCTTTCAAAAGTCATGAATTCATGGTTTTTTCTAAGGAATGGAATTTTAGCATTAATACATGTAGTCCATATTATCATCAATCAAATGGTCTAGCTGAAAAAGCGGCTGATATTGCTAAAAATATGCTTAAAAAGCCCATGAGTCTAGAACTGACTTAAATTTATATTTATTAAATTATAGAAATTCTCCTGTTGCTAATTTAGAATATTCTCCAGCACAACTATTGCAAAGCAGGATCTTAAGATGTAAACTTCCTATTCCTTTTTGTAATTTAAAGCCCAGAGTGGTACCAGATTGTATAAAATGAAAACCAATCAAAACAAGCAAGGACTATTTTATAATAAAAATACAATCAAAGAAATTTATTTTGAAATAGGGGAAAAGGTTTTGGTGCAACATATTTTTAAAAAGACTTGGCACCCAGAAATTGTAATTAAGAAATGTGAAACACCTAGATCGTATTTAATACAAATATGTGATACTAATCAAATTTTAAGCAGAAATACAAGATTTATAAAGAAGATTGTTGGTAACAATTCCTAACCTTAAGCTGTTTTAACTTTGTTTTAAAAGGGGAAGATGTTTAGTAAACCACCTTGTTTCATATTGTTGTATAGTTTAGGATTGTTGTATGTTATCAGATTCTGAGTTAATCAATTTTAATAAAACATAAGTTATTATAAATTGTATAATAAAACAGTAGACACATAAGTCATAGGTAACATGAAGGGACATTCAATTTCAAGAAAACGACAAAAAGTTATAAACGTTTTAATAAATTAGTGCATCTACGCCAGCAGTTAAGGGTTAAGATAGCTTTCTACTCAAAATAGAACTTGTAGATCTCACTTTTTCAAATAAATATTTTCTATTTGAGCTTTTTTCAGATTATTGACCTTTTTATTTTGTTTTCACATAGGTACACTTTTTTATTTCCGTTATTTATGGCTGTATTTTAAAAATTAAGTGTTTTTGGAAATGTCAGTTCACTATTTACAATTTTTGTGTTAAACATTTTGAACAAAAATATCAGCCAACAAAGATAAAGAGATTTATGTAAAAATAAAAAAGGACCATTTTTCGAGAATTTGACAACTTTTGATAAGTGAGTCATGTTCTACAGCATACGTAAAATTCAGCCAAATCCACCGGAACCTAATTTCGCATAGGCTTAGTGCGGAGTCCTTTATGAGTGAAACATTATTTATTTAGTCGTGTGGATCTTGACAATGCCAATACAAAGAAATTAAATCGAGCTTCCTGCGTGGGAGCCGGGTTTATACTCTAATTATGACTGAAGAAAATGTCATAACTTTAGACAGAAAAGAAGCACGTGGAATAGTGAATATTTTAAAATCTGATTTAGTGTTGTCACCAGATCGATGCAAAATCAGTGATTGTCTATTGAAATTTTGCTGTAGCTGCGACATTACATGTTAAATTATATTTATGTATACTAATAGTTGACATCGAGAAAAATACGCAAAGAGAATATAAAAAACCTTTAAAGATGTATATTTAACAACGACTGTTTTACATAAAATTGTAGTGGACTGTACTAATTATTGCAACCTAAGCACTGACCCACTAATTGTCATATAAAATAAAGGTAATGCAATGTGACGAGGAGTCGAGCTCGGATGTTAAAGTAAAGGTATGCCGAGAATAAAGTAGAAGTGTAAACCAATGCTAATGTTTTACTAGTGCCCTGTAACCCAAACTATTATATGGCGACCGTGACAAGTTTAAAAGTGACAGTGTAAAACTCTTGAAGAAGGAAAATGGATACAACAAAAAGCAAACCAGTCAATAATAATAATAATAATAATAATAATAATACTTTATTGCCCAACAGATTAACATCCAATTAAAGGACAAAATTATACAATATACGATAGGTTTATATGTACATAAAATAAAACAACATTTACACATTAATGATATTTTTGTAAAAAAAATCAGCTTCTTTTAATAAGAAAGTTAGCGAAGAACTATTAATGTCAATTTTTGAAGATATTTCGTTAATATTTTTCATCATGACTTGCACTGGAGATTTCAACAAAACATTAGTACGGGCATTATCTTCCCTAAAAGTTAATTTAGTCCTAGAGTTTAAACGCGGAATATACAGATTAAACATAGATAATAACAACATACAGTCGATATTATTATGAAACAAGTCATAAACAAATTTTATGCTAAACTTAACTCTACGCAATTCAAGTGAATCTATTGAAAAGGCCCGAAGTAATTCAGCCTGAGGATGTCCTCTGATAGGATAAAAACCATGAATTCTAAAGTTTACAAATTTCAGGAATCGTCTTTGAATATTTTCCAACGAAACTTTGTAGGTTGTGTAAATTGGGTACCAAATCAAGCTGCAATATTCGAGCCTTGAACGAACAAACGAATAATACAAATTTTTTAATGCGTTTATATCATTGAATGTATCAGAATTCCTTATAATAAATCCCAACTTTTTTAGGGAAGAACTAGTTATATTACTTATATGCCTATCAAAAGTTAATTTATAATCAAATAAAACACCCAGATCTTTGACAGTATCAGAACGTTCTAGTAAAGAGTTATTAAACATATAATTAAATGTTAACGGATTATGGCCTTTGTAATATGACATAACTTTACACTTAGAGGCATTCATATACAATTTATTGGCATGACACCATTGGTTAATTTTTTTTAGATTATTTTGAATCATACTACAGCTCAGCACCATCTACTCTAAGAAATAGTCATCTGCGAACATAAGTTTTTCACAATCAAGGTCTTGAACAATATCATTAATAAAAATGAGAAAAAGCAGAGGGCCTAAATTTGAGCCTTGCGGGACTTCAGATTTACAAATAAATGGCAATGAGTTAAACAGTCAATCAAGAATTAACAGAAACAGAGGTAGTAAATTCAAACTTCGTGGTGCAAGAACAATCTATCCAATGCCCGATACCTCACAACAAATACATTTACCGTGCATGAAAGATAAAAAAAGACAAATCAGTAAATCTGAATTAAATAAACATTATTTATTTAATTTCATGCCTCAATTTTAACGTATTTATTAATCCCTATATAAATACATACAATGTAAGGTTACAACATAAGATTAAATGGCCAATGACCGAGGTCCTTCAGCCAAATGTGCTTAATTTTAAATTGATATTAAACAATAATAATGGCAATGGTTATGCTTTTTCATTTTAGTATAGAATGGAAAAAAAAGAAGTTAGTCTAAAATTGATTTGAGTAGTTCAAGTAATGTCTTTTCGGGATGTTTGAATTTCTGTTCTTCTGGGTGTCTTGCAAAGCAGTGTTTTTCCATTGTTTCTATGTTGTGTTGTTTTAGGCAGAAATTTGTGGTTAGCCTTTGAAGTCTATCTTTGGTTGGTTCAATCCCTGTTCTCCTGTACAACAATATGTTTGATGGATTGTGAACTTTTGAGAATTTTGTATATTTTGCAGGCTACATACATGTATATCGCATCTCCCTTGTAGGTCAGTGCTCTGAAATGTTTTGCTCTTGCTTGTATTTTCTTCTTGGTCATCTGTGAGTGTTGTTTCAGGTTTATTTTGTTGTCTACTTGGATGCCAAGATATTTTACTGTTGTTTTTGGGAGGATTGGAGTGTTGTTTAGAATCAGACTAGGGGAGTTGGGCTTGGGAGTGTGGTTGAATTATAAATTGAGATTTTAGATGTTTAACCATTCTTCCACTTTTACTACAGTAGTAACTGCCTTTGAAAGTATTTGCGTGGTTCTTTTTGTTGTTTTCTCATGTGTTATTATAGCAGTATCATCTGCAAATTGTAGAATGTAACTTTTAAATTCCATAGTAGGTAGGTTGACGATGTCAGAGCAGTACAAATTGTATAGTAGAGGGGAAAGGGGGGAACCTTGTGGAACTCCCTGTTCTGCTGGAAATGCATTTGAGGTTTTTTGTCCAATTGGTACTAACAGTGATCTTTCTTGCAAAAAGCTGTTGATGATTCTTTACAATTTTTTTGGACAATTCAAATTATTAAGTTTAAATAGAAGACCTTTATCCCATACACTGTCAAACGCTTTTTCTATATCTAAGAATAAGCCTGCTGTTTTTTGACCTTTAAGTCTTGCTGTCTGTGTGTTGGATAGGATAATTTTTATAGGGTGTGTTGTGGATGTGTTTGCTTTGAATCCAAACTGAAAACTGTGAATGTTTTTGCCTATAGCATGTTCAATTTTGTTTTTGATAATTTTTTCGAAATTTTTTCCCAGAACTGGTAAAAGGGTTATAGTTCTTCAATTTGCTATGATCAGAGTCTTTCCATTCTTTTAGAAAATATGCATTCTTAAGACAAAATTTGTAAATATTTATTATGTGTTCGTGTATTTTGTGATCTAAATTTTTTACTATTTTCTGTGTAATTTTGTCCTTACCTGAAGCAGTGCTTTTGTTTTTGTGTAGCACATTGTAATACAATTCCTCTTCAATGTCTGTTTCTTCATCCTCCATATTTTCCTCTAGGAATTCTCTATACCACTCTTCAACCATAATATGGGTTTGGTTATGATTTGTATTATTATTTGCTGCATAAATTTGTTTGAAGTAATCAGCGAATGCGTTTGCTTTTTTTTCATCAGTGTCATAAAAGGAATTCCCCTCTTCAATGTTTTGTATTCCAGATCTTTTTTTATATTTTGTCAGTTTTTTTAGTTCTTGAAAAAAACTTTTTCCACTTTTATTGTTTATTTCTTTGCAAGTTTTGATCCAATTGTTAAGTCTGTATTCATGGACCATTTTTTGTATATCTATATTTAGTTTATTTATATCTTTATTGAAATTTGGATCTGGAGTGTTTTTTAAAATTACTTCTGATAATTTGTTATTAAAATTGGTTATGTATGGTTTTGTTACAGTATCATTATTTGTATCAATGAATTCTATTATATTTCTATTAACTTCTTCAATGTTGCATTTTTCGAATATAATCTTGGTTTCTAAGTTTTCTGTTGTTTGTGAATTTAGGTCAATTTTTAGTACGCAAGCTAGGTGGTCTAAACCAATATCAGGCGTGAGCTGGGCTTTGGATAGAACATTTGTTAAATTTTTTGTGTGCAATATTAGGTCTGGAGTCGTATCTTGATTTAGGTTTTGTAGGAATGTGAAAGGGGTCTCTAATTTTGTAAAGTTAGAATTGTTTAGAAAAATTCTTAGCTGTTTTCTTTTAGAGTTGTTGAGGTTTAAGTCTCCTATAATTATTGAATATTTATATAGTGAAGCTTTGGTAAATATTGTCTCTTCTATTTTTGAAGTCGGGTAAATGTAAATAAGGAAAATATGTAGTGACTCGTCCTTAAATGGAAAAGTGCAGTGTTGCCTTATTTAAAAAGTTGTTTATTTTAGGGGGGTTTGCTGTTCCCATTTTTAAGCCTGGATGTGACAAGATCAAACTACCTCCTCTTTCCTTGTTCGTGATAAGGTTGCCATGTTTTTGAATTTTGTGCCAATTTCTATAATAATAATAATAATAATAATAATAATATTTATTGATCACACAGTTTTACAGCATTTTCTATAAAACATATTGGACTAGTCAACAAAAATAACATATAAAAACAAAATATAAATTACGTTTAGGCACTATAAATTATTAAATTAGGTACTATTAAATTAAAAGCTATCACTTAAAAACTCTTCCACAGAATAATATATTTTATCTAAAAACAAAGTCTGCAACTTGCATTTTAAAATTTTGGAACATTTACAACAAGACACAATAGACATAACTTTGTTATAACATTTAATTCCCATATAAATAAAAGACGTTTGACATACAGAGAGCCTAGAAAATGGCAAAACTAGATTATTTTGACTTCTTGTCGAATAACTGTGCATATTACTATGTGTTAAAATATCTTTTTTATTTTCAAAAATGTATAAAATCAAATTTAATATGTACAAACAGGGAAGAGTTAAGATTCTGCAATTTATGTTGTTTTTTTAAATATAGTGGTTAAGAATTTGTTTTCTTTTGTTGTAACTGTTAATATTGTTGTAGAGTTACTTAATTTCTGACGTGAACTTTGACATTTTCTGCTGGTTGAAGAGTTTCTGTGGGTGATTCGCTGTTGGGGGTATCAAGGTCGTGCATTAGAATATACATTATATTTCCACTGAAAGTAGCTGTGGTTTCTATTCGGTAGAGTTGAATGAATATTTGTTTTAGTTTTTTAAGTAATTCTTCCCGATCCTTGGGTTTATTTATTTTGTTTATATAAGTATTTTTTGTGATATTTTTATCTATTTCACAAGTTTTATTGAGAGTTTTAATTTTTGTGTTTGGAATACCTTCTATTGCGCCTTTCGAGCGGTTGCACATACGTAGATTTAATTAATTTAGGCGGCCAAATGTAAAAAAATCAAAATAAATCTAGCAATTACACATTGACTACCACAGGTAGCAAACACTTTTAGGAACAGTACCCTACCCTTTCTATGCGTTGCAGCGCTCTGACTCGCAGGTAGTTAAAGTTTGATAGTCGCTGTCACCAGTTTTCACGTATGTTCTCAGCGCACCGCTCCTAGCGTAACGTCTCTTGCAAAGTAAATATTTTTCTCTCCAAGTCAATTATCAAAGTAAAACTGATGGATTCTAATAATTTAGGTATGTATCTATAAATTGTGATATAATACTTCCTATTTAAATATAGATTCAAACATTTTTTAATCATTTAAATACAACAGGTTTTTCATGCAAAATTTTGGCAAATCGAAGACTTCTAAACATTTTTAACATACTTCAGGGTTCGTCCCTAATATTTTTTTTGTTTTAATAAATTTGACATGGTCTTAACATATTACAGAAAAAATCAGCCGCGGAATCTCGCAGATGACCACAAAAACGTAAATCAAAGATTTTTAATGAAAATTTAAAAATATAACATTAAAAATGGACTTGTACTGTTCCTAATCTCACCGATTCAATTGTAATTATTAAATGATGTATGTGCACTTATAATAGAAGATACAATGTAATTAGATAAGTATATTGCTGCTATTTCAATAACGAAATTAGAATTTGCATTTATGTAATACTAGTATCGCTTCTTTTTTTTTCATGGTTTTATTAAATAATATTGAATTTTAAAAGGAATATTTTTTTATATTTTAAACTCTATTAAAGCCCTATTTCGAACATGTCTGAACGAAAAAATATTTTTGGCCGCCTAAATTAATTAAATCTACGTATGTGGGTTGGGGCATTTTACTGACCATGCTCTGTGTTTTTCGGAGGGGTGATTTTCCATACACTTGTCGCATTTTGTTTGATTGGGACATTTTTCCGTGACGTAATCGTATTTTGCACATTTTGAGCAGGGTATTGGGTTGGATGAGCAGGGTGGAGGTTGGATGGGAAAAACGGGGTAGTGTCTGCTTTTGTAGAATACACTTGGGTGATGAGTTTTTCAAAGGAAGTAGAACACCTAGTTATATTTCTGATCATCATTGTTGTTTTGTTTGTCGCTCTTTTTGCAGAATCTGTGATTGATGTTATTTTGTTTTAAATGCTCACTTATTAATTCGTCATAAATATAAATAATAAATAAATAAATCATTTATTAATCCAAAGACCTTTACAGATATAGGACAAGTCAGAAAAAACAAATTAATAATTATAAAGAAAAATAAAAATAATAGTGACATTAAAAGAAGAGGAAACCCAATTAAACTCTTATTATAAAACGAACAACTAAAAATTAAACCTTAAATATTCATTTAAATCGTAAAAACAACATTCAATTAGAATATTTTTTATTTTACGTTAAATTATTGCAACTTGCGAATGCTTTTTAAATAATCTGGTAGCTTATTATACAGGGTGTCCCGGGTTTAATGATCTTAATTTTGACAGTCGGCAGACAATCAAAAAACAAAAGGAATTTCCAAGGAAAACATGTATCTAAAAATTGAAAATAACTAAGATACAGACCTCCAAAGTTTGAAAAAAAAATCGTTTTTTTCTCATAACTTCTAACAGTTTGGCTTAACTTTTACACATATAGTTAAGAAATACTCTCGTACTGCCTATAAATATTCTTTTCAAGGCTGGAGTGGCGTAGATATTGGATATTGGGGTGTAGGTTCCCTTTTTCCGACCTATGTTTACGCCACTGATTTTTTTTTTAATTTTCCCTATTTTTAAATTCTGCGTTTAACTAGGAAAATACAGTTATTTGGTAAATTTTTTATTACACGCTTTAGAAACATCTCAAGACGGCCATTTGTAGGATATAGAATTCATACCTACTTGAAAATGGAATAATCACTTTACCATAGGAAACAAAATGTTGTGACATTTAAAAATTGATGACATACCATCGCTATTAAAAAAAAACTGGGATAGTAAGGTTGCTTTAACTGTATGGCTTGAATCAGAGCCTTTTGAGCTGCTCCCAGCTGCGGCATTTCAATAGATCCATTGGTCGACAATCAACATGCCTCATTTAAACGCCACCCAAAGAGGAACAATTCGAACCAGTTTTTTTTATCGCGTTTTTTTTATCGCGTTGGAACATATCAAGAACTGGAAATTCCAGTGAAATTTTCATTATAGCATATTATTGTTGTTTTTTTCACCCATCATGTACTCATTTGTCCCCAAGTAAGAAGGTAGTGCGGTCTGAAAAGCTATTTTCGGTAAAGACAACATGTAAAAGAAACCACTTTATTGCTTACAAAAAATCGAACATGGAGCATTCCGTGGTTTAAACGGACCGTTTGGGCAAAATTATTTTTTGTAATTAGTGTTTGGTTTAAAAAAATAATGCAAACATTATGTAATTAATGGTTTGCTAATTCGAATATGGAATAGATATTTTTTTAGTATTGACGTATAGAATGGTTTTTAGTACAGATTATCCTGTTTTAAAGCAATACTTTTTCTGTTTACGTCAATACTAAAAAAAATATCTATTCAATTATTCGAATTAGCAACCCATAAATTACATTATGTTCGGATTATTTTTTTAAAACAATAACTATTAATTTAAGATTAATTTTGTACAAATGGTGTCCGTTCAAACCACCGCATGCTTTCAAATAGTATCGTTCTTATGAAAAACTATTACAGTTAATTGACACGGAGAATGAACGTTTCGTAAAATTTAGGTCTCTGTCACAATTATATTAAGCCGCAATTAATAAAACATAAAATTATGTAGGTTCTTATGTCAAATAACAAGTCGTTTTTTGTGATTACGCTAAGAAAATTATAAGTTTTGTTCAAAATGCCACCCATTTGCATTTATGCACGCTTGACTTCTACGTCTAACAGAACCGGTGGCATTTGAAATTTCTTGTGCTGAGAGTTCATTTGCTGCTCGCCTTACTCTTAAGTTAAGTTCTGCTTGGGTCCTTACAGGGGTTAGGTATACTATATCTTTCAATCTACCCCAAATAAAAAAATCCATAGGAGTTATATCTGGTGAACGCGGAGGCCAAGCTACTGGACCACCACGTCCTATCCACCTTTGATTGTAGTTGGTATCCAGCCATTCCCGTACTACTCTTCCGTAGTGAGCCGGAGCCCCGTCCAGCTGGATCCAGTGGTTTAATCTCATATTTAGTGGTAGATCATCCAACAATTCATAAAGATTATACCGTAGAAATCTCAGGAACAGTTGAGAGTTCAGACGTGGTGGAAGAATATACGGCCCGATGAGGCGATTTCCAAGTAATCCACACCACACATTGACGCTAAATTCTCTTTGAAAATTTCGTTCTCTTACAAAATGGGGATTTTCGTGCGCCCATGTATGAAGATTGTGGAAATTTACCACCCCTCTTCTCGTGAATATGGCTTCGTCTGTCCACAGAATTTTATTTTGCAAAAATCTACCTTCGTTTTGTAATATCCATCGGCAGAACTCCATTCTTCGTTCATTGTCGCCATCTTCTAATCCCTGCACTGGTTGAAAATGGTAGGGCCGCATCCTGTCGTTTCGTAAAATTCTCCATATCGAACTTCTTGGCACCGCCAGTTGTCGTTGTGCTTGACGAAGGCTTGTGAGCGGATTATTCCTGAAATGCCTTAATGTGCGTGCATGTCTTCTTCTCTGTACACCATTTAAAGGTCTTTGCTGCTGATCACATCGCCCTCTTGCATTTCGACCTCTTGGATTGATAATGTTGCAGCTTCCAGTTTCGCAAATGCGCCTATGTACTGCACGAAATACACGCGCATGTGGCAACCTTTTTTGCGGAAAACGGTTTGCGTATTCTCTCCGTGCCTCAGCGGCATTCCCGTTTGCAAAACCATAAATGAAATGTATGTCGGCATACTCTTGATTGGAGAAAGCAAAGGGCATTTCTCAATTAATTATGGAAAAACTACACGTACAGAAAACCTTTTTTGAAGTACAAACAAACACTGTTTACTGAAATGTCATCAATTGATGCTATGGTAAAGCGATTACTTGTTACCCATTTTCAAGTAGGTATTAATTCCACTCAAACTCGAATATTTTTGTAACGAAGAGCTAATAAAAATTTACCAAAGTAACTTTCTTTTTCTAGTTGAACGCAGAATTTAAAAATTCAAAAAAAGGTCAGTGGCGTAAACATATGTCGGAAAAAGGGAACCTAAACCCCCAATTGTTATAGGCAGTACGTGAGTCAGTATTTCCTTACTATATGTTTAAAATTTGAGCCAAATCAGTCAAACGGTTTAAAAGTTATGAGAAAAAACGAATTTTAGTTTCAAACTTTGGAGGTCTGTATCTCAGTTATTTTCAATTTTTAGATACATGTTTTCCTTGGAAATTCCTTTTGTTTTTTGATTCTCTACCCACTGGTAAAATTAAGATCATTAAACCCGGGACACCCTGTATAAAACAGTACCAATATAGTAAGGATTTTTTTCAAACAAAGTTAAATTATGAATACTATGTTCTAAATGATGACCAACACGTGTGTTATATGTATGCAAAGCAAATGATCTAAATTGACTTATGTTATTGTGAACAAAAGATAAAATTTCAAAAATATATAAGGAAGGAAAACTCAATATTTTATTTTTTCTTAAAAAAGGTCTACAAGGTTCAGTTGTACACAAACCAAAAATACATCTTATTGCTCTTTTTTGCAATCGTAACACACGATTTACGGAGGAGCTATTTCCCCATAAAATAACACCATATCTTAAAGACGATTCAAAATTTGAATGATAAAAACATAAGGCGGCATCCTTACTTACTATTTGGTTAAGTCGTTTTAAAGCAAAACAATAACCTGATAACCTTTTACAAACAATGTCAACATGCTGGTAGAATCTTAATGACAAGTCAAGTGTTATGCCAAGAAGTTTAAAATTGGTTACCTGTTCAATACTTTTGTTACACAGCCACACAAAAAAAAATATTTTTTCGGGTCTGGAGGTCAGACCATGTTTACTATATGTTTTCGGGGTCGCTGAATCCGAATCCGAGGTCCAAAAAACCCCAGCACGTCAAGGTTCTGACATAACCTCAAAAAACCTCATACAAAATTATATTCGAGTCCGGGGGTCAGACCATGTTTATTATATGTTTTCGGGGTCGCTGAATCTGAATCCGAGGTCTAAAAAACTCCAGAATGTCAGGGTTACGACATAACCTCAAAAACTTGATAAAATTTTTCTTTTCCGAGTTCTGGGCTCAGATCATGTTTACCATATGTTTTTGGAGTCACTGAATCCGAATCCGTCGTTCAAAAAATCCCAGCATGTCAGGTTGTTGACGTAACCTTTAAAATATCCCGTTATCTAGGCTATTTAACGCTTCAACGTTTTGACTTCAGCCGTATATTGAACAAAAATCAGTTCAACCCATAAACCCTATTTACTCCACAAAACAAAGTTATATAGGACCGTCGGCATCAGCGCTACCCGATGTACACCGCGAGGAGGTTGCACGATCGGATTTTGTACATCATATAGCCCTTATAAGGGCTTTTAGCAACAAAAATTTGAATTTGTGGAATGATTACCAAGAATAAATAAATGATTAGATAAATAAATTGTATACATCTACAATATTAAAAATGATGTGTAGAATTCTTAACTACTAGAATAAATAACTAGTTATATGACTACAATAGGAATCGAATGACTTAAGTATACGAACTCAAAAATTAATCGATTGGAATAGACGATCTAAAAACCAGACGCATAAATCAAATAGCAGACTCTTGTTTGCTACTATAGCGGGTTCTTTTCTCATCAAAAGATCTATGCAGTGATTTACGCTTTCTATCTTCTTTCGGTGTATCTCGCTTCAACATCCAACAGAAATCTGCCATCATATTTTCATCCCACCTTCCTTGATATCGAGTTTCCATGACTTTTATATCTTGGTGAAAGCGTTCACCTTGCTCTTCACTAAAATCACCTAGATTATTTGGAAATTTGTCTAGATGTGCATGCAAAAAATGTAATTTCAAATTCATCAGGCATCCTAGCTTTCTAAAATCTTCAACCATTTTGCCAACAATCTTTTTATACTTCGGACTTTTGTTATTTCCTAAAAAGTTCTGTGCCACATCTTTAAAACTAAGCCAGGCTGCTTTCTCAAGTCGATTCATTGTACGAATGAAATTTATATCTTTGAACATACTTCGAATTTGTGGTCCGTCGAATACTCCTTCTTTCAACTTAGCCTCAGAAAGTTTCGGAAATTTGGATTGAAGGTATTGAAAACATGCCCCTGATTTATCAAGGGCTTTGACGAATTGTTTCATGAGACCAAGCTTTATATGCAACGGAGGAATGAGAATTTTCGATGGATCCACAAGAGACTCATTGATGATGTTATTAGAACCTGGAGTTAGCGATGATCTTACTGGCCATTGTTTCGTCTTGCTGTAGTGATTTTCTCTATTTCTACTATCCCACAAACACAAATAGCAAGGATATTTAGTGAATCCTGACTGTTGTCCAAGCAGCATGGTTATTATTTTCAAATCTCCGCATATTAGCCATAAATGCTTTTCATATTGAATTTTCTGTAAAAGTGTTTGCATATTCTCATATTTCTCTTTCATGACAGTAGAATGAGCAATCGGTACAGGAGCATAAACGTTCGTGTTGTGAAGTAATACCGCCTTTATACTTCGTTTCGAAGAGTCTATAAAGAGTCGCCAATCAGAAGCTTTGTAAGAATTCTCTTTTAGCTGATTTATGAGACCCTCGACATCGGTACAAAATACTAAAGATGAATCTTTCTCCTTCGTAAAAAATTTACGGAATTCGAAGTCTCGGTCTCTATAAGTGGAAACTTTTGTTTTAGGTTCTAGAACATTTTTCTTTTTCAGAAATGAAGCCAAAAGCTCAGAACCATCTTTTGGCAAACCTAAATCTCTAACGAGATCATTTAACTCAAACTGCGATACCAATGAAGGAATTGAAGGTACTTTTTCATTTGACGTGTACTCTGAGTCCCTGCTATTGTTGTCGTCGCTCGAAAAATCACTTTCATCATCTAGTTCTCCGGATTCGATACCTTCAGTAACACGATCAATATTGGATTGGCATTTAACTTGATCAACTATAACAGGAGCCGTCATTGATGGAGCATTGTTATACACAATTTTTTGTTTGTTTTTTATGTTGATGCCTTTAATATCATTTAAGCAAAAGTAACAGTCCTCTGCACTACTAGGTTTTCTCCAAATTGCTGGAGTGATGAATTTGATGTTCTCTTTATTTTTGTTCGCCTTCCATCGATACAACATCTTTTTGCACATGTTGCAAATGACATGCGGAACCCAGCTATTATGTTGATCCATCTTTGAATTGAACATTTCTTCGTATAAGTTGCAAATATTATCGTCAATCGTTTTTTGCAAAGATGTCACTTCATATTTGGAACAAACGTAACAAAAATTGTCATGATTCGCATGACAATCATGTGATTGCAGAACCTCGCGCCGCTTTCTTGTAGCATTAAATTTCACATTAGCCAAGTCACCAACTAATGTGAAACTGCGGTCGCTTGATGACGACGCCTGTGGGCCCGCTTTCTCACCCTGACCAGCCGCCGATACTGAGGATCCGACTCTCTGCATCGTAAAACGCTTGCGTGCGCCTGCCATGACGGCATGAAAGACGTAATCCAGGGACTTAGCCGGATCACAGGCACACTCCGTTGCCCGCCGTCACCGCGAGGAGGTGCCCTGGATGCAGACACACGTCGTAGGTCGGATGAATAAATTTTGCGAGTTTCTTTGCAAATCAAAATCCTGACGTGCTGGAGTTTTTTAGACAACGGATTCGGATTCAGCGACCCCAAAAACATATGGTAAACATGGTCTGAGCCCAGAACTCGGAAAAGAAAAATTTTATCAAGTTTTTGAGGTTATGTCGTAACCCTGACATTCTGGAGTTTTTTAGACCTCGGATTCAGATTCAGCGACCCCGAAAACATATAATAAACATGGTCTGACCCCCGGACTCGAATATAATTTTGTATGAGGTTTTTTGAGGTTATGTCAGAACCCTGACGTGCTGGGGTTTTTTGGACCTCGGATTCGGATTCAGCGACCCCGAAAACATATAGTAAACATGGTCTGACCTCCAGACCCGAAAAAATATTTTTTTTTGTGTGGCTGTGTTATTTAAACTTATCAAGGAACTAGAAGTATATTGGTTTGCAGTAGAAAAAAATTGCATTATATAAGTTTTTTCCTGATTAAAAACGAGTTTATTTGCACCTAGATATGACGTTATATTTTCCAAATTAAGTTGTAGTTCTTTAGCCATAGTGTCAGGATTTTTATTTCTTGTAACAACTGTTATATCATCTGCAAAACATACGAACTTACTAGACATAAAGTTAGTAATATCATTTAAATACAATAAAAAAAGCAATGGCCCCAATACACTACCCTGTGGAACACCGATTTCTACGTTTAGCAATTTAGAATTTGCATTATTATATGTAACATATTGCCTTCGCAAGGTTAGATATGATTTTAAAAGATCATTGCTCCACAGCAGAATTTTATGTTGCACACAATCAAATGCTTTAGATAAGTCAACGTATAAAGCCATAATTTTTTCATTCATGTCCAAACCTTTATATATGTAATCTAAAATACTTACCAAAGCTGTCATTGTTGATTTGTTTTGAGTAAATCCGTGTTGTTGATCAATCAAAATATTAAAACAATTAAGAAAAGATAAAATTCTTTTAGCTATTACTTTTTCAACAATTTTTGAAAAAATTGATAACAATGCGATTGGTCTATAATTGGTAAGTATTTTTCGATCACCTTTTTTATATAATGTAACAATTTTAGCAATCTTTAGTACATCACCGGCCTCGGTGGTGTAGTGGTCCGAGCTCCTGTGTACGAGCCGAGAGGTCGTGGGTTCGAATCCCACTTGGGTATGGTTGTTTATTTGTGTTTGTCCATTGTGTATAGTCCTTCGGAGGGGACTTTAAGCCGTCGGTCCGTTCCTACCCCTAACCCGCACAAGCCATTCAGTTGGCTTATGGGACATCTTAGTTTGGATGTAAGGGTGGAACTAAAAGAGCACTTTATAACTTTATAACTTTATAACTTTATCTGGAAAGGTTCCTTCAACTAAACACTCATTTATAATATGACATAAAATATAAACAATATAGTTTACGCTACGTTTAATAACTTTAGATGGAAATAAATCGTGACCACATGAGTTAGAGTTTTTTATGGTCATTATAATATTGTATAGTTCCGTTTCGGTAACAGGTGATAAAAAAATAGTTTTATCTATAGCATTATTGAAATAATTACCTTTTATATTTTTTAAAGAAGTACCAAGTTTGACAGGAATGTTAATAAAAAATTCATTAAATGCGTTAGCAATATCTAGTGAGTCATTTGTTTCCAAGCCATTTAAAAGTATTGAAGAGGTTATTTTGGGTTTATTATTTACATTTTGGTTTATAAGATTCCATACTATTTTTGGTTTATTATTTGCATTTAAAATTAAATTGTTATAGTGAAGTTGTTTGGATTTTTTTAATAGTTTCCTATAGATAAGTTTTTACTTTTTATAATATTCCACTGATTTTCAATTCAAATAACAATTTTATTTTTTTACTGGATATTAATAGACCCTTGGTTAACCATGACTTGTCATTAATTACAACAGATTTTGATATTAATTTAAATGATAATTCAAAGTAATAACCAAAAATTTTTAAGAATAAATTAAATTTTTCATTGACCCCGTGTGTATTAATAACATCTGACCAAGACTCGTTCGACAAATGATTAAAAAAATTATTATAGTTCTTTATCGAAATTGTTTACTTTATGTAAAATTGATTTGGACAAAAAACAAATGTTTAGATCGTTTTCGATAAAGAACTACAATAATTTTTTTAATCATTTGTCGAACGAGTCTAATAATAATAATTATTATTATTAATAACCTGGCAATCATTTATATTGTTCTTAAAATTTGTAAAAATATAATCAATTCCACAAGAGAAATTTAATGTTATTCTGGTTGCTTCATAAAAAACACTTTGCAAACAAAAATAATTCATTAGATCAATAAGTTCAACAGTTCTTTTATTTGTCGAGTTCAAAATATTTATATTCAGGTCTCCACAGATAATATATTTTGTATATCTCGTTTTATTAGCCAAACTTAATAAACATACTTCTAACTTAGAAAAGAACAATTCAAGGTTACCAGTAGGAGGCCTATAAATATAAACCAAACAAATTAAATCAGTTTTAGTTTTGATTTCTACGGCTGCAAATTCTATGTGCAATTCAGTACTTAAATCAACTATACTATCAATTTCCTGAACATTAAAATTTTCTTTACATATAATTAATACTCCACCTTTTATATTTTCAACTTTACAAAAGCTACTAACAACATTAAAACCACTAAAATTTATAAGGTTTAAGTCATTGTTTTTTAAATGGGATTCAGTCAAACACAAAATGTCGATATCTTCTTCCAACAGAAGTAACTCAAAATCTTCGAGTTTATTTCTTAAACTCTGAGCGTTTTGATGCACTAAACAAACAGTAGGATCGCACATTTTTTACTTTGGTTGCTATTTTTCTTTATAGGATGTTTTTTCAATAGCAAATTCAACTTGTTTAATATAAATAGGATACTTATTATCTTTTGCAGAATGATCTGTGTTAAAATTTGTTTTAAGTAATGTATTACTATTTAGACCATTTATACAGCATTTGACGTCAAATTTGCATTCTTTGAGTTTGTGATTATTGGAACACACAGGACATATCATTGAATTTTTTGCAGTTTTTAGCCAAATGATTATAACCAGAACATTTGTAACACCTTATTAAATTGTATGCTTCAGTTATAGTGCACCTTTTCCAGCCAATATAAATTTCATTGTTTTTCATTAAAATGTTAAATAACTTTGGGTTAACTTCTACAATAATATCCTGATAATTTTCAAAAGTAATACGTCTAATAATTTTTAGATGAATGTTTGAAATAGTATTAAAATTATTTTGAATCATAATTTTTTCTATTAATTTGGCATCGGTAAGTTTTTCATTAATTTCCACTTTAAATATTCTAATTCTGGGGTTAAACTTATTTGGTACATATATTTCAGCAAAGTTACCAATCTTATTTTCTAGTTTAGATTTGACACTTTGTAAAATTTCATTACTTGTACAATTTACAAGTATTTGTCCGTTTCCTGTTTCTTTCAAATGTTTAATCCCGGGGCCTAAACTAGTTGGATCTATTTCTGATTTGAAACACTTAAAATCATATCCTTCATTTAGTTTAATTAAAACAATTGGTGTTTGTTTTGGTTTTTTAATATCGCCGCTTCCCAAGGTCGCGTGCAGGTGATTTTTAACAATCACATACTTCCACAAGTAGTGGAAGTATGTGTTAACAATGCTACTAAAGGACATCTGTTGACGATTTATTACATTTCTTGGTTCAGTCGGTTTGTTATCTACAATTTTTGCATAACTTTGATCGACTTCCTTTAGACGTAATTTTAATAAGTCATTTACATTGGATAATTATAATTATAATTGATCATTAAGCTTATAAAGTAAATCCATTTCTCGTTTTTGATCCTCACCCTGAATTCCTACATCATGAACATGAGTTTTTGATTTTTCACCCTGGTTATCTTCATCTACTTTACCGGCACATTTGCAGGCTTTACACATCCAGTTATTTTTATTAATATCCACCAATTTTGAAATTAAATCGAAGCACCTTGAATGTACGAAACTGCTACAACTAATACACTTCACAGTCGAACGAATATTTGAACTACAAAATTCACATTTCTTAGAGTTTTTAACATTTTTAAGGGGAACTCTTCAGCCGGCTCATCATCGTCCGACACCTTGGAACCAAAAAGTATGTAGGCATAGGTGGGTTCAGGAAGTTTTGAGTTGCTGTTAATTATTGTGGATGTAGTTTCTTTAATTTTTTTTATATTTTTGTTAGTTGGGCGCCTTTCTGCAGAATGGAACCAACCAACACCCTGATGAAACTGAGAAAACAGGTATCAAATATTTAAATAATTTTAAAATTATCTGTAAATTTTATGCCGATTTTGGACTTATGAAGGTTTAAGGGATATAATTTAATAATTTCTTCAGTTCGAATTTTTGATATTATGTGTTAAGGTAATGAAAAAAATAGGCTTTTGTTGGTTGGTTCCTTTCTGCAATTTATGGAAACTACTATCTGATTATAAGTCAAATGTATGTATTTAAAGAAAAACGACAATTATTTATTTTCAAACAATAAACAAAATTTGATTAAAACTTAAATTAACTAATATTACAATTAAAATAGTCGGGAGTCCCTGTGAATCCGTCCACATCATCTTCCAACCCCTCCTCACCTCGTAAGCTAATTGTAGTTTAGGTATAGATATTTTTTACCATTTGGCCACATCAGAAGCAAAAAATCTTTAAAGGATTTGGTAGTAGGTCTACCAACCTGTTTTTTATATATATCTCAACATTTTATATAAATATTGAAAATGACTTGGTTTTATCAAGGCATATTTCACGCGCCTCTAACCAGGTCACCTTTTCTTTATTGATATCAAACTTTCGGTTACATATTAATTTTTTCTTAATTTCTGCTGTACCGTAAAAATCTGCAGGACTCAAGCGCGTAACTATAATCTTTTTTTTTTGCGGCATTCTTCCATAACTTTAATATAGTCTCTGTTGATATTTTAGAGCACATTCGACATCTTAAAAGTCGTTTGGAAGAACAAAACAACACATTATGCTTGCTCCTATTTTGATTGTCAAAATTTAATATTTGATAAAATTTATTTATTCCATAGATGTTTATGATTTAATACTATTTGGCAGAAAAGATCCAACCCACTTGACCTATTTTGCAAATAAATTTTACATACTTAATTAGTTCACAGGCTAAAGATCTCGATTTTTTTAGTTTTGTGGGTTGGTTCCTTCCTGCAGAAAGGCGTCCAGTTATAAGTGAGTTTAATTTCTCCTCCAATTCTTTTTTGTCAGTGTTTGATTTTAGTAAAAAACCTTTTTTTGTTTTTAGTGTGACATCTTCTTTATTGGTTGTAACGTTTGACCATCTTTCGGCCATTTCTATTCTTGTTAGTTCAATTTCAGTATTTAAGTTTTTAAATGTTTTGTTTATTAATTTTTTAATCCTTTTGGAATATTGAATTTTATGCGGTTTGTTGTTGTTTTTTGCTTCGTGTTGATTTGCAGTTTTTTGTTGCTTTTTTTTTAAGTTGACGGCTCGTTTTTATTATCTATTCGTTGTACACCGATGATATCGAGAATTTTCTCTCTCTCAGACTCACTATATGATATTCCGAGATCTGCTAGGATGATGTCTTTGGTTTTTGATTTACGTTTTCTTTTTTTGTTTCTTCCCTGGGCTTCCCAGTCCATTTCTGAATCTTTCGGTACCGAACTTTCACTCATTTTAGCACTAGTTAACTTTTTATGTTGCGCGCGTTACAGACGTTTTTACGCTTTGCAATCCAGCTGTTAACTGTGGTAATATTATTTAGTCAGTTTATGAGTAAAATTTTAAGACATAAGAGAAGAAATCCAAATATATAAACATGACACACTTGTTTAAAATAAATTATCCTTAAGTATCTACGTCTTTCCAGCATTATCATAATCCTGATCCTCCATTTTTGTCAGTTGCTCACGTGTCAATATTCTTTTACATTTGCTTAACGGGTCATCAAAAATCCCTCGTTACATATTAGATTAAATTAAAATGGTTAAATAAAAATTTTAAAAAGCATTAAAACATGTAAAATAAAAAAATAGAAATGAATTTAAAAACAAAATAAAAATAAACCTGAAAAATAACAAGACTGGGTTATAAGAGTTACCCCAAAAGATGTTTAACTATTAGTTTCAAAAACCCGATGGTTTACTACAAAAACTGTCCACAAAGAAGATTCAGCTGCGCCCCCAGTTCTTTACTCAGCTGCCACTATCAGTGATTCAGCTGCGTCCCTAGTACTTGACTCAGACGCAACTATTAGTAATTCGAAATAAGTTTTACAGTAGAACCAAGTTGCGGGACAACAGACAACAAGATAAGCAGCTGGTTTTATGAAAGAAACCACTACTACTTCCAAATAACTGACTGCAAAGAAGTTTCAGTCACACTAAACGGTTCCTTGTTTGTTTGTGCATAGACAACGATCCATATCATCAATTTGACAAAACCCGGTATATGTGTGGCGCGCCATATGTCCAATTTAAAGGTAACCGAGTTTGGACCACATCTTAAACAACACTCGGTATATTTCGGTTCCTTACTTTTCGCCCCTATTCTTTAAACAAAACGAAAAAATTAATCGCTGAAATAAATATTATTATTTTACCTCGATTTCGTATTGTATTGTACATGTACAGATCCATTCTTTAAATGCCCAGAAAGAAGTTTTTGTTTAACAATAATCTTTTGGTCTTGAATATCCTTTTGATAACCTTATTGATTTTGCTTTCCTCGTTAGACCGCCCTCGGTGGTGTGGTAGTATGCACTGCCAAGGGGTCGTGGATGTTAATTTGTGTTTGTCAGTGTGTAGACCTGGTGCCAGTTGAAAGGACATTAAAATAATGAAAAATTTATAGTTTTCCTTAATTTGTTGCATAGGCTTTTCGTCATAAGTTTAACCAAAATATCAAATGGATTAGAATTTTACAAACAGAGTACCGTACAGTCCTCGCCCCTAGGCATAAACCCTAGAGACAATCCGCTACTACAATAACCCCAGTTATTTCTTTTGCAATGTATCCTGGTCATGGCACCAAAAATGTAAAGATTTTTCCTTACACCAGGTTCGTTTAAAACAAGTTTTATGAAAAATTAATAAATGAACTATTTTGTGACTCGTCCAAATTTGGACCTCTTTTTTGTGTTTACTTACTTGTTTTATTAAGTACTTTACTTTACAAACGTTTTACAATAAGCAAGAAGTGGCTCTTAGGAATTTACGACCAGGAAAAAAGAGCTGTAGAAAAATCCTAGTAGCAAAAAAATACACGATGAGGTATTGTTTCTTTAAAAGTTTATGCAAATCAATGTGATGACGCGACGCTCGTTACTTTATCTAAGTCCAAAGGTTTAAAAATAGGAGAACAGTTATTAATTAACAGGGTAGTTAACAGTCAGTGTATCAACGTCAACGTTGGAGAACGAATTCCACACTGGAGACATCTCGCCTATAAGTTGAAGTGTCGGTATAAAAGTTGTGATGTCGAATAGAGAACCATTTATCTCTTACGGTGAGGAGCATTTTAATATCTATTGCAAGGCACGTGCAATAAAGAAAAAAATTAACGCCCAATACTCCCTTTTAAACAACAAACCGCCCTGTATCACACCGATATATGTTTTAAAATGACCACAATAAAATTCATAATCGTGCAAGGGAAGGTCTGAACATTTTAGTTAAAGGAACCGTGTGCAACTACATATTCTTTTACATAAACTTACCTTTTACCTCGGTTTGCTAAGAATTTTCAGCCGCATTTAGTCCACTTATCGTTTTTTTGTTTACAAAAACAATAAACTCAATACCCAATTTATTTAATATTTCATAATAATGCCAAAGTTTTGTAAACTAAATAATAATTAAAAAGGGTCATACTATTTTACTATGGGCAACATTTTAAATTCTTTATAAAAATAACAATCATGTTATGTTTAACCAGTGGCGGCTCGTCAGGGTAGGCCTCTGAGGCAGCGCCTCACCCTTAAAATGAAGGAATGAACGACTTTTTGTATTTAGATTTTTGCCTATTACAAGTGTATTTTTAAAACAGTTCTACCCAATAAAAAGTAAAAAACCAATCAATCATACTAAGCGTAAATAAAAAACCAGGCGCAAAGCGCGTCAAGGTAACGTGCATCGTTGAGAGTCGCTAGACAGAGGCGAAATTTTCACAGCCTCGAAAGCTCCCATTTACATCTAGAAAGCGAAACTGACACAACAAAAATCTCGCCGGAAGTTCGCGAATAAATACCGTAGATTCAGTCGTAGATGAGGAGAAATGTAGTTAGCTTGGCTTGTTGTGATTGGTGGTTTTATCACATGACCGATGATAATCGCTTGTGGGGGTCCGTCTATGATGGGATGCCAGTGTTTTCTTAGCGTTTGTAGAGTACGTTATTGTTTTGATTCTGATTAAATTATTTAAAACTTTTGGCTGATCTTTTATAGTTTTTGTCTCGATTAGTAAAATTTCTTATTTAATTATTGTAGGGAACACACTAAGGTAGATTTAACATTTAATATTTTGAAATAATAGATTGCATAATTCATTAATTAGAGACGCGGTTTGAAAATTTAGAATTCAAATCTCACTGCAAATCTCACTGCAGACCCACAATTTTACGACCAAATAATGGATAAATTTGCAAACTTAAAAGATAGACGTATAGATTTAATTTACAACTTTTAATTTTTAACTTTTTTAAGAATATATTTTTAAGTTTTAAGATTAAAACTAGTCTTTGATGTGATATTTTGTTTGTTTTGTTTTTTAGACTTTATTTTTTTATTTATAATGGTTTAGTAGGGCTATCGGCGATGACCTCCATTTTAAAAAAGGTCAACGCCTCGCAGAATAATACCTCCCGGGTGACGTGGAAATTTATTTGTATTTAGACAAAATTAACCTTATGTAGCCTCACCCTCCTGTACACCCACGAGCCGCCACTGTGTTTAACGTTAGTTTTTACATAAATCCTTTATTTAATTTAAAATAGTTAAGAAGTCTTTTAAAGTCATTTTGAAACAGTGTGGGCTTTAAAAGATTTAAACGTGGCAAACGCGATTTTAAATAGTGTCATTTCAATTTGTTCTTACTCTAAATATATTAACAGGAACTAATTTATATTTTGTCATGATAAACAGTACTGTTTCCTAGTTAATATTAGGTGGTACTCCCTTAAAATTGTAGAATCGAATTTTGGCAAGTTTTTAAAAAAAGTCGGCTACCGTGCTTTGGGATAAAATGCAAAACATAACACAAACATTAAATCTTAAAGTAATGACCATTCAAAGTCATAACATTGACTATTTAAGGTTTAAACATGACCATTTAAGGTAACATCAAACATTTAACGTCCCAAATATTGACAATAAAAGGTTCTAAAAACATTGACCATTTAAGGTGCCAAACATTGACCATTTAAGGTCCCAAACATTTACCATTTAAGGTTAAAAAAAAATTGAACTTTTAAGGTCATAAAACTTAAAATAAATTTTAAAATTAATGTTTAGTCTTTCGTCTTGTAAATCATGTCGTGTATATTTTAATGATCATAACATTCTGTTGCGTGTTTATTTGTTGAATGTATTCGCTAATATTTTTAAAAATAAACAAAATATTAAAAAGCATAATAAAGTCCCTTATTATAACACCATAAATGCCGATAACTTTGTTATTTCCCCGTTTAGATTATTTAATTAACTTCGCTAATTCGCTGGCCGAGTGACACTTTGGCACGCAAGTCGACACGAAATTTACAATTCACAATAACTTCGACTCTAAACTTCCGAGTCGTTGGCAAGTGTCGTGTTTTTTGTGGGGTTTGAATTTGGATTATTTTTAGTACATTTTTTAAGTGCAAAAATAAACAACAATCAATCAAATAGTTCATTTAGTGATACATTTTTATTACACTGTTTACAAAATATATCACTTAAACGGGCTTCTTGTAAAATATTTTCATAAAACCCAAATTTCTTTCGTTCCATTAAAATTGTACGAACGCTCCATTTTTTAGTCGTTGGAGGGCCCCTTTGTCTTTGTTTAGAGGAAAGTTCTAACTGCAACAACAATTACTTTTTTTTAATACTGAAATCAGTACTGTTGCCGGTTAAATAGGATTAATGTCCATTTTATTAATTTTGTTTTCAATAAATCACTCTCGTTTATTAAAAAGAAAAGCTAGGAAAATTCATATAATCACAATAAACACTATATAACAATACAAACACAAAACTATACAGTAATTTAATTTTCTATTTTGTTGTATGATTTAAATAATACAAAAATTATACTTAAAAAAATTCTATTTTTAATTTTTATTTTTTTTTTAAATAAAACAACAGATTTATATTTATCTTATATCCAATATATGGTGAAAAAAAATCTTGATCTTTTAGTTTGACGATTATACATTGATTCAAAATCTATAGTGGTATCATAACCTAAAAAACACCACTTGATATATTTCGTAAATTTGCAACACAATGTATAAAATTAAAATAATTTTAATGAAATATTTAAAAAACTACACATTTAGCTGTTATTGACGCCGTGATCTGAAAAAACGCCGAGACACGGGTATCATTTTTTTAAGTCTATTTTCAAAATCTGTAGAATTTATGTATGGGACAGAAAAAATTTAAATTTTGCCGTAGTAGGTACTACTATAAAATAATGGATAAATAATAACATAATTTTACAACATAAAAAGATAACTTAAACTACTACTACTACTACTACTATAAAATAATGGATAAATAATAACATAATTTTACAACATAAAAAGATAACTTAAACTAGCAATCTAAGTAATCTTGCAGTGATGACATAATTTTTAAGCGTTGCAAATAATACGATGGATAGAGGTTTTTTAATGTTTTGGGGCAAGTATCGGCCGGGTCCTCCAAGAGGTTAGGGCCCCCCGCTACGCCACTGTTAGCAGCATATAACAATTTAGTACATATTCCATGTTTCGTAAGGAGAATGCGGAAGAACAGAATCCAAACTTTTTTTTGGAAATCTGAGCATTCTACCTTTTGCCCTTAAATCTAAGTCTTATATTGATTTTTATGTATGTTTTATGGGTAATAAACTATTATTGATCCGGAAATGCATTTATCAAATGTTCCTCAAAAGTGCTTCAGTTTTTTGCTGTTGGTACCAACCATCGTAAAATGGACAAGGTGTTTCTTGTAACGTCTCACCAGATTTTATTTTTTTAAGAATAATAAAAAAATATTAATTATTGGTATGCTGGTAAAATCAAAGATTTGCATATTAGCAGCATATAACATTTTAGTATTCCATGTTTCGTAATCCAGGAATGTATTTATCAAATCTTCCTTAAAAGTGCTTCAGTTTTTTGCTGTTGGTCTCCAACCTTCGTAAAATCGACGAGCTGTTTCTTGTACACACCACCAGTTTTTATTTTTTCAAGAATAATTAAAAAATTATTAATTATTAATTAAATAATAATTTTATATACGAAGTGGCTCCCGTCCCGAGGTGTTATAAAATTAATGTTAAGCTGGATGGCTCAGATGGGATCGATACCGCAGTAGCATGCTAGAAGTTGTTGAACTTTTTGTTGTTCCTTTGTTAAAAAGTGTTGGGTTGGGTTGGGTTGGTTTGTTTGGTTGGTTTATTTCATTTTTATCGTAACATAAGTCCCGGCTCGGGGCGGGAGCCACAGCTATTTATATAACCCCGTACATATTTTGGCCAAATTTCCCTTTTTTAGTTTAAAAAAATGTTTAATTACATTAAATTAATTAAATGTTATTTTAATATTAAAACTATACTAAAAAAACTTTACTGTACCGATGTAAAAAAGCTTTACTGTACCGATGTATATTTTAAATTTATTATTATTATTTATTAGACAAACAATCAGCCTAGAGCAATTTGCTAAGGGGCGTTCCAAAATTTATTTGTTTCTAATTTCATTACAGGATAAATTTTTAAATTTTTACACAAAAATAATGATTCCAAGGATATTTGTTCAAAAAAATGTATTTTTGTAAAAAATAATTGAGCTAATATTTTGGGAGAAAAACGCTTTATTTAAATCATTGCATAAACTATTATCGAATTGTGTTAAAACATCAAAACTATGATTAACATTAAAATAATTGACATTAAGGTTTTTGTCATTTGGATAGCCATAGCGTTCTTTTAAGACATTTAAGGACCTACCTATATTCATATAAACTTTGTTTCATGTTTTAATTAGGGTTTCCAGTCCGGGATCCGGGGATCCCGAAATCCTGGGATCCCGCTGGTTTTTTGTCCCGAAAATCCCGGGATTAAAATAAGGGTTTCTAGTCCAAGATCCCGAAATCCCGGTGTCTAATATTTACTTGACAGCTGAATGGAAAAATTGTATAAATATTTTTTTGTGTTTTAAACATTTTTTTTACTTATTTTAATTTAAACCACCTTTTCCGTGCTGTTGATAGTAATATTGATAGTATCGATAGCACAAAACTATCATATCGAATATCAGCGGTGACCATGACATAATGATTGTAATGTTTTGTGGTCGGCTGGAGTAAGTGTCTTGGTTTGAGAGATTGGACTTATATTTTTCTTCCCCAACTTTTTTGAATTATATGTTCATCCTTTGACGTCACGCGTAGGCAAAACAAAGATACTATGAAATAAACAGCGTGTTTTTATGACTCGGACTGAATTTTCACGGTATCGGGATAAATCAAAGTAACTTCGTTACACAGTGTTATTAGATAGGTAGTAAATTTCTACTAGTAAACACTTTAAATTAAAAAAGTTTTGTAAAAGTTATAAATATATATATATATATATATATATATATATATATATATATGTATATATATAAGGTTTTAACCTTAACCATTACAAAACACGTGTGTTACATAATATAACCAAAATGGTACACAAACGAAATAATCAGCAACAAAAATTAAAGAAAGGTGTTACCGGAATTTTAAAAAACATAAAAATGAGATGCTCTAGTTTTAAAATTTTTGACGGTATTTTCGGATTCAGGGGACAATTTTACATAAGAATTGGGTATTAAATGTTGGGATACCATGTTATCCATGGTTCACCATGGTTTAAGTAAAAAAGCAGCCACTAATAACTCTAGTAATTAGTCATTTTTGACTAATTCATTTTTAGAGGGTATTTATAATGTTAAAATTTAATTATTAATTATTATTCATGCGTATACGCATATGTTCATAGAAGGATACTTGGTGCACCCTGTACACAGGAAAATATAACATTTGCATTCATAAAGATTTGTTTGATTTAGAATATATTTTGTGTTTATAGGCTTATAACGATGACCGACCGTAAAAACACATACATTGAGCATCGCAAAAAAAGGACGACAATTCATCAATGTGGTATAATTATTTAATGGCTGTAGAAAAACAATCTGCAAAATGCAAAAACTGTGGTATCATAATAGCGAAGGAGGTTCTACAAAGGAGTCTTCATGTACATTTTAATTCGAAACACAGACAATTTCAAGAGAAGGTTACTGAAGCTTCGTCCTCAAAAATAATTGTAAGCGACAAAGATATTAACAGCGAAATTAATCACCTGATACATCAGATGAATCAGCTCCACCTAAAAAGCAAAGTAAAATTTTAGATCACTTTGCTTCCCCTAATGAAAATTCACTGGATGCTGTTGACACATTGGGCTTGTTTTGGTATGATTAAAATGTTCAACAATCTCAGGGATACAAGCTCAAGTGCAATTATTATGGGAATGTGGGGAAAATGGGTAAATGAAACTCTTACCTCTCTTGTTTTAACAATCACACACAACAAAATATCTTGCAACCACCAAAACCATTGCTCAAACCTGCTCTCGTCTCGACCGCCACCTGATGCTGACTGCCCCCTCCACTTCTCCCTATTTTGGCTGGTTGGCAACAGCGGTGTTGCCAACTTTTGCAATCTATAAATTTATCTTTTTTCTTTTAATAAACAAATTAAGCCTAAATTAGGCATATTAAGTAACATTAAACTCTAATAATTATTTTACCTATTTAAATACAAAAGTTTATATACAAAAGTGCTCTTTTAGTTCCACCCTTACTTCCTAAGAAGTCCCAGAAGCCAACTGAATGGCTTGTGCGGGTTAGGGGTAGGAACGAACCGCGGGCTTAAAGTCCCCTCCGAAGGACTATTACACAATAGGACAAACACAAATCTCTTAGGTTAATTCAGTCTTTGTCTTATTACTATCACAATCGGGTAACTACTAGTTACTAGTTACTAGTTACTAAATAGTCACAATTTTGAACAATACCCTCCAGTATTGAATACATAAGCTGTCATGATGATGGGTTGATTGGTTAGCTGTGAAATCCATTACAGCTATTATTTTTGTTTGTTTCTGTGAAGATGAGTTGATTTGGTTAGCTGTGAAATCCATTACAGCTTTTGTTTTTCGTTTGTTTCTTTGAAGATGAGTTGAATTGGTTATCTGAGAAATCCATTACAGCTTTTGTTTTTCGTTTGTTTAGCAAAATGGACATTTATGAGACTGTGTTCTGCTTCGCCGAGGTCGTATGGCCAGTGACTCCTCTTGTTTCTCTGAAACAAACTTTTTGCGGATGTTTGCGGGCAACTCGTCTTGATCGTTGGAATCATTATAGTCGTTTTCGTCGTTGAAGTCGTCTTCCTCCGAAAACGAATCTACTTCTTCCATATCTTCTTCCGTCTCCGCGCCTGAATTCTTACGGACAGGATCTTTGTCTGGCTGGTCCTCTTCTTGCTCTAATAATTTCCGTATGTCGTCTATGTGAAGTTTTACTTTATGGCCTTCTTTGTTGATTATGTAAATTGTGTCTGAAATCTTCTGTTTGATATTATATAGACTTTGCCATTTCCTGGCAAATATGTCTGTATCTCTGGATTTGATTATTGCTCTATCGTTTATTGGTGTATTTTTTGTATATTTGTCCTGGAATTTTGCTTGATTTTCCCGAATTCTTTTTATCCTCTCTTCTACCTCTTCGTCCTTCTTCTGCTGTATATCTGAATTTTGTTGGCCTAGTGTTGGAAGTTGATAACCGAACAGGGTGGACTCATCTGCGTCGCAGCGTTTCTTCTGTTCCTTAAAATAAAAAAGACGCGGAGCATGAGCTTGTCCCACTGCCGATCTTCTTTCGCCATGAGAACCTTTAGAACTTTTTTTAACTCTTGATTTCTTCTTTCTACCGGATTTGCCCAATGGTATATGGCGGTAGTTTTTGAAGTAATAAAATTCTCATGACAAAATCTCGACCAGACACCAGAAACAAACTGCGGTCCGTTGTCCGCAATTACAACAGAAGGATATTAAAATTATGGAAAATGTTGGTTTTAAATATTTTGATTTATTGAGATACCAGTGACGTTTTTGTCGGTTTTGCCTCCACCCACCTTGTAAAAATGTCCTCTATTACTATAATATATTTATTGCTACTTGGTGTTGGTGGATACGGTCCCATTACATCTACACTTAGCTGTACTGAAGGAAACATTTTTCATTGTATAATATTTTATAAAATCGTATAAAATTTTGTAGAATTTTACATAAATAAAAAGATTATGTAAAAAAAGTAATCGTAAAAAAATTGTGTAAAACTAGTAAAATTTTAATTTATCGGAATCCCTTGTCAATAATTTTCACGTATCTCTTTTTAATAATTTTTACTTTTTAAATAATACAATATACAATATTTTCAAAAATAAACAATTTATTTTCATAAAAAATAATGATAATTTTGCAGTCAAAGTAAAAAAATAGAAAAAATTACTAGAAATTTAATTTAACCTTAAATAACTTTTAAACCAGTAAATTTATCAAAAAATCATAGGAAAGCTTTTTTGTACAGCTTTCAATTTCCTATAGAATATCTTATTGCTGTATATTTACTTTCTCGGGAGAAAAAAAATTAAATGTAAAACGTGCCGAAACTCCATGTTATTTAAATGGAAAATGTATCGTCTTTGTGGCAAGGTGTAATATGAATATTAAGGGCTTATATTAGTCTGATAATTTTTTTTAGGTCATTAACTAAAAACTTAAGGGGTGCTGCAAAAAAAAAAAACAAGTTGGTAAATAACGGACACCCCAATGTTCAGTCACCTATAGGAGTCAGGCGAGGTGATTGGAGCTACTGTACTGAGGTGATCGGAGCAACTTCGAGTCAACCTAGTTTAAATCCAGCCTCGCGGGGACATCATACAGCCCAAATCCTGGCTTATCGCTTTTGTACCATAATTCTCCTCAAAATATAAAAAATTTCTAACATTAATATAACAAATAATCTTAACAATGTGGATGTAGGAAAAACTAACGATAACAGTTTTAAAGACAGTAATAGGCCCTTAGTAGAGAATTGTATTAATAATTGTTTTATAAAACCTAATTGTCCTGCAAATGAGCAAGGTCACTACTATTGAAGTCCCAATAGTAAATTTAACAACTAATAACTCTGTATTTTCTAGCTTTGGAAAAATAATCAAAGTGTTACCAACATTTGATGGAAAGGGCATTCACGCCGTGGCCTTCATTGAGCAATTGGACCTGGCCATGTGCAGATACAGGGTACCATATCACTACCTTCGGTTTTGGAAGGATATAATATTTGCAGATGAACCAAATCCTGGGTGGATGTCATGCAAGACGTGTTCTATGATTTAGAATGTTTTAAACATGGATTCCTGGAACATTTCTGGGGTGCAATAAAACAATTGGAGGTTAGAAACTAACTAAAAATGGGTAAATATAGAATATAATAATAAGGGAACTTTGTAACTTATTTCTATATATCATGGCAAAACCTAAATATCTCACTCCGCCATACCCTGAAACCCTGTTAATTAGTGTAATTGGCAGACATTTTAACCCACAAATTGCTTCATCACTGATAGGCTCACAAACCATTCATGATGTCATCGCGCGACTACACCAGGCTGATTATATTCTCAACCCTACTGCACAATACATAGTCAAAACTTATATCCATCTAATGCAACCCCACAGAGAGCTAATAATTCCAATAATCCCCAAAAACAAGGTTATAATAGGTACAACAACACAACTAGATTTATTAACCCTAATAAAAATCTTTATTTTAAACCTCAGGATAAAAAAAAATCGCAAATAAATTCTCAGAAGAGCCAGAAAATATATGTGAAGCCCCATGTAACCATGATCTTGATCATGACCAGTTACCGATCCCAGATTTAAATTTCCCAGTTATCTTGTGGGCAGATTTTTTAAGAGCTTATGTTGGCACAGTAGACACAAAATGGTTGCGTAAATCTTACCAAAAATAATAATAAGTACAAAATCCCCGAAATTGATCCCAGAAAAGCGCTACAAATTTCACGCAAATGTCACCTTCAAATAAATGCGGTTAATATGTCTTACCCGGATAACGAAATTTTTACTGAAAATGCAGAGGAATTAGTGGGGTTAGTAAACCAAACGAATTTAAATCGTTTAGAAACATTGCTGAAAAAACATTGTGCAGTCTTTTCGGATAAACCAGGGCAAATATGAATTTGAAATAAATCTAACGAATAAAAACTCCTTTTAGCGTGAAACAATATCCCATACCCATTGCGCATCGCGAAGCTGTTAATAAGGAGATCGCAAAAATGGAGTCATATGGAATCATCGAAAGGTCCAACACGCCATTATGTAGTCCTCTCATGACCGTGGTAAAACGTGACGGGTCGGTTCGGTTGTGTATAGACGCAAGGTGCCTGAATAAAGTTACTGAAGCCGACAACGAACTGACCCAGCGGATTAACGAGATCTTGAAAGATCTCCATAGGGTCCGGTATATGTCGTCGTTAGATTTGATTGCGTCGTACTGGCAGATTCCAATCAAAGAGGAACATTGGCGATATACGGATGTTCGGCATGGTACTCAAGCATATCAGTTTAAAGTACTTCCGTTCGGACTTAAAACTGCGGTATCCAGCTTTACTTGTGTAGTTTTATCGCGCCTTTACGAAGCAAATTTTACCGTCAGACTAGGTAAGTGCGGGTTTTTCCGGGAAGAACTGCGGTTTCTATGGTACATACTAAATGAACAGGGATTAAAACCAGATCCTAGACGTACAGAGTCATTACAAGTTTTCTAGCCGCCTAAAAAAATAAAAGAATTGCAGCTTTTCTAGTATTAGCTAATTTTGATAGGACCTTCGTCGGAAATTTTGTGTCGGCCACCCCTTACCAGGCTACTTTGAAAGAGTACAAAATGGTCCTGGAAGGAAGCGGAACAAAAATCTTTTGATAAAATTAAACAATTATTATGTCAGGAAGCCCTATTGCATCACCCTGACCCACATTTCTTAATAACTTATCTTAATAATAATAATAATAATAAATTTATTGTCATCAAAAGTATTACATGACATGTCAAAAAATCACAAATATATAATAAACAGGTAAGTAAGAAACAATACAATAAACAAGTAAGTAAAAAGAAAGAAAAAAAAAACATTTTCAGGCCAATTACTTAATTAAAAACAAACAAGAAATCATTTACATTGTATAGGCACATATTGACTAGCATATCCTTAACAGTCTTTTCAAATTTATCACAGTTGTATAGTTTTATTTATTCAGGTAGACGATTGTACAGTTTTGGCCCCCAGTAGTCCACATATTTTTGGGTTCCATTAAGTCTATGATAGGGAGTTTGGAAATTATTTTTGTTTCTTGTATTGTAGCTATGATACTTTCCATTTGTTAAAAACACATTCTTATTTACATGCACATACTTTAAAATACATAAAACAAATAGACTGTGGACAGTAAGTATCTTTTCCTTAATGAAATGCGGTTTGCAGCTTTCAGTACTACTGAGAGAGCACAATGTTCTTATGGCTTTTTTTTGGAGTTTAAAAATCCTATCGCAGTCCCTTGAGGTTCCCCAGAGTAAGATACCATAGATTATTTGGCTTTGGAAGCTTGCAAAATATGTTATTCTTGCACACTGGTGAGTAGCACTTATTTTCATTCTTCTAATAGCATATTTTCATGTAGCGTGAGACAGTAGTGATGTGGGGGTAGGCCCGGTCTTGTTTCAAATCGGTAATGACAATCAGCAGGTAATAAGCTAATCGATTCGGTTGCTATTGCCTCGAGAAGGAGTTGTTAGCGATAGTCTTCGCACTTAAAAAATGTCGTATTTATTGTGGGGCGACCTTTTACCATATTAACGGATTATAAATCGTTGTCGTACCTAAACACATGCAGATTATTGTCTCCCCGCATTACCCGATGGATACTGGTGCTGAAATAATATACTTTTAAATTTAAGTACATTCCTGGTTTGGAAAACGTCGGGGCAGATGTACTTTCGCGTAATCCGCCCGTCAGGTTACCCACTCCGCACGATAGATGTTTTAAGGTGTTATCGATTTAACATGAGGATTTCGTAAATATACTCGAACAGGTGGGGAAGGAACAACGCGTCGACCCTAGATGTGCGGAAATTATGGAAAATATTCGTTTAATCGCTATATCTTTCATAAAGGATTACTTTACCTTCGCAAATATGACAATTCGCCGTACTTGTTATGTATACCGGCGCCACTAATCGATAGAGTATAGATGTATGGTTTCCCCGAATGCATCAGCGCATCTAATCTAACCTACTGTGAAATCTGCCAAAAAGCAAAAGTGTCGGCCTTACCCAAAACAGAGCTAGAACATATAAAAACTAAAAGCCCTAATGATTTAGTTGTGGTAGATTATGTAACCTTAAAAATGTTCGGTTACAGTTTTTAAATGTTTTCACTGGCTACCTTACAGTGGGTACCGTAAGTTCCAGTGGTATTGTCACATTTCTTAAGGATATCTATTTTTTATTTTCTATTAGTCTAAGCGATCATGTTTGGTATGAGATATCTTGGCTACGTTAAGCATAACGCGTTATGTATACACTGTTGAGGGGAGCCTGATTAGGTTATTTTAGTTTTATCAGTCTTATTACTTGATAACTTTTCATTTTAGTGTTGTTCTAATTAATTTTAGCGAGTATGTCATAAAGATCTAAAATAAGTTAGGTTATATTGTTTTTTGTTTTATTAAATACAGTTACTTACGTAATATTTGGTAATTTTATCATTTTTATCTAATAACTTGGTAATAATATTTTTGGGTGTGCAGTTGGTCTGTCAAGAGGTGGTAATAACCATAGCACAGGGCAGATGACTTAGTAAATTGAATGAGTAACTATCTTGTTTATTTTAAATTTATGAATAGAATTATTAGCAAGAACATCATTTGTATTTGAATCACTCATTCACGCGATGGAACAGACCTTAATAAATATAAGTTGGTAGTGTTAAACAAGAGAGGGGTGTCTCTTTGGGTAAAATAAACGGTTAACATCAGCTGTTAAGAGAAAACGGATTTGTGAAAGATCTCGGCCAATTTATAAATGTTGTATTTTAAAACCGAACTACGTTTTTTAATTAAATATTACAGTGAGTTTTGGTTGTTATTAACCCCGGTTTAAGGTCGTTTTCAGAGATTTCTGTGAATTTCCCGTACAACATGGTGAGTGTGGTTTGATTTTTAATCTTTAATTTACTAAGTCATCCTGTCTCCTAGATGCGTTCAATGACGTTATAAAAACGTTTAATCTATTTCATCGGCCCTGTGGCTATATATTTTGATGTTTTAACAACATTTTAAGAAAGAAACCGTAGAAATCCGTAAGTATTGACAGCCTGGATGGTAACGAGACTAATTTGCATATTAATCCATTAGGGTTTCTTTGGGGTGCTCCTTGGAAGGTCTTTAAAGGTTAAGAAACGGAAACCAAATATTATCAACAAGTCAGACCATGGTACCAACGATAGACTAACCATGTTATCCAGGCCTAAAGGCTTTTCCATGTAGTGGAGGTCCCCATATGAATATAACAATGTTAACCAAGAGCCAACGATACTCCAGGAATGGATCCAGGTTTAGTTTTCTTTAATTATTTTACAATGTTTTAACTATTTTCTGAAAGTCTCCGACTTGGTAAATTATAAATGTAGAGGTAAAATTAATTTACATGTACACAAATAGCTATTTGGTTTTTTAATTATTAGTTGTCATAGTGATCCCAAAATAAAATTATAACGATATTCCTGTAAACATTTAAATACAACATCATTAATATTTGCCTACACCAAAAGTTTCAATTTTCAGCTCTGTAAAGTTCTAGTGGCGCTCTAAAAAATAGTAAGTATGGAAAATCACAACTCCACAACCCAGATACTAGAGTTGGTTATATAAAATTGGCCCGCAACGTGGTGGCCTCGATTTTTCATACTTGTATTTTTTTTTATAATATCAAATTTAATTTTGTAATATTTTTATAGTTTACCAACAATAATCTTTATATTAAAACTTGAGATCTACAGAATCCTATGAGTGGATATACCAAACTTAATAGTGATTTTTTATTTGTGACAATTGAGGAGGTGCATTCCAAAACTCGGCTTATTTATGTCAAAAACCTTACACGTGAGTACTAACGCATATCAGGCAAACACAATACTTTAAACGAAATATAAAGGCATAAGTAAAACATTTATATACCTTGATTAAAACGGTATAGCTCCAGTTTAAATTAATTAAAAACTGCATACCATATATGCCGAGTTCTGCATGATACTAATAGATAAGGCAAGTTTTGGAACGATAGTCAATTTGTAAATGAATTTTAAATGGAATAAGTTTAAGAACATTATGTACTTTTCAGGGTATAGGGAGATACATGTTAAATGTACAGACACCACTAACTCATTTTTATTAAAAAGTGGATAAGCCGAGTTTTGGAATGGACCTCCTCAATTACTGCTGCAGCTTGGGATCTGCACTGTATCGTAGTTAGGTTTAATGCAATTTAATTTTAAGTTTAAGAAACTTACTTTTGCTTATATTTTTTTATAACTACCTATTTTTAGTAGTATAAAGACCTGCAACCTTAAATTGTTTATGCATGGGTCAGGCCCGTATTATGATTGTATGGTTATTTTTAAATTTATACATTTAGAATAGGTCAGGTCCGTACTGAAAATGTTTGAGAATTTTTTTATTTAATTAATTTTAATTTATCTACGTAGGCCAGGTCGGTAATTAAGAATTTTTCGTGATTAGAAATTTTGTTAAATTTATTTGCGTCTACATATATTTTGTTTCGGGTGTCGTTATAGTAATACTTTTTATAATGGAGAGTAAATTTTTACCTAACCATCTTAAAGTGGAAGAGTTGGACTATGACTTGAAAATTAGGGGTGTAACTTCTAGGCCTCAGGATGATAAGAGAAAAATTTTAAGACGTGCTTTTAAAAAGTAGGTTACTGCTGCACCGATTTTCGATCTTAAAAATATTTCTTGAACGTGTCACGATTAATAATACTATCGAATCTATTAGTGAGTTAATAAATGATTTTCATGGTACAAACAAAGATTCTTTATATCAAGTACTTGCATCTAGAATAAATCCTGTAACTTCTAGGGTTAATAGACTTCACAGTAGAGTTGCAGGATGACGATGCCGACCAGGAAAAAGTGAAATTTAAAAACGATACTTATGTAACATGTTTGCAATTAGATGCAAACTTGAACGTACACCTTATAGATGAAGATGTTCTTTCACCATCTACCCCTGCTTCCTCAAGTACTCATATTTTTTCACAACCACCCAGTTTAGAAAATAGATCAAAAAAAGACTGAAAAATTTATTAAGTTAAGTTTAATGGTGAAAATTAAACTATGACTTTAACTCAATTTATTGAGAGAGTCGAGGAATTAGCAGAGGCTAGGTGTGTTACAAAAGAACAGTTATTTTCGTCCGCAATTGATCATTTTTCTGGGAAAGCTTGGTTGTTTGGTAAGACACATAAAAATTTAATATAAAAATGGGATTCACTAATAGATTTGTTAAAACATAATTTTATACCAGAAAATTATTACGATATTCTCTGGGAACAAATAACAAACCGACGTCAGGGAAAAAATGAAGCCATACCAATTTAATTTGCGGTAATGGAAACTTTATTTTCCAGGCTTAGTAGACCGAATGCAGAAGTAATAAAAATAAAATACCAACGTAAAAATCTCCTACCACTTCATCACATCAGATTTAAAGTATGTAGAGGATAAACCTTAATATAAATCCCGATTCCCTAACACAAATTCTAACAATTTTAGTATTCAGAATCCAAGTCAAAATTTTAGTGGTAAAAAATTTAATAATTTTCAAAGATATAAACCTAGTGTTTCCACTGTTAAACGGTCTAGTGGAGGAGTAATATGTTTTAATTGTAGACAACCAAATTATACTTTTCATAATTGCACTGCAAAAAGAACTAAATTTTGTTACAAATGTGGCAAACCGAATTTCACGGTCGCAGAGTGAATAATTTTATGTTTATAAAAACTATGTGATACGCTTCTTTGTTATTTGTAATGTGAGTTGCCTATCATCCGTCTCATTCGGCACTCTTTCAACGCTAATTGTACCTTAGCAACATATAATAAACAGTTCACTGTCAATCAAAGCATTACAATAAAAGTTATTAAAATAAACGAGTAGTGCCTTTTTTAACCAAACAAGTAGAAATATCTTATCCATGTTAATTTGGAATCCACAAGAAGTCTACAAATTCATGCTGGTCCTTCGAACCGGATTGAAACTTTAATTTTGAAACCGCCAACAAGCAAGTACACAACGTCAAAGATGCCAGACGCCGTTGTACATCCTTAAAAACATGGAGAAAGTGTGATGGAACATTATTTTGTTGGAATTTGAAGGAACATCGACAAAATATAGGCCAGTACTTTCCAAACCTTAATTCTAATAATCCTTCAACCAATATTACAGCCATCTGAACCATTTTTAGCCATTTTTTATGTTTTGCGCGACTTTAACCATGTTTAACGCACTTTATCGAACCCTTTAACTTGCCTTTTTAAAACAAAAAAGGAACCTACAGTGTGTACTTTATTGTGTTTTTGTAACCCATTGTTACCATAATCCCTCAAAATGACTAAACCCAAAAACATTTATGATAATCTTGTAGCTCGCCGTGACGCTATCATAAATGAAATAAATAGATTTAAAAACTTTCTGGAAACTAAATGCGCTGATTTAAAGAATCCTGTTTTATTAATCGATTTAAGCACAAGATTAAGCAATATTAAACCATTAATTAACGAATTTAAGCATGTCCAGATTGAAATCGAGGAAGTTTGTTTGAGTAATCAATTCGAAGAAGCAAAAGATCAGGGACTAGAACGCGAATTGTTTGAAAACTTATATTTTACCAATATCTCAAGCGCAAAATTAATTATAGACAAAATTATTGCCGTACAAACCCCTCCAAGTGCAACCTCATCTAGCCTTTCAGTAAACCCACTATTTTTAAATTCTCTGCCTTCGCCATATGATCAGTATGGTTCACGCCTTCCTCCTATACCATTACCCAATTTTAACGGTTCGTACGAAACATGGACAAACTTCAAGGATACCTTCATAACCCTCATTGAAAAAAATCCACAAATTAATAATATAGAAAAATTCTACTACCTACGATCCAGTTTACAGGGCGAAGCTGCGCAAATAATCAGCTCGTTAGCTGCAACCGAAAACAACTATACTACTGCCTGGGCACTCCTACAGGAAAGGTACGAAAACAAAAAAGTAATTATACACTCGCACATTAAATGCATTTTTGAACTCAACCAAGTAAAATATGACTCTCATCTTAGTTTAAGAAAACTTCTTGACAATTTTCAAAATAACTTTAAATCTTTACAAAATTTAAACGAACCTGTAGACCAATGAAGTAGTATTTTAATTTACTTACTTGCTTTAAAATTAGACTATAATAGTCGTAAAGAATGGGAGCATTTCTCAAGAAAAATTGATAATCCTTCCACTCAAGATTTCATAACTTTTTTATCCCAGCGTTGTCGTTTTCTGGAATCTCTCGACTTTAAATTAAATATTAAAAAACTTTTTGTGCCCAACCAACCTAAAAAATATGAGCGTAAAACATTACTTACCCAAAATAACAATACCATTCCGTGCCCACTATGTAAAAATAACCATTTTATTTATTCTTGCCAAAAATTTATTGACTTACCTGTAAGTAATAGGTTTTTGGAGTCGAAGCGTGCAAATTTATGCACAAATTGCCTGCGTCCAGGACATCGCCAAAGCAATTGCAAATCTACTTATACCTGTAGAACCTGTCAAGGTAAACATCACTCGCTGCTACATATGCAAACAACTCATACAAAAACTGTAAATCCACAAGAGACTTCTAATACTCATACTAATTATACCGCACATTTAAAACCCTCTATATCAAATACTACCAATATAACTATAAGAAAATACTGCAAATACTGCAAATACAACCTATAACCACTCTCAAAATTTATATTGCTCTAATGCAACCCAAAATTCATTTGTCTTACTCTCTACTGCTTTTGTTGAAATATTTGACAAAAACCATCAGCCTATAGTATGTAAGGCAATACTTGACAATGGAAGCCAATCCAATTTTGTTACTCAGAATTTTTTCGATAAATTAAACCTACCTTTTGAGCCTATCAACATGTCTATTTCAGGAATTAGCGAAAACTGCACCAATATTACTAAACGCACTCAACTTAAAATAAAATCAACCCATAATAACTTTTCTACTAAAATACCAGTCTTGGTAATAAATAAAATAACAGAAAAAATTCCTCCCTTCTCTATAAATATTTCCAACTTAAATATTCCGACCAATATTCAATTAGCAGACCCTGAATTTCTTAAACCTGCCAATATAGACATACTTCTAGGCGCAGGTGTTTTCTACAACCTACTTAATACAAGCCAAATTAAATTGGGTAAAAACAATCCTATTTTACAGGACACTAAACTAGGGTGGGTAGTGAGTGGCCCTGTCTCCTTGCTAACCACTGACAGTCAATATGTAACTTCCTAAAAATGTACTAACAATCTTAATGAAGATCTTCAGAATAGTTTGCAATTTTTTTGGAACTCTGAAGAAACCACGAAACAAACATCCAAATATAAATATTCTCAAGAAGAAACCGAGTGCGAGAACCATTTTAAAACCTCTACACATCGGAATTCCTCTGGGAGATTTGTATTAAGCCTTCCTCTTAAACCCAACGTTTCTCAACTTGGAGACTCCTTTCAAACAGCCCTAAAAAGGTTCTATGGCCTTGAACGAAAACTTGCTAAAAATCCTGATATGAAGCAATCTTATTGCGACTTTATCTCCGAATATAAAACTCTTGGACAGATGTCTGAAATAACCCCAGATATCACTAACCAAAATTCAACATATATCTCTTATTATCTCCCACACCATTGCGTGGAAAAAAGTGAAAGCCTCACAACACGCCTCAGAGTTGTTATCGATGGTTCTGCTAATTCATCTTCCGGTATATCTATTAACAACTATTTAAAGATCGAACACACTGTCCAAAACGATTTGTTTACTGTAGTATTGCGCTTCAGACAACATAATTTTGTATTAACAGGTGATATCGCTAAAATGTACCGTCAGTTTTTAATCAAACCAAATCAACGTTGCTTTCAACGAATTATATGGCGTGACGACCCTCAAGACAACATAAGACATTTTGAATTAAACACCGTCACTTATGGCATGTCAAGTAGTGCTTTTTTAGCCACGCGTTGTCTTAACCTAATCTCAGACGACATCCTTGATTCTTATCCTACTGAAAGTCAGATAATCAAAAACGACTTCTACGTTGATGACCTTATCACTGGAACTTCGAATGAGGAATCTCTTTTAGTCATACGTAATAACCTCATAAAAATATTCAAATCATACAGTCTTGACTTAAGAAAATTTTCTTCCAATAGTCAATCTGTAATATTTGATAAGGAATTAAATAAGGATTCGGCTTTTACTCAATCCAAGCATTTGACGAATCTCACAACCACAGAACTCTAGGGATATTTTGGAATCCAGAACAAGATATTTTTATCTACAACTCCACTATTGATTCTAACACAAAGCCTGTAACCAAACGTACCATACTTTCACTTATTTCACAGATTTTCGACCCTCTTGGCCTTCTAGGGCCTATGGTTTTACAAGTCAAAATTCTTTTACAGAAATTATGGTTGCTCAAAATAGATTGGGATGATCCCGTTCCCACAGATGTTTTCCGAATATGGAAAAACTTTACTCACCACCTATCCTTAACGGATTGCTTTAAAATTCCCCGCCAAGTCACAATTAAAACATTTGTTGTCCTTGAACTTCACGGTTTTAGTGACTCTTCTATTAATGCGTTTCGTGCGTTTATATATGTCCGTTCCATTGACTCTCAGGGCAATATTTTTGTCCACTTACTAACTGCTAAAAGTCGCGTAGCTCCCTTAAAGGCTGCAAGCTTACCGCGTCTTGAGTTATGCGGAGCCCTAGTCCTATCCAGACTTATGTATAAGGTAAAAAAGGCTGTTTGCGCCACAGGTTAGTTTGAGTATGTAGATTTTTTTGATTTGTTTGCAAGTCTATTTGTTAATATAAATTTAGTCGGCTATGGTTGCTATATACATATATATAAAAAATAATAACATAAAAAAATATAATAAAAATCTAATAAAATATAATATTAATAATTTATTATATTTATACAATTCAATATAATTTAATAATATATAAATATATAAATAAATAAAACTAAACATAAATAATAAAAATAATAATCTTCAACCATATTTTCAGTGGAACTTAGATATTTTTGCATATTTAATTGAATGTTTACTTTTACTGTCAAAATAGTGACTTTGATCAGCTGTTCGGTTGGTAACCCCACTTTGCAGTGGTGCCAACATGATTTTGAATATTCAAAATAAAGTAAAGGGGATTAGTCATGCTATTTATTTCTTTATTTCTTAATAATAAATTAATGACAGTGTTATTTTATTGTACTATTTTTAACTTAAAGATTGGTAATTTAAATAAATTGAATTCTCTATTGGTTTTGTCAGATTTTCACAGTGAATTCCTGCAAGTGTTATCATTGGCAGTTTAAATAATGCGCCAAAAATTTTCTTAAAAAAAAAAAGAAGAGCCACTTTAATTGCGGTGACACTCATTCGATTTCCGGTTCAAGAAGTGGTTGGTTAAGCTTAGGGGTTTGATTTACAAAAACTTTCATCTTTAAATATTTGTGGTAAAATTACCCATCCTTCTGGGGAAATTAGATGAATGGTTTTACGAGTGATTTCTGGTATTGTGTAATAGTTATTTTGGTTATCAAGAAATCTAGCCGATTTTTTTTTCGGGATAGAAAATTACTCTTTGCTGCCAATAATCCAACGAGCCTAGAAGAATTACATTTATTTAGAATAACCCTTCGTTGTCACTGAAGGGTTTTTATATGCTACGTATTTATTTGCATTTTTGGATTGGAATTCTTTGTGTTTATTTTGGTATATGGTTTTAAAATTGTAGTGTTCCGTACTGTCCTTTTGAAGTTTTGTTGTTACTGCATACCTGTATCAAGGAACGGGAAGAGCGTCCAGTGCTTTTGCCTACATATTTCTCCTGCGTTTCTACCATAGCTACGAAGATCTTTGGTACCCTCAGGTTTAATCTAGTAACAAGACAATATTTATTTAAGAATAGTAGCCAGGTATTTATGTACTAGTTTACCAGTTACCCTATAAATTAATTACTTAAAAATCAGACTGATACATAGTTAAAAGAACGATTATTGTTTTATAACCTTACTTTAATTATTTTATAGGATATGTTGTAAATATTGATAAATTCTACTTACAAGGAAATAACTCCATGTTGATTGGCAGTTTATGCAAGTTTGAGTTGCAATAGTTGGCGATTTATGGCCTGTTTATTATCACCCATAATATAACTAGTGGTATGATTATCATCGATGATATTTTCGAATTGAAACCGAGCTGCAGATTTCACGAGTCCGCAGGACGAGTGAAATGTGCTGCTTCGGTTTCAATGAGTAAATATCTTCGATTATTAATCATACCACGAGTTATATTTAGTGAGAAAATACAATGAATTAAACTTAATTTAAAAAATTGTCAGATTGACATTTAAAATTAAAATGTGCTTTAAAATATAAAAAGACTATAATAAACCTTATTTATTCAAACTTACCTTAATTTCATTATCGTTTACACCAACCCATCGATCTTTTAGAGTTTATAATTCATTATTTTATTAATATATATCAAACACAGAATTTAAATGACAACAAATGTCAAATCAAAAAAACGTCAAAATTCATAGTAACGTGTAAACAACATGATAAAAATTATTGCCGCTGTGATAAAATACGTCACTATGGAATACTGGCATTTTATTGGTTCTAATATTAATGAATTGTATTGTCATCATAATATTACGCGTACAACTGTCAAATCTCAATATTTGGGTTATTTCACTTGTTTTCGGAGATAAGCGTTGTTCCAGTCACGGAAGTTGTCCAACGAAAATATTTGTACATTTTCGGTTAAGCATGCATGCTGAGCGAAAATAGCTATTCACCATCGTTTAGTTGTATATTTATTTACCTGCTGTACGCGCTTATACTCACTTGAATAACAATTTTTTTATTCTAGTTATATAGATATATTTATGGTAGAACGAAATATAAAATATCGTTATAAATATTGTTTTGCTGGTTTATATACAGGGTGTACTGATAGACATTAATTTTGGTTATAATTTTTATTTGTAATTTTCTTATACAGGGTGGTTGTAGCACTTGCAGTTAGCTACAAAAATATTATATTTTGTTTTGTCAATAAATTGTTACGTGTTTAAATCTGATTAGTGCTTATTCGTTTCCTTTGCGGTGTTTCCTGTTCAGTATTTTCGTTAACATTCATTACTTTAGTAGTACGTTGCCGACCCAATTTAGTGTATGAGGTTTCTTAGTTTGTTAGTACCATTACCTTATTGGATCTTAAAAACTAAGTGGCGCCTAGGTATTTTTGATTTTATTTATCCCACCCCCTTCTTCACTGTCGCTGAGGGTTTACTATACCTTTAGCATCGTATTACGAGTAGCGAATTTTGCGTCAGGTTTAATAATAAATAATACCAAAAATCCTAAAAATTTAAGGTAGGCGAAATTTGCACGTTACAAATAAATTTAAAGAAGTATAAGAAATAAAGAGATAAGGAATAGATAACAAAGAAGACAAGAAATAAAAGAAAATAAAGAAGTTAGAAAAAGAAGCAGAAGAAGGAAATTAGAATAAAGAAAATAATAAATTATAAATGACAATTATTGTAAATATTGGCAAATTAAACGACTTGTAAGTAAAATCTTTGAAGCTATTTATTTAAAACTAACCTGTGGTGTAAATACACACCATATTTTGGTCTATATCGAACCGGATTTGAATTTAACTTTATACAGTCCACTAAATTTAATTTATTTAAAATTTCATTAAAATTCATTTAATTTTAAATTTAATTTAAAATGTCATTAAAATTCATAAATGCCAAAAAAGAAGCTATATTTAATTTAATTCTTAATTTGAATGAAAATTCAAAAAAGGTTTCAAAGGCTGACACCAGAAAAACTCAGTAATTTTTGACAAACACAATAAATTTGGAAAATTTATATGAACAATACAATAAATTAAATGATGAAGCAAATAATTTAGAAATTAAAAATAATAAAGATTATAAACCTGAATTTGATGAATGCATCACCTTTGAAAACATGTTTTGTCAAATTAAAGATATTAGGGAAACTGTGTTGGAAAATCGAAAAGTTTTACCGCAAGCATCACCAAATAAGGATTTAAGTGTTTCAATAAAATTACCTCCAATTGAAATGCCGAATTTTGATAGTAAACCTGAAAATTGGCCATTATTTTTTGAAGCATTTAAAACAAATATACACTTTAATACAAATTTAAATAACTCGCAAAAAATTCAATATTTAGTAGGAAAATTAAGTGGTAAGGCACTCACTATTTTATCAGGAATTCTTCCTAATGAAGAAAATTATGTAACAATCTGGGATTCGTTAGTAAAAAAGTATCAAGATAAGAGAGCGCTAGGAACATTTTATTTAAATAATATATTTGAAATTAAGATTGCGTCTAATAATGCCAATCAACTTAATAATTTTATAGAACGCTTTTCTTCCTCTTTAAGTGCATTAAAACAATTAAATAATACTGACCTTTCGGATTTCATATTTCTTCATTTGGCACTAAACAAATTAGATCCACAAATTATACAATTGTTTGAAAATTCAGTAAGTAATTCAGAAATTCCATCATGTAAAGATTTAATTGAGTATATTCGTCAACAGGTCAAAATTTTAGAACTTACAAATTCACATTCAAGTCTAAAACATAATACACTCACTAATTCTTCCTTAAAAAATAAACACTCAATTGTACAATCCCATTCTTTTTCAATAACAGATGTCAAGGCATTAAATTGTATAATTTGTAATAAAAATGATCATTCAAATATTTACGAATGTCAAGTATTTAAAAATATGTCACCTAAGGTTAGATTTGATAAGGTTAAAGAATTAAGATATTGTATTAACTGTTTACGGTCAAATCATACTAGCAGTAAATGTAAATCAAATTTATATTGTAAAATATGCAAGAAACGTCATCATTCATTATAACACTTTGAAACACATAAAACTGAATCTCCTACTATGCAAAATAATATAGCTTCATCTTCTTCTTTTAAACCTTTAACTCAATCTATTACTATGCATTCAAAAGCTTCTTTAAATACAAACACTACTGTATTATTATCAATAGCGCAAGTATACGCGTTCGGTGATAATGGGAATAAAACCATAATTAGATGTCTTATTGATAGTGCATCACAAAATAATTTAATTTCCATTTCTTGTTGTAAGAAACATTATTCCCATAAGTAATTCGTATATTAAAGGTTCTATTAAAACTCCAATGAAAGGATATGTTTCTTTAACTATTCAATCACGAATATCATTTGATAAATACAATATAACTTTAATTGTAGTGGATAATATAACTGAAAAATTACCAACAACTAATATAAATACAATATCATTAAATTACCTAAATAATGTTTCTTTAGCAGACGAATCTTGGAATATACCTGGTGATATTGACGTCATTTTAGGAGCTCAATTATTTCCAAACTTATTACTAACAGGTCGTATTATTCCCCCTTCTAATTTAATTACACCACAAGCGCTTGAAACTACACTTGGGTATATTTTAATTGGTGAAGTACCTGTTAATACGTTTTTTAATAATTCCCTCTCACATTTTAATCTAAGTTGAACTTTTGGGCCCATAACAAATGATAATTTAAATGCAAATTTAACTAAATTCTGGAATTTAGAGGAAATTCCAAATGATCACATACAAGATTCAGATGAATTATTTTGTGAGAATCTCTATAAATCATCTTTTTTTAAAGATTTTTCTGGTAGATATATTGTAGAACTACCATTTAAACATGATCCTTCTTTATTAGGTAATTCTTATGTTATTGCTAAACGTCGATTCGTATTTTTAGAAAGGAAATTTAAAAGAAGTTTAGAATTACGTCAAGCTTATAATGAGGTAATAAAGGAGTATTTAGATAAAGGATATTTATCTGAAATTTCATATTCTGATGAAAATATTAATAGTGGTTATTTTATACCACATCATGCTATTATTAGACTTGATAAAGTAACAACTAAAGTTCGTGTGGTCTTAGATGCAAGTGCTAAAACTGATACAGGTGTATCGTTAAATGATATTTTACATACTGGACCAAATTTACAAGCTAATTTATTTTCACTTCTAATAAATTTTAGACCTTTCCCAATTGCTATTACAGCAGATATAAAACAAATGTATTTAAGAATTTTAATGTCAGAAAAACATCGTAAATATCAAAAAATTTTGTTTAGGTTTAATGATTTAGAACCTATTCGATTATTTCAATTTAATTCTCTAGCCTTTGGTTTAAAATCAAGTCCTTATTTAGCAATGCGTACTATTAAACAATTAGCAGATGATGAGTACGATAAATTTCCTTTAGCGTCTGATGTAGCAAAAAGAGAACTTTATATGGATGATCTTATTACTTCAGTATCTTCAATTAAAACAGGAATAAGCCTTTCTAAGGAATTAATTGATCTTTTTAAATGTGGTGGATTAGATCTTGTAAAATGGGCTAGTAATTCAAAAGATTTATTAAAAGAGGTTCCAGAATCTTATAGAGCTTCAAAGGAGTTTTTAGATGAAGATTCTTTGAAGATTTTAGGTTTGAAATGGTTGCCAGTGTCTGACATATTTACTTTTACTTCAAATTTGACAGAGTCTAATGATGTTTATACTAAACGCATAGTTCTTTCTACTATTGCTCGTTTATTTGATGTATTAGGATTGGTAGCACCAGTCATATTATATGTTAAGCTTTTGATTCAGGAATTATGGTTAATTAAAAGTTATTGGGATGATAAACTTCCTGAACATATATTACAACGTTTTAAAAAATTTAAAAATGAATTACCACGATTGACTGAGTTAAAGATTCCAAGACATTTAGGTATTGTTGATGGCTGTAATGTAAATATTTTAGCTTTTGGAGACGCTAGTATTAAAGCCTATGGCTGTTGTATTTACATGCATGTAACACATTCAAATTTGAATGTTTCGGTAAATTTAATTTGTGCAAAATCTAAAATTGCACCGTTAAAAACTCTTTCTTTAGGTCGTTTAGAATTATGTGCAGCCTTGTTATTATCTAAATTGGTACGTCATATATTGGATACTTATAGTAATCGATATAAAATTAATAAAATTTTTGCCTTTTCTGACTCAACTATTGCATTATCATGGATACATTCCTCCCCTCATCGTTGGCAAACATTTGTAGCCAATCGTGTTGGAAAAATTCAGGAGAATTCAGCACCTGCAAATTTTTATCATATTAATGGAATTGAAAATCCAAGTGATTGTGTTTCACGAGGTCTATTACCTTCACAATTAATAAATCATTCATTATGGTGGTTGGCCCTTTATGGGCTAAATTTCAAGTATCAGATTGGCCAATTAAGCCATTTGATATTAAAAAATATAAATTGGAGATTCCTGAAATAAAAAAGGAATTTATTACACTTATTAATACATCGTATGAAAATTCAATTATTTATAATCTTTCATTAAGAGTTTCATCATGGACTAAATTATTAAATATAGTTGTGTATATTTTGAGGTTTATGAAAAAAATACAATCAACAAATTTAATTAAGGTGTCTGATTTGGAAATTGCTGAAATAATTATTTTAAAAGAATTACAAAAAATATATTTTAAAAATGAATTTAATAATATTAATAATAAAAATTCCCTTAGTCCCACGTTTAGAAAATTGGATATTTTTCTTGATGATAAAGGGTTAATAAGAGTTGGAGGTCGTTTATCAAATGCAAATATTCCTTTTGAAAATCGTCACCCCATTTTACTTTTAGGCAGAAATCATATTGTAAATTTGTTGATTGATCATTTTCATTGTTTAAACTGTCATGCTGGTCCATATTTGTTGATGTCACTAATAAGGCAAAGATATTGGATTATTTCGGCTAGAAATATAATACGCCAACGAATACGTTTGTGTAATTTTTGTTTTAGAACATTACCAAAATGTTTAACTCCAAAAATGGCTAATTTACCCCCTGCTTGTGTTCAAGAAGCAAAAGCATTTACACATACTGGTGTAGATTATGCTGGTCCAATAAATATTACTATGACTAGAAGGCGAGGTATTAAAAGTCAAAAAGCTTATATCTGTTTATTTATTTGTTTTTCAACTAAAGCATTACATATCGAATTAGCTTCAGATCTTAGTTCTGATATATTTTTAGAAGCTTTTAAACGATTTATTGCAAGAAGGGGTCCTGTTTCATGTTTATATTCAGATAATGCGACAAATTTTATAGGAGCTAAGAGACGTTTGAATGAAATTTATAATTTTTTATATGCAAATGAAACTAAACAATTCTTTCAAAAAGAATTTAATATTAGAAAAATAGAGTGGAAAATGATTCCTCCTTCGGCACCTCATTTTGGAGGTATTTGGGAGGAAAATTTAAAGAGTGTTAAAACGCATTTATATAGAGTTGTTGGTAAACAGTTATTATCTTATGAAGAGTTAAATACAATATTAATTCAGATAGAATGTTTATTAAATTCTAGACCACTTTGTTTATTAACTGAGGAACCTCATCCAGAGATTCTTACACCTGCGCATTTTTTAATGTCAACGCCCCTTCAGTTTTTACCATTTCTGTCAAATTCTGATCAAACCTTAAAGGGGAGGAAAAAGTTATTAGATAATTTAATTAGATCTTATTGGAAAAAATGGCATTTGGAATATTTACATACGTTACAATTAAGACAAAAATGGAATACATCTAATAATCCCATAAATATAGGAACAATTGTTTTGATAAAACAGGATGATGTGCCTCCACTTTATTGGCCATTGGGAGTTATAGAACAAGTTTATCCTGGAAAGGATGGGGTTATTAGGGTAGCATTAGTACGTTCCCAAAATGGCATTTTTAAGCGACCGGTGGTGAAGCTTTGCCCTATTCCAACACAGTGAGTCTTGAATATTTAATTTTAAAATTAAATTTTATTATATTTATTTTATTCAAATATTAATTTAAAATATTTTTGAAATTTACATTTCAAAGCCGGGGAGCATGTTTGCGCCACAGGTTAGTTTGAGTATGTAGATTTTTTTGATTTGTTTGCAAGTCTATTTGTTAATATAAATTTAGTCGGCTATGGTTGCTATATACATATATATAAAAAATAATAATAAAAAAGTCATAAAAAATATTTAAATAAAAAATAATAACATAAAAAAATATAATAAAAATCTAATAAAATATAATATTAATAATTTATTATATTTATACAATTCAATATAATTTAATAATATATAAATATATATATATATAAATAAAACTAAACATAAATAATAAATTTAAAGAAGTATAAGAAATAAAGAGATAAGGAATAGATAACAAAGAAGACAAGAAATAAAAGAAAATAAAGAAGTTAGAAAAAGAAGCAGAAGAAGGAAATTAAAAAAAGAAACAGAAGAAGGAAATTAGAAGAAAGAAAATAATAAATTATAAATGACAATTATTGTAAATATTGGCAAATAAAACGACTTGTAAGTATAATCTTTGAAGCTATTTATTTAAAACTAACCTGTGGTGTAAATACACACCAAAGGCCTTAAACTGTCAACTAAACAAGGTGTGTTATTATACTGATTCAACCATTATTCTCTGTTGGCTTTTATTAGAGCCTAGGCAATTAAAAACATGTTTTTAATAGAATATCAGAAATCCAACAAACTACTGAAGTAAATGCTTGGTATCACATATCCATCACTGAAAACCCAGCGGATATTATATCTCGGGGCATGAGTCCTCAAGAACTTACAACCTGCTCCTTGTGGTGGCATGGTCCATCTTTTTTATCCCAGTCTATCTCCAATTTTAAACGTAAAAAAATCGATTCTAAAACTCTAGAATTAAATTCTAAATCTATTGTTCTTAACTCTATAACTTCGAATTTTTCATTATTTGAAAAATTTTCTGATTACAATAAACTAATTAATGTAACCTCTTATTGTCTAAGATTCATTCAAAACTTAAAATTATTAAAACATAAACGTCAAATAGGTCAATTAACACCCTTTGAACGTGAACATGCGTTAACTACCCTAGTCCTTATAGTTCAAGGTGAAGCATTTTCTAATGATCTACAAAACCTAAAAACAAAAGATTGTTTAAAACCTCAAAGAAAATTGAAATCTTTAAATCCATTCATTGACAAAACCAGATTACGGGTCGGTGGCAGACTAAAACATTCCCATCTTGATTACCATGCTAAACACCCCATACTTTTACCAAAGAGCCATCCATTTACTCGTTTGATCATAACACACATACACCAATTAAATTTCCACCCGGGAACACAATCCACCCTCTCTTTTATTAGGCAAAAGTTCTGGCCCATACAGTGAAAATCTTCAGTAAAACTTGTCATTCATAAATGCACAATTTGCTATAAACAAAGGCCTAAAACTTTAAATACACTTATGGGAGACTTACCTGAACCAAGGGTAAACCCATCCAGACCATTTCTTCACACCGGTATATATATAGATTATGCTGGATTTTTCATTATAAAAGATTCAAAATTTCGTAACCAAAAATTCATAAAGGCCTACTTATGCATATTTGTGTGTTTGGCTACCAAGGCAGTGCATTTGGAGCTTGTTTCAGACCTCACCTCGCAAGGTTTCCTGGCCATGCTTAAAAGATTTGTTTCCCGCCGCGGTTTATGTCAGCACTTGTATTCCGATAATGGAACCAATTTCGTTGGTGCAAGTAGCGAGCTGCGAGAAATTCATAACCTCTGTCAATTCCCTGAATTTCAAACTTATGCCAAAAATAATATGATCCAGTTTCACTTTATTCCCGCTAACTCTCCGCATTTTGGGGGATTATGGGAAAGTGCCGTAAAATCTTTTAAACATCACTTGCGCCGTATAGTGTCTGATAAAAACCCCCTCACATACGAGAAATTTTATACCTTTGTGGTTCAGGTGGAGGCTATATTAAATTCGCGACCCCTCTTACCAATAACTAACGATCCAAATGACCTCGAAACCCTCACTCCTGGACACTTTCTCGTCGGCCATCCTCTTAACCCCGTACCCGACCTTGATATTAAAGAAATACCGATGAACCGAATTACAAGATATCAAATGTTGCAACTCATGACTCAACATTTTTGGCGTAGATGGTCTACGCAGTACTTACATACCCTACACGAACGTTCAAAGTGGCGATTTAAAACCGATAAGGAAAATCTTCAAGGATCTCTAGTTTTATTGAAAGATGAAAACAATCCACCATCCAAATGGACCACCGCAAGGATCGTCACTCTACATCCAGGCAATGATGGTATCACCCGTGTTGTTAGTGTGCGCACTTTGAATGGTAACATTTTAAAACGAAGCATAGTTAAAGTGTGTCTTCTCCCCATCTCTGACGAAAATTTCAAATAGACTTAACTGTTTTTGTTGTTTATCATTACTTTTTTGATATATATTTGTAAGCATATATGCTTAGTATACTTTTAGTCTAATTATATTGTTAATTTAACTTATATCAAGCATCTATGTTACTTTAAGATTTTTGTAATTAGCGTTTAGTTTCTATTGAAAGATACCGAAGTATTTTCAAGGGCGGCGGTATGAATAACTTTATGTTTATAAAAACTATGTGATACGCTTCTTTGTTATTTGTAATGTGAGTTGCCCATCATCCGTCTCATTCGGAACTCTTTTAACGCTAATTGTACCTTAGCAACATATAATAAACAGTTCACTGTCAATCAAAGCATTACAATAAAAGATATTAAAATAAACGAGTAGTGCCTTCTTCAACCAAACAAGTAGAAATATCTTATCCATGTTAATTTAGAATCCACAAGAAGTCTACAAATTCACAGAGTGTCCTGTGTGTTCAAAAAACGCGCAAGGGAGGCAAACAAACTGGGACGTTGTCTGTCCTTTAATTCTACGTTGGCCTTTAAGAACAATTTAAATCACAATTATTTTAACATCCGCGGTTGGGAAAGATGGCTTGACACAATTAAGGAATTGTTAAGTCAGGAGTTAATAAAAAACCTAGATAATGGACCTTATGTCTCAGTTAAAATTTTAGATAAAAAGATTACTTGCTTACTAGATTCTGGTGCTAATAGGTCTGTGGTTGGAAATTCGGGTCTAAAATTAATTAATTTGTTTATTGCTATGGATTTTATGCTCCGTTTCTGCGGTCAAAAAATGGTTTTAGTTATTTGTTAGTAGTATCGGATTGGTTCACGAAATACTCTTTGCTAAAACCTATGCGGAAACCGAAGGGAATAAACATAAAAAGTTTTTAGAAGATGAAGTCTTTTTAGTTTATTTGTGATAATGGTACCCATTTCTCTAATAATTTAATTAAAAATTTGGCGGAAAAATATAAATGTAAAATTCGGTTTAATCCAAGTTATAGTAGTCATTATATTTTCTTTGAGAGATGCAATCGTACTATTGGAACTGCAATACGCAGTTAGGTTCAAAGTAATCACAAATATTGGGATGAACAAATTTCAAAGATAGGTTATGCGTTAAGATCCGCTATCCATGAAGTGACTGGCTTTAGTCCCGCATTTTTAAATTTTGGGAGATAAGTGCCTTGCTTGGGTAATTATTTTAGCGGATCTATAAATATAAAAGAGTTAACTTCAAGTGGCGGTTATTATGCTAAAGAGCTGGGTAGCTTTCCTAAAATTTATGCGGACGTAGAGAAAAGACTCAAGGCAGCGTATGCGCGTAATGTAAAAACCTATAACAAGATATTTCTTTTGATGTAGGAGACTATGTGTGGAAACGAAATAAAGTTTTTTCGAATAGCGCCAATGACTCCGCACAAAAATTAGCTCAAAAGTTTATCTTGTACCAAGTGCACAAGAAGTTATCAAATCTTTTTTACAACTTGCGTGACGAAAATGGTATCAATGTTGGTAACTGGCAAGTAAAACTTTTGAAGCCTTATTACTCAACAGATGATGTCCTTACCGATGATGACGTTGATTAACCTAAATTGTTTTAAGTTTTCGTAAAGAGTGACCAAACCCGTTGCGTTGATTAACATCCATATGAGATGGGTCTTTGATACCTGTAGTTGATTTTCTTGTATTAGTGGGGGTAGTCGCTGCGGTACTGCGTCAAACACTGACCGTTGGAGGCACTGTATTAATTTGTCTCGGAATGAGCAATTTTTTTTATGCAGTTTTTTATAATTAAAGTTATTAATTGTTAATTAAGACCTGTGACCTGCGTTTATGTTTTTTGTCAGTGAATAAACTAATTTAATTTTTATCGAAAGGGGGCATATGTAATCTTACAATTGTTCGGTTACAGTTTTTAAACCGGCTACCTTGCAGTGGGGACCGTAAGTTCCAGTGGTATTATCACATTTCTTAAGGATATCTATTTTTTATTTTCTATTAGTCTAAGCGATCATGTTTGGTATGTGATATCTTGGCTACGTTTAGCATAACGGGTTATATTTACATTGTTGAGGGGAGCCTGATTAGGTTGTTTTAGTTTTATAAGTCTTATTACTTGATAAGTTTTCATTTTAGTGTTGTCCTGATTAATTTAAGCGAGTAGGTCATAAAGATCTAAACTAAGTTGGGTTATATTGTTTTATGTTTTATTAAATAGTTACTTAATTTTTTGGTAATTTTATCGTTTTTATCTAATAACTTGGTATTACTGTAATAATGGTGGGTATGCAGTTGGTCTCGTTGTTACTTTTGAAATTGGCTGTCAAGAGGTGGTAATAACTGTGCTAACCCACGGGTAGGGGTTCCATGTAATAAAACACAATATAGCACAAAAGTATTATTTATTAATTCACTAACTTATTGTTTATTTAATAACTAGACAAATACAACTTATCGCAACAGTGTTCACAAACGCACTGATTTTTTCCGAAGTTATTGATACAACCAAACGGTCCATCTTATGTAATCAATGACTACTCATTGCTAATCGCTCTCCACAATCCCTCCTTTCCTTTCAATTTAATGGGTGGTACTTTAACCTGTGTGGTTGACTCCTCTTTGTCCTCTTGCTCTGAGGTTTGGTCCTTGATTAATGGATTAGTTTCTGCCGGATAATCCGAATTGGAATTGGTGTTTGTTACATTGGTATCCGGTGTATTAGATGATACCGGAATCTTCTTAACATGGCTTACATGTCTTTTAAATGTTTGGCCATTTTCTTTCGACACTGTGACTTCGCTCCCTTCCTTCTGTATCACGGTATATTAATCAGGGTTGTATCGAGTAGTAAGTTTGTGAGGGGTAATCATATTACGAAGCAGAACTTGATCTCCTATTTCCACTTCTCCTTCGTTTGCCCTCTATGCCTATCTTCCTTCTCCTTTTCTTTTTGTTTGTTTATAATATCATATCATATCATTATCTTTGGCTTCTTCATCACTCGGGTCATTTACTAAGTCAGAAATTGATGGTATCTTGTCACAAATTCTTCTATTAAGCAGTAACTCTGACGGAGATTTTCCCGTAGTTCAATGCGGCGTTGTGTTTTACATTATGGTGATCTTCCGCAATTCACTGAGATAATTCATTTTGTTTGTATGACAAATTATCAATCTCTTTAAAATCGCTCTGTTCATATTTTCCACCTCTCCATTTGCTTGTAGCCAGTAGGGTGGAGTTTGTATTAGCTGGATATTGTGGTGGGTGCAAAATTCTTTGAACTCTCTACTTGCTTCCTGGTATCTGGAGTAGTAATCTATGATTACCAATAATTGTTCTTGGTTAGGTAGTGGTCCCATCAAATACATTGCTATGCATTTCCAAGGTCCATCGGAGAAACGATGTCTTTTCATAGGTGGCGGCTTGTCTGGAATAGTTACAAGCAAACAGTCCCGACTAGATTTGACAAATTTTTCTACTTGTCTGTCAATCAGTGGCCACCAAACCTTGGCCCTTAATCTTCTTTTCATTGCGGTCTCTCCTGGATGACCCCCGTGAGCTAGCATAAGTACATTTTCACGCAGTATCTCTGGGATGACAAGCTTTTTATCACAGTGCACCGCGGTGTAGCGCAGGTCCCATGGTTGTTAGTTTCTCTTTAAATGAAAAATACACGTTTTTATCCGAAATTTGCCAGGAGTTTTCATTTATTTTATTAGAAGCTTCTACTATTTGGGGATCGAGTTTACTGCCGGTTAGTATTTGTGAAATGTTTAGTACCTTGGGCGATGTTTTTTCAATTATTGTAAATATATGATGTTCGCCTTCTTTGTAAATGATGAATCCTCATTTATCTTGCAAAGCCTTGAAAAGGGGTCAGCAATGTTTGATTTTCCTTCCTGATATAAAACTTTTCACTTATATGATTGAAGGCGTAAAACCCACCTTTCGATTCTAGCGGTTGGTTTAGAAGTTGGTCGAAAAATCGCTTCTAAAGGCTTATGATCCGTTACTCAAAATCTAACCCATACAGATAATAGTAAAAACGTTCTATCCCCCAAACTAGAGCGAGGCTTTTCTTTTCCGTTTGGCATAGCTCTACAACTTCTTTAAGTGGTCTTTCTTTTTCTAAAAGCTTCTTCTTAAGCTCCAAGGGTGCCCAGCAATCAATTAATTTATCCTTGATATGGATTTCGGTTGCTTCTTGACACGATGTACCAAATGTACACTTTGCAGCTTTGTTTCTAATTTTAAGTAGAAATTTGTTAAATGATTATTGTTCTTCTGGTTGTATAATTCTAAAAATGTGGCGTTCAAACGTCGAATTTTGCTTAGGTAAAAAGTATTCTGTCAATCTATTTACTAGAGTTTGGAAAATGTCGTTTTGCCAATCGGAGTCATAACTTTCAATTGCTCCCGGCAAGTTATAAGCCACCTCCTGCAACTGGGTCCCTCCTAAATGTAGGAGTTTGTTTCTCTTCTTTGTGACGTCTACAATTTCTTCCGCAGCTAAATACAGTTCTAGTGACTGTAACCATCTTTCCCATTCTGCTCTTATTAGAGTTTTATCTATGCTATCCCATAAAAACGGTTTTATACCGCTATCCGTCATTTCGGTTTTTTTTCACTCACAAAATATGTAAATGCCTTTTTTATGTATATATTATCTATAGTTTCCATCTAATTCCTCCTTTTGCATTGCCCTGTAATAGGGTAACAGTGTTATTTTGTATACATACATACCCATACACACATATACAGTGCTTGCAAATCCAAGTCCGACCGGTTTGGGAAGGACGCATGAAAATAACAAGGATAGAACGCCAAACAGAAGGCGCTTACAATACGCACGCCTGACGCTCTGACCAATCAAATTCTGTTTGGCATTCTATCCTTATTCTTTTCACGCGGGTATTGAACAACCATCCTTCCCAACGCGGTCGCACTTGGATTTGCAAGCACTGTATGCACATATATACATACACACATGTATACCTTTTTCTGCATTTAACTAAAATAGGGTAACAGTGTTGTTTGTATATATAAAGTGTTATTTGTATATATAACAATCTTTCTGCACACAGAAAAAAAAGATTATTTGAATTAAATAAATTTTATTTATATCAAATAAATTATTTATTTCGATATACCCAAATAAATGTTCTTTTGAATGTAAAAAAATATTTATTTGTTTTAATTTATTTAATTTAAAATTAATTTATTCAACGCAAACAAATATTATTAGTTTGTATGAAATAAAACCAAGTAAAAAACATGTATTTTTTTAAATTAAAGAAATGTTTTTATTTACGTAAAACAGATAATTTATTTCATTTAAAATTAATTTATTTAACTTAAATACCTATAATATTTGTGTTAAAAGCAATTTATTTGGATTAAGAGATATTTTTTTTTTAAATTAATAAATTTTAATTTAAATTTAAGAAGAATTAATTAATTTAATTTAGATTTATTTATTTAAATTAAATAATTATTATATTTGAATTAAAAAAAATTATTTATTCAGATTAAAAAATATATTTTTTCAATTAATAATGTTTTTTTTTTCATCTTATCTAGTAATTAATATATATTGGTATATTGGGGAGTAAAAATAAATTATTTTTTTTATGAATAAACACTAATCTTTATTGCATAAAAGTCTTATAAATACATATAGGAAACCCTAAAATATACAAATACTTCACTAACTTAAAAAATACTTATGTTAATTTTAACTTAATGTTAATGTGTGCTGCATAAATCCACCAGCGTCTGCAAATAATAATGATAAGTAGGTAATTATTTAAATTACTTACCTTTAAAAACAGGAATAAATTTCTCAAGACCCCATTCCTTTAAAAGGTCCTCCCTAGTATAAAATAATATAAAATTATTTAATATTTTATTATAATGCCACAAAACACTTCTCATCAACACCCTGCTCTAAATTGGAGTCTCTAAAATCACGTACATACAAAATGGAAAGCCCATTGGGTGCCTGCAGTCGCCTGATTTACAGCAACCAATAGGATGCAAGTCATGCTACTTCGACGTGAACAAAAAAGTTTAAATAAACCTTTGCTTTAAATCAAATTACAATTTTTTTGTATTTAAATAATAATTTGTTTAAATTAAATAATAATTTGTTTATTTTAAATAATTAATTTTTTTGAATTAAATCAAAATTATATTTTAAAATTAAACCATGTTTTTAAAAAAATAATATTTGTTGTTTAATTTAAACTTTTAAATTTTTTAAAACAAGTAAATTGTTTTTATAATTTAAGAAAGTCAACTTTTATTTAAACAGAATAAGTGCAATTTTGAAATAAAAGTCAGGTACTTTGTTTTAAATATATATTTTAATAAATTTGCTTTTTCCTTTTAAATAAAGACAATTATTCTTTTTAAAGAAATGTTTTTGAATAAAATTTATATTTTTTTAAATGTAATAAATAAAATTAAACAAACATTCTTGTTTGAATTAAAACATCTTTTTTCTCTGTGCACTGCCCTGTACAGGGTAACAGTGTTATTTGTATAAACTAATCTTTCTGCACTGCCCTTTATAGGGTAACAATATTATTTGTATATACTAGTCTTTCTGCACTGCCTTATATGGGGTAAAATTGTTATTTGTATATACCAGTCTTTCTGCACTGACCTATATAGGGTAACAGTGTTATTTGTATATACTAGTCTTTCTGCACTGCCCTATATAGGGTAACAGTGTTATTTTTATATACTAGTCTTTCTGCACTGCCCTATATATGATAACAGTGTTATTTGTATATACAGCCTGTTTAGAATAAAACCGAATATATCTATATATATATGGGGCGTGGCCTCGCCTCCCTCCAAGGCGCGTCACAGTTGCTTGTGTAATAAACGACATGACGAAAGGTCGAGCAGGTAAGGACTTAAAAAATTAAATGATAATAATGCAAAAAATCTCATTAGCGATGCAGTCTATTTGCTTAGCTACTGTGTCGCGCGTTGGAGGGAGGCGAGGCCACGCCCCATATATATATAGATATATTCGGTTTTAGTATGAAAGAGCTGTATCTACACACAGAGAAAATAATTATTAAATTTATTTAAATCAAAATAAATTATTTATTTTGATATACCCAAATAAATATTCTCTTAAGTATATAAAAAATAATTATTTCCTTTAATTTATTTAATTCAAAATTAATATTATCATTTTGAATACAAAACAATTAAATTTAAAAAAATATATATTTTTAAATTAAACGATGTATTTTTTTATGTAATGGAAAACAAACAAATTTCTTTAAATTAAAATATCTCCCCTTTTTGTGCTCACACATGCATGTATATAGGCTACAGCCCTTCTGCACTGCCCTAATTTAGGGTAATTTGGTACTTACTTGATATAATTATTTAGTTCACTACAGATCCCATCCTTATCGCCAATTTGTGCTAACCCACGGGTAAAGGTTCCATGTAATAAAACACAATATAGCACAAAAGTATTATTTATTAATTCACTAACTTATTGTTTATTTAATAACTAGACAAATTCAACTTATCGTAACAGTGTTCGCAAACGCACTGATTCTTTCCGAAGTTATTGATATAACCAAACGGTCCATCTTATGTAATCAATGACTACTCATTGCTAATCGGTCTCCACAATAACCATAGCACAGTACAGATGACTACTAGAATTATTAGCAAGAACATAATTTATCTTTGAATCACACTCACTCACGCGTTGAAACAGACCTTAATAAATATAAGTTGGTAGTGTTAAACAAGAGAGGGAGGTCTCTTTTTGTAAAAGAAGCGTTTAACATCAGCTGTTGAGAGAAATCGGATTTGTGAACGATCTCGCCCAATTTATTAATGTTTTATTTTAAAACCGAACTACGTTTGTTAATCAAATATTACAGAGTTTTGGTTGTTATTTAACCCCGGTTTAAGGTCGTTTTTTGAGGTTTCTATGAATTTTACGTGCAACATGGTGACCATACTCATACTTGATTTGTAGTCTTTAATTTACTAAGTCATCGTGTCTCGTAAGTTGCGTTATAAATACGTTTCATCTATTTTATCGGGCCTGTGGCTATATATTTTTCTGTTTTAACAACATTTTAAGAAAGAAACTAGAAAAATCCGTATTAAGTATTGACAGCCTGGGTGGTAATGAGATCCCTTAGATTTTCTTTGGGGTGCTCCTTGGAAGGTCTTTGAAGGTTAATGAATTGGTAAATTATAATTATAAATGTAGAGGTACAATTGGTTTACATGTAAACAAATAGTTTTTTAATTATTAGTTTTCATAGGGATCACAAAATAAAATTATAACGATATACCAACTATAAACATTTAAATTTAACATCATTAATATATTAAATTACGTAAGTAATTAAAAATTGAGTTTTAACTTCACGCCTACAACCAAAAGTTAATTTCAGCTCTGTAAAGTTGTAGTGGCGCCCTAAAAAATAGTTAGTATGGAAAATCACAGCTCCACAACCTAGCTGTATTTCCAACCCCAAGTTGGTTATAATTATTATTGTCCACGGGCATTTTTGTGGCGCTTGACGTTTTTTTCAAATATGTGTCCTTGTATCCCTTTAAGCAAGCCACTACCAAAGCCACTTTAAACCGCCTCCAAAAACACTACATTCCCCATTTGGGAATTCCGGCACGCATCTTAAGTGATCAGGGAACCCAGTTTACCTCCCAAAAATGGAAAACTACCCTTTCAAAAATGGGGCATAGCGGCCTCTTTCTGTTCAGTTAGGCACCCTCGGGGGAACCCCTCTGAAAGAATCATGCGCGAACTTGGCCGCCTCTTCCGCACATATAATACCTCAAAACAAACCGGATGGTTTTCGGAAATTCCCAGGTTTACTAGATTCTTAAACAATATAACCCACGTGAGTACGGGTATTCTCCTGCGGAACTACATTTCGGTTCGCTTCCCTATTCCCTGTTATAAAGCGCGCGACCCACAATTGTATCTAAAGAAGAAAAAACATTAACGCAAAAGAAACCGCCTCTCGTTTTTGATGAAAATGATCTTGTGTTGGTAAAATCCAACCCTATCTCTTCTGCGTTGCAACAATAAACCAAGAAGTTCATGCCCCTGTTTGAAGGTCCCTACCAACTCTTACATCCTGTTATATCCTAAAAATGGCGGTGAGCGAGGGACATTTTATTTGACGCAGCTTAAACCGTATTTCGCTGTACGACCCCTAGCCTGTTGTCGTCCAACGATGGGCGCAGGTTCAGGTTCCCACCTTTCGCGCTACCCTCGTATTCCGAGTGGTGAACAGCGCATAACAAATGTTTTATTTGTTGTTAATTGTTAAAATTGTTTTGTTTGCAAACCATGAGTTTGGTTAAATTAATTTACTATATAGTAACTATAATTTTATTTAAAGAAACACCTCAGAAATACCAAGTTACGAATTAAACTTTATTAATAGGTTTGGTTTATATATGAAAACGCCGGTCAGCAATAAAAAATTCGCGCCAAGCCGGCTCGACTCGATCAAAGGTAAAATGATTGCATTTTTAACAGCTTTATTTGATATTTTAAAATTTATAAACATATTCTTATAATTATAACATAACCACAATTATATTCTCCAGTTTAATTAAAGTGTATTCTACTTAATGTAGCCAATTATAAATTTGGGGGTCCCTAGAATTTGCCAACTAAACCCCTAAATTTTTGACAAATTCCTAATAAAAAAAGTCAGTCATGATTCAAATCGTATCATGGTAGTCACTATAGTGACATTATTAATAAAGGCAATGTCATTGGGTTATTTCAAAATGTTAAACACCAATATTTGTATACTTGAATTATTAGTTTAGTGTTAAATATAAAATAAAACTTAATTAATTCACTATAATACCAATATATCAGTTATGGGGCCCATATCAAACATATGAGTTTAATAAACTCAGTTTATAATGAATAAATTTGTGCGCAAGCAGAATTTAAATTGAAATTTGCGAAAAAAAGTTAGTTTTTAGCCCGCCTTACCAGCCCCCTACCCCCAAAATTAAGATTATTCAAAATAAAAGGGTGCAATTCATAATTAACTAAAGTTTATCAACAAAATTAAAAATTTATTTTAAAATCCAAGACTTACAGATTTTATACCATTTAAAATTTTAGTAAAAAAAATAATAAAAATTAAAAATGGTATAAAATCTGTAATTCTTGGATTTTTATTTTGTTGTTAAACTTTAGTGAATTATGAATTGCACCACTTGAATAATCTTAATTGGGTGGTGAGGCGCGCTAAAAAACTAACTTTTTTCGCAAACTTTAATTTAAATTATGCTTGCGCAGAAATTGTCTATTCAATGTCATTATAAACTCATATATGTTTTATATGGGCCTCATGTCTAATAACTGAGATATTGGTATACCCAAAATCCACCAGCCGCCACTGTCTAAACCTTTTTTATCCTAAATCCTATATGTTTGTAATTTTATTAGAATAAACAAATGTATACATAACTCAGAATAAACAAGTAAAGTCCACTTCCAACGTACATTGTATGTACATTTATTACATAACATGGACATCCTATAGTGTGCCAAAGTAACGTTATATGTACGTACATGGAACGTCCATATAATATTCTTGGACATACCATGGATATCCATTTGTACACAGATGGATGTCCTATGGACACCATATGGACGACTTTGTGCTCTATGGGATAACTCGTGGTATGATCCCACACAGAAGAACGTCCATAGGATATCCATGGACAAGACAAGAAACAATAAGATCCCACACAGCACACTACGTCCATTGTACGTCCATTAAAAGTCCAAACTAAGTACATACGTCCATGGACTTTGAATGTACGTCCATGGAGTTTACGCTTTCTCATGTCCTTAGGATGTTCCAGAAGAACGTCCATAGGATATCCATGGATGGACACAAGACAAGAAACAATAAGATGGATGTTCAAAGTCTAATTTAGGACTCCTGCGGTCGATAACGGCTACCATACTAAATAGTTACATTTTACAAAAATAGCAAACAAAACAATTTTTACAATTAACTACACTTAAAAAATAACAAATGTTTTATTTGTTGTTAATTGTTAAAATTGTTTTGTTTGCAAACCATGAGTTTGGTTAAATTAATTTACTATATAGTAACTATAATTTTATTTAAAGAAAAACCTCAGAAATACCAAGTTACGAATTAAACTTTATTAATAGGTTTGGTTTATATAAAAAAACGCCGGACAGCAATAAAAAGTTCGCGCCAAGCCGGCTCGACTCGATCAAAGGTAAAGTGATTGCATTTTTTAACAGCTTTCTTTGATATTTCAAAATTTATAAACATATTCTTATAATTATAACATAACCACAATTATATTCTCCACTAAACTAGTGTAGGGGAGAGTGGGTAGACATTGGACAATTTTTAGATTTTTTTGCCTGGGTCTCTTAAAAATGTAATTATTTCTAATTTCAAAGTTTCAGGTAATAGTGTTGACTTCTGAAAACGCAAAAAGATAAATATGTGCACTTTAAACCGTAAGAAGGGTTTGCTACGAATTTTTGAAAATTTTCGGTCATCTGTCCAAAGTCACCCCACATACGGGGAGATTCTGGACAGCGTACGGGGTTGGGCATTTGGACACTAATAAAAATATTATAAATTTAGGTATTTTATTGAAAAAATTAGTGGAAAACTTATACAATACTAAATTGCGACAAATCAAAATTAAAGTAAATCATGTTATGGAACCGAGCTCCGTCAGTGGGTGGGAATAACAAATACCACGTCCTTAAAATTCACCAAGGCTTCATCTTCATCTGTTTCTTTAAATCTGTATGATGGAAACTGCATTTTAAGGAATTTAACTGTATATCCTCGGTTTAATTTTTGCAATATTCTGCTAACGAAGTGCCGGGACGATGTTTGGACAATAGAGGAAGACTCTAGACAGTGTGTCCAAACTCTCCCTATATGATTTGGAACAAAAAAAAATGTTTTTCTACTCCTATTATGGAATATGACCGTTCTAATATCACTTTTATCTATGTAATGACATATATTCCGTAAAGTGTTACAGAATGAAATATTTTATCATAGACAAGGGATAGGTTGGGTGGGCGAGGGGTTAGTATTCTATCATCTGATGACAGAATAAACACTCGTGGCGACATCTCTGTTTTTAATATCAAATTTTAGACCGATCCAACCTCACTTTCTTCCAATTATATTATTTGTCTATGGTATTTTTTGGAAACGTAGAAAAAGTATAGTCTGAAACACGTTTGGAATTGCATATTCCCCTCTCGTGAAACCGTAAAACTTGCCTTCGGCTCGTGTGACAAACTTTTCACTCGAGCGGAATATGCCGTATTCCAAACTTGTTACAGAATATACTATTATAATTTTAAAATATAGCAACGGAATAAAGTAAGGATATAACAAAAGTTCCATGCTTTATACATGCTTTAATATGTAGTCCCTATTAAAAATGCCCTATAGAACCCATATTGATCCAGATAAGGAAACTAATATGGATTTATATGGTTCTATATGTCCTATATGGAACGACTTGGTTTACACTTTGGAATCTATATGGTTTAATATGGAATTTCATTTTAAAATGTACAACTTAGGGATTTTTATATGGATTTATCTGGTTTCTGTTTTATGTGTTTTTCCATATAGGTTTCCCTATATGGTTGAATATGGAATTCCATTTTAAAATGTATATATATTTAAACGAAAATTGCATATTAAACCATATAGATTCCCCTATATGGTTAAATATGGATCTATATGGTAATAATTTTTTCACACACAAACCATATTGGGCCAGATAGAGCAATATGAACCTATATGGCAGTCCATATAGAAATCACTTTTCTATATGGTTTTCCAGGTATGGAATTCTATCTGGTTCAATAGTGCAATGCCTGTTTCAAATTCCTATATTGAACCAGATAGATTTTTATTTTGTGTTTCTATATGGCATTTTTAATAGGGGTAACTTTAAATTATTTATCTACAAAGGTCTGGGCAGAAAAGCTTACAAGGGCAAAGTAAAATATTACATGAAAAAACTCGAAAATAAACTTTTCCACTTACCTCTTCTACAGCTAAACTCAAACTTATTTCACTACCACTATTTGATACCTTACCAACTTGACGATCTGTAATAGTAGAACCAACCTGAAATTTTTACTGGAACCGCGAAATTTGTCCATTGTCCATTGTCTCCCAGTGTCCAGACCCTCCCCACTCTCCCCTACATAGAAAAAGGATAAAGTGTATCTACTTAATGTAGCCAATTATAAATTTGGGGTCCCTAGAATTTGCCAACTAAACCTCCCAATTTTTGACAAATTCCTAATAAAAAAAGTCAAATCGTAATTTTTGACAAATTCCTAATAAAAAAAGTCAAATCGTATCATGGTAGTCAGTGACATATTATTATTAAAGGTAATGTCATTGGATTATTTCGTAATGTTAAAACCAATATTTTTATACTTTATAACAAACGCCGAATAAACTAAAAAAACTTTATTCAACAAATGTATTTCTATAATAAATAAATAACGAGGAACGCTTCCAGAGAGCCTGGTTGTTTAACCTAGCGAGGCTGAAAGGCAGAATGAATGTGCGGAGGCTCGCGCAGCTTCTTTTATAGCCGGGCTGGATCGAGCGCCCTCGGTATAGAGTCGTCAACTGGTAAGAGTGGGGACTGGACAGTGGGAGAACTGTTTTGCGCTACAATCTCCCCCTCTGGTGGCGAATATCGTCTCGATGAGTCACCAGGACAAAACGGTGGTCTTGATTACTTCTGATCAGGATGAACTTTACGTGGTCGTCCTCTTCTACGGATAGGACGTACAGGTTGTACCTTTTGTTCGGCTGAAACAGTAAAGCGGGTTAAGTCACTTGTATGGTACACACCTAGTGGAGTATCTGGAGTTTCCGGCAGAGCAATCTCGTAGCTGGTAGGCCCATGCTTTCGGACAATGGTGTAGAGACCGTCACGTCTAGGAGCAAATTTTGAAGTAATTCCCTGCGATGTTTTGCTGAGTACGTGTGTTTTTACAAGTACTTGGTCACCAGTTACATAGTCTTGGCTGGGTTTGCGATGTTGATTAACATACGCCTGGTTTCGGTCCTGACGCTGCTCGGTCAAATCTTTTGCAACCTTTAGCGCATTTGCAAGCTGCTTAAGGTGTGGGGTTATCTCAGGAACGAAGTTTTCTGAATTAATAATGGTGCTAAAGTCATCAAGTACGTCAGCAGGAGCGCGCAGCTCTCTTCCAAAATTGAGGTATGAGGCGCTATAGCCAGTGCTTTCGCATCTTGCCGAATTCATCGCGAAACGGATGGTGGGCAAATATTTTGACCATGAGTCGTGTTTATTTCCGACTAGCATACTTAACTGAGTTTTTAAATCACGGTTCTTTCGTTCCACAGGGTTAGCTTCTGCATGGTATAAAGGAATAAATGATTGCTTCACTCCCAAACAATGGCACAACTTTTGGAATACAGCGGAAATGAATTGGGTGCCGTTGTCGCTAATCATTTTTCTCGGCGTTCCGTAACGCAGTATGACGTCATTAAGAAGTATAGAGGCGCATGCCTCTGCAGTCGCTTCGGGCAAAGCAAACAGTTCGACCCATCGGGTTGCAATGTCTTCAACAATAAATATCCATCGTTGATTGTCGACTGAAATTGGTAGTGGCCCAAAGAGGTCGACAGCGATTGTTTCAAACTGCTGGTTGGAAACTGTTGATTGTAATAATCCGGGAGGTCTTCGGTTACTAATCTTGTAACGCTGGCACTTTAAACAGGAGGAGATATACTTGGCAACATCTTTCCTCATATTTGTCCAAAAATATCGCTTTGCAATGCGATAGACGGTTTTGTCCACACCGTTGTGACCGGCGGTTGGAGCATCATGATACGCTTCTAAAATTGAAGCTTTCTCAGACTCAGGTGCAACGAGTTTTGCATCATCATCATCTTGGTCCTCAGTGTAACGAAATAGGACGCCTTGTTGTAGAAAGTATCCTCGCTGATGCCATTTCTCTGTACACTCGTCTTGCTGACTCTCAAGATCTTGAATAATTACCTTCAGATGCGCGTCATCTAATTGTAATTGACGGAGTTCCTTTTCTGTTCTATGCGGCATAGTTAACTCTATTCGGCAGATGGAACAATCTTCCGTATGTTCAGTACATGGCGGTCTTGACAGAAAGTCGGCAACTTTGTTCGTGCGCCCTGGAGCATATTGTATTTGCAAGTTATAAGCCTGTAACTGTAGTGCCCATCTAGCGAGTCTGCCTGTTGGCGTCTTCAATTCCATCAACCATTTAAGAGGTTGGTGGTCGGTGATAACTATGCAGTCTGCACTTTCAATGTATCCACGGAATTTTCCAATTGCCCAAACAATTGCCAAATCCTCCCGTTCGGTTGTAGAGTAATTTCTTTCGGCACCCGTCAGCAATCGACTGGCGTATTCGATTGGGTGTTCGTTAGAACCCTCCCCCTGGATTAAAACTGCACCGATTGCATATCCGCTTGCGTCCGTCTTAACAATAAATGGATCTTTTTCGTTGGCCTGCTGTAGTACTGGCGTGTTTGTCAGACGTTGGTTCAGTTCGCTGTAGGCTTTTGATTCAGATTCACCCCATTTCCATATCATATTTTTTTTTGTAAGATTGGTAAGTGGTCGGGCAATATCCGCAAAATTGGGAATAAATCGTCTGTACCAAGAGCAGGCTTGAATGAACGACAACAGCTGCTTGACGGTTTTGGGAGGCGGTAGGTCCACGATGGTTTGCACCTTTGAAGGGTTGACAGTTATGCCACTTTGTGTGAGTACATGACCGAGATAGAGCAGTTCACGACACGCAAATTTACACTTAGCTCTGTTAACTCTCAGGTTGTAAGACTTTAGTGTGTTGAAAACATTGCGCAGATCTTCAACATGCTGTTCAAATGTAGGTGACCGTATAATAAGATCATCCAAATACGTCAATAATGACACGTGGTCGAGGGTAACGCGAACGCGGTCCATTAGCCGTTGGAATGCGGCGGGAGCATTCCGAAGGCCAAAAGGCATTCTCTGGAAAGTATACACACCAAAAGGCGTTATAAAGCCCGCCTTTTCTTGATCATCCGGATGGATCTCGACCTGCCAATAGCCTGACGTTAAATCAAGACTGGACATAAATGGCATGCTCTTTGCAGCGTGCAGTAGATCGTCTATCCTGGGTAAAGGGTAATGGTCCGGGATTGTTATGGCGTTTAATCGCCGGTAGTCAATGCATACTCTCACATCTCCATCCCTCTTGGGAACTAATACAACCGGTGCGGTCCACGGAGTATCGCTTTCCTTAATAATATCGTTACTGAGCATTTCATCGATTTTCTGTCGTAATTGACTTTGACGCGTATGGTTAAGTCGGTACGGAGGACAGGATATAGGACAGGTGTCTGTGAGTTTTATACGAAATTGCTTACCACAAGCAGGGGGTCCATTCTTCCTAAAAACATCCTTAACTTCGACCAGTACATCGTTCAATCTTTCACGCTGCATTAATGGTGGTTGCCTCATGATCCTGCAGTTTAATGTCAAGGGCAAATAATCGGATGTCCAATTTCGACTTCTTTTTCACAGGAGAGTAATTAAACGGTAGCGAGTCGCGAAAAATGTTGTCGATGGTTTCTGGTGAGTAAGGTTCATCTTCATTGTCCGAAGGTAGTGGTGATGTAAAAAACTCAATAAATGGTGAAGTTGCCTTACTATTATCTTCTCTTTCCGCAGTAAAACGTTTCACTGGTAAAACTTGGCCATTATTCGGAATGTTCTCTTCGGTTGCCGTGCGAGACACCGGACATGTAACAAATTCGGTCACAAATCGCGGCTGATCGGCAAAGTACCAGCATCTTTGTGGAACATTCAGGACAATCCCGCATCTTTCCAAAAAATCGATTCCCAAAAGTGTTCGATTGTCTTTGTCTCCAGGTAGGACGATAAGATCTATCCTAAAGGATCTGTCTCCAAGAACAATGGGAGCGTTTTCGGTAGTAAGAATTTCTTGTCTCCGTCGCGTCCCGTCAGCCAGCGCTACATTCACCAATTTGGTTTGAAATTTACAGGAACCATTCTCAAGCAATTTTTTATACAATGACGTGCTTGCGACGCTGGTTTTTGCACCCGTATCGATGTAAGCCAATCCCGCTTTGCCACAGATTTTTACTGGTATTGTCGGAACTTCAGCTGTTTTCTGGACGACAACATTAACTGTGCAAAATTCAATTGCTGAGGCGTTAACATCCCTCGTTGTTTTTGAACAAGTTGGACAATTGCTTCTGTAAAAGCCAGGTTTACCACATCCATAACATGTAATAGTTGGTGTTGAAGGCGAAATTACAGTATTACTCTCTTTCCTTAATAATATCGTTACTGAGCATTTCATCGATTTTCTGTCGTAATTGACTTTGACGCGTATGGTTAAGTCGGTACGGAGGACAGGATATAGGACAGGTGTCTGTGAGTTTTATACGAAATTGCTTACCACAAGCAGGGGGTCCATTCTTCCTAAAAACATCCTTAACTTCGACCAGTACATCGTTCAATCTTTCACGCTGCTCTGCATTAATGGTGGTTGCCTCATGATCCTGCAGTTTAATGTCAAGTGCAAATAATCGGATGTCCAATTTCGACTTCTTTTTCACAGGAGAGTAATTAAACGGTAGCGAGTCGCGAAAAATGTTGTCGATGGTTTCTGGTGAGTAAGGTTCATCTTCATTGTCCGAAGGTAGTGGTGATGTAAAAAACTCAATAAATGGTGAAGTTGCCTTACTATTATCTTCTCTTTCCGCAGTAAAACGTTTCACTGGTAAAACTTGGCCATTATTCGGAATGTTCTCTTCGGTTGCCGTGCGAGACACCGGACATGTAACAAATTCGGTCACAAATCGCGGCTGATCGGCAAAGTACCAGCATTTTGTGGAACATTTAGGACAATCCCGCATCTTTCCAAAAAATCGATTCCCAAAAGTGTTCGATTGTCTTTGTCTCCAGGTAGGACGATAAGATCTATCCTAAAGGATCTGTCTCCAAGAACAATGGGAGCGTTTTCGGTAGTAAGAATTTCTTGTCTCCGTCGCGTCCCGTCAGCCAGCGCTACATTCACCAATTTGGTTTGAAATTTACAGGAACCATTCTCAAGCAATTTTTTATACAATGACGTGCTTGCGACGCTGGTTTTTGCACCCGTATCGATGTAAGCCAATCCCGCTTTGCCACAGATTTTTACTGGTATTGTCGGAACTTCAGCTGTTTTCTGGACGACAACATTAACTGTGCAAAATTCAATTGCTGAGGCGTTAACATCCCTCGTTGTTTTTGAACAAGTTGGACAATTGCTTCTGTAAAAGCCAGGTTTACCACATCCATAACATGTAATAGTTGGTGTTGGAGGCGAAATTACAGTATTACTCTGAGTGCGAGCGTTTTCATTAACAGCTGGTTTTGGTGGTTGAGCTGCTTTTGTCTTCTCAGCTTGATTAAGACGTTTCCTGCATTGATCGTAAGTGTGTCCTTTATAGTGACAAAAGGTGCAACGACGCGAGTTTCTTGCAGGAGGGTCTGCTCGTACTGTTTCGACTGGTAGCATTTCTTTTTCGAAGTCCTCTATTTGACGCGCCTTGGTCAATAAGTCAGCAAACGTAGCAACACTGTCTCGAGGAACTTTCGTACGGATTTTTACGTGAAGGAGTGAATATATTAGATCAAGTTGGGTCGCTTCATCGTGTCGATTTTTGGGTAATTGAGCCAATAACGATCTTTTATGACAGATAAAAATGTCTATAGGAGAATTTGCTTTCTGTGTTTCGGAAAATATTTCCTTATAAATGACATATGCTGGTTTTGCGGGGGAGAATGCCGTTCTCATCAACCCTGGTATATCTTGCCACCTTGTGCCTTCTGTTTTAATGCCCTGCCACCATGTTGCGGCTGTATTGGTTAACAATAATGGCAAACCTATCACAGCGTCTTCGTCTGATATTCTCTCAATTTCTTTGTAAATTGTAATTGTCGTGAGAAAATTCTCTAAATCATCGTGAGTGCTCTCCCCGCCATACCGCGCAGTACATTTGCTAAAACTACCCTTGCTGGACACATTTGTCGCTGTAAGGCTAGTACCAAGGGTATTTAACAATTGTTGAAATTGTTCTGCTGATAGTGTGGCCGTCATGTTGGCTTGACGTGCCTTACTTCTCGTATTTATGTGGGACAGGGTGTGTTGTGTTTAACGCTTGTTATGTGCAGGACAAATTATTTAAAGCAGCGCCTAAAACAATTAGAAGACAAGGTCAAAAAAATGACGCTTACCGAACTAATGTTTATTACGCGCAGAAAAAATTATTGAAACGCAGCACATAAAACAATCAGAAGACAAGGTCAAAAAAATGACGCTTACCGAACTAATGTTTATTACGCGCAGAAAAAATTATTGAAACGCAGCACATAAAACAATCAGAAGACAAGGTCAAAAAAATGACGCTTACCGAACTAATGTTTATTACGCGCAGAAAAAATTATTGAAACGCAGCACATAAAACAATCAGAAGACAAGGTCAAAAAAATGACGCTTACCGAACTAATGTTTTTACAGCTCCGTTAAACAGCGATTTTCTATAAATCGGAAGTAACAATTACTTAGAAGACTAGGTCAAAATAATGACGCTTATCGAACTAATATTTCGTATAGGTAAGTTTGTGTAATAAGTCAAACAATTAGAAGACTAGGTCAAAATAATGACGCTTATCGAACCAATTAGTTTTTCTTAGCGTAAACAGGTTGTTGCGACAATTGAGGTTAAAGACAAAATAATGTCGTTTATGCCGCCAAATTATCTCAAAATACCCGAAACAAAATGTAAAGCAAAGTACCTGTGAGTTTTTCGGCCACTAAGTTGGGAGCCAGTTATAACAAACGCCGAATAAACTAAAAAAACTTTATTCAACAAATGTATTTCTATAATAAATAAATAACGAGGAACGCTTCCAGAGAGCCTGGTTGTTTAACCTAGCGAGGCTGAAAGGCAGAATGAATGTGCGGAGGCTCGCGCAGCTTCTTTTATAGCCGGCAGCCGGGCTGGATCGAGCGCCCTCGGTATAGAGTCGTCAACTGGTAAGAGTGGGGACTGGACAGTGGGAGAACTGTTTTGCGCTACAACTTGAATTATATGTTTAGTGTTAAATATGAAATAAAACTTAATTAATTCACTATAATACCAATAAACTGCGCACCACTCAATGTGTCGCGACCAAAAAGTTCGTCCTTTTTCAAAACGACATAACTTTTTTGTTTCTTGAACGATTTTATTTTGGTCTGTGATTTCTGCTAGCAGACTATAGCCCTATCCTCTGGCAATTCATGCTATAGATATGAAGCTCACGGTTCTTCAAGTAAATTTCGTACAGGGTGATATGTAAAACGGTCAAAAATTTCAATAACTTCATCAAAGCCCCGTTTGTAAAAAAATAATTTTTTTACGTTTTTAATTTGAAATATTGAAGTATTATGTCTTACCTTGAAAAGGATTTCAAATTTTTTGTATTGGAATCTTAGCAAAGAAAATTTGATTTTTTTTTCAAAAGAGTACATTTAAGGCTTTTTGGTAGGCAATACACTCAGTCCTTTTAAGAACAATGAGATTAGATGGTAAAAGATTGTTCCTTGAATAATTCTGAAAAAGCGACAAGCAACAAACTTTCATTATTTTCAGAGGGGCCTAAGCAAAGACCACCTTTTCAGAATGACGTTTTGGTGAAAATTTGCGAAAACTAATCCTGAACCGATATTTACGTTCGTGACATGTTTTCTTTATAATTTTGACCTCCTGATTGTGATTCAGTTGTCAAATTTAAGTTTCAGATAAAACCAAAATCACTAAGAATCAAAATTCGAAAACAATTTCCGGCTGTTAAATTGCCTACAAAAAAGCCTTAAATTTAAAAAAAATCATATTTTCGTTGTCAAGATTCCAATTACAAAAATTTGAAAATTGTTTCAAGGTAAGACATAATACTTCATTATTTCAAAGTAAAAACGAGAAAAAAATTATTTTTTTACAAACGGGGCTTGGATGAAGTTATTGAAATTTTTCACCGTTTAACATATCACCCTGTAGGAAATTTACTTGAAAAACCTTAAGCTTCATATATATATCATGAATTGCCAGAGGATGGGGCTAAGAGACATCACAGACCAAAATAAAATCGTTTAAGAAACGAAAAAGTTATGTCGTTTTGAAAAACAACGAACTTTTTGGTCGCGACACATTGAGTGGTGCGCAGTTTATATCAGTTATGGGGCCCATATCAAACTTATATTAGTTTATAATGATATTGAATAGAAAATTTGTGCGCAAGCAGAATTTAAATTGAAATTTGCGAAAAAAAAGTTAGTTTTCAGCCCGCCTTATCAGCCCCCTACCCCCAAAATTAAGATTATTCAAATTAAAGTGGTGCAATTCATAATTCACTAAAGTTTATCAAAAAAATTAAAAATTTATTTTAAAAATCCAAGACTTACAGATAAAAATTAAAAATGGTTTAATTCTTGGATTTTTATTTTGTTGTTAAACTTTAGTTTATTATGAATTGCACTACTTGAATAATCTTAATTGGGTGTAGGGGGCTGGTGAGGCGCGCTGAAAAACTAACTTTTTTCGCAAACTTTAATTTAAATTATACTTGCGCAGAAATTGTCTATTGAATGGCATTATGAACTCATATATGTTTTATATGGGCCTCATATGAGACATATATGTCTAATAACTGAGATATTGGTATACCCAAAATCCACCAGCCGCCACTGTCTAAACCTTTTTTTATCCTAAACCCTATATGTTTTTAATTTGATTAGAATAAACAAATGTATACATAACTCAGAATAAACAAGTAAACCAAAATTTTTCTACAATTTTCGTTCCTAGGCTCATTTTGACATCATATAGAAGTCCACTTCCAACGTACATTGTATGTACATTTATTACATAACATGGACATCCTATAGTGTGCCAAAGTTACGTTATATGTACGTACATGGAACGTCCATATAATATTCTTGGACATACTATGGATATCCATTTGTACAGAGATGGATATCCTATGGACACCATATGGACGACTTTGTGCTCTATGGGATAACGGTGGTCGATAACGGCTACCATACTAAATACATTTTTCAAAAATATCAAACAAAACAATTTTTACAATAACATAACAAATGTTTTATTTGTTGTTAATTGATAAAATTGTTTTGTTTGCAAACCATGACAGTTTATTTAAATTAATTTACTATATAGTAACTATAATTTTATTTAAAGAAACACCTCAGAAATACCAAGTTACGAATTAAACTTTATTAATAGGCAGTGACGGATTTACACATTTTCAAGGTATAGGCTGAATAGTTTTTGCCGCCCTTGCCTCAACAATTGTCATATCATACATTATTTTTACAAAGCAACAATTTTGTTGAAACTGCACGTAAAATAATTTTTCGGTATATTTTTGAGCTAATCGAAGCTCAATCATGTATGGGCGGGGTAATGTATGCTATTTACACAATAATGAACATTTGGTAAACGTAAATAAATAATCTTTATTGCGCTTTCAAACAGTTAAAAATAATTGACTCAGTCATATTTTTTACAATTTTGCTCTTTTCACTCATAAGAAGTGTGGGCAAAGGGCGCAGAGGCGAGAGGCCGATTACTGGTTGAGGGGCGGCGAACTAGCTGTTTTACTCTAGAATATGAAAGTTTGCTACTCTCGGAATGTGCAATGACAAGTGAGAGAGAAGAGTTATCGACAAAATTTGTTGCAGACTTCTATCTGTAAGACATCAGAAAACCGTCATAAAAAAATCTTTTTGATTTCTACTCTCTTAAAATGAATTAGTCAAAAATAACTAATTATAAGTCATATTTGACTAATTGTCATAGCGAAAAAGCAGTCACTAATAATTGGTCAAATTCCACTGAATGAAATAGTTAAATTAGTAAATTTAAATTTAAAAAAAGTTTTGACCCAGCCTGGGATTGAACTCACGTCTGTCACTTGAGAAGCTTGTCAACCTAACCTCATAACCAGTCGGCTGTCAGCCGCTCTTATAAAAATAAATTTTATTTGTCAATAAATATTGTTCATAATATTTTAAAGTTTAATATATTATTTGTGTTACTGTTTTGAGCTAAACTTTTTGCATCTTTATTTGTTTTATGGGTCATTTAACCATGGAGAGGTATATGCATTTAATTCAAATAATACTTTGTTGTTGGCCGTAACGATTAAAGAAATTAGTTACTTTTAACTGTCAGAAATAGTCAAATATGGTGACTAATCTTAAATTAGTCAAACTTTAACTATTTACGTAGTAAAAAATAACTATTTAAAAGTGAAAACGACTATTTTATTAGTAAAAAATGCTGGTACTAATTCAAATAGTAGAATTTTTACTATTTCATTTTTAGAGAGTATGAGGTAAAAAAAAATCGTTCCCCAAATTTGCCGCCCCCAATATCTGCCGCCCTAGGCTCGAGCCTACTCAGCCTGCTGGTAAATCCGCCACTGTTAATAGGTTTGCTTTATATAAAAAACGCCGGTCAGCAATAATAAATTCGCGCCAAGCCGGCTCGACTCGATCAAAGGTAAAGTGATTGCATTTTCTAACAGCTTTATTTGATATTTCAAAATTTATAAACATATTCTTATAATTATAAAATAACCACAATTTCCACTGAACTAGTGTATACAGAAAAAGGATAAAGTGTATTCTACTTAATGTAGCCAATTATAAATTTGGGGTCCCTAGAATTTGCCAACTAAACCCCCAAATTTTTGACAAATTCCCAATATAAGGTTGTGTTCCGTAATTTACTGCCATTACTATCAGTAATTTTACTGTCAGTAGCGAAAAAAGAACCTTCCGTAATTTATTCAGTACTGACGCAATAGTAAAATTGGAACGCGCCTCAGTAGCAGCAGAAAGTGGCAATGGTTACGTAAGGTTATGATTTGTAATTTACTGACATTTGACAAACTTTACTTTCGGCACAGCAGAGAACATAAATAAAAAATAAATATAACGGTTGTAAGAAATATAATTTTTGGTTTATGGCAGAGAAATATGGAAAATAAAATGTTATCGCCGTCCGCGTCGAAAAATGTATATAGGAATAGGAAATATAAAATTTCACTGACACCACAACAATACGCCAAATACCAAAAATTACTCTTAAATTCGTATGCTGAATACAAATGTATAACATTTTCTAGGTAGGTACTACCTAGTAGGTAGTTTAATATTCTGGGTCTTCGTATGCGTAGGTACTCCCCGGCGACCTGCCTGCCATCCTCCTTTAATTATTAATTCGTGTCCTTCATCACTGCTGCTCGAACTTTCAAGTAATATTTTATAAATTAATATTTAAATAATTAGTCCTAGGTATTCACCAAATACCATTATATCCTTCACTTTATTTGACAGCTATTTTTTATGTTTAAAAGCTTGGTTATGTGTTTTACTGGAGCCACAGCACCTCTCAGTAAAATTAATCTGCCGTACATTTATAAAAGGGTAGTATTTACCACTGAGCTCAGTAACTGAAAGTGGATTTCGGAATGCGTTTTCAGTACTGAGAGTACTGACAGTAAATTACGGAACACAACCAAAAAAAGTTAGTCATGATTCAAAATGTATCATGGTAGTCAGTGACACATTATTATTAAAGGCAATGTCATTGGATTATTTCAAAATGTTAAACACCAATATTTTTATACTTGAATTATTTGTTTAGTGTTAAATATAAAATAAAACTTAATTAATTCACTATAATACCAATATATCGTTATGGGGCACACATCAAACTTATATGAGTTTATAATGACATTGAATAGAAAATTTGTGCGCAGACAGAATTTAAATTTAAATTTGCGAAAAAAAGTTAGTTTTCAGCCCGCCTTACCAGCCCCCTACCCCCAAAATTAAGATTATTCAAAATAAAGTGGTGCAATTCATAATTCACTTAAGTTTATCGACAAAATTAAAAATTTATTTAAAAAATCCAAATTTACAAATTTTATACCATTTTAAATTTTAGTTAAAAAAATAAAAAAATTAAAAATGGTATAAAATCTGTAATTCTTGGATTTTTATTTTGTTGTTAAACTTTATTGAATTATGAATTGCACCACTTAAATAATCTTAATTGGGTGTAGGGGGCTGGTGAGGCGCGCTGAAAAACTAACTTTTTTTCGTAAACTTTAATTTAAATTATGCTTGCGCAGAAATTGTCTATTTAATGTCATTATAAACTGAGATATTGGTATATCCAAAATCCACCAGCCGCCACTGTCTAAACCTTTTTTATCCTAAACCCTATATGTTTGTAATTTGATTAGAATAAACAAATGTATTCATAACTCAAAATAAACAAGTAAACCAAAATTTTTCTACAATTTTCGTTCCTAGGCTCCTTATGACATCATATGGAAGTCCACTTCCAACGTACATTGTATGTATATTTATTACATAACATGGACATCCTATAGTGTGCCAAAGTTACGTTATATGTACGTACATGGAACGTCCATATAATATTCTTGGACATACCATGGATATCCATTTGTACAGAGATGGATGTCCTATGGACACCATATGGACGACTTTGTGCTCTATGGGATTGATAATCAATAATATTTACTTATTGGACTAAAGCACATTTCACTAATCCTGCATATATGCAGTGTATACAGTGTATACACGTAAAATCTGCAGCTCGGTTTTAATTCGAAAATATCACCGATAATAATAATACCACTTGCTTTATTATGGGTAACTAGTTTTCCTGTAAATAATTCTCAACCTTTCAATGAAAATATTCATTCTTTATTATAAGTAACGGAGGCGCTCAAAAATTCAATTAAACTGAAAAAGTCGATTTTAATTAGTGATGCAACGGTTTCGGATTTTACGGTTACGGTTACGGTTAGCTCTACTGTTACGAATAAAATAAAGTTTATTGTTAAAAATGAAATTAATACACACGTTCAGTAAAGGTTAAATAATAATTTATGTAAAACAAAAACAGAATTTCTAATAAAAAATATAAAACAAAAGGAAATGATCATTACTCGAGTAACATTTTAAACCTAAAAACAGTAAAGTAAAACCTAAGTATGTACCTGAATAATATATTTTAAAAAATAAAAGAGTTAAAAGTTAATATTCAAAATTTAAGACAGTCAAATTATTATTTAAAAAAATAACATCAGCAAATTCTGCGTAATCAGCCTGTTCCTATTTGGTGTTTGCACAAGACCTGCAGTAGAAAACAACCTCTCCGAATTCACAATGGTTTGTATGATAAATACCTTAGTGTCAACACTCTCAAACGCCGAAACGTGTAACACGTTTTCCATAATAAAAACGGATTGGACGTATGTGGTATATTTGGTAACGTTAAATACTCTTCAATCTTCTTTTTACATGCATTCACAAAGTAGCATGAAAAACCGTAAATGCCGTATACGGTTACGATTGACCGTATAATATCGAAAACCGTGAATTAACCGTAACCGTTGCAACACTTATTTTAATTTGATATATTTTTTTTAAAGCTGAGAATTGTTTACACAAATATGTCATTAAATTGTTGAAAAATATTAAACTCAAAATAAAAATTGCAGCAAGGTAAAAAAATTGTTTTTTGATTTCCGTTACTTATAATATTGAATAAATATTTTCATTGAAAAACTAAACAACATTCTACAATTAAAAAATCATACCTATGAGACTTGGTGGGTCTTACTTATTTTATAACCATTATTTGTAAAAAAACAATTTTGTTGAACATCGAATGTACTATAAAGTTGGCTTTATCAATAATTGTTTAGTTTAAAACCCTAAAAACTCCATGGAATTTTCCGTAGAAAATGTATTGCTTTTCAAGGAACATTAGTAATTTATATGAAAATAAAAATGGGTACATAGAATGCAGGAAGAAAAAACAAACAAATATTTCCCTGTGTTATTCCTATGGTAAATTTTTAAACTACTTAATGCACCTTCTAAAATTGAAGTAAAGAGTTGAGATATGGACAGAATGTTTATATTATTTTTTTATTTCGACTTTTTATGTGAGAGCAAAAAACAAACGATATCGCCATTTTTGGCACACCCTAATATACATAAATATATATTGCAAACGGGGGAGTTTTAAGTTGAAATAATAACTTTAATAAGAATATTTAAATAAATTTTAACTAAAAATCTAGAGGATTTTACATATATATTTTACATGTATGTATATGTATACATGTATACACGTAAGGTGACCCATATACTTATCTCAGAAACCACTGGAGTCACAAAAATTTGTAAGGGAGAAATATTCACGAAGTAAAAAATATTTTTAAAATAATTTATTTTTATTTATACAGGGTGTTCTGTTTTCCGTGGGACGATACCAACTTTCTTATTTTTAATGGAACACCCTGTATTATTTTGGATTTTTAGAATCCTTACACTATTTTAGGTATACTTTGTAGAAATACTAATTAGGAAAATGTTAATACTTTTTGAGTAAAATTAAAATTTATCGATTTCTCTAAATGTAGACATTCGCTAAAGTTAAAAATAACCAACTAAAGCTTATTATTTTTTATATTATGTAGTATTTGTTGAGGGTTAGGAGTTTAGGGTGAGCCCAATGACACTTAGGATTTGTACTACTTTCGTTTATTGGTAATTAAACGATTATCACTACAACTTATTAAGTTGAACTTACACTATTTTCTGGCTTCAATCTACTTAATTAATTAATATTCTTAGAGTTGTTACATACTAATTCTTTAGTCTATCATTGTTCGGAACCTACTTTTCGATTTCTGTCCGTGCCTTTGGTTTTGTTTAGGGTATGACACATGACATACGCGAAGATGGTCTGACAATTTAGACCAATGACAATTTGTAATGTAATTCTAAAGAAATAACTTATCCTAAATTACAATATAAATGACCCTTGGAAAGGGGTGTAAAGGGACTTTACAACATATTCATCTCTTTAATATTAACCAAGCCATAAGTTAAATCTTTTTTTTTATAAAATATTATACAGTGTGTTTTCTGTCCTATACCTAAACCCAACAGAAGAAAAAATATTTCACAATTAGTTGCTTTGTGCGTATGGTAATTATGTTTATAATAATATATATTTATATATAAGAGCATTTTAATTTGTTGTTATTTTAATATTAAAAATATAACTAAGGTAATTGGAAAATCCACAAAATTAATTTTCTACCTTATTGTTATTAATAAGTAACCTTACTTTCTCTTTGATAATACCCTCATGATTAAAATAGACACGAGTGTATTCGGAATAAAATAATATTTAATTTAAGTATTAAAGAAATACTATAAAACAAATAAAAGGTAAATATGCTATTAGTTTAATTCGATAATTACGATTGTTAGCTAGTTATCCCAGAAATGCATATTTACACCATAGACGAGCGCTTGAAGCTTTTTGAATGTTTTGTGAAAAACAATAGGAGTTCTGGACCGGCTCTAAGAGACCATAGGTTGTATCCTAATGAGATTCTGCCCAGTAAAAAAATATTTGGTAGAATTCTTTGAGATTTTGAAAATGGGATCGTAAGAAAGAAGAAAAGAAACCAACTGAATAGTTTGTTATATTTTCAAGAAAATGAAGAAAACTAGCATTGTAAGAAGTTTGAAACTAAATGGATACCACTCATTAAAATTTACACCCGTCCAGGAATTATCTGCGCTGGATTTAGATTTAAGGATGACATTTTGTGTGGAAATACTGCAACAACATTTTAATTTAATTTTTTAAATCTGATTGTTTGGACTAATGAATCTAGTTTTAATACTGCTGGAGCTTTTAATAGAAGAAATTCTCACTATTGGTCAGAAGAAAACAAAAAGAAGAAAAACCATTAAAAAGACAGGTTAATGTGTGGTGCGGGATATTTCAAGACCAAGTATAGGACCAATTTTTTATAATGAAAGTTCAAATGGTGCAAGATACTTGGATCTTTTAAGAAATGAGATAATTCTTCTTATAAATAATTTACCTTTGGAAAGGGAAAATATTATTTTCCAGCAGGATGGTGCACCTTACCGGTGGTTTATTTTCTTAATGATAATTTTACCACCTGGATAGGCAGAAATGGTCCCATTCCCTGGCCGCCAAGAAGTCCAGATTTCACCCCACTGGACAATTTTCTTTGGGGCCATTTAAAGAGCGAATCGTAAATGTCCTGCAACTAAAAAATAAAATAAGAAATTTTAAAAGTTAACGATTCAAGATCTGTATCTAACGCCAAAAGAAGATTGGAGATATTATATTCAACCTGCATTTTAAAGGAAGGTGAACATTTAATTTAAAATATGTTATTTATACTTTTGAAATTTGTTTTTATTTATTTTCCAGATTAAATCTGCTTCCATTTTTATCATTTAATATTGTAGAAGTATACACATCACACCCGTGCCTATTTTAATCCTGAAGGTATTCCCAAAGAGAAAGTAGGATAATTTATTAATAACAATAAGGTAGTAAATTAATTTTGTCGATTTTCCAATTACCTTGGCACCATACGCACAAAGCTACTAATTGCGAAAAATGCGAATTTTTTTTCTGTTGGGTTTAGGTATAGGACATATATATAAAAAGAAAGAAAATTACATATTCTATCCAATTATGTAAAAATATATAGGGTATTATATTGAAAAAAAAACAAGATTTTAAACTTTTAAAATCGCTATTTTCAACGGAGCATAGAAAACACCATGTATAATATTTTATAAAAAAAAGATTTAACTTATAGCTTGGTTAATATTAAAGAGATGAATACTACATAATATAAAAAATAATAAGTTTTAGTTGTTTATTTTTAACTTTTAGAGAAATTTTGAGAAATGTTAATTTTACTAAAAAAGTATTAACATTTTCCTAATATTTACAAAGTATACCTAAAATAGTGTCCGCCAACTTATCATGGACAGATATTTATATAAAACTTTTGTAATAATTAATGAATAATTGTTGTGCATTTGCTATTCAGCAAAAGACCCAAAGTTGTTTAAATTTTAAATTATTGTCATTTTAAGGTCAACTTTTAAGTAAACATCAAAGACAAGCAGACTCTAAAAGATAAAATTGTTAGCCAATAAGATTGAAGTTTTTTTGTTGACTGTTTCAATGTTTACATTGTTGGTTTCCCCCTTCGAGGATAGAGTTTCAATTTATTAGTAGACAGGGCGTTGTCATTTTACTTAATTTAAAAGTATAATTCTACTAATTATAAATATGTTCTATATAAAACATGTAATATTTGCCATAGTAATAACTTACAAAATCATGAACTACTTTTAAAATTGCACAATTTTTTATTTATTTGCAATTTAATAAAAAATCAGTATATTTATTTATTTTAAGAAATTAAGTCATTAAGAACTGTACTATTTTATTTAGTTACTATAAATAATGATGTAATATAAGACGGTGGTATGCAGAGAACTGTTAATCATTTATCTTATTTAAGTTTAAAGGAGCTTTCGTTGAAAATTAGATACCAATGAACAGTTTATATGTTAAGAAACTTTATTGACCAAGTTTACTGGGTACCTTGTAAAATTTTTATCAAGTGCCTATTATATTATGTATTTTATTTTATAACTACCCATAGAGCACAAAGTCGTCCATACGGTGTCCATAGGACATCCATCTCTGTACAAATGGATATCCATAGTATGTCCAAGAATATTATATGGACGTTCCATGTACGTACATATAACGTAACTTTGGCACACTATAGGATGTCCATGTTATGTAATAAATGTACATACAATGTACGTTGGAAGTGGACTTCCATATGATGTCAAAATGAGCCTAGGAACGAAAATTGTGAAAAATTTTGGTTTACTTGTTTATTCTGAGTTATGTATACATTTGTTTATTCTAATTAAATTACAAACATAGGATTTAGTATAAAAAAAGGTTTAGACAGTGGCGGCTGGTGGATTTTGGGTATACCAATATCTCAGTTATTATACATGAGGCCCATATAAAACATATATGAGTTTATAATGACATTGAATAGACAATTTCTGCGCAAGCATAATTTAAATTAAAGTTTGCGAAAAAAGTTAGTATTTCAGCGCGCCTCACCAGCCCCCTACACCCAATTAAGATTATTCAAGTGGTGCAATTAATAATTCTGTAAGTCTTGGATTTTTAAAATAAATTTTTAATTTTGTCGATAAACTTTAGTGAATTATGAATTGCACCACTTTATTTTGAATAATCTTAATTTTGGGGGTAGGGGTCTGGTAAGGCAGGCTGAAAACCCAGTGAACCAAACCGTGACTTATGACCTAAAATTTACGTAACACGTAGATCATATGTAGGTAATACAATTCTTACGTCATAGTGACATAATACTGACCCAAAACGTGACTTTCATATGATGTAATTAAATGACTTACATATTACGTACATCTTATGTAATATTAAAGTAATATCGTGACGTAACATTAAAGTCACTTTTCTTACGTAAGACTGACAAGAAATCTGTCATAATATTACATAAGTTTTAGGTCACTGTCTTATGTAAGACTGACGTAATAAATCTGTCATAATATTACCTAAGTTTTAGGTCACTTTCTTACGTAAGACTGACGTAAGAATTCTGTCATATTATTACATAAGTTTAAGGTTACTTTCTTAGGTAAGACTGACATAAGAAATTTGTTATACATATTATTTAGACGAACTAGATGCAAATGTAATTTCAAAGTATGAAATTCACTGTATTTTAATGTTTAAATTAAACTAATTTCAATGAATGGACTTTTATTTTCAATGAATGAAATAGGCAAACAATTTTTATTTTTTTTTTCATTGAAATGGTTAATTACAATCATTGAGTAAAATAACGTAAGTAAATTCTATTGATTGAAATTGACGCCGATTATTTTAAACAATATATATAAAATCAGTGGATACTTTTCCTTACCAATCAGTTTAATTTAAAGATTAAAATACAGCAAATTTCATACTTTGAAATTACTTTTGCATCTAGCATGATGAAAGAAATAACGCGAAGTTCCTTGAATTTTTTCGCTACTTAGTACTTGGTCGATTAAATAAAAATATGGTTTAAAATTAATAAAAAAAATAATGTATCTAAATTTAATAAGTATGTAATAAACATCATATAGATTTTTATGATTCCGGTTCCTACTGCTTTATGACGTAAAAAATTTTGAAAATAGCGTCGTACTTTCAAAAGTACGACGCTATTTTTCAAATGTTACCTATTAAAATACTAAAATATTTTAAATTTTTAAAATAAAAATAATTTTTAAATGTTGTCCCTAGCTATAGCTATAGCTACTCATAAAAAGCGATTTTGTTCTTATTTCTGACATACCCTGTAAAGAATCTGAAAAATTAATAGTTGGTTCAAAATCCATTGCGAGTTTGTTTTGATCAGCTTCATAAATTAGATAAAGTATCAGCTTGCAATAAATACCTTTTCAATAATAATTCCATTTCCCATTGAAAAAAATGTGACCTTTTGACAGTACGACGCCATTTTAGAAATTTTTCAAAATTGGTCAAAAAGTAGTACCCAGAGTACCCTTACAATGGTCTCTGGCAGTACCTATATATTTAATCCCTTTTTTAACATACTAAAATTTAAATTTCCAAATACAGAGGTTCAAAAAATAAAACTATAATAAATAATACAACCAAATTTAAAGAAATTATTTAAGTACACTGAGAATATTTAGTATTAAGAAACCAAGATATTTTTAATAATATATGTAAACTATTAAAGAATTCTTCATTGATAAATAAATTTTATAATGATATTATAATATGGTCCGGTTATTGTGTTTCAGACAAATAAGGGTAAAGTTGTCAAATAACATTGATATATTAATTGTTAACAGTTGCAATATATAGTATGGTTGCCTATGATAAGTAGGCATCTACTATAATGTAGTAGAAATCTACTTATCATGGGCAACCACTATTGCATAATACATCTCGCTTATGTGGCACTAATCGTTAAGTATATAAGTTAACACTGGCTGCATTGCAATTTGAGATTTAGGAATCCGAACCTCGGCAAATAAACGAATTACGAATTGTGGACCACGATAAAATTTAGCTTTTTCACTGGAATTCTTTGTTGGAGCCAGGATTGTTCCGTCAGGATCGTCATTAATTTCCGTGGCCCTCTGCTTAAACAGTGATGAAAAATAAGGAAGGGGGCTTCGTCATTCTGAGGTCATATTTATGTCACATTTATTACGTAAATATTATGTAATGGTATGATGTCAGTGTTACATCAAGATGTTTACGTCATATTTATGTCATATTTATTACGTCAGAGTCTGACGTAAGGAAGTGTGAAATAATGACTCTTGTATGACTTGTGTGACCTATATCTTACGTAAGCGTGACTTGACATGACGTCATATTTACGTAATTGTGTTTACTGGGAACTAACTGTTTTTTTGCAAATTTCAATTTAAATTCTGCTTGCGCACAAATTTTCTATTCAATGTCATTATAAATTCATATAAGTTTGATATAGGCCCCATAACTGATATATTGGTATTATAGTGAATTAATTAAGTTTTATTTTATATTTTAACACTAAACAAATAATTACATTGCCTTTAATAATAATATGCGATTTGAATCATGACTGACTTTTTTTTATTAGGTATTTTTTATTGCTGACCGGAGTTTTTTTATATAAACCAAACCTATTAATAAAGTTTAATTCGTAACTTGGTATTTCTGAGGTGTTTATATAAATAAAATTATAGTTACTTACTATATAGTAAATTAATTTAACCAAACTGTCATGGTTTGCAAACAAAACAATTTTAAGAATTAACAACAAATAAAACATTTGTTATTTTTGAAGTGAAAATAAATTGTAAAAATTCTTTTCTTTGCTATTTTTATAAAATGTAACTATTTAATATGGTAGCCGTTATCGACCGCAGGAGTCCTAAATTAGACTTTGAACATCCATCTTATTGTTTCTTGCAAGACATGTCTTGTGTCCATCCATGGATATCCTATGGACGTTTTTCTGGAACATCCTAAGGACATGGGAAAGCGTAAACTCCATGGACGTACATTCAAAGTCCATGAACGTATGTACTTAGTTTGAACCTTTAATGGACGTACAATGGATGTAGTGTGTTGTGTGGGTAGTGGTGCATGTACGAGTGTGCATTTATTAAAGCAATGCAAATAGGCAAAAAATTATAGGGTGGAATTTTAAAACATATCCAGTAATTGTTATGATAATATATTTGTGACACTCTGTATAATATAAAATAATTTTTAGAAATTCTAGTAGAATTTGGGTACAAGTGTTGTATATTCTTCTAATAAAACTGTGGACTGTAAATTATTTAAATGGTTTTAATGTGAAACTTCACGATTGAATTTTACAAACTTTTGAAAAAGACATACTTTCTTTACGTCAAAAAAATAACAACAGCCGTCTTTCTAAAAGTCTTCTTAATGCAGGAACGGACTGGAAAGAGCTGTAAAAAACATGATAAAAGCAAGTAAATGTTTAGTTATTCAATTTGTATTCATCTACAATATAAGTCAGTTCCAGGTTGAGCCCGCACACATTTTAATTTATAATAATAATTACACTGTAGGTAAATTTCAAACTTTTGAAAAGATGCATAAAAACGCCGGGACACGTAAACCTAATTTTTGGGTTTAGAATTTAGTAGTGTAATTAGTTTTTCAAAGTTAGCTCGTTTTCTTAAGATATTTAATATTTAAGTTTGTAACTTTTTTGGTTTATTATTTGTTTACATTTTAAGAAATACCAAATAGACACAACAAACGCCGGGACATATAAACTGAATTTTTGTGTGTAGAATTCAGTGGTGCAATCCGTTTTTTAAAGTGAGCTCGTTTTCTCAGGATATTAAATATTTAAGTTTTTTGTTTCACCATTTTGCTATATTTTTAAAGAAAAGGATACCATACCCGTTTTAACTTTCGTGTTTAAGCCGATATTATTCATAATTTTTTAATTTTATTAGATTTTTGTCATATTTCATTTTTTTGTAATTAAATTTGTTTTAGTAAATTTTATTGTCTGGCATTAGTAGGAAATATTCTAATTTAATAAAATTTGACAATTTCATTTACTATGCTATTATTTATAATAAAAATTTTACTTCAGTGAATACACTAAGAACTACAGCCTGTATAAATGTTGTATTTAGTTTTTACAATTTTTTCTTACAAAGTTTTTGTGTTTAAGTAAGTATACATATAAAAATAACGATTTTAAACATTTTAAATCAACCATTAATCAAAATAAATTTCGAGCAACGTGCTGCTCATCGTGAAAAATTAAATTGTTTTTGTTTTGTGTGCGGTAAATTTACACCAAAAGCGCATAGGCGACATTTGGTTCAAGATGCGCTAAAGTGTTACAATTACTATTTTGCAATAGGACAGGCTGAGCAATGCTCAGTGAAAATTTAAGAAATGTCGACTATGCACCTGAATTTACGTGTATTACTTGCTTTGCTGCTCTTAACAAGTGGTGGAAGAAAAAACAACGATCTTTGTTGCCATTTGGAATCCCTATGGCTTGGTCTGATCCAGGAGAACATGACGTTAAAAACTGTTATGCCTGTGCCAATGAGTACAGAGGCGTACCTAGTGCTCACCTACCAGTTCCTTACAGTGATATATTGCCTATTCCAATGCATCCTTCAGATGTGAATAATGACAATGTGAAAGATGACATGGAATCGGAAACCATCACTACACATATGGGTTCCGAATACATTCCGCCCTGTGCGCCAGAAATCCCATCATTAATTACTCAAGAACACTTGGACAGAATTGTACGAAAACTTAATTTATCGCATAACAATGCAATGACTCTGGCTTCGGAATTAAATAGCGTCCACGTATTGGCACCGGGTGTTAAAATAACTTCGTACAGACACCGTCAAGATCCATACAGGCCGTATTTCATGCTCTCGAAAGATGCAACATTTCAGGTTTGATGAAGGAAATGGGAATATGCAACTATCATCCCGATCAATGGCGCCTTTTTATTGATTCATCTATTAGAAGTCTTAAAGTTGTGTTACTATTTCAAGATAGTAGCATAAAACCGGTGCCAATCATGTATGCTGTTGGTATGAAAGAAACATATGATACAATTAAATTAATATTGGAACACAACTGGCGCGTAAACTGCGATTTTAAGGTGTTATCGTTGTTAGCGGGAATGCAGACCGGCTAAACAAAATACTGTTGTGTTTTCTGTAAATGGGACAGCCGTGCAAAATGCAACCACTACAAAAAACGTGCTTGGCCGCAACGCGATAACCTGGTGGTTGGTCAATTTAATGTCGTGAATCCACATTTAATTCCACTCAAAAGAATTATGTTGCCGGATCTTCATATTAAACTGGGCATTCTGAAGAATTTTATGAAACGTTTAGTGCGCGTAGATGAAAATGCCATGGAATACCTGAAAAACACAGCATTCCCCAAACTTTCAATCCAAAAGATTCAAGAAGGTAATTTAAAAATATTTAACTTTACTTTAAATCATTTTCCTAAAAATTAATTAATTTTTAGGTGTACTTAACGGCCCTGATATCCGAAAACTTTTTAAAAACGACAGTTTTAGTGAAATTTTGAGCCAACCAGCATTAAATGCATGGGAGTCAGTTCGTGCGGTAATCAAAAATTTGCTATGCAAAAATCGCTCCAGTAATTATAATTATCGTATTTTCATTGACAAAATGATGCAGTCATTTGATGTATTCGACGTGCACAGTGCTGCCAGATGAACGGATTTATCCGTTTTTTACGGATTTTCCAGGTCTAGAGAAATTGGAAACGGATTTTGAACGGATTTTCATCAAATACGGATTTTTACGGATTTTTAAGATAGCTTCATACTAATACTAAAAAAACATCATTTTTGCCCCGTTTTTTGATCATCTTTGTCACGCTGTTCCTCTTCCTTTTTACTACGTTAGACAGAAAAAGAAAGCGGATTGAAAAAGGATGTGTTCTTAATATAGGGTTCTTAAACGCCGAATATATGCGAAACATATGCTTTTTCATTGAGTGTGACAAAGAGAACGATAGTTTCATATCATTTGTTAAGGTTTTATAACACGTTGTTATTGCTGCCAATATACGAGCCCTAACCACATAATGTTCGGACACTTCATAATTTATACAGAAATTTTTTTCGTGAATACTATCTCAAAATTATTAGAAGTTATGAAAAATTCAGCTTATTTTGGCATATACCCCTCGAAGCGATTTTTATTTTTAAAAAGTTTACCTTTTATTTTTAGCTTTTAAAAAAGGCTAACTTTTTAACTTTTTTTTGCATGAGTAAAAAAAGTTATAAATGGGCCCATTAAAAAGAACATAAAATATTATACAAACCCTGAAAATTTGGTAAAAATTGTATAAATAATAAGAAAGTTATAGCGATATATATATCTGCAAAATCTCCCGTTTCCTAAGAAAATTGCAAAAACTCTTTAAAAATAGCATTTTTAAATTACTTATACTTTTTTATAACTTATTTATTTTTTACCAAATTTTCAGGGTTTGTATAATATTTTATGCTCTTTTTAATGGGTCCATTTATAACTTTTTTTACTCATACAAAAAAAAAGTTAAAAAGTTAGCCTTTTTTTAAAAGCTAAAAATAAAAGGTAAACTTTTTAAAAATAAAAATCGCTTCGAGGGGTATATTCCAAAATAAGCTGAATTTTTCATAACTTCTAATAATTTTGAGATAGTATTCACGAAAAAAATTTCTGTATAAATTATGAAGTGTCCGAACATTATGTGGTTAGGGCTCGTATAAGCGGCGCAATGCCACCAATAGTAACGACTAACCAATACTGACTCCAGTTCAGTGCATTGAACTGCATTGTGGCAATATTTTGATCTCAAAGTCAATGTTTATTATATATCCGAATCTGTATATAAAATACTTTATTTTGTGAAAAATGGAAAGTGACGAGAATTATATCACTGACGCAGAGGTTCAAACTTCTGAAACTCCCCCGAAAAATTCTGAGATGTTTCGGATTTTCTTTGACGAAAGGTATGTTTTGTCACGAAAATCCCCCTTATAGAAGAAATTCTTCGAAATTTAGACAAAAACGGATTTTTACGGATTTTTCGAGGCTTCCCCCCACCCTTTCCACGAATATATACGGATTATCCGACCATCTGCTCTGGCAGCACTGGACGTGCATATTAGGGTGGAGTGATTTTCGGAAATTTAGAATTTAAGTATGCCTGGTACCGGAATAGATGTCTTTTAGGGTAAGTATAAACCAAAAAAAACTCACTCCTATTGGACTTAACCTTGAGGTTCCTAGAAGAGGTTAAACCTTCTTATTTTTTGTTTTTTTAACTTAAAAAATATATCCTATAAAAAAATCACAGTGTTTTAATCCCTGCTGTTCTGGTCTAAAAATATACATCCAATTTTATTTATTTATTTATTTATTTAAAGTACAAATCCAACAGGCTGATGCCCAATTACAGGATAGGTTAAAATAATATAATAGTAAGAAATACACAATAAACAATACATAAAGATCTAAATAATAAATATTATTTATTAACTATAAACAAAGATGTCCCTGCTATGTGTGATATAGTTGCCTACGCTGCAACGCTGCGAGAAAAGCTGAGCTGCCAAAAGAAAAATAATTAATGTTATTAGTTAGATGTCAAATATTTCACTTTATTTGTAACCATGGTACTAAGACAACAAGGTATGTCCACGCGCATCTTTATCTTCCGTCTCTCTTTATCCTCTGACGTCATCAAGTGATAAAAGTACGTTGTCGCTGCACGTGCAAATTTTTATATACCAACCGTAAATTTTGTCACGTAGTAACGTAATGCGCCTGACTGTCTAAAATTCGTTCGCCAACTGATTAAACCTTGTTGTCTTAGTCCTAGTCTTAGCCATCAAGCGCCAAGTGTAACAGTGTGTGCCCTTTCTGTTCTGTGTTTGGTCTCGAGTGTGTTTGGCAGCGAGAGTTCTGTGTTTATTATAAAAACACGGCTAACAGTGCAGGATTCTATATTTGAAACTTCTAGTGAACTTAATCCTAACATGCTTTCCACCTATTTGGACGTTATGAAAGGCTATTTGTGGTGGAGAGAGTTCTTAAAATTTAAAAATAACAAAGACCCAATTGTTTTGGATATATCAAAGAAACAATATCTGATCAACAAATAAAACAAAAAATAAAAGACTATAATGAAAAATTCAAAACACTCAAAAGAAACCAAAAATCGGATTATAATAAAAAGTGCCTAGAAGAAATTGAAGTTTTTAAGAAGAATAGTTTAAAACTTTTTGACACATCACCCTGTAAATGTAATAATTTTTCTAAATGCCACTGTTTAGTTAAAGTTCCAATATGTGAAAGAGACTTTCTATCGGATCAAAGAACGACAAGAAAAATGATGATCGGAGGTACAGATGTAAAAATTACGAAGAAAAATTTAAAAACCATAAAAACGAAGGGAGTCCTTTAACCAATCCGGATTGCAAAAAAAGTTTGCTTTGAAGGTAAATACATAAAAATTGACGAGAACATGCCTAAAAATCAGGAAACCATTACATCACTAGAATCAGAGCATTCATCATCGCCAAAAGTTGGACTATAATACAGGATTAAATCTTAAAAATTTGGCAGAAGCATGTGATAGGGTCGGCGTATCCGATAGATCAGCATCCCTTATTACAAATGCTGTTTTGAAAGATTTGGGGTTAATAACTAAAGAAGACACAACGAAAATTATAGACAGATCTAAAATTAGAAGAGAACGCACAAAATATAGGACAGTTCTCATTAAAAAAGAGACAGATGACCAGCTTCCTTTGATTTACGGAATTTATTTTGACGGACGAAAAGATAGGACCTTAGTTTTCGAAAAAAAAGAGTCAATTCAACGTAAAAAAAAATGGTTACTGAAGAACACGTCGTAATATTGGCCGAACCAGGTCCTAAATATTTAGGACACGTATCTCCAAAAAACGGTAGTGCAAAGTGTATTAAAAATGGTATTATAAAGTTTCTTAAAGACTTATTTGTTAAAGATTTAAATAAGATAAAGGTTGTCGGTTGTGATGGGACCATTGTAAATACTGGTTCAAAAAATGGTGTTATTAGACAAATAGAAATCTCGCTTGAAAAACCAGTGCAATGGTTTATATGCCTGTTACACGCTAATGAACTACCGCTCTGTCATTTAATGCAGCAGTTAGATGGAAAAACAAATGATCCGCGAGGTATTAGGTATTATCGGAAAACTTCTAGATCGGTGTGAGCAGAAGACAGTTGTTAATTTTAAAAAAATAGATGCTGAATTTCCTTTTGTAAATGTAGATGAACTAAGCACAGATCAGAAGTATCTTTATGAAATGTGCTTAGCAATTAAAAGCGGACAGGTTTCGTCGCAGCTTGCAGAAAGACAACCTGTAAAGATATCACATTCCAGATGGCTAACAACGGCTAATAGGCTACTGCGCTTATATGTTTCTACTAAAGATCCGTCAAATCAATTAAAAATTTTAGCGGAATATGTGGTTAAGGTGTATGCGACCACTTGGTTTTTAATTAAGTGCCAATCGTCCTGCAAATTTGGAGCAAAACATCTGTTTCATATAATAAAATCATCTCGATATTTACCAAGTGAGATAAAAAAGGTAGTGGATCCAGTTATTCAACGAAATAGCTACTTTGCTCACCCTAAGAAGATTTTAATCGCCATGTTAGCTGATAGTCAAAAACACATCCGTGAATTATCTTTACGTCGTATATTAAAGTGCCGAACACAGAATAGGGTCGAAAGTGTTCGCGAATTTAAAGTGCCACCCATTAATTTTGATGGCAAAGCGTACTTTGACATGATAGACTAGCAGTTAGTTACAATAACAGAGCCGCCTATAATCAAAGACATAAGTGACGATGCACTATCAGAAATGATTTTAAACGTCCCTGATGAGATTGATATACTTAAATTTCCCTGTCACACGCAAGCCTTTGAACGGCATATAAAGTTGGTGACCGAAGCTTCTTCAATAGTTTGTGGCACTACATCACGTGATGGATTGAAAAGAGCTAGAAAATCCTCAAGACAAAAATTACCAAAAATTGAAACCAAAAAAAATTTTTGTGATTAATTTCGGTATACGTAAGAAATTTTTATGATTAGTTTTATGTTTGCTTCTGACCTTTTAACATTCCCTCCCTAATGGATGGAACTCGATTTGCAGCCACCTCCTCGTGGTGGGTTCTGGGTTGTTTTTCCGCAAGGAAAACCAAGCAGAGAGCTGCAACTGGTATTAAAAACACAGTTATATAGTTATATGTGTAAATTTAAATTTAAGGTTAATTTCCAAGGCCGTCTAGGAACCTGAAGGCGTCATATTTGGGAACCCAAATTTTGCCATTTTATTACCCATATAAAAAGACACCGATCGCGCACCCAGGCCAAAAAAAAAATTAAGTTTTTTTTTGTAGTATAAAAATCGCTCCACCCCAGTGCATATGTTTTGATTTTTATGAAAAACAACTTTCAACTGAATCCGATGAAGCTGGTGAACGATTTCATCAAACTATTATGTCATTTGAAGATCGGTTTTCTGGAAAAAAAATCGACTCGATGCTTGCTGATTTTTGTTGGTCAATCTGCAAAGAGGCATAAAATTAAACATTTTTTACAACTTTTTATTTTTTAAATATAAATTAATTTTAATATTTTATACTAGGAACTAAAAAAAACTTTATTTTTGATAAATAAAAATAAATAAAGACATTTGTTGTTTTATTCAATTTGTTGTTATATTTTTTAGAAATAGATAAATTTTACTAGATTTTAAAATTTCAATTGGTCAAAAATGTTAATTATAAATAAATAAAATAAAGATACTTTTGATGAGTTGCTTGGTATACTTGGGCCAAGATTACAAAAATTACACCATATTCGTGAGCCCATAACTGCGAGTGAAAGGTTGGCTCTAAGGTAAATTAGTACATTGTATTAGCTTACTGAATTACTGAAACAAATTTATTGTAGGTATCTTGCCAGTGGAGACAGCATTTTGTCAATTTCTTATGAGTTTCGTGTTTCACCAACTGCTATAAGTAATATTATTAGGGAAACTTGCAATGCAATTTGGGATGATTTAAGTGGAAAAGTTTTGTGAAAGCCCAGTGAAGATTCCTGGTTACATATTGCAAATGAATTTGAAGAAAAATGGCAATTTCCCCATTGTGTTGGTGCCATTGTAGTAATACAGGTAGAATATAGGTTGAAACAAATGGGTTTTGTTATAATCCTAGGATTTCCAGGCACCCCCACATTCTGTTTCAACGTATTACAATTATAAGGGTAGTCACAGTATTGTTTTGTTGGCGATGTGTGATGCAAGTGACCAATTTACAATGGTTGATATTGGTGGTGAAGATAGTCATAGTGATGGAAGAATATTTAAAAACTCGAATATCCAATATTCGAGTTTTTAAATATTCCTTCATCACTATGACGATCTTCACCACCAATATCAACCATTCGTCACCCTAATATAACAAGGTTGTATGTTAAAAACCGAAACATTTGAGTTTATGCTTCTACAAGGTTTTATGTAATCCACCCTTGACATACAACTTGAAAATAACTCTATATATATGTATACATAGAATATACATTCTATAGAATTATTTTTAAGTGGTATATGAAGCGTAGGCCACGTATAATCCTGTAGAAACATAGACTTAAATTTTTCGTTTTTTTTAACATACAACCTTGTTATATTAGGGTGACGCATTGTAAATTGGTAACTTGCATCACACATCGCCAACAAAACAATACTGTGACTACCCTTATAATTGTAATACGTTGAACCAGAATGTGGGGGTGCCTAGAAATCCTAGGATTATAACAAAACAAAACACATGCTTAAGCATGAAGTTTCCTGAACCATCACCATTAGGTGAGCAAGGAAATATTAATTATTATATTGCTGCTGATGAAGCTTTCCCATTATCTACATTTATCATGCGTCCATATTCAGGACGTTTTTAACCTCAAATAAAAAAAATATTTAATTACAGGTATTTGGTTTGCCTTATTAAATTAACTTAATTTATCTCATCTTTTTTTAGATTATGCAGGGCACGTAGAGTGATTGAAAATGTTTTTGGCATTCTGGTTGCTCGATGGCGTATATTCAGAAAACCAATAATAGCCAGTCAACCAACTGTTTTTGCCATAATTAAAGCATCAGTTTGCCTACATAATTTTATTATGAGGACAAAAACTGCAAAAAGAAATTATTTTAGCAATGCCCTTGTTTATAGAGAAGATATAAATGGGAGAGTAATTAAGGGAGAATGGAGAAAACATCAGAACTCAAACCTTTTGAATGTAGGAAGAGTGGCCTCAAATATGTATGGAAGAAATGCAGAGCAAATTAGAAGCAAACTACCTACATATTTTACCGTTTCAATGGGATAAATAAATTACACTATGTGACAAAACAGGATAAAATAATAACCAAACATTTAACGCCTAAGATTGTTAATGCCCTCAACGTTAATTTATGAACACCCTGTTAAATATTTTTTGGATATCTAATGTATTAATGAAATGAAAAACGATTTGTTTCGTTTAAATGCGACATTAAATCCTGTGGGTATAATATATTATATAACTAATATTATGCATCAAATTTATGGTTCTAATTTTAGTGAAATTGTTTTACTGTTCCAGTTTACAGATTACTTAATACAACAATAAATTATAATAAAAATGAATGTTTTAATCTAAAAAAAAAAATTAACAATACTAAAATAAAAAATACTGTTTTAACTTAAAATTATGATAATTAATCTTTTGAATTCTCATATTCCACTTGTAACAATTTTATTTCCAGCCTGGTCCTAGGGCCTTGCGGCATTTGCTCTAATAATTCTGAAATCCTGTCACAAATTGGGTTAATTTTAGAGTGAGGATTTGGGTTTATTACTTCTATTGGAGCATTTACTTTGTTTAACGCATCTAAAATAGCATGTTCAACATTTTTCCTCTCTTTGTCCTTTGTAAGATTTTATCCCTTACGTCCTTGTTGGTTTGGCAAATCATTTGAAGAAGTAATTGGACTGGAAGTTATTGACGGGCTTTCAGTTCCAAGGGTATTTGGGGATAAAATAATGTTAGATAATGTTGCCTGATATTTTATAATCATTAAGGAAAGTCATATACTCAAAATACTCCCACTATCTTTTTTTGGACGCAGCTGCCCCACTTGGAGTATATTCCCCTTTTATACACACGTACGTATCTCTCAAAGTTCGCCATTTTTTTGACAAGAATTCCACCGAAAATTCTGCATTTTCTCCAAATTCTCTATATATCTCCTGCCACATTTGGTCCCTAATTGGTTTAGAGCGTTCTTTTAAGGGCAGTCGCGAATCCCATAAAGAGGGCCTCGCTTGAACACACGAGATTAGTAGTTCCTCAACTGTACATGTTTTGGCATTATGTTCAGAAGGCTCTGCTTCTTCACTAGAGTTATTTAAAACAAGATGGGCCTTTTAGTTCTGGTTTAAACCAGAACTAAAAGGCCCATATTCTTTAAAACTATACATTTTTGCCTACCTTTTAATTTATTAGACAGATAACAGTTAAAGTCACAATTGTTGACATAATTGTAACTATGACAATTAAGCATTAGGTAGATTTTGTGAAGTGAATATACTGGCCCTTAATTTCTATTTTTCGCCAAAATAATCCGTTAAACGTCATTAAAAAACGGATGCATGAAAATTAGAACATTTCTTGTCGGACGATTTTATTGAAAAACGTACAAACGGATAACGGACAAACGGATACATGAAAATTAAGCTTTATTTAGCAAATTTTCGTATTTGTCAATTGTCATAATTTTCGTAATTGTCAAATTGACCATGTCCACCTTAAATTCATATTCATAATTTTTGTTCTTTAGGAAGATTTTAGTAAGTATATTGGTATTAATTCATTTACGGTACAAATTAAGTGATCAGTATTTCAATTTTATGGTAAGTGTAATTTTCCATTATTTTATGGTCGCTCAATCTCGCGCTCAATGGGGCGGGGGGAGCTTGTTGCGGGGTCGTTTGGGTTGGGTTGTTGAGTTTGGGTTGGTTTGGGTTGGGAAATTTCACCATCAGCTGGTATGGAAACACGCATGCGAACAAACCTAATGTACGTTTAATGCCCGTACTCCCGGTGTACTTCTAGTCACGACGTTATTAATTGTCAAACTAAATATTAAAGTTTTAAAATGATCGTTTGAAGCGAGTTGCTCAAAATTATGATGAGTCAAATAAATTAAATTATCGGGGGGAATTACACAAGTTCTTAAAAATTATCGATACTTTTGCTTGAAAGCATATTGCCTAAAAAATGCATGAGTTAATTTTCATATTATTTCCTCAAAATATAAAAATGACCGAATGCAATTTTTTAAAAGGCAATATGCTTGAATGCAAAATTATCTGATTATTTTTATGCACAAGAGTAATTTGCTTAGATAATTACACGAATAAACTATAGTTTATTATTATTATTTAATTATAATTAAATCAAAAAATAACATTTTCAAATATTTTAACACTATTTTTCACATTTTCATTAAATGAATCAAATGATTCTTTACCAAAACGTGACATTTTAAATAACTGCCACATTAAAATAAAAACTGACGTTATTTTTATTAATTGCCATGGATACGTAGATACAATGGAATTATCGATTCCTAGTAGACAATTATCGCGATAATTGTCTTGTAGGCATATACGGAATAAAACCGAATATATCTATATATATATGGGGCGTGGCCTCGCCTCCCTCTAAGGCGCGTCACAGTAGCTTGTGTGATAAACGACATGACGAAAGGTCGAGCAGGTAAGAATTTTTTTGCAGAAAGACGATTGGAATAGCAGAACATCAAAACATGTATAATACTGTTTGTATTACTATGATTCTAGTGTGTACTGGAACAATATTGAAACACTTTAAGTAATATTTTAATACTTTTATTCTGTTAGCGGGGAACTATCTATGTATTGAAGTGTCATATCACTGTCCACAGTCCACAGTACCAACTATATGCAATTATAGTTGCATATATTACATCCTTTCTTTCCTAAAAGTTTACAAATCTAATTTATTAGGTTTCTTAATTTTTCGGCCAAATCGGGAATAACTCGAAACAGGATTAGGGTTCACAGGTGTATACACTTTTGGAGCAGGACTCTTAACATTATTATTTTTCACAGGACTTGGGCTACCAAAAGTGTTACTAGTGTTACAATCAGGGTGAGCGTCATTAATTGGTATTGGGTCACAATCATTAGGGACGGTCCTACAATTTTGTTCAGGGTTAATAACACCAGTGTCATTGCTAAAGTCTGGTGCACCATATTCAATGTATTTATTTAATGACTGTTTTAAATCTACTCTATTTTTAATTAATGTTTTACCACATGTATCTTTTACTTCATATGAGCGTGATGCAGCACACTTTTTTATTACTTGACCAGGCTTCCACATTTTATTAAGGTGATCATAGATTACTACATTTGACCCTGGTTCCAGACTCGTCAGATCTTTAGTATGATTATTATAGTAAAATTCCGAGATAATTTTGGTTTAAGTAGTTCAGCACATACAGGCGCTTTTGTCTTACAAAGTCTACTCATAATAATTGAGATGGGCTATAATTCATATTTTTTAAGGGTGTATTTCTGTATTGCAATAGAGCTGAATAAATATCTCCATTACTATCCTCTTTTGCCTTTTTTAGAATGCTTTTTGCTATTAATACTCCCTTCTCAGCTAAACCGTTCGAAGGCGGATAATTAGGACTTCTAAAAGCTAAGTTAAAATTCCATTCATTCGCAAAATTAATTATTTTGAAACTATTGAATGGCACATTATTACAAACAACGAGATCTGTTGTGCCAAATCTGGAAAAAACTGATCTTAACAAGACAATCACCGCATCTGCAGATTTGTCTTTTAGTGTTAGAATTTCTAACCAGCATTGTATAATACCAAATATCTAGAATTAAATAATGTAAATATATCAACACCTACACGTTCCCACGGTCTTAAAGGTATGGGATATGAGTGCAGCGTTTCTTTTGTATTTTTGAATGTCAACCTTTCGCAAGTTTTACATGATTTTATAAATTTTTCTATATCGGTACTAATGCCTTTCCAGTAAAAAATTTCTCTGGCACGGGCTTTAGTTTTCTCAATTCCAAAATGTCCTTCGTGCAAGGCTTTTAAAATGGACGTTTTGTAAAGCTGAAGGCACTACAACTTTGTTTTGAACTAAAAGCAATTTTTCCTCTGTAACTGTTAAGTTTTCTCTAAAAAAAATGTCTAGAAGTTATACTTGTTTTTTATTGTTAGGCCAACCTTTAAGGCAATAATCTATGACACAACTCAATTGAGGAGGCTAAATGGACTACAGTCCAAAGCCAAAAAAAAACAAAAAACTCAATTGAGGGTCTTTTATAGTCTCATTTATAAATTGTATTTTCCTGTTATTTGATAGGCAAAGTTTTTATTAAAGAATGAACTACAAATTCCAAATCTGTGCTATTGTCAAAATCTGCCAAAAATGCTCATGATAGCGTGTCAGACAAACATGTATTTGCCTTTTTTGTATGAAATTGTTAAGGAATAATTGATTAATTTAAGTCGCATTCTTTGTAGTCTGGGCGATATAGATTGAAGATCTGGTAAAAATTGATTCTAATGGTTTGTGATCTGTCGTGATTTTAATGTTTAAACCGTAAATGTAAAAATGAAATTTCTTTACCGCGTAAACAATACCCAGTACTTATTTCTTTATTATTATTTTTGCTCAGTATTGTTAAGACTGCGCGATGCATACGCTATTGGATGTCAATTTTGTAGTAAGAAAGCACCTAGCCCTTTGCTTGAGGCATCTGTCTTAATCTCTACTGGCTCACGAGTATTAAAATGAACTAACACGGGCGAATTTGTCAAAAGATGTTTTAATTTATTAAATGCTACATCATGACTACTGTGCCAAGCAAAGTCGCAATCACCTTTCGTCAACTCACGAAGTGGTGATGAAATTTGAGCAAGGTTGGGTATAAATTTTCCAACATACTTTACCATACCAAAAAACCGCAACAATTCAGGTTTATCTTGAGGGCAAGGCATTTGTCCCATAAACTTTACATTGCTCATCTTGAATTGAATTATTTTTGTTAAATTTCAAATTGTACTTTGCTGCACGTTCCAGAACCAGCTTAAAATTTTGGTCATGCTCAGCCTAAGTTTGTCCTGTAATTATCAAATCGTCAAAGTACAAACATACTCCCTCTAAATCCCTAAATATTTCAATATTTTTCCTTTGAAAAACTTCTGGGGCTGAGCATCTCCCAAATGGAGGAGTGCCAAAAACAAATGTCTACGCTGACGTCATCAAGCGTTACCTGCCAATAATCATCCTTCATGTCTAATACTGTGAATAATTTATTGTTGCTCAACTTGAAAGCAATGTCATCAATCGAAGGAATAAGGAAGTGTTCGCGCTTGATGGCGTCGTTCAAGACCTTCGGATCCAGGCACAGTCGCAAATCACCACTTCGCTTTTCAACAATCACCAACGGGTGTAGCCATTCAGTAGGCTTGTCCAGTTTTCTAATGACTCCTAGAGCCTCTAACTCATTTAACTTATTTTTCAATCTCTCAAGCAGAACATGTGGCACTCGCCTTATCCCAGCAACCTTAAGCGTTATGTGGTGGTGATTTGGGAACATGTCCAGTCCTTCAAATACACTATTATACTCCCTATAAACATCATCAAAGGTCTGAAACTTAGTATTAATACTGTCTACTCTTTTGATTAACTCTAAATTCATGCAGTCTTTTAATCCTAACAATGGTTCTTGGTCATTATTTACTACAACAATGAATTTAATTACACTTTGTTAGCGTACTACATTTAAGTGTGACTTCACCTAATGTTTTTACTTTAAAATTACCGTAAGACACTAATGTAACTAATGTTGGTTTAATTAGATTTTTAGTCTTTAGTTTCTTTATAATATTAACTGGTAATACACTTACTTCAGCTCCGGTATCTAGTTTGATTGTGACATCTACATTACCTACCCTGATACTCTTTAACCAGGCTTTCGGGTGCTTCTCCTTCAACAAACTCACTTCTTTTTCAACTGCATTGAGAAAAAATTCTTGGTGCTCTTTTTTCACGACGTTGTTCTCATCTTCTTGCACTTCATTCACCTTTTTCTCACACTGATTGCTGGATTTACATACAGATGCAAAGTGATTTAATCGCTTGCACTTTGCACACGTCTTTTTAAATGCAGGACACTTCAACGGTTCATGTTCATAACCACAGTACCCACATTTTCTTTTAACTTTCTTGTTTACGACTGTTTTTTTCTTTTTTCACTGCTGCAACTACAGTGTCATTTTGCAGGACTTTTGACTGGGTCTTGCTTACTTCTACGGCCCTGCAAAAGTTTAATGCCTTTTCTAACGTAAGAGTAGTTCTCTTAAAAGTCTCTCCTGGGTCGATTTATCAAGTATTCCCATCACAATTCGGTCTCTCACCATTCCATCTTGATCTTTATATTCTGTAAGTTTCACTGCTTTTCGTAACTCAAAAGATTGCCCTTCTTTTTGACTTATGCTATTGAACATGTAACGTTGGAATGTTACGTTCTTTTTGGGTAAGCAATATTCGTCGAATTTATTTTTTACTGCTTCTACTGTTATAACCTCACTTTCTGGAAACTTAAACGTTTTGTACAGTTCAAGTCCGTCGTCTCCGATCAGGTTTAGGAAAACAGCTACTTTCGTTGCTTCATTTTTCGTGCTAATCCACTTGCAGTTAAAAATAAATCAAATTTCTGATTGAATTTTTTCCAATTTTCAGACACGTTTCCCTCCAAAACTAACGACTCTGGTGGCTTAAATAATGATTCCATTTCCACACACAAAATACCTGATACCATGTATAATACTTTTGTATTACTATGCTTCTAGTGTGTACTGGAACAAGTAATATTTTAATACTTTTATTCTGTTAGCGGGAAACTATCTAAGTGTCATATCACTGTCCACAGTGTTGCCACGTTACCAAATATATGCAATTACAGTTGCATATATTACAAAACAAAGTTTATCAATCTATTAAGGTTTCAAAATGTCAACATTTTGTTGTATTTCGGAAGTTACTCTTGTAGAGACCCTGACTTTGTTGCGTAATTTTTTATTTTTAAATGACATCACAGAAAAAAGTCTTTGTCTTTATTGCAATTCTTGTAGACCCCGACTTTGTTGAGCAAATTTTACTTTTTAAACGACCTTACAGGAAAAAGTCTAGAGTGAAATCTGGGGATCTGGCCGGTCAATCCAGAGGTCAAAAACTCTCCAACACGCAGTGCATAGTGTGGAGGGGCCCCATCTTGTTGGAACATTAAATGGCCTTCCTAGCAGTACTCATTCGTTTTTAATCGTTAAAAACGAGCAGTAAAGGATGAACCATTTTCTAGTAATTTTTAATAATTTTTTTTCTGTCAGGTTACCATAAAGAAAAATCCAAAAATACCTAGCCAGACATTAAGTTTTAATGTGAATATTTTTTTTGACAGTTCTCTGTATTGTTGGGACATTGTTGAGGCATTGTTGTTGAGGGAACCTACAGCGAATTACAGCGATAATTTTTTGAAAATTTTCTCTGGTAGTTGCTATATATAAAAAAGAAAACATGATCCAGTCAAATTAACCACACGTCAAACTGACAGGTTGAATTTAATTGTGAAAATTGGAGATTTTGCATGAAAATGAGTCGATTTGGAGTTTGTTCTCTGTCCACCATCGATAAAAAAAGTCAAAGGAAATGTTCCCATTAATACGGAGAAGTCAAAAAAAAACAGTTTGGAACCAATTTACTACTTTTTGTACTGAGAGGGAATACACATTGAGTGCTGAAACGAGTGAAGCGCAATTGGCAAACATTATGAAAGATTACGCTTACAATATGAAGAAAATGGATGGAGAAGACTATAAGGAAGGTACAATAAAAACAATGTGGAATCAGACTGCTAAATTACTTCAAGAAAAGTATTTGAACGATTTCGACATCAAAATCAACCCATTTTCGGATGCTGCATTCAAGACCGCTCGAGGAGCTCGTGATGCCAAGCGTAAGGCTTTACAATCTATTCCGGAAAAACGGAGGGCAAGTGCAGCAGCGTTGGAGGAAAAAGATTGGGATGCAATGACCACTGTTTGGGACGAGGAAACTCCTGATGGCCTCCAGAAAAAATTATTCATGATAATATCAGTGGAATTGGCTTGGAGAGGTGGTGAGGGCAGCATGGCGTCAATACATCACTTCAAGGCAGAACAGCGAAATGACGGGGAAACAACTGGGAGAATTGAATACAATCAAATTTTCAGCAAGACCACACAAGGTGGTGATAAAAAATTATCAGACAGCAAGTGGCTGGTGGAGAATCGGGAAATCCCTGACAAGTGCCCAGTGAGACTGTTCCAGAAATTGAGAGAGAAGAGAGATGCCAATATCAAGAGCGACAGACTATTCCTGACCCAAAATCCATTCTGGAATAAAGTTCCAGGCGCTAGGTGGTACAAGGATTCCCCAGTAGGCCAAAACACGATTTCAAAGTGGGTTAAGGAGTCAGCACAAAAAGCTGGGCTTGACCTTGGTAACAAAAAAATCACCAATCACTCCAGTCGTGCAACAGCCGTCTCCAATCTAGCGAAATCGGGCCTGGGAGAGCAGCAGATAATCAAAATAACTGGACATGCCAACAGTAACTCCATCAAGCCGTATCTCCAACTCGACCAGGAACACCACGAATTAATTGTCAAGAAACTGCGAAGGAGTGAGCCTACTGCAGAAAATGCCATCAACAGCATAAACCTCATGCCATCTACCTCTTCTGGGACCATTACCAATAACTCTGACTTGAAGAAAACATGCACCAATGTTTACAACAATTGTATTTTTAATTGCACTAGCCTGAATCTTAATTAAATGTTGTTTTATTCATTATGAAATTCTTATTTGTTAACTGTACATTTCGTCTCATGGTGCAATTCTATTGGCCGACATTTGGGACGGAAAAATAATCCCCCGAATACCACACGAGCTTCAAAATTATCTGGCATTTCCCTCAAGGTTCCCTGCAAACAAATAAAGTTTGCAACGAACCTATCGGGAAATACCCGATAATTTTGAAGCTCTTGTGGTATTATAAGTGAAAAACCGGCACCGACAATAATGTCGATTGACAGTTAAGTTAAGAAAACACGTTCTCTCGTCTAAAAAACAGATGCTGAAAAGAAAATTTTTATCATGAGCCATTTATTCAGTCATAGTTTTTTAAAACTCCAGTCAAAATCATTCTCATTTAAATTATGGACTTACTACTTACTACATGTTAGTAACAATAGCTAATTTTGTCGTTCTTAAAGTTGGGTCAGAAATAACTTGTTTAAAAATTACTATCACGTTCAGGTCCAAAGATAGGCTACTGATCCTGTTTCATAAAATTTTCCCACCAACTCCAAAAAAAAATTCTATTCACATGGCTACACGAAAGGTGTTCAATGAATAAATCTGCTTATTTATGATACTTAGGAATGCAAGAGTTTTCGAACGAGTAATGTTGTTACCACTATGCTAAGGGTGAAGTGAAATCTTTTGCAAAATATAACACAGGTCTATAGAATGTAACCTACATTCTATTAAAATCACACTTTACCTTTCCAAAGGTTTTTGATACCGTAAATTTCGACCTCATTAGAACTAAATTTTGTCAGGTTTAAAAAAAATTATATTAAAATTCTTTCCACATTTTTTCAATATTTTTTTCTCGAATTGTAAGTTTATATTTATGAACGCGACGTTGACTTAAATTGTTATCCAGGCCTTTAAGTAAAGCTCAGATTGGATATTTGGGTTAATGCGTTATACAATATTATTTTGAGTGTATTTTTTAGTCTTTTAAATGCTTATTCCTAACAAAACTTTGCAAAAAAACTTTAACTTATGTTCGTGTTGAAAATGTACTAATTAATTTAATTTTTAGGGCTAGAAGAACTTCCTTTTGGCGTAATACATATCTATGGAGTGTATGCTGTTGGGTTCATACACACATTTGAAGGTTTTAGCATAAGGCGTGTTCCCGTAGTCTGGAGAATACTTTGTGCTGTTGTATGGGAGAAGACAACAATATCGTCCAGGGAGATCATTACTAAGCATTATTTCATGCCTTCAAGTATTGTATCTGATAGATTATCAAATGGTGCTGATTCATTGTATGTATCAAATGGTAATGTTAAATTTATAGAACCCATATCATCGTGCTATATATAGCAAACAAAAAAATAACAATTTTAACCCTGAGGAACACCTCATACTACAAAATATTCACTTGAATTAACTTTATTTATTTCAAAAAATTGCTTTTTTAGGCCTAAGCGGTTTTTAATAAATGTACTGGCTTCCTATAGAAAAAAGTATGTTGTGGTTTATAGTATCATAAATATTTATTTTTATTCTTTATTTGATTGTATTCTTGGAAGAAGCCAGTAAAGTTATTAAAAACTATTTACTATTTATGGACGACATCATGACAAATATTTTACTACCTTAGACTTATTTAGTGGTTATTGGTTGAAGTACAAGAAAGCAGTAATAAGTATACTTATTACTGCTTTCTTGTACTTCAACCAATAACCACTAAATAAGTCTAAGGTAGTAAAATATTTGTCATGATGTCGTCCATAAATAGTAAATAGTTTTTAATAACTTTACTGGCTTCTTCCAAGAATACAATCAAATAAAGAATAAAAATAAATATTTATGATACTATAAACCACAACATACTTTTTTCTATAGGAAGCCAGTACATTTATTAAAAACCGCGTAGGCCTAAAAAAGCAATTTTTCGAAATAAATAAAGTTAATTCAAGTGAATATTTTGTAGTATGAGGTGTTCCTCAGGGTTAAAATTGTTATTTTTTTGTTAATAGTTTTAATTATTGTAAGCATTTTCTTTACGGTAATGATACACAATTAAATCGGTCAATCATAAATAACAACAAAGTGCTATGCTTTTTGATAACTCTTTTAGTCCGGTCAAACAGTCGCTGATTTTTTTATGAACGGATAGGTACTTTTTAAAAACACAGTGCAACACTAAAAATGTAAACACCGTTTTGAGTAGTGTTCTTCAAAGTACTTTATAACAGTAGCAAAACCCCAGTTGGGTTTTGCTACTTTGTTTCCAATAAGGATTTTATTGCATTTTGAAAATTTTGACTCAGGCTTGTGTATGTTGTAGGATATCTTGGCCTATTGATAACCGATTTTAATATATATTTTTTTAATTTGTAGGGTTTTTGTTAGGGATGATCCCATAAAAATTATATAAAAAAATACCACCCCTAAGGGTGGCGATTAAACTACAAATAGGTCTGTTTTGAAGCTATGATACGAGAAATCTTCGCCAACTGTGAACTGTTGTTTTTTTTTAATTCTTTTAATAATGTGTAGGGTATATAAATTTATTGAAAAAAATCCACCCCCAAGTATGAAAAAAAATGGAAATTAATTTTTATATTGGCATTTCATCAACTTCCCGTTTTGAAAATTGTTTCTTGGTTTAAAAGGTATATTCCATGGGTTGTCTCATTCTCAAGATGACATGATGGGGCGGTTTTGGAAGCCGAATGTAGGAACATTTACAGTAAAATGTGAAAATAAGTTTTACTAAAAAAACTGACTTTATAAAATATATTAGATGCAAAAATTAACAATAATTATTTATATATTAGAGACATTAAAATCTTTCCGAAGTCTGTTCAACACATCAAAAGACATTATATTATAAAATCTATAAATGCGGCATAAAGTTTGGAAAGGTTTTAACGTATTACCTATTAATTATTTTTCTCTTTTAAATGTCTATAAATATATTTATTATAATAATTATTATAAATATAAATAAATATAAAATATATTTATTAAATAATTATTTTTTGAAATCAGTTAATGTTTTCGCATTAACTGTGTATTGTTTCTCTCTCTGTAGCGGAATAGTATTTATCGACTAGAAGAAAAAAAGTACATAAGAAATTAACCCAAAAAACAGCATACTTTAATCATTCACGTTTTGTATCGCACGACGCTAATGCGTCGTGCGATACAAATTCCCTGTAGCTCAGATAAGTGATTTTAAGTGAACAAGTTATTATGGAAAATAGCAAGTGTCCAAAATTAAATTCATTTTATTACGTGTGTGGCCATTTAGTGCCTAAATTGCAGCAGAAAGATCGAAAAAATTTCTTCACTGAAGAATTTAAAAAAGCATACACTTTATATTTTGACGAAGCGGATTCGAGTGTTGAAGATTTTACGCCAAATACAGTATGCAATAACTGCTATATCAATCTGATGCATTGGTTACATCGACGAAGAAGGAATATGACTTTTTCTAAGCCGGTGATCTGGATAAAAGACCCAAACGGTCATGATGCATCCAGGTGCTACGCATGTATTAATTTTGTCCCTCGAATTAATAGGACAAAATCGAAATTAAAAAAATATGTTGCCGCTTTTACTGGCACATTTCCACTGCCACTCATTGAAGATGTAGAACCACCCAAAGCTCCAAGCCCCGATGTTTTGTCCCAATTGATAGGCGATAGCGTTTTTGCCGATGAAACCAATTTGCAAGATGCAAATTATATAGACAATTCCGAAGACGAAGAACGAAAACCGCTTACACAAACAGAAATGGACTACATTGTGGCTAAGATGAATTTATCACAGCGAAATTCTGAATTTTTGACCTCATACTTGAAGCATAGGAAACTCACAGAGCAGAATGTAAGCATCACTGCATATAGGAAACGCCAAAGTGAGTTTCAGAAATTATATACCAGTGATACCACAAATACATTCACTTACTGCAATAACATCAAAACTTTGGCGAATAATTTGGGAATGGAGTACGTTGCTAGAGATTGGCGTTTATTCATTGATGGGTCCGTTTCAAGTTTGAAAGCTGTGCTGTTGCACAAAACAAAGCAAAAACCGTCTATTCCCTTAGCATTGGGTACAAATATGAAGGAGTCTTATGATACATTCAACAATATATTAAAGAAAATCAACTATAATGATCATAAATGGAAAATATGCTGTGATTTAAAAGTTGTCAACAAGTATTCCTAAATACTTTTGTTTTCTTTGTAATTGGGATTCACGAAGCAAAGTGGACCAATATCATTGTAAGGATTGGGTTAGAAGAACTCCTGAAAACAAACCACAATTAAAATTGGTGAATGATCCTTTAATAAAGGACATTAATGACATATTACTGCCCCCGCTTCAAATTAAATTGGGCATTGTTAAAAAAATCATCGAAGTGGCTGTTAAGGATGATGATGAAGTGTTTGACTGTTTAAAAACCATATTTCCAAAACTTAGCAACGACAAAATTAAACATGGTAACTGTTATTTATAAATAATAATTATAACATTTTTATATAGTTGGGCCGATAGAACATGGCCGATACGACATCACGGTATGACTTAAGTTCGTACATTTGCATTTGTTTTTCATCTTGTCGTATTGAGGTTAAATTCTTTAAATGTCATTCGTCTAAACTTGAGTAATACCGTGATGACGTATCGGCCATGTCCTATCGGCCCAACTATATCAACTTCGCTTGATTCTAATTGTGAATAAAATTTTTAACAGGTGTGCTTAATTGACCAGATATCAGAAAGTTAACTGCAAACGATAGGTTCACAAAAATCCTTAAGAACGATCACCGGAATGCTTGGGATGCACTAAAAGCTGTAATCGAGGGCGTTTTAAGGAAGAATCGTGTGCAGCGAGACGAAGTGAAGAAATTGGTGGGCCAAATGCTCTATTATTTAAAAAAAATTAATGTATCCATGACATTAAAATTGCATTTCCTCCATTTTCACCTAGATGAATTTTTATAACAATTGCCCACTGAATCGGATGAACAAGGAGAGCGCTTCCATCAGGTAACCATGCCAATGGAAAAACGAAACAGGAGAAAAAAGCTGGATGCATTGCTTGCGGAAGTATGTTGGTGAAGTCAAAAAATATTTCAATATGAAAGCACTGAAGATCCTGAGTAGACTGAATATGGAGACGCTAATAGAGATATGCCCCTGAATCTTCCCGGATGCTCGAGATCTTCAGAGGCGTCAATGGCAATGGATATTGATTAATTACACCTAGTTAGATTATAATGTAACACATTTTTGAATATTTTTTTCACATTTTTTATAAAAATAAATATTTTATTTGATTTAAAATTAATTTAAAAACAAAACTCTTCCTACATTCAGCTTCCAAAACCACAACACCATGTCATCTTGACTTAGTGAGAATGGGACAACCCTTGGTATATGTTTTTTAATCCAAGAAACAATTTTCAAAACGGGAAGTTGATGAAATGCCAATATAAAAATTAATTTCCATTTTTTTCATACTTAGGGGTGGTTTTTTTTCAATAAATTTATATACCCTAAACATTATTAAAAGAATTAAAAAAAAAAAGTTCACAGTTGGCGAAGATATCTCGTATCATAGCTTAAAAACAGACCTATTTGTAGTTTAATCGCCAATTTTTCACCCTTAGGGGTGGTATTTTTTCATATAATTTTTATGGGATCATCCCTAACAAAAACCCTACAAATTAAAAAAATATATATTAAAATCGGTTATCAATAGGCCAATATATCCTACAACATACACAAGCCTGACTCAAAATTTTCAAAATGCAATAAAATCCTTATTGGAAACAAACTAGCAAAACCCAACTGGGGTTTTGCTACTGTTATAAAGTACTTTGAAAAACACCACTCAAAACGGTGTTAACATTCCATGACCTCAAAAATGTTGCACTGTGAAATCGGAAAACCAAATTTCCATCACCTTAAAATTTTATTTTGCGAAAATATACGCAAAAAAGTCAGTTTCTTCTGTGTTCGTTGTTTTGGTTGGCTCTAAAAACAGGAACTTCGAGAACGCATCGATCACGCAAAACAAGTGTGTGTGACCACTCTTCGTTTTTTCCAACGGTCCTAAATGATCTATATGGAGTGTCTCAAACGGTCTGGTTCCTTTACCAACTGGGTGTAAGTATCCTTCATTTTGTATTGATTTGTAGTTATACTCCAGGCATTTTAAACAGTGAGAAACACATTTGTGGATAAATTTTCTCATGTTTTTGAAATAATATATAGTTCTGACCTCTTCCAGTGTCTTATCTGCTCCTAAATGTGCCAACTGTTCGTGTATTCTGATCACTATATTTTTTCTCATAGCTTTGGGTACGATTAACAGATCTTTCCCATTCCCTCTTCTCAACACCTTGTTGTTGACCAAAAAGTATTCATCTTTATTCGGTACATTGGTCAAATTTTCCTTTAATTGTCTCAGTTCGCAGTCAAAGTCTTGTATGATGTCAAAATCAAGGTTATCTTCTAAGTAAAATCATCTGCTGAGTGCGTCAACATGTTCCATCTTACTCTGTGTTCTACTAAATAATTAAATTCTTCCAACTTGAGGCTCCATCGGCAGACTCGTGCAATTATTTTTTTTTTCTTAAGGGTCATCTTCAGGGCATTACAACCCGTAACCAGTACGAACGGTTTTCCAAGTAGATATACTCGAAACTTTTCCAAAGCCTTCTCTACAGCGAGCGTTTCTAGTTCGAAACTGTGGTATCGGCTCTCGGCTGTTGTCTTTGCACTGTAGTAATATACTGGGTGAAATTCTTTACCAAACTTTTGCATGAGAGCGGCTCCATACCCTTTAGAACTTGCGTCGGTGTGCAGTTGCGTTTCTCTATTTGGGGAATATATTTTTAGGACTGATTCGGTAGTAATTGAGCAAAAGACTGTAACTCTTCCTGGCCAAACTGAAAGTTTGTTTGTTCGCTTAAAAGGTTTATCAGTGGTCGTGCGATCATTGTCTGAAATAACTACAAAGTCCCAAAAACGATGTAGGTACAGGAAAATTCCGAATTGCTGAGGTCTTATTGTTGTTGAAAGAAATCTAATCTATAATGTGTGTTGGTGTCCATAGACGCAAAAACAGTTGACAGAATATAAAATAAATAAAACTGGCAGTCACTTGTAATTCTTGATAATTGTAATTGTATTAATCGAATAATAAAGATATAACTGGATTTCTCGTTTACTAAACATATTCAAAAGGTTATGGGGCCCAGAAGACTCTAAAAACTTTAAAAAAATTCGAGAAAAATAAAAAAGTAAGGAAATCCAACTAAAAACGAGGAAAATTTGCGTTTTCTTCATAAAATATGGCTCCAACGGCAGATGAAATAAATCAAGTGACAAAATTAAGTGGAAAAGAGAATTATCAAGTATGGAAATTCCAGGTTGATATAATATTAAAAGCAAATGCATTTTATGAAATAGTAAATGGAAATGAAGTCACATTGCCAGCAACAGCAAGTGCTGAACAGAAACTGGAATGGGATAGAAAAGATGCCAAGGCACAGAGAGTAATTTCTGGGACGATAAGTCAACAAATCTTAACATATATTATGAACTGTAAGACGTCTTGTGAAATGTACAAAAAAATAATCGAAGTCCAAGAAGGGGACGCTGAGCAACGAAAATGTAACCTACTTCAGGAATTTTTCAGTTATTCCTTTAAAAATGAAACATCAGTAGCTACATACACCACAGATCTCCAAAACTTGGTGTGTAAATTAAGAAGTTTGAGTTATGAAGTGGATGATGCAATGCTGATATCAAAAATATTATCGTCACTTCCTGATAAGTTCAAACATTTTGTGAGTGCATGGGACTCGGCAAATAAAACTGAAAAAACTGTAACAAACCTAATATCAAGATTGCTAATGGAAGAAACAAGACTAAAACCGAAAGAAAACGAAAATGATGTAGCCTTTAAGACAGAAAAAAGTAATTATATAAAATGGACTGAGAAAAAGTGTTTTAACTGTAATAAACCAGGACATTTTTCTCGAGATTGTAAATTTTCGAAACAACCACAATGTGGTATATGCAAGAAAACAAATCATGCTGAAAAAAATTGTTTCTTCAAAAATAAAAATGGGAATTCTTCGGGAAGTTCTCAAATTAAATCAAACAAAAATAAAACCGAACAGAAGAAAGAAAAACTAGTATCATTTCTTGTTAAGAACGACCATAATGATGAAAAAATAAATTCATTCATTGTAGATTCTGGCTCTTCATCGCATTTGATTAATTCAAAAGAATTTCTTTTAGACACAGAAAATATAAACAAAAGTATTGGTATTGCTAAAGAAGGAGAGTTTATGATAGGTAATTGGTAAAATTAAGGGAGAAGATTGTTGTTTAAATAATGTAGTATTTGTACCAAAATTAAGTACAAATTTGCTATCAGTAAATGCAGTTACAAAATATGGGGGTGAGGTCATGTTTACAAAAGAAAAGGTAGTAATAATGAAGAATAATAAAACCATCCTAGAGGGAAAGAAATGTCAAAATGGTCTTTATGTTGTTGATATAAAACCAAAATTGGAATGTCATCTAACTGGCAAAATTGAAAATGTGCAATTGTGGCATAGAAGGCTCGTACATTTGGGGCGCAATAATATGAAAAATATAATCAATATGACGAAGGGAATAAATTTCACAGAAAAGGATTGCGAAAAACTTGAAGAAATATGTGAAATTTGTGTAAAAACCAAACAAGTCAGGTTACCATTCAAGTCGGTAAGAAATCAAGCGACCAGACCATTGGAAATAATCCATTCAGATTTATGTGGCCCGGTAGATCCTAAAACGTGGGATGAGAAAAAGTATTTCTTAACTTTTCTTGATGATTATACTCATTACTGCAAGGTATATTTATTGGAAAATAAGTCCGAAACCCAAAATTATATACAAGACTTTATTGAAGAAGCTGAGGTTTTTCAAAATCTGAGAGTGTCAAAGCTTAGATGTGATAATGGTGGAGAGTATGCAAGTACAGAGCTGAAAAACTGGTGTAAGAAAAAAGGCATTAAAATCGAAAATACAATACCATATATACCTCAGTTAAATGGTAAAGCTGAAAGGCTGAATCGAACATTGACAGAAAAAAACGAGAGCTCTATTGTCAGATTCAAATATGTCAAAAGAAATGTGGGGCGAAGCTGTGAGAGTGGCAGCCTATTTAACGAACCGTAGTCCCTCGACAACGGTAGAAACAACCCCATTTGAGCAATGGAATAAAAGAAAACCAAATCTGTCAAATATAAGATCGTTTGGGTGTGATTCGTTTGCCAAAATCTTGAGTTATAAAAAGAAACTTGAAGACAGAAGCGAAAAATACAAAATGGTTGGTTATTCTTCACATGGGTACAGATTATGGGATTAAGCAGAGACGTGATATTTGACGAAAATACTCAAAAACAAAGTTTTGAATTTGATGATAAAGATGAAGAAGAAGTCGAAGATAAGAAAATTGAAGATTCAGAAGAAGAAAGTGATAACGATTTTTTTGAGGCAGGTTTTAATAATGAAAGTGAGAATGAAATCAAAAAAGAAAGAGAGAAGAGACAACGAAGATTACCAGAAAAATTCAAAGATTACGAAATGGGTGAAGAAGACTTAGCTTTACTAACATTTGAAGAAGCAATGAAAAGTCAAGACAAGGAAAAGTGGGTAGAAGCAATAATAGAAGAGAAAAGTTCATTAAAAGAAAATAAAACATGGGAGGTTGTAAACAGGAAAAAAGCGGAAAATAAGAAAATATTTTCAAACAAATGGGTTTTTAAGATCAAAGATAATGGAATATACAAAGCTAGACTCGTTGTTCGTGGTTTTGAACAGGAAAGGGGAATAGATTTTGAGGAAACATTCAGTCCAGTGATAAGCAGTAACTCGCTAAGACTTTTGTTTGCATTGGCAACAGCAAACGATTATAAAATGTACGGATTTGATGTTAAAACGGCATTTTTATACGGTAACCTAGATGAAGATATATTTATGGAATTGCCCCAAGGTTATAAAATAGAAGGAAAAGTATGCAAACTAAAAAAGGCGCTTTATGGCTTAAAGCAGGCTCCATTAAAATGGAATGAAAAATTTAGCATGGTTCTAAATAAAATGGGTTTAAAAATGATCAAATCTGAAAGATGCATATACAAATCAGTAGACAATAAAGTAATTTTGGGTATTTATGTAGACGATGGAATTCTAATGGGTGAAGATCGTGAAATTTTGAATAAAATTTTGCTTAAATTAAAAGAAGAATTTAAAATCCGCATAATTAATAATCCAAAAGTATTTCTTGGAATAGAGATAAATAAAACTGAAAATGAACTAACACTAAAACAAGAAAATTATGCTCAAGTTGTACTGAGTAAATTTGGAATGAAAGAAGCTCACGCTACAGAAACTCCGATTTGTCAAAATGACAGGAACATTGAAGCACAAAATGAACCAACGTTCCCATACAGAGAGGCTGTTGGAAGTCTTCTGTATTTAGCAAATAAAACCAGACCGGACATATCGTTTTCTGTGAGTTTTGAAAGTAGAAGCTTGAATAATCCATCATCGCAAGATGTTAAAAATGTAAAAAGAACAATGCGTTATTTAAAGGGAAGTTTAAATAATGGAATAAAATACCACAAGACTGAAAATACAAAAATATTAGAAGCTTTCTCTGATGCAGACTATGCTGGAGACTTAAAGGATCGTAAAAGCACTACTGGCTTTGTTATATATTTTTGTGAATGTCCGATAGCATGGTGTTCACGTAAACAGCCTATAGTAGCATTATCAAGCACTGAATCGGAATATATTTCAGCTGCAGAATGCGTGAAAGAATTAATGCATTTAAAATCGCTACTAGAAGAACTATTAAATGAAGATATAAAGACTATATTAAATGTTGACAACCAAAGGACTATAAAACTGGTGAAGAATGGTATAGTGAATAAAAGAAGTAAACATATTGATGTTCGCTATTATTATATACATGAGAAAGTTAATGAGAGAAAATTGGAGATTAAATACTGCAATACAAACGAACAAATTGCAGATATCTTCACAAAACCTCTACCAAGAGAAAAGTTTCAAAAATTTAAAAAATTTCTAGTTCAAGAATGTGAAGATTAGTAGCTAAACTAAATGTTTAGTTTAATTTATTTTGTTTTTTGAAAAGTTATCATTTGTTACATTATGGATTACGGGAAGGTGTTGAAAGAAATCTAATCTATAATGTGTGTTGGTGTCCATAGACGCAAAAACAGTTGACAGAATATAAAATAAATAAAACTGTCAGTCACTTGTAATTCTTGATAATTGTAATTGTATTAATCGAATAATAAAGATATAACTGGATTTCTCGTTTACTAAACATATTCAAAAATTGTCACTGATCTTTATGTTGCCCTGTTGCAACGGGAACCCTAGATAATCAATGATTCTGTGTAAAAACTTCCACTTGTCTATTTTTAGGTTAAGGTTGTGTTTCTTAACCACTGCCATAACTTCTCTTAATGTTGACATGTTTTCCTCTATTGTCTTTGTTCCAATCAAAATATCATCCATGTATATTTGGATCTTTCTTTTGTTAACCAATTCTGCAAAAATTGTGTTGATGTATCTTTGGAACACTGCTGGGCTATTCGTTAATCCAAAAGGCATCTTCAGACACTCAAATTGTCCATTGGGTACGACGAACGAAGTGTACTTTACCGAGTTTGGGTCTATTCTGAAATAGTGCGCATGCGCCAAATCACTTATAAGGTCCTCAATAACAGGTAAAGGGAAACTGTCTCTGACCATTTTGTCGTTGAGCCTTCGGTAATCAACACACATTCTACTCTCGCCATTCTTTTTTTTTGACCAGCACCATTGGACTTCAATAATCGGAAACACTGGGTCGAATTACGGTTTTCTCCAACAAATCTGTGATTATTTTCTCCAAAGTTTCTCGTTCACTAAATGACAATATTCTAGGGGATGAAATCACTGGTTTATCATCTTTTAGGACTATTTTCATGGTCGTTATCGAACTGTTGTCTTGACATAAAGAGTTTTTGGCGTCTGTCACAAGGTCATGAATTTGTTTTCTACATTTCTGGTCGATCTGAGGTCCTATATCATTTTCTGGTTCTGTCTGGTCAGGCGTCTGTTTAAATACTAAAACGCCATCTTCGGACAAAAAACTAGCTCTGCTCAGGAAATCTCTTCCAATAATGAGATCTTCGTTCATAGTGTTGAAGTTTGTTAGAATGTTGTCAATGTCAAAATATAAAATATTATATTATTTTATTATCATGTACGTTTAAAAAGAAACAGAATAAAAAATGATAGTCATAAGTATGACATAAAAATAACAAACTGTATTTTAAATTGGTGCATCAACACAAAGAAATATTCAACGATTTAAGATCAAAACTCAATTAATTTATTAGAAACTTTAGCAGGTTATGGGTCTAGTAGAGGTTTCTGAATATTAGTTTGTGTGTTTATGAAAAATGGCTTCCAAGGAAGAAGTTCAATTATCAAACTTAAAGATGGTGCATCGTTCCCTTTGTGGGAAAAGGAAATAAAGATAACCTTTAAAGAAAAAAAACTAAACAAGATTGTAGAAGGTACAGAAAAAAAACCCACTACAGATGAAAAGAAGATAGAAGAATGGGAATCTAAGGATGCTCTTGCTCAATACTACATTCTAAGGACTGTTGAGACCGTCGTTAAGTCTCATATTTTGTCGTGCCAAGATGCATCTGAAATGTTCAAAACATTGACTCAAGTATATAAGAAAGATACAGAGCAGCAGAAAAGTAATTACTATCTGAATTCTTCAGTTTTAAATTCAACAAGTCTTTGGATGTCATGTCCAATATAGCTGCAATACAAAACCTGGTTTTTCGATTAAATTCCCTGAATACACCAATTGACAACACAATGACAATGACAACAATAATTTTGGCGCTTCCTGAAGAGTACAAACATTTCTCTAGTGCCTGGGATTCAACGTCCAAAGAAGAAAAGAAGATTGATAACTTGAAATTAAGACTTATTGTTGAAGAAGAAAAAATTAAAAGTTGAAGTGAAGAGCCAATGGTGGCTTAGAAGGTTTATGCCAATAATAATAACGGTAAATTTTCACTTTAGCGACTTTTCCGAAAAACAGCAGGAAAGTTGCCAAAATGTCAAAAATAGGTGTGGAGGGATGTAAAAGTTTATAAACAATCGGCGCAGGGTGAAAAAGTTGTATAATTATCGCGTAATTAATAAAAAAGGGGCTGATAACCGTAATTTTCTGTCAAAAAGAACATGCAGCGAGCCAAAAACACGTATCTAATAGACGTAGAATTTGAAAGTGGAAGTGAAAAAGCGTGAATTATGAAAAACAACGTCATAAATTGCGGAAAATGCAATTTTTAAAATCAGGTAATTTGAGGTTATGACGATTAGCTGTCATCTTGGTTATGCAGGTACACTATAATGGGCAATGAGCGAAACCAACCCAAACTTAACAACCCAACCCAAGCGACCCCGCCCCATTAATCTAACAATAATGCACAAAGTGACAGCAATGCTACATGACTGTAAATTAAGCAACAAAATGTGGGGATATGCTACTGAAACAGCTGTATATTTAATTAACAGAAGCCCCTCAATTGTAATATTTTTATAATGATACAATAGTCAATAACAATAATAAAAGCAGCTATTATTTATCTTACATCTCTCTTCTCAATAAAGAAGAATATACAACAAAATATTTTAAGTTAGGTATTATTTACATAATAAAATCTTTAAATCTAGTTGGTAAATTAACAGAACGATGTGAACGATTTACATCTTCATTGTTTTCCAAACTAATATTATCTTCTTCAGTAGTATAATTGGATATTAATTGGATATTATCCAATGGATAAGTTATTTGACAATCTCTTTCTTGCAAATATGTTACCATTAATATTAAAATCGTAATCATCTTCATTATTATATCTTGGGGCGTTTTTAGTAAACTTTAAATGTACTCTGTTTCTTCTTACAATATTTCCTTGTTCATTTTTAACCAAATAAGAGCGCGGCGGATATTCTAACTTTTTTACTATTTTACCTCTTTTCCAATTTTTCCCATCATTTATTAACACAAAATCATTTTTGTTTAAAGGTTTTAATGATCTTGCTTGCTTGTCATAATACATTTTTTGAATTTCTTTGCTTGCTATTTTTTTTTAATTACATCTTTTTGAATAATTGAGCAGGTGAGCATCCAACACTTTTTAGGGGTGAATTTCTGTATTCCATCAACATTAAGTAAATATCAGAAGATTTTTGGTATGAGTTTTTTAACATTGTTTTAACAATATTTACTCCTTTTTCGGCTAGACCATTGGATTGTGGGTATCTAGGACTGCTAGTTATAAGATTTATATCCCAATTTCTTGCAAATTCCTTAAATTCATGACTATTGAACGGCATATTATCTGACATAATTTCTTCTGGAATTCTATTTCTGGCAAATATTTCTTTTAATGCTAAAATAACATGAATAGCGTTTTTTAATTTTAATTCTTTAACTTCGATCCAATTGGAAAAATAATCTATCAACACAATATAATCTTTTTGATTAAATTCAAATAGGTCCATAGCAATTTTTTCCCAAGCTCTTGATGGCAAAAGATGGGGTATTAAGGGTTCTTTTTGATTTTTATTCTGAAATTGTTTACAAATTTAGCAATTATTAATTAATTCCTCAATTTGAACAGATATTCCAGTCCAGTAATATAAATCTCTAGCCTTATGTTTAGTTTTCTCAATGCCTTGATGGCTTTCATGTGACTGCTTCAGGATAACATTTCTTAATAATGTTGGTACTATTAAAGGATTGTTATAAAAAATCAACCCATTTGATTCAATAAGATCGCTTTCAATTTCCAATAAATTTTCACATTTTCTGTACATTTATCTTTGCATTTTGGCCAACCCTCTTTAATATAAATTGAAACTTGTTTTAGAGTTGAATCTTCTTCAGTTGATTTTTTAAATTCTTTTCTTTTTAATTCGCTAATTGCTAGATGCTTTTCTATGCTATGCACAATATTTAGCATTTCTGGATCTTCTTCCACTTGGTCATTTAGAAATGCTCTGGACAATGTATCTGCAACATAAATTTCTTTCCCAGGTTTGTATGAAACTTCTGTATAAAATTTCATAATTTTTAAAATCATTCTTTGCATTCTGCTCGAAATTTAAACTTTTATTTCTCTGATATCTCGGTTATTTTTTTAACAGCATACTTGGAAATGATTTCTGCCTTGGCATAAAAAACATAGCTTTCCAAAGGCAGGACAGCTTCTTCTCTCATGGATTTTGTTACAAAACTTGCATTTAAATCTGAAACCTTCTGATTGCTCCTTCTGTGTGGTTTTTGTCCATTGCTTTTGTACTGGTTCAATATTCTTACTTTCATCATGGAAAACTTCAAATTGTCTATCTCCAAGTTCGGCCGCTATGCAAAACTGAATTACCTTATCTAAATTCATTTCAGATTCTCTTAAAAGTCGTTTTTGTAAATTTTTGTTAAAAATTCCACACACGATCCTATCTTCAATCAGTCTATCTCTTAATGTTCCAAATTCGCATGTTTTTACTTTGTTTTGCAGTTCGTTCAAAAAAGATTCAAATGTTTGATCTTGTTTTTGAAAAACATTAAAGAAATTATATCTTTCAATTGTTAAATTTTTTTTAGGAATGCAATATTTATCAAATTTAGTAAATACAGTCTTAAAACTATCTTTACTTTCTTCATTGATAAATGTAAATTGTCTAATATTTCTTGACCATCATTTCCAATTAAATTAATCAATATAGCAATTTTCCTTTTATCGCTAGCTTCTTCTAAATTTGCTGCATACACGTCATAAAATTTGTTTTCCAATTAATCCATTCCACTTTTGGAATTACTATTATATTTATATTTTCAGGCTTATTAAAACCAGCTTCCATTATCTTTTTAACACCTAACACCAAGTAATATTTTTATAATGATACAAAATATATATTTAGTTTAACTTTTAATAATGACCAATTTATTGACAAATTATTCTAACATTGATTTGTCTAACATAGGTAACAATAGTCAATAACAATAATAAAAGCAGCTATTATTTATCTTACATCATTAGCTGTGGATGTAACACCCGCTGAAAAGTGGTATGGTTATAAACCAGATCTATCAATACTTGCAATTTTACTAAAGTTTTGGGTCATTTAAAAAAACTTGATGAAAGGAAAAGGTATTTTTGTAGGCTATTCCAATGTTGGATACAGAATTTGGAACCCTAAATCAAAAAAAATATATGTTGCAAGAGATGTTCATTTTACCAATGAATGTGAACAAGAAGATAATGAAGTTTTTTCAAGAGCTGAAATAAATATTCTTGATATGATTGACAAAGAAAATAAACAAGAGCAACATGAAGAAGAACAAGATCATGAAGATGAAGAAGTAATAAATGAAGAACAAAATCAAAGACCTCAAAGAGCAACAAAAATGCCTGATAGATATAAGGATTATGTAATGTATGGCTTGCCAACTCAAGAGTCTCTTACTTATGAAGAATGTATGCAAAGTGAAGATAAGGAAAAATGGATTAAAGCTATTAAAGAAGAAAAACAAAGTCTCATGCAGAACAACACTTGGGATCTGGTCGATGAGATAAATGCTAAAGGAAAGGAAATCGTTACTACAAGTCGTTGGCTGTTCAAAATTAAAGACGATGGTCGTTACAAAGCAAGACTGGTAGCTCGTGGCTGTCAGCAAAAACAAATTTTGGATTATGCATGCATTTACAGTGCAGTTGTACAATCAAACTCATTGAGGATGTTGCTTGCTATTGCTGCATCTGAAAATTTAAAGATAAGTACTTTTGATGTTAAATCAGCATTTTTGTATGGACAGTTGAATGAAGAGATTTACATGCGACTTCCAAATGACATTCAAGAGGAAGATATGCAGATTAAGAAAGTCGTTGTATGGGCTTAAACAAGCTCCTCATCAGTAGTTCAAGCGTTTAACGGATTTTCTTAAATCAGAAGGACTAAAGCAATTGCAAACTGATCAATGTGTATTTAAAATAACGAATTCCAACAGCTAGCTGTTTGTTGCCATTCATGTGGATGATGGTATAGTGATAGCAGAAGAAAACAATCAAGTCAAGAAAATCCAAAACAAAATGAGTCAATAATTTGAAATAAAAATAAATTATAAACCTGAGAGTTATCTGGGAATGCAGATTTCTCAGGGGGAAAATGGAGTCACAATAAATCAAAGCAAGTATGCCCGACAAGTTGTTAAAAAGTTCAACATGGAAGAAGCCAAGCCAACAGAGACTCCCATTTCTCATCAAGATAAATCTGCAGACAACGAAAAAAATATTGTTACTGATTACTTATATCAAGAGCTTGTGGGAAGTCTTCTTTACCTTTCTATCAAGACTCGACCAGATATTATTTTTGCTGTGAATTAGGCTAGCAGGTATACAAGAAACCCTATAAAACAAGATGTGATAAATGTGAAGGAATAATGAGGTACATTAAAGGGTCATGTGCTGATGGAATTCATTATTTTAATGGTAATACAAATGTTTATACTGTGATTCTGATCTTGGAGGAGATAGAGAAAACAATAAAAGCACCACTTGATATGTTATGTTTTATGCAAATGGGCCGATAGTGTAGTGTTCCCGTAAGCAGTCTCTGGTTGCACAATCTACAGGAGAAGCAGAGTACATCGCTGCTGCCCAATGTTGTAAGAAGATGAAATATGTTAAATCTGTTTCGGAAGAAATGTTGTCAAGAATAATTGAAGTTAATCTTTATGTGGACAGTCAGAGTTGTATTAAAATGGTTAAAGCAAATCAGCTGACACGAAAATGTATCTACATCGATATGAAGTATCACCTGAACAAGATGAGTACAAGAAAGGCTGGTTTAAAATTTTCTACTGCCAGACTGATGATAACAAAGCTAATGTTTTCACTAAACCATTGCATCCTGTAAAATTTAAATCTTTAAAAACAAACTCATGAACTGTGAATAGTGATTGATATTTTTTTGCAGAGAGTGATTGTTAATGGTTTATTTTATTTTATATTATTCCATTGAGGGAGTGTGTTGAAGTTTGTTAGAATGTTGTCAATGTCAAAATATAAAATATTATATTATTTTATTATCATGTATGTTTAAAAAAGCAAAATAAAAAATGATAGTCATAAGTATGACATAAAAATAACAAACTGTATTTTAAATTGGTGCATCAACATAAAGAAATATTCAACGATTTAAGATCAAAACTCAATTAATTTATTAGAAACTTTAGCACATAGTTCCAGGTGGTACCACAACAAATTGCATTTTAAATATGCAGTTATTATTATATTTAACAACACTTGCTTGTTACTTGTAACCTTGGAGTTATTGATTCCCACTAGTATGCATTTTTCTGATAACATCTCTTTTGGTACTTGTTGTTCTTTAATCAAGTTCTTCTGACTTCCAGTATCGATGAGAGTCTTCAACTTATTTGTCCCATTTACTTTTATCATTTTGTGGTAGCTACTGTCGCTATAAACTTGAATATTCATAGTCGATTTTTGAAGTTGTTCAATTTTTAACTTGGCAACATGACCATACGACTTACATTTGTAGCATAATGGTTTGCCATCCGCATTTCTGTCTGGTGGTCTCTCAGTTGTGTTAGTCTTGTTGTGAACTCTTATATTCTTTCTTTAGCTTTTCATTTTTTCGTCTTCTGGTCTGTATCTTTGTTTGTTATTCTTAATGCGCTCGGTTCTCTGTACATTCAATCTTTCATGGTTAACTATGTCATGCAGGAGTTCATCTGGATCCTTGTGATCACGTGCTGCCATTATGGAACACAAATCTCTGCTCCATAGGCCAACAAGCACTTGTCCTTTAACGTCACTAAACTGTAAACCAACATCTTGACACAGTTTTACTTTCTCATGGAAATACGAATTTGTCGATTCTTTTGTTGTGTTCGTTCTTGCATTAACTGCCATTTTACTGGTAAACTTTCTGTCGAAATAAAGGTCTTTCTAAATGCTTCCTTAAACGAATCCCAATCTGTTATCATGCTAGACATTCTTTTTATCCAATGTGATGCACCGCCTTTTTTTAGATGTGTACGTGCTGTCTCGAGTGCAAAAAAATCTGGCGAAGTTGTTGCATGGAGTTAAAAGCATTCAACCACTCTTAAGTTTTCGTGCTTGATCCTTCTCCATCGTAGGTACCAATACTCTTTGTTAGATCGGGCATTATATGGTAAGAATTTGTGTTCAAAGTCGGGGATGGGGTCATGAGTCTCGCAAACATCATTATCTTATCTCGTCTCTTATTTTCTTCAAGCATAATTTTGATTAAGTAATTTGTCTAACCCTCAAATTCACCGTTTGTGTGACTCATTTTAGATAGTTATAATGTTGATGCCCCGAAAGTATTGGAACACCGGATAAAATGCCCTTACAGATAATGAGATTGTGTCGAAAATCGAAAGTCAAAACCACTTACAAAATATGAATATATGGATTAAGTCAGTGATTTTAATGGTAGCAATATTATTATGGGAGATTTTAATTTTGACCTACTAAAACAGACTTTTTATGGCAATAAAATAATCAGTGATATATTTAAAAATCAACATAAAGAACAAACTCTCGATATTATAACCTATAAAAGATCTTTAAAAACTATAATTGCGACAGGTTACAGCAAGAGCTAATTAACATTGACCTGAACAATAGTATCTCTGAAGTAAATCTTTTAGCCAATTATTTTATTACAGATGTCAAAAGGATAAAAAAATTTCAAAAACAAAAATATTTAGACAAAACATGGATAAATAATAATGCAGGAAAGGGACGTAGAGAAAAAAAATATTATGTTGTAACCATAGACCACAATATTAATAACCCTAAAGAACTTTTTTAAAAACCTACAAACTCTTTTACCTGGAAAAAAACAAACCATATGTAAATGTAAAAACCTACAAACGCTTTTACCTGGAAAAAAACAAACCATATCAGACGAAATTAGTTTTGATTCGGAAATAGTCAAAGAAGAGACAAACATAGCCCATAAATTTAATAAATATTTCGTAAATAGTATTGACCAGAGACAAGGGTAAGAGAGACGATTCTTTAAATAGGAATTTCGGTCAACAATTTAGATGGGCATGGCTGCACACAGATTTCAATGTAAATCGGTTTCTGCGCATTTGTTGGCAGCCCTGTATAAAACTGGAGATTAGGGAAATAATGCAGTAAAGGGACGTAGAGAAGGAAAAATATTATGTTTAAACCATAGACCACAATATTAATAACCCTAAAGAACTTTGTAAAAACCTACAAACTCTTTTACCTGGCATGGCTGCACACATATTTCAATGTAAATCGGTTTCTGCGCATCTGTTGGCAGCCCTGCACAAAAAAGGCGCAACTATGTTCTTTACTGTAATTTACTGTCGTCCGACAGTATGCTGTCAGTAAATACTAAAAGATTTTCTGTGGTTTTGTTTATAAATTTTATTTATTATTAAATAATATTTATTATTTTATTTAAGTTATTATACCTTGTTATATTTAGCAGATTGTCAATTATTGTAAAATGACATTATTTAAGGTCAAAGTAAGTAAATTAAAATAAGTATGTGTGATAAAATTATTTTCTTCCCTAATTCAATTTGATTTATTTTTATATAATATAAACTATATATATATATATATATATATATATAGATATATATATATATATATATATATATATATATATGTTGTAACTGACATGTCTACAATTAGCACATAGCACAATTAATCCATCTAAAATAAATAATAATTACAAAAAACAAATTCGCTTTCTTATAAGATACAAGTGTTTTAAAGTGTTTTTTGCTCTAAAAACTAAATCATTTCTTTTGAATATTCTTTTATGAAGATATGTTTTACATTTACCATTCTACTAAAAATAACAAATCAGTTCAGTCACACTTTACATCCGAATTTCATAATAACTGTGTTGTTAAACGGTATTTAAAGTAATGGCAAATTTAAACAGACTGGATACAAGGATACATTTAACGGATGCGGAAGTTCATTCCGTGGTCCTTCTTCTGTGTGAGAGTTTCTGAAATCCTTGGAGTTGCCCATGTTATAAAATTAGCGGGAAACTAGAGCAATAAAAAGCACACGTTCTGTTTAAGTGTTCAGCATAGACTGAGTTTTATTGTAAGAGTATAAGGGGTACACAAATTTACAAAGTTTGATGCACTACTCATAGATGGCATTAATATATTTGGCTAAATAATAAAATTATTTCAACACTCCCACTAGCACAATATATTACATTACATTAATTACTCCTAACTCATCCAAAAATTTATAATGTTTAGCTGCACATAAGCTCTTTGTTAAAATATCAGCAGGCATGTCAGCTGTTTGCAAATATTCCAGATTAACAAGGCCATTTGCCACTGAATCTCTAACAAAATGGTGCTTAATATCTATATGCTTAGATCGTTTGTGAAACATGGGATTTGCAGACAGCTTCTGCGCGCTTTGATTGTCATTAAACAAGGTTACAGCTTCAGACGCCCCAAATAATTCTAAAAGCAAATTTTTGAAGTAAATAGCTTCCTTTGACGCTTCTGACAATGCTTCTTGAACAGTGGTAGGATCATCATCAATATTCGGGTCAAAACACAAGTAAGTGTAATAATCAGGGAAAGCTTTTGGTTTCTTTTGTCTTTGGGATCGCTTTACTTCTGGTACATCTATTATTTCCTCTGGTGAATATTCACTATCAGAGCTTTCTCCAGTATCAATTTGAGAATTGTCATGAAGTTCTGCAACTTCATCTGGGAAACTATCATTCACATCTTCATTTTTAGTTTCTCCCACTGAAACTATTACTACCTCATTTTCATTACATGAAGAATGATTCGTGTGACTCTCATTTTCAAATCCAATAACATCTCTGCTCGTAGTTATTAGGTTATTAACTGGATCGTAGACCCTATAACCTTTTATATTTTCACCATAACCAACCAGGATTTTCTTCTGAGACTTCTTATCCCATTTTAGTCTCTTTTCTTTAGCAACATGGACCATTGTTACACTGCCAAAAATCCTAAAATTACTAATATTCGGATTTTTACCTGACCACATCTCATATGGAGTTTTGTCACCCAATCCTGATACTGTACATCTATTTCGGACATAAACAGCAGTGTTTACAGCCTCTGCCCAGAACTTTTTTTCTAATTTTGCATCAAAAATCATACATCTGGCCTTCTCAACTACACTTCTGTTTAACCTCTCTGTCAAACCATTTTGTTCCAGTGTGTATGCATTGGTTTTTTGATGAATTATTCCATGAGACTGCAAAAAATTATCGAAATGATGGCTAACAAACTCACCCCCATTGTCAGATCTAAAAGTTTTAATTTTCAAATCCAGTTGGTTTTCGGCAAGGTTTTTAAAAGTTTTAAATCGTTCAAAAACCTCATCTTTGTTTTTCAAGAAATATACAAATGACATCCTTGTGAAATCATCGACCAGAAGAAGAAAATATCTCGAACCACCTATGGATTTTGTTTCCATTGGGCCACAAACATCACCATGAACAACTTCTAAGGGTCTTTCAGCCCTTGTGTCTTTGTGTTTAAATGGTAATCTAGCTTGCTTACCTTCACAACATACGACACAGTTGCATTTTCCCAGTTTGTTTTTATCAGAGCAAATCAAACCTTCAACTGAACCATTTTTCATCTTTTCAAAATCCATGTTGTTTATGTGCCCCAGTCTTCTATGCCACATTTCACTTGATACTGTTAAAAGACAATGCTCTTCTGGCTCTTGATAAACGTTTAACTTGTAAACTCCACCAACAAGATCAGCCGTAGCAATAAGTTCTTTTCTCTTTTTAAAAATCTTGCAACTATCAGTTTCAAAACGAATATCATTTCCATTTTTAACAATAATGTCATAAGTCTTATTATTCACAGTTGTCTTTATACTAGCATCTCCAGAGATTATAACAGGCACTAACGACTTATTAGCCACCATAATCTCACTAGTATCACAGGACAAAGTTCTTTGAAACAACCTTTCATCTACAACAATATGTGAACTAGCCCCCGAGTCGACGTACCAATCTGTTTTTTTGTAATCGCCGTTAAGGAACACGACACTGAAAGCATTTTGAGTCTTATTCTGCTTCTTATCTTTCCATAACGGACAGTTGTTACGAAAATGTCCAGACTGTTTACATTTGTAGCACTTAACCTCTCTTTTTTCGTTACTGTCATTTTTCAATTCTTTGTTGCCAACTGAACGGTTTTTACTTTTGAAGTAAAACGCGCTACCTGTTTTACCGGCACAGTCATCTTGCATGTCTAGAAGCTTGGTTTTAATGGAATCTGTTGTAATCGCAATTTCCGAATGCTCAATAGCCATTATCATGGGCATGAATTTTTCAGGAAGTCCTGCCAGCAACAACGAGCCAATCCACTCATCATTAATATCAAAACCCGTACCTCGAAGTCTCTGACTGGTCTCCACGATTTGATTCACGTACGACACCATCGAATCGCAGTTGTCCAGCCTCGTTGAGATTAACACGCGAAGTAAACTGATTTTTCTTGTAAACCCGGAATCGTCAAACATCGATCGTAGCTTGTCCCACAAAGATTTTGTGGTTTTCGCCTCTTTTATATGGACATACAGCGACGGATCTATAGTCAGTATCAATTTTGCTTTTGACTTGCGGTCTTCTTTGATTTTTTCAGTTTCTGTACTTACTGGTTCAGTATTAATATACTTTTTTAGCCCTTTTAGAACCAAGAAATTTTCGGCTGCAAACGCCCAATCGTCATAATTTTCACGTCCTTTTAGTTTTGGAACCGTAACTAAATAGCTGGACGACATCGTCTTCAATACACTTAAACAACTTCTACGTAAATTCTTTTAAAAAACGACTCTAGAATTTTCCACACCGCGTGGTCTGGGCACATAACCTGTTATAAAATTAGCGGGAAACTAGAGCAATAAAAAGCACACGTTCTGTTTAAGTGTTCAGCATAGACTGAGTTTTATTGTAAGAGTAGAAGGGGTACACAAATTTACAAAGTTTGATGCACTACTCATAGATGGCATTAATATATTTGGCTAAATAATAAAATTATTTCAACAGCCCAATCCTCCGTGAGTCATGGCGTCATGGCCAAGGACGTCATAGGGTCACAAATGCGGTAGAAGATCGTTTCTTGCCCGTAGAAATCGAACTGTGACAGCTAAAGGATTGCAAATTGCTCTACAGCGTGTACATAATACCCGGATTTCGGATCAAATAGTGAGAAATTGACTTCAAGAAATAGGTTTAAGAGCTAGACGACCCACAACAGGCCCTCGTTTAACCAGTGAAGGCGACTTGCTTTTGCGAGAGAAAATATGGATTGGACACAAAATCAGTGGGCTAATGTACTCTTCTCGGATGAGTCCAGATACACACTTTGATAGACGTCTTAGAGTGTGGAGAACTCCAGGGACGCGATTTCACTAATGTAATATTCGCCAGTTGGATGCTTTTGGCTGTGGTGGAGTGATGGTATGGGGTGAAATCAACTCAAATGCAAGCACCGAGTTGCACATAATCGAAAATGGAACTTTAAATGCAGAAAGGTGCATTAGAGATGTTCTGGAACATTTTGTAATGCCTTTCGCCCCATTTATCGGAGCCGACTTTGTTTTTATGCACGATAATGCACGTCCGCATACTGCACGCATAGTTCAACAATATCTTCAGACTGTTCAAATCGAGACATTAGTGTGGCCGGCTAGATCGCCTGATCTAAATCCAATAGAGCATATGTGGGATGCCCTTGGAAGACGTGTACGTCCCAAGTATTCTAGGCGAGCTATCTGAGGCTCTAATCGAAGAGTGGGATAATATTCCGGTTCAGTATGTCCAAGATTTAATTGACAGCATGGAATGACTATGTAGAGCAGTTATTAGAGCAAGAGGAGGAAATACGGAGTTTTAAAAGTTGCACAATAACTTTTATTTGAGAGTTTTACATTTTTGTTTTACCAAGTTTAAAAATAAATTTTATTTCAATACATAAATTTGGTGATTTATTTAAAATTACACTTCCATAAACCGGTGTGTTTATATTGTTTCACATTACAATGATATTACAATCACAAATTTAATAACATTAAATTATTATTGGTTTTTAGGAATATGCAATAATGGGGTAGTTAAATTTTTTCTGACCTATACTTTTTATGGTTTTATTCAAGGCGTTTTGTAATATTAAACATTTCTATGAAATCAGAATTTCAATTGAGTTTACCGTTTTCGAGATAGATAGATAGATGTATTTCCAAAAAATATAAATTTTTATGACGTCACAAACCTCGCCATGTGACCAACATTCTAAGATTTCTATTGGTTGAAAATTACCCTGTTGTCAAGTTGTCTTGTTAATGATTTCATTCGGTTATGTCAGAAAATACCCGAAGAGGTTATGTACAAATACGTCACTGTCAGTTGAGTGAAAGATGGTCATCAAATTCATTAAGTACCTTGATATTTTAGAGTCCAAGATATATCTAAAAGAATATAAAGAACTAGGCATTATACTAATGAAATGCATTTACGACAAAATATGATTATAATTATAGGTACTTACTTTATTTGTTTAAAAGCTCCAATGTTCAATGTAACCAACCATTCCACAAGATTCCTCTGCTTTGGAGTCCGTTATTAATAAATCACTTATCTAATATCAATTACAAATAACATAACAATAACATTGATTTTCAATAATCTTAATTTAAAAAAAACATAACCCGAAAAAAAGAAACGTAAAAATCAATTCTTCTTCTTCTTCTCAACTAAAATTATAGATCAAGTGGTTTTAAAACTAAAACACATCCGTGTATTGATATAGTTGGAGGTAGTATTACTTTTAATTTTAAGAAAACTTATGTTTTTGTCTTGTATATTCATCCTAGAATTTCATATATTGAGCTGGATACATTTTTAAATCTTTTTCATGAAACCATTATCCTCAAAGACAATTCAATTATACTAGGTGACTAACATTCCGCATTTTAATAACGTTATGGTTAATGATAATAGTCGAAAGATAATGGTGGACTTTTTAGAATTTTCAGATATGTCTCAATTTAATAATATCGTAAACGTTAATAATAGACTATTGGATCTTGTTATTGGCAATGTAAAATGTGAGGTAAGTAGAGAGTCTCACCCCTTATTAATCGAAGATATGTACCATCCAGCATTAGTTGTGATCGTTATGTTAATTAAAGAAAATGTGCCAAGTTTTCCAAAGGTTTCTGATAACCTAAAATATAACTTTAAAAAAGCTAATTTTCACGGACTTTATATGGCTCTGCTTAATGTTTACTGGACTTTTTTGCACAATTTTAAAGATATTAATTTGGCTTGCGATGAATTTTATAAAGTTATTTATGATATTTTTAATTTGTTTGTTCCCAAATTTAATTTCAGAATTAATTTATCGGTTAAATACCCAAATTGGTATACACCCGATATTATTAATAGCATTAAACAAAAAAATAAATACCATAAAAAATTTAAAAAGTCTCAAAATGAAAATGATCTTTTAATGTTTCAGAACCTTCGAAGATCTATAAAATCTAGTATTAGAGATGCGTACAAAAACTATATAAACAAAATTGAAAATTGAATTTTATTAACTCCAAAAAAGGTCATACAAGAATTCCAGGCAAATTATATGATAAAACTGGTCAATGTTTTGATTCTCCAGATACTCGTCAATGCTTTTCAAAAGTATTTCCAAAGTGTTTACTTGACGACAAATAACACTAATAAGATTAATAATAAAAATGCTATACTTCTTCCAATATTTTAATAAATGAACTAAACGAAAATGATATACTGAGAGAAAAAATGTTGTAGAATCATTCAAAACGATAATAATTCAAAGGGATTCAAATATGTTTTGGCGTCATTGGTGTGTCCCATTAAAATAATAGGTTTATAACAATTGTATAATACATATCTTTTTGAAACAACGTTGAGAAAGGCATTGAAATAAATATATATTTTTTTGTATATATATTTTTAAGAGGGTACACTTTAAAAGTGTTTAAAAACATTGTAAAACTGTTCGGAAATGAATATAAAACTACAAATTTTTCTATTTGAATCAAATTTACCCGATTAATTAAATTAATATAATTTCATATGCTTTTCATGACATGATATTTCTCTGGGTGTATAACTCAGGCAATAAAAAAACTTAAAAACAAAGAAACATCGGGTGATGATCAGATTCCTTCTTATTTAATCAAAGACTGCTTACAAATATTTTGCAAGCCACTGTTATATTTGTTTAATCTATCCTTAAATACATCAACCTTTCCAGATATGTGAAAGGTAGCCCGATTGTGTCCAATATTTAAGAAGGGTGATAATAGTTTAATTAATAATTACCGACCTATAGCTATTTTATCAAATTTTTTAAAGGTTTTTGAAATGTCTTTATATATGCGTATCTACCCATCAGTCAAAAACTCTATTTCTTTTCACCAACATGGTTTTATGGAAAACCGTTCAAAGTTATCGAATTTGACTTATTTTACCCAATTTACCTCTGAAGTACTGGATAATCGTGGGCAGGTAGATGCCATATATACAGGCTTTTGATCGGATATGTCATCCTATTATTATTTCTAAGCTTGAGTTATTTGGTTTTTCGGAAGCACTTCAGAACTTTTTTACATCCTATTTAAGTAATAGATACCAGTATGTTTCCTATAGTGGTTTTAAGAGTTTAAAGTTTTTATCAACTTCTGGTGTACCACAAGGCTCTAATCTAGGTCCTCTTCTTTTTACAATTTTCATAAATGACATAGGCGACGATATTGTTTGTGAAAGACTTTTGTTTGCCGATGATTTAAAAATATTTAAAGAAATACGCAGTGTTAATGACTGTAAGGCCCTTAAAAATGATTTGTGTAAGATCGAAGACTGGTGCAGGAAAAACCAGTTGGGTCTTAATGCAAACAAGTGTAAAGTAGTCACATATACTAAAAAAAAGAAAAAAACATTCTTTGATTACACCCTAAACCTAAGTTTACTTTTCCGTGTCACCGCCATTGAAGACCTGGGAGTATTATTTGATAGCGAATTAAATTTTCTTAACCACATTAATAGCATAATAACATCTGCCAACAGAACCCTTGGTTTTATAATTAGAAATACCAAAAACTTTAAATGTCAATTGGCGTTTAAAACTCTTTATTATTCATTTGTACGGTCTAAGCTTGAGTATGGTTTTCTAATTTGGAATCCAATATACTCTACTAATATAAGTAACTTGGAGAAAATTCAACGACGGTTTTTAAAATTCCTCTCTTTTAAATAAAACGGTGCATATCCAGATCAGGGTTATGATCACTTAACTCTTTTGAATGAATTCGGGTTTAGTTCCCTGCAGTTAAGGAGAGCCACGTTAAGTGTACAATTTTTGTACAATTTGGAACATAACAAAATTGACGCTCCCCTACTACTAAATCAAATAAATTATTTAATACCAAGAAATACTCGTACCAACCTTACATTTTACTGCCCCAACGCTAGGTCGAATATTATTCTTAAGTCACCATTTTATTTTATGTGCAAAAATTTTAATGTACAGGTACTGCAATAAATGTGACATTAACTTCAATAGCATTGGTTTTATAATAATTATTCAATTATTGATATGTAAAAAATTTGTAGTCTAATCTTGTTATACCTCTTTTTGTATTTATATTTTTTTAATAATATTAGGACTTATTTTAATTTCTTGTATGTAATTGTTCTGTAAATGGATTTTATATCTGTTGGACAATAAACGTTATTATTATTATTATTATTATTATTATTATTATTATTATTATTATTATTATTATTATTATTATTATTATTATTATTATTATTATTATTATTATTATTATTATTATTATTATTATTATTATTATTATTATTATTATTATTATTATTATTATTATTATTATTATTATTATTATTATTATTATTATTATTATTATAACGTGGCGCCATCTATCGTAAGAATCTTAAACTAAACACACTGGCAACCATAGAAAAAGCTGGCAACGTTGTCAATAGCCTAGTGACGTAATTAGGAGATTTTTTTTTGTAAATATCTCGAAAACGGTAAACTCGATTGAAATTCCGATTTCACAGAAATGTTTAAAATTACAAAACGCCTTGAATAAAACCATAAAAAGTATAGGTCAGAAAAAATGTAACTACCCCATTGTTTTGAGTGGTGTATTTGTTAAAATTTGAAAACTAATATCTTAAATTTTCAATATCAAATATCTTAGTACTTATCAAAAATTTATATGAAAAAACTTAATTTGATTTTTTTATTTCTCCTTAACAGCTCTTTATATTAGCGCATTAAAAAATATTTAAAAAATTTTAATTTTGAAAATCAGTATTTTTGCTCACCCTGTACAACAAAATTGATGTTTCTCAACGAGAGTCGTATTTATATAACAAGCAGAAGAAATTATGAGGAGTTAGTTTTCTTCGAAAAATTGAAAATAAATATGTTTACAAGTAGAGTTAAGTCCATCCTTGGCACATAGTATATATAATATTATTTTAGTTTTATATATTCTTTAAATTCTAGTTGTAAGTCATTTACCATTTACTTGTTTTATATTTTTTATTGCAAAACTGTTTAGCAGGCTTATTTGTTTATGTATAATATAAAAAGCTATCGGTTTAGCACATTCAATTTAATAATTAGTTATTAAACCCAATGAGATCAATAAAGCATTTAATGATTTTAGTAAAATTGTAACACCTATAAATTTTACAATATGTTTTTATAATACCGTAAAACGCATTGTTTACGAAATATTTGCAAAAGAGTTAAACAAAACTTTATGTAAATTTTTCTTAATTATTTGTTTAAACATAAAAAAGTTTATACAAAAATATTAATAATAAATTTTATTAAAAAAATTATGGGTATCTTTTTTATTTAAAGAGTTATAAGGACGGTTAAATTAGACAAAAATTGCATAGTTACATAGTCCATAAAAATGGCATTTAAAAATTGTTATAACTTTGTTATTTTTTGGCCTGCTAGATATTGAGTTACTACCACCATTTTTTGTTTTTCCGATAGTTACCATATTGAAATTTTACATGATTAGATTATAAAATAACAGGAAATCCAACGATGTATCATATATATATGTATACATAAGTTATGGCGGCTGTTTTAAAAACAAAGTGATGGAAATTTAAAACAGAAAAAAAATTGGATAAAAATATAGATTTAAGTGCATATTTACATGTAAAACTTTGTTTTAGATTTTTGATTTTGAAGGGTTTTTAGTTTTTTCAACCGCTGGCTTTTCTTTTAATTTATAAATTTCATGTTAATAGGCTTGTAATTACTTAAGTTTTTTCTAATTTAACCGACCTTGTAGCTCTTCAAAAATACCCATAGAAGTATACACATAGTAGAATACTTGGTGCACCCAGTATATGTATAATATATAAAAATTAACAAACAATTTAATTTACATTATGTAAAGAAGTAGTGCCGTTTTATAACTATTGTAAATTATTATTCAAGAGACGAATGTTTACTGTCATTCTCAAGATGTCAATCTTTAATAAAAAAACATTTGTTAAATCGTAATGTGGTGTCTATCATCACGTAAGAGGTGCAAAGGTAATACAATCTTTTTCTACATCAAACTTTGAAGTAGCCGCAGATTTTTGTGGGTAATTTTTATATGTATACCGCATATTTAAATTTTTGATGTATTATATATATAAAATTGAAGTATTACTTATATTAAATAAATTACAAGCATTATAATAACTATTTCATTGTTATTTAGTCTATACTATTTACTATCTAGTAGGTTTCACAAAATACCTAAAGTTCGTATTTGTTAATTTGTGTTGTGTTTTTAAAAGTTTTAATAGCTTAAAGAAATTTAAAAAAACGAATGAGAATATGGACATTTTAATCCAATGTATGAGTTTTATGGATTACTATGAATTTTTAACAGTATCTTATGAGGCGCACTTTGTCCGTAAATTATTTTTGTATATAAGAATATTTTTTATATATAAACTTTAAATTTCCTATATTATATAGAAACTTTTTAGTTCAGATACTAAAAAGCACTGTTGCCAGAGTGTGCCAATGAAAAGTTTTGGTCAGTGTTTCCAACATAACGTTTCGCAAGATCTAGCAGATTTTAATAAAGGTCAAGGAAAAAAAGATACTCTACTCTTACGGCTGACAATTTTTTTAACGGACAATTGAACATAATATCGAATGGTATTTGTCATAAGATTTGTACCTATACAAGGTGTCCCTAAACTTATTGGCATAAATTTAGGAAAAGATTGAGCAAGTCAAAATAAGACGAAAACCTAAATAAATATTTTTCCTAATTACTTCTGTTTCCAAGATACAGGGTGATAAAGTGTTACTTATCATATCAGTTTTTTTAATATAACTTCTACTATGCTGGTCTTGGTCGTGATATCTTGCGAACAATCACGTACTACCAAAACACATATTCACACATAATTACAATTGTTTGAGTGAACACAGTGTCGTAGAAACGGGGGTTGCTTTAAGCTTATTGTCCCATACAAACTTTGAGGTTAGGTTTTTATAACATTTGATGCAATTTTTCGATTTCATAGTTCGGCTACCATTAAAAAGGTGTACCTCTTAAACTTCGATAAAATAAACCGAGATATTAGAGATTACAATAATTGTCATATCGCATTATTTATAAGGATTAAAAGGTATATGATAACAAATTTTATTTTTTAATTGAAAAAACTAAAAAAGGCATTCCATGAGCCTCGGGACTTTTTGCCCTGACCTTCACATAAAAAAAAAATTGTTCTTTTCAATTAAAAAAATTATTATCATATACCTTTCAGTCCTTTAATGCGATATAACAATTATTGTAATCTCGAATATTTCGGAAACGGTTTATTTTATCGAAGTTTGAGAGGTACACCTTTTTAATAGTAGCCGAACTGAGAAATCGAAAAATTGCCTCAAATGGTATAAAAACCTAACCTCAAATTTTGTATGGGGCAATAAGCTTAAGCAACCCCTGTTTCTACAAAACTCTGTTCACTCGAACAACTGTAATTATGTGTGAATATGTGTTTTGGTAGTAAGTGACTGTTCGCAAAATATCACCTTTCCATATTAAAAAAACTAATATGATAATTAACACTTTATCACCCTGTATCTTTTAAACATACGCAATTAGGAAAAATATTTAATTAGATTTTCGTCTTATTTTGACTTGCTTAATCTGCTCCTAAATTTATGCCACTAAGTTTAGGGACACCTTGTATAATTTTATTTGTAAGAGTTCAAGTTTTTTTTTTAATTCTTAGTTTTTTTTTAAATTGACAAGAGAAGCAATACGTAAAAAATTTTAGTTTTTTTAAATACCTATTAGTAAAACCGAAGCCGTGTGTACTTAAAGAAATAGAGGCGACCAAAGAAGAGAAATGTTTTCTTCAATAAAAATAGACCAACCGTCCAATATATTACCTATAAGTATTTAAAAATCTAAAATCCTATACTTTTTGCTATCATTTTGTTCCGCTAGATCTGGCCGAAGATCCGTTATGTTGGAAACACTGACCAAAACTTTGCATTGGCACACTTTGGCAACAGTGCTTTTTAGTTGAATACCACAAAGCGCCCTCATTCTCAAGCGGCATTATCTGAACTAAAAAGTTTCTATATATATAGGAAATTTAAAGTTTATATATAAAAAATATTCTTATATATAGCAAAAATAATTTACGGACTAACGGCGCCTCATAGTATCTGGTTGTCGTAATATAGTTGTTATACTACTTTAATTGATACACTGTACACGTTAAACATATTTTATTAAATACAATATTGGAATACACGTTGACATCTGTCTGACAAGTATTTGTTCAATCATGGCTATTATGACACCTCCCCTTTTACAAAACTAACTAATACATAACAAAATCCCTAAACCTATGGGGTATTTTTATGTCTCTCTTATTACTAACTCTATCTGACACATTTGAACTAGTATTTGTCTCAAAATCTGCGTCATTCGCTTTAAAGTCTAAATCGGAATCTAATTCTAAATCTGGTTCTTCAACTACAACTGTTTTGTTTAGTGATTGCCTTAAGTGATTTGAGTTTCGTCTAAGTTTAGTACCCAGACTTGTTTCTATTTCATAAGACCTTGGTTCATCTAATTTTTTAACGATTGTACCTGGCTCCCATTTTCCCTTTACTCTGTGGACTATACTTTCACCCTCTTTAAAGTCTTCTTTTTCCCTTGCCTTTCTATCATAATATTTTTTATATAATTCCCGTTTTCTTTCTAAACCTTCATTGTAATTTTTTAAGTTTTCCGGTTTACTTAATAATAAAGGTAATTTAGTTTTAGTTTTTCTTCCTAATAAAAGCTCTGCTGGCGACCTTTTTAGCCCCGTTATTGGGGTATTTCGATACTCCATTAACCCTAAATGTAAGTCAGATTTTTTTATTATATTTTTAGCAATTTGAACCGCCCTTTCTGCTAAACCGTTGCTTTTAGGATATCGTGGGCTACTAGTTTTAATTTCAAAGCCCCACTCTCTGGCAAAATTTTTACACTGATAGGAGGAATATGGCATGTTGTCTGATACAACTATGTCTGGTATTCCATGAACTGAAAAAATCTGCTTAAAAGCATCTATTATATCTGAGCTTTGTTTATTTTTAAGTGGTATTATTTCTAACCATTTAGTTAAATAATCTATAACAACAACATAATTTTTATTTTTAGGAACTGTTTCTTTCCTTGAATAATTTTTATTTCCACTTAAAACTGCATTTATTTCAACTTTTTCACCATCTCTTACTATTTTGATTTGTTCCTTAGTTATTTCGGCATTTCTGCAAATTTCTGCTGCTCTATCAAGTTTTAAGTCTTCCACATTTAATAATTTCTCCTGTACTTTAAGGTCTCTTATTCCCAACACTATTTTGTCTGTTAGGACTGAATCCTCTTGGTCTCCGTACTCACATGACTTTATTAGTTTTTTTAAATCCCCATAAAAGTGCTCAAAAGGTTCATTCTCCTTCTGACTTCGCTTATTAAACACAAACCTCTCATATATTTTGTTTGACTTTGGTATGCAGTATTTTTTAAATTCTGCCACTACTTTTTTATACTCTTTCTTTTCTGTGTCACCTAATTTAAGTGTATTGTACACATCGATGCCTTCTTGTCCAATTAAATTTAACAGGATTGCTACCTTAACTGAATCTGTTTTACTGTCTTTTCCAGTGGCTTCTAAATATATCTCAAAAGCTTGCATAAATTTATTATAATTATCAGCTACATTGCCTTCAAATTTCAAAACATCTGGTATTCTACCCTCCATATTTTGAAGTCTTGTCTAATTATTAAACTTTACTTCGTACTTCTTACGTTTTATCCTTTATTTCGTAATTATTACGTTTTTTTTTTTTCTTTAATTCGCACTTCTTACGGCTTTTTCCTAATTGTTAGTTTGTTTTCCACGTGCACAATTTTATAAGGTTCTTTTTTACTATTCTTCTTTCTTCTTCTAGTACCTCGACTGCGCCATGTCGTAATATAGTTGTTATACTACTTTAATTGATACACTGTACACGTTAAACATATTTTATTAAATACAATATTGGAATCATGGCTATTATGACACTGGTTTACGACATAATATTGATATTAATAATAAAAATAATATTAATATGTGTTCATCACAAGGTTTCACAGCATTTAATTCTATAAAACATATTGGAGTAGTAAAAAAATACAATATAAAAAACTTGCATTTTTAAAATATTAAAACATTTACAAGACACCAGTGGTGAGGCTACATGAGGTTAATTTTGTCTAAATACGAATAAATTTCCATGTCACCCGGGAGGTATTATTCTGCGACGCGTTGACCTATTTTAAAATGGCCGATAGCCCTACTAACTACTAAACCATTATAAATTAAAAAAATTAAAAAAACAACGAAAATATCAAAGAAATCTTAACCCAAACTGCGAAACTCAAAAACATAAATTCGTTTTTTAAATCTTTAAAATATTATCTGGAACTTAAAAATATGTTTATAAATATGGATGCATAAAAATATACCTATGCAGTGCTTGCAAATCCAAGTCCGACCGGTTTGGGAAGGACGCGTGAAAATAACAAGGATAGAACGCCAAACAGAAGGCGCTTACAATACGCACGCCTGACGCTCTGACCAATCAAATTCTGTTTGGCATTCTATCCTTATTCTTTTCACGCGGGTATTGAACAACCATCCTTCCCAACGCGGTCGGACTTCAGAGTAGACCCGAATATAAGGAAACGTATCGGCCGTGACCTCGCCTCCCTCCAACGCGCGACACAGTAGCTAAGCAGATGTTAAGGAGATTTTTTGCATTATTATCATTTAATTTTCAAGGTAGTCTGCTCGACCTCGTCATGTCGTTTATAACCTAAGCTATAGCTGATTTAGCAAATCTGTGGATTTAGGGTTTTGCACAACATGGCAACGCAGTAATATTTTTGAAAAACTGTTATTTTATAAAAATAAATTGGATAATTATCTTTAAAACGTTTATATTATCCCTGAAGAGTTGATTTCTACACATTGACATTTTGAGTTAGATATAAAACAATTAAAATTTTATTTGGTTTTAACCATAGAAAATAATTTTCCCAATGTAAGTCATGATTTACAAGATTTTTTTTTGGCCAATAAAATTATCCAGAAAACAAACCTATAAAAAATATATAATCATATTTTTTTAAAGATAAAATTACTATCTTCAATCACCATAACTTGTTTTTTTATACCATGATAATAACCAAGTGTATCTGTATGGGTGTCAAAGTTTTAATTTTGTTTTGATTGTTCCCAATAATTTCTTAACGAAACTACACGCGGTACAAAATTATAATTTATATTTATATACACGTTCGAACTCTTGATAAAGTAAGACGTATCTTATCATATCGAGACCTTTTAAATCATACAAGCCAAATAATTACTCATAAAGTGCAAATAAACTATAGTGTAACAACTTGCACCTGTCAATTGGACGCTCTTCACGAGAAAAACAAAAGGAAAGGAAAGGGCCATCTGCAAAATCCGTAACCTTAAGTTAAGGTCCTTAACCATCTGCATGACACATAATTTGCAACACTAACCAGAACTGGTACCTTTAAAAACGCTTTGCTTAAACTCCAAAAAAAAACAAAAAATAAACAAAGTGCTGCAGTTACATTAGTAATATTAGTAAGACAATAGTAATCAAACAACAACAAAAAAAAACAAAATAACAAAAAAACAAAACCGTGTATTACAATAAATCTATTAATAACAAACGTGTAAGTCACCCATTAATATAAAAAGACGTCCACAACTAAATAAAGTGTTTAAACTAAACGAGACCAAAAATAAACATTTGACACTTAGAATCTAAATGAACTTACAATAAATAAATAAAACCTAAACACACAAAACACACATAAACCTAATTCTAATGGAGTTCGTAAACACATTAGAATATACAGTAGAAGTCAAAAAAATACTTCCCACCGTTAACTGCCTAACCGCATCAATTGCACAACAACTGTTCAACACGGAGATAGGATTGCAACGCGAAATAGAGCCAGGACAAGACAACAAACACTTACCCACTAACCTCGGAACGTACAGACCCTACGTCGAAGTCGCAATAATCGAATCGAATCGAATTAATCAGTCGTAACACATAACTGACAAAACGGGACAAGTCTATGCGTGCAAAAACGGCTTTTTGGTAGGATTGGAAACAATACTAGCCGCCTCAGAAGTATTCAACGTCGCAATCGAAATATACCATGAACAGGACGGGAAAGACAAGATCTTCGCCAGACAGAACGACAATTTTTCTACAATAGCAATAGCTACAGACTTGGTACACTAGGTACCCATAACCACTACGACAGCATATTAAAGGTATGGCCTAACCACGATCGTCACAAACGTAAACACCAGAGCAACCCGGAATAGAAAATACACGATAACGCAATCAACAAACAACGACAGGACAGAATTAGAGGTAAACAGGCAACTCGACTTAATAGGCACACTGAATTTACGCGGGTGCAAAAGGGCGGAAAAAAGGGACATAATAGATATCACGCTAGACCATTATAACATGGACTTAGCGTTACAAGAAACATACATGACATCAGGACGCGCTACCACAAAAATATACAACTGGTATCTGAGCGGGGGAAGCAACAAAATGACCCAAGGAATAAAGACATAAAAATGAAACATTTCTACGCCACCTCGGCCACGATAATACTTGAATGCAACAATAAGCGACAGTGCGTAATCACACATGTACAAAGGACACAAAATCGCACACAATCTTTATACATCCCACTCGCGACATGAAAAACCGAACTCGCACAAAACGCCTCCGTAAACTCTGACATCTCACCCCGAGACAGACAGGCGCAAGACCAAACACCCTTAACCTGCCCACCAGAAAGAGCATTTATCCAACAAACAAAGCTGCGACAAAACTCTGGGAATAGACTTACTTCAAAACGAACTACTAAAGAAAGCCTCTGAAGAAATTTACGATTTACTAACGATGATTCTAACAAAAATTTGGACATCCAACGAGGTACCCTGCGAATGGCTCAAAACTAAACAAATTACAATTCCTAAGATTCTCACAGCTAAAAATACCGAGGACTATAGGAAAATAACTCTGTGTAGTGTAGGCTACAAAATCTACGCTCGTTACATGCTAAAAATTCTAGATGAATTAATAGAGCCCATCCCCTACTATCACGCAGAATTTATCGCAAATAGATATACGTAGTAACATTAGATATAGGAAAAAGCATTTAACAAAATCAAACACGCACTAGGCACATTGAATACTCCGCAGTGCTAGCAATTGACAGAATCGAACCGGCCTGCTTAACAGAATTCACGTATGTGCAATGGTTCGGGCAAACGACAAAACTCTATCGTACTCACCTAGGCTATTCACGCTGGCGTTACACAAAGTATTATTAAAACCAACCTTACTATCCACATTATTCGCAAGACGTAGACCACGATTAGTAAATTAGGCCCCTGCAGCGAAATCACAACTCCCCTACTTCAAACAGTAATCCCAAATTTTTGGACTAATACCAAGTCTAGCATCGTACGCAGATTTGAGTCGGCGTAATTGTCCCCTAAACACAAAAATTTCTATCCCTCCAGTCCTACCTCCTTTCTACTTGGCGCAACGGCCCGGAACGAATCCGGAAAAGGCTATTCAAACTATTGGCTATTAGATTTTAACAGCAGGCGGACAGCTGGGCGTCTTCTTGATAAAGTGGTCAGGATTCTTAGTGGAACGATTTCGTTTGAAGGTGGTGGCGGGGTATTGCCATTGTTGCTTTGGAGAATTCGGCTTATAATTCTTCTTTTGTTCGGAATTTTACAACTGATGTAGGTTATTATGATTATTACCAATATAACAATAATTATTATAGCGTGGATAAACCATAAAGTGTATTTTTCTACGAGGGGTTCATCCATTAATTTGTCCAATTGTTCATTGAAATGATTTAACAGATGTTCGGCAAGGTTTAGTTCATCTAAGTTGAATTTACTTATTTTAAGTGGTTTTAGTGTTTGTTAAGTAGAAATCTACTTTTACCCGCAATAGGTAGAATTTACATGTTGCTAATTCCCAGGCGGGAAATTTAAAGTTTGTTAAATAAAACCAATATAATGCTGGATTTTTATTAACTTATATTACACAATAAATAAAATAAATATATAAAATAAACTAGACATATAATTCTACCTCACCTAATCAATATAAACAAAACCTATACTTAAACATATACTAAGAGCAAAAATTAAATATTATGCAGATTATAAATAAACTGCGCACCACTCAATGTGTCGCGACCAAAAAGTTCGTCCTTTTTCAAAACGACATAACTTTTTTGTTTCTTAAACGATTTTATTTTGGTCTGTAATGTCTACTAGCCCCATCCTCTGGCAATTCATGCTATAGATATGAAGCTTACGGTTCTTCAAGTAAATTTCGTACAGGGTGATATGTAAAACGGTGAAAAATTTCAATAACTTCATCCAAGCCCCGTTTGAGAAAAGAAATATTTTTTCTCGTTTTTACTTTGAAATAATGAAGTATTATTGTTTGAATAATTCTGAACTAGCGACAAGCAACAAACTTCCATTATTTTCAGAGGGCCTAAGCAAAGACACTTGTTTAAAATGACATTTTGGTGAAAATTTGCGAAAACTAAACCTTAACCGATATATACGTTCGTGACATGTTTTTTTTTATAATTTTGACCTCCTGATTGTGATTCAGTTGTCAAACTTAAGTTTTAGATAAAACCAAAATCACCAAGAATCAAAATTCAAAAACAGTTCCCGGCTGTTAAATGTCTTAATAAAATCCGATTGCTGGCGTGTTTCTTGCATATTTATGATTAAAATGCCATTTGGGGATTCATTTTTTGGGCGAAATTACTGCAATTTGAGTGATTAGGATAATGTTACATAAGATACATTTACATTGCGCACTAGTGATATCTTATCTGATAAGTACCTCCCTAATTGGTAATAAAGTTAAATAAAAAAATGTTTGTTTATTTGGGAAAATTTTATGCGAAAAAATGTCACAAACAATAAAAAAAATAACTTTCAATATTTCCTTGGCCCTCCCCTAACCCGTAATAATTCGTTAACCCTCCTAGGCCTCGACCAAGTTCTTTATAAATTCCTGGGGTATTCCATTCTTCCTGAATAGCATTTACCAATTCATCCAAATTTTCCATGCGTCCTTCCCTCTCTTTCATCTTCAGTTTCATCTTGCTCCACACATGCTCAATTGGATTCATATCCGGAGACAAAGGTTTCATTCTCTAAATATGGTGGTCCCTTAAATACTCATTTACGATACTGGCGCGGTGCGGACGGGCATTGTCGTCCATCAACACCAATTATTGGCAACATTTTGAGCATAAGGACGATATCACTAACAACCAAATCTCTATATCTCTCAGCATTCACTCTTTCCATTCATCCCCAAACAGTCACTCCTCCACCTCCAAAAGCCACCCTTGCTCTCCGTTTCGTGCAATCTTATGCGAACCGTTGATTTGAAGATGTTAATTCCCGTAGCTGCAGCCAAGTCTAGCATTGGTATTTTAATCATTTAAAGGAAGAATGGAAGTAACCTGGATAAGATAGGGGCAGGTATATAGGTTGGTATAACTTATGCAATTTTTTTTGCGTTTTAAATGTTTTTCAAGAACTAATTTTTATTTGATCCTCGATTTGATTATTCAGCGATATGATAATATCGTACTAAAGATGCAAAACAGAGTAAAAAAATAGGAAAAACCAGCAATCGTTTTTTATTGAGACATTTAACAGCCGGGAATTGTTTTCGAATCTTGATTCTTTGGTGATTTTGGTTTTATCTGAAACTTAAATTTGATAACTGAATCACAATCAGGAGGTCAAAATTATGAATAAAAACATGTCACGAACGTAAATATCGGTTTAGGTTTAGTTTTCTGAAATTTTCACCAAAATGTTATTTTAAAAAAGTGGTCTTTGCTTAGGCCCTCTGAATTATTTATTATTTCACCATCTTATCTTCTTGTTCCTAAAAAGACTGAATGTATTGCCTACATAAAAGCCTTAAATGTACTCTTTTGAAAAAAAATCATATTTTCGTTGCTAAGATTCCAATTTGAAAAACGCTACAAGGTAAGACATAATACTTATTATCATTATTACCAATATAACAATAATTATTATAGCGCATATAAACAATGAAGTGTATTTTTTTACGAGGGGTTCATCCATTAAGTTGTCCAATTGTTCATTGAAATCATTTAACAGATGTTCGACAAGGTTTAGTTCATCTAAGTTGAATTTACTAATTTTAAGTGGTTTTAGTTTTGGGAGTTTATATTTAGTCAAATTTCACAAAAGTGGTTTGTATAAGTTCGGTGTAGTTAGATATAGAGTTTTCATAGTTAGCGGGAATTCTTGTTTGTCCGATATATCCGGTACACTGGGGTTGAATGGAAACAATTGAATTTGTTTCAATATATTTTTCAGATCCATTTCTGCAATACATGGAGAAAGAATATCCGCGTTTACGACAAGGAATAAATTGTCCTTTAGGGGTTGAATAATATAGTCTGTGTACGAAAATCTTGACACGGCACAATTTTCGGGAATGTTCTTGGGCTTAACTAAAATTTGGGCTTCACAAATCGCGTTTGAGTGTATTGAGTAAATCACTTTATTAAAGCACATTTAGTGTCTTTTGCATGTTCTTTACACTCACTTTCAATGTTCGATAATTAAGCGTAGTAAATAATAAAATAGTACGGTGTAGTTTTGTTTTAGGATCTTTAATTGGGATAGAAAGTAGGTGTAGCAATTTATATTCATTCGGATCAGTTAAAAGAATGCGAAGGACATGAATAATTTTATTGTCAGTTATAAATTATGAAAGTACAATGATATGGGGGTTGACTTAATGATCTTAACCGTTAGTAGTAGTATTAGTTTTTTGTAATAATATATTTGAAATTAGAATTAAGCTTATAAATTAAATTAAATCCATGTTTTAATAAGGTTAAAAAAATATAAGAGTATTAGGGTACTTCTCGGTTTACATAGGGTCTATCAAAGTTAACTTTAGTTTTAAATTGTTCATTATAAATAAGGGCACTATTAGGGTGATAAATTGCCTTAATTAGAAAAGGTCCAATAAATTTTGGTTGAAGTTTATTTCCGATTTGAGACTATTTTAGCCATACTTTTTGATTAATTTCAAAATTATAATTACTTAAAATATGTTTATCGAATCTTTCGTTAGAGCTAAGCTCTTTTTCTTTTGATCTTTCTGTATTACTTACAGCTTGTTGCACGAAAGTCCATTTTATTATTAAGGTCTTTAACATATTTAGATATTAATTCAGATTGGTTAAACATATTTTCTGCAGGGGTAAATCCAGTGGTTGTATTTTTATTATTATTATAGCAAATAACTGCGTAAGGTAACGAGTTAAGGATATGTTCATCTGGAAATTAGGTTTTGTGAATTCTAATCATTTCAAGTAAGGTTGAATGGAATCTCTCTTAACTTCCATTACTTTGGGGGTGCGCGACAGAACTATAAGTTATTTTAAAATTGTAAACTTTTTTCAATTCTTTAAGCATATTGTTATTAAATTCTTTACCTGCGTCACAATGAATTCTAAGGGGAACGCCAAAATGTTGAAAATAAAGTAAAAGAGTAGTTATTACTTGTTTTGCTGTTTTGTTAGCTAAGGAATAGGTGTGTTTTGTAAGTTCATCTCTTATAGTAAGTACATAATTTGAAGTAGGGATTTCTAATATGTCAACGTTTATTCGTTCGAATGGTGTTTTTGGTGTCTCTGTAATAACTAGGGGTGTGTCTAAGTTTTGTCTATTAGTTTTACTTTTATTACACGTTTTACAAGATTTAACGTATGCTTCTACTCCTCTTTGGAGATTGTATTGCTCTCGGATTCTACGGAAGGTTTTATTAATTCCGCGGTGTAAGTTTTGTTTCCATTATGATATTGATTAAGTATTATATTTCTTTCTTCGTCGGGTATTTCTTTAACAATATTTTTATAAATTATAAAATTAATGTCTTCGTCGAAAAATATGTAGGAAAGGATTTCTGGTAAAAAATATTTTGTAAGGTTTTCTACGTAAAAATTAGGGATATTTAAAAATTTATGTTTATTTTCATAGAGTAATTTAAAAATATATTTTTGTGCATTATTAGTCTCTAAATGTATTGGTAAAACGTAATAAGTTCGATGTTTAGTTTTTGCGCTGTTTGCTAAATTAACTATATTTGGATAAAATTGAATATCGGGATTGACAAAATCATCTATTATCTCTTCAGTTTCTTTGCTGAAAAAATGTTAATATATGTTTATGGTTTCCATTTAATAATTGTTCATTGCTATACGATATTTTAGAAAAGTCTATTAAAGATTGTTTATTTAGTAGATTTTTAAAGAGTTTAAATTCTTCTACGATAGTTTCTGGGGCTGTTTCAGTTGCGACTGAAGCGTTGTCGTTAGTATTATCATTGTCAATGTTATTATAAAATACTTGTTCATTATTATTGTGGTTTAATTTAATTCTTGAAAAAGCGTCAGCATTTAAATTAATTTTCCCTGGCTTGTATATAATTTTATAGTCAAATTCCTCAAGTTTTAGTCTCCATCAAGCTAGGTTTATGATCAGTCACTATAGAAAACCTTCTTCCAAATAAATAAGGTCGGAAATAAGTGACGGACCAGATTATAGATAGGAGTTCTCTTTGGATAACAGGGTAACGGGTTTCTGCGGGGGACAAAGTTCTAGAAGCGTATGCGATAGGGAGATCGCGTCCAATAGGTCCTTGTGAAAGAACGGTCAGTTTTCAATACAAACTCTTCTTTAAAATTGGGATATCTTAGTATAGGGGCAGAGGTTAGTAAATATTTACAAGTATCAAAAGAAGTTTTACAAGCATCAAATAAAACGTCATTTTTAAGTAGGTTTGTCAGTGGTTTTATAACTTTGGTTTTATAACTTTAGCGTAATTTGGGATAAACCGTCTGTAATATCCGGTTAATCCTAGGAATATACGTATTTCTTTAGGATTTGTAGGTTGTAGGAAGTTTTGGACTGCATTTTATCAGGGTTTAGTTTCAAACCATCAGGAGTTATGATGTGACCTAGATAACATACTTCTTTGCGGAGAAATTCGCATATGGTTGAATTAAAAGTTCATCAAGAGTTGAGGCGAAGATAATAATATCATTAGGGGCAACCATATTATGCCGGCGCCTAATCGCATATTTTTTCAAAAGTGCAGATATTATCAATTTTTGAACACTTTGGTATGTTAGTCCACTATGCATCATTTCCAGTCCGCATAATTTCGCATAATTCGATGTCGGTCACCGCATATTGCATTTTCGCATTATTCGCATAATATCACTTATTGTCGCATAATTTACGCGTTTTCTGGTTTCCATTCGGCCAAAATGACTTTTAATTCACAGTACATTAATTCCGCCACGCCGGAGTTTCGAAAAAACCAAAACTAGTCTTAATGAGGTACCTGGGGAGAAACAGAAAAATTTGCTGAAAAGAATTAAAGATGTTTGCACCTCCTGCTGTGACTTACTGGAAAAAAAATTTGCAGGAGGATACTGCGAAGGACTTCTTTGAGTTCTCTCGTTTTTTGTTTGACTCCTGTAAGTTGACTGCTCCTCTTTCAGCTAAAAGTGTTATTGCAGCAAAAGAAAAAATAAGTCTATTGTCTTCCATCCCATCATCAAATTTTGTAGTGTTACACTCTATTTTGGCAGATGCAGTCAAAGAAAATTCTAAATATAAATCTAAAAAAGGTGAGAAAGAGGATCTGGTGCTATGTGCATTAATTTCTATGATTAGATAATATGTAAATTTTGTGATACCCTGTGTGCAAGTGTTACATGTGTCTGTTTCAAATGTAGACACTGAGAGAGGCTTTAGTGCTTATGGAGACATATTTTTCTCCAGGAGGACTACTCTCACAAAGGATAAAGTTAAGGCAATGATGTGCATGTATTTTGGCAGCAAGTTGGAAATGGAGCACTTTAATTATGATGGAGATGTAGTAGATAACTTATCTGCTATCTAAGATAAGAATGAATCAATGCTTGACTTAAATGACAATGTGATCTGAGTGTTCTACTATTGTGAGTGTAATGTAACATTACTAATGTTGTAATTGTTATCTTAGATAACTTATCTATGTTATGTATGTAACATAATTTATGTTTATGTTAACTTTTAAAGATTTGACTAGTCTGCTCTTTAACAAAATACTTTATGGAAAATAAAATACTACTTCGTTTAACTATCACTCACTTGTTTTATTAACGTGTGTGACCTGCAGTTCCCTATTCAGATTTTTTTTTAAATGAAAATGATGCATTCTTAACTCACTATTTCCTTCCAAATATATACCAAATCTATACACATAATTTTCGCTTATTTCTTGATTTCTGCCCGAATAATTTCGCATAATTCCTTATTTTTGCCCGCATAATTAGCTCATATTTTCCCAATTTTGCCCGCATAATTGCCGCATAAAATGGCACAATTACTGCGCATAATTTGTAGTTTTCAAACGCATAATTTAGTTGCCCCTACATATCATCCATGTAAAACAAACATTGTTCATGTTGGAGTCCAGGCATGATATTATCCATTACTCTTTGAAATGTACTGGGTGCATTTTTTAGTCCAAACGGCATACGTGTGTATTCGTTATGACCGTGTTCTACAGAAAAGGCTGTCTTAGGGATGTATTTTTCTTCTAACTCGATTTGGTGAAAACCATTTGCAAGATCAAGCGTTGTAAAATAGGTACATTTACCTAGTTGGTCTGAAATGTTAGGCAAGGGGTACTTGTCGGAAATTGTAACTTCATTGAGCTTTCTATAGTCAATGGCCATACGCCACTTGATTGTACCACTCGTCAGGCTTTTTGTGGACTACCCACACTGGGGATGACCAAGGAGAGACTGAAGGTCTTATTATATTTTGATCAAACATTTTAATAATTTGACTCTTAACTTCCTCTTTGTGAATATACAAGTATCTATAAGATTTTGTAAATATAGGTCTTACGTTTTCGGTGTTAATTTCATGCTTTATTTGATTTGTAAAGGTTAGTTTGTCTCCTTAAAAAAAAATGTCATTAAAATTTAAACAAAGTTGTTCTAAGATAAGGTCTTTCATAGAATTCGATTATTATTGTTGTTAATATTTTGAAAATTTACAATGTGTTCGTCAATAACGGGAATTTCACTTAACTCAATTGGTTTAATGGTAATGTCTTTATCGCTGAAATTACAAATTGTAGTAATAAAATGACCATCTATGTTTTTAACAAGGGCTTCAGGTATTAAGATATTTTTATTAATATATTGACGTAGACTTATTCCTTCGCCAATAAATGAAGAGGTTTTTAATTTTGCTACCATTTCTGTTCTTGCGGGAACCAAAATATTTATTGGATTATCTTTGTTTAAATAAGTTTCATTTGTATACAAAGGAATACTTTTGAATCGTGTAATTAGTTTATTATTTGGTGAATCTAAAATAATATTATAATATACATGCCGAAAATAATGTCATATTCTATTTGTAAAGGGTAAACATAAACTGAAAAATCTTTATTAAAAAGGGTAATGTTACATTTTGTATCAATTAAAAAGGAATTCGTCTTTTAAGATTTGTATTATATTGTTATTATCGTCTTCTTTAACGCTATCATCATTTATGGAAGAGGTATGAAAAATATTTTTAGAGATTGTTTTTGCTATGTTTCCAACTTTTGAAGCCGAATATAATTTTTGAGAAACTTTATTCTTTTGTATAGGTGAACTTCCCATAAATTGTAAGCCCTTATTAATTAAATTAATTGCTTCAGACCTAGTTTCTTTGTCTTTTTCTTACCATACAGAAGAACAATCAATATTCCCGAAATTTTCATTAGAAATTTCATCTAAATCTGGTACTTCTATGTGCTAAAAAGTGAAAATTAATAAATTAATTAAATGTAATAAAATTAAAACAGAATTTAATTTTTAAAATCATCCCCAAGAGCCAGATAAAAGTCAAAAACATTTTTTGCAGACTTGTGGTTTTATTCTTTCTGATTCTAATTAATTCATACTTTTTTATATTTATTATGTTTGGGGGGGGGAGTTAGGTAATTCGCTGATAAGCGCTCTGAAAACGATTTTATAAAACACTCCCTTGTTTAGAACTTCCGAAAAAATTAATAAAATAATTTTATTAATTTCTTCGGAAGTTCTAAACAAGGGAGTGTTTTATAAAATTATGAACTTCAGAGCGCTTATCAGCGAATTCCCAATTATTGTGATTCTAAAATTAATAGTTAAACATACCTCGTGCCATTTTTGTTCTTTATTGTTTACTGTAGTCTCTCTTTTTGCCAACAAATTGAGACGACACGTATTACAAATTTTTTGTTCAAGAGACTGTTTTGTAACAGTCTGCTTTTGCCGACAAGTTTTCTATCTCATTGGCGAACCGGGATACCTCTTTTGGGCCTTGTTTCAGAGCAAGTAACTTGGCTGTGACTAGCTTAGAACTGTCACCTTTTATGCCTGACTTTAGTTTGGATATGATTGTGTCCAAATTGTTTCCATCTTCAATCAAGTCTCTCGCTCTTCCGGTCAATTTTGTTTTTACAAATGCCAACGCATTTTCAGTGTGATTGGTTGCATTAAGTTTAAGTAACTCTAACGCATCCAAGAAGGCTTGTAGTTTTTCCGGTGTCCCATCAAATTGTTCTGGGACAATTTTCGTGGCAAGATTGAAAAACTCGACGGCTGACGTCATTTCGTTATCTTCTATGTCGCTTTCGTCACTAATTATATTTTCCTCTAGGACGTTGGGGTTGATCACCTCTAAGCAGGATGTTGGAATTTTATAATTGACCCCAAGTACTTGAAAACACCTAATTACCTTATCTCTAAGACTTGAAAATAGTTTTTAAATAACAATTTGTTCCTTTTCATCTAGAGATGCCCAATAGATGGCTAACGTTTTAACGAAATTATTATATGACAAAACTAAATTATCCCTTATTTCCGCTCTTACGTTATCCTTTTTTGGTACCAAAGTTTTTAAAACTCGCTTAGCTTGTTTATCAATCTCATTTTTAAAATTTGTCAACTTTGCAAATAGTTGTTCAGTTTTAGAACTCATTAAAAATAAAAGTACTGTTTTATAGAAGCATGGAATTGACTCACCGAGTTGGAGAACTGGGATCCGGCATCTGGAAGTTGAGACCTTAATGCTATACTCCTCGACATCTGCTTCTTTAGGCCTCTTCTGTAGTTTTTTCTAAACTTAAGTGCAATTAACACACACAGGGCCAACAGGATCAAATACAGCACCACTTTAATGTCGCTCGGCAGCTGGATGGACTCCTCTACTATAAAATTTGAATTGACTACCCCAGTGTCGGTGACCTCAGCGTGTTTTGAGCTTGATTTTTCCATCTTTTTCGTTTGATTCGAATATTGTTTAGCTCACTTACACTTTTAACATTGTCCAATTTACAACTTAACTGTTTTTAATACCATTACACTTAGGTGTGACTAAAAGAATCCAATTTATTCTTGGAAATTCACCATTTTCTTTTTTGTTTCTTTGGCAGGATCGCCATGTGATGCGCCTTTATTTTGGGGACTTATTAAAGGTAAAGACGTTCGGTGCTTTTTTAACAATGTTACTTTATTCGGCTCTGTACTACAACTGTGCTATTTGGTAATAGGTATATTGCTACTCAGCAATATTGCAATAGTCACCACTCAATGTGTCGCGACCAAAAAGTTCGTTCTTTTTTAAAACGACATAACTTTTTTGTTTCTTGAACAATTTAATTTTGGTTTGTGATGTCTGCTAGCTCCATCCTCTGGCAATTTATGCTATAGATATAATGCTCACGGTTGGTCAAGTAAACTTTCTACAGGGTGATATGTTAAACGGTGAAAAATTTCAATAACTTTATCCAAGCCCCGTTTGTAAAAACATAATTTTTTTTTCGTTTTTACTTTGAAATAATGAAGTATTATTTGTTACCTTGAAATGTTTTTCAAATTTTTCAAATTGGAATCTTAGCAACGAAAATATGATTTTTTTTCCAAAAGAGTACATTTAAGGCTTTTTTTTAGACAATACAGTCAGTCTTTTTAGGAACAAGAAGATAAGATGGTGAAAGATTGTTCCTTAAATAATTCTGAACAAGCGACAAGCAACAAACTTCCATTATTTTCAGAGGGCCTAAGCTAAGACCACTTTTTGAAAATGAAATTTTTGTGAAAGTTTGCAAAAACTAAACCTAAACCGATATTTACTTTCGTAAAATGTTTTCTTTATAATTTTGACCTCCTGATTGTGATTCAGTTGTCAAATTTAAGTTTCAGATAAAACCAAAATCACTACGAATTAAGATTCGAAAACAATTCCCGGCTGTTAAATGTGTCAATAAAATCCGATTGCTGGTTTTTACTGTTTTTTTACATATCGTAAATGAGTATTAAAGGGACCACCATATTGAGAAAATAAATTGGCCACCTTTGTCTCCGGATATGAATCCTATTGAGCATGTGTGGGGCAGGATAAAATTGAAGATGAAAGAGAGGGAAGGAGGCATGGAAAATTTTATAAATTGGTAAATGCTATTCAGGAAGAATGGGGTATCCCAGAAATTTCTAAGGAACTTGGTCGAGGGAATGCCCAGGAGGGTTAACGAATTATCACGGCTTAGGGGAGGGCCAACGAAATATTGAAATGCAAGATACATACACCATGAAATGTATTATTGTTATTGTTTGTTACATTTTTCTGTTGAATGTTGAAGTTTTGATTATGATTATATCTACGCATACAATTTTCAAAAATGAACAAAAATATTTTTATTTAACTTAATTATAAATTAGGTAGGTACTTATCAATGATGTTATCACTACTGCGCAATGTAAATGTAAGTTATGTAACATTATTCTAATTGCAGTAATTTCGCCCAAAAAATGAATCCCCAAATGGCATTTTCATCATAAATATGCAAGAAACATGACAGCAATCGGATTTTATTAAGACATTTAACAACAGGGAATTGTTTTCGAATTTTTATTCTTGATGATTTTGGTTTTATCTAAAACTTAAATTTGAGAACTGAATCACAATCAGGAGGTCAAAATTATAAAGAAAACATGTCACGAACGTAAATATTGGTTCAGGTTTAGTTTTAGAAAATTTTCACCAAAATGTCATTTTGAAAAAGAGGTCTTTGCTTAGGCCCCTCGGAAAATAATGGAAGTTTGTTGCTTGTCGCTTGTTCAGAATTATTCAATTATACAATCTTTTACCATCTTATTTTCTTGTTCTTAAAAAGACTGAATATATTGCCTACCAAAAAGCCTTAAATGTACTCTTTTGGAAAAAAAATCATATTTTCGTTGCTAAGATTCCAATTCGAAAAATTTGAAAAACGTTTCAAGGTAACACATAATACTTCATTATTTCAAAGTAAAAACGAAAAAAAAAATATTGTTTTACAAACGGGGCTTGGATGAAGTTATTGAAATTTTTCACCGTTTTACATATCACCCTGTAGGAAATTTACTTGAAGAAGCGTATGCTTAATATCTATAGCATGAATTGCCATAGGATAGGGTTAGCAGACATTACAGACCAAAATAAAATCGTTCAAGAAACAAAAAAGTTATGTCGTTTTGAAAAAGGACGAACTTTTTGGTCGCGACACATTGAGTGGTGCGCAGTAGTTACACAATTAAAAGGTTGATGTCTTAGCCACGTGTCGTCCTAATTTGAGCACAATACATAGGCGTACACAGGGCACTACACATCAAATCAAATTTTTTAATAAATTCTTCTTTTATTAGGCTATACATTAAATAAAAGAAACATAAGAAATATAGCAATAAGTAAATATAATTTTAATAATTAACTGTTGGGGACGGAACAAGGGAATTTTTTTCTGCTGAATAAAAAAGGGGCAGTAAGTGTTTTTTGCCCAGAGAGGCAAACAACTTTGGACCGGCTCTGACTATCGATAATTCATATGAAACCGCAATAATATTGTAGCGAGTACGGCTCTGATTACAGCGCTCGATCGATCGAGAGAAATATTCGGGAACGTAGGCACTGAATATATAAGGAACGACGCATCATGGAGAGCTAGTTGAGCTTTGGCACTCGCGAAGAAATAAATAAATATAAGTGCAAATAAATAGACTCTTGTACAGTAGTGATATATAAATAATTAGTAGTTAAGTGTTTAATTATTTTTATAGTTTCTTAGTGTTTTAAGTGTAATTAAGTTATAAAATAAAAAGTTTAGTTCGTTAATAAACCAGTGCGTGTTTTAATTCACACTACGAATAGTAAAAACGTTACATTGGTGTCAGGAGTGCGGTTAGTGTGCAACTTCGCGAAAATGGTTTCGTTAATGGACTTAAAAGTGGCGGACCTTAAGCGGGAGTTAGAAGAAAGAGAATGTGAAACAACTGTAGCAGCGGCTTCGAGAAGCATTGAAACAAGAGGGTGAAAATCCAGATACGTATTTATTTGAAAGTTCGTGTGATTTAAAAGGTGATTTAAAACAGAACATTCTGGAAAATTTTAACGATATACAACAGAAAATGCTAGAAAATTCTAACGACTTACAACAGAAAATTCTAAAGAACATTTGCAACAGAAAATGGTGGAAAATTCTAGCGATTTGTAAATCGATTTAGAACAGAAGATTCTGGAAAATGTCAACGAATTAAAGGACGATTTGCAACAGAAAATGCTGAAAAATTCTAATGATTTACAACAGAAAATTTTGGACAGAAAATGCTAGAAAATTCTAAAAACCTAAAAGAATATTTGGAAGGAAAGATTCTAGAAAATGTCAATAAATTAGAAGAAAAAGTGGGACAGAAAGTTGACGATGTAAGGATGGAATTAAATAACGTAAGAATGGAATTGGATACGAGAGAAGAAAAATTGAACGAGAAATTGGAGGTCAAAATTAAAGAAATATATAGTAAACTGAAAGCTGTAAATTTACCTATGATGCTGACGGAACCAGGAGCAGTGCCGGAGGGAAGCCGAGTACGGATGAAACCACCTCAGTTCGATGGAAAATCTTCTTGGACAAATTACATCCGTAACATGTCTACCATTCCCAACTTAAGAACCGCTGCCAGAAATCAAACGAGACTTTGCAAGAATTCGAGGCTGATATTGCACGCTTGGTCCGGCTAGCATATCCAGCTACTCCAACGACTGTTATGGAACGAGTAGCGGTTCAAGCCTTTTTGGACGGACTTCAAGACAAAGAAACAAGACAGGCTCTAACACTGGCTCGTCCGAGCCAACTGGTTGATGCATTGGCTCGAACTTTGGAATTTGAGGCGGCAAAACAGAGCTGCAGGAGCCAGCCTAGAATAAGGAGAGTTGAAGAGGAGAAGGAGGAGGAACCTAGTATAATTGAAGCAATCAGACGAGTTCTGCCAGAGAAGAAGGAAATCCGGTGTTGGAGATATGGAAAGCTAGGACATATACGAAGTCGTTTTAGAGGAAGCCAGGTGGAGCCAAAACTACATAGGGTCGAGGAAAAAGGGCAACCGTCGACCTGTAACCAGCATGCCCCAGAGGATATCGAACGTGTCGCATCTCTTCTACACCAGTCCAGCAGTGTTTTTGTGGATGGCTTTATTAATGGAAAGTTACATGTGCTGGTGCAGGATACAGGTGCGACGAAGACAATTATTCGGCCAGATATTGTCGAAAAGTCGAAGATAAAATCTACCAATCGGCGACTACGTACTGCAACAGGAGATACTGCTACTGTTCGTGGAGAAGTGGACATCACGATGGTCATATGAAACACGAAATTTAAACATCGAGCATTAGCTCTATAGGATTTGAACTAAACTTTCAACAAGGAATATTGAGGTTAAATGGAGAAGAAGTGAAATAAATGAAAAGAGAAAGTTATTGGATACTTCAGTAAAACTATCGAAACCAGAGCGTAATTACTGTGTTACTCGACGCGAGCTGTTGGCAGAGGTAAAATCAGTCGAACACTTTTACAAGTACCTGTCTGGAAGAAAATTCTTGCTAAGAACGGATTATGCTGCCCTAAAATGGCTTTTGCAATTCAAGAATCCTGAAGGACAGGTAGCAAGATGGATTGAGAGACTACAGAAGTTCGACTTTGACACAGAACATCGGGCTGGGACCATCCATAGAAATGCTCACGCCGTCAATAAGACCGTGCCCGGAAGACTGTAAACATTGTCTCAGGGCCGAAGAAAAGGATGTGTCTATTCGCAGGACTACACTTGTGGATGATCATTGGCAGTCCCATGAGGTTTAACAAGACAAGGAAGGGGATCCAGATTTGAAGCCCACCATTGACTGGAAGAAGAATGACCTCAATTCAACGTGGCAGGAAGTCGCCCAATATTCGCCAAATGTAAAATCGTACTGGGCCCAATGGAATTCCATTATCTTAAGTGACGGACTTCTTAAGCGCGTTCTGGAGACTTCAGAAGGGGGGGAAGACCGGAAGCAGTTAATCCCCAGAAACAGGATACCAGAAGTGCTGCTGGAAATCCAGGATGGAACTACTGGAGGACATCTTGGGGTGACCAGGACGCTCGGAAGACTTAGGGAACGGTTTTATTGGGTCAACAGCCAACGAGATGTGAGGGAATGGTGCAAGAAGTGCGCCATTTGCGCGGCAAGCAATGGACCCCAGAAGCGCCCAAAAGCCCCAATGAGACAGTAAAATGTGGGCAGCCCATTTGAGAGAATTGCAATCGACGTGGCGGGTCCATTTCCGGAAACAGAATCTGGAAATAAATACATTATCGTTGTAATGGACTACTTTAGCAAGTGGGCGGAAGCGTACGCCTTGCCAAACCAGGAAGCTGCCACAGTAGCCGATGCCCTTATTAAGGAGTGGATTTGTCGTTTTGGTGTGCCAATGGAGATGCATTCAGACCAAGGCAGGAACTTTGAAACTATACTGTTCCAGAATGTCTGTAAGATTCTTAACATTCGGAAGGCGAGGACGACTGCATTACATCCGCAGTCTGATGGAATGATAGAACGAATGAATCGAACGATAAACCGGTACCTGTCCAAGGTAGTCTCTGTTCACCAAAGAGACTGGGACCGCTTCCTCCATCTGTTTTTATTGGCGTACCGTTTTTCTATCCACGAAACAATCGGCCAGACACCCGCTAGCATTGTTATGGGACGTGAACTTCGTCAACCTTGTGACCTGAGGTTTGGTTGCCTACCAGGGGAAGATATTGCTGGAGAAGATTACGTTAGCAATTTACGTAGGAAAATGAGCGACATTTACAGCCGAGTTCGTTTAAACATCCACAGTGCCAGTGATAGAATGAAAGAAGCATATGACATCAAGGCGGAAAATGGAGGATTTCAACCTGGAGACCTAGTTTGGTTATACAACCCTCAGCGCCGTCGTGGTTATTCACCGAAGCTGCGGACTTCATGGAAAGGACCATACGAAGTTATGGATCGAATAAATGACATCATCTACAGGATTAGGAAACAACCAAGAGGAAAGCCGAAAGTGATTCATTTCAACCGATTGGCCCCTTACGCTGGAAACAATGATCAAATAGACGAGAGTAAGGAGAGTTAATCCCCCGGAAGACGACTTGCCTTTTGAAGACTTCATGTATTTATATTCGAGCGGTAAAAAAGCTCGGTATGGTGAACCTCGAGAAGAACAAAAAGATCTGTTCACGGTTTCGGCCGATTACTCCTTGGCTCACTGTGTTGCAGAAGACCTTAGGATGTCTAGGGGAATAGCCGTTGTATTTAAAAACAAGTTTGGATAGGTCGACGATCTACGAAGGCAGAATCCCAAAGTTGAAGAGATGCTTGAAATTGTGGATAATGAGCAGATAGGCAATAGAAGTATATTCTATCTGGAAACGAAGCAGCTCTCCCATCAAAAGCCAAACTACCGTGATGTATGAAATGCCTTAAATAAATTCATGTCCAAGGACATCATGAACCTGGCGATACCAAAGATTGCTTGTGGACTTGATGGTTTAGACTGGAGAATAATTAGAACTATGGTGGAAGTTATCTTCAGATTTAGTGGCATATACATTCTTGTCTGTTGCCACAACCCTGAAAGAACAACCGGAAGAAAGACCGTAGACTGCTACTTCTATAGGTCGTCACAATGCAAGTTTGGATCTCTATGCAATTATCGCCTTGGAGCTGAGGACCACTTTCAGAACAAAAATGTTTTAAGACGGGGGCAATGTAGCGAGTACGGCTCTAGATCTCGGAATGATGACTCATCGCCGATGAGTCATCGCTGGTGAGTCAGCGCTCGAGCGATCGAGAGCTGTGTGGAGCTCGCTGGAATGTTCCAGAAGACATAGGCGCTGACTATATAAGAAACGGAGCAGCATAAAGCAGTCAGTTAAGTTTTGGTACTAGCGTCGAAATAAATAAAAATAAGTGCAAATAAATAGACTCTTGAACAGTAGTGATATATAAATTATAAGTAGTTAAGTGTTTAATTAGTTTTATAGTTTCTCAGTGTTTTAAGTGTAATAAGTTATAAAATAAATAGTTTAGTTCGTTAATAAACCAGTGCGTGTTTTAATTCACACTACGAACAGTTTAAAACGTTATAATATATTTATTTTCCTGTTGTCTCTTAGGAACGCACCATTTTCTTGGTATTTTTTATTTATTTATAGTGTTATAAAAGCAGCAAACTAATGCAATATCAAATCAACGTTAAATCGAGCGATATCAATAGTAAAGCAATAGATAATTTATATTAAACTGTCTTGTATTACCGCGATTATAATAACATTATTACATTTATTTGCTATTGCAGTCGGCCTCCTGACGTCACGCCTCCCCCTACCACACTCCCGCCTGGTATAGAAAACGCCGTGGATGAGTCCATGGCAAACAATTCATAAGAGGTAAGCCAATTCGCTTTGGCTATAAAATGTGGTCGCTAAATACTCGTCGTGGATATTTAATAAATTTTGATATTTATTAAGGCAAAAATTCACGAAGCAACGAAGACGCTGAAGTTATTTATGGAAAAACACAGCTCCGTTAGTAGTAATGATTGAAAAACTTCGTCAAGTGACCAACCTTCCATATAAATAGTCCACAGATAACTTGTTCACAAGTGCCAATTTATTGCAAGGAATGAGCGAGATTAATATTTGGTATACAGGAACTATGAGGGAAAATCGTTTACCCAAAGCAATTCCTTTACCCTCAAATAATAAATTGTCAAAAAATGCAAATCAAGGTGACTATCATTATTTATTGTACCGGAAGAGTGGCATTTTGTATGTCAAATGGATGGACAATAATGTGGTAACTATGGCGTTAACACACAGATCACCAAAACAAATGGACGGCGCATTGCCATTCAATAACAATACTTTGTTTGCGGTCAACGAACGGTCACAGTCTAAGCGTTACATTGGCTATAGAATTTTATATTTTCTTCCAGTGACGTATTGCGAACTCCAAAACAGCTGACATATAACAAATATGACATCTGACTGCAACCAGTGCCATGGTGTTAAATAAGGATAACACAGCCACACAATTTTTTTTTTTTGTTTTGATCTGGGGGTCTGACCATATTTCTTTTATGTTTTTGGGGTCGCTGAATCCGAATCCAAGGTCTATTTAACCCCACCACATCAGGATTTTGACATAACCTCAAAAAATCTATAATTTAAGCTATTAAACGCATATAACCCTAAACATTAAGTTGTTGTCTAAAAACCCAAGCTCCTAAACCCTATAAGCCTAAAACTCACTTAACTCCATAACCCCATGACCCACTTAACCCCATCATCTATTTAAACATATAATCCTTAGGATGAAATTGTGATCTGAAAACCCAAGCTATTAAACCCAATAACCATTTTAACCCCATCCCATAAACCACTTAAACCCATAACCTTGTAACCCATTTAACCCCATCAACATCAATTCCAACAGTTCCGTATCTCAGACATTTAGCTTTGAAGAGACTAAAGTTATGCGGTTATTAAAATAACGTACATATTAAGTTAAATATCTGACAAACGTGGTTGATGTACATTGAGTTATGAGGTTAAATGGGTTATGGGGTTATGGAGTTATGTGAGTTATGAAGTTGTGATATTTAAGAGTTTGGATTTTTATATGAAAACCACATTCTCAGGGTTATATATAGTAATAGCTTATATGATGGGTTTTTTAAGGTTATGGCAAAATCCTGATGTGATGGGGTTAAATAGACCTCGGATTCGGATTCAGCGACCCCAAAAATATATAGAAATGGTCAGGCCCCCAGATCAAAACACAATTTTTTTTTGTGTTTTGATCTGGGGGTCTGACCATATTTCTTTTATGTTTTTGGGGTCGCTGAATCCGAATCCAAGGTCTATTTAATCCCATCACATCAGGATTTTGACATAACCTCAAAAAATCTATAATTTAAGCTATTAAACGCATATAACGCTAAATATTAAGTTGTTGTCTAAAAACCCAAGCTTCTAAACACTATAAGCCTAAAACTCACTTAACCCCATAACCCCATGACCCACTTAACCCCATCATCTATTTAAACATATAATCCTTAGGATGAAATTGTGATCTGAAAACTCAAGCTATTAAACCCAATAACCATTTTAACCCCATCCCATAAACCACTTAATCCCATAACCTTGTAACCCATTTAACCCCATCAACATCAATTCCAACAGTTACGTATGTCAGACATTTAGCTTTGAAGAGACTAAAGTTATGCGGTTATTAAAATAACGTACATATTAAGTTAAATATCTGACAAACGTGGTTGATGTACTTTGAGTTATGAGGTTAAATGGGTTATGGGGTTATGGATTTATGTGAGTTATAAGGTTGTGATATTTAAGAGCTTGGATTTTTATATTAAAACCACATTCTCAGGGTTATATATAGTAATAGCTTATATGATGGGTTTTTTAAGGTTATGGCAAAATCCTGATGTGATGGGGTTAAATAGACCTCGGATTCGGATTCAGCGACCCCAAAAATATATAGAAAATATGGTCAGGCCCCCAGATCAGAACACAATTTTTTTTTTGTGTGGCTGTGTAATTATCGTATCGTAATCACAATTAAATTAAACTTTTTTTAAATTATAATTTAAAAAAAGTTTAATTTAATTGTGATTACGATACGTTTTTTAAATAAAACTTATTTATGTTACATGCCTTGGATTTAAATGGGGTTAATTTAATTTAATTAAGTTTTTATTGAAATAATAATCATCAGCAAAGTTTAGGATTAGTGAAACAAATTGGTTTATAAACCTTTTAAATAATTATGAACAAATATTGGTATTCAAAAAATAATAAGTAGGTAGGTACTTACAAACGATATTTCTATGTATTATTTTTAGTAAAAAATAATGTATTTAAACTCAATAATTAACTTAAACACGATTGAAATACACAAACAAAAACACAAAACAACAAGCTGTCAATATTTTTCTATGCTGTCAACCACAATCCACTGAAATAAATATAGGCGCCATTTTATAATTAGCCTAGGGCGACAAATTGTCCTAATCCGGCCCTGCTTATCATCCTTGGTGCATGACTTTTTAATTCAAGGTATAGACAATGAAGTCATTAACAGTTTGCACAGTTTTAAGGAAAATTCGGGGATATGTAGAACCCTTAGTAAAAAAAAAGGTTGTAGACCCAATGGTGTTTTGGAATATGTCAAATTAATGCAATTACCAGCATTATCAGCCCACATATAAAGTATTAAAATAAGTATAAAAAAAGTAAATTAAAAACCCCGGTATAAATACGAATTAGATAAATAAATTAAAAAAATGGAATTAAAAGTTATTAACCTTATTTTACGTATTTTTTACATTTTTTACATAAATAATAAGTCGTGTAAAGAATTTATTTATTACGCGTAAAGAATGACGTAAAGAATTGACGTAAACATTACGGCACATCACTGGTGATAGGATATTACACAATTAGATTGGCATAGTTATAACTATGCCAATCTAATCTATAGCAGGAATCTTTATCTGAGTCATGTAGTCATATAGTTTTGATATGTTTACATGATCATATGCTGACTTAATATCTATAAAAATTGCTAGAACCGTTTCTTTTCTACTAAAGGCAAGTTGTATGGAATATTAATTTGGAATATTAACTTAAGTTGTCGTTGACACCCATCCCTTTTCGAAAACCGGTTTGTAGATTATGTAGTATTTTGTTATTTTCAATAAGCCACTCTTATCTATTTTTAATATGGACTCCAACGTCTTTAAAAAAACTGACTATAATTGTTGATATTATTGGGAGTTTTACTGGGTTTTAGAAGAGCGACTATATTATATTCCTGCCATTGTTCAGGAATGAATTGTACGGAAGCGCTGAAGGACCACCAACATTTATATTTTTATCTTGACCGGTCGACTTAGTATCTCGACCGGTCGACTTAATCATATACAACAGTTGTATATGGACTTAATTTTCTCGACCGGTTGAGATAACTATGTCGACCGGTCGACTTAATTTTCTCGACCAGTTGAAATAACTATACAAAGTTGCCAACCTGTTTTCTTTAAAATTTCCCAGGATTGTGCTAAAAATTCCCCATTTTAACCCAAAATTCTCTTTTTAACATAAAATTACTTTTAATAAAAAAACAAAAATATAATTCAATTAACAAATTTTATAATAATAATAATAATAATAATATAATAACCTTTATTCGTTTAAAAAAAAATACCAAATGGTGTAAAACACGTCAAATATAAAAATGTGATAAAAATACTGATCCAATTAGGAAACATTTAAAAATATAAATATAAGATACACAATTATAAGTACATAAGCACATTTAAAAATATATAATCATATGAACACCTTTAAAATAAATATACAAATACATAAACACATTTAAAAATATAATATATAGCATAAAAAACTTTACGATAAATGTTGCAGAAGATCATCATTAAAGAATTCCTCCATTGAGTAAAAGGATTTTTCCATTAAAAAAATTTTTAATTTATTTTTTACTTTCTTAGTCGAAAGATTCCTAAATTTTTCAGGCAGCTTGTTAAATACCTTAAGTATAGAATTTGGAACATTATTTTGTAAATAAGTGAAATTTAATTTATTATTTGAATAATTTGATTTAAATCTAGTTTCATAACAATGGAGATTCCTAAATGCTTCAAACAGATCCAGGTTCTTTTTTACAAACAAAACTGCTTCATATATAAAAAGGCTATAAATTGTTAAAAGCCTATGATTTATAAAATAGGGTCTACAAGAATCGGTTTCTTTTAATGAAAAAATTCTTCTTATACATTTTTTTTGTAAGATAAATATTCTTTCTGTATCTGGAGAATAAATCCAAAATATTATACCATACCTGATGTTAGATTGAATGTAGGCATTAAAGGCCGCTAATGATGAAGTTATATTGACTGTTTGAGATATAATTTTTAATAAATAACAATACTTAGACATATTTTTTGACATTTTATCTAAATGACTTCTCCAATCCAGTCTGTTGTCTATTTCCAAACCCAAAAATGACACACTTTCTGAGAGCTTTAAAGATATATTTGAATTATTAGTCTTATTTAAATTTCTTTGAAATTTTATTATTTGAGTTTTGCTTGTATTTAAAAGAAGATTGTTAGATTTGAACCATTTATCAAGCACCTCTATTGAAGAGCGAATATATGAATCATTTTCAAATGCGTCTAAGCTAAATATTAAAGAAGTATCGTCTGCGTACTGAATTATATTTTCCTTTACAATAAGCGGAAGTTCATTTGTGTAAATTATATATAGAAGGGGCCCTAGTATGGAGCCTTGAGGTACCCCTTTTTCAATGAGAATTTTTTTAGATCGTTATTTTATTCCTTGTTCATTTCTTTCTACTACTGACTGGGTACGATTTTCTAAATATGACCTAAACAAATTTAAAGACACCCCCCTAATGCCGTACAATTCAAGCTTCTTTATTAATAGTTGATGATCGACACTATCAAACGCCTTTGAAAGGTCGAGGCACAACAAAAAGGTATTTTTATTTAAGTTTTGTGATTCTACTATATTGCAAAGTGCTTGATAAATGGCCCGAATCGTAGACCTGTTCTTGCGAAAGCCATTTTGGGAGTCGCTTATGACAAAGTTATTTTCTAAAAATTTTGAAAGTCTGTTGTAAATTATTTTTTCAACTATTTTGCTAATATTGCTTAGTAGAGCAACAGGTCTGTAATTTGTCATATCATTTTTGTTGCCTTTCTTATAAATTGCTTTAATTTCAGCATGTTTTAAATTTAGGGGGAATACCCCTTTTTCAAGAATTAAATTAATTATATGGGTTAGTGGATATGATATTTCAACAGAATATTGTTTTAAAATTTTTAAATGTATTTCATCTTCTCCTGTAGAATTAGTATTTTTTAGAGAATTTATCGTTTCGATAATTTCGTTTGGAAATGTTGGGTATAAATATAAGTTTTTGTTTATCGACCAAATAAATTTAATGTTAGAATCGGATTGATCGTTTATTGAATTAGTGCATACTTCTTTAAAAAATAAATTAATTTCGTTTAATTTATCAGTTGTTAGTGTATCATTGCAAAGGTTTTTTACAACATTATTTTCTTTGTTTTTGTGTTTGCCGGAATGTTTATTTATTAAACACCATGCCGCCTTAGTTTTATTATTTGAATTAAGGATGTAATTATTATTGAAAAGTTTCTTAGCTGCCAAAACAACCTTTTTAAGTATATTAGAATAGTGCCTATAATAATTTTTATCTATTTCCCCGTCTATAAACTTTTGATAAAGTATTCGTTTATTTAAACTGGAAATTTTAATTCCTTTAGTTATCCATTTATTTTCTTTACGATTAGTTGTTACATAAGCATATGCATCTCTTGATAAATTGGTAATTTTTTATAAAAAATTATTATAAGCATTATTTGGATCAGTTTCATCAAACACATTTTCCCATAATTCCGATGATAATTTTTCCTGCATGTTTATTATTTTTTTAAAACTTAAAACTTTTTTTCTAGAAGATATATGACTTTTTATATTAGGTTTTGAAAAAACAAACTCAAAAGATTGACTTGAATGATCAGAGATTGCATTAAAATGAACTTCTGTATTAAAAATAACGTCTAAGAAATTAATAAATATATTATCTATTAATGTTTTACTTTTTTGGGTTACTCTCGTGTAGAGATGTGTCGGTCAGATCTGAACCGGCTCAGTGAACCGGGTCTTATAAGTGATCTACGTGAACCGGTTCACGAAAATTAAACGAACCGGCTCACGGGTCCGAAATTACAAAGCGGCCGCGCGCAAGCCGTTCTAAGCTCCGATTTACTGCTTCACCACTCGCAGCGAGTGACTCGCTATGCATTGAACAGGCCGCGCATGGCGAGCCGCTCGAGCCGTGAGCGGCGGGTCGCGAGAGATCTGAACCGGCTCCCTGGAGCTAAGAACGACTCGCGCTCGCAGTACGTTTTGTTTTCTGTGATCCAGATCTGACCAAAACATCTCGATTCTTTAGGCGCGGCTCGATCATGACTGTTGTATCATGCAGCTCGCTAGTGCCTATGCCGGTCGCATCGTTCGGAACCGAACTTCTTGCGTTCTGTGGCGCGTTACTACGTTAGGCAAATTTATACTTTTGGTAATTTTTTACAAACCCACAGAAATATGAGATGATTTCCCTTATGACAATGTCGTTTAAAATATATTTTTAATATTAATTAATTTAAATTGTGTAAACTTACAACATTTATGTTTTAAATATAACTTTTCATGTAAAATATTAAAATAATAAAGTTTTTATTGTTTTATAAAATTTTAATAAAATAAATAGTATGGTATAACAAAACTTTAATAAAATACAATGTAATATTTAATAGCCTTTATAATATTATTAAAATAACAATTTGTATTGCCTTATAATTTAATAAAGGCTCTTAAGTATTAAAGTGATAAACATTTTTAACATAAACTTAAAGTTTATGTGCTCAGAATGATTTCATTAAGTGTTATGTTTAATTAGTTTGAGATTCAAATGGTTCTTTTGAACCGGTTCGTTGAACCGGTTCACTTATGTGATCCAGATCTAGTGATCCGGTTCAAAAGAGTGACCCGGAACGCCCATCACTACTCTCGTGTATGAATGTATAAGAGGATTTAAATTATTTGTAAGCATTGAATCAAGAAACACTTTTGTTTGTAAGGTTTCTTTACTTATATCTATATTAAAGTCTCCACAAACTATCAGTTTATAATTGACAAATTTTAAATAAAATAACTCGCTTACATAATTAAGTTTACTTAGAAAACCAGCAATATCTCCTGTAGGAGGTCTATAAACGCAAATGATAAAAATTCTTAGAGCATAACTTACAATGGCTGAAAATTCCAGATGACCTTCCTCCACACTACCGAGAAATACTTCTGGAGCCTCTTCAAACAAATTCAAACAATTTTCCTTAATAAAAATACAAGATCCCCCACCACCATTTTGTTAATTTATCTTATATTTTTGTTTTTTTTTTTAATTTTAAGTGGTCAAGTTTGTTGACAACAAGGGAAAATTCCCTGCAGTTGGCAACGCTGTAACCTTGTCGACCGGTCGAGAAACTTCACTTGATCTGCGCAAAAATTTTTTTATAAAAATCTTTGGAAAACTTGTTTTATTATGTCTGATGCAAACTATAATATCTTATAAAAATCTTTGGAAAACTTATTATAATAATATCTAATATTTCAATACGTTGACTCAAATGTGCCATGTCTTTAAAATGAATAATTTGCAAGAATGTCGAACAAAAGTTTACTTTAAACCAACAATGATAATTTTTTCTTTAAAGAAAAACAATAAAAAGAAAACAATAAAGAAACAATTGTAAGTATAAATTTAATTGTCAAATTTTCATGGAATTCTTTACCAAAAGTAATATTTCAATTTTAAAACAGCATGACTTTTTTCATAGCTTACCTTATTAGAGATGACGAGTGAGTCGTAATAAATATTTGTTCTCGCCATATACCTATAACCTATAAGTTATAGATATATGATTCTCGCTTATTTTTTTTTAATTCCTAAATAGAGAGAAACATGCTTTTTTCATAATAAACACAAAAAAGTATGTGTGTCATTTAAAAACAAAATTGGTTGCCATAGAAACAAAATAAAAAAGATATCAACAAACTAAAAAACTCAAAACATGCTTGGGGGCTGTACTTAAATTACGTAACGGATTTAAAGCGACATTTTTACCCCTACCCCCCTATTTAACAGATCGTAACAAATTATTGAAACCCTCCCCCCTGTATTGTACGTAATTTTTTTATTCCAAGAAATTTTTGTATAGCATGATCAATTTAAATATTTTTATTGATCACCAAAAAATGTTTTATTTATTTTGATAAATTACGTACAAGCGTTAAGGACTCCCTCCCCCGTACCATAACAAATAATAACAATTTGATAGTACCCCTCCCCCCTAAATTTGTTACGTAATTTAAGTACGGACCCTTGGTAATGAACCAAATAACTTTTATATTGACCTTTTTTAAACTTTGCAAATTACAAAGTTAAAGCCTTTATTTGATACTTTTGTTCCACCCTGTAAAATATTATAAAACTTAAATATAACTTATAATATAAATATGTATTAGGTACCTGTAATAATAAAAATAATAATTGAAGGATTAGTTATTCAATAACTTTTTTATACATGTAGGACCTACCTACCTAGTACTACCCACATATGTATATGTATAAGGTACCTTATAAGGTATACAATATATAAGGAATACAATATATAAGGTACCTATACACCGGATTTGTTTTAAAGTGTAGATCTTGATAAACTGTATTTTTTGACTAAAAAAAGCAAATTTTCACAAAATACAAGGCCTACTATGTCAGTTTTTGAGAATTCATATTACCGATTATTAAAGAAAAAATCTATGGACGGCACTGGATTCGCCACCCCTCAAAACGGCCCTATGCTAAATAGAGCTGAGCTTTGTGAAATTTTTATGGAACGTTGTAATTAGAAGGAAAATGTATCGGCCCGTAAGAAAATCAAAAAAATATTTTATGTTCACTATTATAAAAAACACTGCGCATGGGTTTGGTCATATGGGGCCTACTGCGAATATATACGATCATCCGGAAAGTACTACGCATCCCGGAACTACTTCATGTGGATCCTACCATCTGATATCTTTCAATAAAAACCTCGGACAAAAATTGTCATAGCTCTCTAGGTTTTAAAAATGGTGAAATTTTGGCTAGAAAACGTCAGGTACCTACTGCGCATGGGTACTATTATACAGAAACTACTGCGCATTGATAGTTTCATCAATTTGATACAATCATTAGGTAACCACTACGCATAAATCCAACCATCCGGCACCCACTGCGCATGATTGCAACCATCTCGTCCCCACTGCGCATAAAAAGAATGGATCCAACCACCTGGTACCTTATGCGCAGGGATCCAACCACCTGGTGCCCACTGCGCATGGTTACAATCACCTAGTACCTACTGCGCATGGACACAATCATCTGGCACTCAATGCGCATGTACACACTGCAAAATAACACAATCATCTGGTACCTACCTTATGCGCATACATGATTAATTAAAATTTAAATGTGCTGTAATATTTTTATTATGCGCGGCCTAATGGATTTCATCTGGTAACCACTGCACATGGATCCAACCACCTGGTACGTAATGCCCAAAGATACAACCACCTGGTGCCCACTGCGCATGGATCCAACCACCTGGTACCTAATGCGCTTTGATACAACGATCTGGTAACCACTGTGTCGGCATATTTCGCGCAAATGTGTTGAATTGAATTCCGTTCTTCGCAATTTAAGTGCGTTGTATCAATTGTCTGTAATAATTTCTCTATGCGTTTTACCGATTTAGAATTACCCTCTAAAAGATTAATTACTTTGTAATTGGAAGTGTTATCCGTCTTGGGCCGAAAATTTTTCAATTTAATGTCTTGCTCGCGTACGTTAAGAATCCTAACACACCTGCCACAAAAACACCCTCACACAACTGATCTGGTAGTATAACACAATCTCCATCCTGTTCTACTCTACAATGTGTAATAATTTCGCAACGCGCCGGTACTACAGTATAAAAATTATGTTGAGATTCTAAAGGAAGAATCACTTTTTGATTCTTTACCAGAAAGGAAACCGAATATTTTTCAAAATCAATTGTAGCAAAATACTTATGAAAGAAATCTGACCCCAAAATTCCATCCATTCCTTCTTCAAAACTATTAATAATTAAAAACTCATGACTAAGCTTTGTATAATTGAAATGGGAGAACTGCTGATCCCCGTGAAACTGTTGACCCAGAGATACCTGAGATTCGAATTTCTTTATTTTTATTTATTGATTGTTTTATGTTTAACGCTTGTTTAAAAATTATACTAGCTGATGCCCCGGTATCAATTAAAAACCTTAACTCTTTAGCGTTATAAGATAACTTTACAAAATGAAGGCCATTTAAATTTAGAATTACAGCCGAATCAGTTGTTTTGAGTGAAGCCTCGAAAAAACAGATACGGTGATTGATGTTGAGTTTGATTTGAAGCAGGTGTGGGCTTCCATTGAATGAAATTCATAATTTCATTGAATGGAAAGCACAATTTGATTGAATGAAATTCATAATTTTATTGAATAGAATTCATAATTTCATTAAATGGAATGTACAATTCCATTGAATGAAATTTGATTGAATGCAATTCGGAATTTCAGTGAATGGAATTCAAATTGCTTATTTTTAATAAATGAAATACGCAAACACAAATTTTATTTTTATTCATTAAAATTTTAAATGGTTAATTTCAATCATTGAAATTGTGCATTCCATTCAATGAAATAACGTAAGTAAATTCCATTGATTAAAATTGACGCTGTTAATTTCAAACATTAAAATTACTGTATAATTTTCTTTACCAATCAGTTTAATTCAAACATTTTAATGCAGCGAATTTCATACTTTGAAATTACTTTTGCATCTAGCATGAATTTCAAACAATGGAATAACGCGAATTTTTACAAGTTAGATGAATTTTTTGGTTACTTTTAAACTAATTGATTAAATGATAAAACGGCGTTCCATATACTAAGGTTTTATAATTTTATATTTAGGTAGTGAATCATCTCAGAAATTTAATGGTACCCATAACTCAAAAATCGCAATTTACTTATGTTACTTAGTTATAGCAAAGATTAAATATACTCTTTATAGTATATTAAGAGTATAGACTATATTTAATCTTTGGTTATAGTAACTATTGTATTAAAGGTGCAATATGTACTCTTTAAAAAAAATGTTCTTCGTAATATGGGCAATAGTGGCCGTTCATTAATTACGTGAGGTGTTTAGGGGGGAAGGGGGTCGAGCTAAACCTCACGCAATACTATTGGTATTACATACTAATAAAATTTGATTTATATTAAATACATTGTTTATTACTATTAACTAAATATGTTTCTCAGTGTACGACTTATACTGATTCCGTGTAATATCAAAAGTAGTTGCAGAAATGGGGTGAAAAGAATTTTTTAAAGCACTTTTTGATGCTTTGCATCATGAGTCGTGCCAAATCATTTATTAACAGTTAATAAGGCTTATTAAATATTAAAAAATCCTTATATAAGTGTGCGAACGCCACAAGTAGCACAGTAGCCTTTCGATTGTTTATTCGCCAGCGGCTGTACCCAAACGCACTACTCGACGACCGCTGCGGTGCATGTATCTTGGCTGCGGCGTACGTGACGAGTGGCAGCGACGCATGAGCAGGTCTCGAATTGTTGTGCTTACTTAGGCCCGTTTCGTTACTTAACGTTGTTATTTATTTAAAATGAGTTTATATCATGATTATTATAATGCATACGTGAAAAGACCCTACAAGACGAAGAAGTGCTGCCAGGAAGAAATGACAATGTTATGGAACGCAGCAAAGCAAAGGTTTCCGAAGAATGGAGAATTGGCGCTGCACATTCAGCATGAGATCGAACAGCTCCTCAGAGAAGCGGCAGAGAGAAAAGCCCGAACTACTCTGGCATTACTTAATAAGGTAGGCTAAATACTTTTCTGTCTATTTTGAACACAAGACATCTGAGATTGCGATCGAGATATCAGCGTATTTTAAACGCATTCAATAAAGAAAGCTATTTATTCTTTTAACTCTATATTCGCCTTACACAAAATTACTAAAACAAATTACTAAAACAAACTCGTATTTTCTCAATTTGTCAGTATCAAGTCTTTATCGCGATGTTTTGAATGCAGGTAAACCCTAAGATTGTTCAAAATGTGGAATTCTCAGAAGAGTGTTCAAAATGTGGAATTCCCAGGTCAGATTGAAACAAGCTTCCAGAATGTTCAAAACGCGTAATCCGCGGACCAGGATGAAACTACTGACAAGCAGCCAAGGGATCAAGACCTTGACGACGACCCTCAACCGGCGGGTATAGTATTTGCCTTTCTTTGTATGCGCGACGTTTTCTTCCTTTTTCCTGTTTAAATCAAAATGTTTTTTACTCCACAGTTGTTTCGAAACAGAAAACCCAGCCTCTTGACGATAAGGATGAAGTCACATCTAACTTCACACCATCCGCTGTGCGTCCCACTCCGGCGCAAGACATTATGAAGGAAAAGATTGCTAAACTTCGTGTGGAGCTGGATTTGACGGAAAGGCGCGAACGGTCTTTCATTGCTGAGGGCACCGAGCACGAGAAAGCACGTAAGTTGCGTCGAGAAATCGATGATTGTGAAAAGAAGCTCAAGCTTAAAGCGTGTGGTATGAAGCACAGGAAAAATAAGAGGCAACAAATAATTGAATTATGTTCTAAGAATCCCGATGTAGCTAAGTCCTTGACTCCTCGTGTTGGTCCTGGACGTTAACGCTTAGAAGAAGAGCAGCCTGAATTGCTGAAAGCAATAGTTGATTTAGCTATGTTTGGTGCATCTGCTGAAGAGCGCCGTCGCTGTGAGATAGTTCGCACTATCCATACGCTTTCAGAGCTCACTGATAAACTACTTGAGTTGGGATTCAATATCTCACGAAGTGCTACTTATATTCGATTGTTGGCTAGACGGGCAAATACGGGCCAAGCTAAGCGCCACGTGGTGACTGTCCCAGTGAAGCTGAGCCTTCCTGAAGCTGACCATCATAAAGCACATCCAGACCAATACTTTTGTGTGACCTCCATAAGGTCGCTGGAGACGGTAGCCTCACTCCGTGACTTTTTTATCTCAGGATGATAAAGCCCGTGTTCCCATAGGACTCATAGCGGCAAACAAGCAGGCGCCTTTGCTAATGCACGTTGAATACAAAGTGTCACTGCCAGATCACGACTTTGTGATTGCTTCAAGGCACAAATTAATTTCAAGCGTGTATGCTCTTTGTGAAGTGAAGTCCAATGAGATGGGACGGCCAGAAGCTGTCTCATACAGTGGACCAACTTACATAGCAATCAGAAGTGGCAAGCACTCTTCGTCAACTGCAACTAGTCACGCTCAAGACTTGGACACTCTTTAACTCTTGAGCCTTTTTACAATTTTATGAAGAACGCAGATAACGAAGTTAAGCCTGTCCTTATCATTTCGAGCGATGGCGGTCCTGACGAGAACCCACGATATCGCAAAGTGATAGCACACGCAATAGGGCATTTCAAAAAATATGATTTGGACGCAATATTCATTGTGACTAATACTCCTGGCAGAAGTACTTTTAACAGAGTAGAGGGGCGCATGGCTCCACTCAGCCGAGAACTAACGGGTGTTGTCCTTCCCCATGACTCTTTTGGGACACATCTTGACTCCAGCGGCAGAACAGTAGACGTTAGCCTGGAAGAGAATAATTTCAAGAAGGCAGGGGAAATTTTAGCTGAAATATGGTCTGCAGTGTGTATTGACGGACACGAAGTAGTTGCTAAATACATCGACCCAAACAACGACACTTCCAGCGTCTCAGATCTGCCAGCCGAAGGATGGTATACTGAGCACGTTAGAGAGAGCCAATATTTACTTCAGGTACGCATTTTTTCCACATTTAATGATGTATTGTTTTCTTCTCGTATGAATTTTCAATGTATGTATTTTTACCGCAATTTCAAGCGTGCTTTTTTATATTTTTCTGAAATTCCTTAACAAGCGTGAGTGCTGACAAATATTTATATGTTTAATTGGAGTTAAAAATTAAGAATTTATTTTAATTATTGTTTTAGGTTGTGAAATGCGATGACGGGGACTGCTGCAGCCCACGTCGGAGTGCTCTACATATGATTCTTCATAACCGTTTTCTGCTACCTTCTTACCCTATCACTCAGGTTGATGGGCATCCGACGATCCCCAACCCTGAAGAGCATGACGGAAAGTCATTTGCTCCCTTCTTGATTCGCTACTGCCTACCGATTCAACCTTTGCACGACTTTATCAGCTGCAGTACATGCGGTATCTACTTTTCATCTATTACAAGAGCCGCAGAGCACCGGCGTGCAGTTCATAGTGCACTAGCTGCACCAGCGCGCAAAGTGCGACCCTCACGGATTGTCACTCGTCGAGCTACTGAGCTTCTGTGTGCAAGCGATAACGGGTTAGAATGGCTATATCAAAACAAGGTGAAGGAGCAGATGATTTTACTGAAAATTACATGGACATGTTGGTTCCAGTAGTCACTCTTAAAACGATACATGATTTTCCGTGGACGGAATTAGAATACAAATTTTAGTGTTCGTTTTTCTCATTGTGATTCTACACAGTCAAAAATTTCCATAAAATTTTACTATGGGTGCGTAATATCACTGGACAATATGAAACTTTTTCAAAATTTACAAGTTTCCCATACAATCGTGACTGACGCGCACTACAGGACAGTTGTAAATTTTGAAGACAGTTTTATATAGTCCAGTGAGTAAAATTTAATGGACATTTCTCACCGTGTATGCTACGTTTAACTAATAATATTAGAAATCTTAAATACAACAAATCTTAAATATAAAAAAATTATAAGCAAATTGTTTTTTTTTTAATAAATCTAATGGAATCGAGCACAGATTAACTAATTTACATTAAAACTATGCATTTTAAAAAATCTCACGTAAGATTAAGGGGGGAAGGGGGTCGAGCAAAATCTCACGACATCTTAATTAATAGTCCGTCGAATAGAAATCACACTCCCTGCTTGTATGTTTGGTTGCCTATCTATAGTTTCATACGCTGTCACCAGAGTTCGCTTTCTACCCCTCGGGGTTTTCTATGCTATTGCGGCAAACAACAAACTATTGTTAGCGTTAAATGCATGGAGTCTACAGTGTTAAATGAATCATAAAAACAAACATAACCAGCCAAAAAGTTAAGCTCAAAACAACAACATAAAAAAGATATTCAACTTTAATATATTATTAACAATATTTATAGACAAATATAAAACTGTCATTTATAAAAGTGTCGCTTGAGAGGAGATGGTCAGGATGCAGAAAGGTTTTGGGGACGGGATTACACACCCACGCGCCTTTTACAGCCAACCACATCAGCACATTGAGCCCCTTTTACTATGTATTTTTTATTATGTATATTTTACATTAAAATAAATTTGATTTGATTGCTAGACAACCGGCAGACTCCAGTTCAAACATTTTTTTTTTTAATTTAAATCTACTAATTTGACTATTTCATTCAATAGCATTTGACTAATTATTGGTGACTGCTAATCAAATATGACTTTCAATTAGTAATTCTTGACTAATTTATTTTAAGAGAGTCCATATTCCTATAGGATATATATATATTTAACTATTACATACTATTTTGTACAGTTTACCTTATTTTATTTATTTAATAAATTTATATTCATTATTTAATATGTTGGGACTTGGTCCTAAGATGTAATGTGTAACCGTCATTTTGACAGCTACACATTTATTTTATTTTATTAGTTTTTTTTACATCTAGAACGGTATGGATGTACACGGTATTTTATTTTTAGTTTTACTAATTGTTAAGTATAATTTTAACAAGGATAATTGTTTAGTTCTTTAAATGCCTCTTTCCAAGAAAATCTATTAGTTTTATTGGAATTCCTTTTACTGACACATGAATAGCATTGCCGGTATTTAAAACTCTTTTTAAGCCAGTTCTTTTAATTTTATTCAAAAACGGTAATTTGATAGTATGCAACACAAACACTTCCGTGTGAGGTTGGTTGTATGTAGTTATAATGATAATTATAATTAATATATTCATATGAATATTATGAAATATTTTGGTAGCTGGTTTGCCGTTATTGACAATTTAGTGTCAGTGGAGGGAATTTTCCAAATGATTGCGTTTAGGAGGGTATGTATTTGGGTTTTTGGGTATGTTACTAGGGTTTACTAAGGGAATATTTGTGTTTGAGGCTTAGGTTCTGGTGGACTTTGTGGGAAATTTTTTTAAAAATGTTTGTTAACATAGGCAACATTGTGTTTTTTTTGTTTAAATAATCTTCTACGCACTTAATAAGGTTTACAATTTCTTTTTAGGATTTGGTCGTTGAAGCGATTAGATGAGAGTTAAGTTTGTGCTTAAATTATGGAAAATTTCCAAAAATACGTGGTAAATCTCTCAATCTAATTGTATAATTCCGACCAAGACAATTTTCGTTTGGTACGATGAGCTCTGGGGTTGTGTTATTCCCTCATTTTTGGTCTTTATGCAGTCCTGACGTTGTATAGTTGTAAAAACTCCTTTAAACAAGGGGTTTTTATGTTGGAGTTTTTTGTAAGACTTTTTATGTCAGATTTGTTATAAAGGAATGTTTTTTTACCCTGAACTTGTTTTGGATAATGGCAAGTTCTTACGTTATTTAAAAGCCATCCTGTATAATCTGACATGGTAGGAGACTTCAACATCGGAAGCCAACCCATTAGGAGACACAGTCTACCAGGGCCCCAACTACGAACAGGTCGTACCATTTTAGAATATTTATGTTCACGTACACTACACTCCTTATAATATATTTTGTTTGTGTACTTTTAAGTTGAGATTTCAACATAGTTAGTATATTTTTTTTGTAGCATCGATAATATTTTGTCAGTTATCATACTTTGGTTTTTGTAAACCATATATGGCCATATAAGGGTGCACCAAAATATTTATTATTACATGCAAAGTGATCATTTTAACATCGGTGAACAAATATAAATGATTTATATTTTTTTTAAACTTGACTTTTAATAACCACCCTTAGTCTTTAGTAAGATTGTGTCTGACTTACTTAGATTTTAACAACTGGCCATAATAAGACACTGGCGCCCAATTTTGGATTTATGTTAGTAAAAACACGTAAGTATTAAGAAACAACATTTGCCCATCGACCCATCTCACCACTGTAAAGCTGCCGTTCGCCATAGCCCTCGAGTTGAGGTTAAAAATGCAAAATTTAGCTCTGTCGGAATTTTTGTTATTTAAACACTATTTTTATGTCTAATTTGACCGGACTACATGGCGTTTTGGTGGTTATAAGAGCAGTTTTCCATGCAGTTGGTAGTCTCTGTGTATCGTCTCTTGTGTTGAGGTTTCTTGGACGTTTTTCTATTTCAATGGCTTCACGGATGGAACGTTTGGTCCTGTGTTCGATGCTACCCAAGACCCTTGTTTTTTCAAAGTCAATTTCATGGGAAGTTTTTCGGACGTGTTTAGCCAAGGAAGATGTTTTTTCTTGTTTTAAGACTGCGTTACGATGTTCTTCGCGTCAAACGTTGATACGTCTATTGGTCTGTCCCACGTAGCTTCCGTCACAATTTTTACAAGGAATTTGAACTTTGCCTTCTTTCAGTTGTCCCTTTGACGTAAGGAAACCACTTCGAAGTTGTTTTGTTGTTCTCGTCCTCTGTGGTATTTAACCGGCGTCGTGGTCTAAGAGCCTTTTTATGATGGTTTTGGAGAATCCGTTTTGCTGTAGCGTCGTTTGGATTTTTAGGTTTTAGGTCTTCTTGTTCCTTGTGGTCATCATCCGCCAGCCTGTATATATATTAGGGTGTTTCAAAAAAAAAAAACAATTATTTTTTTTCAAAGATATCAGCAATCAAAAATAACACTAATAAAAATGTTTCAATATTTTCAAATAAAATAGAAAAATATATCATATGCCATATTTATATTATTTTGTATGTAAAATCACTTTAATTCTGTTAACCTGAGACTGTAAACTTTTTTTTTATATTCACATAAATATATATATATATATTTCAAATATGTATATATAAATAAAAAAAAGTTTACTGATCTGAAGAACTTTGACCTTCAGATGTTTTTAGTAGAGCGTGAAATTGTCTATAACTCCTCTCGCTTGGGTGTCGCCAAAACAAACCATTCCAAAGTTATAAGAATTCCAAATTACAAAAATAAAAATTCAAGTGTTATTGAAATGGAAAAACAACAAATGAATTGAGGCAAACCTTAATATTAATATTAAGGGCTCAAATAGGCGCCAACGTTTTTGTTTTTTAATGTACTATTAATTTTTCAACACCATTTGAAAAAAAATAATTGTTTTTTTTATACACCCTAATATATATATATTGTGACGGAACAGCAATCAGTGTAGAACTCGATGGACAATACGGCTGGTGTTGCTGGTTGGCTAGACCAGCAGGTCTCAGGGGTGTTAGTGTTCGAGAGTATAAATAATACTAGAGCTCTTTGGGAAGTTATTTAATCAGTGATATGCCTTCACATGTATAAAGTTTAGTGTAAAGATCTACAAATACGACAAAACATCTAATTAATACCACAAATTATGCATATAAAAATATATGTTTATAAAAAAGACAAAACTGTTAATAAATAAGTATAAACCACATATAAAAGCTTACCTACAAATACGACCAAAGCCGTAGTTTAGTTTTAAGAAGCAATCCACTTTAGGGATTTAAACAAACTTAGGTCCTTGTAGGTTCGCACTTGTGCGATCTTTAACTAAAACTGAAAGATGGCGGGTTTTTTTGCACTCACGGGTATAAAAAAAGAATAATTCGCGGGTGATTATCGATGCGATCTTGGTTGCCTAACTTCAGCTAAATGATCGTAACTATAGTGCGCAAGGGCCGGTGAGCCATAGATATAGTTTCACTACATCTGCCCCCGACCTTAGAAGACTGGAAACAGTATTCTAAGGTAACATATACTGTTTTAAGTGTGTAGCATGAAACATACCACGTTCCGATTGATTTTGAGGGTTTTCTAGGATAAAGGTGGCAGGGCCAATAACCTTTTTGATCCTATACGGACCTTCAAATAATAACATAAACTTTTTTGTCTCAGCATTTAGAGCGGAAGAAACCGGATTTGCCTTAAGAAGGACAAGATCCCCCTCAGCGAACGGAGTATATCGAGGGCGGGTTTGAGCCTCTCGTCGTTTGGCTGCCTTGGCCGCTAGGGAGTTTTTCGCCAAAAACAACTTAACGTGAGAATCCAAATTTGCTGGACATTTCGGAAAATCTATAACGCTTCTCAATAGGTATTCTGGGGAAGAACCGGTCTGAAGCTCCTGTGGACTAAAACCCGTGCTCTCGTGAATTACCGAATTCATGATGTGAGCGAAACCTGGTACCTCAAGAGCCCATTTAGAATGTTTGTAATGACAATAGGCCTTGAAGAGTCGACCTAGCTCCCGCATATAGCGCTCCACTGGGTTGGCTTCAGGATGCCGAACCGAACTATGAGAAACCTTGATGTTCTGGTCGCTGCAAAATTTAAGCCACTGCTTTGAGATGAACTGTGTTCCATGATCCGAATGAATTATACTAGGTTGGCCAAATTTCTTAAAGTAGTCTTCTTTTAGAGATTTAATAATACTATTCGATGTAGCCTTCTTTAAAGGGTACAAGGTTATATACTTGGAAAACACGTCCAACACTACAAACAAAAAGGTTACCCCACCCCGAGATCTAGGTAAGGGCCCGTAAAAATCAACAGATAATAGTTCATTTATATGAGAGGGGATTATCGAATCGAAAGCCGGCCGGGGCATTTCAGAGACCTTGGATTTTTGACACAGATCACAAGATTTTAAGACCCGTTTTACCTCACGATGAAGATTCTGCGACCAAATTTCGCGCTTCAGGGCTGACCAAGTTTTATAAACCCCGAAATGACCTAGGGCTTCATGAAACGCAAGAATAAAGTCGTCGAGTAGAGTTTGAGGGACGCATAATAAGCAAGGTTGCTCTTCGGAACGCCGCATAAATAGGAAATCATTATATAAGACAAAATTACTAACGACCACAGTTTCGTCTTGTAAGGAGGTCCTTATAACAGACAACTTGGGGTCTGCTTTTTGGGCTTCAATGAGGACATCCATTTTGCCACAAAAATGTTTAGATAGGGTAATGGACGTAGATAGTATTTTAAAACACTTATTTGAAGGAACAGGAGGACGCAATGGGGGATGACGTGACAAAACGTCAGGCACGACATTGTCTTTTCCCGGAATGTACCTGATATCGAAATCATATTCCTGTAGAGCTAAAATCCAACGAGTAATACGTGGTGCTAACAGGCGGCAACTGTTCAAATAAGAAAGAGCTTTGTGGTCAGTAAGGATAAAAAATTTCGATCCCAGCAAATAAACACGCCATTTATTTAGAGCAAATACCACGGCCAAGGCTTCTTTCTCGGGTATGCTATAGGCGCGCTCCCTATCTAAGAGAAGACGGCTTGCATAGGCTATCGTCCGTTTTTCTCCCTCAACTTCCTGGAAAAGTTGTGCACCCAGACCAAAATCCGAACTGTCAGTTTGATAACACAAAAAGGAGCTCCTCGAACAGGGTGATGCAAAAGAACCCTTTTAGAGAGGCTCTCCCTTAATTTGTCAAAAGAAGACTGCTCCTCGTCACCCCATTTCCATCTAGACCTTTTCCTCAAGAGACCAAACAGAGGCTCAGCTATGGCCGAAAAATTCTGACAAAAAGCCCGGTCATAATTACACAAACCCAGAAATGCTTGTACCTGTTTTGGGTTAGCTGGCTTAGGAAAATCCGTTATGGCCTGTACACGGGACATGTCTGGCTGAATACCCTTGGAGTCAATATGGTAACCCAAAAGAGTCATGGATGTCCTTAGAAACTGACATTTTTTTAGACGGAGGGTAAAACCAGCTTGGGACAGTCGTGTAAAAACCTTACGAAGATGTTGGAAATGGTCCTCTAAGGTTTCCGAAATGATTATAAGGTCATCCACATAGGCAACCACAAATTCTCGAAATTCTGGGCCCAGAACAACGTCCATGGCTCGAGTAAACGAAGAGATAGCCGTCTTAAGCCCAAACGGTAAGACAGTAAAACGATAGGACTGTGTTCCATGAAGAAAACCGGTGTACTTTTTATCCTCAGGTCTGAGGGGTATTTGGAAATAGGAATGCGTAAGGTCCACAGTGGACATGTACCTCACTGAAGGAAGGGTCTTTAGAATGTCCTCGATGGGGCGTGGTAGCTCAGAATCCGGGAGCATTCGTTTATTCAAGAATCTGGCGTCCAAATAGACTCGAACAGTCCCATCCTTTTTTACAGTAGTTACCAAGGGGCTACAGTAAGGAGAGGTGGTAGTTCGTTCAATGACACCCCATTTAAGCATTTTATGAATTTCCTCCTGTACTGCTGCACGATGTGCGTGGGGAATAGGGTACTGTTTCTTGAAAAATGGAGAAGTGTCGCTAAGCAAAATCTCGTGAAAATACTCAGAAGTACCCCCAGGCCTATCTGAAAATATGTCCTTAAATTCCCACAACAAATCTTGAAATCTATGTTTGTCCATATCAGGTAAATTTAAAGCAGAGGCTAACTTATGAAAATCTGGAGAGGGGTCGCCGTTGCAAATGGCTAGAACACGAGGGTGACGATTATTAAGAATGACTCTCAGTGAAACTGAGGTCGAAGTGGGGATTTCCGGACAAGGAAACTCTAAAACCTTACATAGTTTACTGTTGGAATAAAAATGCAGGCATTTATTAAAAAGATCCAAAACTGCATCCACAGTGCGGAGAAAATCACACCCTAAAACAATGGGAAAGACAAGGTCGGGCACGTATAAAAATTCAAATTCAAATTTTTGACCCGCCATTGTAAAAGGTAACAGTGTCTGGTGTGTTATCTTGCGCTGTTTGTCTTTAAAAGCTCCCGACACCCGCACGCCAGTTACTGGAAATACTGGAATCGAGTTATCGCGTACGATAGTGCTCCATACTAAGTCGGAAAACGCGCAGATTTCGCTTCCGGTATCCAACAAAGCAGGAAATTGGCAGCCCAAAATATTCAACAATATCGTGGGGGTATTAGAGTTGAGATTCGCGTGTTGAAAATCGCACTCGTTCAACAAATCGTCGCGAGGATTATTCAGTATAAAAGAAGGGTTATTATTAAGAATGGAAATATTGACATCTACCGGGGTATGCGTAAAAGAAGATCCTTCGGTTAACCCCGAAGGCCGAGGATCTAAAAGTTTTCCGAAACGGGCTCTTCAGTATCCGAGACCGGTTGTAGACCCGAAACGCAATTTATTTTTTATCAGGGAATCTATTTTTTGGAAACTTATCCTCGTTCCGACGCGAAGTATTTTCGAACCTCCCCCGTACATCGTATCGCGCGGTCACGTGGCTCCCGTTATTCGTTGCCGTTTGTTCAAATTTCCGCGGAGTAAAAACATCGAAATTTGTTTCATAATGTTCGGCTAACCTTAACTTTTGAAGTGCTTCAGAAATACTCACTGTTCCTATTAAAGACGATGAAATTACCGGAGGAAAGTGTCTACTTATGAGTGCAACGAGTTCTGGTTCATTATAGCACTGTAAATGTTTTGATTTGGCAACTTGGGCAAGAAAATAGTTGACATAACCTATATTTACATTACTACCTAAGGTATGACTATCTACATTATTATTATTTAAGTTATCATTAAATAATGTTTTAGGTTCACCATTATGTTGCCATAAATAGGATGGTGCTGGCAACCCATGGCCGAGCCAAGGAGCAGCTGTCATTCTTACGTCATTGGCGTTAGTTACGTTTGACAGTGTTGGATAATTAACTTGGCTCGATAATGGTGGCAAAGAGTTTAAAGGAACGGGCTCACCTTGTGTTGACCTGGGAGTAGTACCACCTCTTATTTGTCCATTTGGTGGTGGTATGATGTTCCCTGCATGCCCGTAGCTTTCCATAGGAGGATATGCAGCTGCTTCCTCCTGAAGTAATCCTGTGCCCCCGGAGGTTGTTGTGGGGTTGTTAAATCCTCCAGGTACAGGCGTGCGTAGCAGATATTGATTGCTGGCTGCAGTCCTGCTGCGGGTGGCATATCTGGCAGGATTTTCAGGTGTTTTTTCCAAAGGCATCTTGAAAATTTATTTTCCTTGACTTAACCAGTTAGTCAAGGCCCTCAGTTGGTAGACAAGTTGTGACGGAACAGCAATCTGGAGTGTAGAACTCGATGGACAATACGGCTGGTGTTGCTGGTTGGCTAGACCAGCAGGTCTCAGGGGTGTTAGTGTTCGAGAGTATAAATAATACTAGAGCTCTTTGGGAAGTTATTTAATCAGTGATATGCCTTCACATGTATAAAGTTTAGTGTAAAGATCTACAAATACGACAAAACATCTAATTAATACCACAAATTATGCATATAAAAATATATGTTTATAAAAAAGACAAAACTGTTAATAAATAAGTATAAATTACCACATATAAAAGCTTACCTACAAATACGACCAAAGCCGTAGTTTAGTTTTAAGAAGCAATCCACTTTAGGGATTTAAACAAACTTAGGTCCTTGTAAGGTTCGCACTTGTGCGATCTTTAACTAAAACTGAAAGATGGCGGGTTTTTTTTGCACTCACGGGTATAAAAAAAGAATAATTCGCGGGTGATTATCGATGCGATCTTGGTTGCCTAACTTCAGCCAAATGATCGTCACTATAGTGCGCAAGGGCCGGTGACCCATAGATATAGTTTCACTACAATATATATATAACCAAGTAGTATTACAGCGCTATAATAGCGGTCGACAATAGTAATGCAATCAAAACTTGTATATATATATATATATATATATATATATATATATATATATATATATATATATATATATATTAGGGTGTTGTTTATTTATGACTATTGAGATTTTTATTAAATTTGCAATATATTATTTAATATTGTAATCTGTTATTTGTTTTGATTAAAGTTTTTTTGTTTTTTTTATGAATTGATGTGTTATGTTTATATTTATTTTTAGTCAGAAATCATAATAACTCTGAAAAAGTTATTGTTGTAGAGAATTATATCGATAGTAAATAAGAAAGTTTAATTTAAATAGCATAATTGGTTAATATTTATCAATTACTTACGTTTTAAGATATAAAAATGGCCGTAAATTCATCAAATATTTGTTAAAAGACTATTTTTTACGATTCAGCTCTTTCTTTTCACTATTTTTTTGCGAATTGTTAAAAAAAATTGCAAAAAAAATGTTCATTCAAAAAATTGAACTTTGATGACTCCTACTGGCGAACCACTACGAGTTACACAAAAAAACACAAAGACAATTTTGAAGAGCGTGAAATTCCCTATAAGGTCCATAAAACCGATTCACAATATTGTAAAAAGCGGGCGAGCATTAGAAATTTGAAAAAAAAACATTTTTTTACATGCATTTTAAATGGGAAAACTTTAAATTTTGTATGTAAAATCACTTTAATTCTGTTAACCTGAGACTGTAAACTTTTTTTTTATATTCACATAAATATATATATATATATATATATTTCAAATATGTATATATAAATAAAAAAAAGTTTACTGATCTGAAGAACTTTGACCTTCAGATGTTTTTAGTAGAGCGTGAAATTGTCTATAACTCCTCTCGCTTGGGTGTCGCCAAAACAAACCATTCCAAAGTTATAAGAATTCCAAATTACAAAAATAAAAATTCAAGTGTTATTGAAATGGAAAAACAACAAATGAATTGAGGCAAACCTTAATATTAATATTAAGGGCTCAAATAGGCGCCAACGTTTTTGTTTTTAATGTACTATTAATTTTTCAACACCATTGGAAAAAAAATAATTGTTTTTTTTATACACCCTAATATATATATATATATATATATATATATATATATATATATATATATATAACCAAGTAGTATTACAGCGCTATAATAGCGGTCGACAATAGTAATGCAATGAAAACTTGTATATATATATATATATATATATATATATATTAGGGTGCTTGCAGTTTAAATTTAAAGTTTTCCCATTTAAAATGCATGTAAAAAAATGTTTTTTTTTTTTCAAATTTCTAATGCTCGCCCGCTTTTTACAATATTGTGAATCGGTTTTATGGACCTTATAGGGAATTTCACGCTCTTCAAAATTGTCTTTGTGTTTTTTTGTGTAACTCGTAGTGGTTCGCCAGTAGAAATAAATTTGGGTAAAGAATTATTTTTAAATAATTATGTTTTTATTTTATGACACCTTAAAGTAAAATGTTTTTAAAACAGTTAAACTATATCTTTTAATCGAACAAAATATATCTTTTTTAAATAAGTTTAAAGTAGACCTTAATCTACATATATAAAAATTCGTGTTTAAAAATTAAAATTAAAAGTTAAAATGTTTTAAAGATACATTAGTAAAATTAGTAGAAAAAAATTCATATAGGCATTTAAATACGATTGCCTCTGATTTTCACGTTGATAAAATTGTTCAGTAAACTTTACGTTATAAGTACACAAAAAATTAGCTGCATATACGCACATATGGAAAAGTTATGAATTTTTATTTATCACGCTGCATGGCTAAATCGCGAGCGCTCGTATATACATAAGTAAGGCATTGTCTACGGTAGACAGTCTACCAAACTCAAGATTTTCGTACAGATCTATGCTCATAAGTTTTAGTTGAATTTATTAATTGTTATAAATATTTTAACATGTATTAAATTTTTTATAGGATTAATAATTAATAACCTATTCATAACAAATTATGAATTAAATAATAGATAATCCTTTGCTTTGTAGGTTATCTTAATTCTATAAATTAATTAATAATCCCTTGTTTTGCATCTTTTTGAGGAAACTCAAGAATCTAGACATAAGGATTTTAAAAAATTGTTATATAATATATTATGTTTTCGAGAAAAACAAATCGAAAATCAACAAACGAAGATATATTTCATCGTCTTTTAATATCGTCTGACCCCCTAATAACGTTACTAAGAACGGCTACTTAGGAGAAATACAAAATTTGTAAAATATGAGCTTGGAGGAATTATTATAGGAAAAAATTTTAAAATTTAAGTTATGTTTATTTATTTCTTAAAGTGTGCTGAGTATGTGTATAATATGTATTTATTTACAATAAAAAAGTTATTGAATTATTTTCGCAATCATTTCACCGCGAACATTAAAAAAGGCATTTAAAAAATAAAGACCTTTATTTTTTAATTAAAGTATAGTTAATTATGCCTATTAAGTCTTATTTAACACAGTTAAAAATAGAAAAATAAATATTTCATGCAATAAAAAAGTTTGATTTTTTCCTTAATTTATGCTAATAATAAGACCACCTAAAACGCATTTAAAAAATAAAATTCGTTATATTTTTCAAATAAAATAAAGTTCATTATACGTAATAAGTCTTATTTAACAAATTCAAAAATTTGCAATAAAAAAATTATGGGGTTATTATAATAGATATTTATTTATTATTTATTATTATTATATATTATAATACAGTAAAAAAGAAAAAAAATTGATATTTATTTGTTATAAAAAAGTTTGTGAATTATTTCTACAAAACAGTGCTTTGTGATAATCTAAAAACGCATTTAAAAAATAAAAACCTTAATTAAAATATGGTTTATTATACGTAATAACTCATTTCTGTGGGTAAAAGGCATAAGGGGATAAGTCAAAACAATCAATTTTTTAGTAGTGCCTTAAACGTGTTCGCATTTATTTAGGAAATACATTTATGGTTAACGGGTATATCCTTTTGCCAGCACATGTCATATGCTAGCAAAAGGGTATACTCGCTAACCATAAATATATTTCCTGAATTAATGCGAACACGTTTAAGTCTCTACCGAAAAATTGCTTTTTTTGACTTATCCCCTTATGCCTTTTACCCACAGATTTAACACATTATAAATAAAAAAATAATATTTACAAAAAAAAAATACAAAACAGTGCTTTTTGACGTGCGTTGCATTACAAAAACAGAACAGTAAATTAAAATAATAACAATATTCCCATTATACTTACATTACAATAAAAAGAAATAGCAAAGATATTAATTCTTAATAAATTTATCTTGCTTTTTGCAACGTATCAAGAAAGTACTTATTATTATTACAGTCTGGAAAGGTTATGATCAAACTGTCTTTAATCGAAGATTAAAGGTTCAATTCATATTTTGAATCCGGCGGTTTAAGGACCACGCCTTGAGCCGCTAGTTTCCTTCGTTTTAAGTTTTAAACTTTTTAATTTTGTTGGGGCTGGGCCTCTTAAGGTTTTGCTTATTTATGTTTTGAGACGTTCTTACCTAATAATTGGTTTATTTACACTGTTAAGCTGTTTTCAGTAATAAGGTTTTTGTGACGAATTTGCGTGTTATGAGATTAATTAGTACTCATCAGATTTTTGCAGATGATTTCACTCTTGGTTAGACTGGTTTGTTCTTTACATGAAGTTATTCATATTAGCCTGGGGTTTGATTTCCAGGTATGCTGTAACTTAATTCCGGGTCCGTATGGTCTTTTTTCACTAGATTTACTTGTTGAGGGTTGCACTAATTTAAGGTTTATATTAACAACAGGTACACTGATTTTTCTAGTCCAGGTAAATATTTGCACTAATTTCGAACAGTATTTTCTTTAAACTACACTGTATGAGCGATTATTATTAGGTACACTTAAGAGCGAAAGCACGTCTGCTCGTCTACCCGCCTGTATCAGTGGGGTGAGATGGTTTTTTGTTAAAAAAAAATCAAATATTAAACCAGTTCTATAACGAGTTAATTTTCTCTTCGCCATATTATTGTATAGAATAAGTAGGAATGGTAATATTAAAAAGATTTTAAATAAATGTATTTTAACAAACTTGTCAGAAGTTTTTTTTGTTAAAAAAATTCAAATAATAAACCAATTCTATAAAGATTTAATTTTGTCTGTAAAATTGTTCACAAAAAAATCAAATTAAAAAGTTGGTCAACTAGACCAGATTCTGAAGGGATCCCTATATTATTGTATACAATAGGTAGGAATGGTAATATTAAATTTTTTTTAAATAAATGTATTTTCTAACAAACTTTTTTAATGAAGGATTTACTTAATAATAAATAATATTTTTTTAAATAAGATTTATCAAATTATATTTAGATGTAGATTCTGATACGAAATCAGAAGAAGAGAAACCTAACCCTAAACTAATAGCTGCCAAAATATTAATCGTGAATCTGGTAGTAGGCCTATGTCTGTTATATGGGTAAAAATCAAAAAATGTTTAGGTAGGCGTCTTTGGCTAATTAAAAATTAGAAAAAGAAGTGAAGTGTCTCAAAACTTATTAGTATTATTTCTGCATGTTAATTATACGAGATTTATATTAAATATTTACCCAGATTTAAAAACATCGATTAAAAAGAAAAACAAAGAGCTATTTTGTCTCGTCGGTAACGCGTCCCTTATTATGTTTTACAATTTTACGCTAGATTTTTCAATCAAATCATTTTTAAAAACAGGACAAATGTAAATCACTTTAAAGAAACTAACACCAAGTATTAAATAAATTACATTTTATTTAAAAACAATTTGGTTTTAAAGATCCAGCCTTTGGGTAACAGACTGTCTGCTTTGATCGCATCCTGTCGGTAACGATAACTGTAATTTCGCCTAAAATCCGCCAGGATACGTAATACCTGTCATTTGTTGGTTAGTGTGCTAGAGTTAGTGTTTATGTGTCATTCAAACCAGGTAAGTTTTTCTGTTTATGCATTAAAAAAATATATTTAGGCTTGTTTGCATAAAAACGCTACCGTATTTTTTTACGATGTCTAATCGGTAACTGTTCTAGCGGTAAAATTTTGATGTCGATATTAGATTTGTTACATTTTTCTGATGTATAACACCAATATTTGCAATTTTGATTATAATGGTATTTACTATAAGTATTTTTTTAAACATATATTTTGATTATTATTCCATTTACAGAACCTTTATTCCCGACAAACTATACTGTTACCGACTAGACATAATTGAGATCAGAAGACAACAATTTTCAACATAACAAAAAACTACCTTTCCTTGATCTCAAAGATAAGCTTTATTATGTTGCGAAATCTTTATTTTAGAATATTAAAAAGTTTAATGGACAAAAAGCAACATTTTAGTTTTTTAATTGTTGTAGGTCGTTTTCCAAAGATTTTTTGATTTTCACCCATATATAGTTTTTATAGTGTAAAAAAGTGACACTTTTAACATCTCGATTTTTTAAAAGGATACTAATTGTGGCACAAAACAGAATATTTCCACGATACACACAAACACGGTATGCTACTATTGGAGCCAAATTTGGTCGGCTACGCGCACGTTTGTCACAGTCGAGGTTATTACACTTGCTAGTGCATTTTTTTATGATATTATTATGTTTAATTAAATACTAAAGAAGAAATGTCAAAATTTTAAGAATTTTAAAAAGTAATAAATAATTTTAAATTTATTTTTTTTTCTCGTATAAAATGTTACAATTTTTACTTTTTTATGGAATTAATAATACAATATACATGGTGTTTCTACTCAAAGTGGACAACATAATAAAAGTTAAGGATCTTATAGAAAATAATGATCGAGTCTGACACTTTTATATAAATAAATATTTTTCATTGGAAATTTTATTTTCATCGGTTGAAGTATTTTTTAAAATGTTTAACATTAAAATTACAAAAAGCTTATTTTTTTTAATTCGCATATAAATAACTTGGATACTTTATGTAAAAACAAAGTTCGATAATTCAAAAACAAAAGCCAAAATAAAAAATATTTATTTGAAAAAAGTATTAGGTTATAATTTTTAGTAGTGTGCTTATAACATTGATGTTTTCATTTTTACAATTTTTTTTTAGTTAAAACACATTGTAGGTATTTATAACATTGATATGAGAAAATGACCCTTGAGAAACATTTTGAAATGTGTGCACATGGCATTTCAATATGTTGTTCCAAAATAAAATGTTGCATTATTAACTGCTATAGATCTCCCAATGGTCAAGCTGAACTATTTTTTAATTATTTAAATGACACTCTAACCAGTTGTCATGGTAAGTACAATAAACTAATACTCTGTGGAGATTTTAATATTGACTGTAAAAAATCAAATTTGCAGACAAAAACATTGGTTGATACGTTTAAATCTTTTAATTTAAAACAAACAACAACCGAGTATACAAAAATCACACCTGTATCTAAGTCAGCAATAGACTATTTGGTAACTAATTTTTCTGACGGCTGTATAATCTCTACACAAGTCATTAATCCTAATATTGCGGACCATCACGCTATTATCACAAAATTATCAGTTTACAATGGTGTAACTGAAACTTACACTAATAATATTTTTGTTATAATTACAAGTTTATCCAATCTAAGTAATTTAAATGACTTTTTAAATAACTCTTCCTGGGGTAAATTTTATAGTAAAAATATCGATGAGTCTATTGATATCCTGACAAAGGAAATCATAAATGGGCTTAATTTAACCTGCCCCTATAAACTAATTAAACCAAAAAATAGCACAAATAAACATAGTATAAAGAACTGGTTAACTCCTGATATAATAAAAAAAAGTAATGATTTGGTTAGCGCAAAGGTTGGGTTGTGTAGACTTACAGAGTGTATATAAAATAAATAAAAATGAATTACAAAAAAATATAATTTATTCTAAAAAGGATTTTTTAAATAAAAAAATTTACAACTCCTCTAATAAAACAAAAACCATTTGGGAGATTGTAAATAGTCAACTTAACAAACAGAAACACTATTCTAATAAAATTCAAATTATTGAAAATAATATTATTTTAAGTGACCCAGCACAAGTCGCTTTAATATTTGGCTCCTACTTTGCTACAATTGCACAAAACACTATTAAATCTCATTTTCAAGACACAATGTCTCAGAAATGCACACTCAATTCAACCATTTGTAATAGTTTCCGTTTTTTAGACATATCACCATTAGAGATACACAACAATTAACTCTTTAAAATCAACTAACTCTTATCGATGGTATTTCTATTAGGGTTCTAAAATTCATAAGTTATATCATTGCAGAACCACTTGCACACGTCACTAATTTGTCAATAAAGTCAGGGTATTATCCAACAACCTTAAAAGTAGCATCACTAACTCCAATCTTTAAAAAGGGAGATCCATTGTGCAAGGATAATTATAGACCAATATCTATACTAAAGTCTTTTTCAAAAGTAATAGAAAAAGCAATTTGCAATAGAATTATTTCATTCCTTAATCAAAATAAAGTTATAACAAACTCGCAGCATGGATTACGGAAAAATTATTCCACCGAATCACCAGCATGTCAATTAATGCAACATATTTATGAAGACCTGGATAAGGGAAGATTGGTCATGGGACTATTTTTTGACCTAAGTCGCGCATTTGATGTCGTAAATCCTGACTTTTTGGTAGATAAAATGTATGAGATGGGATTCCGAGGTAAATTTTCTCATTGGATTAAATCATACTTAAATAATCGTAAATTCTGTGTCAAGTTAAATAATAATAATACTGAACAATTTAACAGTAACTTAGGGGTTCCTCAGGGCTCGGTACTGGGACCACTTCTGTTCTCACTCTACATAAACGATCTTCCTAACTATTTAAATGGCAAAGTTACCATGTATGCCGATGACACATCAGTGGTGGTATCAGCATCGAGTCATGGGGAACTCATTGAAAATGTTGAGAGTGTCAAAAGTCAATTTACGAGCTGGTGTTTAAAAAATCGCCTAATTCTTAACAAAAATAAAACTGAATATGTATTTTTCTCTCCTCGTGTAGCTAATTTAAATAGGTTTAATAATGACTTTACTGTCTCTAAATTTGTAAAATTTTTGGGTATTTCCTTAGATGCTCAACTTTCGTGGGAAAATCAGATTGACCATATTTGCAAAAAGTAAGTTCCTCAAACTTTGCTTTAATATCTCTAAAGGAGAGTTTGTCTCGGCATGGACTCTTGAGCGTATACTATGGTATGATATACTTCCACTTATCTTATAATATCGTTCTTTGGGGTAGAGCAACATCATTAAATAGAGTATTTGTTCTACAAAAAAGATCAAAAGATATTGTTGTGCCGCCAATTTTAAATTAAGCGGCACGGCAGTGATGACGTTTTTTATTTATTACGTGCCCGTAAAAAATAAATTGCAGGCACTCTAACGTGCACCTAGTCACTTCGTACTTTGTTCTCGGACTAATCACTAAATACAACAAACAATATATTTTGGGGTTAAGTATAACATAAAGCATCAAACCCATTTACAAAGACAATAGAGTCGCTAACGTCATACTAATTAACTAGAGCAATCATAAAATTGTAACAGTTGCTTTCCCAATCAAATAATTATCATTATTTTTTTACTTATGTTCGAATATGCCATCAAAATATTATTTAGTGCAATTATTCAAATAGCAATTTCTACTTATACAATATTGAAGCAAATGAAGTTGACAATAAAAACAATTTACTTTTTCGTTAATTTAAGAATTTTGTTAAAAAAATTGAATAACCTTCATTTATATTTATTGCTATATTACGGAAATGTTGAAAATTTGCAGAATCTAAGTTGCAATTGTATATTTGTTGTTTTTTTATAAATTAATAATAAATAATAAAAATTCTGATCTGATTTTATTTGTTTGTTTATGACTGTACAATAGGGTGACCGCAACTCATAGGGGGTGGAAAAAAATGTCGGAATTTTTTTGGCCTGGACCCCACAAAACGATTCCCCTTTCCAGATATTGAGTTAGCCGAAATTTCAGCTCGATTAAACGACGTTAACCCGTGCCGCTCGTCGCTCAAAGTTTGAAAAAATCCAAATTTTTGGCCAAAAAGCTTACATATGGAGCCATAACTCCAGAACGGTAAATAATAAAAATACGCTTAATATCTCAAAAGAAAGCTAATGTTATTCTTCAAAATTTGTAATATATACATAATTGTTGTTATTTTAAGTCAAACCGAGTTACAACAGCCTTTAGCCTGAAAAACATGACCTAGTACCACTAGGAGCATACTTCGTATATTTTGTTATTAAGTGATAAATTTTGCTTTTTTGGTATATTTTTGAGTTTAAAGTAGAAGTATAATAAAAAAAACAAGTAATACTGATAAATCTAATGACATTTTTTATTTTAAAATATAAAAATTAGGTATATAATACATACAAAACAGACACAGAAAAGATACAGACATAGTAACTACATGAGTTGATTTTACATAGTTATCTAATCTATTCTAGAGCTTTTGTTAAAGTAGTTTTTGAAACGTCAGGATATAATGCTCGGCATTTGCTTACAACTTGCAGGACATATTGCTTTTGGCCTTCATCTTTAGTCAGAAGGTTGTTAAAGTCGGTTATTAATTTAACACCACGCTCAGCCATATCATTAACTACCTTTAATGTTTTGACAATTTTTAATCTTTCTTGGAAGTCATTATTTTGAGGCCAGGATGTTGTCTTAGGAAATCTATTTTTATATTAAATCGGTTAAAGAATGTTAATGTTTCTTTGGTAAGTAAATTTACCAATCCTCCTTAAACTACCTCTTTTAATTTTGCTTTCCTAACTTTTGGATTTACAACCCTAGCGTGCTCTGATGGTTCATCTGTGCTACTCACCAATTTATTAGCCATTAACAACTTTTCATCGTCTGTAATGGTGGGATCAAAAAAGATAATCCCACCAACTCTACATTCAAATACCTTCTTGGATTTGTCGGTTCATTTTTGAAAGTTCCTTTTGCGCCTTGATTTCTTCAGCTCGATACAACTTGAGATCCACTCCAGTCATGGAACCTGGGCGGCCCTTCTGCCTCTGTTTCACGAGAAACGCCTTATTTTCTTCCGATTAGAGCCAAGGCATCTTGCTGAGCAATATCAAAGAGATCATCCAACTTTTCAACGAACTGTTTAAATTTGTTCTTAGCCGTTTCCGATGTTTTCTTCCGGTCTTTTTGAGTTCTCCACTCGGCGTAAAGTTTTTTCAGTTTAGTCGGAATTCGAGCTTTCTCCCAAAAAATGAACACTTCTCGTATGGCAAGTTTTGCTGATTCTCTTGCAGTTAATTTCACAGCACGTAAATTATAAAATAAAACACACAAAACGATTTGAGGGTAGTTTACAACCGGTGATTTGGTGAATGGGATAGCCCACAAGAAATATTTTATCCTTGGTTCGGCTTTGTACACCTGATGTGGATGCCATTTTATCCGTAAAACAAAGATTAATAATACTTTTCTTTAAGATCCTGGTATCTACAGCCGGCAACGCATAAACTAAAGGCATACCACTCTATAGGCCGTCTTATATTTTGCTAATTCATACCTAATAAAAAAAAGGATTAATGCAAATAATTTTATAAATTAAATATAATTACCTACCTGATTTTTTGTTAAAACTTAACCTTAAACTAAATAATAATTTTTGGAGCAAATAGTAAAAATAATTTTAAAGAGCCTTTTGTTTAAATTTAATCTTTTATTATATGGGGATTACCTGACTATTAGTCTGACTATATTTGAACAAAAGGCTCTTTTTGTTTGAAAATTAAGTTCCAAAATAGTTTTTAATAAAAAATGTTAATTCCGAGACACATTATGTAAAAACCCGTAAAACTCTTAGAATACACCCAAACTGGCTCCTAATGCTGCCAGGGCACGTTTTTGGGTTCAAAGGCTGTTGTAACTTTGTTTGACTTAAAATAACAACAATTATGTATAGAATATAAATTTTGAAGAACAACATTAGCTTTCTTTTGAGATATTAAGCGTGTTTTTATTATTTACCGTTCTGGAGTTATGGCTCCATATGTCAGCTTTGAATTTGAATTTTTTCAAACTTTGAGCGGCGAGCGGCACGGGTTAACGTCGTTTAATCGAGCTCAAATTTTGTCTATCTCAATATCTGGAAAGGGGAATCGTTTTGTAGGGTCCAGACGAACAAAATTCCGACATCGATTTTTTGCGGTCACCCTACTGTACAAGTTTTCATTGCATTACTATTGTCGACCGCTCACAGTGGTCCTCGACTATACATGGGTTTTATGAAAATGGCGCCAAAAAATAGGTTCAGATATTAGTAGGCATGTATATCAAGGTTACAAAAACGCTGCAAGTCAAATCATAGCTGATCATAAAAATATGTTTTTGTGATACTTTTATTTATGTTTACATTTGACCATATTTTTAAATAAATTTAAAGAATTGGCACATAATTGGAGGTCACAAAAGTTTACATATAGGTTCATTGATAAGTTGGCACTGAAATATTTGATTAACTTGTCAGTTGTTAGCCTAGGTTTGGTCTAGGGTTGTCAGTTACTGTTTGCCTTAAAACACAAATCTAATAATTTTTGTCGGTTTTATTGTTACTTTTATGATAAAATGAACCCTATTGAAATTGTAAGCAACCATGAGCATAACAGCATGTGAGCAGAAAATTATTATGGGTAATACAAAATCGTCGAAATTTTTAATTACAGAATCCTAAGTTCCCAATTTCAATTTCCATCTGCAATACTTGTCGCCATGGTATCCGAAAATTTAAAAGCCAATTATTATGTAAAATTGTCCCCTAAATCCGAAAATACCGTCAAAAATTATGAAAGTATAGCAGTTTTTGAGATGTAGTCAATTCTATATTAAATGGAAAATTGACTATATCTCAAAAACTGTTCTACTTTTTTAACTTTTGAAGACATTTTCGGATTCAGGGGACAATTTTACATAAGACTTGGGGGGAATTTTGGGATACCATTATTATGAAAGTGTAGCAGTTTTTGTGATGTAGTCAATTCTATATTAAATGGAAAATTGACTATATCTCAAAAACTGTTCTCTTTTTTAACTTTTGAAGACATTTTCGGATTCAGGGGACAATTTTACATAAGACTAGGGGGAATTTTGGGATACCATGGTTAACCATGGTACAAGTAAAAAAACCAATAACTATTAAATAAGTCATTTTTGACTAATTTATTTTTAGAGAGCTGGGCTTTCAAAGTCTCTTAAATTGCACGTCATTTTGAAACATATTACTCAATCTTTGCAGTTTCTTTAAGAGTTTGTCAAGTACTGGAACCGATATAAAATAAATCTCTTACAGGATCCTTGCTATCAAATCCAGTTAAAGAAAGCTGTTGTTGAGTTCTCCTCTAGACATTTGTAACAAATATTGAGTAAATGTGAATTTATTTTAGTCAATAACCTTTTTTCACTGTAAAAATAAAAAGTACTTTTTTAAAATTGTAGGAATCTAAAGGCTATGTAAAAATGCGAAATTGTTACATTCATAAAATAAGTTAATGATCAGCTACGGTTTTACTTGATGAATTTTTGTAATGCTTATAGATATACCTATCAAAATCCGAACTCATTTTTGGCGCCATTTTCATACAACCCATGGCTAGTCGAGGACCACTGTGTGCTATTATAGCGCTGTAATACCACTTGGTTATTTATATATTTTATTTACCAATGGTATTTAAATTGACTGTAACCTGAGATATTATATGCTTTATGTTGCCCATTGTTTTTGTTTGTTGCTGTACATTAATAATGGTTTAAATTTGTATTTGCTTTGGTACACTGTCCGAGCTTAACATTTTTTTAGGTGAATAATCAATTAGATTTTGTTATATTATTTATATTTAAATTTATTACATTTATATTTTGTTATATTAGTTATATTTATATTTAAGATGCATCGCACATGTGCGACACATATCGTCGCTTTCCTTACAAAGGAGCTTATCTGATTTGTTGTGATTTTTCAGGACAGACATAAAATAAGTTTTTACAATTTTTGAGATGTTGTCAAAGGCAATTGTAGAATTTGAACGCCGTGAAAGTATTATATTTTAGACACGCCTTTAAGAAAGTGGCTGCAGGTTAATGATGCTACCAAAGGGCCTAACTCCAGGGGCGGATGGGCTCCGGCGGGACGCCGGGACAGATCCCGGTGGGCCGCTATGTCAGATTGACCGAATGGACATCTAGACTGGCCCAAAAAAATATAAAAATACAAACTTATGAAAATTTCACCCCTTATAATTTAACATAAAACTTCATAATTTATATTGGTTTTTTATTTAATTTATTTAAGAAATAATAATATTTAAATACATATTTTAAAAATGTAATGGGTATTTGTTTTTTGTCACATAAGAATTTCTAAAAATTCACTATATTAAACGTTTTTATAAAAAATATGTATTTTTAGGTTATTTTTCAGTATCTTAAGTAAAAATTCTGATAACCCAAAACACCCCGTGTGCACGGGACTGCAGTCTTATACTTTGTGTTTCATGAGATCATAAAAGTGTGTGATTTTGGTACAATTCTTAGAAAAATAACCATTAGTAAGAGTGGGTAGATTTTTGTGTGATTTTACATACGAGTATTGTCCAGAAAATGCGTTCTAAACAAAAATTTTGTAAAATTTTTTTTTGTTATCCATGTAAAACTTGGATTTGCATAATGCTGGGATTGCCTGCTTTAAAAAATTAAAATAAATACAAAAAGGTGAGTTAGGGGGGGCAATTGCACTCATTGTATCCGCGCCTGACTCTTATATTTTTGCATAATGCTGTGTTTGTCTGTCTTGGAAAAAAATTAAAATAAAAACAAATAGTTGACTTAGGGGTAGGCAATTGCACCCATTGGTCCCCCCTGTATCACTGCCTTAAATTTTAGATTTTTAGTGTTCAAAGAGAACAATTTTTACTTTACTTGTTCCATTCAAGAGGCGGCACCCGAGCCGTGCGCAGGATTTCCTCCTGGGGGGCTATCAAATTTAGGGCCGTCCATGAATCTCGTAAAGCTGGAGGGGGAAGGTCTTTTTAAAACATCAGATGACAAAATAAATTATATAAAATTGCTTGTCAGATCGAGAACAAAAAAGAATCGGAAAAAATAAGTTAGGGGGTAGCGGGTTCGATAATTCGATAATCTATAATCTTCATAAAAAAGGGAAAGGGGGTCAATTTTGACCATTTTTAACCAACTATTTTAAATAATTTTTCAGTATTATAAGTGAAAATTATAGTTAAAACCCTTCTGAAGGGGGTTTGAACACCCAAAACCTTCTGTAGCAATGTGTTTTCCGTCACAAATATTAAGTTTTTTCTCGCGCACCCCGTGCAACAAAATCCCAAATATTTACGAACTTGTGTCCGATCCCAGAGATTTTTTTCATATTCTGTAATAGGTCTAAGTTTAAACCGTCCTTTACCGCAGAAGACTTAGAACAAAGGCTTAAGGCCCAATTCGAAGGAAAAAACTTCACATGTATTCAGCTAAAAAATATCTGGGGTTTTAATAGCTTTAAAATTGCAGCTGATCGAGGAATGAAAGACACTCTTTTGGATGCTAAGCTTTGGCCAGCAGGTATTAAAGTTTCTGAATATTTATTTCGGAACACAAATAAAAACTACCAAAACTCAAAACCCAAATAAAATTAATACAATAAAAAAACACAATTCTTTTAAAGTTTTTCACCTAAACATACAATCGGTAAGAAACAAATTATTAGAACTCGAAGCCTATTTCGTCCAGTCGAACTGCAACTATAGCATAATATGTTTCTCTGAACACCACCTCACAAATAATGAAATAAAAAAATTTAAACTGGGAAATTACGTTGTCTTATCAAAATATTGCAGAACTACTAGCACAAGGGGAGGCGTACTAATAATGGGAAAACCAACCATCAAAAGTAAACGAAGAGAAGATATAAATAAGCTTACCATTGAAAACCACTGTGAACTCTGCGCAATCGACAGCTTGGTGGAAAATCTTACCATCATAACATGTCACCGTCCACCATCTGGAGACACATACAAAACAAACTATTATCTTAAACGGAGACTACATACATTTTTTCTCTACCGATATTAAATATAAAATGTTTAAAGACCTAACTGATTCTTATGATTTTAGGGTGACTATAAAGGGAAAGACCAGGCAAAAAAACTGTATAGACAACATTATTCTCAGGACCTCGGCCCAGTCTAGTTCAACGGTAATCGAGCCTGGGTTGTCTGACCACATGGCAGTGGTGTTACATCTCACTATTTAACGAAATGAAACTTTAATTTCCACTATTAAAACAAGAGTCGTAAACAATGCAAGCAAATTTTACTTTTATCAAAATTTATGTGACGTGGATTGGAGTTTTGTGAGTGGCTTTGTTGATATAAATTCAAAATTCGACAATTTCATAAATATACTAAATAGTAATATAAACATATATTTTCCTGAAATTGAAATTAAACGTAACCCACAGAATCTACACATAAAAAACCCATGGTTTAATAATAAATTAAGAAATATTAGAGAACAAGTCAAATTTTTCAGCGAGGCAAATCAACTCACCCCATCAAATGCATTGTCGCAGCAACTAAAATTGCACAAAAAAACACTACAAAACTGAACTTCAAAAAGCGAAAAATTCTTACTATTCAAACATAATTGCACAAAACAACACACCTAAAACCTACTGGAATATAATAAATAAAAACAGAGAAAAACCTAAAAACAAAGTAAACAACAGTATTATTGATGTCAATGACCTAAACAATTTTTTTACTAACATTCCAATTGAAATTAAAAATAACCTACCAAACATAAATATATCTTATAAATCCTATTTAAATAAATCAAATTTTCCAGTTCAAAATTAAAAATGTTTCTTACAACGAAGTTCGTGAGTGCATAGAAAATCTTAAAAATAAAAATAGCTGCGACCACTTTGGAATGTCATCAACTATAATAAAATCAATTAAAAATATTATTATTCAACCATTAACAAAATTATTTAATTTATGTATCGAGCAAGGTATCTATCCTGAAATACTAAAAATTTCTAAAATAGTACCTATTCATAAGGGCGGCGACGACATAAACACAAATTATAGACCTATATCATTAGTCCCAATCATTTCTAAAATTTTTGAAAACGCCATTGCAAAACAAATCACAAGTCACTTTGAAACCTATAACCTGTATAACAAAAATCAGTTTGGTTTTCGAGCACACAAATCGACCAGTTCTGCGGCAATACATTTGATAAACAACATTTGTATGGGCTACAATAATAATCAATTTGTAGGAGTAACTTTCTATGATTTAAATAAAGCGTTTGATTGTGTAGATTTCGATATTTTAATAGATAAATTAAAACAATATAACTTTAATGAAGACTCCTGCAGATTTTTAAGTTCATATTTATTAAACAGAAAACAATATGTCTCGTTTGAAAATAAGGTGTCTAAACTGAAAAGAGCACTTTATAACATGCAGTAGTTCAGTCAGGTGTCCCTCAAGGATCAGTCCTCGGCCCTACATTATTCCTGCTTTACATAAATGATATAAGTGGGCTTAAAGGTTCTGAAACTATCCTTTTTGCAGATGATACTTCAGTAGTAATACCTTGTAAAAATTTAGAAACTTTAAATAAAAAACTAACTGACAGTAGGTTACATACTGTGATGGGCACGGGGTGGGGGTACCCCATACTCATGCAAACGGAAGTAACCCAAGGCGATTCGAAGAATCGCGCGAACTAAATTTAAATATTGACAGCGCAAGCAGTGTTGTCAAGTTTGGCCAAAAGAAGTGATCGTCTAGAAAATAGAAAAGGAGACCCTACGTTGTGTTATTTTAGTTCGCTTCTAGATAGGTGGAGTAGCCAATGAGAGGAGACCAGATTAGGTAATAAAACACAATAAGTATGGTTGTATGTTTTCTCTATTCATTGTTTGTTTACAATGGAGTTTTTTACAAAGGTTTGGTTGACGGTAGTTAGCGTTTTATGTATTGCAGTGTTTATTGAATATTGGTTTTTAGTTAGCGTTTGTTATTTGGACTTTGTCATACCAAGCTTTAATAAAGCAGATTTATAAAATGTTACAAGTGCAATTTACCCCTCCCAACAATACAACAGGTTAGAAAATGAATATTATTGGATGCAAACCGTTTTGTCTAGTGTATTGAAACCTTTTATAGCTATCTAAACATATTCCGCTACAGTGTACATAATAAATGCATAGTTTCCATATTACATATCACAGTATGACCCCTTTGGCGGTTAGGAACTCTATTGGCGAGCTCTAGTCTTGTGAAGAGATTAGATTAGATTACCTTATTTAATAATAATAATACCTCCTATAACCCTCTTCCCTATCGCGAGCAGGCACAATACATTAGACAAGCATTTTTCACGCCCGTCCGCCATCTTACGGAGCAAAAAGCCGCGTAACGTACTCTCGGCTAAATATCCCCAAAACACAACAAATCTACATTATTAAACTTGGTTAAAAGATACAACCACCTTAGTTAGTTAATTTAAACAAGGTAAAGGATCATTTTAGCTTACCTACAAGGTTTATTTCACAACACGAAAACCCCCGATTCACTCGGACGTACCTTTTACTTCACCTGTTGCTTCCCATCTGCCGCTCGGCCAGTTTTTGATCCCCACCCAACCTATTGCGACAGGGCCGGCTTTAGCGCGCTCGGTTAAACAGGACCCCATTTGAAATATTCATAAAATACCAAACCGTACAACCCAAGTAATTAAACGTTATATAATTCAAGTATTTTTAAGAAAGGGCAACGCTGCATTATTTTAAAAACTTAACATTAATTTAAATGTCTAATTTCGAATAGGTAGGATGCTTTACGTGTAGATGTATTCTTGGTTGCGTTTTCTCGTTTGACGGAGGGCGGGTCAACACAATACAACACAATATTTTACCTCAAATTTCCTAAAAATAAATGAAAGTAAAACTAAAAACATCGTCTTCACTCACTCAACTTTAATAAACATTGGAAATCCCCCAAGTGTTAAGTTTCTTGGCCTAATGCTTGATGAAAAGTTAAACTGGGGACATCATATTTACCATATAGCATCCAAAATATCAAAAAATATGTTTGTGATAAGGTCCTTGCGTAATCTAGTCCCTATGAATATAATAAAAACAGCCTACTATTCACTGATTGCATCGCACCTGTCATATGGGTTAATATGCTGGGGACACGCTCCGTGTAGTGGACGATTGTTTGGTCTGCAACGCAAGGTCCTGAGAATAATGACAGGAGCGGGATACACTGAATGCGTAAAAAAATACTTTTCAGAATTAAAAATTTTAACCCTACCTGCCATGTTTGTATATGTTAGTTTGTTGCACGTTTATGACAACATAAACTCCTACAAGACGGTAAAAAATATTCACGATTATAAAACTAGGCACTCTGAAAACATAAGAACTGAATTTTCCAGAATTTGCGCCAGCAGAAATGGTTCAAATTATTTTGGGCCAATCTTCTATAATAAAATTCCTTTAAAAATAAGAATGTTAACAAGAAAAAAATTTGAAACTTCAATAAAAATATTTTTAATAAACAATTCTTTTTATAGTTTAGATGACGTTTTGAGCTGTGACTGTCAAAATATGTAGTAATTAGTCTTTCTATGCTTGTACTAGGTATATCCATTTTATAATAAATTATTAATTTTAATGTTGAAATTTTAAATGTATTTTGTGAATCTATTTTGTAACTTGTATTTCGACTTGTGTAAACTTTTTGTACTTAACACGAATAAAGATGATTATGATTATGATTATGAATTAGGTATGTGTCACCATGTTAAAAAAAAATAATTACCGATTGAGAACATTACAAACAAAAATTTGTTTATAATTTTACCAAATATTTCATTTTTATGATTTTTTTTTCGGTTCAGTAGTTTCCTCATGATTAATTTTAGACAATTTTTAAGTTGCAAAATCAATAACAGAAATATTTAATTTTGGAAAACCACTCTGCGTGAAAAATCAAGCTCCACTTCCACTCTGTAGGCAAATACTTAAGGATTTGGCGGAAGGGGTTGTGAAAAAAAAACAAGGTGGTCCGCTTTTACAAAAATCGTCCCGGGCCGCTTGAAACATGCCCATCCGCCCCTGTCTAACTCAGTTTAGAATTTTTTTCAGATAAGAACCTTTGGGTCCTAAATTAATTTTTGAGTTATGTTAATATTGCGTTCTATATTAGACTGGTTTAATATTTAGTAATATATTAGTTAATAATCATAATAATAAATTAAAATACATAATAATTAATTGTTAGACTATGTCGCTTATTATTTTAAATGGATCATTAGAATTATACGCTGTTGGAACATTGAGACAAATATTTTGCATAATTAGGTTTTCTTTGTATTTTTTACACTTTTGATTTAATAAGCGTTTTATATGTACTGGAACGTTACACAATTATTTTGCGAATCTGCCAAATTGATTTCTTTTCCTTTTAAGTTTAAGTATGATCAATTTAAAAAATTTAACAAAGACTTCTAAAAACATTAATTTGGGGTAAGACTATGGGTAAAAATATAATTACGCAACGTCACACGTAATTCATGGAAAATTCAGTATCTACAAATTCATCATACCACTACAATTACTTATTATGTTAATATAACAATTAGTTTTTTAAAATATGACTTTAATATAAGTACATTTTTAATAAATATGAGTAGGGTGAAGCACATGCCAAGTGGTTTTGAAACAATTATAAAAACTGTAATTTTGGCTCTAAAAAATTGTATTTAACATACACCATGTGCGAAAAATTAAATCTGGCATATATGCATATATGATGACAAAATCATAAAAGCTGTAAGTTTTACTAGAATAATATTTTTCAACCGCCTTATTTCGTGATTAGGTAACGTGTTATGGCTTCCTTGGTCTACTGTTTTTTCATCATGATTTTTTATATGGGATATCTGAAAGAACGTACGTTAACAAAATTAAAGAAGTTAATTTTGCTATGTTTTTATGCATAATATTCCATCAATACATTTTTTAGACCAAAAATTACAGTTTTTATAATAATGGCAAACGTTATTGGCATTTGGGGTATAGCCCAATAGTTTTTAAAGTATGTAATATATTTAAAAAAATTCTTTTCAGTGGTTTGTTTACCGGTCATTTTTTATAGGTAGTTAAGTTTTAAAAATGTTAAAGATTTCATTAGGAACAGATATCATATACACATCCCTTTTCAAGCAATTTTATTTTTTCTATTCCTATTAGGTACTGCCTTTTTTGTCATATGCATGCATTTTCCATAGCTTTTAGTTTTTCTACCTAATTTTTATAGTACTGTGCCCAACTGTTTTTGTAGGTTTTTATAATAGTTCAGACAATAATTTGATATATTCTATTACAAAAAAATTTAGCTAATAACCTAAAATTGAATAAACCAACAATGTTTTAATTTTTCTACTCTACTCATAGGAATGGTGTCAAATTTTAAACACAAATCGTTTTTATATGTTGAACATAGGGTTTTCTCAAAGCGATAAAATAGAAAGTAATTAGCCGGATACTTCATAAAAAATAAATTTTAACCTGGTTTAAGTTTCTCAATAATAGGCTATATATTTATATTATATATATATATATATATATATATATATATTATTATTATTATTAGTAAAGTATTTTATAATTTATAAAATTATAATGGGTCCTTTATATTTAAATTTGATACGTACCGTAAACGTTTTTAGTTGTTTTACCATAAATAACAAAACATAAGATGTTGTGACCCTTTGAGGTAGAAGCAGTAATAGGTAGGTACAATAATAAATAAATAAATTGTTGTTTTTAATGAATTATATGAATATAATTCGTTTTAAAATGATGGTTTAAAGCAACTGTAGTAGTACCATAAATATCCTTATTAAGTATGCAAAGAAATGCAAATTCCAGTACAATAAACAAGTGATGTACAAGATAAGACGGTCATATTCTAGGAACGCGATCACTATAACTGTCATTCGATACCTAATTCATTACGTCCAATGGAACATTTAACATTGTGCATATACGGTCAAATCGGCAATTACCACTTTTTCACAAGCAGTGACTAATTCTAATTTATTATTACTTATTATTTATACAATTTTATTTCTAAGTCTAACTGTTTTGATACTTATAAATGCAAAGTCTTTTATCAATAGCTTTCAATAAATTATTATTACCTATAATATAACAAGCGGTATGATTATCACGATTTCGTAGGATGAGTGAAGTGTGCTTTTTCGGTTTTAATGAGACAATGTCAATTAATAATCATTAAAGGAGTTATATTTAGTCGGAAAATATAACGAATTTTAGGATGTAATGGATTCTCAGTTTGACATTTAAAATTACCATTGTACGATTAGGAATACAAAAAGACTAATTAGTATATAACATTTTTTTTTACTCCTATTACGGAATGGCCGTTTAAATATCACTTTTTAATGCGGAATGACATATATTCCATAAATAATTACAGAATGAATTATTCTATCGTCAGATGACGGAATAAACACTGGTGGCGACATTTCTGGGTTAAATATCTAACAAATTTTAGACCGATCCAACTTCACTTTCTCCCAATTAAATTATTTTTCTATGGTATTTTTTGGAAACGTAGGAAAAGTTTAGTCTGAAACATATTATTCAAACTTTCTTAGAAATAAAAATAATTTACTTACTTGGTTTTATTGCAGTAGGTACATATTCTGCCCTGCTAAGCAAGAAGATTCTGACATTTTTCAGAAATGGAGCTGTCATAACTAAATCAAAGATTGGACATTTCTGCATGTTTTGCACTAACGCAGAATGTTTTATCTGCATTATTAAAATGATAAATCTTCTATTAATTTTGTCCTAACTACAAAAAAATAGTGTGTTACAAAAAAAAGTAGTCTTAAATTACAATTATTCCAAATCAACAAATTGTCAGATATGACTTTCTTGCTTAGCAGGGCAGTATTGTGCACGTGAAAAAGACATTTTTTATAAATAACACCGATCTTCCAATAGTATATTATATAACAATAGTTGTATGTAGGTAAGCTAATCACACGAGTTGAAAACTAACTATTGTGTTATTGCTACTTACAACTGGATATATACTATACGTTTTCTACGACCTAACCAAATGTATTAAAAATAAAACTACAAATGATTGGTAAATTCAGAAACGTGAAATGTCATAAATAATTTTTTTTATCTAATAACTTATGATTCAGAAAACAGTTCTTAAGAAGAAAACAAATATTTACAACAAATTCTGAAATAATAACTTTATTTTTTTGTAATATAATTTGTTGTATTTACTTCTTTTATGGAAAGAATAAATTGCGCCTTGGATATACTTTCGTGTATTCCTGATAAAATTTGTAAACACGTTACAAGGCCATTTATTTTCTTGCAATGGTTTTTCAATTTGTGTCAGCACAACAACTTAAACTACCGTCAACATTATAATAATATAATAATAAAATTCTGTAACAATAACATAAATTTGAAATTTTGAATGTGATCTAATCATACTACACTGAGTGTCCCTTTAACCACTATCACTATTGTTTATTGGAAGTGGCCATATCTTGCTGAATGCTCTCTTGTCCAAGAGAACACCTTTGTGATGTCAAATTATCTTCTTTGATAAGCACACTGTCTCCAATTTTGACACTTCCTTGAGACTTGAACCATTTTGTACGTTGCTGCAACACTCACATATTCCAACTACCATCGGGACTGAGGTGGTTGGACTCCTCTAACGCCTGAAAGTTGTAACGTATTTTTTACTAATAAATAAAATAAAGCACACGCCGGCTAGTTTTCAGTTTGACTTTGTGAGCTAGATCGTGTGTTGGTGTTGGTTACTAAAAATTTAAGTTTTATTAAAAGATGTTTATTTAAATGGGCGCCAAATATTTCAAATTAAACTATGTATTAAACAAGTAAACGAAATATTAATTGACACTTTAAAAAAAATATATATGTAATAGATGTTAAATAGAAAATTTTATAAATATTATTTAGTTTCTGAAATAAAACAAAAAGATGATAAAATAAAAGAACCAGTTTTTACACACAGTTTTTTAATACGCGGACAAAAAAACAAATAAAATCTACTAAAAAGAAAACAACTGTTATTAATGCTGATATTTAGGTAAGCTTGTTAAACTATCTATAACAAAATTAAGTAAAATACTACACCCCTTTTAGCATACACTGGAAGAAATAATAATAATGATTGATTTATACAATTTATAAAATTGGCAACAACAAAATAATGGAAAACTGCAGTTTACCTTTTACAATTATATAAAATCAGTGAGTAGTATTTCCTTATTTTAAATAGGCGATGTTCCTAAGGCCTGTTGTTTTCTAGGTTGCTTCGGTTTAGTCGCTGAACCTTCAGGATGGTTCACAAGTAGATGACGATGTACAAAGGTAACACAAAGGACAATATATTCTTCACAATTGAACGGATTATTGTGTAAAACTTCAATTTCCACAAAATAAATGAATACCAGATATTCCAAGAATTATTCTTGTTCCAACTCTTCAAAATTTATATTAAAGATGATATGATGATAAAGTGAAGTTTGAATTAACTTTTAAAAGGTGTACTCAAAAAAAGGTGTACTCAAAAAAAGGTGGCAATTGTTCTTAAAATAAAGATTTGCCTTGTTCTTTATAATAATAGAATTAAATAAATTTTTATTTGGCTTGAAACACAACCGACTTCTTCAAAGTATCGAATAGAAAAGAACGTGGCTAGATCTTAAAAAAAATAGTAATTTTCATTTAGAACCAAATTTGTTTAGAGGATTTTAGCTTTAACTATAGGCATTACCAATATTTTAATTAATGTAAATAAAAAAAATAATGTGTATTTAAATTTGAATTTAATTTAGATTTTAATTTATTTTTAATTTACAGCCAGCTTCAATTGTCGAAGAAAAATAATAAAAAAATATTCATGAAATTAAATTATGAAGAATAATTACATAAGTCTTAAACAATGGTTATTTAATCTATGGAAATTAAACACAAAAAAACATAAACAAACGCAAATTGCAAATGACAGCACTTACAAGAAAACTATCACCTATTCCTAGAATCTGCTAGGAAAACGGAAAGAAACTTGAACATATAAATATAGGTAAGTTCTATTTTATAATACAACTAATACTTTGCAAGTACATTACTATTTGTTTTCAGGATTCATAGAAAATTCATAAAGGTCATGTGGAGCTTATAGCTGGAAATATTGGACAAAATTTAAATAACTAAAAGAGATATCATACAGTATGGAGCAGAATTGAAATAAATTATGAAACTAACTCATTTTATTGTTTACCTTTGCATTTTAACACAGTATAAGTATGCAGATTTATTACCAATATTTTCTGTAAGCATAAATATGACTAAAATTCGCAATTCCAATTAAAATTTTTGTAACGGCACTTTTGCCCGTTACAAAGTATACAACCAGTAATACAAATCCAATTTTTAAAATAATATATTAGTTCGTTTTCGTAACTAAATTAAATTAAGAAAAAGTATTGTACAAAGTTTGATTAAATGGGGCATCTGGTGATGTTAACACCGATAAAAAACCACTTAAGCCATTCTAGAATGCGGAGAGTACACCCCGTATCATGTTACGCCAATAGTAATACCTCTCCACAGGAGCTTCATGCAGTCAAAGCCGACGTACATACTTTTGTTAGATAATAAATTTATTGTAAATATATTAAGATTTTTTATTTAAATAGTTAGTTAGTTAAATAATGTAAACTTGTTTTGTATTACTTTAGTTTTTAGTACCCAATCTTATTAGCGATCTAAAAACCAAATAGTGAATTTGTTTGTATTGTTTATAAAGTGGTACCGAACTCGGTACTATTTTAATTGTAATCGGTCTAATTGTTATAGAGCTGTATGGAGCAAAACATTAAACTTCCAGCATATATCTGATCAAGTTATTTGTAGAAAACTAGCAAACCTTCTGAAATACTATAAGCGATGCAAAAAGAAACAAAACTTGGTTTTATTGAACGAACTGTTTGACGTGACCAAGGTAAAAGGCGAATGGATGTGAAAAGAGGATAAGAACCTTCAAACTGCAAATTAAGAGCAAGCGCAAAACCCCATCAAAGTGAAGGAAGACAATAAAAACGACTTTGTCCACACTTACCACCTCAAAGCCACCTGATTGTTCCGAAAGTAGCACGGACTCATCCGACAACAGCAAAGACAGTTCTTTGGAGGATGAAAATGCAGTATCAACAAGCACAAGGAAGTAAAACCCAACAGGCATTGCAAGACGCCTTATTACAAGCTCAAAGCTGTCATCCCACGGAGCAGCTAAGATGTGTCGCCAGCTTTCTGGAGAGGCCATTGAAATCCCAACCCCAAGTCAGTCAGCAATTCACAAGGCTATCTACGCGAGAGCTACTCAGGTAAAAAAGCACTTAGTGGGCACGCTTAATCTGAAAAAGTAGAGTCTACACTTTGACGGTAAACGCATTAAATATCAGGCGGTGGTCCTCAAAAATGATGCAAAAGAAGTTAAATTGACTGGGCTCAAACTAAAAGATGGAAAAGCTCAAACAATCGTAGAAGGGCTTCAAGATGTGTTAGAGGAATTCAACCTGCGGGGATCAATTGTAATGATTGTTGCCGACACAACAAGCATGAATACCGGCAAGAGAACAGGCGTTGTTGTTTGGCTACAGGAAAAATTCGAAGAGAAATGTCACCCCAAACCCAAGTTCATTAGTTGCCAGAACCATGTGCTGGATCTATTTATTTGGGTTGTCATGGACAATGAGCTCCACGGGTCAACCAAATCACCAAACATCGAGTACTTCTTTGTATTTGATGAGCAATTATGATAAATTCAAAGTAGCCTTCAGTAACGGTGAAACTGAGATTAGGGACGACATGAAGTTTATCTACCACCTCACTCGTGTCTTCCTTCACTTTACTGAGAGGAATGTGATTCGTAAAGTTTTAACAGATCCCAAACATTAGCAATGCCCGCTGGAACTCTCGTGCCCTTCTTGGGTTTATTTTGACGCCGGAGACCCGGAATCGGCTGCGAAAAATCTGTTCATTAATTTCCTACTCATGGGCATTGGTTCAGCAGTCAATTTTTCCTTTCTAAAGATTTTGAATATCTATCTGGAACCACTGGAAAATAGATGAATCTCCAATCAACACTGCCCTATGCAACCAGTTCTGAGATGCCGCAACAAGGACAACCTCCCACTAAGATTTATCGTCTCCAATGACATTATCTTGAATAATTAACTTCTTTCTATATTTGATGATCCTATAAATGTTGTGTATACATGCAGGCTTATGTTTAATTTTGTATTTGCTAACAGTGACTACCAAAAAATGGTCAAAAAGCTGATACATAAAATTTTTTAAATCATTTTATGCGTGAGATTTTTTATCAAATCCCTTTCAAGTTTTTTCATTTTTAAGTAAAGGCTCATTAAATTATAATACAGGTGAACGTCAATATACTGCTTAATCTCGTTTAACTTGGAAGGGCAATGATATTAAATCGACAATACATCCTGTACCTTCCGATATCCTGTAGGAACAGCGAAAAAGGCAATGCCCACCGTTAAATCGTCAACATTGGAAAGGTCCCTTCAAAAATCTTTTGGCATCCACATATATACAGGGTGGCCCATCGAAAACGTACCACAAGGCATTACAGGCTGGGAAATAACTTTTCGGCAAAATCCAAAAACACGTCAAGTGTTTGTCAGGGGGACAACTTTTGACACAAAAAGCAAATCAAAATCTGGGAATGGTGGTCAAATTACACCTCATTAAAAAGGGTTTTTGATTTGCTTGTAACGAAGCATTATTTACTTCGCTGCAGTTTTCTTTAACCGGCAATAGGTAGTCATCCACCAGCCAACAGATGCCGTACCATGTACTAAAACGACTAATTTTGACATTCAGTGAAGCATAACGGCGGCGATGTTGTTTTTACAGTATTTCTTTACCCAAGTTCTAGCTATAAAATGCTGAATTGGACATTATTAAAATCAGTCTACTGGTGGCTCGTTCCGACTGGTCTAATACTTATTGGATAACCCATACCGAGACTTGAATGCATAACCAATAAACACAATTACGTAAATATGATGTCATGTCATTATTTCACACTTCCTTACGTCAGACTCTGGCGTAATAAATATGACATAAATATGACGTAAACATCTTGATGTAACACAGCCAGTGTCAACTTAACGAATAGTGCCACATAAGAGAGATGCATCACTTACATTATGCAATAGTGATTGCCCATTATAAGTAGATTTATACTATTTTATAGTAGATGCTTACTTATCATAGGCAACCTTTACTGCATATTGCAACTGTTAACAATTAATATATCAATGTTATTTGACAACTTTAGCCTTATTTGTCTGAAACACAATAACCGGACCATATTATAATATTATTATAAAATGTGTTTATCAATGAAGTAATAGTTTTAAAAATCTCTTTTGGTTTCTTAATACTAAAAACAGGGGCGGATGGGCTCCGGCGGGACGCCGGTACAGATCCCGTTGGGCCGCTATGTCAGATTGTCCGAATGGACATCTAGACTGGCCCAAAAAAATGATAAAAATACAACACCGACATTTGAACATTTCACCCCTTATAATTTCACATAAAACTTCATAATTTATATTGGTTTTTCATTTAGTTTTTTTACGAAATAATAAATTTTAAATACATATTTTAAAAATATAACGGGTATTTGTTTTTTGTCACATAAAAATGTCTATAGTCTATTCATTTTAAAAATTCACTATATTAAACATTTTTATAAAAAAACATATATTTTTAGGTTATTTTTCAGTATCTTAGGTAAAAATTCTAATTTAAAATCCTCCTGAACACTTTTTTTATATAGAGGTTTCGGGGAAATGCATTATGCACAACCTCCCGGCTGATGAAGTGGCGCCGGGAGAGTGTGGGACTCAAGCACTCTGGGAAGTGCTCATACCCACTAAAACCCCCCTCTCTTCGTAGGGGAAAACCTCCACTACTAGGAGGAACCGCCCATCGGCATAACCTCCCCTAGGCCACGGAATCTTGCTGTGTTATCTCTAGCTGCCTCTAATCACTACCGCTCGACTCGCTCCCTCACCACGGGGTCTTTCCTCATTAGTATGCTACGGCACAGCCCGTCTATGGCCGCCCATCCCTCCTTACTGTCCAGCATCACCCTCACCAGGTTCTCCACCCCTAGCGGCTCACCCGCTGCCCTCTCTGCCTCCTGTCTCTCCAGCACGCACTCATCACAGTGGAAGAGTACGTGCTCGGGGGTCCCCTGGACGTTGCAAAACCCCCCGTGAGCACCGGCCTGGTTTATAATAGTTTGTGTTTTATAAGATAATAAAAGGGATAAAAATGAATTAAAAAAGTGAAAAATTAAACATAATTTTGGTACAATTTTTAGTAAAATAAACATTATATGATTAGTATCATCCAAAAAATGCGTTCTAAACAAAAATTTAGTAAAAATTTTAGTTTGATATCCATGTAATACTTGGATTTGCATAATGCTGTGTTTGTCTGTCTTAAACAAAAATTAAAATAAAAACAAATAGGTTAGTTAGGGGTTGCACCCATTGGTCCCTCTGTATCGGCGAATGCTTTTTTTGGCCGGCGGAGAAATTTTTTACGAACACTCGGTTCCTCTTGGGGCCCCGAGTAGTGTGGGACCGTCTATTGACGTATACCCATTAAAACTTAGGTGGTTCAAAGCCCTGCACTGCGGTTTGCTTTCGCAATCCTATTGTGCCCTAAATGGTATTACTTCCATAGCTCTAGCTCCGTTGCTTCTATGAAGCGCTGTAGCCGAGGCAGTGGGAGCAATTTTAAAAGTTCTGGTGTAAGTTTAGACTCTCCCAGGTGTGTTCTTCTTAAGGTGTTGAATCCCTCACATTGACACATAATGTGAAGAGGTGTTTCCTCTTCTTCTTCGCATCCTCTACACAAGGGGTCATCTGTCATCCCATCCATTTTGTGAAGATGTTTTTTGAATGGAGCATGGACTGTGAGAAGGCCTAATGCTTTCTTTAGTTGGATCCTGGTATATTTCCTCATTGGTTTCTGCCCTTCAGCAGATGGATTGTCCAAAAGTGCTTTCGAATGCTCCAGACCAGACAGGCTTTCCCAGTATTGTTTGTCTTGTAGTTCTGTCCAGTCATTAGGTTTTTTCTGAACGATTCTTGGCTGGTGCCGCATGTGGGTTCCGGCCCCATCAGCAGGGTTTCGGCTTCATCCGCTGCGAAGTTTGGCTTCCACCTTATCGAACTGTTTCTGCATTCTTCTTGCACAAGGATAAGAGTTATCTGGTTTTGTGCTTCGGTTAATGCCGTCATATTTCCCAGACATTCTAGTACGGCCTTCGAATTGATTTCAAATGCCTCCAGTGCCTGGATTGGTTCTGGTTCGTGTGTAATGATGGTGAGCAACTCCTCCGTGGGATTGCTCTCCCTCATTCGTTGGAAACCCAATTGTATGGCAATGATGCCCGCTTGAAGATCGGTTATCTCTTTTCCCAGGTTTAGTATTTCTTGACTGCCCTGTTTAGATACCTCTTTTATGCCCGCAGAAACACCGGTCTTTGACCGTTTGTGTTCTACGTGGTTTTCTTCTTGCCTGAGTTGGGCAATTCGGTTGTTTATCTCCTCAGCCTTTATACTTTTTGAGATAAAAGCTTTATTGAAGTGTTTGACCTTGGCTTTGTCTGTTCTAATGGCTAGACTGCCAGTATTTTCTAGCTCTTCAAATATGGCATTATGTCTGATGTTGGAAATAACTTCGGCCTTATTTGAGATTAGTCTTTGGGCTCCCCTAGTATGTTTTCCATGGCTGCGGTCGGTGTAGTTGTCATTGCACGAGTTATTCCCAAGCACGCCAGTCTTTGGATTCTGCTTAGTATCTGTTTTACAGTCCTTGTTTTTGTTGCGTGCCACCATATTAGCGCCGCGTAGGTAATTATGGGTCTGACTATAGCTGTGTACACCCTTTGTACCCTGGTGACAGTCCCCAAGATTTACCAAATGTTCTTTTACAGGTCATGAAGGTTTTTATGGCCCTATTTGATATGTTTGCTATATGCATCCGATAGGTGAGTTTTTTATCCAGTATAACTCCTAGATATTTAACCTCGTCTTTCAAGGGCAGCGTTTCCCTGTAGAAGATTAGATTTTTGACGGGTTCCAACTGTCTTTTACGAGAAAAGGCAATAAGGAAAGTTTTTATGGGATTTACCCGAAGTCCCTCCTCATTGCACCAGTTTTCGACAGCGTTTAGCGCTCTTTGCATTTTGGTAAACACATGGGCTGTGTTGCTGCCTCTGATAAGGAGTACAATGTCGTCCGCATATCCTATTGCATATATTTCTTTGTTTTCCAATCGTGTCAGTAAACTGTCCGATACGAGGTTCCATAGCAGGGGTGATAGCACCCCCCCTTGTGGTGTCCCTCTGCACACTTTAGCTCTAACAGTTGTGTTGTTAAGAGTGATTCTGGCTCGTCGTTGAGCCAGCATCTGTTTGATCCATTTGCCAACCAGAGGTTCTTTGTTGCGATCTCTTACTGATCGATTTATTGAGTCATATGACGTGTTGTCAAACGCTCCTTCGATATCCAGGAATGCCCCAAGGGCCACTTCTTTGTTGTCTAAAGATTGCTCAGCCCTTTGGGTTATCTCATGGATGGCGGATACGCAAGACTTGCCTGTTTGGTAGGCAAATTGATTTCGGTGTAGAGGCCTTCTGTGCTGCACTTCTTCCCGTATATGTTGCTCTATCAGTTTTTCCTCTGTTTTCAGAAGAAATGATGTTAAGCAAATTGGTCGGAAGGATTTTGGTTTGTCATAGGAGGCTTTTGCTGGTTTTGGTATAAAAACCACCAGTGCCTCCCTCCATCCTTCCGGTATGTGATTGAGAGCTAGGCTGGCTCAGTTCCGGCAGATTTAAATGGTTTAAAAGTTTTTATTGCCCATTTGACTTTTTCGTATGTTATTATTTTTCTCGATAGAATCCAGTCCTCCTTTTTACCCCTCTTGATTTAAAGTGTGGTTTGGTTTTGGATTTCCGAATTTTCGAGTATGATTGATCCTGGAAAGTGTGTCCTTAGCATAAGCCTAAGTGTCTCACTTTCAGTAGTCGTGTGTCCTCCTTCTGGTTTTAGGCATGTTCCCAGGGTCTGCTGTGGCCCTTTGGCCATGGCTTTATGCAGTCGGGAGTAGGCCGGTATCTCTGATAGTTCCCGGCATAGTTTTTGCCAACCTAGTTTCTTGGCCTTTTTGATGGCATTGTTATATTCGGTTAGGTGGTGTCTGTATAGGTCCCATCCTCCTGTTCTTTTCGCTGTGTTGAACAGCCTTCTTGTTTTCTTTCTGCGGTTTTCTAGGTCAGAGTTCCACCAAGATGGGCCCTCTTTTTGTTTTGAGCAACGCAGTGGACATGCCCGCTCGTAGGCATCCTTAATGGAATCTGTCACCGAGTCGGTGAGTAATTCAAGATCAAAGGTATCTTTCGCCTCTTTTGGGCAGCTCTCCAAATTACGTCCCAATACCTCTTTATATAGGTCCCAGTTCGTTTTCCTTGGGTTTCTGAACTCCCGTTGAGTGTTAATTGTCGATTCAAGGTTAAACCTTATGTATCTGTGGTCTGATAGACTAATTTCATTCGATACATGCCACTGTTTCACCAGTTCACTTATGCGTTCCTTTGACAGTGTTATATCGATTACTTCTCTTCTTGCCACGGTTACGAAGGTTGGCTCGTTCCCAGTGTTGAGAACATTAATATCTGTGGAGATACAGTAGTTGAGTAGTGATTCACCACGTTTGTTAATGTCAGTGCTCCCCCACATTGTGTGATGTGCATTGGCATCACATCCTATTATCAGGTTAGCCGGTCCTTGTCCTGTACTTCCTCGGTTAAGTATCCGAGGACCTTTACGGGTTTTGGAAGTTTGCTTGCTTCCAAAGTTTGGAGTTGGGCTCCTTCCCATGGAGATGCTTCCCTCATTGTACCAGCGAGCCAAATTTTGGTCCACTCGTTGGCGCATGTAAGGTATAGCCTAGTATGTGCCCTCGAACTGAGGACCTTTCCCCTCTTCGGGTATTTTTGCGATTAGCCATTGCTTGAGGAGCTGGGACTGCTCCTCAGAAATCATCTTTGTTGGGTATCCAATGTCTGTTATAGCCTTTTGGTCCCCACTGCAGCATCGCGGTAACTCGCCATTGGTTTCCCTGTTTCAGGGTTCCTGGGCCTCTTTTTTGTCTGCTGAGGTGTGCTACCGGTGTCGCTTTTGCGTCCCAGTCTTTTGGTGTGCACCCTCTGCTACTTTTGGGGTGGTCCTAGAAGGCCCTTCCCCAAGATTTTGGCTCGACCTTGCGGTCTTTGCCTTTTCTAGTGCGGCCTGGCGCTTAGCCCTCCGCCTTTGGGCCCTAGATTTCGGTTTTTCAACCTCATCCGGTTCCTTGGCGGTGGTGCTACCCGCTGCCGGTTTTTCTTTATTTTTTACTGTGTCCATATTGGTCTCACGAGTAAGGAGGAAGTATTGGGGTCGTTCTCCTGCAGTGCCTCATACAGGAGTAAAGCATTTATAACTCTGGAGTGCGCCAGGTTCCCCAGGTGTGGTCGCTAGGAACTGGGCTTCCCCCCAGCCTTGCATCTCATAAGCGGGCACCATACTTTAAGAATTGGGAGAAGTTATAGTGTTCTCACCACGCGGGCCGGGCAATTAAGCCAAGCCCCCCGTGCCCCTCATGATACGTACCCCGCGGTGTTCCGGGGAGGATCCTGCGGGGGTCGTTGTACCAAGAGCGGTTTACGGTTTGTGCCACGAGCTGGTTCGCGACGGGCTTTAGTTCCATGACGCGTGGGTTTTAGACCACGGCACTTTACCTATGGCTCACCGTTGCCAGGTGTTCTGTTTCCAGGATTTACCTGGACTCCTCCTATCTACCACCTGGAGACGCGCCCGGTAGGTATGCTTAACCCTCGGGATCGGCGAATGCTTAGACTCTTAGATTTTTTCATAATGCTGTGTTTGTTTGTCTTAAAAAAATTCTCAAATAAAAACAAATAGCTGAGTTAGGGAGGGGCAATTGCACCCTTTGGTCCCCCCTGTATCCGCGCCTGCTTAGATTTTAGATTTTTAGTGAGAAGAAAAAGAAAAATGTTCAATTTCCCTGTTGCATAGTATGTACCGATTGCGGCATAGGCCACGTCGTTTGACGGTGTGGATCACCTGATGTTCTTACATCTCGCCTCTGTTGACTTAAAAACCGAGCATATAAGCTCAGGGAGTAATTTGTTTTTATTGTGTTCCACTACACCAAGTTGCCCGACACTGATGAGACCCAATAAAGGTCGAAACAGCTGTCTGTCGGTATTTGAAGCTGGTGGAACGCATTCAAAACAAAAAACTTTGGCGAGGTGTAGGTTCAATTTTTTCTTATGAATATTACCAGTGATGGGTCAAGAAAGTTTCTTAAAGAAACTAAGAAAATTGAATGTTTACCTTAATGTTTAGCCCGGTTGGGTTAATTCTAGATTCCTTTAGGCCATATTAGTATCTGTTATACAATTGCTGTGTGCAGTCCCGGTTGCATAGTATGTACCGATTGCGGCATAGGCCACGTCGTTTGACGGTGTGGATCACCTGATGTTCTTACATCTCGCCTATGTTGACTTAACAACCGAGCATATAAGCTCAAGGAGTAATTTGTTTTGATTGTGTTCCACTAAACCAAGTTGCCCGACACTGATGAGACCCAATAAAGGTCGAAACAGCTGTCTTTTGGTATTTGAAGCTGGTGGAACGCATTCAAACCAAAAAACTTTGGCGAGGTGTAGGTTCAATTTTTTCTTATGAATATTACCAATGATGGGTCAAGAAAGTTTCTTAAAGAAACTAAGAAAATTGAATGTTTACCTTAATGTTTAGCCCGGTTGGGTTAATTCTAGATTCCTTTAGGCCATATTAGTATCTGTGATACAATTGCTGTGTGCAGTCCCGCTTGCATAGTATGTACCGATTGCGGCATAGGCCACGTCGTTTGACGGTGTGGATCACCTGATGTTCTTACATCTCGCCTCTGTTGACTTAACACCGAGCATATAAGCTCAGGGAGTAATTTGTTTTGATTGTGTTCCACTACACCAAGTTGCCCGACACTGATGAGACCCAATAAAGGTCGAAACAGCTGTCTGTCGGTATTTGAAGCTGGTGGAACGCATTCAAAACAAAAAACTTTGGCGAGGTGTAGGTTCAATTTTTTCTTATGAAATTATTGTTTAAAATATTCGGCGTCAATTTCAATGAATAGAATTTACTTACGTTATTAAGAATGAACCATTTCAATAAATAAAAAATAAAAATTGTTTGCCTATTTCATTCATTGAAAATAAAAGTCCATTAATTGAAATTAGTTTAATTAAAACATTAAAATACAGTGAATTTCATACTTTGAAATTACTTTTGCATCTTGTTCGTCTAAATAATATGTATAACAGATTTCTTTTTCTTACCTAAGAAAGTGACCTTAAACTTATGTAATAATATGACGTATTTCTTACGTCAGCCTTACGTAAGAAAGTGACCTGAAACTTAGGTAATATTATGACAGATTTATTACGTCAGTCTTACGTAAGAGAGTGACCTAAAACTTATGTAATATTATGACAGATTTCTTATGTCAGTCTTACGTAAGAAAAGATACTTTAATGTTACATCACGATATTACTTTAATATTACATAAGATGTACGTAATATGTAAGTCATTTAATTACATCATATGAAAGTCACGTTTTGAGTCAGTAGTATGTCACTATGACGTAAGAATTGTATTACCTACATATTATCCACGTGTTACGTAAATTTTAGGTCATAAGTCACGGTTTGGTTCACTGGGTAAGGATTATTTCCTGGTGATATAAAACAGTAGGTTAACCTGTGGCTTTTATGCTTGGGCTTTTATGTCGTATTTAACCTATCTGTAAATCCTGCCACCTGTCCAGTCATTTATGTTGTATATTTTTAAAATGCATATATGTCCGCCCTAATGTAGGTAATCATTATTACAAAATGGCAAACGAAGCTGTAGCAAAATAAAGATGCTTGTAATGTGTACAAAACGTGTATTATTGTAATCCAAGAACCCGAAGACACAACAGTTTTGTGGCGACGAGGATAGTGATTAGCAAGGAAAAAGGGGTTTTCCTTGTGGAAATCGTAAGAATAACAAAAAAAGTCGTGTCGGCTTGTTTTTCTTGTCACAATGGCGTTAATCGGAAGCATTGAACCGTATGACCCCAGAACAGATTTCAAAAACTATTCTGAGCGTATGGAACAGTTCTTTGTATGTAACGAGGTCCCAGAAAATAGAAGAGTCGCTCTATTTATAACACTTATTGGACCAAGTGTGTATGCGGTACTAAAGGATTTAACTTGTCCAGCAAATCCAAAAAAAAAAAACGTATGTGGAGTTAAAGGATACTCTAGCGAATTATTATGGTCCGAAAAAGTTAATAATAACTGAAAGATTCAAGTTTAACAATCTAAAACAAGAAACTGGTGTGTCAATAGATGATTTTATTATTAGATTGAAAAGTGTGACAAACACATGCAAATTTGGAACATTTTTAAATGAAGCTTTGCGAGACAAGTTTTGGTCTGTCTTGTTAGAGAATACAAAGGAAATTGCTAACGGAAGACTTTACTTTTGAACGTGCAGTACAAACAGCAGTGGCTATGGAGTTAGCTGAGAAGCAGTCGAAATTGTTGCAGCCTGCGTCAGTAAACAAAATAAATAAGCCTGTAAATAAGGATCGCTTTGTGAAAAATAAAGCAAAAGTCACAGTTAGTCAAGGGAAGTCAAATCCTAAGGATGTCGGAAATTCAAAGGGAAGTACAGGGTGTTATAGGTGTGGCAGAGACCATGATCCAAATACATGCCCTGCCAAGAAGTGGACGTGTTTTGCTTGTACAAAAATTAGCCATACTTCAAAAATGTGTAACAGTAAGAAGACAGTGAATAAATTGGGAGAAACCCAAGTTCAAAGTCCAGCAGATGAGGTTGTCAGCCTTATTATTGAAGAAAAAAATGAAAGGTTAAGTCCCATAAATAAGGTAAATTCTATGTCAAATGATCCTGTGTATATTGATTTAATTGTAGAGCATAAAAATGTAAATTTTGAGTTAGACTCAGGTGCAAGTGTAACTGTCATGTCAGATAAAGACTATAATACAAATTTTAAAAATTTAAAATTAGTAAATTACGAAAAAAATCTTTTAACTGTGTCAGGTAATAAAAAAACTACATTGGGTAAAATAGATGTTAGAGTTTTTGTCAAAAATAATTTTCATTTATTGCCATTAATTGTTATTAAAACTAATAATGTTAAGGATTGTAAACCATTGCTAGGCAGAAACTGGCTAGATGTTATTTCTCCAAACTGGAGGGATTTTAAGATTTTTCAACTGAGTCATATAGCACTAATATTTCTAAAGTTTGTTCTGATTTAAATGATGTATTTTCTGTAGATAGATCACAAGAAAAATGAAAAGATACGTATATGTGGAGATTTCAAGGGATCAATCAACCCGTATCTTAAGGTGGATAATTACCCACTCCCTGTCATGGAAGATGTTATACAAAAGGTATCCACTGGACGTGTTTTTACTATTATAGATTTGTCAAATGCCTACTTACAATGTATGGTTAGTGAAGAATCTCAGAAATATTTAGTGATAAACACACATAAAGGGTTGTTTAAGTATAAAAGATTACCGTTTGGAATTGCGAGCACGCCTGCGCTGTTTCAATCCATCATGGATCAAATACTGTCTGAATGTAAGGACTGCGCTTGCTATCTTGATGACATAATATGTAGTGGAGCTTCAGTCTTAGATTGCGAGCAGAATGTGAGGAATGTCCTTGCAAAATTGTCCAAATTTAATGTAAAGGCAAATGTTGAAAAGTGTATGTTTCAAAGAAAAAGTAGAGTTTTTGGGTCATGAGCTTACTCTGGATGGTATCAGACCTTTACAATCAAAATTAAGATCAATCGAGGAAGCTCCTCAACTACAAAATATCACTCAGCTCAGATCTTCTCTGGGGTTACTTATATATTACCGAAAATTCGTACCAATGTAATCAGATGTCCTGAAACCGTTATATGAGTTGGAGCAAAAAGATAAACCATTTATTTGGTCACAGGAATGTCAAAATGCTTTTGAAGTTAGCAAAAAAAGTTTAGTACAGAGTAATATGTTAACGCATTATAACCCAGAACTTCCTATCATAATGACAACCGATGCAAGTCCGTATGCATGTGGAGCAGTTTTAAGTCACATGATAAATGGTGAAGAGCGACCTGTCCTATTTGCCTCATCAACATTTTCAAAGAGTGAACAAAACTATGCGCAGATACAGGGTGAAGCATTAGCCATCATATTTGCTGTGAAGAAATTTCACATATACTTGTACGGCAGAAAGTTCACGTTGGTATGTGACCATAAACCTCTAGAAGTCATTTTTGGAGAGAAAACCAAGATACCAACCATGGCGGCAGCTAGACTACAGCGATGGGCAATTGTTCTATCGGCTTACAACTATGAAATACGATATAGGAAAGGATCAGAGATTTCAAATGCTGATGCGATGTCACGCCTGCCTTTACCCTATAACAGTTTATAATGTCATTGATGCCATGATATTGTTTTGAACAAAGTTAAAGAGTTTACGAAAAGGGGCTGGCCTATGAAAATTCATGATGAGGGTCTAAAGCCGTATTTCAGCAAACGACATGAATTGTTAGTGGAAAATGAATGTGTTCTTTGGGGTACAAGGTTAATCATTCCGTTCCAATTGAGAAGTGAAATCACCAAAATGCTTCACGAAGAACACATAGGAATAGTACGTATGAAGATGCTGGCCAGAAGTTTGTATTGGTGGCCAGGTATCGACAACGATATCGGAAATACTATTAAGAGTTGCGGGAGTTGTGCATTATTACAACCGAAAGCTCCATAGATTCGCAGAACGAAATGTACGCCTGCGCAAAGATGTTGGGGCCGACTGCACATAGGCTTCCTCCAGAAGTACAACAGATATTTTCTCATAATTGTAGATAGTACAGGTAGATGGATAGAGGTACATCAAGTAAAGAGTACAAATGCAGAAGACTGCACTAGTAAATTGCGATCAACGTTTAGCGTATTTGGTATACCAGACGAAATAGTGTCGGATAATGGCGGACCATTTAACGGAAATGTCTATAAAACATTTTGTGCAGCAAATGGTATTAAAGCAACATTAACACCGCCTTTACATCCGAGATCAAATGGTACTGCCGAAAAACAGGTAAATACTGTAAAAAAGAGTCCAGAAAAACAGTTACTAGATTTAGGAAGTACTATAACAAATGAAAGTTTGCAACGCATGCTTGACAATTTTTTATTAAAACATCGTATAACACCGAACTCAGTAACGGGAAGAAGTCCTTCAGAATTATTGCTTAAAACCGTACCAAAAACAAAGTTGGATTTAGTGAAGCCCACAGAGTTCAGAGAAAAAAATAAGATGGAAAATGAGCGAGAACTAGAAAGAAGAGTAAAAACGTGGAGTCAGAGAACATTTATTAAAGGTCAAAAAGTACTTGTTTTTAATAAAAGAAATGGGGAAAATAAATGGATTTATGAAAAAATTGCAAAGATAATTAGTAACTTAACCTATTTAGTTTTCGTAAATGGAGAAGTACGCTTTGTTCATGCTGAGGATATGAAAGCAGATTCTACCGAAGAGCCATTAGTATTTAGGCCATATCCTATGGTTCCAATACCATCTACACCTGCAAATACTGGTAGAATGAATGAAACAAATACAAATACGCCAAGCGAAATTACAACGCCACGAAGCGCAATAATTTCTGAAATTGTTCCGTTTCAGTCTCCCATTCCCACTCCCACCATATCCGTACCAACTCCCGAGGTAATAAATTTAAGACGTTCAAAAAGAAATGTCGTGCCTCCCAAGCGACTAGACTGGTAATACTTGTTAAATATTTTTTTTAAATAACATTGTTCTGTTTTAAAGCTAAAAATGTATTGGGGAGGGAATGTTGTATATTTTTAAAATGCATATAAACTGATCGAAAAAAGTTAAGGATATTGTGAATTCTCTGAGAAAAAAATAGTTTTCAAAAAAATTTGTATAACGTACATTTACTGTCATCTTTTTTAGAAATAAAACACATTTCTTTAACTGAAAAAATATTTTAATTAAAATTTACAGGCAACTTTTCTCTTACAATGTAACAAAACAGATAATTATCAAAAAGAAATAAATTATTAATAGCGTGTAATTCCACCTCTGCTGGCTATTACTGCTTCAACTCGGCGAGGCATGCTTAAAATTAAACGATCCAAGTCATTTTGATCCAAGGTATACCATAAATATGGAAGAACTTACCTCACGTCCTGAACAGGAGGTTGATGGGCAATTGGTGCCCTTTCGAGCATGTCCCAACCATGCTCGATGCAGTTTAAATCTGGAGAGAGCGAGGATAATGGCAAATGATTAATTTCATGGAATGCTGGCCGTTCTTGTACTACCCTGGCTCTGTGCGGGCGAGCGTTATCATTCAGAAATCTGAAATTGGGCTCCAAATTCCAACGATAATCATCCACAATGTTATCAATGATGTCGTGAGCATAAATTTCACCTGTCATGGTACCTTCACAAACATACAACTCCGTTCGACCTCCGTAGAAAATTCCACCCCAGACTATTACACCTCTACCTCCAAATGGATGCACTTCTTGAACATACCGGTCATTAACTTTTGAATTTCTTGGTCCCCAGACACAAACTGTAATTCTGTCAGCACGAAGACCAGAGCGGCTTTCATCGCTGAACATCACAATACGCCACTCATCATTCCAGTTGGCTCTTTCATTACACCAAAGCAAACGTTGAGCTCTATGAACTGCGATCAATGGAGGGCGTCTTATAGGCCTATAGCAATGTAAACCTGCTTCATTTAATCGATTTAAAATCGCCCTAGGGGTAATACAAACTCTATTTGCAGCGATTATCGTTGGAATTTGGAGCCCAATTTCCGATTTCTGGATGATAACGCTCGCCCGCACAGAGCCAGGGTACTCCAAAAACGGCTAGCATTCCATGAAATTAATCATTTGCCATTACCAACGCTCTCTCCAGATTTAAACTGCATCAAGCATGGTTGGGACATGCTCGGAAGGGCACTAATTGCCCATCAACCTCCTGTTCAGGATGTAAGTTCACTGAGACAAGTTCTTCCATATTTATGGGATACCTTGGATCAAAATGACTTGGATAGTTTAATTTTTAAGCATTTCTCGCCGAGTTGAAGCAGTAATAGCCAACAGAGGTGGAATTACACGCTATTAATCATTTTTTTCTTTTTGATAATTATCGGTTTTGTTACATTGTAAGAGAAAAGTTGCCTGTAAATTCTAATTAAAATATTTTTTCAGTTAAACAAATGTGTTTCATTTCTAAAAGAGATGAGAGTAAATGTACGTTATACAATTTTTTTTGAAAACTATTTTTTCTCAGAGAATTCACAATATCCTTAACTTTTTTCGATCAGTTTATGTTCGCCCTAATGTAGGTAATGTAGAACACATGTAATTAGACTATCATTATTACAAAATGGCAAACGAAGCTGTAGCAAAATAAAGATGCTTGTAATGTGTACAAAACGTGTATTATTGTAATCCAAGAACACAACAATTTATAATCCATCTAACGTACCACATTTACCATCCAAGTGTACATAACCTCACTTATACAGGGTGTCCCGGGTTTAATGATCTTAATTTTGACAGTGGGTAGAGAATCAAAAAACAAAAGGAACTTTTAACAGTTTGGCTTAACTTTTACACATATAGTTAAGAAATACTGACTCACGTACGGCCTATAAATTTTCTTTTCAAGGCGCTCCAGTGGCGTAGATATTGGATATTGGGGGTGTAGGTTCCCTTTTTTCGACCTATGTTTACGCCACTGACCTATTTTTTTTATTTTCCCTATTTTTAAATTCTGCGGTTAACTAGGAAAATACAGTTATTTGGTAAATTTTTTATTAGACGCTTTAGAAACATCTCAAGACGGCCATTTGTAGGACATGGAATTCATACCTACTTGAAAATGGAATAATCACTTTACTATAGGAAACAAAATGTTGTGACATTTAAAAATTGATGACATACCATCGCTATTAAAAAAACTGTGATAGTGAGGTTGCTTTAACTTTATGGCTTGAATCAGAGCCTTTTGAGCTGCTCCCAGCTGCGACATTTTAATAGATCCATAGGTCGACAATCAACATGCCTCATTTAAACGCCGCCCAAAGAGCAACAATTCGAAGCAGGCCACATTAAAACTACCAAACTGTCTCAGTTTTTTTTATCGCGTTGGAACATATCAAGAACTGGAAATGCCAGTGAAATTTTCATTACATCATATTATTGTTGTTTTTTTCACCCATCATGTACTCATTTGTCCCCAAGTAAGAAGGTAGTGCGGTCTGAAAAGCTATTTTCGGAAAAGACAACATGTAAAAGAAACCACTTTATTTCTTACAAAAAATCAAACATGGACATAGACTGGTTCAAAAAAATCGAATATTTTTTTTTCTTCAAAGCCCGCATTGAAATATCTTCCTAGTAGTGAAAAAAGAAGCCTGTGAAAATTGTAGCTCTTAATATTAATATTTAGAGGTCGCTCATCGTGAATTTCTATTTTACGTTTAAATAACACAGGAATTCTTTTTTCTTAACTTTGAAATTTTATAACTCGTTTTTGAGTGAACATATTGGAATGAACTTCAACCTTGAATAACTATTAAAGGAGTAAATTTACGAAGAAATTATAAGAGACATTTTTTGTAGAACGTTCAATTTTCTTCAAAAATATATAGAGTTCATTCCAATATGTTCACTCAAAAACGAGTTATAAAATTTCAAAGTTAAGAAAAAAGAATTCCTGTGTTATTTAAACGTAAAATAGAAATTCACGATGAGCAACCTCTAAATATTAATATTAAGAGCTACAATTTTCTCAGGCTTCTTTTTTTACTACTAGGAAGATATTTTAATGCGGGCTTTGAAGAAAAAAAATATTCGATTTTTTTGAACCAGTCTAATGGACATTAAAGGAGCATTCCGTGGTTCGAACGGACCGTTTGTACAAAATTATTTTTTGTAATTAGTGTTTGGTTTAAAAAAATAATCCAAACATTATGTAATTAATGGTTTGCTAATTTGAATAGGGAATAGATATTTTTTTAGTATTGACGTATAGAATGGTTTTTAGTACAGATTATCCTGTTTTAAAGCAATACTTTTTCTGTTTACGTCAATACTAAAAAAATATCTATTCAATTATTCGAATTAGCAACCCATAAATTACATTATGTTCGGATTATTTTTTTAAAACAATCACTATATTAATTTCAGATTAATTTTGTACAAATGGTGTCCGTTCAAACCACGGCATGCTTTCAAATAGTATCGTTCTTATGAACAACTATTACAGTTAATTGACACGGAGAATGAACGTTTCGTAAAATTTAGCTCTCTGTCACAATTAAAATAAAACATAAAATTATGTAGGTACTTACTATATGTCAAATAACTGAAGTCGTTTTTCGTAATTACGCTAAGAAAAAAATTATAAGTTTTCTTCAAAATGCCACCCATTTGCATTTATGCACGCTTGACTTCTACGTCTAACAGAACCGGTGGCATTTGAAATTTCTTGTGCTGAAAGTTCTTTTGCTGCTCGCCTTACTCTTAAGATAAGTTCTGCTTGGGTCCTTACAGGGGTTAAGTATACTAGATCTTTCAATCTACCCCAAAGAAAAAAATCCATAGGAGTTATATCTGGTGAACGCGGAGGCCAAGCCACTGGACCACCACGTCCTATCCACCTTTGATTGTAGTTGGTATCCAGCCATTCCCGTACTACTCTTCCGTAGTGAGCCGGAGCCCCGTCCAGCTGGATCCAGTGGTTTAATCTCATATTTAGTGGTAGATCATCCAACAATTCATAAAGATCATACCGTAGTAATCTCAGGAATAGTTGAGAATTCAGACGTGGTGGAAGAATATACGGCCCGATGAGGCGATTTCCAATTAAACCACACCACACATTGACGCTAAATTCTCTTTGAAAATTTCGTTCTCTTACAGAATGGGGATTTTCGTGCGCCCATGTATGAAGGTTGTGGAAATTTACCACCCCTCTTCTCGTGAATATGGCTTCGTCTGTCCACAGAATTTTATTTTGCAAAAATCTAGCTTCGTTTTCTAATATCCATCGGCAGAACTCCATTCTTCGTTCATTGTCGCCATCTTCTAATCCCTGCACTGGTTGAAAATGGTAGGGCCGCATCCTGTCGTTTCGTAAAATTCTCCATATCGAACTTCTTGGCACCGCCAGTTGTCGTTGTGCTTGACGAAGGCTTGTGTGCGGATTATCCCTGAAATGCCCTAATGTGCGTGCATGTCTTCTTCTCTGTCCACCATTTAAAGGTCTTTGCTGCTGATCACCTCGCCCTCTTGCATTTCGACCTCTTGGATTGATAATGTTGCAGCTTCCAGTTTCGCAAATGCGCCTATGTACTGCACAAAATACACGCGCATGTGGCAACCTTTTTTGCGGAAAACGGTTTGCGTATTCTCTCCGTGCCTCAGCGGCATTTCCGTTTGCAAAACCATAAATGAAATGTATGTCGGCATACTCTTGATTGGAGAAAGCAAAGGGCATTTCTCAATTAATTCTGGAGAAACTACACGTACATAAAACCTTTTTTGAAGTTCAAACAAACACTGTTTACTGAAATGTCATCAATTGATGCTATGGTAAAGCGATTACCCATTTTCAAGTAGGTATCAATTCCACTCAAACTTGAATATTTTTGTAACGAAGAGTTAGTACAAATTTACCAAAGTAACTTTCTTTTCCTAGTTGAACGCAGAATTTAAAAATTAAAAAAAAGGTCAGTGGCCCCAATTGTTATAGGCAGTACGTGAGTCAGTATTTCCTTACTATATGTTTAAAATTTGAGCCAAATCAGTCAAACGGTTTAAAAGTTATGAGAAAAAAACGAATTTTAGTTTCAAACTTTGGAGGTCTGTATCTCAGTTATTTTCAATTTTTAGATACATGTTTTCCTTGGAAATTCCTTTTGTTTTTTGATTCTCTACCCACTGTCAAAATTAAGATCATTAAACCCGGGACACCCTGTATATTTTGCATTTATTATTTCTTCTTTATAGCCCCAGTTGCAAGCGTACCCTGCCTGTCTGTGGAGGAAAGCGAAGCCTGTACCTGCCTGTTGCCTTTGGATGTCAGAAAGAAATATTGACCAGTTTGCACCCCTAAATTTATCTACGATAAACCTTTATTTTATGTGTATATCTGTTATTTATAATTTTGTATATATTGGATGTATGTACAAGAACAAATAAACAAGTTTAAGTTATTTTTGGCATTTTAAATTAAACCACAAAACCTGAACTGATTTTCAAACCCTATTTCTCCACTGTAAAGTTACTCGAGGTGTGCGTACTTAAGGTCATTACCAGCTTAGGTAAGACACACCTTATACATTGCTGCTTAGTTTTGGAAAATCGATACACTCGTTTAGAAATAATGGAGATTTGAAATAATATCAATACATTTGAGGAACAATACACAAATCGATTTAATTTCACTTTAAAACTGAAAATATTATTGAAATAAATTCCTACAAAAAAATTCGCTGTTTTTGATGGTACTTTGTAGACTCGAATTAGTGAGTAAATAATTATCGGGGTTTTTTCTTCACATTTAAATAGGCCAGGTGGTTGTATTAGAGTGTTTCAAACTCCATGCAATATAACACAGTACGACAAAATTTGATTTTTGGTCCCTCCCATGAAAAATTTCTACAGATTCTAAAAATAGAGTTAAAAAAATGATACCCGTGTCTCGGCGTTTTTGCACATCACGTCATAATTTTTTTTTAAGGGCTAACCAATAAAATGTTATTCACACTATTCGCGACATAATTTAATAGACTCGATAACAGCTGGACTGCATAGTTAAAAATATATATATTTACTAAATGGATAGGCAACCATTATAGATGCATTTTAAAATTATTTTAATCTTATACAGAGTTTTGCACATTTTTATATATATATATATCAAACGGTTTATTTTTAAACCAAGTAACAAAATGTTTCAATTTTAAGCCAATCAAAATGCTTTAAAGTCGGGTGATTACAATTTTTATTTATTCAATTTTTTGTAAAAATTGAGCTTTGTTGAATTAACATTTTTAAAAAAAATTAAAAGATATTTAAATGAATTGATTTAAGTCTTAAAGCAAGTGTAACTAAATAGTATATTACACTACAAGGGCAGAAAGTGTGAGATTCCTGCACTGCGCGCCATGATGCCCGAGGCGAAGCCGAGGGCATCATGGCGCGCAGTTCAGGACTCTCACACTTTCTGCCCGTGTAGTGTATACTATTTTTCTTACTACCTCGGCCGAAAATACAACCCGGCCGAAAATACGGGAAAAAATTAAATGTGTATTTATGTACCTATCTCCATTTGAAGAGCTTGATAAATAAATAACAGTAGGCCGTGAATTCAGCGGTGCCAATACAGTAAAAATAAAACGTTGTATTTTAATTAACAAATTACTACTTTATAACAAATAAAAGTACCATTAAACACTTAAAACAACATAAAAAGTAAAAAAGTAAAAACATAAATTGTTTATTTATGCAAAATTATGGTTTAAAACTGTCATATTTTTGTGTTTCTCATGTTGGCAGTACGAAATTTGAATGTTAAGCACACGACTAAAAAATTTTTACTCCCGCTATTGAAGTGTGCGCGTATAGCTTGACCAATGCAAGAAACGTAAACTTTCTGCCGTGAAATCGGGGACGAAACAACGTATTTTGAGTCGAGGTAGTAAGAAAACATATTTAATTTAAGTAAAAAAAAGTATTTAAGTATACGAAGTCAATTGAAACAGCAAAAAAACAAAAAATTTACACATCTGCGGCATTTATACATAAAAAGCATTGTTTTCAAAACAATCTTTATACGAGGGTAATACTTTTTTTTTAAATGTTAAATAAAAACATTATTGCAGCGATAAATCGATAAATTTTTCATATTAATTTTGATTGTTGAGTTAACCATCCATTTGAAATCAAAGTAAAAATGCAGTGTCCGAATCGAAATAATTTTTGTTATGTATGTGGTTTATTTGCACCTCCAAGCCATATGCGAAATATTACAAAAAGTGTAGTAACAGCTTTTGAAGACTATTTTTTGGTGACGTATATACCAAACTTATGGTATGTACCAGAGGTTTTATGCGATTATTGTTACCGTTGTTTGCATGGATTGCAAGATAAAACACACAGTATGAAATATGTTGCACCAACAATTTGGCTTCGACCCGTCGCGACGTACCGAACACGCATCTGACCAGTGTTATTTCTGCATGTCAAAATTAAAAAGTTTTGGATTTCGGTACAATTCTAGAGAGAAAATTGATTACGCCGATGTAGAATCCGTCATTCTCGCAAGAGTGCGATCTGAAGATTATCCAACTGCTCCTTCAGAAAACATATGTGAGGATAAAAGTAAAAGACCTTTAACACCCAGTACAACCATTTTTTCCGAGATGGAATCTGAATTTATTTCCTGTAGTTCGGGTTATAAAGTACATTTTATAACACAGGACATGAAAGTACATATGTCACTGAAAATACATTTTCTCCATGCTCATTTGGACTATTTTCCACCAAATTTGGGCGATTTTAGTGACGAACATGGCGAACGTTTTCACCAAGACATTTTAACAATTGAAAAACGCTTCAAGGGAAAAGACGTCAGGCATTTGCTGGGTGAATATTGCTGGTCAATTGTTCGAGATTCTGAAGCAATATACAGCCTGTTCAGAATAAAACCGAATATATCTATATATATATATATATATATGGGGCGTGGCCTCGCCTCCCTCCAAGGCGCGTCACAGTTGCTGGTGTGATAAACGACATGACGAAAGGTCGAGCAGGTAAGGACTTAAAAAATTAAAAGATAATAATGCAAAAAATCTCATTAGCGATGCAGTCTATTTGCTTAGCTACTGTGTCGCGCGTTGGAGGGAGGCGAGGCCACGCCCCATATATATATATATAGATATATTCGGTTTTAGTCTGAACGAGCTGTATAATCGTCAAACTAAACGACCAAGATTTTATTCCAACATGTATTGAATATAAGATAAATACAAAAATGTGTTTCATTAAAAAAAATAAAAAAAAATTATTTAAAAAAAATCAAAATATAAACTTTTTTTATATTTGTTTTTTGTATTGTGTAAAAACATACAATATTTACAAAAAAATATATTTTTAACCGAGTAAAAAATGTACAAACTGTATAAGCATAAATAATAGGAATGACGGCTTAAAATTTTTTTATGACGTGATCTCGTGAAACTGTGAGACACGGGTACGTTTTTATTACCTCTATTTTCAAAATCTGCTAAAATTTTTCATGGGAGGGAAATCGTGTTGTACTGTGTAATAGGAGTACATCATCACTGTCACAATACGTAGGTACGAACGTGAATAGCATAGTGTCACACGCTTCAAAAATAGTCTCCCTCTCTAATTTATATATAATTCTGATTGAAATAGAACGCTGTCCAGGGTCTTCGGTCGCACGCAAATTAAATTTAGTCGCTCACGCACTGCCGTGGAATTCGTTGGTGCCATATCACCTGATTTGTGTTTCTGATCGCAGTGTGGTGTTGTTTTGTTTTTTTATGTAGAAAGGTAAGTATTGTTAGTAAATTATTTTTTATTTATTGTAAAACAGTATGTGATGAATATTTTTATATAATCAGTAATGTTTATGCGTTGAATAAGTAAAATAAATAACTGCATGCTTTATATCAATGTAGATTTATAAAAATAGTTTGTTTTGTATATTTTAGATGGAGAATGATCCTTATGAAAGAGATCAGCATTTGCAGATAGTAACGGCGAGTATGGTTCTGATAAGAACTATAAGCAATCTTCATCAGAATCTGATGATAGCATGTCATTGAGTGACTTAGATACACCTATGGCATCAAGAAAAAAAAAATTTGGTACCAGAAACAAGAAACTTATACCAGAGGAACTTGGTCTACAAACAACCTCAGCTACACCTGAACCCTTACCTGACGACGGCGACGTATCACCAGAAGGTTCTCCGCTCCCGAAGGTCTTCTACGCCAGTGTCTATCGATACTGATCAATGGGAAAGTACAACTGCTCCAATTCCTGACTTTAGCTTTGATGAAAGCAGCAACTGTTTAAAAATAAATATTGGTTCGGACTCAACGGTAATGGAAATATTTGAAAGTTCCTTTACTCCAAATATATTGAGCTATATAGTTGAACAATTGGACGCCTTTCTGCAGAAAGGAACCAACCCACAAAACCAAAAAAATCTAGATATTTAGCCTATGAACTAATTAAGTATGTATAATTTATCTGCAAAATAGGTCATAGCCAAAATGCAAGTGTAGTGAAATCTATTAATCATTGAACCAACCAACATTCAATAATAGTGTGGATTACTAATCCAGAATTAGAATCTGTAGAATATCTGCAAGTGGGTTGGATCTTTTTTGTAAAAAAGCAGGCTGGTAGACCCACTACCGAAGTCTTTAAAGATTTCCTGCTTCTGCAAAATATAAAGTCTTGATGCATTTTTTTGGTAGCTTATGAGATGAGGTGGGGTTGGAAGATGATGTGGACGAATTTCAAATAGAATCAAAATTAATTCATATTACCATTATAATAGTAATATCAGTTGTATTTTGTTTGGAAATAAATATTTGTCGCTTTTCTTTAAATACATACATACATCAGATAGTAGTTCTCATAAATTGCAGAAAGGAACCAACCAACAAAAGCCCATTTTTTTCGTCACCCTTACACATAACATCACAAAATCCACCTGATGAAATTATTAAATTATATCCCTTAAACCTCCGTAAGTCCAAAATCGGCATAAAATTAACAGGTAATTTTAAAATTATTAAAATCTTTGATAGCTTTTTTCTCAGTTTCATCATGGTGTGGGTTGGTCCCATTCTGCAGAAAGCCGTCCAATTACGGTGCAGCTTTAATAAACACCAATAGGCCAAAAACACGAGGCAGCAGAGATGCAAAATTTTGTCCATTGATCATTGAAGTAATTCATTTTTTGTAGGGTTGGGTTTGTTGCAGGGCCAAATTTCTACTAAAAACATGTGGCATTATTTCTCATATTCGGATACCTTATACTTTCACCCAGTTTTTTCTTATACAATGTCATGTAGAAGATTTGAGCAAATACTGAGGGTTTTGTGTTGTTCTCCAATCAATTCTAAAGGCAACGAAGTTTCAATTGATGAATCATTACTACAGTTTCGTGAAAGACTAAAGTCTCGTTACGGAATCAAATTTTTTGAGCTTACGACGTCTGACGTATACTTTCTCAATATGGAATTATATATCGGTCCTAGAGAAGATAAGGAATCAGATAATACTAAAACGGAAGATGTCGTTATGAGATTGATAAAACCATATCTTATGAAGGGCCATGAATTGTTTATGGATAACTACTGCAATAGTTATGAGCTGCTAAGTTACAAGACTCACACCAACGGAACCCCAAGATCCAATCGGAAAAGTAATCCAAAAGATTTGGTCGGAAGAAAGCTAAAGAAGGGCGAACATTTTTTGGTTCGCAGGAATGGACGAGAAGTGTTGGTCATAACTACTTGAAATCACCCTCGAATAGGCACTTCCACCGTAAGTTTAACAGTGGTTTAAGTTTTAACACAGGTTTATTTTTCATAACTGGCTTGCACCGTAAATTAATTCTTGTTTAAATATCTCTAAACTAATGTTAAAATAAACCCCCAATTTCGGGGGTATAAATTACCTTAATCCACCGTTAACGATTTATAAGTACTTGTCATCGGTATTCAAGATCTTTTTTCCATTTATTGACACCTTTAGCAAATCCAATAACTAGAGGTCAGCAACTCTATAATGAGTCACTACTAAGAACCAGAAATATAATAGAAAGAGTATTTGGAATTTGGAAAATAAGGTTTCCAGTGTTGGCATATGGCTTAAGATTAAAACTAGATACAGTTTTGTCCATTATTCCAGCTGCAGCTTTACTGTATAATATTGCTAGAGACATGAATAAACCAGAACCGCCATTGTCTGCTGATATTAATGCCATTGAGCTTTTGTTCCTCATACACAAGTTTTCATTGTGTTTCAAAATCAATTAATACAAGATTATTTGCGAATTTATAAAATTTAATTTGAATAATGTTTTTGATGTTTTATTTAATTTATACTTATTAAAAATTAAAATAGTCACTTTTTGTTTATTATTATAATATATTATATATATTAGCGATTCCTCTTTTTTTAGGTTCTGTATCCATATTATTCTCTCCTACCATCAACTGAATCGGTCGTACATTAAAGGCTTTGTTATCTATGCACGAAATAGAAAAATAGAAAGTGTGAAGTTAGTTATTAGCACCAATTTTTCCATTTTTTAGTCAAATTCCCTAGATCACTAGTTACATTTTAAACCATGGAGAAAACGTTGCAAGTGGCCATAAATACGGTTATTCAATAATAAAAAATGTATGCATTAAGCATTTTTAATAAAACCAATATCCTGCCATATTCATATAAGAATTGAACAAAATTTAGGATTTTGGTTTAGTTGTAATTAATTCCTATGTGCATTAAAAAAAGCTTAGCAAGCTGAGCTTGGTGCTCGCTGCGGGTGGGAATCGCACCGCGACCGCTCCACCTAAACTGGGTAGTCATTTTAGGGATGTTTCAGTGGAACTGGACCGGCTACTTTGGAATAGGTATCAACTGCCTATTTCGCGTACCTATTCCCAAATATCGGAACCTATCCCGGCCTTTCCTTTTCCGAGTTCTACCAGCCGCTGTCGCGCAGTTATTCTGTTTTCTATGGTTTACCGTTTATTGGAATAGGTTTAAGTGCAATCTATTCTAATGATACAATGCCTGTGACGGTAAATAGCAAATAAAACCGATTGGAACTCTAGTAGGTATTTTCTTGGATCGCCGTCGTTGCTGGTTGCCGCGTTATTATATCCCGTAAATCCTGGATTGCATGATAAGGTACGTTACGTTTCGTTTATTATTAATTATTAATCAAATTATGGCTACTGATAAGACTAATAAATAAACTAAAAGAGAAATATGGATAAAATCTTTTTATTTTTTTCTCATAAAAAAGCAATAAATAAAAGAGTAGGTATCCAAATATTTCACATATACTCAATACTGCTTTGTATTCGTAATAGTTTTAACCTGTTACGACGCGAACCTATTCCAGATACCTATTCCGGTTCCTGCCTATTCGTACCCAAATGCGCGGTTGTAGGTATTCAGCTGGGTAAACGCAATCATCGCAACGTCGCGAGCAGGAACCGTAATAGGTATCTGGAATAGGTTGGCGTTGGGAACTGGTACAGGTCAAACTACACTCACAGGCAAAATAATCGAAACACACAAATTTCAATCGCAAATAACTTTTTTATTTGAGTTCGGTTTTAAAGATAAATTAATGGAGAATCGCTCACATTTTAAAAATTACTAAAAATTGGACGTACGTTTATAATATACAGGTTTAAACAAAAAGATGTTTTTTACCTTAAGTTTAAGACACTCTGTAGAGTGGAAAAACAGTATATTGTTCTAAATTAAGTTTTAATTATCAAGCCACATCTATTTTTAACAGTTTTGTTTTTGGTTCACCTTGATATATTTATTTATGTGGAAATTATGGATTTTTTAAAAAAACATTGCAATTTCTAATATTTTTTCTGTACGAAGAACTAATGTTGCTAAGGAGCTAGCTAGCCTATGGAGGATGACAGTGACAGTTTTGTTGAATCATCCCATACTTAGACATGTCATATACGGCCTTCAAAAGCTATCAAATTGTTTTTTGTAAATTAATGTGTTAATTTGAAGGTATTCTTTTACTTTTAATTTACCTTTAATTTGGAGGTATCCTTTTACTTTTAGAAATGTATATGTCTCCGACTGATAATGCCCTTTGTACATTACTTCTGTGACGTTTAAAACACGTAATACTGTGACCGTCCATTCTAAATTAAATCAATGGCTCTGGCAATATCAGTCGGAAACATATCCATTTTTAAAAGTAAGAAGACACCTCAGAAGTTGCAAAAAACAATTTAAAAGCTTTTGAAAGCCGTATATGACATTTCCAAGTATATGATGATTCAACAAAACTGTCACTGTCATCCTCCATAGCCTTTGGATAGACCATAGCAACCTTAGTTCTTTGTACAGAAAAAATATTGGAAATTGCAATGTTTTTTTAAAAAATCCATATTTTCCACAAAAATAAATATATCGAGGTGAACCAAAAACAAAACTGTTAAGAATAGATGTGACTTTATAATTAGATGTGACTTGATAATTAAAACTTAATTAAGAATATACGGTTTAGACACTCTACAGAAACATATGATAAAAAACTTCATTTTGTTTAAACCTGTATATTATAAACGTGAGCGATTCTCCATTAATTTATCCAAAATATTCTTTAATATTCGTTTAAATCCGACATTAAATAAAAAAGTTATTTGCGATTGAAATTCATGGAAAATTTGTGTGGATCGATTATTTTGCCTGGGAGTGTAGGTACAAAAAAAGCTAATCCGTAACATCTCCAAGGATTATTTTTATTCACCTTTCATGTGTCATCTGTCACCTGTAATTTGTTACCTGTCACCTGTCATTTGTCATCTGCCACCTGACATTTGTCATCTGCCACCTGTTATTTGTCATCTGCCACCTGTCATTTGTCATCTGCCACCTCATTTGTCATCTGCCACCTGTCATCTGCCACTTGTCATCTGCTATCAGTCACCCGTCATCTGTCACCTGCCATTTGTCACCTTTCACCTTTAATCTGCCAACTATCATCTGTCAACTTGACATCTGTCACCTGTCATCTGCCACCTATCATCTGTCACTTGACATCTGTCACTTGACATCTGTCACTTGACATCTGTCACTTGACATCTGTCACTTGACATCTGTCACTTGACATCTGTCACTTGACATCTGTCACTTGACATCTGTCACTTGACATCTGTCACTTGACATCTGTCACTTGACATCTGTCACTTGACATCTGTCACTTGACATCTGTCACTTGACATCTGTCACTTGACATCTGTCACTTGACATCTGTCACTTGACATATGTCACCTGTTCACTTGACATCTGTCAAGTGTTGCTGGATACTTTGTTGGTTCCCCGGTATATGTATGATTTGCGAAAAAAAATTAAATTGACTTTAATTTAAAAATCCACCTGATAAATGAATGTTATTAATTATATTTTTTTGTTTGAAATATGTATACAAAAGCTGGCAACACCGCACTTAAATTTGGCAATTCCGCATTATTACTTAATATTTTGTTGGATCCCCCTATATTCGATTTGAATACCAAAAAAAAAGAAACAGGCATTTGACCGATTCGTTTTTATTCGATAAAGATCATCTTTAAGTATGTCAAACTTTGTTCTTTTACGTGTCAATTCGTGTATTTTGTTTGGCCAATTTCGAAAATTTCTCTAGGCCAACAAAATTTTTAAACATTTTCGAAATTTTTTAAAAAAAATCGTAACTCGAAAAGTTTTAGGCGGATCCTGCCAGTTTTCAATACGAAACGAATTACCTTCCTGAAGCAACTTTTTCCCGAATTTGGTCAAAAATCTCCACTGGTTCGAAAACTAAGCGATTTCAGCGCAACGTGCCAAATTTGACGAAAAAATCGAAAAAAAGGATGCAAATTTCAAGTGTCCACCTTCAACGGCCTCCGAGATACAGCGGTTTGAAAAAAGCGATCCACAGACTAACAGACAACAGAAAAAGAAATAAAATTAGATTACGAGTCGATACATACATAATACATAATAAAATTAGATTACGAGTCGATACATACATTTGAAGGGATACCTAGCTGTCCTCCTTGTACCACTTTTGCGATCGGATGCTTCTGTAAGTGTACACTCCCGGGGGGTATATGGCCATATAGCTATAGCTGTAGCTATTATAGTTATTGCACGAACTTCAAATGTAACGGTAAAACCGTTAGATGCACAAAAAACTAGTTGCTGGTGCACAAATACCAATCCCATGATGTATTTTAAATATTAAATTTATTAAAATATACCTATATTTGGCGACAGGATGATTTTTGTTAAACCGGGTTAAGTTAAATTATAACGTAAAAGTGTATTTTCATCGGCGTGTAAAATTTATCATTATTTGCAAATTTGAACCATCTAAATCAAAAATTGAATCACAATTTTGATTCTGATTTTAGAATTTTAGTTTTTGTGTAGTTTTAATTGACATTTTCCCAATTTACTTTCATATCTCCTTATTCATGCGCAGTAGGTTCAATCCATATTTAATCAACCAACTTAATTTGAAAAGGTTGCCGAAAAAATATTTAATTATTATATCAATATTTGTACTATACTCAGGGAGTTAAAACTTTTAGTACAAACCTTTTCAAATTAAATTGGTTGATTTGATGGATTGAACCTACTGTTGGTAAATAAACTAAATATCTTTTAAGCCCAAGAAGGTAGATATAGTTTAAGGTAAACCTCTGTAAAATGCAAAATAGGCTGACGCACCAATACAAAGTGACCGCTTAAAAAAACTGAACATCTAAAAAATTAATAAATACTTGTTTAGAGATGTTTATAAAAGAGTTGCATACTATACTTTATTTACGACAAACACCAATAGGAATTTAAATTTAATTGTTTAATATTATCTGACAAATGTAACCTCACTTTTTTGCAATGTATAATACATCTAACTTTAGCCCGTGTCTAAAATGCCCAACAGTAATTATTAATAACTTAGCCCATGACTAAAACGTAATAAAGTCACAGCTTGTTAATGTTACATTAATAATGTGAGAGTAGATAAAATATTTTTTCACACAGAAAAGTAATTTAGGATCCCGGTACTTTTATGTTCCAAATATTCTAATAATTTTTAATTAAAACGTTGCTATTATCAATATTTGTATTGTATTTTGTTACATGGAGATCTGCTTTTTTAATATATATGGTTTATTCCAATAATTTAAACTTAAAGTATTAATTATAATCAAGGACCGGATTTTAGGCAAAATGCGTTTTTGTTTCTTTCTTAGAAATTTATTTGGGACCTTGAAATTAATCCTAAACATAAAAAAATAAAGCGTTTGACACCCCTTTGTTTTTGCCTAAAAGCCTAAAATGGCGAAATTTAGATTTATTGTCCTAAAAGAACATTTTTATGAGCCTAAAATAGGCTCTTTAAATTTTTCAGTAAAAAATATATTTTTCATTGCGGAAAAGTAAATTATTTTTATTTCGCCTAGACGCCCTTGACGAGTACGAGGACCACAAATTACAAAACTAGTGAAAACCCAATAAAAAAGTAATTGTTTTTGCTATCTAAATATTTATTATTTAAATTTATTTTATATTTAAATAATTATGGATTATATTAAGTTTGTAAAATAACTGTAATATCCATATATGTATATGGTAATTTCAGACTTTTTAACAGTTTTTGGTAATATAATTTGTTGCCATTTATGACATAATTAAATAACTCTTCACAATATATAAGACAATAGACAATAGTTTTTGTTTATATTTTTTGTTCAGCGTCGCCTGTTTATTGCAATATACACACACTTTTGCCAATATATATATATATATATATATATATATATATATATATATATATATATATTGGCAAAAGATTTGCTTTAAATTTTACAAGTAAGGTTTTCCTTTTCTTTATTTATACGGGCAATTGTTTGCAAGAGATTGTGTTATTATTTTTATGTATTTTATATCAAGAGAGGCATGTATTTTTTGTTTTATTTTTATTGATAGGACCTGAATAAATGTTATATTTAATCTTGTTGTTTTTATTTTATATCGCCTATTTTAGGCGCTTGAGGCCTATTTTAGGCACTTTCGGCCTAAAAAGGCCTAAATGTAGGTTTTTATTGCCTATTTATGTCTCCTAATTTCCAAGGGGCTAAAATCCGGTCTTTGATTATAATATACCTATCACGGTTCGGTGGTTTGCCGATTTAAATCAACTGAAGTTTTAATTAATTAATTAACTCATTTCCCTTTCTATACATTGATTATATATGACGTAAGGATGATTTTAACCAAAAATTAAAAAAATCTATCGAGCACTTTTTCTTATTAAGCAAAAACCCCGTATTTTGGGCCCTTAAAAAACTGTATTTTAAAAAAGTCACTTAGTAACTTAGCTTAAGACTCAAAATGACAGTTAACCATACTTTTGGTTTTTTTTCGGACTTGACATTTAGGCTAAGCCTACTATGTTGCATTGCCACCTATAAAATCCTTTTCTGCATGCAGATATTTTTTATTTTAATTAATAATCCCTTCGGCTGCTTTATTCTAAAACACAGTAGGTATGTGTAAAAAACAAAATTGTGAGAAAAACGTGTTTTAGTTTTTTGATTTGGCTTCTGTAGGATATTTAGTGAATTCTTTTGATATTACTGCTATGTGTTAGAGTTTTTCATCAACAAATAGGCCGGGTTAGAAGGTGCGTTAATACAGTATATGCAAAAATATAAAAAAAACATGTTCTGAAAAAATGTTGGATACTGTATTTTGGAATGGAGCAGCAACCTTGTATTTTTAACATTTTAACGCACAAAAACATGTCTAGGATTGAACTTCTCTACATACGGGTTTCTTTTATCAGAGAAATTAATAAACTGCTCATAAATAATGTTCAATAAATATTTTATTAGGCTATTGAATAAAATATAATATTATGTATTTAAAAATAAAACTTTGTATAATTATACAATTTTCTTTATTTACAAGTAGTTGTATACGGTTTTTTTATTATTAAATTTAAATTTTCTGTTATAAATAATATTTTGCAGTAACGTGTACTGAACAAAATAAAATTAAAAAAATGAATATAATATGAGTAAATATTTAGTGACTAGTCAAGGTAAGGGTCCAACATACAGGGTTTTTGCTTAATAAGTGCTCGATAGATTTTTTTAATTATTGGTCAAAATCACCCTTACGTCACATAGAATCTATGTATAGAAATATAAATGAGTTAATTTAAAGTTGATTTAAATCGTCAAACTACCGCACCGTGCTATGCCTTGTCAGCACCTGACAAGATATATTACAAAAAGTAAGTAATAATAAAATCAATATTAAATTTTGTAATAAATTAAAATTTATGATTGAAAAACAGATGAAGTCGTCAATCAAGAAAAGGTTACTTTTCATTCGATGGGTCGTAAAAACAAACAATGTTTTACCAAGGTGTAACCTTAAAGTTAAGAACGCTTTTATAACAAGATACATATTTTAAAATTAATATAGTAACTTGTTTTAAGAAATATATGATTAATTTAAAAATATTATGTAAATGCAAAAAAACTTTATTAGGCTTATTGCTTGTAAATGTTTTTATTATATCCTTAATTTTTAAACAGATCACGAAAGCGGAGCATAGTTTTAATCAAATATTCTCACGGTTTTATTCATTTTATCTAACATGAATCAGCGGGTTTCCATTCATAAAATTTAATAGACATGGTTCTTTTCTTACTTCCTTATATGATGAAATATAACCAATAATATTTTTTTTTATTTTACATGTTTCCAATAATTAATACTAATTTATAATTTTTAACTATCAACAACGTACAAAAATATCAACCAAATTATATTTTAAAAATTAAAAAATATATAAATCAAAACTTGTGAATAATAAAACAATTTGTATTATGGTTAAAATAATAATAATTTAATTGAACAATAATATTTAGGCAACAGAGCCAGGGTCTCTAAGAGTCGGGACAACTTATTGTAAATAAATGCCGTCAAATAACTTCAAAATGTTAAAAGGCGTTTTGAACAAAATTTTTATTTTTGTATGGATGTTGGTGATATGATAAGCACTTAATGGATTAATTTATTAATGTAAGAAGGCGTTTTGAACAAAAATTGTATTTTTGATGTTGGGGACATTTTGAGCCCTTAATAATTAATAAACTTTTTTCAACTTTATATATGAAATCCATAGTAAGAGTATAAGTTATATGATGAAATATAACCAATAATATTTTTTTTTTATTTTACATGTTTTCAATAATTAATACTAATTTATAATTTTTAACTATCAACAACGTACAAAAATATCAACCAAATTATGTTTTAAAAATTAATTGAACAATAACATTTAGGCAACAGAGCCAGGGTCTCTAAGAGTCGCGACAACTTATTGTAAATAAATGCCGTCAAATAACTTCAATATGTTAAAAGGCGTTTTGAACAAAATTTTTATTTTTGTATGGATGTTGGTAACATGATGAGCACTTAATGGATTAATTTATTAATGTAAGAAGGCGTTTTGAACAAAAATTGTATTTTTGATGTTGGGGACATTTTGAGCCCTTAATAATTAATAAACTTTTTTCAACTTTATATATGAAATCCATAGTAAGAGTAAGTAAAATCCAATAAAAGTCCAGTCGCTCATGCCAAATTTCTTAAGTTTTGTACTATTTTTTATTGTATTATTAATTAATGTTTCCTTGTCTGTACTTTTTTATATATTTATAAAACAAAGTGCGCTATTGCAACTTCAATTTTAAATATTTCGAAAATAAATGAAAATAATTAAGAAACATTTTTTGAATAAGTTATCACTTGCCCTATCATGCCCCTCAATTAAAAATTTCAGGGGTTGTGACTATATTCGCTTCACGCAGTATACTGCGTGAAAGGGGGAAGCGATTTTCAAGTAAGTTCAATACTGAGTCTGCAGCATATTATTGAAAATTCTTTAACCCAATTGTATATTGTACGTACAAATTGATAAGGAACACTATACAGATTTATTACATTTGCAGATGCCAAATTTTATGAACCGAATTTTAGTATGTTTATTCCAAAATTCGAAAGAACTTGACTGCGAAGTTTTTATTCATATACCAATTTGGTATTACCAAATAGCCCAAACAAATAGCCCAACCCTTCCATCAGAATATGCTTTATTTCTATTTCTGAAAAATTAATTAAATAAACAATTAATAAAGGTGGTTGAAAAAAAAGCTGTAACAATCACTTGGTTCACTTTTTGCTCACAAACCACAGAAGTTTTTAACCAATAGGTTAATGGTTCCACCCTGAAAATGGCAAGAGGTTATCGATTAAAATGGTGCATATATGGTTTAATAAAGTGTAGTAAGTTTAATTTCTGTTAAATTATGCGTAAATGTTAGAGTGAACAAATTTAATTAAATAATGTTACGGTTCATACATAAATTAAAATAAATTATAAATTTTCAAAAATAAATAAACAGTGGGAGTTAATAGAGCGGAGTATATTGTTAAGTGTTATTTTCAAACTTTGAATTTAAAAATGTACTTGTAATAAGAAATCATGTCTCTTAACTTCAACAAGTTTAATATTTGCGTAATTAAAGATATATATTAACTAAAAAATAAGATAAAAATACTAAGATGTGAAATTTTTTTTAATAAAAATGTTGTTTTCAGTAGAGTAAGAATAAATTAAAAATATTTTGAGTAATTTTCTAAAAATCTGTTGCCAGGAAATAAATATGAGAGGTTCTCGTCAAGTTCAGTATAAATATCACAAGAGTAAGAATAAATTAAAAATATTTTGAGTAATTTTCTTAAAACCTGTTGCCAGGAAATAAATATGAAAGGTTCTCGTCAAGATCCCATAGGTTCGAGTGTCTATTGATAAATGGCAATAGTTTTAAGAAAAGATCTGCACAATTATTTTCAAATTATCTCGTGGTATTCGTTAGACAATTCCACTCCTGTCAATTTAAACCTATTAAAAACTGTCAAAAATACGGGTTGCTGACGGATAAAAAGAAAGGAAAAGTAATGAAAGTGACCAAAATTGGCGAATATTTTTCTATTTACCTTCTCCATACTATGGAGTCCATAGTAACGGATATATTATTGTATAAAAAATTGTCAAAGTGAGTTATTTACTCGTGGAATTTTTTCAACAAATACCACTCGAGGTTCGATTGAGCAGGAAATGTTTTGGACTTTTAAGTCAAGATCGCCCTAATTCCTTCTCGTCAAATTAATACGTCAAACCCCCAAGTTTTTGTTAGAAGTCAAAAAATATCCAATTAAATCGAACCTGTAGTGGTATTTCATTCGATTATTTTTTGACGTAACAACAATGCCTCAATAATAAGCACAAATTAAATGCCATTTTAATAGACTTGTAATTATGCAACTTATCTAATTTAATCGAACTTGCAGCTATTTAAATAAAATAGATACCCATACATAGAAGGATACTTGGTGAACTCTGGATTATGTTTAGATTTAAATATTAATTTTTAGTGATGCCCACAAGACCAACGATACGAGACTTTCATAAAGTCTTGTCCCGTCTCGCCGATGAAATAAAAAGTCTTGTATCGAATCTCTTCTAGCAGCTCCCATTCTTGTCTCGCTTCTTGTTCGGCAAAAGTATCGAAGTCTCGTCTGGCATAAGTATCGAACACTCGTCATGCATAATAATGTTTTAGTCCAGTATGGTTAAATTGACGGCACGTCACAGTAAAGGGTTATTAAAAGCCATTCTTGGCTTTTATGTAATGATTTATACTGCCAAACGTGTTTGTTTATAAGTTTATCTAAACCGAATTGATTCACCATAAAAAGTAAATATGGACCAAACTGGTGGTCTGTCAGGGGACGCAGGTGAGGCGGTGCCTCCCCATAGAGAATTAAAAATAGGATAAATATTTTACTTTCACATTTGGATTAAATAGATTATAAAATATTTAATAAATTGCCCCTGCCTCACCAAACCAAAATGCCACTGGGACCAATATTCGACATTTTCTTGTGTAGCATGGGCGCCGGCCATTGGGCGGCGTGATATATACCTATTTAAACATGTTTAAAAATGAATATTTTTTGTTGCAAAATCTTTTCGGCAACTGATACCGATAAGCAGTATTTCACTATTAAAAATATTAAAAACAATTAGGAGCATGTTTTAATATTTTATTTACATGAAAACGCGTAATATTAATCGTTACTGGTATTATAGCTTTACAAAAAAGTATTAAAAAAAATCCAAGTAAGAATAGTTTAACCGCCCGCCCATAGGGCGGCTTTTCTTTTAAAAGACATCCTTGCAGCTTTGCAGACTTTGCGAGACTCGGGCGAGACGCTAGATAAAAGTCTCGTCTGGTCTGGTTCGAATACCGTCTTGTGTCTCGTCTCGAAAACGATTAAAGAAATTAACGCTAACCCTAACGACATGGAAGTCATATTGTAGCAAGATGGAGTGCCCGTAAAATATTTTAGGAATGTTAGACAATTGCTTGATGGCACCGTGAAAACAATGTACGATCTAAAACAGTGAAATAAACGTAAATGCGCGAATATTACGCAAGAAACGTTTGCAAATGTGAGAACTGTTATTTAGAATAGACTGTTTTTGTATTAAGGTAGTTGTCGTGGTACAATATTGTCAAAAATTTTTAGATTATACGCACCGTAAAAGTATACGAGCTTGTAGCTAAGTGATTCATAATTTTTTCGCAAGACTGTACCCTTGGAGACGTTACCTTTACGTAATACTTTCAAATATTTTCATAAGTTTTAATCCGGCAACGTCGCTTATGCTCAACCAATAGATATATTGGAGACTGAATCAGTCTGTTTGAATTTACTGCGGAAATAATATCTATACTCGCGTTATTTATAAACAATTGGACGGTCAAAAATTTTTAATTATTTTTTTTAAACTCAGCAAAAATACATTAAAAGTTTTTTGAAAGCTTCTGAAAGTTCGTTTTTTTTTATAACTAAGAAACTGGGACAGAACTACAGAAAGCGTATACAATCCATGTTAATTATCCAATTTTTAATTGAATTTATCTCGGGTTATAGACGGTCAATCGACTTCAAATTTTAAGGATAATTGTATTGTCATGTCCTTAACAAGTATACAAAAATTTAAAATTTTCTGATGGTATGCTTACAGCACGACAACTACCTTAAGCTGTTCAAGGAAAGCATTTCGAGCATCTAATTCGAACTCATAAAAAGTTTTTTTACTTTATAATCAAAAATTTTTAAAAGCCTGGTAACTTTGTAAACGAATTAAAATAGCGTTGAATAGAAATCGTAATACCTTTCAAATGAGGTATCACAATCCCCACCTTTCCATTTAAAATTTTAAGCCCTCAAAGTATTTTAGAGTTGTTTAAATATCCGATTTTTTTCAATTAATTTTTTAATAGCAGAACTATAGTTCTTTGAGGAAAAAAAAGTATGTGCAAAGAGAAAAAAAACGGTCAAAATCTTAGGCTTGCCAATGCCACTTATTAAAACTAATTAATATTTTTTTTATATTAACAAATGTTTTTAACGTAAACATCTTTTGCTATAAGCCGTCTAGGGATAACGGTAAAACATTATTTTTTTATAATTAATTTAATAACAAATATTTATATTCGGCAAACTTTGTTTTGTCATACTGAGTTAATATGTAATAACAAATCAGCATAATTTTAACGGATATATTATTGATTAATATAAAAACAGGACAAAAAACAACAAAATTTAAAGATTTATTTAGCATTAGCATTTATTAAGTTTAATGACTTTAATTTGAATTTCATTATGATTCTTTAAATTTGTATTTCCAGGTATTTTTAATGATTAAAAATATAGGTCAAATATAAATTATTAAAATTTGAACTAAAAAAAATATAAATTTGTTTACTTTAAATTCATTAAACTTGATACTTAGAGTAACTTATTTGCATTTAAATATATTAAAACAGTAATAAACAACGAATTACAATGTTTAAATATATTTTTAGCTTGCTTAAAGGTATATATAATTATAATAATATTTCAAAATATGCATAGGTAATTTTAAATATTTTAGGTGAAGACTTGTCATTTTTAATTAACTTTGGGCTTATTCACATAAAAAATAAGTTTCTTAATATCATAACTGTAATAATATTTATGATGTCAAATTTATTATTCATTGTATCAGTAATTGTGTATATTTTTCCAAATTTGGTTGAGTTTGAACTTGGATATTCTTATTTGCCAATGATAAATTTAATACTATTTGTAAGTAAATTTTGTTATTATTATTATTTGGATCTGGCATTCTTAAAAATTAAATCCAAATGTTTATGTTTAAATTTTTGTATAATTATCTCAAGGCATAAAATTTATGTTTTTTACAAATTAACAGGAGATAGAAACATTTAAATAAATAAATTGTTATTTTTGTGAGGGTAAATTTTATATATGTATATATATATATATATATATATATATATATATATATATATATAATTACATTTCCAAATACTTCATTTCCTACTTCTCTCATTGCTGTCGTGATTCTGGCTCTCAGATCGTCTAAGTTATTTGGCTGTTTCTGCTAGAAACTTTCTGGTACACTTTGTCTTTAATATGACCCCAAAGAAAAAAATCACAAGGGGTTAAGTCAGGAAACCTTGGTGGCCACTCTATATGTCCTCCACGTCCAATCCACCTTTCTGCAAATACTTCGTCCAAATATTCTCTCACTACTCGTCCAAAATGAGGGGATGCCCCATCCTGTTGAAACCATATAGTGTTGTTATTTAGATACAGGGCTTCTATTGCATGGACAACGATATTATTAATAGAGCAAAATATCTCCCCATCGTTAAATTGCCTTCTATGAAGAAAGGTCCGATAATTTCATTTCCAATTATGCCTGCCCAGACATTGACTTTTTGAGGTCGTTGGGTGCGAAATTCGATCATCCAGTGAGGGTTTTGCTGGTACCAGTATCGACAGTTATGTCTATTGACAGCTCCGTTTAGCATAAAGGTGGCCTCATCAGAGAGCAAAATTTTATTTAAAAAATTTTGATTTTCCTGCCACATGCGCTGCATAACTTTGCAAAATTGTAGCCTCCTATTAAAACATTCAATGCCAAATTTTCGTTGGTGGCTGTTTTGGGTCGGCCTGATTTTTTTGCGTTTTTCACACTTCCGTTTTGTCTTTATTTCTTAAGTACGGTTTCGCGAAAGGATCGAACGGTCGATTTGCAAGGGTTCAAGAAATCGATTGAAACTTTTTTACCTTATTTCTACATCTAAATGCAGTACTTTTTTCAAAAAAAAAATCTTTGTTTTTATTTTTTATTTTTTTCTTCGCTGTGTTAAAAATGAAGAAATTTCATTTTTTTAAATAACTTTTTTATTTCAAAACGTATTTGGACAAAATGTAGATCTTACTAATGACAATTAATCCATGAAAAAAAAATTGTTTAGATTATAACGTACAGGGGGCGCTGGTGATATTTTAGTTTAAAATTTAACAATTTTTAAAGGGTAAATAATCGAAGAAGCAACTTTGTTTTATAAATTTAAGTATAACACGTTAAAGTATTGATATTTGACTATTATTAAATTAAATTTTATTATTAAATCAAATTTTGATATTTTGATATTAACTTTTGTTATTGTTTTATTTGTGTGGTTTTTGTTGGGTGAGGTTGATAATTAAAACAATAAACTTATCAAGAATCAAAGCCAAACTCGTACATGCTTTTAAATCAGTTCTAACCACAGAACATCAGGTTCGGAAATTACGTACACACTTCATCACTTTCTGTGTAGATGGCGTGGTGACGCGACAAAGTACAACAGGGTCGTATTTAAAATATTTAAACATATTAGGCACTACAACACCCTTCCGTTTTGAAGAGCTGATTTACATGAGCGAATTATCCTGCTACATTTTATTAGAAAATAGTACAAACATAAAAAAATAAATTTATAAAACGAAACAAATTAAACTCTAGTAATACTAATCTATCACAATATGATATTGCAAAAGTTAGAAGATAAAATGCAAAATGAGATCAGTATTAACAACATGGGCAAGATTTTTGTACAACTTTTCTACCTGAACGAGAGAATTTTGAATTTACAAAAATTCTTGTTGTATAACCTGGTCTAGAGGCGTCGCTGTCTTGGTGATGTTTATTTCCTTGTTGTGGAACGTCGCTTGGAGTTGATTGGTCGAAATCGGTTGAAATTGGTTGTGGAATGGATTGACCGTCATCGTCGCTGCTGAGCTCACAGGAACTTGTGTATAGGTCATATGTGCTGGGTGATTCGTCAGAATCGGTGTCAAAATCGGGGGTTGAATTTCCTTTTGGAGCAGGTCGTAGATCGTCGATGTGGATAAGTACGAGCTTTCCGTCTCTTGCGATTTCGTAAACAAGCTGGCTTTTCTTTGAGTGGACCCTGTGTGGGCCTGACCAAACTGGAGCGAACAACTCTCTGCTTTGCCTGTTTTCGCAAACCATAACCATATCGTCAACCTCGAACGTGATTTTCGGGGTATTGTCTGGGTTAGCATATTTCTTTTGGTATTTTTGTTGATTTTGAATGAGTGTTTGCCTACGGTTTTGCCTTGGTGAGGAAATGTCTTGTTGCCTTTCTCTGATGTATGAGTCAACTTGCCATTCTGATGAGTGTGCCGGCTCATATCCAAAGAGTGCTTTTGATGGAGACATACCAGTGGCTGCATTTTGTCTGGATCTTAAAACTTTTAATGATTGTGGTAGAAGCGTGTCCCAATCATTTTTATTGTCAAGCTGTAGGGTTCTAAATATTTTCTTTATTTCTTGATTGCGTCTCTCCACTGGATTTGACCTTTGGTGAAAAATGGGGCTGTATACCATTTTTATTTTTAATTTTTCACACATTTGTTGGATGTTGTTGGATCTAAACTGGGTACCGTTATCTGCTATTATTTTTGAAGGGCATCCATATCTTGAAAAAATTTCATTTTCCAAAAACTCTGAAACCTTTTTTCCTGTTACATCGGAATATGCTTTTGCTTCTACCCATTTAGTAAAAATGTCTTCAACACAGAGAATATACTTTTTTCCCTTGGATGTGGTGCTGTAGGGTCCTAAGATGTCCATTGAAAGAAACTCAAATGGAAATTCTGCAGTATGAGCCTCCATGGGAGCATTTTTTTGAATTTGCCTCTTCTTTACTGCTGCACAGGTGGAACAATTTATTACATATTCACCTACTACTTTTGAAATGTTTTTTATGAAATATTTCCTTTGGATTTTCCGGATTGTTTCATCTCTACCAGGATGGGCTGTGTCTGAAATGTCATGGTGAATGTAAATGACATGTTTATAATGTGTCCTTGGAATGACCAGTTTATTGACGTCTTGATGTTTTCTATATAGCAGATTGTTTTCAACTAGGTGATTTATATGATTATTTTTTTTGACAGTTCTCTGTATTGTTGGGACATTGTTGAGGCATTGTTGTTGAGGGAACCTACAGCGAATTACAGCGATAATTTTTTGAAAATTTTCTCTGGTAGTTGCTATATATAAAAAACAAATTAAATCTTAATTAAATGTTGTTTTATTCATTATGAAATTCTTATTTGTTAACTGTACATGGTGCAATTCTATTGGCCGACATTTGGGACGGAAAAATAATCCCCCGAATACCACACGAGCTTCAAAATTATCTGGCATTTCCCTCAAGGTTCCCTGCAAACAAATAAAGTCGTCAAGTTTTTCAGGAAAAATCACTCGCGCTTCGCGCTCGTGATTTTTTAACCTGAAAAACTTGACTCCTTCATTTTTTTGCAACGAACATATCGGGAAAAATACCCGATAATTTTGAAGCTCTTGTGGTATTATAAGTGAAAGTTTTGTTCTTGGTTGGAAAGATTATCTTGTTTTTCATTAAGTTTCTTCCATTTTTCAATTTTTTCTTGAAAGGGTTTAGATTTATTTTGAGCTCTGACAATTTTGTTATACAAATCTAAGGACTGTACATTATTGGCGGTGGGCAATTCTGGGTCTATTACAGTAGAATTATAATTATTTTGGTTTTTAGGGATTGGAGGAAAAAGTCTATCGTTATTTAATTGTTTTGCATCAAAGATTTCGGGATTTGGGTTACGACTGAGGAAATCGGGAAGATTATTTTTTTTTCCAGGGCAATGTTCTATGTCAAATATGTATTCTTCAAGTAAAAGTGACCATCGTGTGAATTTTGTTTTTGTATCCTTATACTTTTTTAACCAAAGTAAGCATCGCGAATCGGTAATGAGTTTAAAACGTTTTCCTTCTAAAAAATGTCTATATTTTCGGATAGCCCAGATTACAGCAAGACATTCCTGTTCATTACAGTGATATCTGGCTTCAGATTGTGAAAACTTAGCACTAGAATATGATATTATATGTTTTTCGTCTTTTTCATTTAACTGAAATAAAACAGCACCCATACCGTAGGCGGAGGCGTCTGTTTGTAAGTGAAATCGTCTGCTAAAATCTGGTCTATGCAAGTGTAAGGGTTGTGAAGCTTGATATTTTAATTGTTGGAAAGAATTTTCGTGCAAAGTCGTCCAGACAAAGCGAACGCCATTGTTTAAAAGAGAATTTAGCGGGGCAGTAAGTTTGGACATATCAGGCATGTATTAGTTACATGTGCCTAAGAAAGCAGAAAGTTGTTTTTTTGTTTTTGGTGTTGGAAAATTTTGAATGGAGAGAATGTGTTTTTCTTGTGATACAATTTTATTGCCCGTAATATGGTAACCTAAGTAGTCTAAGTCGTGAGTACAAAATTGACATTTATCTGGTGATATTTTTAAATTATGGATTCTTAAGCGTTCAAAAACCAGCCTTAAGTGTTCTAGGTGATTGGTAATGTTTGAGGAATACACGATTATGTCATCTAAGTAAACTTTACAAAATATGTGAAGGTAGCCTGACAAAACTTCATTGGTCATAAGTCGTTGGAAAGTTCCGGGTGCGTTTTTAAGCCCGAATGGCATAACCGTAAACTGGTACAAAGCGCCATCTGGTGTTGAAAAAGCTGTGTACTGCTTTGAATTTGATTCCATAGGAACTTGCCAGTAGCCTGATTTAAGGTCTAGGACAGTAAAAATATTAGAGTTACCAAGATCTTTTAAAGTTTCGGCAATTTTTGGAAGGACACAAGGTTCATCGTGTTGTTATTTAGTTGTCGGTAATCGACACAAAACCGTGGATTTTTTCCATCTCTTTTTACGAGAACAACAGGGGAACTAAAATTTGAACAGGAAGGTTCAATGACTCCTGATAATAGCATTTCGTTAACCTGTTGGTACATAATTTCTTTGTTGGATGGGTTTAAAGAATATGATTTTTGGCAGAAATATTTATGTGGCTCTATGAGTTTTATTTGATGTTCAGTACTTCGGGTTTGTTGCTGAAGGCCAAAATTAAAAAGATCTGAAAATTCGATAATTAGATTATACATTTCTTTATTGTTCGTGACATGTAAAGGGATTTTACTTAGAATTTCGTTATCATTTTTGTTATTTTATATAACTGTGTTCCAAAACACGGTTTTTCGGTTTTGATTTCCCATATAAGCACATTTTCGCTTATAATCAAGAATAACATTGTACTTTTGGAGAAAAGGCGTACCTAGAATACATTCCTCCTCTAGTTCATCAAATAATGAGAATTCTGAGCTTAAATTTAAAGAGTTTATTGAAAATTCGATAAAAAATTTTCCAGAAGTTTTAACATTAGTTTTTCCGCACGCCAGTACTATTGTGGAATTTTCGGTTGTGTTTGTATGAGAGAATATATTTGATCTTAAAATATTAATGGATGATCCAGAATCAAGTAGGGCTGAAAATGTCTTATCATTAAAATGTAGTTTAATTCGGGGTAAAGTGTTTTGATTTTTTTCAGTTACATTGGTTAAAGTGAATTGAGTTATTTCTGGGCCGGACGCAATTCGGCTGGAGGCTGGGTAGCACCGGCCCTCCTCTGGTTTTCCGCATAATATGGGTTTTTGCGACACTCAGAGTGGTAATGCATTTCGTTGCAATACTTGCATGGGTGTGGGGGTAAAGGATTCGATTGGTAATTTGAACTATTGTTATTGGAATTGGAATTTTGTCTATTATAATTTAAATTTGGATTGTTTCTGAAGGTATTACTATTTTGATTAGGGTTATTGTAATTCGGATTAACTTGTGTACTACTCTTGATTTCGGATTTTAAGTCTTGTTCGATTTTGCTGGAGATATTAATTAGAGTTTCACAAGAGTTTATTAAACCACAGGTACGCATTCGAGATCTCAGGTCAGGTTTTAGTAGTTCTAGAATAATTGCAGTCTTAAGATTTTCTGGTTTGCCAGGTTCTAATTTATTAAATAGAGATATTTTTTTAGTAATAAACAGATCTACAGGTTCATCCGCTGTTTGTTTTTCCCCGTACAGTTGTGCAAAGGATGAGGCAGAAACTTGACAGTATTTTTGCCTAAATTTTTCTAAAAACATAGGGAACTGAATGTTTATTTGTAGGTATGGATTTATCCATTTTTGAGCTTCACCTTTTAAACAAGTCACCACTATAGACATTTTTTCAGTATCGTTTTGAATATTATTCTTTGTGAAATGTGAATTTAGCGAGTCTAAAAAGTACTTTGGATTTTCATAATCATTGCCATGGAAATTTGGTAGGTGTTTATTATTGAAATTTTGTAAGGTTTGTGAAAAACGTTGTGTAATGTTGTTTAAAATATGTTCAAATGAGGCAACTAAGGGAGCTTGTAAATTGGTATTCATTACAGTGTATTCGTTTACTAAAGGCGTAAATTGTTCGAAGGGGTTTGTCGAAAGGTTATTTGGAAGGTTTGGTTGAATTTCATTTGGGATTTGAGGGGAATTATTTTCATTTTGATCTAAAAGTTGTGTGAAAGTGGGGTGAAAGGGGTTCGATAAGTCCACTGACCTATTATCGCCACAAAAGCCGAAAAATGTGTCATTTAGAATTTGATCTTTCATTTTTGACTGGCCTAGTTTACTTATCTTATACTTTTTATATGTTGCAGAGCATGCAGTCCTTTTTTTCCAAACGTCCAGGTCCTTTACCTTTGTTCTCATCATTTGTTCCCGCGTGTTTTTCTTTGGAGGTTATCATCAGTTGTTCGTTTCTTCGGCTTTTTTGCGATTTACCATTAGTTGGGCGCCATGTTATTGTTTTATTTGTGTGGTTTTTGTTGGGTGAGGTTGATAATTAAAACAATAAACTTATCAAGAATCAAAGCCAAACTCGTACATGCTTTTAAATCAGTTCTAACCACAGAACATCAGGTTCGGAAATTACGTACACACTTCATCACTTTCTGTGTAGATGGCGTGGTGACGCGACAAAGTACAACAGGGTCGTATTTAAAATATTTAAACATATTAGGCACTACAACACTTTTTTATGCAAATGATGTTTCTGTGGCCAGGATCAGTTTTGAATTAGCAGTATTCATAAATGTTTAGTTTAGTACATTTTGTCATTTTTATTCAAATATTGTTGTATCTTTTATTAATAATTAAGTATAGCATAACACATAAATGACGTTTAATATACAGGGTGTTTCACGTACTTAGTCCGTTGGAAGTTTCTAGGGAATCGCGAAAGACATCGATTTAAAATTTTAATAGCGTAAATTATTCGCTTTAGACTCTTTTCCTAAATTATTTTGAACAAAATAATACTTCCTGTTTTACCGGAATACCTCATATATTTTCACATTATTTAATTCTAAATAAAATTCTGAGTAAAAGGGCTATACCATCCTATACCTAAAGTCAATATTTCTTGAGTTATTAATTTTTTAATCAAATATTTTAATTAATTAAACAATCACAGATTTGGTGGTAACCATGGATACTGTCACATTAAACCACATGTTGAATTTCAGAGGTTTCTGATACAAAATTGAAAATATTAGAAATTGTTAAATGTCTCTGAAATTTTAACTTTAGTAAAGAGTTACTATAGGTAATACCAATAGAAAGATTCTATAATGTTCTATTTGATTATGTTAAAACATACAGAGTTTTATATTTATAATAAAAGCGTTATTATTTTTTGAAGTTTGCCTAATTTCAAGTGGTTTTTCTCAAGGTATTTGTTTAAAAACCTTTAAAAAACTAAACAATGTTTTAATATTCAAAAAATTCCAACCCCATGTCAGCAAACATAATAACAAACAAATTGGAGGCTATTTTTGATTAACGAGCATTTTAACGAAAAAAATTAATATCTTGAAAACTATTGACTTTATGTATAGTCTAAATCAAATTGTATATGCTATTCAAATTTCAAATCCATATCGTTTGCGTTTCTCCAGAAACACCCTGTATAGAATTATATTAAATATAAAAATGCAAAATAATTACTTACAAAAAATCGAAAAACAACTGAATAAAAAATATAGATATATCTAAATAGCCGATTGCAATATTCTTTATTCTAATTTATTTATTGGGTAAATATTACTTTCCTCAGTTAGGAATTAAAATTGAAGCTTGGTTGTGGAGCAAAAAATAAAATTAAAGTAGGTTATAATTTATAACTTGCTGCCACTGTCTATAATAATTATTACTATTTAGTACATTCATTTTAAATAAATTAATATTTTAAGTTTATAGTACACATATAAATTGAAACGCAATCAGTCATTTGTAACTTATAAACTGAACTGTTAAATTATCATCATACTTCCAATGGTAGGTTACCATAGAGAAAAGTCTGTGATGCCTACTATGATCAAAATTTGTAAACTTAAAAAAATTTAAAATTTATAAATAAAACTAATTTTAGCTCCATCTATGGCGATTGTTTTAAATAAATATGTAAGAATTGTATGTTATTTATAAAATATTGTATGTAATATATAATACATTATCTTATAAAACTAGATAATAGTATATTATGTATCAAGTTTGATAAACGCCATTTTATACACGAATTTAATTTCGGCACGAGCGAGCTTGCGAGCAAGTGCTTAAGTTAATGAGTGTATAGAAAAGTTTATAAACGAGGTGCATACTATACTTTTTTACGACAAATACTTATTATTATCTTAAAATGATTTAAATCAAAAATGTGTATAGAGCGCCATCTATGAAACAACAGGGGAAACTGTCAAATGTCACATTTTTACATTTTATAAACACAACTATAAAGATTATAAATCGAAATGTATCTTGAAAATTGACAGTTTTTCACAGTGAAAGTAAAGGAAATGTTTTATGAGGACTTTACAGTAGAGTCCGTGCCCGAATTTAAGTTATAGTTAACTGCCGGCGAAATTAAAAGGTCAGTTCAATGTTCTTATAAACTTTTCAAATATTGGCGTTGAGAAACTATTTAATATTTTTGTATTGAGATAATAAAATAATTTGCACTTTTAGTATTATTTTACAAGAAAGGCACTTTATTTTAACGATTGTATGACATTTGACAACTGTCAACTAACTTAAAACTAACTTCAGCCCGTGACTAAAGCCACAACTTGTCAATGTGTATTTAAAAGGTCACTTAGTGTCATGGAAACCTGTACTATAAAGGGCGTTTTAAAGGTGGGAGTAGAAAAAAGAATTTATAATTTGTAAAACACGTTAGTATTACGCTCTTTGAAGGCCTTACTTAAAAATGGTGTCTCTCGTAGAAACATAATTTGCATTTAAAAGTTTATATATCAAATAATAGTTAATTATCAGTACTTTAATGTGATATACTCAAAATTATAAAACCACGTTGCTTCTTCGACTTTTTAACCCTTAAAAAATGGTAAAATTTTAAATTAAATTGTCCCCCGCGCCCCCCTGTATGTTAAAATCTAAAAATTTATTTATTTATTTATTTATTGCCACTAATAATGTCTACATTTTATCTTAATTTCAAATCGATACGTTTTTAAATATAAATGTTATTAGAAAATATCGAAATTTATCTATTTTTAACACAGTAGACTTAAGGCCTGAAAACCACAGAGGTCAATGGATGAAATTTTTTTTTTTTTAAATTTACCATTTAGATGTACAAACAAGGTAAAAAAAATATATTCATTTCTGGCATCACTTGCAAACAAATGTCCAAAATTTGTTCGATTTTTACGCGAAACCATAGTTAATTACTTTGGAAATACAAGATTGCGAGATCGGGGCATGGTTGGGATAGGCTTCATTAAATAAGCGGCATACTTCTTGCTGCGTTTTCTTTCGGTCTCCAAATCCAACCATGCATGGTTAGGATATCAGTCCTTTCTTTTTCAGTCAATTGCACCATTTTTCCTATGACTTTCATGTAAATCTGAATTTAAAAAAACTTTTTTGTAAAGAACTAAAGCACTGCTTTTTTTAAAATAGCGAAAAATTGACAGTTGTCATGTTTTTCAACTTGGTTACCAGCCTGTTTTGTTTTTGTCAAAGACAACTGCGATTTTTTTTTGTAAAATTAAAATAAAATTACTTGTCCTATTTTTCCAACTTAAAAAGTTATTATTTTAGAAACTATAAGCCCAAATTGGGGGTTGCCATTTAAATAAATTCTTCTTTCTGTAAAAAGGAAAAAAGGTATAAATATGAAAAAAATTTCAAAAAAATCCTTGGAAAAAACTAAATTTGACGTGTCAGAGCGTTTTTTTCAGGACCTCACCAGGAAATATTATTTACATTATTCCATACTTTTGCCCAACCCTGTATAATTATATATATATATATATATATATATATATATATATATAATATATACAAATTATATATATAATATACAAAAATTCGTTGAAAAAATTGTTTTCAAACTAACAAATATCAGTCGACAAATTGAATTTATCTTCATTAAAGTAGTTGATGTGGATAGTTCGTTATTTCTGTGCTGTTATTTTCTTTCGATTCGATAAAAAATGGTTTCTATTGCGGAGAGAGTATAAAATAATATTATAAATAAACAATCAATTTGCAAGAGTAACGGCAACTTTGTTTGATGAGAGGCATGCAAATAGACACGTACATCATAGGTACATTCTGGAATTAGTAGCAAAACTCCGGTAAACTGGCACAGTGGCAAATAAAAAACGAGATATTGAAAATCCGGTAAGAAATGAGGCAGTAGAAGTAGCTGTTCTGGGTGAAATTACTTTGGACCCTACATTAAGTACAATCGGGAGTTTCGCGGGCCACTGTACATAGAATTCTGAAACATAATAAATGGCACCCATATAAAATTCAACTTCTTCAAGAATTACATAAAGATGATAACCGCCAATTAAAATTTCGTGAAATAATGTCCGAAATGGAAATGGAGCTACTTACTTAGACTTGTTGGAGAATGCCGTCAACCCACACTCAGAAAAATATCAAGTTATGAAAAGCATATGAAATTATATTAATTTAAATAATCGGGTAAATTTGATTCAAATAAAAAAAATTTTAGTTTTACATTCATTTACCAACAGTTTTACAATGTTTTGAAACACTTTTAAAGTGTACCCTCTTTATAATATATATACAAAAAGAAATCCATTTATTTCATTGCCTTTCTCAAAGTTGTTTCAAAAAGATATGTATTATACAATTGTTATGCACCTATTAATTTAATGGGAAACACCAATGACGCCAAAACATATTTGAATCCCTAATAATTCAAAGGGATTCAAATATGTTTTGGCGTCATTGGTGTTTCTCATTAAATTAAAAGGTGTATAACAATTGTATAATACATATATTTTTAAAATAACGTTGAGAAAGGCAATGAAATAAATAGATTTCTTTTTGTATATATATTTTAAAAAGAGTACACTTTAAAAGTGTTTAAAAACATTGTAAAACTGTTGGTAAATGAATATAAAACTACATTTTTTTCTATTTGAATCAAATTTACCCGATTATTTAAATTAATATCATTTCATATGCTTTTCATGACATGATATTTTTCTGAGTGCAGCGCTGATCAAAATTATGGAAAACGACCAACGTTACCATGAAGAAAATCCGATATTTTAGCAAGACGGATAATTAATCCTCCCGATTAAGCATTTTTTCTACGGCAGTTCTCTGATAGATGGATTGGGAGAAGGAATGCTATCGAATGGCTCGCGAGATTATCGAATTTATCTACCCTTAATGTCTTTTTGTGGGGACATCTAAAATCCAAAATGTATGCCACCCAGAAGATTTACGGAACCGCATCACTAATGAATACCAACATATTACACCCGATATTATTCACAATGTCCGTAAACAATTTAAACAGTTGCTGTACTAAAAATAAGGGTAAATACCGCCTCGCTAAGCGATTAGAGTTACAGTAATAAAATTGATGTGTAAATTTGTCCCCCTGAAAACAAAAGTATACGGGTACAAAAATTTGTATTATTTTAACATATAAAGCTCTTTTCGATTGGCTACCCTGTATATATATTAGGGTGTTTAAAAAAAACAATTTTTTTTTCAATGGTGTTGAAAAATTAATAGTACATTAAAAAACAAAAATGTTGGAGCCTATTTGAGCCCTTAATATTAATATTAAGGTTTGCCTTAATTCATTTGTTGTTTTTCCATTTCAATAACTTTTTTTATATCAAAAAAAAGTTTACAGTCTCAGGTTAACAGAATTAAAGTGATTTTACCTAAAAAATAATATAAATATGGCATATGATATTTTTTTTGGATTTTATTTGAAAATATTTAACATTTTATATTTTTGATCGCTCATATCTTTGAAACGGTTGATCTGAAGAACTTTGACCTTCAGATGTTTTCTGTAGAGCGTGAAATTGTCTATAACTCTTTTCGCTTAGGTTTTGCGAAAACAAACCATTCCAAAGTTATAAGAATTCAAAATTAAAAAAAATTAATAGAGGTGATATGTTTTTAAATCGAGAGTGTGGCCGTATTTGAAATGTCAAAATCTTCCGTCACTGTCAGTTATATTAAGTAAGGTGTGCAATTTAATCATGAAAAGATACACTTCTCAACAACGTTTGGAAATAATCTAATTTTTTTATCAAAATAATCGTTCTTATATTGCAACTTATCGGCAAGTCCAAATTATGGTCGTCATAATCGGCCTATTGTGTTCGCTATTCGTCGAACTGTGGAAAATTTTGAACGCAATCTTTCTTTACAAAATGTTCGCATGCCAGTGAGACAAAGTTCCGGTCGAGTGAAGAGAATGCAAATTGGGCTATCTTTTTAATCTCATGAACAAACCCCCCTTTACCAGTGTACATAATAAATTTAAAAAAGCTATCCTCATAGAAACACTTTAGATAGTGTTTTTTTAATATTTTTTATCTTAATTCCAGCTGCCCTATTCTTGTAATCTACCAAAATACTTTCAATATGTGCATAAACAACATAGGGAACCATTAGTTGGTTTTTTAAATGTTTAAAACATAAAAATTTAGATTCCTCAGTGGGTAGAATAACCTTTGCATCATTCAACGTCTTACAATATTCAAGATGCTTCTTCAAACAGCTTTAGTATGGAAATGGTTAAGGAATCGTTCGCAATACCATTTTCCATTTCTAACATTACCCACTTGACCATTGAGTAATCCAGATACATTTTTAATGTATGCAAAATGATAATAATTATAATTAATTATTAACAACTAGATATCTACTACTAAAAGGTTTATTGCTCATAATGATTTAATCATTTATAGTTTAAATCAAAAGTAAATTATTTCTTGGTAAATAATCAAATTTACTTAGACATGACAGTAAAATTTTCTCATGCTTATTGATAACATATGTTTAATTTTAATTACTTGTTTTTACAATATATGTATAGTTTTACTTTGTTTTTATGTGATTGCATGATATTATTAAATGTTTATTAACTCTGCAAACTCTGCAAACTAGCATTTTATGATTTTAAAAAATTTCAATACCAAATAGTACCTACGTCAATAAGTAACTGATAAGTGTATACATTAAATTATAAATAGTTACTGTAAAACCTAAATCTTCACACAGTTGTATAAGCAGCAATAGTGAATATTCCCAGTACATTCGTGATTTTTTCAAGTGACGAAGACAATTTGTCGACAAAAGAACTATTTATTGTGTGTAAACAACTTTTTCAGTAAGTATTTTTAAATTTTGTTGTGCGATTTTAATTTTTAAGACATAGTCTGCAAGAGCTTAGGAATAGTGGTAACCTACCAGTAAAATACCTCATGTATTGAAATCAAAAAAGAGTTCAACATTTTAGAAGAGGTCGTATGAAGGTATCGATTTAATATGGTGGACTGGAATCCTGAAGATGAACAACGCTTAGAGGTCCTTCTTTCAGAAGACCTAGATATATTTCTCCACCACCAACATTGCTGCTGCTGCCACTATAGATTTTGATGATTGTGCGACTATTAGCCAACGATGGTAAATTTTGATTGTGTGCTAAATACAATTATTTTATATTTAAATTGTGTTTAATGACTTAGTTGTAAATACAACAAAATTCAATCAATTCTATAATAGGCAACAGCAGAAAATTGTATTTTAAGAGCCCCAACCGGCTTAATGTTGACCTTGTTGCTTTTAAAATTTGTCCAACAACTCCACATTTAATTTTATTTGATTCCCAAAATCGCACGTTTTTACGACTTCCGGTCACTTACTGTCAACTTCCGGCCATTTTGGCGACTTCTGGTCACTTCCAGTCAACTTCTGGCCACTTCATGTCAAATTACGGTCACTTCCATCTAACTTCAGGTCTACTTCCATTCATTTCCGGTCACTTTCGGTCACCTCGAGTTTATTATTTGTTTTTTTATAAGTGTCAAAAAAATTGGTTAAAAGTAAAAATATCATAATTATTATTAATTTTTAATAATAAACAAATTATTATTCCAAACGTTTTTGTAAGCAAACCGACCTTTTGGTGGTGGATATTTAAAGGACCACGATGGAGGGATAAAGTGTGATGGTGCTAGGACTAGGGGGTTGGGTTGAGGGGCCATAAATCCCTTGTTTTCTCCAAAACATTTCTAAACAACCCCCTTTGAAGTTGATTGTAAAGATTTACGTACAAAATTTATTTCCTCATCACTATGGGTGACGGACTTCTAAAAAAACTGAAAAATTAAACTTTTATGTACATACCTTAAATTTTATATATATATATATATATATATATATTAGGGTGTCCCAAAAAAAAGAATATTTTTTTTCTTCTCGTCTCTTGTGAAAATATGTTGGTTTGTCATGTTTTAAGAGCCCTGTCAAAAGATCAGCACCATTAAAACATTTTTAGGGGTCGCTCAAGATTTTTAAAAATTACCAAAATCGTCAAAAATTGGATTTTTTTTAATTTTAACTTTTTTCTCGTTCCGATATTATTTTTTAATTTAAAAATAATAATGATTCTGAAAATTTCAAATCGATATTTTAATTTCTAAAGGTCGCTCAAGATTTTTTTATCTTTCAAAGTAGAGTATTTTGAATGTTTTCGAGCGACCTCTGAATATAAATATCAACGAACTTTTAGCGACCTTTAGAAATCAAAATATTGATTTGAAATTTACAGAATTTTTATTATTTTCAACCTAAAAAATAATATCGATACGAGAAAAAGAATTAAAATAAAACAAAAATTCAATTTTTGACGATTTTGAAATTTTTTTAAAATCTTGAGCGACCCCTACAAAATTTTTAATCGAGCTGATATTTTGAAAGGGCTCTTACAGCATGATAAACTAACATATTTTTACAGGAGACAAGAAAAAAAAATAAATTTTTTTTGGGAGGAGTAAGTCGGTTTGTTAATTCACTATAAGGCATGTTTAGATTTAAAGGACTGATAAAAATAGATGTTCCCATCGTTCTTTTATATTGATATTTTTATCTATCTGTTTTTAATAAATTTTAATTAATTGAAAACTAAGTTATTTAACTACAAACTTGGCATTTTATAAAAGAACAATTTTCAATACCAAAATGTACGTACATAAGAAACTGATAAGAATAAATACAATCCATATAAATAAATTACAAAAAAATATAAATTAAAAATAAACAATATAAATTCATTTATTTAGTGTGACTTTGCAAACCTAGCATTTGTAAACGAATTAATAACAAGTTTGCTAAATGGTACCTTGGCTAGCGTATTCGTGGAAAGGTTTTTATTTTCTTACGTAATCTTGAGTTGGATACTTTACAATGTTGACAACTAAAATTAATATATGAATAGGAGAACCGTATTGTTAGCGATTGCAAAATTATAAAATTGGTTTAATGGAGAATAGAGAGATATATATATGCATAGAAAGTGAGATAAGGTAAAATTACTAACACCTCCTTTGTGTTATATTTCCCTTCTTTAATTAATTAGTTATTTAGTAATAGAATAAGTAAGGTTAAGTTTGTAAATTACATTCACGAGTCACAAGGTTTTTTTTTTCTTTTTTTGTTGTTTTTTCTTTAATTATCATTCATATAATAATTACCTCAATCCAAGAAAAGCCTATTTTAAAATATAAAGCTAGGGACTTTGCACCATTTTCCGTTATCATGGAGGCCACAGAAGCCACTGGAAACATAGGAAAATTCGCTCATACCTCCTTAGCAAGGGAATTATATAAATTAAAACTTAAAGACATACATAAAATCAAAATTAAAGGTGCTAATCGAGTTTGCGTAGATTTCCAAAAATATGAATCGGCAAACACATTTGTTGAAAATAAAACTCTGATCGAGAGGGGTTACAATCTGTACATTCCATTTAATAGAGTCTCATGCAAAGGGGTAATTAGAAATGTAGATGAAAGGTTAAGTGATACAGATATAAAAGAAGGATTAACTGCCTCCTTTGGTATTATGTCCTTTAAAAGAATGCAAAGAAGATAAATTTTAGAGGAAATGGATGAATCAGGTAAGAAAAAAGTGGAATATACACCCACACCCAGTATATTAATCGTATTTGAAGGGACCATCTTACCAAGACATGTAGAGATATACAGATTACCTTTTAAAGTTGTTCCATATATCCCACTAGTAATACAACGCACAAAATGCCTTCTATATGGGCACTTAACTAGTCAATGTAGAGGGAAAAAGAAGTGTTACAATTGCTTAAAGACACATGATACAGAAGACAACAACTGCACAGAAAACAAATGCTATTTCTGCAAAAGCCCAGAACATAAATCAATAAGTAAAAACTGCCCAGAATTTAGAAGACAACAGGACATCAAAAAAATCATGGCATATGAAGGCCTGTCCTACCTAGAGGCAGCTGCCAAGTGCCCAAAAACGTACATTAATCCAGAATTCGTACACAATTCTTAGGACTTTCCTCCTCTCCAAACACGAGATAATCCAAATCTTTTGGCATCTAACTCCCAAAATAGGGATAGAAGTCAGAGGGACTCAGGGATTATAAAATCGAAGAGGTCCTATACAGATTCAACAAAAGCAGTACATGCAAAAAAAATAACAAAATCTACCGGATATGACAAACAAAAACATAACAATTCATTAATATTCCCAAACGGAAGAATCAACGAGGAGAATCCGGGTATTCATACCACTACAAACTAAGAAAACTCCAGAGAGAGAGAGCGGGATATAAGGGCGAATTTTCGTTAAATGTACATTTTGTATATATATTTTGTCCAGGCAGGTCAATTTGATCGATTTTTTTTCCTTTGTGATAGAACAGTATAATATACTGCAAAAAAATTCTATAAGTTTATAAATAACAAAAATAAACTTTAAAGAAATAAAACTTATAAGGTTAATCTGAAATAGGGAAGGAACACAAGGAAGAAATTAAACATTGTCCTCCTCCTAACGCATCTTCCTGAACGTTTTATGACACATTGCTTTTGACTTTTTCAAACGTTATTTTTCAGAAATACTGTTAAATGTAAATATCTTTCAGCATTTGTTTGGAATTTCTACTATGCTATAGTTAACTTCTAAAACAAGAGTTTTATGTAGCGTTTTGTAGAAGACACCAAAAGTGTACGCAAAAAAATCTTACCTTTAAAATATTTATAAAAAAAATCACACACTTTACACGTGCTCACTTGTTGTTGCCGAACTATCAAACATGTATGCCCTCTAGAAATAACACGATAGTATCTCTATCTCGTGTCTTTATTTCGACGCAGTCGGCATAGAAGACGACGTTAGGAAAAAGACAAGATTTTTGAATGTCAACTTTAATATTTTTTTCTGTTTAAACTACTTTGTAGAAAACTATTTTATTTTTATATACGAATAAAAGAACTTTCCATTGTTCAAAAATAATTTATTTTTTCAGAAGAAACCTGCAAAGAAGAAGAATATAATAATTTAAATTAAAAAATCGCCTCTGTGGACAGTTAGGTTACAGGACATTTCACCTAGTTTTTCTGCCATATATAGAAACATAAAGTAATTACAAAAAAAAAATACGATGGGTCCTAACAGGAAGGGGGTATTTAAATATAATAAATACAAAACTTATCAACAAAGGTCAAAAATAAAAATAAAATTAGCTGGGGACAGCAAATGTACATTTAACGAAAATTTGCCCATAAGTATTACAAAATTCACGGAATTTGAGGAAATCTATCTATCTATCTATCCAACTTAATAGATAGACTGTCACAAAAAGAAAAATCTAAAATAATTGAATTATTAAAAATAAATATAACCCTATCACAGACATCGGACATGGATAAAATGGAGTCTGAAGAAAATGAATTTTAATGAACAAAATGAAAATCTTGCAATGGAATATGAGGAGTTTTAACTCCAATAAACATAACCTAATAACAATAATTAAAGAACATCAACCAAATGTAATTATTTTAAACGAAACCTGGCTCCAGCCAGAATTCCACGTGAAAATCCCGTTTTTTACCATCATAAGGCAAGATAGGGAGGATGGATATGGAGGTATTGCTATCCTAATACACAAAAATATCTACTTTAGCGAAATTAACTTAAACACTCTAAATTCTTGCAGCAAGTTTCAAATATTAGGAATAAAGGTGGGATCCCTTAACATAATTGGAACATACTGCCCGCCCCAAACAGACATACCAAAAAGACTTTTAGAAAATACCCTGTCTACACTAAGTAATCCAATTTTAATGATGGGAGATCTCAATGCCCATCATGCCAGTTGGGGATCCCCAAGAAATAATGATAAGGGTAAGACCTTATTCTCAATAATAAACCAACTAGACCTCATTATACTTAATGATGGGTCACCAACTAGAATTCAGACACCCCAGGAATCCTCAGGTCCCCTAGACATGGCGATAATAAGTGATACTGCTGCCAACTTTGCAACATTTAAAATTATCCCAGACAGCGGCCACAGTGATCACTTCCCAATCATGGTCAACTTCAATAAAGAGTATGGAACATCTCAAAGGATATCTTACAATAGAAATTACAAGAAAGCAGACTGGACAAGTTACTCAAACAAAATACTGGTAGAAATACTAATAAAGCCTCCAATGACAATAAACTACCAATATTTTATAGACACAATAAACGAAGCGGCGGAACTGTGTATCCCCAAAAAAATATATTCAGCCTATCAAAAACCAACAGTTCCATGGTGGGACCAAACATGCCAGGAAGCTCTTCTGAAAAGAAAGGCAGCCATTGAAACATTCAGAAAACAAACATCCCTAGAAAATTATATAAAAATGAAAAAAATAATTGCAACCTCCAGAAGAACCTTTATTCAAAAGAAAAAAGAAGGGTTTAGAACTTTCTGTGCATCAATCAACAGAGAGTCAAACCTTACAACAGTTTGGAAATCAATAAAAAAATTTAATAACAAACCATCCTACTCCAGCAACAGCCTACCAAATGCAGACATGACCCAACAAATCCTAAAGAACATGGACCAAACCAGTAACAAGTGGCAGGACAGAAGAACAAACAGTATAGATCTGGACTTTGAAAATATAGCATACTCAGAACTAATAGCCAATATTAAATTTAAAAAAGACTCAGCTGTCGGTAGGGATGAAATCTCTTACAGCATGATTAAAAACTTGCCCTACTCAGCTCTAAACATACTTCTCAAGATATTCAATAAAATTCTAGAGACACAACAAATTCCAGACTTAATGAATGAACATATAATATCCCCTTACTAAAACCAGGCAGAGATAAAGATAAAGCTTATTACACTTTCTCCATGCATATTTAAAATCCTAGAGTCAATTATTAAAAATAGAATTGAATGAAAAATAGAAAAATAACAATTCTTTAATGAATTTCAAACAGGGTTTAAAAAAGGGAGGAGTTCCTTGGATAATGTGATATACCTATCCCACTTCAACTATTTAGCTTTTTCCTACAACTATAAGGTCCTAGCTGTCTTTTTAGATCTTAAATCAGCACATGACAATGTCAATATAATCAAACTATATAACAAATTAATAGAATTGGGAATATCCAAGAAAATTTGCAAATTTATACTTAACTCTCTATCCAAAAAGGAAATCTATGTTAAAAACAACCAAGGAGAAATACAAGGTCCTATAACAGTAAGCAAGGGTTTAGCTCAAAGATCACCATTAAGTCCAATACTTTTTAATATTTAATATATATACAAAATCTATATTTAATACCCTGGTTGAAGGAGTGAAAATGATGACATATGCAGATGATATAGTCATATTTACAAATGGCCACAATTTGGAAGAAATGGTGGACAGAATAAATTCCACATTACAATGCATACAAGAATGGTTACAGGAACATGAGCTACCTATATCAACAAACAAAAGTCAAGCAATTATATTTAACAAATCAAAACTATCTAGACACCCATCCCCAATAAAAATGGGCACAGACATAATCCAATACTCCACTAATATAAAATACCTAGGAATAACCCTAAATAACAACATGAAATGGGAAAAACATATTGAGAATATATCAATAAAAGCAGAAAAAGGTCTAAATGTTTTGATGGCACTAAGCAGAGTATGGTGGGAGGCCGACCCGGCGTTCCTATATATGGCTTATAACGGTCTTGTAAGATCACACTTGAACTTCGGATCTATTCTAATACAACCTAGTCCGAAAAACTTACTAAAAAAACTAGACACCATACAATTTAAAGGCCTCAGAACAATACTAGGATGCATGAAGTCTACCCCTCTAAATGCCTTGATGGCGGAGGCAAGTGAACACTCGCTACATTTTAGGAGATTATGGTTATCCAGCAAATTCCTCCTAAAAACTCTTGCATTCAAAACTCACCCAATCAAATCCCTAATCAAGTCCCTGGAGCAACACTAAAAGTACGTGCATATTTTGGAAAAACAAAACCCACCCATACCTGATCCAAGCATTAGACATCGTAATTAAATATCAAAACTCCTTTGAAAAATGGAAAATCCTACCGTGCTTTTCCAAAGAATATTTCGCAAATATAGACTCAATTAAAGAGGTAAACCTTGCAATAAAAAAAGGGTGTACAAACGCTAACGCAGATTTCTTAACCTCTATAGAAAAACACTTTCATACACATAAACTGGTTTTTACAGATGCCTCAAAAAAGGGGATTAGAACAGGATTTGGGATATATATACCAAGCGAAAAATACTCCTTTTCTTCAAGGCTGCCAGATAACATATGCATCTGCAATGCTGAAATTGCCGCAATCCACAAGGGAATTTTAGTAGCTTTAAGTAAAAACCTGAAAAAATGTGTGTTCATTACTGACTCTCAATCGGCGTTACACAAACTAAACAATATGGTCTCCTTAGCTAAGGAGGACCATATATCAATGGAAACAAAATACATAATCAAACTAGCTAACAGGAATTGTTTTTCATACAAATTAGCTTGGGCTCCAGGACACTCGGGTATCCATGGTAACGAAAGAGCGGATAAATTGGCCCAAATAGGAGTCATCCTAAATGTACCTCCAAAATTTAAACCTCCTTACAGAGATTTTCTACCCAATGTAAAAAATGATATAAAAGCCCTCTGGGATAAAGAATGGGCATTAATGAGCAAAGTTAAGGGACGTTGGTATTGTAGCATCCAGGAAGAATTTCCAAAAAAACCATGGTTTAAATCGTTTCCGTTTATTGATAGACGACATTTAACAACAATAATAAGAATGAGAACAGGCCACTGTTTGACGAACTCCCACCTGTTTAAAATTGGCATTAAAGATGAATATGTGAATGCGGTCAATTTGATGACCTTAACCACCTTTTGTTTGAATGCGAAATCAATAAATCACCAAACTGTGACCTTTTCTCAGAATTAGCAAAAAGTGGAGCTACACTACCAACCAGTACACAAATACTTCTAAGGGAGACAAACGTGAATGTAATAAAAAGCATTGTGAAATTTTTAAATGTCAATAAAATAAATTTATAATTAAAAAAAGACAAAAAAAAGACAAAAAAAAACAAAAATTGTTCAAAAATACTAATAGATACTCCTTGCAGAATCCCAACTTACCATCCTTTGGATACTTATCCGAGGCAGAACCCCAATGTCCAAGACGCTTGGCTATGCCCCTGAGCGTGAAAAGTCTTATCCTATGTTGTGTTGTCTGGGTACTAACTCTCTAAATAACTCACGTATTAAAGCAAAGAAGTTCTTATTAAGATAAGAACACAAAATTCAAAACTGAATGAGCTGGCCAATTATCCTTAGAGAAAAAGGCCAATAAATCAAAGAAGAAGAAGAAGAAGAATATATGAATAAAAACAACACTGTTTTAAAGTTTCACTAATTTATTTATGTTTTTAATGATTAACAATTGTTTCGCTACACGGTAGCTTTTTTAGAATTCAGAAGAAGCTACTGTGTAGCTTAAACAATTGTTAATCATTAAAAAATTTGTGAAACTTTAGTTTCATCAAGTAAAGGTCGAAACAATCAACAACTAAAATTAAGTTAGTACCAACCTAAATCTAGCTAAAAAGTAGTAACAATCACTTTTATCAGGACCTTCGAGGTCCTTATCTTTCAGGAAAAAGGACACTCTGGTCATTGTCTTCAGCAGCCGAATACATCCTGAAAAGCATGCTCTTAAAACAACCACTCAGGAGTGTGAAATATTAACGATAACTTTTGTTTACAATTTATTTTATAAACAATTGTAAGTGTTTATGGCATCCCAAATTGTACCTTTTTATCAAATACACCGGATATTAATTGGATTAAAAAAATTTTGAAATAATATATCTAATTCCAACTTTAACAATAGACCAATAGATTTTATCACTACGAAAAAAAGGAAAATATTTAATGTTTGTTTTTTAGATGCGTATAAAAAGTTGCCCTTTTCCGCACGCTCGACAGTGCACGCTTGTAGTAGTAAGGGCTCAAAATACCGCATATAAGGCAAACTTAAGTATATTTCGGTACCCTAGAATGACAAGGTTCTAAGTGCAGCTGCACTGTTAAGTAAACTTAAGTGACTTTATCTACAATATTAAATATTGAAGATAAGGCACCTAGAACCTTGTCATTGTAAGGTAACGAATTGTCTACCGTACTTATTTTATAGCAAAAAAAAAAAAAAAATATATATATATATATATATATATATATATATATATATATATATATATATATACATATATATACAATGGGCTCACACGGGGAGAACTCAGGGCATGCAAGACTGATACTATCAAAGACGTCAACCCCCCTCAGAATATATAAAGTTGTTTTTCCTTTAAGAAACGACTGGAGCGATCCTGACCCAGCCTTCCTTAAACCAAAGGGGCTAATCTGGTACACGGACGGGTCACCCTTGTCTGGGTACCGGGTCATCGAGGTATCAAAGTCAACGAGGAAGCAGACCAGCTGGCTCGTGAGGGCAGTAACATGGCCTTTATAGGGCCGGAACCTGCTATAGGGGTCGCCTCCTGTCTGGTAAAAGCCAAGATCAGGAACTGGACTAACAACCAGTTCCAGAACAAGGCCTCAGACAGTCAAGGGTCTTTATAAAGGGTTCTACAAACTGTAAAGAGGCAACACGATTACTTAAACTTGACAGAAACCAGTTAAGGGCCATCACAGGAGTCCTAACAGGACACTGAATAGTCAAATACCACCTACACAAAACCAAGACGGATTGTTGGTACTGCAGCGAGGTAGACGAAACTACCTCCCTGCAAGCAGCCTCTGGCTACAGTTGAGCTGATCTCCGTAGTTCCAATCGAGGTTGTAATGATCCTGCTTGCTTTCAAGCATGACACAGATCCATTTGACAATGGTATTTTCTATGCCAAAGCCCTCTGCAGCTTTATTTATTGACTCAAAGGAGGTATTGTTAAATGCTCCCTCGATATCTAGAAACGTTTCCAGAGCCATATATTTCGGACAGGTCCCTCTCTCCAGTCTTGTCACAAGGTTGTGAAGAGGGGTCTTCGTCGACATGGCTGTCCTGTAGGCGAGGAGAAACGAGTAGAAACGAGGATAGACTGTCTATAGTCCTTTGCCGTCTAGTAGTTACAACGTCCTAGCTTCGGGATAAACACCACCCGAACCTATCGCCAGGATTGTGGCACGGAGCCCCGTGCAAGGCAGGTTTTAAAGAGGCGTATTAACACATTCACTACTGCTGATGACCTAGGTCGTCATGCGCGGTAGCTGATGTGTTCAACTGACGGCCAAGCAACCTTTTGGTATATTATATTATTATTATATAGAGGTCAGCGGTGTTCTAGTGCAGTTTTAGGTGTTCAGTGCGTCATGGCCCTACAGGCACTTATTTTTGCCAAAACTTATCTTATGTAATTTATTAAAGTGTTCTGTCAACGAATTTTACAGAAATTCGAAACAAAAATATGTGCGGGGGTCGTTAAGGCTTCCTCAGTCAGTAGTGAAAGTGTTAAGTCAGTGGGTTTTAGCCTCGTTTTGTTAGAGAGCCGGAAAGATCCAATCTGGTCCCGCGCTTTTAAAATACCCAAATGAGTGGACAGCCCACTTTATGGAGTTTTCTGTCACTACCTGTGCAACTATCTTCCAGTCAGTTGGCCTTACGCCAGCTAGTGGAGCTTGCCTTGGTGGTTTGACAGTTTTCAGGATTCCTGAGCCCGTAAAGTGGGTTTCCAGGAGCCGTTAAAGTGCTTCCTTTGCGGTGAAGATGTAGTCACCGGAGGGTAGCCTTAATGACCCCAGCTCTCGTTCTGGATCCTTTGAGAAAATCTTTTGAAGCTTGGCTACTGCTAAAAGCTGGTTTACGTTATAGCAGAACGTCCTCTAAGATTCCTTCTTAAACCTTCTTATGGGATCTATGTACCTGCGCTGAGACTGCTTGTGTTTGTCCCAATCCGCAGGTGATTTAGATCGCATGGAACTGTTAAAGAGCCTGCAGGTTTCCTTGCGAGCCTTGCCGAGGTCAGAATTCCACCAAGGAGTTTTCTTTTTTTCTCTATAGACCCGAAGCTGGCAGCTTCATTCGTACGATGTGATGATTGCATCGCGTACGAATTCGGCTGTGTCCTCCACTTGCCGAGAGCTGCGGCACGTCATGGAAGAGTCCTCTAGCTTAGTGTTCAGCATCTCAACATACTGGTCCCAGTTTGTGTTCCGGGGATTCCTGAACTTACTAAGCCCAGCCTCGTAAGTTAAGTCCAAGCTAAAGAGAATGTGTCTATGATTCGACAGGGACGGCTTGTCAGACACCTTCCAGTTTCTTGTCGTCGGGGCCATGGAGAGTGAAGTGTTAAGTCTATCACCTCTTTTCTTCGTGACAAAGGTCAGTGTGGTGTCGCGGTTTAGGATTTCAAGATAGGTAGTATGTATATACTCTTGGAGGCTGAGCCCTCTTCGATTCGTGTCGGTGCTTCCCCACACCCAGCGAAACTGCTCGAAGCAATCTCCTCCCATTAGATCGATGTTAGCGTTTAGTGCCCTCTAAATTGTTTGCTCTGGGACTCCGTGATCATCGCGTCCTGATAAGCAAGGAGCAGATTTTAGGCTAAATGCCTTTTTGTTTCTATTTCAGGCATTTGTTTGGGACCCTGAAATTAATCCTAAACATAAAAAAATAAAGAGTTTGGCACCCCTTTGATTTTGCCTAAAAGCATAAAATGGCGAAATTTTGATTTATTGTCCTAAAGACATTTTTATGAGCCTAAAATAGGTTTTTTTAATATTTCAGAAAAAAATATATTTTTTTGCAAAAAAGTAAATTATTTTTACTAAGGCCCTGCTTTCTTGCTCTTATATTGCCTAGACGCCCTTAGCTATTACGAGGACCACAAATTAAAAAACTGGTGAAAACCTAATGAAAAAACTAATTGTGTTTTTGTTATAACTAAATATTTATTAAAAATAATTATGGATAATATATAATTATTATTTACTTTGTTTTCATAGGTTTTACTGTATTACATTAAATTTCCATATATGTATTACAATTGTTGTTTCAGCAAAATATATGTAATATAATTTTTTAATTGAATTAGTTTTGCAAATTTTACAAACATTTTTTTGTATTAGCAAATACCTGTACATATGGTATATACAGTAACACAAAATCAGGTTTTCATTATTATTATTATTATTATTATTCAATGTAATAGTAAATTAATTTACTTATTCTTTAAATTTTACAAGTATAAGGTTTTCCTTTTTTTATTCATACGAGCCATTGTTTGCTAGAGTTTGTGTTATTATTTTTGTATGTATGTATTTTTTATTAGGAGAGAAATATTTTTTGTTTTATTTTTATTGATAGTACCTAAATAAATTTTATGTTCAATCGTGTTGTTTTTATTTAATATCGCCTATTTAGGGCGGTTGAGGCCCATTTTAGGTACTCGGCCTAAATCGGAGTAAATTCTAGGTTTTTATTGCCTATTTATGTGTCCTAATTTTAAATTTTTAATGGCCTAAAATCCGTTCTTTGCTGATAAGCATCCAGCTCGATGGTCATTCCGAGACCAGCAGACGTTGCGACGCTGTACGAAGCAGTCCCTTGACCTCCCGGTTTTACTCCGGAATCCTTTGGCCTCTTTGGCAGCGTCTTTGCCTTCTTCAACCCAGGGGTGCTTCCCTCAGATCTGTTAGGTTTCGTCCCAGATCCTAGCCCCCCCTGCGCCGAAGCAGGTCTTTGGCCTTCGCCAGAGCCCGGGCTTTAGCCTTCGCTGCGCCGCTTCTGTTACTCTTACGAGCTGTATCGTTGTACGTTTGGCAGACTACTGTACTGTATATATTAATATTAAAATTAAGAACTAACCTTTCGAATATACTAATAACACTTGTAGCAATTTAACCAGAACTACAGTAAATTTCGTTTTAGCAATTTTTACAAGAAGCGGTGTGTTCGGAAGCACTTTCAAAAACTGCCTGCTTGTTTATTTTTGCTTTCCTTTACTCACTTCGTGTACTTGGATCGTCGTTTCTCGCGTCATATGGACACCAGATTTTTAGGCAAAGTTCGAAGAACTTTTAATTTTTTAACCTAAACGTCCATTTTACCTCGGGTTTTGTTACTAAAGGATATTTTTTACCTTCAAACAAAATTAACAATTAATTAATACCAAACAATGCAAAAATTAAAACATAAAATGAAGATATGAAAACTAAATTATGCTTTATTTTAATTTTTAGTCAAACATACTGTGTGCTGTTACTTTGTATACAAGAGAAAATAATATTATTATTATGCCAAGAGAGTTTTTAAATGAATTTCAATTAAATTGGAAAACAGCTTCAACCCTAACGTCTACTAAAATAAAAAATATTATTTACACTCTTAAAATGTTTGTAATTTTTCTGTTTGTATACTATATTTTAGTAATAATATTATTGTCCCCGTATGGAGAGGCGGAAAAAATAATATTTTTTTTAAGACTACTTCAAAAAAAGGGTGTTTCAAATGTAATATTGTATCCAATATACGTAATAAGTTTGAGTTTTTTTACTCATTTTATTGGATCATATCTTTCAATTATGACTTACTATGGATGTCATGGTTTATTTCAGTTTTATATTTGTAATGACAGCTTAAATAGTATAAACCAGCACAGTAAAAACATTTTAATTGTACTGAATGATAACTTATATCAAAATAAAATAAGTTTAAATTTAAAGAAGATATTAAAGCATAGCAATTCTATTAGGAGGTAAGGTATAATTTTACAAATTGTTTGATTTATTTTACTTAATCTTACCCGATCAAGAAATAATATCAATTTAATGTGTAATAGTGATATCATGTTTGTATTAGATTCTGATATATTTTTGGCAGATTATATATATATATATATATATATATATATATATATATTATGTTATTATTTTATGTACATATATGTATATATATATATATATATATATATACATATATGTACATTTATACATGTATAAATAAAGAGCACAGTAAACAGTATGAAAGTATGTATCTACAGGGGGAGGAATGTATGTTATTACTTATTAATAATCTCGAATACAATTTATATGAACTGCCAATTCTCATAAAAAATTTAAAATTTTAAAATCATTTTTATAAAAGCAGGTCCCCCTAAAGTGTAGATCTTGATAAACTGTATTTTTGGAGCAAAATACGTCATAATAGTACAAAATACAAGGCCTACTATGTCAGGTTTTAAGAGTAAATTTTTAAGAATTCATATTAGCGATTTTTTTAAACAAAATCTAAGCACGGCACTGTATTCACCACCTCTTAAAACGACCCTTTACTAAATTTTATTGAAAAATTGTAAGTAAAAAAATGCTCAATAATTACAAAAATTTATTCTGTCAATGAAATAAACATTGAAATAAAATTATATAAAATATATATAAATTATATTTAATTTAATTTTGTTTGTTTATTATAATTTCAAGTTTGAATGAAATACCTATATTGTTTGACAGTTTGCTAAAAACTCCGATAGGACGTTTTCATATGAAATGACTCGAAACCTATTCGTATTTCGAGTAAGAAAATTTAAAGTGGCGATAAAAATAATGTATTCGAATTTTGACCATTTGTGGCATTTTCAAAATTCTTAAACGACCTCAAAAAAATTTTTGTTACAGTTAAAATATGGAAATGACTTCACCCCTACATTTTTAACGTGAGCTTTAAAATACAAAAAATATTGACTCTAATATAATATAATATATATTATATCATATCGCACATGGGCGACAACAGTGTCATAGGTAGTAAAACTTTAATTTCGAGATATTGACCGTCAAAGAGTTTTTAATAATAAAATTCTCACATATTTATAAAATTATATTAACTTACAGCATTTTCTTTGCAAAGGAAGAACCACACTTAGATTCTGAGCCAGTTAAAAGTTAAATTTTAGAAAATACCCATTTTGGATAAGAGCTATTTGTAGATATGTCTGTGTTGCCGACAAGGTGTATGAATTTTGCAGATATGTCTGTATTGCTGAAAATGTGTTGATCAACTTTTTAATTATTCATTGTTTTTTTGTTGATTAGTAATATAAGGAACGTATGGCTGGCCCCATCGGCAACGCCTTACACTGATTTCCCAGGGTTACTTTACCCCCTTTTTAAACCCGGCTGGTAAATCTTGCCCAGTAGGTCGTGTATGACAGTGTTGATGATTAAGGCCACTTCCGGAATTTTGTTGCCAGGCCTGGTCATACGCCAGATTTAGGCTAGTGGAGTGCGGACAAGGAGGGAAAACATTTTTGTTTTCGAGGGACATTGAACTGACCCAAAACTAAGTACAATCCCCTCAACCAGGGATTTAGTAATAACCTATTCAATTGGGGTTCATAAAGAAGGCTTGGTTGGTTAGTAAGCTGCTAGGACCTATCCTTGCTGGTTTTAAAGTAAGTACTTCCTGTTCGTATGTGTCCGTGTCTTTGTCCGAGTCGGTTTCAGATCTGGCTGACTATCGATAACGTTGCACCCCACTGTGCGGTTGTTTATTATTTCGCATAGAACGTAATTTATGTTTTACTTAAATGTCCTTAGTAAACCACAGGAGTTTCTTTTGCCTAGGGTTTATCTGAACTTGAGTGTTTAATGACTGCTTATGTAAGTCCTTATTTATGATTTATTTGGCTATGCTTGCTGTTTGTCTTAAGGAAACTGTTGGCGAATAATTAATTTTTACCTGGTGGAGTTCTTTATAAGTGGATGTTGCGAATTTCGCATTAAAATTTAGTATTTGACTATTATTAAGGTCATCCAATTTTGGTAGGTAACTTATTCGGTTTATGCAGTCTTGGACTTCGGGTGCATTGAAATTATTCCTTAACTTCGACAGCCAACTATTAGCACGTATTGTTTCTGTGTCGTTAATACAGGAAAAATTATTCGTTGTATCCAATAACCTCACTTACCCTTTTTTGCAGGTAGAGCAGTTTGGGATTTAATCCAGGAGGAGGTGCCACACGCAATTTGCACCCTTTTTGTACTTGGTTTTGGTAGATCACTTGTGGAATCATTAATTGATTTTATGAATTTGAACACCGATAGCGGTGGTAGCACTATGAAAGTACGAACGCGTTAAACGAGACCCTAGACACACGACCGTTTGCCTTAAGGTGAGGAGGGTCACTTATTCATTCTTTTATTGTCATTTTACTAACCTACGTTAACAAAATTACTGTTACAACCTACTTATGACACTGTTAATGAAAATTATGATAGAGATTATACAAATTGCAGACAGGCACAAGTCTCCATGTAGGGATTAATTTCAAAAATTCATTTTTGCCACTGCTGCAGTATGAACTATGAGTAATTTTACACTTATTTTACATTCATTCATTCATTCATTCATTCATTCATTCATTCATTCATTTATTCATTCATTAATTAATGATTCCACAAGTGATCTACCAGAACCAAGTACAACAAGGGTGCAAATTGCGTGTGGCACCTCCTCCTGGATTAAATCCCAAACTGCTCTACCTGCAAAAAAGGGTAAGTGAGGTTATTGGATACAACGAATAATTTTTCCTGTATTAACGACACAGAAACAATACGTGCTAATAGTTGGCTGTCGAAGTTAAGGAATAATTTCAATGCACCCGAAGTCCAAGACTGCATAAACCGAATAAGTTACCTACCAAAATTGGATGACCTTAATAATAGTCAAATACTAAATTTTAATGCGAAATTCGCAACATCCACTTATAAAGAACTCCACCAGGTAAAAATTAATTATTCGCCAACAGTTTCCTTAAGACAAACAGCAAGCATAGCCAAATAAATCATAAATAAGGACTTACATAAGCAGTCATTAAACACTCAAGTTCAGATAAACCCTAGGCAAAAGAAACTCCTGTGGTTTACTAAGGACATTTAAGTAAAACATAAATTACGTTCTATGCGAAATAATAAACAACCGCACAGTGGGGTGCAACGTTATCGATAGTCAGCCAGATCTGAAACCGACTCGGACAAAGACACGGACACATACGAACAGGAAGTACTTACTTTAAAACCATCAAGGATAGGTCCTAGCAGCTTACTAACCAACCAAGCCTTCTTTATGAACCCCAATTAAATAGGTAATTACTAAATCCCTGGTTGAGGGGATTGTACTTAGTTTTGGGTCAGTTCAATGTCCCTCGAAAACAAAAATGTTTTCCCTCCTTGTCCGCACTCCACTAGCCTAAATCGGGCGTATGACCAGGCCTGGCAACAAAATTCCGGAAGTGGCCTTAATCATCAACACTGTCATACACGACCTACTGGGCAAGATTTACATTTTTAGCAATACAGACATATCTGCAAAATTCATACACCTTGTCGGCAACACAGACATATCTACAAATAGCTCTTATCCAAAATGGGTATTTTCTAAAATTTAACTTTTAACTGGCTCAGAATCTAAGTGTGGTTCTTCCTTTGCAAAGAAAATGCTGTAAGTTAATATAATTTTATAAATATGTGAGAATTTTATTATTAAAAACTCTTTGACGGTCAATATCTCGAAATTAAAGTTTTACTACCTATGACACTGTTGTCGCCCATGTGCGATATGTAAAATAGTTGGTAAAAATAATGTGTTAAGTTTAAAATTTATTATATTATATTAGAGTCAATATTTTTTGTATTTTAAAGCTCACGTTAAAAATGTAGGGGTGAAGTAATTTCCATATTTTAACTGTAACAAAATTTTTTTTGAGGTCGTTTAAGAATTTTGAAAATGCCACAAATGGTCAAAATTCGAATACATTATTTTTATCGCCACTTTAAATTTTCTTACTCGAAATACGAATAGGTTTCGAGTCATTTCATATGAAAACGTCCTATCGGAGTTTTTAGTTTTAGATTTTTATAAAAAAAATACGATGGTATTTATGTATCAAATATGATTAGGTATCAAATATTTTCATATTCATTCATTCATTCATTCATTCATTCATTCATTCATTCATTCATTCATTCATTCATTCATTCATTCATTCATTCATTCATTCATTCATTCATTCATTCATTCATTCATTCATTCATTCATTCATTCATTCATTCATTCATTCATTCATTCATTCATTCATTCATTCATTCATTCATTCATTCATTCATTCATTCATTCATTCATTCATTCATTCATTCATTCATTCATTCATTCATTCATTTATTCATTCATTACAAATAATTTTATTAAAAAGGTCACAAAAAATTTTGTATCAAAATAGTGCAACTAAAAAGTTTAGCGTCTATAAAAGAAAATATAGTATACTTAATTTACATATTTTAAAAAAAAATTAGGATTTTACGACAATAATTTGGCCTAAAAAGTAGGTTTTCAGACGCGTACGTGGATGGTAATTGTATGTTTCTTTAATATTAAAATACTGAAATTGTTAGTTTATTAGGAGTCCATTAAAGTCGCGAGAAAGGAACGAAAGTATATGCTCTTAGCAGTACGCAGTTATCAGCTTTACCAGAGTACAACTCGACCAATAGACGTATTGAATATTTATATTCAACATAGAAGGGTCAGATAAGGCGCCAGACGAAATTTGAATCGAATGGCCAAGTGGCATCCAATATACGGAGCTCACTTCGCCAAGGACGCCACCCCTTCCGCACGATTCACACGGGGGTGCCCACTTGGGTCACCATCTATATATATATTAGGGTGTGCCAAAAAAACTCGATATTTTTTTTTTCTTGCTCTCCACCCAAAATATCGTAGAATATGTCCAAACAAATATTCTGTTAAAAGCGGAGCTCATAATTTCAATTTTAAGAGGTCCCTCATCGAATCTGAAGTTTTGCCGCTTAAATAACACAGAAAACTGTCTTTTTTACCTTATTTATTCTTGCAACCTAGGAAGAATTTTTTTTTTCATAAAATCCATGACCAAATCTTACAAAGCATTAAATTTGGAGGAAAAAATCTTATTAAGCCAAATTTCTATTTTCATTATTTGATTTTTTACAGAGCTTTAAATTTAAAATTTTACGTTTTTTGCCTTTTTCAGCTAAACTATTGAAGTTAGACGAAAAAGTTAAATGGCAATTTTTTAGCTTGTCTGATGGACCACAAAAAAGTTTTAGGCGAATTTTTTGTATCGTCAATATTCTAAAAGTTACAGGCGTATAAAGTCATCATTTTTGTATTATTAACTTTAAATTTAAAGCTCTGCAAAAAATCAAATAATGAAAATAGAAATTCGGCTTAATAAGATTTTTTGTCCAAATTTAAAGCTTTGTAAGAATTAGTCATGGATTTTATGAAAAAAAAAATTCTTCCTAGGTTGCAAGAATAAATAAGGTAAAAAAGTCAGTTTTCTGTGTTATTTAAGCGGCAAAACTTCAGATTCGATGAGGGACCTCTTAAAATTGAAATTATGAGCTTCGCTTTTAACAGAATATTTGTTTGGACATATTCTACGATATTTTGGGTGGAGAGCAAGAAAAAAAAAATATCGAGTTTTTTTGGCACACCCTAATATATATATATATATAATATATATATATATATATATATATATATATATATATATATATATATATATATATATATATATATATATATATATATATATATATACATATATATACATATACAGGGTGTATCACGGTCGATGGTCGGTTAGTTATCGAATTGAAATTTTTATAGCAGCTAAGATATCATTTAAATTATTTTTCCAAATTATTTTAAACAAAATTCCTCTTTCGGCTTGAACGTAAGCGATATCAACTTTGTTATTTTAAATGGATTACCACGACTTTTTTCCATTTTTAAATTTCTACCATTATTCCTTATAAAATGGCTAAACTATGTCCTATACCTAATGTTTTTGAGTTATTTTTTTTATAAAATTTGGTCAGTTTCATCGTCAACAAAAAAAGCTTATAACTTTTTTAATATTAGGTTTTCTGATATTTGGTTTAATTTATTGGAATCCTGAAGCATTGTTTTAAAAATTCCATATAATTTATTGTAATATTTCCAAAAATATACTTCCTATTGGGTAAAGGATATGATATAGCCATTTAAATAGCCATAAAAATTTAAAAATGTAAAAATAATTGTGGTGATCTATTTAAAATAACAAAGTTGATATCGCTTCCGTTAAAACCGAAGGAAGAATTTTGTTCAAAATAATGTAGAAAAATAGTTTAAATGATATTATTAATATCATTAATTTAATATCATATTATAATTGATATACAAATTTAAATTCGATATCTTTTGCCGTTCTCTATAAACGTCTAACCTACCATATAATTAATGTTACTTTCCATACTTAAAACCATGGGACTTATAAGACAATGCCCTACATGTGTACGTTATCAATTTTTATAAGTTTGAGTTTCGAAAAAGTTCTTCTTTCCCAACAGTAATTGGTCACCAAAGCGGACAAGTAAATGCAAAGCAGGGGCGGATGGGGCAAGCCAGACCGGCGCGGGAAATTATAAGTTTTATCAATAATAAATCAATATAATAATAAAGCGGCGCCGTACCGGTGCCTTAATCACCGGCGCCTCGAGAAATTTCCCGATCGGCCCATCCGCCTCTGATGCAAAGTACTATTTTCGCATTGACATTGATTTGAGCGTAAGTGCCAAGTACAAAATTATTATATTATGTAATATTATTATTTTATTATTATTAATAACGCTGAACAAATAGACGCAAACAAATGTAAAATACGCAGGTGTTATATCAAGCCCTTAAATATACTATTTTTTTGTATCTAATATTCGTTTTTTCATAAAATTGTTTTATAGTGGTTAAATTAAAATACAAATAAATTGAATTTTTATTACTTCTACTTCAATTTTGCCAACATTTAAATTACAATTGGTTTCCAGTCTTCACGACTTACATACAAGTACACAAAATAACATGCAAAGTATCGACTCGGCATAAATTGAATACAGAGATTTGCATATTTATGCTTAACTAACATGCAATGTATTATAAATAAAATATTTGGATGGAGCACACGGGGCGCACTCAGGCGTCTTGTCAACCTATTATTAAAAAAAACAGTTATTAGGTGTAACCCATTATATAGTCTTTTAGGCACTGGGGTGGTACTCCATAGATATTATCTGTTAAAACGTATAGACAACTACGTCCTTTGGATGATAGGTAGTGCTAATAACTTTCGTTTACTGGGCTACCGCTGTTGTATCTTAATACTTTAAAGCGGCTGCACAGAAAAAAATCTAACATAGTACCAAGAACAGCGCTGTCATTAAATGCATTAAAATTGAAGCAATCTAAATTGTTATTTGCTCAATTAATTACTATTAAACCAAAATAGGGAAATATTTTGCCTAAATGTCAAAGAATTTATATACATAGTATACATACAATAGTAAAGTTATTAAATAAATCAAATTAGTATTTAATGCAATAACATTCTACCATTCTAACAAATAAATATCAATATGAATATCAATAGATTTAGGACCGATAACTTTTGTTGTTAATTTAAAAAAACAGTAAACAATTATAAACCAAGTGCTAACTACCTATTGGTATTATAGGAACTGTTATTCAGGAATACGGATTACAAGATCCCATTGGTCTAATGGCTCACCCATTCATGCTATGCTAGTGTTTTTTCTGTGTGACGAAATTCGGGTGCAGGTGTGTTCCACCGAAACTGTCTGTCTGTTGGTGCCTGGTAAGGAACACACCTGTTACAACGCATAGTGACGATGTTTCTAGAACTCTTGGTATAATACCGACAAGTATAAACAATTGTTTACAGTATTATTAAATTAAATTTCATTCCCAAAAACTTTATTATTAAGGAATGGCTTGTTCTTGTACTTAAGTTAAAAAGTTCTGAATTAATTTTTTTATTGCAGATTTATATGTCAACTTTCAAAAATAAATCAAGTTATAATTCTATTTGGTTCATCAACTGGTGTAATTGTTCCAGCATCCACTATTGTTTACTTTATTACGACTGTAAGTCAAAGATAATCAAGATGGTAAAACTATACAGTAGTGGTAATGCAGCGATATAACGGACTATAGTCCGTTTAGTAAACAAAGACACATACAATATGATATGAAAGATAAGTGAGATAAACGACCATCGTTAAACCGAATTATTAACAAACTTCATTCCCCTCCGTCACGAGCGTGAACATTTTTAAAACAATTAAATCAAAGCGGTCAATTGTTCGCAAAAGTGTTACTTCCCCTGATTTCATTTCGGATGTACTCAACATCATGTAATGACAAACAGCCTATTTTGGACCTTATTACATTTTTTTGTTGGCTTAAAGATGTCTTTTAGGGTGTTAGGAAGTTAATCGTAATTCCTACTATGATGTTTAATTGCAGAAATTCTATTAAACACATAGATGGCCATGTCCTTTGAACGGTAGATGTGGCTAATAGCTTTTGTTCGCTGTGCCACCGCTATGGCTTTATCCTGCTACACATGAAATAGTATAAGTCAGTTTATTTTGGATGTTCTCGACACCACATGGATACCCGTCACTTATAACGACCAAATGTCCAAAACAGGCTGTTTGTCAATTTTTTGTATTGAGAACATCCAAAATAAACGCACAGTAATAAGGTTAAAGGCCAGTTCTTACAATTTAGACACTACTTTTATTATTCTCAGATTTTTTCAAGCAAATACATTTATAAGATCATCAAAATATAATTAATGGTACTTTCCATACTTAAAACCATCGGACTTATGAGACAATGCCCTATATGTGTACGTTATCAATTTTTATAAGTTTGAGTTTTGAAAACGATCTTCCTTCCCCGCTGCAATCTGGTCACCAAAGTGGATAAGTAAATGCATAGTACTATTTTCGCATTGACAAAAGTTGAGCGTAAGTCGTTTTTCATGATAATGGGATTCATTGTCAAGCTGTTCATTTTAGGGAAATAAAAAGTTTCTTTTAGTATCAAATTAATAGGAACCATTAAAAAAATTGCTTAAATACGGTCCTTATTCTATGGCTTATCTATCGAAAGACATATTTACACAGTTTAATTAAACATACAGGTTTGTTTGTTATTAAGTGTCATGTTGGTGGCTTATAATCTGAGTGTAAGAGTTTTTTGAACTCAGGATTGTACTTATTGCGAAGGATTGTACTTATTGCTTTTATTCATAAATACAATGTACTACTTCTTTTGGTACCGCAGCAGGTCTGATAATTAATTAATTGAACCCAAAAGTAAACATTTATAAATAATTAAATTGGGAATTATCAAAAAATATAATAAAAAATGCAAATAGAAAATTATATGGATTAAAGCACACTTGCCTGCCAAAAATTGACTCATCCAAGAACATAATGTTAGAGATTCCACTAAGGGATAATATTTCGGCTACAGGTACTACATCTCTTTGAAATGAAAAGAGTTTTGCCCATCGTCCTTCATAACCCTGTAGAACAAAAAATATCCAGTTCGCGTGCAACTTCCCTTATGCTCTTTTTAATGTTTTTCTTAAAAGCATTCCAAATAGCTTCTTCATTTTTCGCCGTTCTAATACGTTTAGGACCACCTCCAATTCAGTTACGACGCGGAACAACTTGACCGGTCTCTCGAGTTCTTACGATAGTCCTAGGGATCACTTTGTGACGTTCGGGAAAGTGCTGGGAAAAATTGGTGTTGCCTCCTTGGCGTTACGCCTATAAATTATTATTATTTTCATCAGTAAAGGAAAACATTATACCTCAAAATGATCAATCAATCAAATATAATTGGTCAAAATAACACTTATATCAACCGCGTGTGTTAGAATTCGTAGTTACGGTTAGGTGTTATTGGTAGGTAAGGTTATATTAGCCTATGGAAATAAATTTTGTGAATAGTAAATGTAAATGTATGTACTTATACGAGTTTTAAAACATAAACCTATGCTAGGTACTGTAAATGACCGAAATTACGTGATAGTCAAAATTCACCGGTGAATGAAGAAAATTAGGTTATATTATCAACTCAACCAACCCAAAACTAACTAACTAACTGTACATACAACAAATTTCGAGCTTTCGCAACTACCAGTAGGTGTTGGTCTTCCACCGGATAATTTGGTGTCGACATTTACCGGTGGCTTTTATTTACTTTCGGTCATTCATATTAGATAAAAAAATATTTATTAAATAATATTGTTCACAGAATTTATTTAACAAGTACATACACCATAAGCGGTTGGTTTAAGTACTATTTTGACAATTTTTATTTGATTTCGTTCTTTAAAGTGAAGTGTTAACAGGGTTTATTTAAACTTAAATAAAAAATAAATTTTTGGGATTTTAAGTTTTCATGGTTTAAAAAATGTAGGAAAACAGTTTTAGACTAAACCAACATCTTATATACTAGGTTTAAGGGTGTCCCGACGCGACTCAAAGGGAGGGTAGCTGCACCTATTCTCCGATTTATAATCCCTGTCTGTTACTTTATGGGAAAAAAATTTCTAAAATAAATCGCAATAGAAAAAGAACATTTAAAAAACTACAGATCCATTTACCATTTTGTTTTAATGGCGACGTTGACCAGGATATCATATATTTTCAAATTATATATCTAATATTACAAAAAACTTAATTTTAGGAAGGAAGTATTTTTAACTACATAAGAATGGCCATAATATTTAACTTTGCAATAATAAATACTTTAGTTTTTGTATTATTTGGCCAGGAAGTTATAAATGAAGTAAGTAATTAAGTTTGACTGATAAGCCAAACTAATTGTGTTGAAATACAAAAAACAGTTTTTAAGAACTTATGACAGTCAACTTTATATATATAAAATGTACACAAGTCTAAATACATACCGAAACCATCAAAGTTCTAGTACAAAACCTACTAATTTAACAACCTAAAGCTTAGTCCAAACTTGCATCGCTGTAAAAGATTGTATTATTAATTTTACTTTTTTTAGCAAGAAAAATTGTATGAGTGCAGTCTTAAATGTCCCTGGTATTTATGGAATAAATCCAATCGAGTTTTGTATAAAATGATATTAATTCAATTAAAAAATCCTGTTAAAATTTCTGCTTATGGAATTATGCAGCTAGATAAACTTTTAATAATAAAGGTTTGTTAAAATGCACAAACAAATAGATGCGAATTTTGAGAAATGAACTTCGTATATAGGAGTAATTTTTTTTGAAAAAGCATTATTATAGCATTTTGTATTGTGTAAGATTCGCAAAATATGTATAAATACTTTTTATTTTAGCCAATAATTAGGAGTTAAATTTAAAGCGTTATTATAATCTGAAGAAAGTTGCCAGTTTGGGGGATGTCGTATTCGTCATTTAAATTATTTTTACAATAGTTAGGGTCGTACTATTTATTAAAAGCTCTAAAAGGTCTTCAATATTTTGGTTATAAAGCCCATTAGGAGGTTGGTTTTGTTTAGCAAAACGAGTTTCAATGGGTCTGTAGGGTTTGGTTTAAATGTTTACTTAAAAATTGGTTACTCAAATGTGTTTGGCCAGAAACGGTTTGTTTGGTTATTGAGCCTGTATTTTAAAAATAGGGTCCAGATAAGTTATTTTTTTGTAAAATTCTAGGAAAAAGCCTTTAAAAATTATTTAAAAATTCTTGTAAAGTCAAATAAAAGGGTCCTTAAAGATAAAATTGAATACCGGTAGTGATCTCAGTTTAATAATCTAAGTCTTAGTAAGTAAGTAAGTAAGTTTACCGATTATAGCTCTGAGCATAAAACTTGACAGTTAAGGATTATTTGCATCGAAAAATTATGTAATAAAATTTTAACATGAATCCAAGAAAACTCCTAAAGTATTGGGGTTTTCTTCGTAATTTTTAATAAGGTCAATGTATAACCTTAAAAATATATAATTTAGAGCTCCAGGCGCTTTTGACATTTTAAAATTTAAAATTACTTTGTTACAATAAATGATGAATACAAAAGAAAAGTTCTAAATACAAATTTATTCGATGGATATAAGTGATAAAAATTAAAAAGAAAATGAGACTTACATTACGAAGGTAGTACGAATGGTTTTCAATGGTTATTTGTTTATTTGTTTTCTAATTCGTTACTTAACTTTACCTAGCCAGGTGTCCACGATGCTTATCTTCGTCCTCGGGTTTTGTTATATTGCTTTTACGCATAAGTGCACAAAATAAAAGTTATTGCTGTTGTTATTCAAAGTACTCACAAAGTAATGATGAACACAGAATTTTTCTACGTTAGAAAAATACGATTACGTCAGTTTTGGGTTTGACTTATACAAATGTCTAGTAGACCTTTTTTTGTAGTTATAAAAAGAAGCCTTATTATGAACTGAACAAAAAAGTGGCAAAAAGCAATGGTTACCTATCTGCCAATAGCAGGAAATAAGTTACTAAACACCGTAAGACATATTAGAGACATAACATTAAAGGACAACCCTTTCAACCAACGACAATACGCGTACCAACTAAGAAAGTTTTTAGGCCTAGCCCTGGACGATCTAAACATACTAATCTCCAAATCCCTAGACGATTGAGGAATAGCCACCTACCTGAATATTGAACGCACATTCAGTCACGCCACAAAAGACTAGTAAACACCATAGATGAAAAAGAAGTGCTACAAGTATTATGGCAAGGGACCATCACTAAGGCAGGAGCATGAAGAAAAGCTTTTTTCACAGGGAGCGGTTCTCTCCCCGGTAGTAAATGATCTACCAAATAAACTCACTCTTTAGGGCTTTCATTGCTTAGGATACGCTGACGACCTAGCGTTGGTCGTCAGGTATCACTAAGATAGCAGGTGGTGCAGACTGAAGTAGTTAGCTGTTAATCCGCTCAAAACCACAATCGTTAAATATACCAGAAAAAGAGTACTAACAGGCAACCAAGGCCACCGGTACCGGAAGGGTCAAAAGCTAAAGTGAAAAACGCACCTAAATACTATTGCACGTAAACCTGCTGTCTGTCTGGGTAGGTGCAAAGGTTTATTTGAGAAAAATAGGTCTAAACCTATGGCTTTACACAGGAGTGGTAATACTATGGTAGCGTATGGGTCAGTGGTCTGGTAGACAAAAACCAAACAGGCCGAAGTAGTAAAAACCCTCGAAGCTGTAACCTCAACTCGAGGGCTATGGCGAACGGCAGCTTATCAGTTGTTAGATGGGCAAATATTGTTTTATATACTTACGAGCTTAAGACAAACATAAACCACTGTCTTATTTGGGCCAGTTGTTAAAGTCTCAGTAAGACACAACCTTACTGAAGATTAAAGGTTGTTATAACAAACAAAATTCAAGTTGGAAGTTATAAGTATAACGAGTATTATATCCCAGTTGTAACTGAGTATATTTACACTTTATGATGTTGATTGATTATAATTTTGGGTCCCCTTTTTATGTCTACAGTCTGTTGGTTTAAGAAATGTGTATAAATTTTTAAGTTTTAACATAGAAGAATCCCTCCAGATAATGCGAATGTCGCTAGAATTTGATGTTTTTCAGACAGAAAAAACACAGCTGCCAATGGGAATGCTGCCTTAAAAACTCTCAATTTTAGACAATCCCAAGAAAGATGTTTATCAATGGGAAAACCTCTGTGCCCCGTCATAGCCAACTTATAATATTTTAACTGTTGGTAACAGATGTTATAAATAAGAATTTAAGTTTTAAATCAAGTGTGTATATAAACAATAATTAAGTAAAAGTCGATTTTCTACTAAAAAGTAAATTATCAGTTAACAAAAACAAACAATTTAAAACAGACCAGAACTTTTGTTTAGTAAAAACTGAAAGGACTTTAAAATGCACACATACTCAAAGTGCTTCAAACCCTTCAAGGAACTTAATGTGTGTGATGACTGTAAGTCTGTACATTTTATAACATGTAGTGAACTTACCGCCACAGAGTAAAGTGTTATATAATTAAGTTAGTTAAAAAGCTATGATTTTCCGAAGTAGTGACTGCGCTTCCAATTCTATTGATTTAAATCTTTACAAAATAAAAATAGAACAAGTTGCAAAAGAAATAACGGTATTAAACGAGCAAATATCTGATAAAAGTACAATCATAAATGATATAATTAAAATAATAATAATAACATTACATGAAGAAAAGATATAGTAAATTTAAAAGGAAATAACGCTAACGTCATCGATGACGTCATAATTTTGCGCACTGGTACCAACACTAAATGTATAACACGAAGTCTGTAATTGAATATTTTAATGCATTTTAAACAACTTTAGTTGGCAGCAATTGCAATTTTGTCATGTTTAGATTAAAATTTTGCTGAATAAAATAACGCATAGAAAAAGAAATTGACGTTTTAGAATTTTGAAGCTATCAGTTGTGTTTTTGAATATTTCGTTTAATTCGTGTATAATTTCGTTTATTTTTTTGTTGTTTATGTTATTTTATATCGTAATATATAAGTTTTTATCGCTGTTTTTGTGTTTGTTATATATCGTTTTTTTGTTTTTCCTATATTTAAAATGCCGAATCATTTAAATAGTCGGAGTAAAGAGTTGGTATCATCCTTAATACGCTATTTTGAGGCAGAACGGGATAATAATGGACCTTTGTTCCTTAAAATAACAGCTGTTAGAGAGGTAAATGGATTATTATTAATTATATAATAGAATATTTAACAAAATATATGTATTGTGGTGAAATAACAGTCGATCGTTTTTCCAAAGCACGATTTATTGAATAAGAAGATTTTTCTTTACAAAAACTACAAAAATAATTGAGGTTAGCACCCACACGTGGCCAATTCAACAAATAAATATCAATAATGAAAATAGGCTATATCAATTAATTAATACATTGCAACTCACCTGCAGTTACGGCAAAGCCTCAACAGAAAGCGTTTTGTTAAATACCTTCAAATAGACAACAACCGGCAAACGCTTCACCGGCGAAACCAACCAAGTGGCGTACTTGTTCCGCGCAAGGTCGCCGTAGGTCGAGATGCCTTGCGCGCTTCGCGGTCAATTTTAAATTTGTCATCTTAAATGTTAATTGGTTTTATTATTTCTCTTTATCTGGCCCCATCGTTGGGACTGGGTTAGCACAACGAAAATAGGGTTTCAAATGTGTTACGTGGAATGTTCCACGCTCTTGGCCATTTTCTGGGTAGGTTAAAACGTACGAATTAGTGGCGACACGTTTTTTTACGAGGAACGGCCCTCCGAATAAAGGCATACATTTTTTTGTTTGTTGAATTAAGGAGGAGGAAATAGGACTTGCTTTAAGTAGGACCAAATCGTTAGGATTAAACACAGGAGGTGGGCGCGACAAGAGGTTACCCTTTCTCGTCAGCCTGGACTTAAGATTTTCAGTCGCAAGGAAAAGTTTGACATGGCTATCGACAGATGGGGGATTTGGCTTGATTTCCTTTAGAGGTGAATACAGAGGACTTCCGAAATGAAGCTCCATGGGAGTAAACCCAGTGGTGACGTGAGTTATGTTGATCAGGAAACGACTAAATCTAGGTATCTCGGAAAACCAACTGGTATGTCGAGTAGAGCAATACGAGCGAAACAGCCTGCCCAGTTCCCGCATGATTCGTTCCGACGGATTTGCTCTAGGATGTTGTGTTCCTTGGTCGCTCAGGATCCGCGCGGGGCGACCCACATTGAGAAAGTAGTGCTTCTGTAACCGATTAAGCGAGGGTGGTGGCGCGTTTCAGTGGATAGAGGGTGACATATTTGGAAAACACATCCAGAACTACAAAAATATACGCAACACCACCCGTAGATCGTGGAAGGGGCCCATAGTAATCGACAGCGAATTGGTTCCTTGGGCCCAGCTGGTATGATATGTTCTAGTTCGGTTTTTGGTAACAGCGAAACTTTAGCCTTCTGGCAAATATCACAAGACTTAAGAATACTTTTGATGCGTGTGTGCATGCGAGGAAACCAAACGTCTCGACGCATTGAACATCAGGTCTTGTAAACGCCAAAATGGCCAAATTCATGATGATAGTATTTAATAACGTCATTGATTAAGTCGGCTGGAATACAAAGTAAGTAACGCGAATCATCGTCTTTTCTTAAATAAAGCAGGCCTGCATGAAGAAGGTAACGCGCATTGGGCAGCTGCGAGATGACTGCACCTAACTTGGGGTCACCGGGTTGTTTTAGTTTGATCTGCTCTAAAAGAAGATTAAAGTTTTGGTTTTGAATGCGCAGGACTTTAAAACACCCGTCTTGTGGGGTTGGCAATCGGTCTGGCGGGTTCCGCGAAAGCACGTCAGCTACAATATTTTGAGATCCTGGTATATACTTTATCTCAAAATTATACTCTTGGAGAGCCAAGATCCATCGTGTTATCCGCGGTGATAGTAATCGGCACGTATTTAAGTACGACAGTGATCTATGGTCTGTTAAGATGACAAAAAGCCGCCCCACTAAGTAGACCCGCCATTTTTTAAGCGCAAACACGATGGCTAATAACTCTTTTTCCGGAACGGAATACCTTTTTTCTCGTGGAAGTAATAACCGGCTCGCATAACTAATCACCCGCCGTTTACCCTCGATATCTTGGTAGAGGACAGCGCCTACCCCCACGTCACTGCTATCGCACGACACGTAATAAGTTTTGCTGTGGTCCGGATGGTAAAGTAACACCTCTTCGCACAGCAGGGATTTAACCTTCTCAAACGCGGTTTGTTCCGTCTCCCCCCAGGACCATATAACATTTTTTCGTAAAAGCCTAGTAAGGGGTTCAGTCGCTGAGGCAAAATGGTCAACGAAACCTCGGTCAAAGTTAGCCAGGCCTAAAAAAGCCTGAAGCAATTTAATATTACGCGGGGCGGTAAATAATTTAAGTGATTCGGTGCGCCTTGGGTCCGGTTTTAATCCGTCAGCACTTAATACATACCCCAAAAAATGCATTTTTTCTCTAAAAAATCCACACTTGGATAATCGGATCGTAAACTTTGCTTCATTTAAACGTGTTAAAACGAGATCCAAGTGCCATAGATGTTCCGAGAAGGTTTTCGATATAATTAGTAGGTCGTCTACATAGACGTGCACAAAATTGTCGACATATGCGCCTAAAACCTTGCGCATGCATCTGGTGAAACCCGACACTGCGGTCTTTAAACCGAATGGTAACACTTTAAATTGGAAAGCCTGCGTACGTGTATTTCCGATGTTCGCGTTTGATTGGTACTTGCCAATACGACGATGTTAGGTCCAAGGATGACATGAACTGCACGCCGTGTAAGTCTTTTATTAACTCGTCTATTTGCCGAGGTAGCTCATTGTCGGCATCGGTGACCTTGTTAAGTCGCCTTGCGTCTATACAAAGTCTAACGGTACCATCGCGCTTTACTACTGTCATCAACGGGCTACAGAATGGCGTGTTTGATTTTTCGATTATCCCCCACTCCTCCATTTTAGCGATTTCTTTGCTAACGGCGGCACGGTGCGCGATGGGGATTGGATACTGCTTAACCGCAAAAGGAGTTGAATCCTTCAAATTAATTTCAAACACGTATTCCGAAGTGAGTCCCTGTTTGTCTGAAAAAACATCTTTGTGTTTTACAAGTACCTTCTGGAAGTCTCGGTTCTCGGTAGGGCCTAGGTTTAAATTTTTTACAATATCTGCAAATTCCGAGGGTTTTTCTAAAAAATAGTCATAATCGGGGTACGAGGCGTTAACCGCGCATATTTTAATGGAACATGTAGCCGGAACTTCTAATGATTGACCCGGATCCATTTCCGGGACATTAAAAACTTTATCATTAAATTTCAAACTGAGCAAATTGTTTTTTAGATCGATTGAGCAACCAAAATGCCTTAAGAAATCAGCGCCAAGAATAATTGGGAAAATTAACTCCGGTATTGCCAAAACCTCGAATTCTGCTGAAAAATCTTCTAGCGAGAAAGGTAAAAGAAGTTGATGAGTCACTCGTTCTTGTTTTGTTTTAAACGCGCCCACAACTTTGATACCGTGTACTGGGAGGTTAATTGGTTTTATTATTTCTCTTTAGTATATGTATAACATACTTTTGGCGGTGCATCATATAGGTTAAAAAACTCTGACTTTTGACATTTTGGTATTCTAAGGTCCCAAATCTAGGGACCCTATGGTATTATTCATGTAAACGCCATCTATCGCCCTGTAGTTGCACTACCACTTTCACTTGATGCAATGATTTTAGCATCACATTGACAACCGTGCCCGATCAGCTGATTGATGACGTGTACGTCTTTTCCTTTTAAATTTACTATAGTTGTTAGATGCAGAAAAAAGCATGGTGTAGATTTTGGTTGCTTATGAGCAATGTATGTAAATTTTGATTTATATCCCTCCAAGTGTCAGTGAGTTTTGTTGTATCACTGTCAGAGTTTAATTGTTGTTTGAATCATGTTTTTAGATTTGATATTTTGTAGACATGATCGGTTTAATTATGGTATGTTAAAACTTGTACTTTCTTGTGTGCTAATAAAGAGTTTTGTTTGACATTATTGTCTTAAGAAGAGAACCTGGCCGTCCGGGGAAAACGGGTAGTTTTGGTTGTGGACGGAACAATAGTAAAGAAACGACAAGAGCAGTAATAATAATAATAACAACAATAATAAAAAAGAAGATTAGGTGTCAATCAAATAATAATAATAATACATTTTAAGGTACACCTAAAAAATGTATAAGCTATATTAAGATGTTTTAAAGGACGATATATTTCAGTTTTTTTTATAAAGAAAACTTAAAAGCCTTAAAAGTTTATTATAGAAAAAGTAGAGGTTAATAGAAAGACTACAAATTTTTTTAAAATTGGCGTTGATTATGATCTATTGGAGGAAATATATAATCCGGACTTTTGGCCAAGTGGTATAGGTTTTAGTAGATACTATTTTCCTAGAGTAAATATCCAAAATTAAGGTAATATTATTGTACAAACAAATTTTCAAGAACAGACTTATTAGACACCATATGTTTAATTCATCAAATTATAAAATACCTAAAAACTAAAACTCACCTAAATTAACTTCCTGAAATACTGTGCTTAGCTGAAAACTGGTACACAAGGAAAAAACAAAACTATGTAACAATACAAAACTACAAATTAATCTGAAATTTCTGCAGAACATCACGTGGATGATCTAATGTTAAGGATAACTCTGGTACAAGATGGATCAGAGCTTAAACGCAAATAGGTTTTTAGAAAAATCAAAAAAGTGGCAAAATTGGGTATTTATAAAGAGTTTTTTTAATAATTATAAAATCTTCTTAAAAACTTTTAAAAATGGTTTAAAAACTGGAAAATTGTCATTTGTGGGAATTTTAATATAAATTTATTTGTCAGTGACAAAAATACCAAACTATTTATGGATTTATTAAAATCTTACAACTTTTACCAAACTATATTTAAAGTCACAAGATAGTATTAAGGATCATCTAGATTAATTGATAACATTTTTATTAATTTCGAGAATTCTCTCGAAGGTGAAGTCATTGTATCTGCGCTCTCTGATCACCAGCTCAGCTACCGGAAATTAAAGTTTCTGAAAAGAAAACAACAATTCAAATCAATATAAAAGACTTTTTACAAACCAGAAAAATGGTCTACTTTAAGGGAGAAGTAAAACTACATCAGTTTATATTTGTAGTGAGTTAAATAATGCCTACGACTTATTTAATGGCATAGTGACACTAACAATAAATAAAATATTTTTATCAAAAAATATAAAAGAAAATGGTAAAAAATGGATTACCAAAGGAATCCTAATATCAACAAAAAACAAAAGAAAACTTTATGCACAGAAAATAAATGGTAAAATAAATGGTAAAATACTGCAAAATATAAAAAAAAATCATTAAGCTTAGGTTTGATGGGAAATATACTCAAATGTCATCAAATGCATTTATGTGAAACATTATAAAAAATTACTCAAGCAAAAGCAAAACTAATTAAAATAAAAATTTGGATAGGATACGTTGACGACACTTTTAGCATTTGGAATAAAGGAGACCAAACCTTACAAATTCTTCAGCCACATTAAATGCCTGCGCTCATAAATTCATAAAATCAATTTAAATCCGGTGATCTTGGAGGCCAAAAAATATCTCCATGACGTTTTGGGAATTTTGACGACCAAGTAATAAAAAATTCGACTAATCCGTAAAAATGATGTTTGTATAAATGATCATCCTCGATCGTCTTTATTAGATATTCTCAAAATTCCATGCGGCGATCTATGTCGCCTAGGTGTTGCTCTTTACCTTTCTTTAATTTATAAGGATTATACCCATATTTGCGTAAAGTCTTGGAAACCTTATCCTTAGATTTATCAAACTGAGTCTTGTAGATTGTGTAGTGTCTTGCTGTATAATGGCACAAATCAAAACGTCCCTTGCTTCTCGATCGTCATTCCGTTTTTGGCTGAAGTGAAGTCTTATGCCTCTGCGGCGAAAGAAACCCATTCGTACGAATATTTACCATTATTTTCTGGGTATAGACCTATTTTGAAATGAATTTTGTATTTGACGATACAATCGACCAGTGTGATGGTATTTTTCCTCAAGGGTAAAAACAGTTTTGTTTAAGAAAATACGTTAATATGTAACAAAGACGCAAGGTTTCTATGCAATTTTCAGACTGTCGCGCTGCCGCGAGAGAGAGTTTATTATAGTAGACTCGTAAAGCAACCACTCCTCATCACTTCTAGGATTACAAGACATTTACAAAGTTTTAATTTTGTTATTTAAAGCGACCGAATGTAAAAAGTTAGGTGCCAATATTAGCTAAGTCAACCTTTCTTCATCTATATAGAATGTTTTAAACGATAAGAAGTAAATATACCATGATCATTATTTCTGTTCTCCAGTTAAAGGCTCTAAAAAAATGTATTTTATATTGTCTGCACTTATTACGTATTTTGAGTTAAGTTATTTATCTTTCACAAAAGCCCGTATCCATTAAACTTTAAATAGCTTTAGATAGCTTGTTGACTTAAGATCAAACAACTGCTTTCAAATTATTTACTTACCTAAAGGCAGTAATATTGTAAGAGAACAATTATAGCTTATAGTCGCCGCACCGAATGTTCTCCGTTGCCTCATCAATTTTAAATGTCAAAAACCGGTTTGTCGACATACGTCCGGCATACATCCCTCAAAGGCTGCGGCTATACTAAGAAAACAGATAATTGTAATGTCTGTGCTTGGTTCACAAATTGATGACGCAACACAAAACAATTGCCGCGGTGACTATAATAACTAAATTTGCAGACTTTTTTTCCTAACTTCCAGCTTAATCTCAGACTTAGTGCAACAGCTCTAGAGAGATGTATGAGCTCAATCCATATGCAAAGCATTAATCGGACATTTTCTACGCCTGTTATGTTGAAATAACCATGCTTAAAGATTTAAAGCTTAACTTTTAGATTTACATTTATACATTTATATTTTTAGGCTATTAGAATTACGTTTTCAATTTTAAGTTTTTCATGGACAATTAAACAAAACCAAGCCAATAAAATATAAAAAAGTTATTTAGTCATATGGTATTATTATAATAATAGGTGGCATTCAATTGTAGTTTAAAGTTAAGTTACAAAAAATATGTTAATAAATAATTTTTAAAATAAAGTCATAACCAAATTGATTTTGTTAGTATTATTTTAATTTATTTAGTTTTCTTAATTACTTTTATAATAATAAGATAGACTATTTAAACGTAACTTCAATGGGTCTGTAGGGTTTGGTTTAAATGTTTTTTAAAAATTGGTTACTCAAATGTGTTTGTCCAAAAACGGTTTGTTTGGTTATTGCACCTGTATTTTAAAAATAGGGTCTAGATAAGTTAATTTTTGTTGTAAAATTCTAAGAAAAAGGTATTTAAAAATTATTTATAAATTCTTGTAAAATAAAATAAAAGGGTCCTTAAAAATTGATTTAGAGGTCTTGAAAAATTTAAAGAATTTTAAAAAGATCTAAGGGGTGTAACTGGATTTATTAAATTTTTTATCGGTGTGAATAATTATATGAATTGGTCTGTAATTAGCTTAAAGGTTGATAAAATGCAATTTATTTTAACTATAGGCAAAGTTCTTTTTTTAGATAAGAAGAGCCATTTTAATTTTGAGACTGTCAGCATTTCTTAAGCGAATGATATTTTGTATATTTCCAGTTAAACTACTAATAAATGTTTTTAAGGCCAATCCGTAGTAACTTTTAATGTTAAGTAAGTTTTTCTTTCAAAGTTAGATTAAAAAAACTTCAGATGTTATTTAACTTTAAGCATTTCATTGTTTTTTTATTTGGGTTTTAAAGCAATTAAATCTAAAACCTAGCAATCTAAATCACGTTGAGCTCTACCAGTGAGTTTGCCGATTATAGCTCTAAGCATAAAACTTGACAGTTAAGGATTATTTTCATAGAAAAATAATGTTATAAAATTTTGACACTAATCAAAGAAAACTTCTAAAGTATTGGGGTTTTATTTGTAATTTTTAATACGGTCAATGTATAACTTAAAAAATAAATAATTTAAAGCTCTACGTGCTTTTGCCATTTTAAAATTTAAAATTAGTTTGTTACACTAAATAAGTACAAATGAAAAGTTCTAAATACAAATTTATTGGATGGATTTAAGTGGAAAAAGAAAATGAGACTTACAGTACGAAGATGGTACGAAAGGTTTTCATTGATTGTTTGTTTCTTTATTTTTTATTAACCAAGGAGTCCACGATACTTATCTTCGCCCTCGGGTTTTTTTTATATTGCTCTTACGCACAAACGCACAACATAAAAGTTGTTATTATAATTCAAAGTACTGACAAAGTAATGATAAACACCGAATTTTTCTACGTTAGAAAAATCGTTTACGATTACCTCAGTTTTGGGTTTGACTTATACAAATGTCTAGTAAATCTTTTTTGTAGTTACAAGAAGACGCCTTATTATGAACTGAACAAAACAGTGACCAAAAATTACTTAATGAAAATATAAGATTACTAAGAATCCTCGTGGAAACAAGTTTGGAGATAAAAGACAAATATAAAAAACAAAAAGAAAACCGAACAAGCTAAGTCAAAGTCACAGTCCCCACCTCCACAGGCCATAGGGCCCTGGAAGGTAGTCCAACAGGCACCAATAAGGCAACGCGTTGCAACGGCAAAGTCCGGTCCTGGCGAAATACAGTGCCGAAAGGTAGACATGGCAAAGAAAAGCATGAAAATGCTCACGAAAGCTTACTTTCCTGCTGCAACAATCCTTAAAGACCCGTGATGACAGCCAGCTTCAAAAATAGCTACCTCGGCAATAATTAGATGGAATATTATCCAGTTTCACTTTTTTAGTGGGCGCTACTTAAATAATAATATATAGTTTTAAGGGCTCTGCCCGACTCTATTGGTAGTTACGAACTTTTTGGTAGTTACGAACTACAAAATAATATATAAATTCTGCAAGTTAAACACCAAACTGGAGCTGAAGGCAACCAGGGTAAAACAAAAATACTAAAACTGGTGCTTAAGGCAACCAGGGCAAAACAAAATCAAGTAACTCTACAGGTGGAACTGGTAGGTACAACAAGGTGAGCACCAGAAGGTTGTAACCTGATCCGGGTAAACCTGGTTATATGGTCAAGCTTAACCAGACCAGTTCCCAACACAATAATACTAACCAATAAAATAAAGCAAATATGGAAAAAAAGGCAGTTGGTCTGAATCGAAGCCAGCAGCTGGTTATACGGGCAGAAGCTAGATAGCCTCGGCACAGAACAACCAACCTTATAGAAATATGCATATAATAAAATAACTTATCCTTCTGCCAGGCGTTGTCACGATCGGGTCAGTCGTCAAATCCGGGGAAATTGTCTTCATCGGGTGAGGGGTGAGATGGCTGACGTCGATCTCAGTCCTACCTCGGCCAACTTACAGTAGTGTCAAATCCGGGGGAAAGTATGCTTGTCCGGGTACCTTCGCGGTAGGGTATGTACAAGGGTCACAATAAGGTGGGATCTCGGGAGGATAGTAATGATAAACACCGAATTTTTCTACGTTAGAAAAATTGTTTACGATTACCTCAGTTTTGGGTTTGACTTATACAAATGTCTAGTAAATCTTTTTTGTAGTTACAAGAAGACGCCTTATTATGAACTGAACAAAACAGTGACCAAAAATTACTTAATGAAAATATAAGATTACTAAGAATCCTCGTGGAAACAAGTTTGGAGATAAAAGATAAATATAAAAAACAAAAAGAAAACCGAACAAGCTAAGTCAAAGTCACAGTCCCCACCTCCACATGACATACGGCCCTGGAAGGTAGTCCAACAGGCACCAATAAGGCAACGCGTTGCAACGGCAAAGTCCGGTCCTGGCGAAATACAGTGCCGAAAGGTAGACATGGCAAAGAAAAGCATGAAAATGCTCACGAAAGCTTACTTTTCTGCTGCAACAATCCTTAAAGACCCGTGATGACAGCCAGCTTCAAAAATAGCTAACTCGGCAATAATTAGATGGAATATTATCCAGTTTCACTTTTTTAGTGGGCGCTACTTAAATAATAATATATAGTTTTAAGGGCTCTGCCCGACTCTATAGTTGCTTAGGGGTGTGGGTACAATGATGGTAGTAGGCGCCACTTTATTTAAGTGGCCCTTAAGATGTAGAAAGAGAAAATCACGAAATAGATAGATATAAAGATTTATTACTGATATTTAATTTTAAATAACGCAATAAGTAATTATACTTGTGTTAAGGATAAATACAAAAAATAATACCGAAGTGATCACTTGGGTTTACACCCTTTTTGGTAGTTACGAACTATAAAATAATGTATAAATTCTGCAAGTTAAACACCAAACTGGACCTGAAGGCAACCAGGGTAAAACAAAAATACTAAAACTGGTGCTTAAGGCAACCAGGGCAAAACAAATTCAAGTAACTCTACAGGTGGAACTGGTAGGTACAACAAGGTGAGCACCAGAAGGTTGTAACCTGATCCGGGTAAACCTGGTTATACGGTCAAGCTTAACCAGACCAGTTCCTAACACAATAATACTAACTAATAAAATAAAGCAAATATGGAAAAAAAAGGCACAAGGGTCACAATAAGGTGGGATCTCGGGAGGATATTCCGTCGTGTCCAAGTTGTGAGTGTAAAATGTACACTAATCGAGTTATGTGAAGTAAATGGGATAGAACTCCGAAACAAATGAAAACAACAGAGAAGCAAAAAAACCCTAAAAGAGATACGTGACGGTATAATATAGGCATCTAACATAAATTGTTTGTGCTTACGCCTGGTAGAACAAAGTATAGTATAACGATGCCTACGTTATAGTTATTAGGGTGGGTCAAAAAAACCGACTTTTTTTTTTACTTTGTACTCTGAAAAATCGGTTACTAGACAACTTTAGAGAATTCTCACCAAACATGAGCTCTTAATTTTGATAACAAGGTCCTCCGCTTTACAATTTTTCATTTTTTCCTCAGTATTGGAAACAAAAATTCATATCTCTTCGACAACTGTTCGTTAAAAAATATCTCTCTTCATATTCTTGTAGGGCTCTACAAAAAAGGTATCCTACAATTTTTTCGTAAACCTCACCGTTAAAAAGATATCGAAGGTTAAAGTTTAATTATTTTATGAGAAATTTCTGTTTTGCTTATAAATTTTATAACTCGGTTACAAAAAAATTTTAAGAATCGCGCAACTCATAATTTATAGGAAATTAACTGCTCTACAAAAATGGTCTCTTATGATTTGTCGATTAAATTAAGCGTTTAAAAGATATTCATCGTCAAACTTCAATGCATACTAATTTTAACAGTTTTTGATAAATAATTCAAAAAATTTCAATTTAATTTTTGAATTTTACGAAAATTTATACAAATACATTTATAATATAATCGTACACTTTTACTGTAAAAAGTTTTTTCTACTTCTATTATGGAATATGACCGTTCTAATATCACTTTTATCTATGGAATGACATATATTCCGTAAAGTGTTACAGAATGAAATATTCTATCATCTGATGACAGAATAAATACTCGTGGCGACATCTCTGTTTTTAATATCTAACAAATTTTAGACCGATCCAACCTCACTTTCATCCAATTAAATTATTTTTCTATGGTATTTTTTGGAAACGTAGAAAAAGTATAGTCTGAAACACGTTTGGAATTGCATATTCCCCTCTCGTGAAACCGTCAAACTCGCTTTCGGCTCGTGTGACAAACTTTTCACTCGAACGGAATATGCCGTATTCCAAACTTGTTACAGAATATACTATTCTTTATTACAATTTGGGTTCTAAACAAACGCCATAAAAAATAACAACTTGATCAGGATTTTAATTTATTATAAAGATAAATTTCATGAAAATATTATTAAAATAAAAAGGTCTCAAATAAATTTTCGAAATGGAAACTTCTATAAGAGTTACTTTTACGATAGAAACGCAAATTTGTATAAATTTTCTTAAAACTCAAAATCTAAATTGAAATTTTTTGAATTATTCATCAAAAACTGTTAAAATTAGTATGCATTTAAATTTGACGATGAATATCTTTTAAACGCTTAATTTAATCGACAAATCATAAAAAAACATTTTTGTAGAGCAGTTAATTTCCTACAAAACTATGAGTTGCGCGATTCATAAAATTTTTTTGTAAGCGAGTTATAAAATTCATAAGCAAAACAGAAATTTCTCTTAAAATAATTAAACTTGAACCTTCGATATCTTTTACGAAAAAATTGTAAGAGACCTTTTTTGTAGAGCGTTCGATTTCCTACAAGAATATGAGGAGAGTTATTTTTTAACGAACAGTTGTCGAAGAGATATAAACTTTTATTATTTATTTATTGAATTTCTGCTTCTACCTCAAAGGGTCATTAGCAGGTGTCAACATGAGACATATACATTAGTATTACATGATATATTTATATAATATACAAATATATTATATACTAAATTTTGTCCAGTATATTTAGAAGGCGCAAGTAATGTAAAAGCTTGGTGGTATCTTTGATGTCTTCCCCAATCATATCACTTAAGGTGGATGGTAGTTGGCATTCTTGTCTTAGATCCTTTAATAAAGGGCATTCTATTAAAAGGTGTTTAATGGACAGTCGGCAAAGGCAGTGATTACATTCAGGTGGTTCTTCTCCCTTTAGGATGTGTTCGTGGGTATATTTGGTGTGTCCTATTCTCAGTCTAGTTAAAATAATGTCTTCTTTTCTGTTTTTCGTAGAAGGCCAAGGTAAGGTAGAAGGTTTTATTTCTCGTAGCTTTGCATCCCCTTGCTCCCAAATACGTTGCCACACTTCAGTGGTTTTTTGTATGATGTGTGTTTTTAAATCAGCGGCTGTTATTTTGTGTTCCATGCAGGCCGTATTAGTGACTGCACGGGCTGCGGCTTGATCTGCTAGTTCATTGCCTTTTATAGCAATATGGGATGGTACCCATATGAAAATAGCTTCATTATTTTGAATTTGGATATTATACAGTTCTTGCTTTACTAGTTTAACTAAGTTGTTTTTAGGATATAGTTGTTTTAACGCTTCTACTGAACTAAGTGAGTCTGTTAATATGAGTGAATTTATTTTTTTGTCTTTTATATGTTTTAAAGCTTCCCATATAGCATACATTTCTCCTGTAAATATGCTGCATAGTTTGGACAAGTTAAAGGTTTGTTCAGTATTAGCCGTGACGAATGCAGCTCCCACTCCTTGATTCGATTTGGAGGCATAGATATAAACTTTTGTTTCTAATACTGAGGAAAAAATGGAAAATTGTAAAGCGGAGGACCTTGTTATCAAAATTAAGAGCTCATGTTTGGTGAGAGTTCTCTAGAGGTGTCTAGTAACCGATTTTTCAGAGTACAAAGTAAAAAAAAAATAGTCGGTTTTTTTGACCCACCCTAATAGTTATGGAGTATTATTCAACGATGGTAGGTGCGGTATAGTATGCAATGACGCTGGCTTAACCACCAAAATAGGATTAGATAGAAAAAAAAACATTAAATAGACAAATGACGCTTACCTAGAGCATGTGCTTTCTACATCCGGACGAATCCATAGACCCAAAATACAAAATCCAACACGGTAATGGTCTAAATGGATCCAATAGAGATTTTTCTGAAGACCAATCCCGCAATTAAGAACAGATGGTTGAAATAAAACCAACTCTTCAGAACATCTGTAGCACAAACTCAAAAGCCTAACGCCAAATGTCGAATGTAAAAAAATATGTCACTTCAGCAGGAACGTTACATAACTTTAACGTTGGCAACACTGAATTTACAGTGTGCAATCTATAGATAAAATCTAGGGATGCGATTTAAATAAGGTTGTCAACACTGCCACTTGACAGATAAGATGTAAACAAAAATGGCTAATACCAAAATACGTTTATAAAACCTGAACAACCAAGGCAAATACAAACAATTAGGTCACAAAGATATCCCCAAAACTCGACTCGATATTTAAGGAAACAAAAAGGGTCCTGTCGAAATGTATCTTAAAACAACGGTAGAATAGATAAGACAAACAAGGTAAATTAAGTAGTAGAACTAGACAATATTAATAAAATGTGTTAACAATTTTAGTAAGAAAAGAAAAAGTCATAAAACCAACCAGGCATTACCGGCAAAACCAAAAATAGGATTGAAAAATTATACTGTACCATACCACTTAAAACATATTATAAGAAAATAAACCAAAATAGAGAACATAAAAGTAGTACAGAAAGTAAAGTATGGAAATTAAACTAAATAATAAAGTGCTGATAAGTAATTTTTAGTTTTATATTCAAAAACAGTAACGAATTCCTAAAATAAACGAAGAGTCTTTTTGACACGTTACAATATAACGGAATTAATCCTATAAACAACTTGATTCCGTATCTATATAAAATCTTTACAGCAAGCTTAACCTGGGGATACATACCCAAACATTGGCAAACATTAATGGTTACTTATCTGCCAATGGCAGGAAATAAGTTACTAAACACCGTAATCGAATAGACCTAACAGCCTAACGTGCTTTGTACTAAAGACACTAGATCATTTAATTAATAGACATATTAGAGACATAACATTAAAGTACAACTCTTTCAACCAACGACAATATGCGTACCAACTAGGAAAATTTTCAGGCCTAGCCCTGGATGTTCTAAACATACTAATCTCAAAATCCCTAAACGATTGAGGAATACCCACCTACCTAAATATTGAAGGCGCATTCAGTCACGCCACAAGTAAACTCCCTATATGGAAAAGAAGTGCTACAGGTATATTATGGCAATGGACCATCACAAAGGCAGGAGCATTAAGAAAAGTTTTTTCACAGGAAACAGTTCTCTCCCCAGTAGTGAATGATCTACTAAATAAACTCACTCTTTAGGGCTTTCATTACTTAGGGTACGCTGACGAACCAGCGTTGGTCGTCAAGGGACAAGTCTCTAACACGGTATCAAATTATAGGCAGGTATCACTAACATATATAGCAGGTGGTGCAGACTTAGTTAGCTGTTAATCCGCTTAAAATCACAATCCTTAACTATACCAGAAAAATAGTACAGTCAACCAAGGCCACCGGTACTGAAAGGGGGCTAAATACCTTGTTTTCGATCAAAAGCTAAAGTAAAGAACTCATCTAAATATTATTGCACGTAAAAATGCTGTCTGTCCGGGTAGGTGCAGAAGTTTATATGAGAAAAATGGGTCTAAACCTATGGCTTTACACAGGAGTGGTAAAAATATGGTTGCATATGGGTTAGTGTCTAGTGGACAAAAACCAAACAGGCCGGAGTAGTAAAAACGGCAGCTTATCATTGGTAAGATGGGCAAATATTGTTTTTTATAATTACATGCTTAAAACTAAAGACAACCATAAACAAGGGCGCCAGTGTCTTATTTGGGCCAGTTGTTAAAGTCTCAGTAAGACACAACCTTACTGAAGATTAAAGGTTGTTATAACAAACAAAATTCAAGTTAGAAGTTATAAGTATAACGAGTATTATATCTCAGTTGTAACTGAGTATATTTACACTTTATGATGTTGATTGATTATAATTTTGGGTCCCCTTATATGGCCATATATGGTTTACAAAAACCTCATTAAAGTCATTAAATTTGACATAATTATTTAAAAGTGTAGGTATCCAGGAAATCCTGGACCCAATATCGGATAGTTAAGCCTGGTTCTAACAGAAAAGTAATTTAATTTAAGATGTAATTTAATTTAACTTAAAAGTTAAAAACCCAAGAATCCTTTGTAACGTTCATAAAGTGATGTAATTTAAGACTTACTTTAATAGTTGGCCCACTTTTATCTTTTAAATTAAATTACGTTATTTCAAGGTTATTTCGTACTAATCTTACCTATTTTGGGAGAATCTAACCTATTTTGTGTAAACGGTTTTAATAATAAAAAAAGCATAGAAAAGTAGTTCGATTGTAATTGGGTCAGAATTTCTCAAACGGGCCACCTGAATTAGGTCAAAATTAGTTTTTATTTGTAGATACATTTTTTTGATAGTATTTTACATCACTAACACAAATCCTAAAGGATTTTGTAAAAAAATAATTTTCAATTGACATATTCATGATATTAAAAGTCAAAGTTTTTATTAATTAAAAAATAAAAAAATTCATTATGGCTGAACTAATTATCCGATTTTAACGATATAACTAGCGTTGGAATCTTGTTTTGACATAGATTCTTTGTTATTTTTTTCAATTGTCCTATTTTCATTTAGGTCGATTTTTTTTGTTTTTTTTATACCAAATTCGGAAATAATTGCCTTCTGCGCCAGCTATCGACTCGAGAAAAAAAACACATATACTCCAATCATTTCTCTAAATTATGCTGCTGAGAAAAAAAATGGCCCGCAGGTTGACAAAAAGTTATTCGTCCTTTTGTGGCCGCGCGCGGTGTCAGCTCACGCTCCGAACCGTGTACGCTGTACGCGCTTGTGACGCGACGTCTTACGGTGGTCTGGAACCTGCGGGCCATTTTTTTTCTCAGCAGCATAATTTCGAAAAATGATTGGAGTATATGTGTTTTTTTTTTCGAGTCGATAGCTGGCGCAGAAGCCAATTATTTCCGAATTTGTTATAAAAAAACAAAAAAAAATCGACCAAAATGAAAATTGTACAATTGAAAAAAATAACAAAGAATCTATGTCAAAACAAGATTCCAACGCTAGTTAAATCGTTGGAATCGGATAATTAGTTTAGCCATAATGATTTTTTTTTATTTTTTAATTACTAAAAACTTTGACTTTTAATATCATGAATATGTCATTTGAAAATTATTTTTTTACAAAATCCTTTAGGATTTGTGTTAGTGATGTAAAATACTATCGAAAAAATGTATCTACAATCAAAAACTAATTTTGACCTAATTCAGGTGGCCCGTTTGAGAAATTCTGACCCAATTACCAAAGTAAGGCATATATTTCAAACTTTAAGTTTTAGATACATGAAGTAAGCACTCTCTCTAAAATATTGTTTTTAATTTCAAAAACTATTTTTGTTAAATTAAATTACGTTACTTTTTGTATGAACGCAAGTAAATTAAATTAAATTACTTTTAAAGTTAAATTAAATTATATTACGTTATTTTTTTGTTAGAACTCTGCTCCAAAGTCATTGGCCAGTTGATAACTTAACCACGAACACTAACCGACAGTCACCGATTATGTAAATACAAATTTAAGTTACAATAATATTAAAGTCCACGTTAAAATTTTATTAAAAAGTACCACTTGACGCCTCGTAGAGTGAAGTTTGTTAGTCAATTTAAGTGTAAACAGTACGAAATCAGAGCCTAGGGCCCAATACCTGTGCAGGTAAATAATAATAATAATACTTTATTGATATTAAAAACACAAACAGTGAATACATACGTCACAGAAATGTAAAAATGTAAATCTAAATAAAAAACACATATTACTTACTAAACAAATAATATTTAGGTACATTTAGTTAAAATATGTTAAAAACTCATTAAATGTATAAAATGCATTCCTTTGCAGCAGGTTCTTGACCTCGTTTTTTAGAGCGTTTATTGATATTGATATATTTTTTTCGGTAGGCAGTTAAAAAATTTATTTGCCCAGTAATTGGACCATTTTGACATCTTTTCAAGCGGAAATTGTTAAGTACAAGATTGTTGTTGGCTCTCGTGTTGTAGCCGTGAAAATCACTATTTTGGACAAACACATTCAGATTTCTCTTAACATAGAGTATATTTTCTAGGATATACAAACAGGGGCATGTTAGTATACCCAGGGAGATAAAAGCTTTTCTACAGTCATCTCTATAGCTCAATCCTGCCAATAATCTTATTGCCCTTCTCTGCAACTTAAAAAGTCTTTTGGCTTCAGCCGCATGACCCCAGGCAAGAATAGCATAACAAAGGTAAGACTGAAAGTTAGAAAAATACACTGATTTTAGCACTTTAATGGATACACACTTTGACAAACTGCGCAGTGCAAACAGACCTCTGCTTAATTTTTTAGAGACATTTTCGATATGTGTGTTCCATAATAATCTATTATCAAGCAAGTCTCCTAAAAATCTTGCGCTGCTTGTAAAATTATTATCAATATAAACTGTTCTTAGGCTAACAAGAATTTTATTTATTTTATCTGCATTAAGCAGAAGTCTGTTTGCATCTTAGAAGGTTTGCACTGAACCAGTTTTCTGCCATCACCTGACCTTCCTCCAATTTTGACAATGACTCTTCCAGACTGTCATAATTTACACATATCGTGGTGTCATCAGCAAAAAGAGTAAACTTTAAACTAGAATCCAGCAATGGCAAGTCATTTATATAAATTTAAAACAAGATAGGTTCCAATATAGAGCCCTGAGGAACCCCTATATTCGTGAAAACCTCTCCTGAAACCCCTCCCGAAATTTTTACTACTTGACATATATCTTCCAATCACGGTAACTTTCTCCCGAAGTCTTACAGAACCAGAATCAGCAAAGCGCTAATAGAGTAGCGCAGTGCAACACAACCTCCTAGCAAGTGAAGAATGTACGAAACCAGTACAGTACCAGGTGAATTCAAGGTATCAATCTTCCGAAAGAACCAAAGAGAGGGTCAAGTGGTTCGCAGGAACAAAATATAAGTTGAATAGTTTTATATAAATAGCGTTAAATAACTTTAATCCGTTTAAATTAAATAAAAAACGTTACTTATTTGTATTTATGGGGATTCTCAGACCTGATAAGTTTAATTTGAATAATTATTGAATTAAATCAAGACCATGCACTTCAAATAGTGTTTTGACATTTTAACTGGATTTAGGAATTTTGTTTATTGCCAACTGTTTCTTACTTAATAGTTATCGCAAGTAGTGCTGTAAAGAGTAGAGATTGCGGTTGTCTCCTAAATTATTGAGTTTTATTGTTATTAAGCAGCGTGTTTGGTAAAGAGCAATCGAAACGACGTTTAGAATATTTCATCGGCCTGGGAAGTTTATATTTATAGAATTTTCTTTAAAAAAAAACAGAGAAAGTGCGTGGGTGCGTTTCTTGGAGGGGCTAGTCCGTGTTATCGCATCATATAATGGTTGGAGCTATTCTTCTTGAAGGATTTTTCTATGACTAATGACTGTTTTATGGCAGGTGCCTCAGACTACGATTACCAGTAACCTATGTGTTAATTAACCTCTAATGGAGAGAAGCCCTATCCAAGTATACCAGGAGTTCCTTTAAATACTGCTCAACAAGTTTTATTTAATAATATTAATTATTTTTTTATTACATAACTGCAAAGCAGTAAATTATGAAACATGCTCGTGTAAACCAATCGGTATATAATTTCAAAGATAGTAAATAAATTTATTTATCAATTTTTGTCATATAAATCCAACTATTAAATATAATAGGAAAACGGAACAAGATATTCAGGCATCCATTGCAAAACTTAAAAACTCTCCTACGGCAGGATTTGATGGTGTGCCTAGCTTTCTCATAAAAGATTGTAAAAGTATTTTTACATATCCGTTAATAATTTTTTTTAATTTGATCTTAAAAACTTCAAGGTTTCCCACTGTTTAGAAAAATTCAAGAGTATGTCCTATCCATAAAAATGGATCCAAGTCTAATATCGAAAATTATAGGCCAATTTCAATTATTTCAAATTTTGCAAAAGTTTTTGAATCTATTTTATATAAGTATATTTTTTCAGACATTAAGTGTATTTTGTCACCCCACCAACATGGATTTTTTGAAAGAAGTAGCACGCTATCAAATCTAACAGTATTTACGCAGTATGTTGCCGAAGGCATTGATAATAGGGATCAAATTGATGTTATTTACACCGACTTCAAAAAAGCTTTCGATCAAATCGATCATTTTGTTTTAATAAGCAAACTTGAACAAATTGGCTTTAGCAATAATTTAATTAAACTATTTGAATCATATCTTATAAATAGGAAACAAATGATTTTTTATAATGGCTTTTATTCCAATTGTATCACTCCTACCTCAGGAGTTCTTCAGGGTTCCAATCTGGGGCCCCTTCTATTTTTAATTTTTATTAATGATCTACCAGATAACATTGGTTGTGAAAAATTACTATTCGCCGATGATATGAAAATATTTAAAATTATTAAGGATATTGAAAGTTGTCTCTGCCAGCAAAAAGATATTAAAAACATAGAAAGGTGGTGTGAGTTAAATCGTTTAAATTTAAATATTAATAAATGCAAAGTAATGAGCTATACAAACAAACAAAATACAGTTTTGTTTGAATATAAGATTAACCATATTACTCTGGATCGAGTTTTTAGCATGAGGGATTTGGGAGTTACGTTTGATAAAAATTTGTCATTTTCTATCCATATTAACAATATTTGTAATGAATCTTTACGCATGTTAGGGTTTGTAATTAGAAATTCTGCAGGTATTAAAAGTGAAGTATTGTTCATTAATATGGTCACCAGTTTACAATGTTTATATTAGGCGGGTCGAATCGATCAATCGTAAATTTTTGAAATATTTGAATTTAAAAGTTAATGGTTTTTACCCTCCTCAAGGATTTAATCATTCTTCTTTACTTGATCGTTTTGGTTTTACATCCCTGGAAACAAGAAGAATAAATACGTCATTGACATTTCTATTTAAGTTATTAAATAATAAAATTGACTGTGATATAATCTTAAATAAAATCAATTTTAACGTACCCAGAATTGAATCGCGCTCAATGCGCACTTTTAAATGTCAAATCTGCAGAACCAACGTACTACCTAAAGCTCCAGTAAATGTTATGTGTAAAAACTAACCATTTAAACCCTATTATCGATATACATCACTCTTCACTTAACTATATCTTATTTAATTCAAATGTGTTATAATGATTGTTTGTTTATTTTATGTATATTGGGGTTCTTTGGTAATACCTTGTTTATTGTCGTTAAATATTATATATAACTGTTTTTTAAGTATTGTATTTATATATTATTAATTGTTTAGTTGTTATGATACTTCTAAATTGTGCTTTAAAATAATTTATACAATTGTTTTTTATTCCTATACTAGTATATTTGTCCTGTAACTGTTATAACTTGAGGTGCACCACATACCAAAAACACTTCGTCTTCTAAAAACTTTCATCGGATGCAGTAACACATATTTTGTAAAATAATCTGATACAACTAGTATATAAGCATATCCACTACTTGATCGGGGCAAAGGGCCGAGTATATCAACGGAGATGATCTGCCATGGATAACATACTCTTTTTGGTTTTCCCATAAAACCTGGTCTTCCGTCGTTTCGGGACTTTTGGGCCGAACACGTTTTGCACGACTTAATATACCTCTTTACATACGTTTTCATTTTTGGCCAGCAGTAGTTTTAAATACCCCCAAATGAGCCGAAGTAGGAGCATCGTGGCACTCTTTTAGAATTCTCCCTCTCTGATGCCTTGGCACCACTGCGGGAGATTGTTATCGACCACCAGCTCTGAAATAAAGTGCTTGTACAGATGACCTCTTTCATCGATAATCCATTCTGGATATTGTTGAGGTTCATTCTGCACATTCTTACACATTTTTTTATACCAGGTATCCATCTTACAGTCTTCACATTTAACGGTTCCTTTATATGCTCTATTTCAAAATCATGCTGTGGCAACTTCACAGCCCATCTTGCCAGACTTCCTGTCGGACGTGTGCAGGCATAGTAAACTATAGTGATCGCTTATCACCTTGAATTTTACCCCTTCGACATATGGCGAAAGTTTCTCAATACCGAACAACACGGCAGTTAGCTCTACCTCGGTTCCTTATACTTTCGCTCTTGCTCAGAAATAGTTCTACTGGCAAAAGCGCACACCAGCTCCTGTCAGTCCTCCGTTTTCTTAGTCAGTACTGCTCTCAGCCCTACCAAAGAAGCATCACACTATATGTAGAACATCTTGGAAAAGTCTAGATTTACCAACGCCTCTTTAATTTTTAAAAAACATCTATCTGCTTCCTCCGTCCAGCTAAGCCTCTGTGCCTTCTTTTTTCATTTTATCAACGATGTCATGGTGCCGGCCATTGAAGAATGGTTCTTTATAAATTTCCTGTACCATCCTACAGTACCTATGAACCGTTTCATCTGTGTCACAGTTTCTGGTCTTGGCAAGTCCTATTTCATCAACTAAAAATCCTAGATATTTCAGAGAAGACCGGCGAAATTCGCATTTTTTTACGTTTATAGGTTGGCCTCTTTTCGCCGGCGGTAAAATCGTCTAAAATCTCCAAGTGTTTTTCAAAAGTGGGTGTTGCAATTATGACGTCGTCCAGATATACAGAGACGTAAGGATCAAGCGACGGTCCTAAAATTGAGTCCATTAGACGTTGCTGAGTTTGCGAATTCATACAAACCCCTATCCGTGATAGTAAACGCACATTTTTCTCTGGACTTCAGGTCCAAGATAATCTGCCAGAATGCTGATTTCAAGTCTACACTTGACAAGTATCTAGCTCCGGTTAGCTTATTTAGGATGTTTTCGACTATTGACAAAGGATATGCGTCCCTTTTTGTCACCGCGTTTTCGCCCGTCAAAACACAGCCTGTACGTTCCATCCGTCTTCTTTACCAGAAGAATTAGGCTGGACCAGGGACTTTCTGACGGTTGTACTACTCCCAATTCTAACATCTTGTCTAAAATTTCTTTAAACTTGTTGACCAAGTCCTTCTTTTGACTGAATTGCGTTAATTTCCCCCACTCTTGACTCAGCTTCTTCTACAGCAATTGATCTACTTCTAAAGTTGACTGCTATCTTGAATTCTTTACAAAAGTCTGATCTTAGTATCAATTTGTGATGGCTAGGGTGGGTTGAAAAAAAAATGTTTGTTTTTTTTTCTTAGCCTGGGAGTAGAATTTGTACCTCATAAAAAAAAATTAAAAAAAAAAAAATTTTTCCTTAACGTCTTGAGGTGGCCCACTCGTTTTTTAAATAAATATTTCATCAAATGGGGTAGTTCCAACGGGAAATTCTTTTTTAGGTCCAAAATCGTGGAATACATGTAAAAATTGTAGAATGTGATTTTTTTTCACTTAACGTTCATTCAAAAGAACGTGCATTTCATTTTTTAATTTTTTACTTAAATTACAAAAACAATGGGAAAAAAACTTTTTCAACTTTTGACTTCCAATTGGCTTTTGAGGGGACACCTTACAGATTCTAAAAAATCTTTTATATATTTTTTACCACCACCCGTTCTCAAGTTATTGATAGCAAAAAAGTTATCCTGTAATTTATTTTTTTCCTCATAGATGTCGTCTGAACTTTTTCTTTATGAAGTTTAATTCAATTATAGTATATACGAAGTAAATTGAAACAGCAAAAAAACTAAAAGTTTAGATATCTGCGGCATTTCCTTTGGCGTGCGACGACATTAAATTTAATTAATTCAATTTCTCACAACATGTATATTTTATATGTACATAAATATGCTACGCCCCTGTCTCGTGCCACTTGTGCGAAATGATTCCGCCGAAATTATGCATTTGTATCTAAGCAAATAATCGACCAATAAGAATATGACAATGATCAATGGCATCGGCCTAATTTATGACGTCTGCAACAAGTCCACGTTGATTCTAAGAAAATACATAAAAAGCATTGTTTTCAACACAATCTTTATACTGATAAACAATGTTATTTAATTAACATGATTCCCGGTATTAAAAAGTATGTATAATTTTTTTACCTGTACTTTTTTTAGTGAACTTTATCTAACAAGTAGTGATATCAGTGCAAATATTTTCTCAGTTTTGTGTTTAACAGTTTTACAATTGGTAACTTTAAGTGTTTCTTCCATTGAACAATAATATTTCCTGTTCAAATATAATTTATTTCTGACTCAAATTTTTCTAAATTATGTCAGAAATAACAAAGATCCCCGTTTGTCCAATTTTCGGTGTTTCTCAAAAATTTGAGCCCGTATGTTTACCAACCAATTTTTTTTAAACATTATTTATGGATTCAATTTGATCTCCGTTGTTCTTCATCCAAAGAACCTAATACTGTAGAAATTCTGAAAATCGTGCTCGAGGATTTGAAAGTTATCTGGACGGGAGTTCTAATACCGTAAACACGGGTGGCTTTGGCTCACTTTCAAACTTCAGCTTAAAATTTTTGTGGTTTTAACAATCATAAACATTAAATTTTGTATACCAAAATTTGAGTCTTGACTTACTCTTTCATAATAACTATGTTATAATATTACATAGGGCTAAGTTTCAAAAATAAACATTAAAAACTGGGTGTGCAAAGTTACCCCCTGGTTGCGGGTTACTTTGTCTCACAGTGTTTTTTCAGTATAAAATGAATGTAATATTATATTTTATTTTTATTAGACACGTGTTAGCAGCGACATATATCTATTGCAAGGGATTACCAATAAAAAAAATAAAAAATCGACCTGTAGTTAACCAAGGATCATCATTCCAATGGATTGCGCATAATATAGAAATTGTAACGCGTGTATTTTTAAGAGTTTTGCACTGATACGATATATACAATTTTAAAGTGTAATAAATCCCATTTCTTTCTTTAAAACACTGATTTTCCTGTAATATAAACTCAATAGAATCGCTCAATTGACAGGTTTAGACCAACAAATTATAAATGTTAATTTTATCGAGCGCGAAAAGATTTTTCATAAATGGGTTAAAGTCACCCGCGGGGTGCAAAGTCACCCGTATTTACGGTACCGATTATTTCAGATCAAAGAATTCTTTCATTAATGAAAGTGTCTGTCGAGAAATATAAAAACAATCAAAAGCCCAAAAAATCCCGTAATACTAGTAAGTATTTATTACATGCAAAAAAAATCTCCTTGAAGTGAAAGTGTAAATGTTTGTCTTTAGCGAAATGCGTTTGTGGCGTTAAATTACCTAATTCTATTTATGACTTTTTACAAGACCAAAGAGGCATTAGAGCATTAATTTTATTGATATTCTCTCGTCGTCTTCAAGAAAAAAACTGGATAAGTGTAATCCTAATGATACTGAAATAAGCTCGATCCCTTCTACATCAACTAAAGATGTAAATCAATTAGCTGTTCGACAAATTTGTACCTTATCAAATTCACTTTCTATTTCTTCTGATGACGTGGAAGATTCTTCCGATGAATCATTTAACTATCAAAAACCTGATAAACAAATGAGACTTGAATTGCCAAATTTTGCTAAAGCTTGTGACCGAACAGGTATTTCTGATAGATACGGCTCAATTTTGGCAAATTCGGTTCTTGAAGAATTTAAAATAATTGATAAAAATAATTCGAATAGCATTATAGATAAATGTAAAATCAGAAGAGAACGTGAAAAAAGTCGCCGTACGTTGCAAAACGAAACGATAAAAAATAAAGCTCTAAACGGTTTATATTTCGATGGTCGTAAAGAACTAATGAAAAAGTCGAAATTTTACAAAAGAAAATTGCTTAAAGAGCACATAGTATTAATTTCGGAGCCTCATTCTACTTATTTCGGTCATGTAACTCCTCTATCTGGCTCTGCAGAAGACATTAAAAATAGTATTATTAATTATAATTATTTTAAACAAACAAAATTCAGATTATTCTAAATTACGAGCTGTAGGAAGTGATGGTGCTAAAAATGGAGTTCTCGCTCAAATTGAAAGAGATTTAGGATGGCCGGTTAATTGGTTTATTTGTCTATTTCATCTCAATGAATTGCCACTTCGACATCTCATTCTGAATCTAGATGGCGTAACAGCAGGGCCTAATCAGTGGACTGGAACTAAAAACGTGTGAAAAAAAACCTGTCACTAAATTTGAAAGAATTAAATTAGATCTTCCTTTATTAGATATTAAAGATTTAAGTAAAGATCAAAAATACCTATATGAAATATCTGTGGGAATTTCAATCGGAAAAATATCTTCAGATTTATCTCGTTGTTATCCTGGAAATATATGCCACTCCAGATGGTTGACTACTGCAAATCGAATATTACGTATATGTGTTTCAAAATAAAAACCAACTAAAAATCTAAAGTCTTTGGCTACATTCATCATTAGAGTATATGTTCCCACTTGGTTTTCAATCAAACTACATTCTTCCTGTATTTATGGCTCAAAACATCTATTTAACATAATCCATCGATCAAGATACTTACAAGAACGATTAAAAAAGATAATTGATGTTGTTATTCAACGAAATGCGTACTTCGCACATACTGAAAATATTTTATTAGCTATGTTGGGAGATGAGAGACAAATGATTCGAGAAAAAGCTGTAAATTTGATCCTACAAACAAGACAAAAAAATGTTTCTTCAACAGAAGTGCGTTCTTTCAATGTTCCTCTTTTAAATATGAATTCAAAAGATTATATAGATATGATTGATTGGGCAAAGATTGACATTACTGAACCACCGCTAATCAAACATTTAAAAGAATGTAACTTAAGAGACATCGTCGAAAATGGCTTGGAATTTAATATTTCGGGATATCCTTGTCATAACCAATCTGTAGAAAGGTCTATCAAATTAGTTACTGAGGCGTCATCGAAAGTTTGCAGTTCAACTTCACGAGATGGCTTTATCAGGACAACATTACAATCAAGCAAGGAATTACCAAAATTCGAGACGAAAAAAGATTATCAAGTTAGGTTGACGATAACTGATGAGAACGACATTGACTAGTGTTTAGGTATATTGTGATTGCTATTTGGAACAATATACATGTGTTGTTTAATTTATTGACCAGGTTATCTCATTTTCTTTATTTGAACTTTCGATTAAATATTATTAAATTGTTCTTCTTAGGAAGTAAGGGTGGAACTAAAAGAACACTTTTGTATATACTTTTTTTTGTTATTATTATGTTGATATTTTTTATAAATTTATTTTGTTGTTATTTATTAGTTATAAATAAAAAACTGTTCAAAAATGTACAAATTTTTAACACATTTTTATAAAACTTTCGATTAACCATTTTCAGTGTTACTAATTAACTTCTTTGTTTTCAATAACTTAAGAACGGGTGATAGTAAAAAATTTATAAAAGGTGAAAAAAAATCACATTCTACAATTTTTACATGTTTTCAACAATTTTGGACCTAAAAAAGAATTTCCCGTTGGAACTACCCCATTTGATTAAATATTTATTTAAAAAACCAGTGGGCCACCTCAAGATGTTGAGTAACAAAATTTATTTTTTTTTTTGAAAAATTTTCTTTTTTTATGATGTACAAATTCTACCCCCAGGCTAAGAAAAAAAACAAACATTTTTTTTCAACCCACCCTAGTGATGGCACTACTAACACCTTTATGACCTTTAAAATTCCGTCTATAGACGGATATATCTTTATTGGTAAATTGGTAAATTTAGGTAGCCTTTAATATCTTATTTTTTTCCATCGGCGGTACAGATGATTAAGTTGAAGCTATTATAATTATGTAAGTTGTAACGGTCTATGATAGGTATACCTCTACTTCCTATTACAGACTGGCTTGTCCCGCTATCCAACAAGGCGATGACATCTTCTCCAGAAATTTCGACTTTAAGGTAAGGTCTATTGTCGCCGGTCCTTTTACGATTATGTTCTTTTGGGTGGTCTTTGCAGAATGTTTTGAGGTATCGGCACCATTCAGACCATTCAGATTCGGTGGTTGTAGGGTGTTTTTGTATTTGGGGCTTTCCCGTTTTTTGAGCACTGGGGGCAGTTTGGTCTTATTACTTCCGGCTTCCCACATCCATGGCACACCAACTCTTTTGGGTACCTTGATTGGCAATCTCTTTTCATATGTCCAACTCCATTGCATTTGAAACACCTGAACTCCTCTACAGCTCCTCTATTGACTTGCACGTCTCTTGATAAAAATGATAGGTCAGCTCTAAAGTTGAGATATTTCTTCTCGGAGGTGGTTGGTATTTCTTTTGAACCATATTTGCATCCTCCATGATCCTGCATCCCTCGGTCAACTTTTCCAAAGTGGTTATGTCTTGGAGTGCAATCTGTACTTGGTAGCATGGTAAATTGTTTCCCCGGATTACGTCTAACTTCTTAAAAAATTACCAAATCGGTGTCTAAGAAAACCCTTTATAACTAAGTTGTTTATTAATATTTTGTATCGCGTAATATTTTGTTTTAACCATAAAACAATGTAATTTTTAAATATATGATTAAAATTATGCAAATGTTTTTACAAATGCAGTTTTTTTAGTGCTAAATATACGCTTCTTTTAACTGAAAATGTCAATTTTCTGCCATTGATATTATACAGGGTGAGTCAGAAGTAGGTGCATTAATTTAAGAAGGTGATTCTAGATTATTTTGAGTCGTTTGAACCCCATATTGCCTTATCCAAAAGTTATTAGTTTTGGAGTTTTGATTTTTTGTGATTTTGCTAAAAAATCGTGTCCAGGATTACATTTTTTAAAATTTCTCGATAAGAATTAAAGTTAATTAAACGATTATTTTTTTAGTAGTTAGCCCATACATGCCACATAGTAATAGTTTTTCCAAAAAAGCCATATGGAACTTCAGAACAACAGTATAAAATAAAATTTTATTCGCGAATTTGGAAGACTTGTTAAGTTCATCAGGATTTTTTTTTAATTTCACTATACACTGTGTGCAAATTGTTTAAAAAACTTTCTTAATGTATTACCTTTCGAATGATGTATAATATGCCAATAAAAACTATTATTTTTAGGTAGAAAATGTCACCTTTGTAAAACACACCGGTTTTAGTTTAAGCTAACAATTCACGATTATTAGTAAGTAAAATACTAGTATTAAGTTAACATTTATTCATTAAAATATTACTAAATAAAGGTCTACAGAAAACTCTCAAAGTGTCCGCCATCAAAGTGGTTTCTTAATTCTATTGCCGCGTCTTGTATCCTTTCGATTAACTGGTCTCTGTTTAATATTTCAACTGCATAGACCTTTTCTTTCATGTGCCCCAACACATAAAAATCTAAAGGTGTTAAATCAGGGCTCCTTGGTGGCCATAATATTGGTCCCTCTTTACCAATCCCACGATTTGGAAACCTCTGATCTAGAAACCGCCGAACATTGATGCCATAATGGGCTGGGCATCCATCATGTTGGAAAAACATTTCAATCCTATTTGCTAATGGAACATCATCCATTAATTTTGGCAATACGTTATTCAAAAATTCCCCATAAGCTTCACCATTCAAATTATCTGGCAAAAAGTGAGGACCGATCAATGTACTGCCAATTACACCCATCCACACATTTACACTAAATTTTCTTTGAAAACTAGATATTCTTTTCTTATGTGGATTATCCTGTGCCCAGAAGTGTAAATTGTGAAAGTTAGTAATACCTTCTATACTAAATTTAGACTCATCAGTCCACAAAGTTCTAGACAAGAACCTGGAATTATCAATATCTGCATTTAATAAATATCTGCAAAAGCTGATTCTTTGTTGGGGATCACCTTCCTATAGACCCTGGACAGCATGCTAGCCTGAACGTTCCATTACACGAGCAACCTTGCTTTGTGTTAAACCCAACTCAGAAGCTACTTTTCTTGTGCTGGTAGTTGGATCTTCTTCAAATCTTTCTAGAATGTCTTCATCAACATTTACATTAACTTTAGGAGCTCCAATGCGTGGTCTTGGTATAACAGTGCCGGTTTCAGCTATACGACGATATGTTGTACTGAATACTCTTTCATTAGGAACGCGTTTTTGTGGGAACCTTACTTGATATTCTCTTCGAGCTTCGGCTGCGTTTCCATTACAAAATCCATATACAAACATAATATCAGCGTATTCAGAACAAAGGTAACATTTTCTATCCAAAAATAATAGTTTTTATATACATCATTCGAAAGGTAATACATTAAGAAAGTTTTTTAAACAATTTGCACGCAAAGTGTATAGTGAAATAAAAAAAAATCCTGATGAACTTAACAAGTCTTCCAAATTCGCGAATAAAATTTTATTTTATACTGTTGTTCTGAAGTTCCATATGGCTTTTTTGGAAAAACTATTACTATGTGGCATGTAAAAATATATGGGCTAACTAACTTTAATTCTTATCGAGAAATTTTAAAAAATGTAGTCCTGGACACGATTTTTTACCAAAATCACAAAAAATCAAATAACTCCAAAACTAATAACTTTTGGATAAGGCATTATGGGGTTCAAACGACTCAAAATAATCTGTAGAATCACCTCCTTAAATAAATGCACCTACTTCTGACTCACCCTGAAAATTTGATTTTGTGTATATTTTTATTTAAAGTAATTATAAATATTGATTAAAATATAAAATGCGTAATTATAAAAAAGTATCCAAATTGCAGGAAATACCATCATAATTATGAAAATTTCCCATTTTTTGAGAAAAAATGCATTTTTTCGTCCGGAGGGACTGAACGAAAATTCTTCAAAATTTAACAGAATGTTCTCCACAATATAAATTAAAAAATTGTGTGTATTTGCCTTGCTAGGAAGATACAACGGTTTAAAATACCATAAATTGTATAGAATATGGAATTATTTTCATGGTCTTTTTTTATCAAGATGGCTTTGATAAAAAAATGCTATTTAAAGGTGTTTGAAAAAGAAATATAAAATAGTAAAAATTAAGCTACATAAACATAAATAATTATTTTATAATAATTATAATTATTATAATAAACAAAATAACGCATATAAACTGCGCACCACTCAATTTGTCGCGACCAAAAATTTCGTCCTTTTACAAAACGACGTAACTTTTTTTGTTTCTTGAACGTTTTTATTTTGGTGTGATGTCTGCTAGCCCCATCCTCTGCCAATTCATGCTATAGATATGAAGCTCATGGTTCTTAAAGTAAATTTCCTACAGGGTGATATGTAAAACGGTTTAAAATTTCAATAACTTCACCGATATTTCGTTCGTGACATGTTTTCTTTATAATTTTGACCTCCTGATTGTGATTTAGTTGTCAAATTTCAGTTTCAGATAAAACCAAAATCACTAAGAATCAAAATTCGAAAACAATTCCCAGCTGTTAAATGTCTTTCTTGCATATTTATGATTAAAATGCCATTTGGGGATTCATTTTTTGGTCGAAATTACTGCAATTTGTTTGAGTGGTTACGATAATGTTACATAACTTACATTTAGATTGCGCACTAGTGATAAATTATCACAAATATTTTTGTTCATTTTGAAAAATTGTATTCGAAGATATAATCATAATCAAAACTACAACATTCAGAAAAATGTAACAAACAATAACAATAATAACTTTCAGTATTTCGTTGGCCCTCCCGTAAACCGTAATATTCGTTAACCCTCCTGGGCCTCGACCAAGTTCCTTATAAATTTCTAGGGTATCCCATTTTTTCTGAATAGCATTTACCAATTCATCAAAATTTTCCATGCTCAATAGGATTCATATCTGGAGACAAAGGTCGCCAATTCATTCTTTTAATGTGGTGGTCCCTTAAATTCTCATTTACGATATTGGCGCGGTTTGACGGGCATTGTCGTCCACCAACACCAATTATTGGCAATATTTTGAGCATAAGGGACCACGATATTACTAACAACCAAATCTCTGTATCGCTCAGCATTCACTCTTTCCATTCATCTCCATTTCACCCCAAACAGTCACTCCTCCACCTCCAAAAGCCCCCGTTTCGTGCAATCTTCTGCGAAATGTTGATTTTGGGATGTTAATTCTCGTAGCTGTAGCAAAGTCTGGCATTGGTGATTTTCAAGAACTAATTTTCATTTGATCCTTGATTTGATCATTCAGCGACATGATAATAACGTATTAAAGATGCAAAACGTTGTAAAAAAACAGTAAAAACCAGCAATCGTATTATATTAAGGCATTTAACAGCCGGCAATTGTTTTCAAAAATTGATTCTTAGTGATTTCGGTTATAGCTCAAACTTAAATTTGACAACTGATTCAGTTGAACTGAATCATAATCAGGAGGTTAAAATTATGAAGAAAACATGTCACGAACGTAGGTTAAGTTTTCGCAAATTTTCACCAAAATGTTATTTTAAAAAAGTGGTCTTTGCTTAGGCCCTTCTGAAAATAATGGAAGTTTGTTGCTTGTTCAGAATAATTTAAGGAACAATCTTTCACCATCTTATCTCCTTGTTCCTAAAAAGACTGAGTGTATTGCCTACAAAAAGCCTTAAATGTACTCTTTTGGAAAAAAATCATATTTTCGTTGCTAAGATTCTAATTCGAAAAATTTGAAAAACATTTCAAGGTAAGACATAATACTTCATTATTAAGTAAAAACGAGAAAAAAATTATTTTTTTACAAACGGGGTTTGGATGAAGTTATTGAAATTTTTCACCGTTTAACATAACACCCTGTAGGAAATTTACTTAAAGAACCTTGAGCTTCATATCTATATATATATCTTAGGTCAAGCGACTTCAAATTGGGATTCTTGTTTAATAAACTTAATTAAAGACAAGCTTCCTTCAGAGCCATTAAAAGAATGGGAAACTTTCACCATCAATGATAGTTTTCCTACACTCGATCAAATGCGCGAATTTTTAAAGGAAAAGTGCACCTTCTATAGAAAACAGTAGAAGCTCAATCTGTTGGAGAAAATAAGATTCTGCGTGTTAGTCAAAAGCGAGGGGTCACCCACACCTGGGAATCCCTGGACATTTTAGAGGGGGAATACCATAGGGAATACCATAGGAATACATAGGAATACAATAAAATATAATGAGAATACATGGAAATCCCTGGACGTTTTCCCTTTGGGTGGTTGACCCCTCGTTCAAATGATATTCCTCAGGATAATTCTAGTAAACCACAAACAGTAACATGTGCCTTTAGTAACAATAGTTGTATTTTATTATCAACGGCTATGGTTAATGTTAAGAATGCTAATGGTTCCAATGTGACTTATAGGGTCCTATTGGATTCGGGATCACAATCTAATTTTGTCACAAATAAATGCGTTGAAAAACTATGTTAACAAACAGAAAAAACTAATTTCTCTGTTATGAGTTTGGGATTAGATTCTTACAATATGGAAATAAAATCAACGATAAATCAATATAAATCCAATATTTCATCCAAGTTTCAATAAGTGTGGTGGCGTAGACATGCTACTGGGTGCAAGTGTGTTTTGGGATTTGATTTGTACCGGCAAATTTGGGTTAGGATCCAATAAACCGATAATGCAAAAGACTTTGTTGGGTTGGATTATTTCGGGGCCTTTGAACTTGCAACCTAGTAACAAAATTCAATGCAATTTTGTCAAAAAAATTAATTTAAATAAACAACTTTCTAAATTTTGGGAAATAGAACAAAACAGTTGTGTTTCCACAGAAGATCAAGAGTGCGAGTCAATATTCAAAAATACAATAACTAGAAATATATGGTAAGTTTAAGGTGACAATTCCATTTAAATATTCAATTAACCAATTCGGTAACTCTTACAATAATGCAAAAAAACAGTTTTTAAATTTGAAGAACAGATTATTAAAAAACAATGATTTGTATAAGAATTACAAGGACTTTTTGGATGAATATGAAAACTTGGGACATATGTCAAAGGTTCCAATTGATCAACGACCACTGTAATGGACAAGGGGTCTGAAAGGGATATCCCTTTCAGACCCCTTGTCCATTACAGTGGACGTTGATTTTACAGAGCTCTAATATCTAAATAATTACAGGAATCTGTTTCGGTTTTGTGGTTACAGTATAATTAATGTAATGTCTACCCATAATTTGACATATCATGCCCTCTGTTGATAATAACACTAAATAAATTAATGTCAAATGTAAACCTGTCATGACGCATTCATCAAGGTCTGCTAAGCGTAAGTAAATACAGATTATTATCAATATCAAATTTATTTCATACCAATAAATTAATTTTTTTTGCTAAATAAAGGGTTCAATGAAGCTTTGAAATATTTTTGCGACTCTGGTAATATTCAAAACATTGCTCAAAACACGACGCCAATGTTGTTGTCCACTGCAATGGACATTGGGACTAAATATAACTTTTTTTAGGATTATATGATCCAGAAGATCCTCTCGATGCCGATATACTTCTCTAATCTCTCTAATAAGTGTGAGAAAGTCCTAAATCAAATTGAAAATTCTTCTGATCTTGAAAACGGCGATAGTGACAATGACGAGATTGTGGAGGACAGAAGTTTCGTTCCAAGAATTCTTGAAAATATACAAAATCAAACGGAAATTAAAATTGAAAAAGTTCAAGATGTTGAAATTGAAGATATAGAAGTAATTGAAACTGAAGAGGAAGAACCCCCATCTATTGAAATTAGGTATAGAAAAAAAGGAGATATAAAATGGAAGAAAAAGAATTTTACAAGAATAACGTTTGAAAAAGAGGCTCAAAATCAGCAACAAAATAAAGATAATGATATGGATCCGATAGATTATTTTTATAGGTACATCCCCGAAGATATATTCAAAACAGCGGCGGAAATGACGAATATGTATGCGTTACAAAATGCAAAAACATTTAAACCCTGCGATTATGAAGAAATACAAAAATTATTGGGACTACATATAATGATGTCTTGTCTGAGATTTCCTCGCATAAGAATGTATTGGGAGAGGTCATTGGGCATAAACCTCTTTATTGAAACCATGACAAGGGGCAGATTTTTCCAGTTGCGCAGTAACCTCCACCTAGTCAATAATTTGGCAAAGCCAGATAATAATACAGATAAGTTATTCAAAGTTAGACCATTATTCAACAGTATCCGGAAACGTTGTCAGGAACTTATTATGGAGGAAAATCTATCTAAAGGTCATCTCTCCATTATACAGTATATCAAAGGCAAACCTTGCCCCTGGGGAATTATAATTTTTGTCCTTTGTGGAAAAAGTGGCCTAGCTTACGACTTTATAATATATCAGGGTGCTACAACGGAACTTGATAAACAGATGTTGACAAGATTTGGGTTAGGAGCTACCATTGTCCTCAAATTGTCAGAAAATATCCCCAGTGGTCATTATCTTTATTTTGATAATTTCTTTTCTACATATAACCTGTTTGAGATTCTACAGCAAAAGAAAATACATGCAGCTGGTACTTTCAGGATCAATAGGTTCAACAAGGCTTCTTTATAACCAGATAAGGAAGCTTTGAAACGCGATAGGGGTTTCAGCGAAGAAGTTGTCAATGTCGATGACTCTATTGTACTTTGCAAATGGGTAGATAACCGTGCAGTAAATTTAGCATCAAATTTTATAGGAATTGGCCAAGAAGATACTGTTAGACGATGGGATAAAAGTAGGAAAAAGTAAGTCACTACCGCATCTTTATAAAATCGAAAAAGTGGACACTCAGGATGATTTTCCACGCTGTAGATTTGGCCTGCACAAACAGCTGGCTGGAGTATAAAAAAGATGGAGAAGCATTAAACATCAATAAAAAAATTATTATTTTAAAATGCGCCTTGCTGAATCTCTCATACGGGTGGGAAAGCCTGTCTCTAAAAGAAAAGCTGGCCGTCCTAGCAGGGAAAATACCCCCACGTCATCTAAAAGAAAACAAATCGAAACCAGACCATTGAGGGAGGTACAGTTAGATTTGGTAGATCATATGCCCGAATTTGATAAAAAAAAAGGAAGCCACCAGATTCAAAAACCCAAAATGTGCTACTGGCAAGACCCACATATACTTTGTGAAATGCAAAGTACACCTGTGTTTTGTTACAAAAAGAAATTGTTTCAGAAATTTCCATACAAAGTAATAAAATGAGTACTTTTTGATTATTTTGTTTAATTTCTATAATACCCCCCAGTGGACATTATTGTAATTTTTGAAAAAAAATACAAGGTGGACCCCTTTAAGTATAAAAACATATTAAAATCAGGTCTGAAAGGGATATGTTCCATTTTAAACTCAGTAGGTTTTAATCTGAGAAAATTTTAATCTAATAATTTAAAGGTGTTAAATTCCATAAGTAATTCCAATTATGATTCAATTTTTCAGTTGGGTGAAAAATCCAACTCAAAAACGTTAGGTTTATATTGGTCAAGCGCCAAAGATACTTTAATGTATAACATCTCGGTTTCATTAAGGTGCGACAAGTTTACGAAAAGGTCTATATTGTCCAACATTGTACAAATTTATGACCCATTGGGTCTTATAAGTCCTACTGTTATTGTAGCAAAAATTATGATTCAAAATCTATGGTTAATAAATCTATCTTGGGATAAAAAAATTCCTGCAGACATGCTCTCTGATTGGTTGCGATTTCGAGAACAATTAGTAAAATTAAATTTATTATCAATTCCTAGACACGTTTAAGTCACTCAATTACAACGACTTGAACTTCACGGGTTCGCAGATGCATCTACAGATGCGTACGGTGCTTGCATCTATTTTCGCAGTATAGATGCAACGGGGGAGGTGAAGACTTCGTTATTATGTGCAAAATCAAAGGTTAGTCCTTTAAAATCGCTAACAATTTCAAGGTTCGAACTTTGTGCAGCTTTGCTATTATCTCAATTTGTAAATAAAACTATTTCATCAATTAAATTACAAATAAATAAAACATTTCTCTGGTCAGATTCAAGTATGGCATTATGTTGGATAAAAACTCCACCAAGTAAGTTACAAGTATTTGTAAGCAATAGAGTATCGCAAATCAAAGAATTATCTCATTCAGATGATATTCGTACAAAAGACAATCCAGCAGATCTGGTTTCAAGGGGCATATATCCAGAAAATTTAGTTAATTCAAATCTTTGGTGGTATGGTCCTACATGGTTGAAAGATGATGAGTCATCTTGGCCTGAATCAATTGTTTCCTTTCCAGAATAAATACCAGAGTCAAAAAAGCCTAAGGTATTTTTGATAATTCAAAATATTTCAATTATACAGTTTACTAGGTTTTCCAATTTTAATCGACTTGTGAGATCAGTAGCTTATTCGATTTATAAACAATTGTAAGTCAAAGACTGGGTTATCAGGCAATTTAACGCTTGAGGAAGGCGAACAAGCTAAAATAAAAATACTTAAAATTTCACAATTAGAATCCTTTTCTAAAGAAATTAAGGATTTAAACAAAAATTCATTAGGTTCAAAAAATAAGCAATGTCAATTAAATTCATTTATTGACAAACAGGGTTTACTTTGCGCAGGCGGAAGATTGTCGAATTCTGATTATGCCTACAATAAAAAGTTTCCAATTATTTTATGTTCAAAACATAGAGTTACAAAATTAATATTTGACTATGAGCACCAACATTTATTACATGCTTGTCCACAATTATTACTAGCTCAATAAGAAATGACTATTGGCCAATCTCGGGTCGTAATCTGGCAAAAAAAACTGTTCGTTCTTGTGTAAAATGTTGTAGATTTAATTCTACTCAATTAAACCAAATTATGGGAGATTTACCAAAAAGTCGTATAAGTCAAAATTACCCATTCAATATTACCGATGTAGACTATGCAGGTCCCTTTACTATTAAGGATAGAAAAGGTCGCGGTTCTAAAACTTCTAAATGTTATGCTTGCATATTTATTTGCTTTGCAACCAAAGCAATTCATATTGAACTTGTTTCTGAACTCACAAGTGATGCCTTCATAGCTACATTTCGTCGCTTTGTTAGTAGGCGCGGTAAGCCAGCTGAAATTTACAGTGATAACGGCACCAATTTTGTCGGTGCAGATCGGAAATTGCGAGAATTGGGTGAATTTATAAGTGTTAATGTTCCCAACTTAAATAATTCGTTTTTAAACGAAGGTATGAAATGGCATTTCATACCTTCACGTTCGCCCCTTTTTTGTTGGGTTGTGGGAGGCCGGGGTTAAGTCAACTAAATCTCACTTAAGGTATTGGGTAATGCTTTGCTTACCTTTGAAGAGTTTTGCACTGTTTTGACTCAAGTTGAGAGCATACTTAATTCTCGTCCTTTGTATCCTATGTCCAATGACCCTAATGATTGTCGACCTCTCACTCCTGCTCATTTTTTAATTGGACGACCGTTCACATCATTACCAGAAAAAAAACGTTGAAGACTTGCCTGTGACTCGTTTATCCCGTTTCGAGTATTTACAGCAAATTTGCCAACACTTTTGGACTAAGTAGTTCAAAGAGTACATCACTGAATTGCAACAAAGATCCAAGTGGAAACAACAAGTGAATATTACCATAGGTTCAATGGTATTAATCAAGGAGGACAATCTTCCACCAGGAAAATGGCAACTAGGAAGAATCATAGAAACATTTCTGGGCCCCGACGGCCAAGTTAGAGTTGTATCCATCAAAACAATTAGTGGCACCTTCAAACGTGCAATTACAAAACTATGTGTACTCCCAACCAAAGACTTTTGAAATGATATTTCATGGCGTGGAGAATGTTCGGACTTTATTTAAAGTCCAAGATTAAATTTTGAATATTCCCGCGTGGAAGTGCCCGTCGACTGACGACACATCCGGAAACCACAGCCATCCCCAATCATTACAAACTAAAAGAACGAAGCAGATCGCAGCAACGATTGACAATTAAAAGTTTTTACATAGTTTAAATTTTGTTTGTATTCAAAATTATACGAAATACAGTCCACTAAAGTGCAAGCAAGTTTGATTGACATCCTAAACCAGAGGTAACACTTCGTGTATACAAGTATAGTATAGCAGAGTTATTGATAATAAAGTACGCATCGCAATGGGACGGGTCGCGTCGGGAGCGCGCTCGAGCGCCGGCTCACAAAATCAAATGTCATTAATCGTTTAATTAAGAATCCATTTTTTTTCGTTTTTCATTCCCCATATATATATATGGGTCATTCTCAAATTACAGGCAGATTTGGGTACTAAAATTTAAAAATTATAAATTACTTTTAATATTATCTATAGCCAAGTGGATCTGTTAAACCTGTGTTGCTCTGTGTAATATTCATAGTTGTCAAGCTATATATTCTTTATTATTACAAAAAACAAGAAAAAACTATTTTCTTTGTCCACGGACGTGACAAGGTGAACCACGGACATGATCTTTAATAAATATGATCAATTTTGTATATTAAATAATATTAGACATACATATATTTGTAACCTGGTAGACATATATATATATATATATATATATATTTGTAACCTGGTACAGCAAACATAATATATTAAATATAATATATTCGAGGGGTCAACCACCCAAAGGGAAAACGTCCAGGGATTCCCATGTATTCCCATTATATTTTATTGTATTCCTATGTATTTCCATTGTATTCCTATGGTATTCTCCCTCTAAAATGTCCAGGGATTCCCAGGTGTGGGTGACCCCTCGAATATATTATATCTAAAACAAATTAGAAAAAGTACTTAAGTTATTTATAAAAACATATTTATTTTTGTTCTCATTGTGTTTCGGATAACACAAAGCCATTTGAATATTTGATTCATCAATGACCGCAATCTCCTCTTCTATGGGAAACTCAAAGGACTTTTTTCCCGTTTTCTTAAAAAACTTCACTGTGTACTCTTTATTTGGATCAACAGATAAGATACGAGCAACATAATGACGGCAAATTTTTTTGCTTAATAATTTTACAACAATAAACGTATGTTTTTGATACTTCTGAAATATATTTGTTCTAATATTTCAAAGCGAGATATCCTCACTTGTGTCACTATCAGAGTCGTAGATATCTTTGTGCTGAAGACGTTGAGCTGGTAACAAGTCACGGACATCATTATTGCCTTTACTATTTTTTTTTATAAAAAATATTTCTTTTAAATTTCAGTTTGCCCAAATTATAATGTGTGCAAGAAGTTTAACAAGTCAGACAACTAAGTCTTCTAACAAAAATGGCAAGGGGGTCATTATAACGCCATACTATCTGGTGAATCTTTAAAGTTCCCTTAATTGAAGGAAGGTCATTTGAAGCAAATTTATCTATTTCTAGAAACTCTTCATCTGCAATCTTTAGAATGTTCATTCCTTTACACGCTTCCTTAAGTTTGATAACTAGTACTTCCAGGCTAGACAAATCTGTACTTCTTCCTACTAAACCATCTGCACTTCGCTTTAGGCATCCGCCGACACCATCTGGGGCACCCTTTCCATGCCCAGCTTCACTAAAATGCCAAAACATATTTTCGACGTTAAGAACTTTGCTTAAATATGAAGATGCTAGATAAAACATTGATTTATTTCGATATTGTGTGGAAGGTTCGTCGCTAGCAAAATGAATTGTTTTTAAATTTGGAACATTGTTCTTGATTTCCCCCAGCAAAGGGTTTAAATGGGCACAGATCGCAGCAGAATCATGTCTTAAACAATTAGAAAGGGTGCAGTATAAAACAGGTTTTATATTTTCACCATAATAGACAACAGACGTATGTAGACTTATTTGTTTCTTCGATGCTCCAAAGTGAGAAGCTTGAATTTCAGAAGCATATTTAAGTACATAATTTTCAGAGAAATCCATATGGACTAGTATCTGATAGTGATTTTTTGAATGAATCTAAAATAGCGTACTGATGATTTATATTACACACATGTTGCATAAATGGTGTTAAAGTGGTTTTGAATATTTTAATTAGTTCTACTGCTGAACATTTTCTCGTATCTTTGACTGTCTTTGAACATATTTTTGTTTTGCCTTTAATATTGATTTCTTCTTTCTGAATAGCCCATGTTTGATAGGATATTTGCTCATTTTCGTCATAAAAATTAAGATGTACGTTTTTATCTTTTATCAAATATTACATGTTCTTTCCAAACAAATTTCTTTTGGAGACTCACCACAGCAGATAGTTTTCAGTACGTCAGTTATTGTTGACTCATTTATAATGGCATGTCTTTTTAAGCATTCAACAATAAGTAACATATTTGCATCTTGTTTGCATAAACACGTTTCTCTATCTTTATGATTTGGAGATAAAACCCAAAATGGCCGAAACTTGCAAAATGTGGCATAACTAATTTTTTTAAGATCTGGATGAGAAGTAACAAACTTTTTATGAAGATTTAATAAAGCATCATTTAATAACCTGTTTTGTTTTTTTTTCTTTTTTGTTTGGTTATTGTTTTTTTTTCCTGGCGGTTAGTCTACTGTTTTCATCTTTTTCTAAAAAGGCTGTTACTTTTATTTTCACAATTAATACTTTTTCTTCGGTCGTTCGCTTGCATTATCGCTTGTTTAATATTGATGAAGTTAACCTGCCGATATGAGTAAAAAACTTATATTTTTTAATAACTTCACCATTAAGCATAGAGAGAAAATAATGTTTGTTTTTAACTTTCGTTTCGCGAGAATAGTTTTGCTTTATTTGCTCTCCAATAACTTTAGCAAATAGGAGTTTTTTTCTAATATTTAAGGGACGGAATACTCTGTCAACATTTTTGTGACTTTAGAATTTGGACTTTGAGATAATGTAAGGTTACGCTGATTTGATCTGCTTATTTGTTTTTTGTATTTGTTCACAGATTTTTTAAGAGTATTAACTACCTTTTCGAAATCTTTAATTTTCTGTTTCATTATGTTTCTGTTTTTTCTTGCAATTTTTTTTCCTCTTTCCTGAGGAGTACTATTTCATCTACTATTTTCACTCGGCCCTGGCAAATGTTGCAAAACCATTTGAGGACTTTTTGTTGGAGTTGTCTCCAAAAAGTTACTTTCAAATTCTGCATCTCTTTTGGCAGCTCTTTTTCTGTCCCTATACCGCTTAGAACTTTTTATCCATTCTTTTCGCATTTTTATATGATCTCGTTCACTCCACTCATGAATAGGACGTCGGCTTTTTTTCTTTCTTTCTATTTCTTTCTTTTTCTCTTCGGCATAGCGAACAGGGTTATTTTTTAACTTCTCTCTTGCTCTTCGCATACTCAATTTCTTTGTTTCTCTTTTTTTCTCCAACTCTCGGTTACTAAGTTTCTTAATTTTAGCCATTTGAAACCTAAAAAGAAAAATATAAACTTTGCTACTAGGCCTCGTAAAAATATTTATTTTTCGTAAAACCAAATCCATGGATATGTTGTCCACGGACTCACGTCCGTGGACATTTAGGTTCCACGGACATTATGTCCACGGACATGAGGAACCTCATAGTTTTGGCGGGTTAAAAATTATGCATATGAGGTTAGAGAATGCTACATTAGCGACTAAACCTAATTTGCTCTATTTGGTTTAGTATCGTAGACTGAAAACTAAAAAATATTTTTTTCCTACCTTTTTTGTAGATCCACGGACGTAATATAAGTAAATGACCAACACTGATTGACTAAACACTTTCCCAAATATTATCAAAATGTTTTTTTAAATTCATTCAATAAAACACTGACAGTTCTATAGCTTTAGGACAGGTCCGTCACCTAGCATAAATGTTTGCAACAATAGCTTTCGCGCTAATTTTTGAATTTTTAAGATTAATCCACGGACATGACTATTATTCTGTGACAGGTTTTTAAACGATATACAATATGAAACTCCTCAAGATGTTGTTAATGGCTTTGCTGATTATTTTGGTATTGTTTATTCTGTCAGTGATGACAATACTGCTTTGACTCCTGAGTTTACATTTAATTCAGATATAAATATTACTGCATTTTCTGAGGAGCTTATATTACGAAGTATGTCTAAACTAAAAAACAATTATTCATGTGGTGTTGACCTCATCCCAAACTTCTTAATAAAAGATTGCTCGTTAATATTTGCATATCCTCTCTTAATATTGTTCAATTTGATTTTGTCAACGTCTACTTTTCCAGATTTATGGAAAATAACCAGAGTTTGCCCTATTTTATAATCAGGCAATCCTAGCGATATTAAAAACTATAGACCTATAGCTATTCTGTCTAATTTTGCGAAAGTCTTTGAATCTTCCATGTATACCTGCATCTACAATGAGGTAAGTAAACTAATATCCACGCAGCAGCATGGATTTATGAATAAACGCTCGACTGTATCCAACTTAGCTGAATTCACGCAATTTGTTTCAGAACAACTTGACAAAAAACTTCAAGTAGATGTTATATACACGGATTTTTCTAAGGCCTTTGACAGGGTCGATCACCAAATTCTGCTTAATAAGTTACACTTTTTTGGTTTTAGTCACTTCCTTATTAATTTGTTTTATTCATATTTGTGTGAGCGAAAATTATCTGTTTCTTATAATGGCTACAACTCCGATTATTTCTATGCGAGCAGTGGAGTACCACACGGCTCTAACTTGGGTCCGCTTTTGTTCATTTTATTTATTAATGACTTGTCATTAAAACTTAATTGTAATCATCTACTGTTTGCTGATGACCTAAAAATATTAACCAGTATTTCCAGTTATACAGATTGCGAACTCTTTCAGGATCAGTTAAGCATTATTTTAAGATGGTGCAAAGTTAACAAACTCGACCTAAACATTTCTAAATGCAAAATCTGTACCTTTAGTCTTAAAAATACGCACATCATATTTAATTACACTTTAGATATTACTTCTCTTCCTCGCTGTCATGAAATTCGTGACCTTGGTGTACTCTTTGATAATAAGCTTTCTTTTACATCCCACATTAATAATACTGTGCAATCTGCTTTAAAGCTCCTGGGTTTTATAAGTCAGAATTCTACCAATTTTTGTAACATCGCAGCACTAAAATCAATGTATTTTTATCTTGTTAGAACAAAGCTCGAATATTGCTCACTTATTTGGTACCCGTATTATAACGTACATATTGACTCAATTGAAAAAGTACAAAGAAGATTCCTTAAACTTCTCTCCTACAGAGTTGACCATATTTATCCTGCTAGTTTTAATTTTGATACCCTACATGTTAGACGAATAGTGACAAGTTTAAAATTTCTGTGGAAACTTTTTAATTACCAAATTGATTCTTGTCATTTATTGAGTCTCTTAAATATTTTAGTGCCACGTTTGGAATCTCGTGGAAGTAAAACATTTTATTATAGTTCCTCAAGAACTAACGTGCTTTTGAAATCTCCTGTTCATGTTATGTGTGGTAATTATAATTGTATAGGTAACCAGTGCGATTTCTTTAATTTAAACATTAAGGAAATTACGTCCAGAGCTCATGATTTTTTTTTCTCGGTCAAAATAATTTGGAATTTTAATTTTTATTTAATTTATATTATTCATGATATTATTTTTTATTATGTTTTTTTAACAAAATATTTAGTTCATCTTTTTTCTTTTATAATTTTTTTATAAAATGTTACATGTTGTGTACTTTGTTGTGTATTCTGTTGGGCAATAAATTATTATTATTATTATTATTATTATTATTATTATTATTATGTATTTATAGGTTTTTAAATATTTAATTAAATTATTTTTTCTTATCCACAGATCAGCTAAAATAAACTTATCGTGTGAATGGTTACAAAAAAATATTGTTATATTATTTTTAGTGTATTTTTTGGAAACATTAAAATTTAATGTATTTAGTTGTGACCGTCCACGTGGAGGGAAAAACCCCTAAAATATATTTATATTTTTTATAATAGGGTAATTCTTGTTTGAAGCACAGTGTTTTCTAAATATTTATGTCAAAAAGAGAATAAAAAAAGCAAAACTTTCTACTAAAATATCCCATATTGCCTAGTAAATGAAATATAGAAAATAAAATCGGACACATAATCATTAGCGACTACTTTTCACGATGCTCTGACTATTTATAAACGTTTGCGATAAGATGGCATGCGCGACGGCGGGACTTCCCCTAAAGTTTTTCGGGGACGTCCAACGCGAATAGCGAATCGTAAATATAAAAATATGGAGCATCGCGTCACTAAACTCGTTGTCAGTTTATTATTTGTTTTAATTTAGACGGTAAGTATTGTAATTTAACAAAAATACCTACTTTAAAATGGCTGGAAACCTCAACACGATTTTTGGGAAAAATATGATTTTCAACAAGTTAAGGCTGACGGAAGAAACTCAAGTTTGTAATTATTGTATCAAAATTTTAAAAAATACTGCTAAGAAAAGACTTAAGAGGACACCGGAATGTTTGCAGAAAAAGAAAAGCTGAAAATTTAAGTGAAATTTTGTCAAATTTAGATGACACAGTGAAAGCTAGTGAGGATGAGGAAGAAAATAAAATTCCATTAGACAAAGTAGCAAGGCTAGTGAAAAAAGAAAACCAAAAAGTTGGGTTTTTGGACTAGGTGTGTGAAGGTGATCAAAATCAACCAAAACCAGTACGTTACTATAATAATTTTCCATTCGCGACTAGTTTCGATCGTTCTTGACCATCATCAGACAAAGTTACAGTTAATAATATTTCATTTTTTAGTTTAACATTTAAAAAGTTAAAAAAAAATTGAGACAATAAACAATAGAATTAAAAAAGGGTACTACAAAATCATTGTTTAAAATTCAAGTTAAAAATAAATAATTTAAATATAATATATATTATATTAATTAAAGCTTTTTACATTTAACACATATATTATAAATATGTTGATGTATCATGAGTTGCATATTATATGTAATTTTAATTGTTTAAATGAATGACCGAAAGTAGTCGTGAATGTAAAATTATTATAGCAAGGAAATATAGAATTATTTATTACATTTTAAACATTAAACATTAATTTTATGCATTTTGTAGTGTAGAAAATAGGTTGGTGTAAAAAATACATATTCTACGCGTAGAATTTACAGTAGAATATGTATAATTTTCTACCTACCCATCCCTGCTGGTGACAGCAGTGAAAGTGTAGAACAAAATAATATATTTACAAAATTTAATGCCTGTGAGTCCGAAATAGCCACAGAGTTTTCCAAAATAAAAGCACATATCTCAAATTTGTCTATTGAAATGGACAATCTGCAGCTATTAGATAACAATTCAGCGATACTATTTCACGGTGTACCTGAAAAGGAAGGCGAAAATGACCTAAATGAAATTATTTAAATAATTAAAGATGTTGTGAAAAAAAATTGTTAAAACAAAAATCTTCGATACATTCAGAATGGGCAAAAAGTGAATAACAATTCCCGGGTGTTAAATGTCTCAATAAAATACGATTGCTGGTTTTTACTATTTTTTTTACTGTGTTTTGCATCCTTAGTACGATATTATCATGTCGCTGAATAATTAAATCAAGGATCAAATGAAAATTAGTTCTTGAAAAACATTAAAACGCATTATGAGGGATATTCTTGATTTTTTTAGTTTGCTTGTGTTTTTCAAAGTTTTTTTCCATAAGTTATACCTACATACCTACCCCTATCTTACCCAGGTAACTTTAATTCTTTCTTTAAATGATACCAATGCTAGACTTTGCTACAGCTACGGAAATTAACATCTCCAAATCAACCCTTCGCATAACGGGAGGCAAGGGTGGTTTTTGGAGGCGGAGGAGTGACTGTTTGGGGTGGAATGGCGATGAATGGAAAGAGTGAATGCTAAGAGATATAGAGATTTTTTTGTTAGTGATATCGTGGTCCCTTATGCTCAAAATATTGCCAATAATGCCCGTCTGCACCGCGCCAATATCGTAAATGAGTATTTAAGGGACCACCATATTGAGAGAATAAATTGGCCACCTTTGTCTCCGGATATGAATCCTATTGTGTATGAAGATGAAAGAGAGGGAAGGACGCATGGAAAATTTTGATGAATTGGTAAATGCTATTCAGGAAGAATGGGATACCCCAGGAATTTATAAAGAACTTGGTCGAGGCCAAGGAGGGTTAACGAATTATTAAGGGTTAGGTGAGGGCCAACGAAATATTAAAAGTTATTTTTGTTATTGTTTGTTACATTTTTTCGCATAAAATTTTCCAATATGAACAAACAATTTTTTATTTAACTTTATTACAAATTAGGTAGGTACTTATCAGTGATAAGTTATCACTAGTGCGCAATGTAAGTAAAACTTATGTAATATTAATAATATTCTAACCACTCAAACAAATTTCAGTAATTTCGCCCAAAAAATGAAATCGCCAAATGCCATTTTATTAAGACATTTAACAGCCGGGAATTCTTTTCGAATTTTGATTCTTGGTGATTTTGGTTTTATCTTAAACTTAAATTTGACAACTGAATCACAATCAGGAGGTCAAAATTATAAAGAAAACATGTCAAGAACGTAAATATCGGTTCAGGTTTAGTTTTCGCAAATTTTCACCAAAATGTCATTTTGAAAAAGTGGTCTTTGGTTAGGCCCTCTGAAAATAATGGAAGTTGCTTGTCGCTTGTTCAGAATTATTCAAGGAACAAACAACATTTTATCTTCTTGTTCTTAAAAAGACTGAGTGTATTGCCTACCAAAAACCCTTAAATGTACTCTTTTGGAAAAAAAATCATATTTTCGTTGCTAAGATTCCAATTCGAAAAATTTAAAATCTTTTTCAAGGTAAGACATAATACTTTATTATTTCAAAGTAAAAACGAGAAAAAATATTTCTTTTTTCAAACGGGACTTGGATGAAGTTATTGAAATTTTTCACCGTTTTACATATCACCCTGTACGAAATTTACTTGAAGAACCTGAGCTTCATATCTATAGCATGAATTGCCAGAGGATGGTGCTAGTAGACATTACAGACCAAAATAAAATCGTTTAAGAAACAAAAAAGTTATGTCGTTTTGAAAAAGGACGAACTTATTGGTAGCGACACATTAAGTGGTGCGCAGTTTAGTTAAATTAATTTATTAAATTAAAACTTGCAATCCTAGTTACACTTTGCATTAATTCTGTTTATTTTCTTATAATTAAATCGTTTATATTTTTGTTGAATATAATAGTTTTGTAATAAATTGTATAAATAATATCTTTTTAGTATCTGAATTTATATCATTTTGTTTTAATTTTATTTTGTAATTCATGAAACTTTGCAAAGTAACTTTATTGCAAATGAAATTGCATAATGACATTTATTTGTTTTTCTTTACAAGGATAGGTATCTTTTAAAATTAACTTTTGGTTTGTTTGTTTGTTTTTGTAAGTTTTCTCATACTGAATTACTGCACATATTTTGTATTGTTTCTACATAGGCATTAGTATATCATTTTTATTTGAATATTTTTTTTTCTCGCTTCTTTATTGCATTTTTTGTTGTTATTTTTATTTTTAATAATGAGTACGTATAAGCTAAGGTGTGCCCATTTAAATGTAAGGTCAATTATGAAAAATTTTGTCGATTTTCAGAACCTTTTATTCAATGCAAAATATGATCTATTTGGAATTTCGGAAACTTGGTTAACGAATAAAAATGTTCAAAAAGTACAAATTGAAGGTTATAGTATAGAGATGGAAGAGGTGGTGGAATTAGGATATATGTTAGAGTAGGGTTGGATTATTCTGTGGTTTAAACATCTGGTAATATAAAATAGGTATGTATATCAATAAAAAATAAATTTGATTATCTTATATGTTACCGTTCGCCTGGTTTAAATTATAAATTGTTTTAAACGAACTTGAAAATACTTTTCTACAAATTCTTTCTATGTTAAATAAGCAAATTAAAGCAACCTTGTTTTCTCGGGATTCTCTGGGTTTGTCTAATTTTAACTTTGGTTGTCAGATTTTTTTAGAGCTTTGGATCGTGACTCTGGAAACAGAATTCAAAGGTCCAAAATTCTTGCTTGCGTTTGATTTTTGGAATACGTAAATATGATCATGTTTCACATAAACTCAGAGAACTTGGCTGGTTAAACATGCATTTAATTTAATTTAATTTAATTTAATTTAATTTAATTTAATTTAATTTAATTTAATTTAATTTAATTTAATTTAATTTAATTTAATTTAATTTAATTTAATTTAATTTAATTTAATTTAATTTAATTTAATTTAATTTAATTTAATTTAATTTAATTTAATTTAATTTAATTTAATTTAATTTAATTTAATTTAATTTAATTTAATTTAATTTAATTTAATTTAATTTAATTTAATTTAATTTAATTTAATTTAATTTAATTTAATTTAATTTAATTTAATTTAATTTAATTTAATTTAATTTAATTTAATTTAATTTAATTTAATTTAATTTAATTTAATTTAATTTAATTTAATTTAATTTAATTTAATTTAATTTAATTTAATTTAATTTAATTTAATTTAATTTAATTTAATTTAATTTAATTTAATTTAATTTAATTTAATTTAATTTAATTTAATTTAATTTAATTTAATTTAATTTAATTTAATTTAATTTAATTTAATTTAATTTAATTTAATTTAATTTAATTTAATTTAATTTAATTTAATTTAATTTAATTATTTATATAATTATAATATACACTGGCGGCAACAATTAGGGGATATTGGTAAATTTCAAGTATCCAATATTTTGCTCATGGTTGTAATACTATAATTTAAACCAACCTTATAAATGTGTATTATACACAAACAATTATTATGCTTTCTTTATTCATGCAGCAAAAAATATTTTTTTTATTCTAAGCAAATTCTCATGTTTTTTTATTTCAGTAGTAAACATCGTTTTGTTCACTTTAAACGTGTTTAATAATCATTAATTATAATTAATTATTTTAAATTTACAATGCCCTTAAGACATTTAATACCTGCCGACGCAAATAGAGCCCTTGGAATGTTACAAGCAGGTATGCGTCAAGTGGATGTTGCTCAGCAGCTAGGAACGTCCCAAAGTGTTATTAGCAGACTCTGGAGAAGATTCACTGATACCGGATCGACAGCTAGAAGACGTGGACAGGGCCGTAGAAGAAGTACGACCCGACGACAAGACCGGTATCTCGAATTAACAGTTCGACGGAACCCCACAATTTCGGCAACTCAACTTCGGCAGCAACTTCAAGACGCCGCTGGAGCCCTTGTGTCAGTGAGAACTGTAAGAAATCGTTTATATGGCTTTGGATTGAGGGCTCGACGGCCATTTAGAGGTGTATCTCTTACACAAAGGCACAGGAGGCAGCGTCAACAGTGGGCTCGTCAAAGAAGAAACTGGGATGTAGAGTGGAATTCTGTGCTGTTCTCTGATGAGTCGCGTTTTGGTCTACACAGTGACTCAAGACGCATTCGAGTATGGAGGAATAATAGAACAGCCAGGCACAGAAGTTACGTGCAGGAAATCTATCCCTTTAGAGGTGGCACTGTAATGGTTTGGGCAGGAATCGCATTGGGGCGCCGTACACGACTTTATGTTTGTGAAAATAATATGACGGGAGTAGTGTATGCGCGTGACATTATTCAGAACATTGTAGCGCCAATTCGTCAAGACGTTGGAGAAAATTTCATGTTTTTAGACGACAATGCTCCTCCCCACAGAACGCTTGAGGTACGAAGAGCGTTACAAAACTTGGAGATTGAACATGTTATGCTGCCTGCTCACTCTCCTGACCTGAATCCAATTGAACATGCATGGGATATGCTCCAGAGAGCACTAAATGACCACAATCCTCCACCTCAAACAAGGAATGATTTAAGGAGAATTTTACCACAATTATGGGAAAATCTTCCTCAGGATCAGTTAGATAACTTAATTCTTAGCATGCCAAGAAGAGTAGCTGAAGTATTGGAAGTGCACGGATCTCACACACATTATTAATGTTTAATATTTAATGCTCAATGTTTACATAAAAATAATATTAATTTTTTTACAGCAAAATTAAAATATTCCTTTGTTAAAATTTTTGTTTTTATTTCTTAAAAACCCCGAATTATTATAATATATCAAATTTAATAAGCCCCATAAATGATTAATATAAAATATTGTAATATCCTCTAATTTTTGCCGCCAGTGTATATATATATATATATATATATATATATATATATATATATATATATATATATATATACACGTATTCATATAAAGGTGAGATCCTGATAAACCCTAGGCAACCTGAGATCCACTTAAAATATAGCATATTAGAAAAAACCAATAATACAAAATTAACTAAAACAATATTGTTAGCAAGTACACCAACAGAGGGGAAACATTTTTTGCAATTAAATAATACACCAAGTATATAACACAACACGAGATCCTTTAAAAAGTTAGTGATAGACGAGATCCGCCCTTGTATAAGTTGATATTATAACATTAAGCTGAGGTCCAACAGTGTTGCCAGTGTTTATTCTGTCACTGGAGGATATTTTTATGGCGTTGCCGCCTAACCATGAGTCAACAGTGATATGATATCGCCCCAACAACTAGATAACTTGAAACTCGAGTTTTGAGAAAATCCACTTTAAAGATTTAAAACGCAAAAAAATTACAGCTGTTAAGTAATCAGATAATATCATAGATGTTAAATATTTTTGATTACTTAACAGCTGTAATTTGTTTCGTTTTAAATCTTTAAAGTGGATTTTCTCAAAACTATAAATTTCAAGTTATCTAGTTGTTGAACTAAGGGGACGATATGACTTCTGATTTCCAAACTGTTCGATTAATAAAGTATTTGTCTTTTTTAATTCTAAATAGGTACTACAATTTTAAAGTTACAAATTGGATTTTCAAATGGACTTTTACATTTTAAATAAAACCACAAACAAATAAAAAGTGGCTTGCGTTTTCCGTTTGTTATTTCAAGCAAATAATTTTCTTCGTTATATGTTTAAATAATTTCGCGATCGTCAAAAAAATATATTTTTTCACATTTTTTACACTTGATATTGTTATACAGGGTGTCTGGAAAAAAGAGGCCAATCCTTTAACCATATATTCCTTGAGTTAAAACAATTACACTTTTATAATACCATTTTTTAATTTACAGCTTCATGTTCGATATACAGGGCGATAAAGTTTGAAATTTAAAATTGATTTATTTTAATAATTCGAGTAATTGATAAAATATTAAGTTCAAATTCGGTACACTACTTCAACATAAAAAGTTGAGGACAACAAAACAAAAAACAATTGTCAAAAAATCAAAATAGGGTGGTACAGTACTCACTGACCCCCACTCTTTTTAGTACGTGCGCCAGTGACTTCCAAACGGTATTTTTTCAGGTAGGTAATCACTTATTGTTGATATTTTTTGTCTCTTATAAATTTTTATGGATTTTCATACCAATTCCAGTGACCCATTCGAGTTAATAACAAGGGCTTTCTATACTATAAAGATAATAAAATCCCCAAGTACAATTCTGCCGTGCTTAATGAAAACGCCGTAACCAACAATTGTGCGATTTTTGTTTTACGGCATTTTCTACTAGAAAACGTCATCCTGCGTCTATCCCCGGTACTCAAAAAACCGTATCTATATATATACGGTTTTTTGAGTACCGGGGATAGACGCAGGATGAATTGTTCTAGTAGAAAATGCCGTAAAACAAAAATCGCACAATTGTTGGTTACGGCGTTTTCATTAAGCACGGCAGAATTGCACAACAAACTTATTTTGTCTTTATAAACTGATCTTTTAACAATAAAGTCCCTGTGTAGAAATTAAATTGATTTAAAAACCCTATTCGTGAAACCGTAAGCAAAAGTCGACGCCATACCAACCATAATTGGGTTGGATGTATACATCTGAAGATTTTGCAAATAATCGCTGCAGTAAAACTGGAGGATCAGAGTGTAAAACAATAAATATAAAGTTTCAAAAATTTTTTTGTACTGCTTAATTACACAATTTCATGTACATGTACATGTACATTAAAAATTACCTGGATGCGGTCTGGATGGGTTGATCGTATCTTTGTAGACCAAAAAGTTATGACCATTTGAATGACTCGTTCGCGTAATCTGTATTACCATACTTCGCCTTTCACCAATAAGTAATATAATTTTTGTTTTATTTTTATTCAAAAATACAAGAACGTCAAACGGCAAACAACTTTATTGGAATTCGCAAATTCCAAACAATTTGAAGTAAATTATTTGGATTTGACATAGAAAAATTAAAAAAACGAAAAATCCTATACTTTGTTATCTATGTCGATCAATCCAACAGTTCTTTGTTTTGGGGAGGGAATAAATCCAAAATCTGCCAGAGAAGTGGTTACTCTACTAGGTTTAAAGATGTTAAATACACTGGGTATCCTTGATGTTTACATGGAAAATGTTGTTGTTCTACAAAATGACCCAAGCAATATTCCTGGAGAAAGCATAAGTGATATTTTAAGCCCTGACCCTGTCAAAAAAATGAAGTAATCAAGGCAAAACTGATTTAGATTTAATTTTTTACCAAATGTGATTTAATATCATATAATATTAACCTTTGTTAGAAATATAAACTAAAATAAAAAAATATTTAAAATGGAAAATAGATATTTATAATATAATATTAGAATTCTACTAGAAAACTACCCAAAAAAATCATTTATAAAAATATTCTTATATATTTAAAAATATTATTTATATTAACACTCTACTATTATGCTTAAATACTTGATTTACCGTTTTAGTTGCAATAGTTCGTGTGAATTTGTTTACCTTCTTGAATTCAAAACTTTTTATTTAAAATAAAATTTAATATTTAAATTGATTGTTATTATTTTGAAAATATTTTTAAATTATTTTTAAAAGGAATTATTTGCTGTTAATTAAATGATTATTTTTACAAAATAAGTCATATTTTTCATATAACCATATAAAAATACGATAAAACGTAAAATTTTTATGTAAAATATTAATAAATGCGACTTTTCTGGATGTTTTATTGGTTATAAAAATTTAGCATTTGATCATCAATTATAATTTTCCTTAAAAAAACATTTAAATAAATATTAATGGCAAAGTAATACAGATTAGGTACGCCAACGAGACAAACTTTAAACGGCCATAGCTTTTAAAGTCGAGCAAACTTTTTAAAATCCTTTGGGGGTTTTGAGTTTTGGTATCCTAGTTGTGTTTTATAAAGTTTTGCCTTTTTTAATTTAAAATACTTCAATATTAAACTTATTAAAAAATAAAATGTGTTTTGCATTTTTTGTTTGTTAATTTAAGCACGTTATGTTAAACAAGATATCGGCCAGACTTCTCTGTAACTATCGGTCCGATAAACCTTTCGCGCCTAAATTTTTAATAAATAATTTAATTTTTTAATGAATAATTGTTTATTTAAGCAAACTGTTTATTTACTGGTGTTTGTTTAAATATAATATATTTTCGAATAATATTGTCTTTTCTAATATTTTCAGTTTTATATTTTTATGTACTATTAATAATAATATAAATAATATTATTTATTTTTTAATATTGTCATTTTTATATTTTTATGTAATAATATTTAAATTAAGTTTTTATTTTGTAATACTTAAATATGGTCACCATATAAATACCTATATGTTATTATTTTTTTATATAAATATATTATTTTATATAAATATTTCTTTTTAATAAAATATGCTTAAACCTATTTGTTCTTGAATTTTTTTTAACCTAAAATTTATACAAAAAAATTGTTTTGTTTGGTAAGTATAATGCAGGGGTGTCAGAAAAACTTGATTGATGAATTTATTCTAAGACAATTACAAACAGCCTTTGTTAGTATAACACAAAAATTAGTCTTATAATTGAATTAGATAAGAGAATATTATTAAGATTTTGAGGTGGGGAATGGTTTTAATATTATTGCATGTATCATGACGATGTGGAAGTATGAATCTTATAAAAATGTTTTTTAATAATATTATTTTTTAATAAACAATAAAATATATTTTTATTTATTTATTTTACTGCTACAAATTGTAACTGTAATTTGTTTAATTTACGATAAAAAAAACAAAAATTTCTGTTAAACATGTTTATTAACTTCGTTGTAAAAAATATTACAAAACATGGAAGTGTTGATAATAATTATTACAAATTATTATAATATTTGAATCGGTGAGAATAAGAACAGTACAAGTCGAAAAATTTTATTTTAACAACTCATTTTCTAAAATCAATTTAAAAGTTTAAAATGCATTTTTGTGGGAAAATATAAATCATTTTACAAAATATGATTATTATATTTTATAAAATAATTGAAATATTCCCACAAAAATATATGTTGAACTATAAAACGGAAGAAGTCCAAAAGCTAAAATTTTGACAAATTATTTCATAAAATACGTTTTATAGTTCAAAATATATTTTTGTGGGAATATTTCAATTATTTTATAAAATATAATAATCATATTTTGTAAAATGATTGATATCTTATCACAAAAATGCATTTTAAACTTTTAAATTGATTTTTCTCACCGATTCAATTATTACAACAAATTTAAAAACATTAAAATGGGTACATTAAAAATTGGTTAAAAATATAAAATTGAATTTAAAAATTACACAATGCAGGTTCCCGTGTATACCCTCTGGCATGACATTGGGCCCACAAGGATCGCCTTCGTCTTCTTGGAATGTTTGTACAGAAACAATTTACTAAAAATTCCACTTTAATACCTCGCTCATTTGGATTACTTTTTACTTGCACACATCTTATTTCAGCTCCTTGGGGACATTTCCTTTTAAATTCTCTTTGCACAGCAGAAATATACTGACAACCAGTTTCATATTCGTTGTTATCTCGAGTAAATGTGGCAATCCACCGATGGGGGTTTCTTCCCGTCGTTGTCATTGCTTCAACCTCACCCAAGATGTACCCTGCCGGTGTTGCATCTTGAATAATTTCCCTTGCTTGGTCCATATGTCGTTGATCCACATTCTCGGTACACGGCAAATAATTAATGGCCAATGCAGGAAGAAACAAATAAAAAAACACGTAAAAACTCGTCACAGTCGACATCTAAAATAAAATGTTACTTATTGTTACTTATTTTGACACAACTTTTTCCTAATAATTAATGGATTTTTAAATTACAATTAGGTTATTTTTAAAGATTAAAAAAAGGACTGTGGTTTAAAAATATTACTAAATACAAATAAACTAATAAACTTGTAAACTTATTTTATTTAAGCATATGTATTATTATTTATTATTAAATTAAATTCACTTTCAAAAATAAAAAATATTTACAATTTAGAAGTTATGCTAATCCAATATTAAATTAAACACTTACCTTTTACAACGAAGCACAGAGTTAGAGATGTTTAACAGAAAAAAAAAGAAACGAGTCTTTACTCGCCCATTTTATAGCATCTGCGGCACAACGTTGCCACTTTGATAGGATCTCAGCTTATGCTTTATTTATCATTGCTGCAAAATGTTTTGGAGCGCCACCTTGCATGAAACGCTTAAAGTAAATTTATATAAGAAAGGAAAAAAATGTGAAAAATGAGATCCAGACAAAAATTGCTAAACAATCATATTTAACACCACTGATCACTCTGACAAAAATATACACACGATGCAAGATGAGATCCGAATTCGGATCCCGACTTTCCAAACGGATCTCATCTTGAACGAAAAATATCATAAACGGATCTCAGCTTGTGCAGATTATATATATATATATATATATATATATATATATATATATATATATATATATGTGTGTGTGTATATAAAGGGTGGGCCATCTATAAGTTGAATTTTAAAATACGTGCTATTAATGAAGCTTTCAACTTAAGCGCCATGAATTGTTGACAGTGGTTTAGTTTTAACCTTCCGATTACAAAATATGCACCGAATAAATTTGGATCAACGTTTCGAAATACTTAAAACTTACTTTGAATGTGACTGTGATCGCAGAGACGGCAAAAAAAATGCATTTGGAAGAAATGAGGCGCCGTCAAACCAAATTATTACAAATTTGATCAGAAATGGAATGCTGGTGGACATAAAACATGTTTCGCATGCTAGTCCTAGATGTACACCTGAATCAATCGCTGCTGTGGCCGAAAATGTACGCATGAACGCGTCATTGACGCGACATTTTCGTTGACTCGGCGTCAACATCAACTCGGCTCAGATCTCAACAACTCGGCCTTTCCCGTACCACTCTGAGGATGATTCTGCACAAATACCTTCGGATAAGGCGCATTTTTACCTCGGAGGTTATGTCAACAAGCAAAACTGTAGGATTTGGGCCACGGGTAATCCACACGTCGCCGTAACAAAGCCTATTCACCATTTAAAACAAAACATTCAAGCTCAAATTGCCTAAATAGAGCAGCAAACTTTTGACAAAGTGCTCGAAAATTGGTGTTCCAGGATGGGCTACTGCCGAGCCAGCTGAGGTGGCCACTTAAATAAAATCATTTTCCATACTTAATCGTAAGAAACATTGTATCAAATAAAGCAAAATACGTTGAAAAAAAATCAGTTTTTGTTGTTCTCATTGCTATTTTATAATTCAACATAAACATGGCCCACCCTTTATATACGGTGATTTTTCCGATTTTTATGGTGAATTTTGACTTTTTAAACGGGAAATTGACTTAAATTGCATTCTCGCGAATCAGCTCGGATTTCTAAAGAAACGGGAAAATGATTACGAAAGCATCCAAAACAATCCCCGCTACCAGTTTTTGTCGTGATTTGTGATAATACTTTCCGTTAAGCTCAATTTTATCCGTTTGGGTAATTAGTTTTTGCCCTGTTTTCTTTCATATTATGGTCTTCATCTAAGTTTTTAAAATTATTCTCACTCTTTTTTATTAATTTTTGTTGCTATAGGGTTTTTTTTTGTTTTTTATACTTGTAAATAATGTCTTAAGATTTTTAGGGTTGTTCTATATTTCTGTCATAATTTTATTTATCCATTCTTTTTTTTTTTTCGCCTTTCTAAATGTTCTATTTGGTTCTTGATTTTTTTCTCCTCCTGTTCTTAGCCATTCTAGTCTTGTTTTTCTTTTTCTTTTTACAACATTTTCAGACTTATAAATTTTTTATTTTTCCTAGAAAATGTGAAACAAATATTATACAGGCTGTCTCAACAAAACAACGAAGGACCAACTCAAAATAAGTTGATTTTGTTTAAAACTCTTCAATAGATTTTGATCATTTTTGGGAAATAAGTTTCAGTGTGTGTATTTATTGTTACCAAGATCAATTTCTGTTTAATCCTTTAAATATTTTTAAAACTAAATAAATAGTAACATTTTTTAGTATACATATTATTGCTTGAAAAAATTTAGCAATTTTTTTTATAATTAACCCTATCTCATGGAATATGAAAAAATAATTCCTTTGCAATTTCTTCTATACCTGGCCAAGATATCAGTCATCTATATTATATACGGGGTCCCAGAATACGTGGATAATTCCTCTGATACTTTTCTATATTTTTCCTTATAAAGTGGTGCCCTTAATAATATATTTATATTAAAACTTAAAGAACTTTACGAAATTAATTTTTTTTAAATTAATTCCATTTCGGCATATTAAGTAAGTTCGCGTTGGACAGACTAGCTTTAACACAATAATGGTAATGCAATTTATTTTATTTTTATTTAACGACATGAGAATAAAACAATGGTTAATTTTATCGATTTTATCGAGATAATTTGTGTAAAAATAACATTTTAAAAGTCCTAAATAGTAGTATTTGATGAATACCCAAAAGTTTTAAAATAAATAAATAAAAATTAAAAATAAACTAAATTTATAATCTCTAAATAAAGATTTTCACCTCATGTGCGATGGAGTTAAATTTGATTTATAACAAAATTATGCTATGTGCAATTTTTTTTTAATTTACAGTAAAAAATTATGTATTTATATAATTATTGTTAAAAAAATTCAATCAAATATTAAAACCAAAAAATATCTTTGGCTATTTTAAATATTTTGCTCCCTGTCCGACCGAAAAACTGATACACGGTTTCGTAACTACGATTTTGGTATGAAAGGCTGACAAAAAGTGGTCGCACTGGCCGCCTCTGATTGATAAGTGACAGGTCCACTAGACATCGCGCAAAAAATTTCTTTTACAGCAGTGAATGCCCCATCAAAATCCTTATAGTGACGTCAACCTTTTTTATGCTTGCATTCATTTAAATAACGCTGCATTCTTATCTTGCAATGTTCTTTGTATTAAGTTTAAAATATTTATAATTTCTGAATTTTAAATTGGTCTTAAATATGTATGTCTAAATTTATAATAGTTTTTTAAATTAATAATAAATTTAGGAAAATTATTTATTTTTTATTTTGGTACATATACATACAAATATAGACTCGCTTTGTTTTGTATACTTATATTGTATTATATTTATTTAATTGATATGACCTTTAGGTCATATATTGGCATAGTTGGTCTCAAAACCGATTTCAACAAAAAAAAAATATAAAATTTTTGAAACAAACATTTTTCAAAAAGTAGTTATATACTGGTTAAAATTAAAATCTTTTATAAAGCCCTTTCCGAGAAATATAATAAAATGGAATTTTTCTTTAAAATGATAACCCTCAAATTTAATATGTCAATGGCTATTATGATTTAATCTTATATTTGGGCTCAGTAAAGAGTAAAAATCACCCTTCAGGGGCGAAGAAACAAAAAAAAATATAAAATTTTTGAAACAAACATTTTTCAAAAAGTAGTTATATACTGGTTAAAATTAAAATCTTTTATAAAGCCCTTTCCGAGAAATATAATAAAATGGAATTTTTCTTTAAAATGATAACCCTCAAATTTAATATGTCAATGGCTATTATGATTTAATCTTATATTTGGGCTCAGTAAAGAGTAAAAATCACCCTTCAGGGGCGAAGAAATGGGGGCTAGTTTAAAGAAAAACACGCGTTGATTGCTACAACCCATGGCTTATGGGACATTTAATTAAAAGTATTTTGATTTAGATTACAAATTACAAATTAATATATTAAATATTTCAATTATTAACTGTAGGTCTTAAAAACTAAGAGAATCCAAAATATTTTAGAATTTTAAATTAAACTTTATTCCTATAATAAAAAAAATCAACTTATAATAAATCTTTAAATTAATTAAATATTTTGGCTTTTAAATGCAGAAACACATCTTGATAACATATATTTATAATTTGTTTTTTTTTGTTTAAATTAAACCTTGTCGAAAAGGTACTAAAAGTATGATGTATTTGCTCAGATGCATGTTCAGAAAAAAAAAACCAAGGGCCATTTGACTTTCTTCGATAAATTCAGGCACATGATGAAGAGTGTGGGGACTGAACCCTTAATTATATTGTAAATATTTTAGTACCCGGAGCCGTTTCTTTCAACACAACAAAATTTCCCAATATTTGCAAACGTCCCTGGGTTTATTACTCCTTTACCTCTCCTTTACCTTGATAAAAGAAATATATTCGTGTTTATACCCTGACCAACGGTGGGGGGACAGGAGAGCCTACTAGATCTTCCACTAGGCTCAGGCTCAGCCTAGTGGAAGATCTACGACTCTCATCGACCACTACATCCTAATTCTCCGTCTTGAATATATCGAATCCGGCTAACTACACGCTAAGTTCGTAGATAGTTTGTGTATAAATGTGTATATAATAAAGTTAAGTTTGTATATAGGTACCTAATCGATCAATTCGCTTACCTACCCGTACACCCAGTCGCTAAAAGAGTATGAATTATAGGTGTTATGATATTTTTATTTCATCCAAATTATTTTTAAAATTAAAAAAAATTTAATTCCAATCATCTGCAAGCATTTCTCCAAAACAGTTTTAACCACTTCATCGAAACTTGAGTTAATAAATAAAGAATACAAAATATCCTATAATTACAGTTCTACAAAAAAACTAAATTATCAGGCGAAATTTTCAGCAGTTTCCTGGAATTGTTACCATTGAATATCTGGTAATGATCAAAGCTTATATAAGCCTGTTTAACCTTCCGGCGGGCGCACGTCTTTTGTGCACGAGTTCGGGCGCAGACAGACTCAATTTTCAGATATGCATACTAAAGTGTTTTTTTATATTTTTACCATATAAAATTTATATTATAAATAAATAACACAATGTTTTTTAAAACTTTTTATAAATAACATAAAATTAAAAATATACACAAATTCCGAAAAAAATAAATGAATTAAAACATTTTTTTGTAACGAAAAATATAAATAATTAAAAATATATATAAATAATTATCAAAACTCCTCATTGGATTCAGTAATAACAGTATTATCCAAACCTGAAGAGCATACGAAAATAATTTGCAATTATCGCATGTTGTAAGCAGAGTGCTTTTTGACATTTTTTGCACTTATCGATGGCTTCCTGCCAAAGTATCGTAAGTAACAATTTTAAGAAAAATGAAATATTCTGACTATCTTAAGTCCATGGTTTGTCAAAGTATTTTAGGGGTTTTAAATTAATTGTATTTAAAAAAAAAAACGTTTTAAATTATGTCGTAAATCCACTTATTTCATTCAAGGTTCCGCCAAAATAAAGCAAGGGGCAATTTAATTTAAGACACGGTACGGCAGAATATCGCAGGTACAATCACGTGATGTTGGTTACTATAGTAACCGTGGGGGCCAGCTTTTTAAAAGAAATTGGCAATAAATTTTGAGCGACATCTATGATCTATGATCAATTGCCACCTCGCTCATGCGCGAATAATTCTTGTCGGGGTGACTCATCGTAAAGTTTGACAGTTTGTTATGTATGGACAGTTTTCAAAAATGGCCGATGTTGTTTTGGTTTTTTAAGGTAAGTTTAATTATTGTGGTAGGTGATAAACTTATTATTATAAAACTCCAGTTTTGAATTTCTAAACTAAATAAACCATTCAGTTAGTTATAGAAACAAATTGTTGAATCGTAAATTAATGCTTTGTTTTTTGTTTTCATACCTATACATGTATATTTATATAAGGGTAGTTTTGTCATATTTGCGTAAATCCGGCTTTGATTTGAGCAACTTGTCCTCTCATCAACAGTTTTATCAATATAATTTTTCTTCCATATCCATCTTATAATTTTGCAAATATGGTATGATTATTTGCTCAAATCGGAACCATACATTTGTTCCATGTTAATGAGTTTATATTTTAATATTTATGCCTGTTTTTATTTATTTATTAATATTATTTTACACTAGTGTTTACATAATACAACAGGCTTTTGCTAAATTAGACCGCATTTGCTAAAAGTAGTTAAGTAGGTAGTTATTAAATTTATGTTAATTTTATTTGGAACTTATTGTTTAAGCGTTAAGTGAAGAAACACACCTTAATCAATGGTTTAAGGAATAACCAAGGAGAAACAGGATACAAGGATTAAGTAAACTTAAAACATAAACAGGGTAAATTGTTTTTAAAATAAGATTTTTATAGGTTATATCCAATGAAATTATTCTGGAATGAAAACTATCTATATTTTGGTCATGTTTTGCCAGAGAGGTCCTGCTTGAAAACTATCCAGCTTACTTTCTAACTTTTGATCCACAATATAGAAAAATGTAGCAGATGCTAATCAAATTCAAACATATATCATTATTCTTCATAATTGGTTTAAATAAATATAAATTTATATTAATAACTATTAATATATATTTTTACTTATTTTAGTTTTTAGCACATGTTATTAACAAGGGGTTTTCCATAAAGTATGTCACATGTTTAGGGGAAAGGGAGACCTGCCACCAGGGTCAAGACTGAAAATTTACAACATCATTGATTAAGATAGCATAATAATATAATTATGGGACATGAGGGGAGGGAGTCTGAAATTCTCCAAAAGGTGTGGATGATCCCCAATTGTTTATTTTAAGTATATTTTTATGTAGTATTCAACTTTTTAGTCGGACAAAATACTTATTTATAACGTATAACCTATGTTAATAGATTTAACTGTAATGTTGCTATTTTTGTGTACTATATACAAGGTATTAAAAATGTATTAAATAAGATTTTTTGTCACTAAGAAAATTGACTGTTGTAAATGTTAATTAAGTATTTGTTTAGCATTATATCAGAGACTCTTGGATGAATGTGCACAAACGATGATCAAATTATATTACCCGATTTAATACTAATTAACTACCTATTTAAAAACTCATAATATCTTAAAATGTATTTTCATTCAAAGGTTACTGAATGTCTTTATAATGTATAAAACAAATTGTTTTAAACAACTAATATTTTTTGTGTTGAAATTCGGCTCTTTAGGTTTTATTGTATTAAAATATATTAATATAATACTTATCTTATTTTTAAGAATTATTAAATCTCACTTTTGTTATAGAAAATCTAAAAATGACTTTAAATGTATATAGTAACATTATTTATTTTACTACAATAAAATCTGAAGAGGCAAATTTATATAAAATATGTAATGTAGTTAATAAACTACATTATGTGTAATAAACCATTAATTTAGGCTATTTTGCCATTCTATTTATGTATTTATGTACCAATAAATGTTTATTTAAAATAATTTTGCATTTTTTAAATCAAAAATAAGTATTTTTAAATAATAACCTATTCAAATTTCGCGGGCTCCGGAACCGCATCAAAAAACTTAAGACCTGTAAAATCGTTGTTGCCAATATTAGAATAGGAACTTTTAATTCTATTATGTTCTGTGATAGTAACTTTGATGCTTTCATTATTTTAATGTGGTGTTGTGTTTTAGTTAATAGACTACACAGAAAAAAATATCGTACCTGATATTAATGTCCTACGATCATTAAGTGCAAAATCATTACGATAATGTCCTTTTCATAGTATTAATGCAATCAAATAATTATGATAATGCTTAAAAAATATGAGTTAATGTATTATTGGATTGTCACAATGTCTGCCTGGTCATTATCCTAGTGCAAGAATTTTATTATTTTTTAGCCAAAATACATTAAGACAATGATATTTTACATTAATACGATGATTATTTACATTAAATCAATAACCTAGAGTAAATTAGTTAATCATTGCTCAGTGATAAAATTAATGTCAAGGCTTAATAGAGTAATACTCTAAATGGTATAATTTAATAATCTAAAATTATTACATTAATGCCTATATATACATCAACTTATGTACCCTTAGCAAAATATAATGCCCTAACACATTAAATAATACAACAAATCATAACTTTATCGCCAAATACGTTGAGCCAATGTCTAAATACATTAATATTAGGCCCTGTTGTTTCCCACCACCTAAAAGTGCAAGTAAGAAAACAATTTAACAACAGTTTAGTATTCCTGTTAATCCTGTTGCGACGTGCTTGCCCGCCCATCCCGATTGTTGTGCGTTTAGGTTTATTATTATATGAAATATAAATTAGAATGTAAGTAAGACAATATTAAAAAGTTAAGGTTTATTTATGTTTCATAATTTTTTTCTAATAAATATAAGGATTTTAAATTACCAAGGGTTTTTATTATTTTTTTATATTAATCTTTAGTTTCATAATATTTACAAAAAGGACTAAAAATATGTAAAGTTCCAGTTACAGTTTTGCGGTGGCCCGGACATAAACCCTGTAGAAAATGTTTGGAAATTTCTGTAAAGGGAACTGGCTAAAGAGAACATCACCACATAAGTAATATTAATAGTAATAATTATTAATAATTTTTTTTACATATTTCTAGCTCTTTTTGTTAACTGATCAACAAAAAAATTGATTTAATGTTAAAACTTAAGGTAAGTGTAATAATTTATATATATATATATATATACATATACATATACAGGGTTACCCTGTCAGGGTATCTCAAAAGTTAAGGACAGCAGAAAAGGGGTGGATAGAGGATGGGATTCTAAGTCGAATGGTCTTTGCCGTTTTTCAATCGACTTATACAGGGTATCTCAAATGTTAAGGACAGCAGAAAAGAGGTGGATAGAGGATGGGATTCTAAGTCGAATGGTCTTTGCCGTTTTTCAATCGACTTAAAATTCCATCCTCTATCCATCCCTTTTCTGCTGTCCTTGACTTTTGAAATACCCCGTATATATATGTATATATATATCGATATTTTTCCATCCCTTATTTCAGGCCTACTATTAATGCTTCTTTGCATTATGATAATGCTAACAGATCATTAATTAATGTATATTAGGTGATTGGGATAATGTTCTTTAATTGTTAATTGATAAAAATTTATTAATTGGTTGATGTTTACTGGGCATAGAATTAATGTACTAGGACATTAATCCATGTCAATGGTCATTAATATCAGTACTTTTATTTGAGATCTTCCTGATTAAAATTAATGTCCGCCAAGCATTAATATTACGTCCTTGTACATTGAGTAATACTTTAAAAGCATTGTGGTAATGATTTTGAGCATCGGAGCAAAATTAATGTAAAAAATCATTGCCTTAATGTTTTTTTTTATTAATATTACGTACGTTTTTCGTTGTGTGTACTCGAAAGTATTTTTTTGATAATTTTGCAAAAAAAAATATATTTTAAGGAACAAACCTATTAAAAATGCTCGATGTTAATGTTATAAACATAGTATATAAATATTGCGACCATTATTTAACAAGTTACATGAAAAACCTATAAATATTACTTGCTGGTGGTTTTTAAAACATATCGACGCGTTTAAGGCAAAAGGACGTAAGCGCCATTTTTAAAATATTGGGTAATTTGGGTATCGCGTGTTTTGGGACCATGTTTTCAAAAAAATATTAAAAATTTATCAATAAAAACTGGTAAAACTAGTAAGATGGAGAATGAGTCATTTAAAATGATGTTATTTCGATTATGCCTACAAGATTTTGTAAAAGATGTTGCTTTAACTTAAAGCAACTTGCTTATACAACTTTTATTACATGGACTGCTATTCAGAGCCTAAAAAGTGGATAAACATTTAGCCGAAATGATTTCGGCTAAAGCTTGGCGTTTCATGGTAAAACGGATAGTTCACGATTTGATAGTCTGTCAACTTTGTTGTTTTTGTAGTTAAATTTTTGGGTGAAATAAACGTTTTTCATGGGTGTCCCGAAGTGAAATGTATAAAATAATATTTTACACATTTCACATATTATGTCCGCGAAAAATAATAATTCTTACCTTTTTTTATAAAAAAACGTCTATTTTCCTTTATTACTGTAAATTTTCACATTCCAATTCGAGATGTAATAAAAATAGGTCTAACAACATCATTATTATTATTTTGATGAAAATTGGCAATAAAATTACGGCCGCTTATGCCAAAAGTAAAACAACCTTGTTTATTCAAACGCAACTTTAAACCGCAATAAAGGAAACATAAACAATTTTTTGGGCTAAATCTAAGGTTCTGTTTTAGCTTGAAAAAATGTCACTAAACTCTAGAATGTTAAAAATGTCAGCAGCTGCACGATATAAAAAAGACAATGAACTCGAAAATGATACTACTTATTATACTGAGAAAGACTTAAATACCATGCCATTAATAGTACTAGATACAGAGCAAGAATTAATCGTTCCTGAAAATAATAATATTGTTTTAATTTTAAACAAATTTAGTTATGAATTTAGGGATAGAGACAATCCAATATTAATAAAAGAACTTGATTTTACTTCCAATGTGTATGTACCATACTGCTCAGAAAATAATATAGATTCTATATGCACTTATGTGGTAGAATCAAATCAAGTATTTGCTCCTGAGAACAATATTGATTAAATTTTGAACAAAACTAGAATTAATTTTAAGAATAACGATAAAAACAATTCATTATTCATAGAACAACTTAATTTGAATGCCAATGAGTACGCTCCAGAAAATAAAGTTGAATTTACTATTAATTTAGCTAATACTATGTGTGATAAAAATCCACCAATAAAATTGGTTGATTACGATGATAGTGATTCTTCTTCAAATAATAATGAGATATTCCTAGCAAAAAATAATACGCAAGAGACCAAAACAATTCTACTACTAGAGAATTCTGATAATTCATACTTTTCAGGACATGCTGGTAGTAGTAAAGGTTCCGATTTTGATAGTGATATAAATAATAGTGAAATAGATTTGGTAGGAGAAGGTGGGTTGAGAAAAAAACGAAAGCCAAGTAAAAAAATAATCCGAAAAAGTATAAATAATTTAGGTAAAGGTCGAGAAGTTAAAGAAATTCCCTGCAAAAGGGGGTGTCAGAATCGATGTTCAAAATTATTTACTGAACCTGAGCGACATGACATACATGAATTTTATTGGGGATTGGGTTCATACGAGCGACAAAGGAGCTGGCTTTTAAATTGTTGCGAAAATGTTCCTATCCGCAAAAGAAAACAACTTGCATCAATTAGCAGTAGACAAAATTCATATAAATATTTTATTAATTGGAACAATAAATGTGTGGAAGTGTGTCAACACTTTTTATTGAAAACTATTGATATATCACAGGTATGCGGTGGCCAAATCTATACAAAACACAGCAAAACCAGACCTTAGGGGAAGATATGAGCCACATAACAAAACAAAAACTGTAATAAAAGAGGAGGTTCATAGTTTCATAAAAAGTCTTCCGGCGGTACCTTCTCACCATTGCCGCAATCATAGTGATAGAATATTTTTACACCATCAAGAAGTCAAACAATCAAAAAACAAACCGTTATTGAAAATTTTTAGAAATATATTTCTAAACGATTTTAATATAGGTTTTCATTTACCCAAAGAGGATAAATGTAAACTGTAGTAAGGATAATTATTTTGTAGAAACGGAAACTTCAAAGGAATTATTTGCAAAACATATAGAAATGAAGGAACAAAGCAAACATTTAGTTTTAGAAAACCAGAAAAGGTACTTGACTGATAATAACTACCTTTGTTCAAGTTTTGATTTAGAAAAAGTCTTGAATACTTCTCATGGAGACAATATACTTCTGTACTATTCAAGAAAATATGCATTTTATAATGAAACAATCTATGAGTCAGGCACATGAAATGGCTATTGATATATTTGGGGAGAGTGCGATGGCAACCGAGAGTGTAGACCTGTACAGTGTTATTTAAGTTTTTAACAGACACAGATAAATGAACATAGGTATTTGTTTATATTGTGATAGCTGTTCAGGCCAGAATCGAAACCGTGCAATGTTGGCTATGTTAAAAAAAATTGTGCAGGAAGTATCAATAAATATTAAAACGATAAAAATAGTATTTTTGCTTCCGGGGCATACCTACATGCCAGTTGATTCGGTCCACGCGACGATCGAAAGAAGCATAAAAAATAAGATCGTTTGGGCAACATCAGAATGGGATACCATGCTTACTAATGCCAGAATCAAACTAAAGACCTTAGAAGTCATAAGGATGCAATTCTCAGATTTCAAAAACTGGAAAAAATATGGTGAAGATTTTTTGCCCATGATGACAAAAACTATGGATGGTAAAATTTTTAAGATCAGTCAACTTCGTCAGGCATATTTTGAAAAAAGAAAATCAAAATTCAAAGTAAATTATAACTATGACAGGAATACAGGGATAGATGTCATTCCCGCGAAGTCTAAAAGTAAGATTTTATCTGATTGTTTTGAATAGATACTAATAGCTTAAATTTCAGCTCGAAAATTATGTTTTGATGTGTTAACACAACCTTTGTACCACCAGAAATTAGCAATAACATCCCAGAAAAAGCAAATCTAGAAAATTTGTGTAAGACAAATATTAAATATCATGAAGAATATTTAAATTTGAAATCGAAAGCAACTGTCAGAGATGTGTTACCAGAAACCGACCAATAAGTTGATTCCGAGTGTAAAGAACAGTTATCAAAATAGTTTTATAAATATAAGTTACATCTAATTTCTAAGTTGTAACTGTTTTCATTTTTTTCCTTATTTCTTTTTTGCATTAGCAGCATTCTAATACATAAGATTAATTTAAAAACAGTAATAATATTTTTTTTAAAATAAAAATATTCATATTAAAGCATTAGTAGTTTGTTTTTATAGCAGGTTGTTAAACTTAATTTAAAAAAAAACTAAACAAACCTTATTAACTTTTATTAACACTGTTAAGGGTAATTAAAAATATTATTATAACTATTATATTATTATTATAAATTCCTCAATAGCACTGCAAGACAAACGCAAGTACCCAAGAAATACCGGCAAACTATCGTTAGTCTTTAATTTACGTTATTTTCTGTGTAAAATTAAATTCAAGCAAAATATCGCAAGTCTCTAAACATCATAAAATCTTAATTATAGGTAAAAAGCATCATAATTTTTGAAATCAGAGCAACAAAAATACCTTAGAAACAACCTCAGGACAAGACGATAGTTTAAAACTGACTTTAAAACAAAAAATGTTAAAATTTTCGATATTGAGGTTTTGTTGCTTGCGATACTTTGGCCGAAAGTCATCGTTATATTTACCCGATTCTGAACTTTAGAATCTGAAGTATATGGTAAACATCTTCGTTTTTGAGGTGGTTGTTCTTCTTGCTGAACTATCACATTATAAATTTAAGTAAAAATGCATACAAAAAGTTATATTCTTTTATTATTGAAGAATTATTAAATTAAAACTAATATTTTTTAGGTTTGCACTCCCCAAACAAAAATATATTCATGTATACCGATTATGTATTTAATATGTACATATAATGTATGTATTTTATTTTATATTATATTATTACTACAATAAATTAATATTATATTCATACTTGTTTTATTTAAAATAAAGCAGTAAATACAATATATAAAGGCACCCTACTAAGCATTAACATTCAAATATGGCGCCAATATATGTTACAGAAATCTACTTCAATTGTTGGCATTGCTAAGTGTATTGTGGACCTAGATGGCGTTAATTTACTTTAGCCTTTTGCCGCTAGCGCTAGTGCAGTTTCCAATATATGGGGTGTATTATCTTTGCTTCACATGTAAAATATTTGTTCAATAAAAAGCTTTTATTCTTAATAGTCTAAATTGCCTTAGGGTGAATAATTTTTTTCTCAAACGAAGTTTTTTCATAGAGTTTAAGGATAAATTGCATTTTTGTTGAATACTCTTTACGTAATTTAGTTTAGAAAAGAAGGCTTAGCTTTGGTTTCCTTATTTATATTTATCTTTTCCATATAATTTATTACATAATAATATCGACTCTGATATTTTATTGAGTAAAATTAATTTTCATGTCCCAAGACAGGGTACCCGTTCCTGTCCAACTTTTTATTGCTGTAGATGTCGAACTAATATTCTTAAAAAAGTCTCCTATTTATATTATGTGTAGAAATTTTAACATGTTAAATGGTTCTCCTGATATTAATTATTCCTCAATAAATAATATTGTGAATAGAATCAATCTTTAATTTTGTCAAATAGGTTATATTTATTATATTTTATTATTTATTTTTATTTTATGTTTTGCACTTTGTTAATATGTAATATTACTGTATGTGTTATAAATTGTCCTGTAATTTGTTATTTGTACTGTTGGACAATAAAGTATTATTATTCTTATTATTATTATTATTATTATTATTATTATTATTATTATTATTATTATTACCATCATGTATACTCCCTTGCCTTTATTTAATGAAATACAAGAATCACCTTGCAGTCCTTATTCTTCTTTTAAAATTTGACTTGCCAGTTGCTGCTTACAGCCCTTAACTAACTCCAACGTATTTTACACTTTGTTCGATTTAACGCATGTAGACTGTATGAATTCTCCCTCTTTAAATTTCCGAATTACAAACCATGCATATTTTTTAAATGATTTTGTAGGAACAGTGTTATTTTCGGTTTTGCTATAATAAATTAATATGACACGGAAACTCCTCACATTTTTTCAGGCATTCTTATTAGTTAATAATTTGATGTGGAACTAAAAAAGACACTCGTTTTAATATCATGACTTACAATTTCTATATTATGCGCAATTGGAATTATGATCCTTGGTTAACTACAGGTCGATTTTTTATTTTTTTTATTGGTAATCCCTTGCAATAGATATATGTCGCTGCTAACACGTGTTTAATAAAAATAAGATATAATATTACATTCATTTTATACTGAAAAAACACTGTGAGACAAAGTAACCCGCAACCAGGGGGTAACTTTGCAAACCCAGTTTTTAATGTTTATTTTTGAAACTCAGCCCTATGTAATATTATATCTTAGTTATTATGAAAGAGCAACTCAAGACTCAAATTTTGGTATACAAAATTTAATGTTTATGATTGTTAAAACCACAAAAATTTTATGCTGAAGTTTGAAAGTGAGCCAAAGCCACCAGTGTTTACGGTACAGAAAAAACCCTATATTAAGTAGTAGGAGTAGATAATAGTATATTATGTATGTTTTATAAACGCCATCATTTTAGTTACGAGTCGTATTAGGCACAAGCGAAGCTTGCGAGCGAGTGTTTATTAAAAACTAGTATCCAGAGCTGTGGCGGCAGGTGGATTTTGAGCACACCCACATCAAAATTATATGAGTTTACAATGACATTATATAGACAAGTTCTGCGCAAGCAGAATTGAAATTGAAGTTTGCGAAAAAAAGTTAGTTTTTAAGTGTGCCCCCCAGCCTCCTGCCCCCCCAAATTAAGATAATGCAAATTAAAGTGGTACAATATTTAAATCACTGAAGTTTATCGACAAATTTCAAATTTTATTAAAAAATTTCAAGAATTAAAGGTTTTATACCATTTTAAATTTTTATTATTTCTTTTTCTAAATATTCCAGAGAAGTTTAGAAAACAAGTTGCATACTATACTTTATCTACGACGAAAATAAAAAAGAAATTAAAGCCAATTTTATTTCTTACACATTTTATATATGTCAACTTTCAACAAATTTAATCTCACTTTTCCCCAATTTATAATAAAGCTAACTTCAGTATGTGACTAAAATGCCCAAAAGCCACTGATGCTAACTTCAGCCCGTGACTAAACGATATAAAGTCACAGTTTGTCAATGTAAGAGTAGATAAAATAATTTATCCGATTTATTATTGAACTGAATATTAGCATTTCTTTATTATCTACCATAATTTCCCAATAAATATACACGGACCGGTTTATGGACCGTGAACCGTACCGTTTTTGGCGGTCCACACTGTCAATGTTTCAAAACAGACCAGTTCAGTCGAACCTTTTTTTGCTGGACCGGTCCAACAGAAACGGTTCGGTTACATGGACCGTTTTTGGAACTGAACCTCTTGCGAACCGGTCCATGGACCGAAATTTTATTACCGTTTACAACCATATACAGTGGTGCTCAACTAAATTGCATATTATTGACATTATTTGTGTTTTTTTTTGTAAATAATGGTAACCAATATAACTGCCCGGCCTAACAACGGGAATACTAAACTTATTATTCACGTTGTTAGGCATCAGTGATTGGCTGATTTCAATATTCACTGTTATTTGAACCAATCCGGTTTTAAATTGGGAAAAAGTAAGGTTAACAGATGTCAGATGTCAGATACGAGGGGCGACTAATGATCTTTAAAATCGGGAAAATGTGAGGTAATGATAAATTTTGTTATCAATGAAACTTACTTAATTGGAGTAGAAAAAGCATAGTATTACACTAAAAATAATGTACATTATTTACTCGGATGATTAACGTCTCTCGCCTGACTCTGGTATAATAATATACTATTATTAAATTCAAACTCAGCTTCATTAATTTGTTTCCATAACAACAAAATAAAAACTAAGACGCAATAACAAATAAATAAAAATATGATGTAAAATGTTTAATTCATCTAGACTCTAAATGCTAAACGGTCAAAAAAAAACTGAATTTTTAGTGCAAGAAGTGTAAAATTACTTATAGTTTATGCTGCAACAGTGGCATAAATATATTTTTAAAATTAATCCCCTGATGGAGACTGTCTGTCTGCAATTTGTATAATCCCTATCATAATTTTCATCAACAGTGTCATAAGTAAGTTGAAACAGTAATTTTGTTAGCGTAGGTTAGTAAAGTTAAAGTTGTCAACAATAAAAGAATGAATAAGTGACGCTCCTCACCTAAAGGCCAACCGTCGTGTGTCTAGGGTCTCGTTTAACGCGTTCGTACTTCCATATGGCTACCACCACTATCGGTGTTCAAATTCATAAAATCAATTAATGATTCTACACGTAATCTACCAGAAACAAGTGCAAAAAGGGTGCAAAATGCGTGTGAAACCTCCTCCTGGATTAAGTTACAAAGTACTAAAAGAGTGTGAGTGAGGTGATTGGATACAAGGAATAATTTTTCCTGGATTACCAATACAGAAACAATAAGTGCTAATAGTTGGCTGTCGAGGTTAAGGAAACCGGACAAGCAAACCTACCAAAATTGGATGACCTTAATAATATCCAAATACTAAATTTTAATTCGAAATTCGCATCCTCAACTTATAAAGAACTCCACCAGGTAAAAATTAATTAGTCGCCAACAGTTTTCATAAGAACAACAAGCATAGCCAAAGAACTCATAAATAAGGGCAGTCATTAAACACTCAAGTTTAGATAAACACTAGGCAAAATAAACTCATCCTAAAGAAATAAACATCTGTAGAACTTAGCACATTTAAGGGAACCATAAATTACGTTCTATGCGAAATAATATACAACCACACAGAGGGGGGCAACGTTATCGATATTTGGCAAGCTCGAAATCTGACTCCGACAGAGACACGGAAACATATCAACAAGAAGTACTTAAAGACCAGCAAGGATAGGTCCTAGCAGCGTACTAACCAACCAAACCCCATTTATGAACCCCAATTAAATGGGGTAATTACTAAATCCCTGGTTGAGGGGGATTCCAGATTGTACTTAGTTTTGGTTCAGTTCAATGTCCCTCAAAAACCAAAATGTTTTCCCTCCTTGTCCGCACTCAACTAGCCTAAATCGGGCGTATGACCTTAACCATCGACACTGTCATCCACGACCTCTTAGGCAAGATTTACCAGCCGGGGTGAACATTCGGATTCACTGCAGTGGCGGGATACGTAGAAGAACTGAAAGGGGATAAAATAACCCTAAAAAATCAGTGTAAGGGGTTGCCGATGGAGCCAGAATGAATAATTAAAAAATTAATCAACACATTTTTAGCAATACAGACATCACAAATAAAAGCTACAAATAATAATAAACTTTATTAGTGTTAGTAGTATACAGGACACTTTACACAAGTCAAAATAGCTCTTATCCAAAAAGAGTATTTTCTAAAAATATCTCGGAATTTAGTAAGTTTTACTACTTACATATGACACTGTTGTCGCCCATGTGCGATATGTTATAAAGCAAAACATTATTGTTTTAATATCCCTTACCACCTCTGCAAGTTTGACGGTATATTTTTAAGACAGCCTGTATATTAGCGTAAAAACTCAGATAAAAAATGTAATTGAAGCACAACCCAAAAAAAGTTGTGTGGTGTTTTTTAAGGGACCGACTGATCCACAAATCATAGAACTCTCAAAAATTGTAGATGCTACTACCTACTAAGTAAGTAGAAATGCATTTATGTTTATAAAGATACCATTTATTATACAAAATGTTTTTATAGTTTATGGTAACATAAGTTATTCTACCATATAATATAATATATTATATTATATTAGTAACTAAATATATTTCATTTTTAATTCTTTCTAACAACATTCATATTTACATGTGTATATAAAAATAGATTTTTCACTTACAAATTTTTAGAATACCTTAAGATTTGCTATTTGCAGTAAAGAAATAACTAATAAATCATTTATAGAAATGCCTATTACACAATTATCAGATTGGTATATCCATAATTTTACCCGCATATATGCAAATAAATGTAAAATTCAATTGGTAGCAGTAAAACTACTGAAAGAAAACGGTATTTATGCTAATATCTACTCTCTATATATAAGCATCATAAATTAAAATAAAGACCATGCCTTTAAATTATATACTCATCAAAATATTCTAAAACTGGTGGGCATCCACCTAATAATTATTAATATTTGATATATGGTTCTCAAACTAAAGAATAGTTATTCAAAAAACAGGTGCCAAATGCATACGTTTAAAAATAATAAAAATAGTCGAAGTTTTATGTTTTAGACCTACAAAATTGACAGTTTATGTTATTGCTTAAATAAACCTTAATTTAAAATAAATTATAATTTATTAACTAGTAACGTAATTAAGAACTTTAATGCAAGTATTTGTGTTCTGTAAATATTTATAACCTAGACCCTTTATGCACTTACTTTAATTTTAAATTATTATAATTTTCTTTAAAAGCTTAAAAATATGAATTTTAATTTTAAAATAAGAAAATTGTTTTCCCTCCTAAATTAACATTTTTAGCTTAAGCCAACATATTTCAAATTATAATTTTAAATGAGTTTAAGATCAATTACAACAAGGTATGTATTTAATTTATGTTAAAATACTTCTTTTAAATTCGATGGCTAAAAAATTAAACATTTATGAAAATAATAATTTATTTTAGTTTTATATTCGACCAGTTTTTATTTGAATTAGTTACAAAGTAAATTATAAAATTATACAACTGCAAATACGAAATCAGAATTCCAATGATATAAAGTAAAAATTATTTAAAGTAAATTATATTTTTATTAAGATTAGAAGAAATTTTTCTTTATAATTAACTTATAGGCGTATGTATGGGGCGCCGTTTGTGTGACTAATAAATGCTAAACAATACTAAACAGGGTCATCCAAATTAAGGAGGCACCATTGCTAACTTGGTTTTTGTTGATCCTATGATGTCGGTGAAATTAGCAAACAATCAGTATTTTTTCTGCTGATTGCGAAGGTAAAACAATAAAAATAATTAAATCATACACTTTGAAGATATTTAATATATCAAAATTTGGAATAAAAATATTTACTTAATTTTGCTCACTCTGTATTTTAAAAATTAAAATGGTTTTAATATTGTTTCTTTGTTTGCACCTGCGAAGGATTAACGGTATTCAAAGATGATCTGAGGAGCACACTGTTTTTGGTCTTCATCTTTCGTTATTAATTGATTAAACTCAGTAAATAAATAAACCCCCTTTCTGCATGCATTTTGATAACTCTTACTTTCACTCCAAAGGGCTGGAACAATATACAAAATATCTTGACTGATTTCAAACCGAACAAAGAAATTTCGTGTTTGAGACGTTACAAAATCATCTATTTCTTTTTTACAGAAAATAACCATATCTTTGTATTTTAGTTCAATCTTTTTAGGAATCACATTTTCTATATCTTCAGATTGGTTTAATTCTGTTACCATGCATCGTTTCGTATTCAGTGATACTGATTCATCGAAAAGTGCCATCGCAACTGATTCTGACTTAATGTACCACATTGTACATAGAGGCCTGGTAACCAGGCCTGGTTTTTAAATTTATTAATAGTAATCATTGACACCTCATCGTCAGTGGATTTATATTCATTATACCAGGCCCTGGTTTACGGCGCCGCACGCAGATATGGCACCCAATCACGACTTGCAATTTCTAAAAAAATTGAATGAATATAAATCCACTGACGATGAGGCGTCAATGATTACTACATAAACAGGAAATAATTGATGTTGATGTTTGCGAAGTGAACAACGCCAGCTTAGTTTATATATATATATATATATATATATATATATATATATATATATATATACATCCCGCCTACAATGCTGCGTCAATACATTATGAAATTTGCATTCAATGCTGCGTCAGGTGTAATGCTGCGTCGTATATTGACGCAGCATTACATTTAAGGTTTATTTTACTGGTGACGTCACGACAATCCTACACACCGATTTTAAGGGTGACGCAGCATTGATGGTTTTTTGTAAAATACGTGTATATTGAAGTTTGGCAGTTTGCCGCAAGGGTGCGCTTTTAAATTTGGTGTATATTGAAAAAGTGAATATTTCTTTTAAACTTACGGTAAACCTGCATCAAGTGAAGCTGACAACAATGTACGACGCAGCAACGTCGATACAATGTACTTAATATTATTCGACACATAAATAATTTAAGATCGTTAAACGAACGCAGCAATGCTGCGTCACATGTGTTAATGTGAATTTTAGAATAATTGTTTGGTAGCCAGTTTGTTTTATAAAATTATTATTGCCAAGTTCCTTTTAATAATTATATCTATAACTTTAAGAATAAAAAAGAGTAAAAATAGTATTATTTGTCCCGTTTGTAAGGCCTCCAGCCCAGGGATGGGAAACTGACGCAAAAATTGCGTTTATTAAATTTTATACATTGACTATTTAGTAAATGTAGTATGTAGTAAATCACAGAACATAGTAAATTATTGTGTAGTAAATGTAGTAGGTAAATTGGTTGAAATCATGATTGTTAATGACTATTTCCCTCGTCTTAATTTCCACCAATCACAAACGCGCAATTTTGAATTACAAATGGTTTCTAGGTGAAAAAACTGTGTGACAGCACCTGTCAGCAGTTTATTCGAGTTTACCCGCGGCAAAACTTGACAGCTGTTGTCAACAAAAATTGCAATTTATATTTTAATTGTTAACTGTTACTCATGAAATAGTCTTGTCAAATAGGTACCATTCGGGCATATAATTTTTCCTGTGAAAAAAAATCGAAAAAAGACAATGCTAAGTAAAATTTTTTTACAAAATGCATTCGTGCAGGTGCAAAAATCCTCCTCTTCGACTCGGATTTTTGTTGCCACCAGCACTCATGCTTTTTGTTAAAATATTACTTAGCAACGTGTTTTTTCGATTCTTTTCGGAAAAATTAAATGCCCTTATGATATTACTTACGAGAATGTAAGATGATAAACATAATAACCTAACGTTTTACTAAAAAAAACGTGGTTTTGTGAGCTGTCTTCTAAGTTTGATCTGTCAATCTTAGAAGTGGTCTGTGGGCTCTTGTAACTTTGCAGGTTGATATAATTTGTTGTTTTGTCAAAAGAAATGACTAAATACTAATGCACTAATACAATTTTTTTTAAATAATATTTTTACTTATACAGGGTATTCGGTTTTCTCTGGGACGGTTCCAACTTTCTTATTTTTAATAAAAATATCCCTTTTATTTGCATTTTTGGATTCCACAGACTTTTTGAGACATGCTCTGTAAATATATTTTTCTAATCATATTAAAGAATTTGTACATTTCCTATACTTTTTCAATTAAAGTGGCTCAGTCTTAAACTGTGGAGAAAATTGAACTCTTTCTCCACGGTATACCGCGGTAGTATTATAATAATCATACTAGGATTTATCATTACTATGACGATTACACGGTGGTTCATTATTTTCTTAAAAATTAATTGACACTGACTTTTGTAGAAACTTTCCACACGCATGTAAAAAAAGGTATAGATATAGCATATTTTTCGATATTTTTTTTTCAAAAAATATTCTAAATTAGCTAACTAGATAGAATTAGATAACTTTCAATCTTTAAAATGCTCTGTAAAATTGTTAAATTAAAGATACGCTACCATACGATTATTGGGACGATATGTGATGGCAGCAACAATAATAATAATTATATTATCCAAAGACGAAAGTAAACATCTGATTACATTTTAGGACGGAAAGTAAACAGCTGTCCTAGTACAAAAATGTGACGTTTTCAAAATATTAAAAAGACATCATCCTTAGTTTTTTACATACAATTTGGCCCTTTATATTTTAAAAAGGCAAAAAGTTTAAACAAATTTAAATTATAAATATTCTTTACTCCTAAATTGATTAATATTGATAAAAAACTAAAATTGGAAAGTTTAAACCGTTTCGCCTTATTCTAAGACGTAGTTAAATAAAGATTTAAAAATCCTTTAAAATAATCCCTTTTTTATTTATGGTTTTGGTAAAAACGCCTCCTTAGATTAAGAGCACTTTTTTAATTACAATTTAAAAAAACGCTTTGGCCCGTCAATATTTTTATTTTAGATACATTTTTTGACGTTTTACTTTCAAACACTTATATAAACAATTTATATTAGGTATACCAACCATATAACAAATATACCAACATTAGAGCGGCAAATTTTATTACCCACCCTGACTGAGAAAACGTTAGAAACGGTCCTTCGAATATCTAAGCCTTATTTGGAAATATTAATTAATTTCTTAGCTAAATCTAATAAAATATTTAATACCAAAAATATCAATAAGGAACCTTATTGTCTACAATTATCATAATTGAATTATGCTATTATGCTATTAAAAATTAAAAATGTCAGTGGCACACATTTTGTATGTTAATTTAACATATCAAAAATTAATCCCGTAGGCTAGAATTTTTTCTGCACATCCTTTAAAGCTAAAAAATTGAATTTATCCAGACTACCTTAAACTATTAAATGACAACAAATTATACATAAAAAATTTATCATTTAATTTCTAAAGAACTTATTATGCCTTTTATTTGTGAGCGTCGATATATATGCGCTAAAAACAAGTCACAACGCACGACGAAATTATTGGGTATTATGATTTTAAATATTTATTTTAATAAATTTAATATTCAAATCCTAGTACAAAAGACAATCAATGATGCGTCGACAAGATCTGGCAACATAGGTGACGCAGAAAAGACGGGGGAGTTGAAAAAAATATTCACTTCTGTTGCAGCAATGATGGTTTAACAAATTCGATATACATCGACGCAGAAATGATAGCAAAATAAAAAGAAGCAGCAATGATAGTAACATGAATTTTTAGTTTAAAAAAGGGTTTATAAACATTTAACGTAAAATTCGGTCAATATTTTGTCTAATTAACACTTCTACAATGTTAAATCACGATATACTGCAGTATTTCTGGTAGACGCAATAATGACGGTACTTTGAAATGATGCAGCATTGTAAGCGGGATGTATATATATATATATATATATATATATATATATATATATATACAGGGTGTCCTGAAATTAGTGCACCATACTTTAACAGCAGATTCTACATGCTAAAATAAGAAAAAAAGTCCCTATAAACATAGGTCAAGAAATGCCTCTTAAGGGAGCTACAGCCCCCAAAAGGAAAGCCCCTGAAGATGGTTTTAATTTAATATCTCCAAAACCGTTAAAGATAGAAAAGTGAAATTTGGGGAATTAAGTAAACTTTGTATGACCAATAAGATGTAATAATAACAATTTAAAAAATTTCATGAGGTTTGGGTCAGATTGATAGGAAGGGGGGTTAAAACCACCTTAACTTTTTTGTACGAATCTTGAACCAGAATTTGATATCAGATTATGAAATTTTGGAGTTTTTCACATAAAAAAGGTCATTTTGTTGAACTTTGATAACATACACCTTTTTCGCTTAAAATCGATTTGAAAATTATTTTACATGGCATAAAAATTCACAATTAAATCACAAACATAGAAATGTACTCACGTGGTCTTTGGAATACGGCTGCCATGTTTAGGAAAAAATAGAATAATTTAAGACAGGTGACAGTTTCATGTAGTAAGTGACAGGGTGTTTCTACTTTTTTATAAATATTAGATAAAAACCATATTCAGGGGCTCCCTTTTCGGGGGCTGTAGCTCCCTTAGGAGCCATTTCTGGACCTATATTTATAGGGACTTTTTTTCTTATTTTTGCACGTAGAATCTGCTGTTAAAGTTTGGTGCACTAATTTCGGAACACCCTGTATATATATATATATATATGCTATATAGGCTACAATTTTTACCCCCATGCCAATAAATAAAGCAGCAAACTATTTTCAGCTGAAATACCAAGATAAATAAAATATAATAATATACAGTGCTTGCAAATCCAAGTCCGACCGCGTTGGGAAGGATGGTTGTTCAATACCCGCGTGAAAAGAATAAGGATAGAATGCCAAACAGAATTTGATTGGTCAGAGCGTCAGGCGTGCGTATTGAAAGCGCCTTCTGTTTGGCGTTCTATCCTTGTTATTTTCACGCGTCCTTCCCAAACCGGTCGGACTTGGATTTGCAAGCACTGTATAGGTAATATTAATAATATATAGGTAATATTAAATTTTTTCGGTTTAGGCGTATATATACGTATATATGTATATATACATTAGGGTGTTTCAAAAAAATCGACTTTTTCTTTTTCTTCAAATGGTCAGCAAATTCTTTCAGAGGATGTCAAAACAAAGACCTCGTTAAAATTTGAGCTTTTAATTTGAAGATTTAGAGGTCGCGGATCGCAATTTTCTATTTCCCATTTAAATAACATAGGAAATTTTTTTTTTTAACTTTGGAATTTTATGCGTCTATATCGAATCAACTTATGGCAAGGGACATCTTATATTTTTATAGTAAATTTAACGCTCTATAAAAAATGTCTCTTATAATTTTTCTATAAATTGATTTCTTCCAGAGTTATTCGAGGCCAAAGTTTGATTTCCATCGAATTTTCTCGTTTTTTTCAACTTTTAGCATCATGTAGTAAAAAATCACATATTTATATCTGAAACATAGGAAGTGTTGTAAAAAAACAAAAAAACAAAAAAACGTCACTTTTTTCCAAAGCCTACTACAAAGTTTTAATGAAAATATGAGATGTGTATAATATGCAAAGTAATTTATTTATAAATGCATTTTTCTCGAAAATGGTGCATCTGAGCAATTCAAATCAAGAGTACCTATTTTTCGTAAAAAACTTTAAATTCTCATAATTTCATAAAAAAAATTAAATTATTAACCCAGAAAAAAGTTGGGGCTATTTTTGTAACTTTGCCCCCTCCAAATGTTACGCCTATGATTAAATTTTAACAGTTTTGATCATAGATCTAGATTCAGCATGTCAAAATTACCAAAGTACCTACCGAAAATTCATTTGTTCATGTTCAACCCTCTAGGAATAGTTTAAAAAAAATTATCCTCTTAGGCTCCTATTCAGGGGGCCGTAGCTCCTTTAGGGAGCATTTTTTGATACATGTTTATTAAACAAAAAAAGTGTTATTTTTATACGAATAATGCACTGTTTAAGTTTGGCCCCCTGATTTCGGGACACCCGTATAATGATAATTATAATTGTACCATAAATGTTAAAAAAACGCGAAAATTCGATGGAAATCAAACTTTGGCCTCGAATAACTCTGGAAGGAATCAATTTATAGAAAAATGATAGGAGACCTTTTTTGTAGAGCGTTAAATTTACTATAAAAATCTAAGATGATCCTTGACAAAAGTTGATTTGATTCAGACGTATAAAATTTCAAAGTTCAAAGTTAAAAAAAAAAAATCCCATGTTATTTAAATGGGAAATAGAAAATTGCGATCCGCGACCTCTAAATCTTCAAATTAAAAGCTCAAATTTTGACGAGGTCTTTGTGTTGACATCCTCTGAAAGAATTTGCCGACCATTTGAAGAAAAAAAAAAAGTCGATTTTTTTGAAACACCCTATATATATATATATATATATATATAATATATATATTATATATATATGCTATATAGGCTACAATTTTTTACCCCCATGCCAATAAATAAAGCAGCAAACTATTTTCAGCTGAAATACCAAGATAAATAAAATATCAAACAACACCAACTTACCCAAACAGCTTAAGTTATCTAAGGAGGACCATCCGACTAGTATTAAGTTTTATCGAGCGTCGTTAATTTAGTTTCAACGTATTAGTTGTACAATGGTTATATGTAGACATTTAAATTTAAGATTTATTTATAAGTAATAATAATAATTTTCTTTGGAACTTGAATTCTAATTAAAAAAGAAAGAAAACATTAATTAAAAATGATGATTGGCGACTAAGACAGCCCTTACAAATAAAAATAGGCTTTAATAGTACATATTGTGTACAAGTACCTTATTTAATAATGGTTATGGGTAATTGTTTCAAAATTATTTTAACATTTTAAAAGAAAATGGTTGTATTATTTAGTAGTAATTCATATCAAGTATTTTGAATAGCAAAAAATGTTTGCATGTTTGCAATTCTGGATCAAAGTCAACACCTCCGAAGAAACGTTATATAACGTTAAAATGGACCTACAGTAGACACCACCAATATATGAACGTGACTCATCGGGTGCCGAACATATCTCAGACATGCTAGCAGTAATGTTATACTTGTCTTGTACATTCGATGCAGCGGTAAATGTACTCACACGTAGGTTTTTAAGCATCCGATCTAAAATGCGCCATCTGTGATGTAAAACTGTCTAGGTGTTCGACAAAGATGGACATATGACGCGTGTCCCAGCTTGTTACTTAATTTTGTTGGAATTCAGTAGAGCTCGTGTTTTAGGCAATTTATTTTATTTTATTACATAGTAAGGCAACCAACTCTACCGTCGGCCATTTGTTTTTATATGTCATATGATCTTTGTTTTTGCATATCGTGTTTCTGCTGTGTGTTTACGGATTAATAATCGTTTTAAACGTTGTAGTGGCAGTGGTTTATATTATGTAACACAGGTAGATGTCGTATAAAAATCCTTACCTAGAAATTCTAGGCTAGAATACAAAAATATTTTTATTATATAAATTTTGTATTAGTATTAGTTTAATACATTCTGAAGAAGCTACTGTGTACCGAAACAGTTGTCAATATTTAATAAATTTCGTGAAACTAACGCAAGTTGTTTTTATATACACACAATTTAAATATCTTTCACTTTGTACCTCACCTGCGTAAACATTTTTGTTTTTTGGTCACCAATTCTGAAATATTTGCGTTTACAGTTAAAAGAATAGTATATTCTCTAACAAGTTTGGAATACGGCATATTCCGCTCGAGTAAAAAGTTTGACGGTTTCACGAGAGGGGAATATGCAATTCCAAACGTGTTTCAGACTATACTTTTTCTACGTTTCCAAAAAATACCATAGACAAAGAATTTAATTGGAAGAAAGTGAGGTTGGATCGGTCTAAAAATTTGTTAGATATTAAAAACAGAGATGCCGCCACGAGTGAACATTCTGTCATCAGATGATAGAATATTTCAGTTAAAAGAAAAGTTTATTTATTAATTAGTTTCTAAGAAAAATACATTTTATTTAATTATCGTATAATATAATATATATTATATATAAGTATATATTAACATATTATGTTAATTATTAAAATTTAACTTTAAAAGCAAATATATCAGAAGTAGTGTTGTAAAAAAAAAGTTTTTTTTCAGTTGAAAAAAAAACACGTGAAAAAAAACAAAAGTTGTTTTTTTTCATCCTCACCCACGTATGGTAAAAGGGCGCCTCGCTGTCGGCAATGCTGACTCAGCATATCGTATAGTCTATACGGTATTATAATAGAAGAGTTAAGACCTGCGGCTTTATAGGTTGATGCATAGTTGGTAGAAATGCCGAAAAGAAAAGGCTCAGGGCGAAAGCCAACAACGTTAAACAATTTGTTTAAGAATATTACTAATGGTAAGTAAGAAACCCGGGAAAAAAAAATTATATATAATCATATATAATTATATAAAATAATGTATGGACATACAAAAAAAAGTTTAAAAGTTATAACTTTTTATAACTAAAAAGGCTATAGCCTTTTTTTAAAAGCTAAAAATAAAAGGTAAACTTTTTAAAAATAAAAATTGCTTCGAGGGGTATATGCCAAAATAAGCTGAATTTTTCATAACTTCTAATAATTTTGAGATAGTATTCACGAAAAATATTTCTGTATAAATTATGAAGTGTCCGAACATTTTTGTGTTAGGGCTCGTATATCCAATGGATAACTAATGTATGTCTAAAGTATATCCACTGTACATCTAATGTATATCCACTGGATATCCAGTGGATAACTGATATGGATATCTTGTATATATACTTGTATGTATACATGTGGGATTTTGTGATGGTTTAATTGAGAACTGGCATATGTCAAAAAAACAACTTTACGGTAAATTGATTTTTTGCCAAGAGCTACGAAATTTTTAATTTTGAAATGTTCACTTTACCTAGATAATATTTCTGTTAATAATATGACTATGACAGTCTGCAATGCAATTAAAATTTACTTAAGTCCCTTTTGTTTATTATTGTATTTCAAAGTAGTACGCACGCGCTGAATTTGAGAATCTTCAGTGTTGCCGGTTAGAAACAAAATAACTAAACGAAATATATTTCCGTACTTTATTAAGTTTTAATAAATAAATTAAATAAATTTAAAATAATTACTCACCACATTTATGTTAAATAGGTATACTAGGTATACTAATTAATTAAGTATTAAAGATTTAATAATATAACCGCCATTTTGATGAGCTTTCTGAAATTATTTAAACGTCTGACAACACTGCCGCCGAACACAGAAGATAAAGAAGCGTCCTTTTTCTATGGTAGCGTCCATTAAATATGATGCCATCATTGCTATTTGTTATATGTTTGTCATAAAGTTTATTGCCAAGTTATTGTGTTTTGTGGTTATTTGTTTGAGGTCTATAGTGGTAAGTGAATATTTTATTAATTTTCTAATCATAGTTATCATTTTAAATTGTATTGGTCTAAAACTAATACAATTTTAAATTAAATAGGTAGGTACCTATATTTAAGTGCAATTTATAAACTTTCGGTTAGCATTGAAGGTAAAACATTAAAGGTGAATACATGCATGCATTTATATACCGTACCTTTATTTGCAAGCTATACATAGGCTCGAGGGTAACAAATGGGCTGATGGATTGGCCAAATTTTGGGGATCATAAGGAGACAGGTGAAATAGGCCCTAAATGATTAGGCTGATAAAAAGGCAAATGACAGCTGGAGGAGTGATGGCAAGCCAGAGACTTCACTTCTTTAGTTATATGTAGTTTTCTGTTCTTTTTTGTTTTCATAAAAATAAATATTTAAATTAAAGAATAAGACTTTTATTTTAAAACCCAATGTGATTTATTGAAAAGTAAATATCCATTGATTCACCATATCCAATACAGATGACAACCATATTGCATTAAATACCCTATCCATTGGATATCCATACAATCTCCATATTGAATAAAGATTACAACCTTATTGCATACAATTCTATATCCACTGGATATCCATTGGATATCCACACTATGTCCAGGAGGGTCGGACATTTATATATCCAATGGTTATCCATTGGATATCCATAAAAGAAATCCATTGGATATCCATTGGATGTAATTGTTCCGTGTGGGGTCATACATGGGCAAACTTCATACATGTTCATATATAATGAATTTATATATTATTATATATGATCATATATAATTTTATTATATATGATCATGTATGAATTTTGGTCCCTATATATTCATATATAATTATATATGATCATACGTGGACCAAAATTCATGTATGGTCATACATGGGCAAAATTCATACATGATCATATATAATGAAATTATATATAATTATATATTATTATATATAATTTTTTTTCCCGGGAACTATAATTAGTATTTAATAATCTTCTAGTGACAGAATGTGCCAAAAATTCTTTCCTTAGCAGTGACATTTAGAAAATCCTGTCACTTAATATAATTTGAGTATTTTTGACCATTTTAAAAAAAAAAACATTTTTTTTGAAAAAAAACAAGGACCTCTTTTTTTTCTAAAAAAAACATTCTTTTTTAAAAAAAACAAGACTGTTTTTTTTCAGTGACAACACTAATCAGAAGTATAGCAACCAACATTACACTCAAGATTTTTTACAAATACCCGTTATACAGCACTGCACTGGACCGTGACCTTCGATAGATTACTTCGTACGATTGTGCCTGATGAGTCACGTTCATATATTCGTTGTTTCTACTGTACCACATATAGTTTTCTGTTTAAGACGAAATTAGGGACCACACAATAATTAAAATTACACTACATTTGTATTAAGATAAAGTACGTGACCATAGATTTAAAGGTATTTTTATTATTATTTATTAAAATTTTTTATATATCTAACAACAGGGCCGTTTCTGGCGCAACATTTTGGGAACGCTAAATCAAAGTACTTTGTAACAATAAACTTTCTTGCAAATAAACAAATACTTAAACATACATAGTATAAATGTTCCCCCTTTCTATGCGTCGGCCGCATTACAGCCTTATGCATATTAGCATCAAAATAAAAGGATAGAAATTGTCATAATTTTTTAGTGTTATATAGTTGCAGTTGAAGGCAGCAAAGTTTAACACTTTACGTCACTAAAAACCAGTTGTAGTTAAATATTATATTTTTTATATAGTTTTTTTTGTTTTCTCTAGGGTATTATTATTACTAAATATTTTTTGTGCTTTTGTTTGGTTTGATTAGCAGTTTTTTTACATTTTAAATTACATATTGCCAGTTTGTCGCAAAATATATATTTTTTAAATTTTAGGGCTTAAAATTAAAATATTTAATGTATTAAATTTAAATATAAAAGAAGCGCACCTAAGAATGCTGCACGGACGCGCCAGACACCCTGGCTAACAAAACAGTTTTTTAACTACTATTATATATAATACATATATGAATATCTATAATATATTGTATATATTATAGATATTCTTAAAATATATAATATATAATAAAATAAGAAGTTAAGTTTTCTCAACATCTTAACGACAAAAAGTTTTCCCGGGATCCGGGGATAAGTCCCGAAAAAATATATATCATTTATTTTAAAACCAACTTAAAATAAAGAAACAAACAAACTAACGAAGGAAATCTTTTGGAGTTCACACTAGCTCGAGGAATGGTTTTAAAAAATTCGTAGACATATTGTACCCACGTTTACCCCCATTAACATATAATTCCATTTCTTTTATCAATCGGGCCTTGGTGAGTTCCAATTGGGGCTGTAACTTAACTTGTAAATTATCAAGTTTGTGGCATTTTTTTAGGTTTGACGTTTGAAATAGTGATGCCGCGAGACGAGACGAGACGAGAAAAGTCCTTCTCTCGTCTCGTCTCGTGCAGCGAGAGAAAATGGGTCTCTCGTCTCGTCGAGAATACTCTTTTCTCGCTCGAGAGTGCCTTTCTCTCGTCTCGTCTCGTTTCTCTCGTGGTAAAAGTACCTAAGTATGAATAAAAAAATTATTTGGAATGAAATTCGAATTCGTTTATATTTTTTTATATAGAAATTTAAACTGGAAATAAAAAAAATGTGTGCCAAGACCACACTAATAAAGTAAGACTTTTTACGCCGAAAATTTTGCGCATCAAATGGTTGGAGTAATCGAATAAAATTGGTGATTAATGATTATTTATGTAGTCATTATTCATGAATACTTTACTTGAATAATATTCATTATTTATAATCAAATTTTACGTTGTAATCATGAATAACGTTATTTATGAAAGTATGATTATAATTAATATTCATATATGATTATAATCAGAATTAAAGAATAAATTATGTAATTATAATCATTCTGTATAATTACTTTGGAAAATAATCCACAATACACACACTTTATTGATAAAATTTTAATTTTAACAAAATACCATAGTTTTGTAAAAAAATTGAAATACTTTTTATTTTCTGATCGTTAGATGAAACATTTTAAAAGTTATTTATAAAAACCATGCCTAGCTTACGAAATATACACCCCATCGTGCTTGGAAGAAAAACGCACAATTTTTGATCGAAATTCGACAAAATATTAAACTAAAATTCCAATTAAAAGAAAAAGTCTTAGGGCTATATATTATAATTATTATAATAATATGTATAATTAAAAAAAAAATAATATCTAGAAATAACACTGGTGTCTTTAATCCTTGCTCAACAAATTTAAAGTGAGAACAATGTAACTAAGAAAATTCATTCACTCGTTGTTATATAATTTCGCCGGGATTAATCATAAACAATGACTACAATAATTGTTATTATTATAATAATTATTATAATTAATATTAATCATTATTCTTTTCCGATAATTGACGATTTCAGTATTTATAACCACTCAAAACGTAAATAATAAATAATATTCGTTATTCATGTTAGAATGATTTATGATTACTTTGTTGTAATCATTATTCATGATTACATTTCATAAATAATATTCATAATCATAATCATAATCGAATACATTTTGCCCCACTCTGGTTGGATCTATGTGGAGTAGTTAGTAACTACTAGTTACATCTAGTATTATACTGCCCTACTATGGAGAAAGGCAAAAAAATGCAAAATGCGTTTTCTTGTGCTATGGTAAAGCTATGGACATTTTGTAACCGAATTCAACACAGAAATGCAGTCAAATATCTTATAAGTTAAAAAAATCAATTAAATACCTACTGCTTTTTATAAAAATGTAGTTTAAGCTAATTTTTCACAAATTTCTTGTTTAGCAGTTACTGCCTTTCTCCATAGTAGGGTAGTATACACCTATAATAGGTGTTTCTTTTAACTTGAGACAGCTCAATATCTCGTGAAATACGCATTTCACAGAAAAATGTCCTAAATAAAAGGTTAATGTGACCAAAGGGGACATTATTTGGTGCTACCGCTAGCCACCCCCTACCCCTCCTTAAGGGTGAAACGGGGGATAACTTTAGAAAGTCAAATGGAATGACCCGATTTTTTCACAGATTTTGGTAGTACATAAAAAATGAATAACTTTTATTTGAAACTTTTTTTCAATTTATCAACATATGGCGCTGTAACTCAAAATTTAATAAAATGGGGTTTCCTTGTAAAATGTATTATTTGAAACGTTTGAAAAACAAAAATTAACATTAAGTCAACAATAGTCGGCTCTGAAAACAATTTATAACAAATGTTCAAAATGTCATTCTTTCATTTCGACACATTTTTGAATGCGGGTAATGAATTCTGGCTCCACCATGTCCTCCCGAGTTGTAGGAATTGCAGCGTAAACCTTTTCTTTCAAGTAACCCCACAGGAAGAAGTCTGGCAGATCGTTTTCTAGAAAATTCTGGTAATTTTGACCATTTAATGCCGTTCGCCAAAGGTACCGCACCAAACGTTTACCGACCAGGGACGCTGTTGCTCCACTTGGTGTCGAAATGGAAGGACGACATTTCGAACATTTGTTATAAATTGTTTTCAGAGCCGACTATTGTTGATTTAATGTTAATTTTTGTTTTTTCAAACGTTTCAAATAATACATTTTACAGGGAAACCCATTTTCTTAAATTTTGAATTACAGCGCCATCTGTTGATAAATTGAAAAAAAGTTTCAAATAAAAGTTATTCATTTTTTATGTACTACCAAAATCTGTGAAAAAATCGGGTCATTCCATTTGACTTTCTAAAGTTATGAATCAGGGACCCCATAAATATCTGAATACTAAATTTTTCCCAAACCATTAAAGCCGAACGACGAATTTTCGTCATATTATTTAAAAAAAAATGGATATCAAATTTGTAATCAGGCCCTCAAAAACCACATTTTGTTGATAAGTTTATTGAATAAGCAATGCTTATTAAGCATACGGGTTTTTTTAATGGTATAGGGAGTGCCATAGATGTGCTTATACAGGGTAAATTTTAAAAATTATTATTATTTTGTAAGTAATTTTTTCTTGGTTAACGTTAAGTTGTGTTATAAAATAATACAACGTTAACCAGGAACAAATTTTGTTTATTATGAAATGCGAATAATGTTCAAATAAATATCGTCATTTATGTGCAAAATTATAATTTTTATGTAAAAAAAAATGTTTTTTATAATCGAGAGAACGAGAGAGATCGAGAGAAACGAGAAATTCTCGAGCGAGAGAGGGCATTCTCTCGTCTCGTCTCGAGCCTTTTTTCGAGAGAAAATCGCCCTCTCGTCTCGTCGAGACGAGACGAGACGAGACGAGAGGCGAGAATCTCTCGTATCGGCGGCATCACTAGTTTGAAATATGTTATATTATAGGTTATGTACATGCATTTATTCTAGAGGTGGGAAGTTCGATTCTTTTTAGTGAATCAATTCTTTTTATTCATTCTTTTAAAATGATTCGTTCATAAAGATTCGTTCGCGACTGATTCACTTTCTGGTTCGGGAACAGATAGTTAACGAACAATTCAGGTTCGACCGAATGATTGACTTGGTTCTTGAATCGTTTGTAATGATGACTTGTATTGGTTGTATCGTTAAGTGAATCAACGGTTGTATTATTAAATTATTGAATTCAAATTTTATTTTGCTTACGTATAAATTAACCTATGGCTTTTCCGGTGCAATAACATCACAGCTTACATGAGTAGGTAGGTAGTTTGTATTCGAATCGACTATTTTGACATTTGACAGAAAATTTCATAAAATATCCCTAGAAATATATCACCAGATATTCAAAAAGACCGAAATTTGCCGAAGGCTGCCGAGTGATCCGAACTTAGTGTTTACATTTCAAACGGCTAGTTTTATATGCTTTTTATTTATTATTGTGTATTGTGTTGCACAGGGTCGTATTCAGTTTTGTTTTAAAATTAAAGTATGTCCTCAAGAAATAGAAGTTTTGCGAGGAATTATTTTACCAAAATTTCGTTTGATAAAGCCAAATGTGATATGTGCTTGGTTATACTGTCAATCAAAGGGGGCTCAACCACTAACCTGATTAGACATACCAAAACTAAACATCCAGGTGTTGATCTAGACAATTTAAAGAAAAAGGTAGGTACGTTTTCTAATAAAAAAAAGTTCTCATAAAACATTTTTTTTTTAATTTAAAAAGGTTCCACGGAACTCACGTTCCCCATTAACTTTACCTGGCGATACAGAAGTTGAAAAACAAAATCAAAAGGAGGATTCTAATACTCAAGAACCCTCAACTTCTACTGCAAATGTAAACAAATGGCCTATTTCAATGAATAATAAGAATAAGAATGATACTACGACAGGTAATTTCAAAGCACAGTATCGAATTACCCAATTTACAAATCGTCCAATATCCGTTACCAAAAGTAAACAAATAGATTTTCAGCTAATTAAAATGATCGGTAGTGAATATTTACCGTTTACATTGGTAGAAAATGAACAATTTAAAATTTTAATTCAAATGCTTAATCCCTCATATGTGCCTTCTCGCAAAACCGCTTCAAACTGTTTACTAATTCAAGTTTACAATATACTGGATAATATTGTAAAGAAGGAATTATTTTCAGCAACTGCTGTAGCCATTACAACCGACGGATGGACCTCATTGAGTAATTACTGTTATTTGGCATTAACAGTACACTTCATAAATGAAAATTGTGAGCTGCGAACATTTTTATTAGATTGCTTTAAATATAATGAAAGGCATACTGCTGAAAACTTGGCAGCAGAAACAAAAAGGGTATTAATAGAATGGGGAGTTTATGAAAAAATAGTAGCTTTAGTGACAGACAATGCTGCTAATATGAGTGCCACTGCGCGATTAGGTGGGTGGAAACATTTACCCTGTTTTGCCCATTCTATTAATTTAGTTGTACTAGCTGGTCTTAAAGAAATACATGATACGCATGTTAAAGTAAAAGGAATAGTTGAATTTTTTAAAAGAAGTCCGCAATCTGCAGAAAAACTAAGAGCAGTCGAAGAGCAAATGTGCTACTAACAACTAAACCTAAAACAAGACATGCCCATAAGATGGAATTCAACTAGTGAAATGTTGGAAAGGGTGCTTAAAATTAAGGAACCTTTATTAGCCACCTTGGCAATAGTCAACTTTGATAAATTTACGTTGACAGCTTCTGATTGGAAAATAATAGAACATTCTTGTCGAGCACTTTTCAAGAGGTGACAGTTGTTGTAAGTGCCGAAAAAAATGTGACTATTTCCAAGATAATTTATTTAAGTAGGGCACTTTTACATCACTGCAGTGCCTTACAGGATGACCCTGACATTCCCAAGGAAATCAAAAATATGATTATAAAGATGATAGAGCAGCTTAATAAACGATTTTTAAATATTCAAGATAATCTTACTCTGGCGGAAACTACACTCTTAGACCCCAAGTTTGGATTTACGGATACAAAAGCATTTGAAAAGGCAAAGACAGCGGTGACAAATGCAGCAAGCCAAATTGTTTTAGAAGAAAATGCTAAAGCGAATAACACAGATAACGAAAGTAAAGGTGACGGTTCCACAGTCGATCATGAAAATGAAACAATGTCAATCTGGAAAGACTACGACAAAAAAACGTCATTTGTCTCTAAAAACGAAAATGCTACAGCTGCAGGAATTATAGAGATGAATAGGTATCTTCAGGAGCCTATGATTAAAAGATGTGAAAATCCATTAATTTGGTGGAAAGATAGAAAACAAATATATCCTCGTCTTTTTAGGATAATGAAAAAAAGACGGGCCGGATTAACTATTAGCGAAAAGAGAACTAGATTAAGCGCGAACAAAGTTCAAAAATTATTATTTATTAATGCTAATCATACATTTTTACATTAAATAGTTTATTTTTTTACTATTTTTGAATATATGTTTTCTTAGTTTTAAATATTATGCCAGAGTTTATATTTTATTTTATTATGCCAAAGAAATATTATTTTTTCGTTGTTTTCATTTTTTTTTAACTTTTTTTAATAAACCGTTAGTAATAATTGTTTTTTTAAGAAAGCCTATATTTTCCCATGCCGTCCCTGTATGTTATTTTTTTCTACCCCGATTCGATCAATGATTCATTTATTCTTGAATCTTGAATTGTAGGTATTATTGAATTATTCGATTCGATTTTTATTTTACTTACGTGTAAATTATTCTGTGCAATAATTAACATTAACATCTACTAATATCTAATATTATTATCTAATATTTGACAGAATATTCCATAAAATATCCCAAGAAATATCACCAGATTTTCAAAAGACCGAAATTTTGCCCAAGGACGCAGTGTGATCCGAACTTAGCTGCTAAATTTTCACATTTAATTCAGTGCCTGTGACCAAATTGAGTCCATATTAATTCTATGGTTTGATTCATTTTTCAATTCTCTCAAAGTGATTCAAAAAAGAATTAATTCTTTTACAAACTGTGTTCGATTCATTCGATTCATTTAAATGATTCGTTCTTTTTTAACGAATAGGAATCAAACTTGCCACCTCTAATTTATTCTAGTGACCTGTAATTTTACATTTTCTTTGATTTTATGCTAAACGCGAGAGTTGGAACCTCTCTTGCTATGTAATTTCAATGTATTTTCATTATTGTACGGCGGTGTATAATATTTTGACCTTTTAAACTGCGTACAAAAATGAAGTATTTATGTATATGGGAGGGTGGGATGGAACTCGCCGAGCAGTTACCTCCCCGTGATGAGTTCTGGGTTGTTTAAAAAATACTAAGTTTCATATATAAATTAAATATTGGGTAAAGGGATGAAAATGGCATATTTATACTTTATACTTTATACTCCTTCATCTGATGGGTCTCGAAAAAATAAAAACTAAAGCGTAAAATTTAAAACGTAGATTCCGGTAACTTTAATCGCTACTGTGGAAAAATTGATAGTGTGACGTATTTTTCGGGTGGTTCAGACGAAGCGAACATGGAACAATGGTTGAAGACAAATGATTCGACTGGTGAGCTTTTTGGTTGGGATGAAAAGGCAAAAATTTTCTGCATGGCCAATAGGTTAAAAGGAAATGCAAAAAGCTGGTATAATAATCAAACTGGCCTTAACATCACTTGGAAACAGTGGAAAATTAAACTACTAGACGCTTTCCCACCGATCAGATATTTTTAGAAAACTTAAGGAACTTATTAATGTGGTGCGCGAAAGAAATAATAATTTAGTAGATTTTTATTATCGTAAATTAGCGTTAGGGCAGAGTTGTGGACCAAATGATAATGTTATTGTTGAAATATTAAACTATACGATAAACGATCCTTTCCTAAAATCGGGCGCGATAGCGGCAGGATATCAAAACAGTAATGAAGTTTTAAAATTTCTTGTAACAAATAGTGAACATTAGAGAGAAAATAATTGTTACTTAGAAAGTGTTAATCGTTATCATAAATTTGATAAAACATCTAGCACAAATAAGTCCAAATCTTTTTAATGTAACCAAGCTGGACATAAAAAAGCAGAATGTGCTAAAAATAATACAAAGAAAGTTTGTAATTTTTGTAAATAATAATAATAATAATAATAATTTTATTAATCCAATTGACATAGATAACATTCATATGTATAGGAGTGGCTAAACGACCACAGGTTCGATAATCCGGATATGCCCACGTACGATGCGGACACCCAGACTTCCCCCGAAAACCTGGGAAGCATTAAACAGGCAAACCCAAAGTACATTGCGCCTGTCAGCTATGCGCAGGTAGCAGGAAAGGCCTCTGAAAAGGGCATAGGCGGCAAGGACGACCCTTTCCGAAAGGAATGGAGCAGGATCGTCACAGCCGCGAACACATTAAAAGGCTCAGACAACGCGGAGATAGGGGCATTATGCAAAGTCATAATGTCAGCCCAAGAAGCCGGCATGGACAGGGCTATCGACGAGAGCAAGGTGCCGAGACCTAGCATCACGCGGGAGGCCAGGATGAAGGGGAGCCAGAGCTACGAGTTGTTTCAAGCGGCCGAGAGCAGTAAGTGGGTAGCTGAAAGTTTCGAAGGAACCGAAATCGTAGAGGTCAACCCGATTAACAACTGGGACGAGGAGGTGGTTGGCCTCGGGGCAAGGAGGATATGACCGAGGGTTTTCTCGCCGTGGCCAGGGAACGCTTCCCGGATCTGGCGAACAACGAGGAGGGAGAGAAGGTTCTGGAAACCAACACCAGGATCGGCAACAAGACCAGAAGGAAGAGGATCCTGGTGGCGAGGCCCGATGCTGAAGACCCGACCGAGGAGATGTACCGGGGGATAGTGGAGCTGGGCAGTATTGCCAGCCTGGAGGGAGCGGACATGATCTCTTTCGCGGCACCTGCTGCCATGGCCGGGACAGCGAGGAAGATGGCGCCCTGCGTACTGGTGGCCGGTCGGGGAATCAAAGCAAGGGTCTGCATTCCGCAGAAAACACTAAAGACGGTAGGAGCTGGCCGCTTCACAATGACGCGGCAGGTCAGTGTAAGACCAAGGAAACACCGGCACGAGGCTGTACTAGTAAGGGGAACAAAGCCCGAGGAGTACCTGGCGCTCCTGGCCGGCGCCAGGAAAGATTTGAAGGGGCAGGGTGTGAAGGTGGCGGATATCCACCAGACCAGGGATGGGCACTTGCTCATTAGCCTGAGTGAGGGTAACGCCAAAGATGTGGCCAGGCTTATTACGGAGGACAGTGTGGGGAAAAAACCGAAATCCTAAGATCCGACAAGAAGACCGCCCTGGTGGTGACAAACATCGAGGCGGCCTTAAGCGAGGAGGAGATCAAGGCTGCCATCAAGGAGCAGATCGGCGCGGCTGAGGGTGATATAGAGGTCAGGGACCTGCGTAGCGGCTTCAGAGGGAAGCAGGCGGCCACGGTGCTGGCCCCACCGGAAATTTGTGCAGCAATACTGGCCCACGAGGATCATTATGGGACTGACCCCTGCCAGCGTTAGGCCCAGGGTAAATGTTAAGAAGTGCCACAGATGCTGGGAGCCAGGTCACTTCGCGAGTGCGGGTGCTGCCTGAAATGCGGAGGAGCGGGGCACACTGCACAGAAGTGCACGGGAGAGCCCCACTGCCTTCTCTGCGAACAGCCGCATCGAGCGTGGTCAGGTATGTGCGGCCGCATGAGGACACTTCTCAATTCGGCCAGGAGGCAGAGTGCTGAGGCACGATAGCGGGTAGCTGCCGCCATCGTGCAAGTGTGCTGTGTATGCGTTAGGGCAGTAATTGACGCAATGGGCTCTACCGAAGAAAGAGGGCAGCTGGTAGTCCAGCTAAACACGAACCGGAGCAGGCGGGCTCACTACCTGCTATATGACCGATGCAGGAGAAAGAACGCCCGTGCCGCACTGATCAGCGAGTCCAACAGGCAGGTTGTGACCGGGAGTGCTGGATGGGTCGTCAACGAAGGACTGACGGATGCGATTTGGACGCTGCGACGACAAAGGCAGTAGCGCCGCTTTCGTAAGGGTTAAGATAGGAGACGTGGTGCTATACTCGGTGTACTTCTCCCCTAACGCTGGCAAAAAGGTGTACGAGCGGGACCTGGAGGAGCTGGACGCCCAGATTAGAGCGGAGAGGCCGAACATAACCGTGATAGTTGGGGGCGACTTCAATGCTAAGAGTCACACTTGGGGCTCGGGCGTTGAGGACGACAGGGGCCGGGCGCTCAAAGACTGGGCGGCCAGCCTCAACTTGAGCATGCTGAACGTCGGATCCACGCCGACGTTCAGCGTGAACGAGCGCACCAGCGTTATCGATGTGACCATGGTGGGTGATGGTGGCAGGACGGCTGCGGACTGGAGGGTGTCCGATGAGGAGACTCTAAGCGACCACCGGGCCATCGAGTTCACGCTGTCGAAGGCGACGGGGCTCTGCGAGCGGCCGCGGCAAGGGTGGCGCATCACCACCGATGCGCAGCGAGCAAAGTTTCGGGCGGCCCTGGGAGAGAGACTCTTCGGAATTTATGAAATAGACGCCGGCACTCTCACGAGTGCCCTGAAATGGGCCTGTCAGGCCGCAGCCCCCCCTGGGGTTAATCGACGCAGGGCAGTATATTGGTGGTACGAAGAGGTGGAGCTGACCATCTCCAACAGGAACAAATGTCGGCGACAGGAAGCCAGGAAGAGGGTCAGGGCGAGACTGGAGCCCAGCGAGGTCCAGCGAGCCCAGCAAGCCCAGCGAGGCGGCCCTCCGCGCGGCGTCGGTACGTCTCAAGGAAGCGAGGAGGACCATGAAACTTGCTATCACCCGGGCCTAGAGAGCCTCCTACAAAAGGATCCTAGAAGGGTGGGAATCATGGCTGGGACAAGTACCTAGTAAAAGTACAGAGGGGAATCAATGGAACAATAAATGCGACAACAGGTTTCGCGACAAGTGATTTACTTTATGGTTTTCTTTCTAAAGTAGATAACGAAATCAAAGTTTTCTCTAAAAGAAAAAAAGACGAATGAAATACGAAAGAAGGCGAAAAATAAATGTGATCAAGCAGGAGAGGATTCGACAAAAATAAGTTATTTGCCAAACAATGCAAAGTTGGAGACACTTTCTTAGTTGAGCGTACTCTTCTAGTAAAAGGTCTGACAATTGGCAAACTGGTGCCCAAGTTTATTGATCCGGTCAAGGTAGTACGGATTCTAGGTAATGACGGCTATAAGGTTGAATATTGTCACGATTAAAAAAGATCGTGTCATGTTCAGTTTCATTTTCGTCGTTTCTTGTTATACTTGTAAATGCCTAATTGTTTCAAGTAGTAGTGTAATCGCTGTGCGTATATTTATGCCGCATGCGCACGATTAAAATTATTTGGTCACGTACGCAAATTCTTCTTTTCTGTTTGAGCACCCACCTGTTACACACGGCCAAAGGGATATCCTTGGCCGTACCCTATTATCGAGTACTAGTTACCTGCGTGTATTTTTACATTGATTGTGATTGCACTATTTGTTGGAATTTTGGTTATTGGAAAAGTAATGCGTAATTAGCCATTTTGATTGCGATTTTTTTGTGCGGCGTACCCACGCTGTGAAAATTTTATGGAAACGAATTATTTTACGATGTCCAACCAAGTTTGTTATTATTGAGGAGTTTGCAAGTATTACTAAAGTTAATCAAGCATTTTGTTCCGGCAAAATATTCCGATTGAGGTTATGAACACTGCATGGATCTGATTCTGAATCCACTGTCCATTTCGACAAGCAGATCGACCAGCAAGGAATAGACAAATCCAACGGTTAATAAGGTGATGTAGTCTTTTTAATAATAATTAACATCGAAGTCATCAAACTCTTGGAATATCCAACCCAGGTTGTTTTATTATTAGTTTTTTTTGTATTATAAAATTCCTGCAGTACGCAATCCATCTGATTGTTTTACTATTTAACTTGTATTAAATTTTGATTATTAATATAGTTTATAAAACTTGTTTTTTTTTAAGTACGCAATCCATCTGATTGTTTTACTATTTAACTTGTATTCAATTTTGATTATCAATATAGTTTATAAAACTTGTTTTTTTTAAGTACGCAATCCTTCAGATTGTTATACTATTTAATTGTTTGGATTATTTTACATGTCATTTATTGTAATTAATTATTATTAATAATACCTATATTTTCTAATGTTAAACAATACACTGTCTAATTGTTATTTTTGAAAACTGCTAAATCTTAAAATAGATATTTTTTATAACTGGGGAAAATAGAGTTTTATTTTTTTGTCAGTTGATTAACTTTCAAGGTATAGTATATTTTTGTTAATTCTTTATTTACTGCGGTTAGCCAAAGAAAGAAATACCCACTTTGAAATAGTCTTATTTTGTCTACGTCTGAGCTAAAAGGTGCGTGTAATGTGTCACTTTAAAAATTTAAGTTATTACAACAACTAAATTGAAATTTAACAACTTGAAGAGCATATTACGTTAAAATATTTTTCAAAAAATATACGAAAAATTAAAGGAGTCGTAGCAAGTAAACGCTTAAGACCATTTCGGTCCCAAGTAATAATAGATTAGATTAGTTGTGTTATTGTTGTTTAGATTAAGTTATTTACAGTTAGTAACAATTGTAACCCCGTGTGTTACTTGAAAACAATTGTAACCCTGTGTGTTACTTGAAAAATTGTAATCCTGTGTGTTACTTGAATAATTGTAACCCCGTGTGTTACTTGAAAACAATTGTAACCATGTGAGTTGAAAAAATACATTTTTGTGCTTGTTTAGTGTAGTCTTAACATATTTAAAATATTTTTAAAATCTAAGACCCTACCCTGTAACCATTTCCATTTATTTTATGGATCAAGTAAACAAAAAAATTAAATTTCAAGTACACAAAACGCTTTGCAGCCGCAAATGTATACATTTAAACATAGATGTTCCAAATAAACTTTACTAAACCTATGAAATTGTTTTTTTGAAAAGCAAATATTTCAAAAATGTCAATACCGGATAATCATAACAATTCTAATATGCGAAGCAATCCATCATTTAAAGCAGATTATGACAGCTCAAATATATCGAACATGTTTAAAGGAAAAGCCTTACTTACTTACTTACTTACTTATATTTTTCTTGTAATGTTGTATTATTAATATTATTATTAATATTTTTGATGAAACGTTTTTTCAAATTGTTAAAGAAAATATAAGTTCCAAAAATATTGTTGCGAAATATGTTAAATGCATACCTAAAAGATGTCTAATATCTAGAACAACATCGTCGTCCAAATTTTTAACGCATTTAAAGAGTACATGGAATTAAAATGATTATTGATTATAAAAAATACGCAGCTCTTCAAAAAACTAAAAAAAAACACTGTCAACCGCAAATCATTTACTTTTATTAGTCAAAAAACCTATCTAAAAATGAATTTGATCAGCATGTAATGAATTTTGTAATTCATTCTATGGTTTCGTTACGAGTAGTAGATGATGTTTATTTTCGAAAAATGTTTTGAGTTTTTAAGTAGTTCCCAATATAGTTTTCAACTAAATCTACAACTGATAAATAGACCATCCAGTTTTATTTACGACGCGTCGCGACGGCGGAAGTCAGGAAGCAGGCGAAGTATATTTTTCTTGGCGAAACATGCCATTGGATTAACTCAAAATAATTAAAAAGGATGTCTCGCGTTAGCTTGTAGACGGTTGAGAGGAAGTCGTACAGCTGAACAAGTGAACAATATTATTTGTATGATTTATAATGAATTTAAAATAAATACAACAATATTAGCTAGTTACTAATAATGCAAGTAATTTTTGAAAAGTATTTCGAGAATTTGGTATTAATAAAGGAAACATAAGTGCGTCTAAGGAAATAGATTCAGATGAAGAAATCGGAGAAGATTTTTCTCACAAAACGTCAAAAACAGCGACATAGTATTCGATATTTGGGAAATAAAACATTGTCTTATTGAGAGTAAATTTTTTATACATAGAAGAGTTTGTATTTATAATAGCGCCCCTAGCGGATGCACTTGAAATCCTTTAAGGAAAGAAATATTGTTATTATGATGAGAAAGTGCCTGCACTATTAGCTTTAAAATAAAATTTGCAGGTATTAAAAAATTGAGAATTTCATTATTGCGGACCAATCCAGGAAACTCTCCATAAAAGTGTATGTAAGTTTATTGACGCTGCAACTGCAACAATAATCTTGATTGCAATACCATCCTTCATCTACACCAATTAGTAAATAATTAAATCATTTCTTAAAATAAATAAATAAAATCTGACATCTGTCAGGTGGTTAACCTCACTTTCTACCAATTTTATACAAGGTGTCCCTAAACTTATTGGCATAAATTTAGAAAAAGATTGAACAAGTCAAAATAAGACGAAACCCCAAATAATAGTACATTCTGTAACAAGTTTGGAATACAGCATATTCCGCTCGAGGAAAAATTTGACACACGAGCCGAAGGCGAGTGTGACGGTTTTACGAGAGTGGAATATGCTGTATTCCAAACTTGGACTTATTTTCTCTACGACTACGTAAGAATAGTAACGCTTATATAATTTTAAACAGAGAAAAGAAACCAAGCAGTTTTTGACATTTAAGTTTTTTGTATTGTCAAACCATTTTGTGCCGTCACAATTTTATAATGTAAATTATAATAAATTTAAACAAATGGTATGCCTAAATCTTTAATATAATTTAAAGTAGTAATTTATACTAACTAATAAAAAAATAACATTGTAACCACAGACCTACAAGGTCTGTGATTGTAACAAATACAAAACTAATTTTACAAGTAATCCATCTCAACATCTATTCTTTTTCTACATTTTAAAGGTCTTTTTTTAAACTTTTTGAATCTGTCAAAACTTCAAAGCCGGTATAGTAGGTAACTGGTTTATCATTTTAATATCAAATTTATTATAATTTTGATTTGTATATTTGAAAAACAATAAATATAACTAATTTTTTGTGCCTAAACCTTCATTATACAACTGCTATTATTTTTTAATTAATACATAATACAGTAATATTTAAATATTTTTAAATTTTTTACGTTTAGTAAACAGCCAGGAGATGTCGTTACTTGTGACCATTCTTAAACAAGAGTAGGAATATTCTCGCACAGTATTGCAGAAAAACATCCTTTCTATGATCAAAAATTACACTAGAATATTACTATTCTTAAGTAGTCGTAGAAAAATATTTTTCCAAATTACTTATGTTTTCAAGATACAGGGTGATAAAGTGTTATTTATCATATCAGTTTTTTTAATATAACCTCTACTATGGTAGTCTTGTAAAGGTGATATTTTGCGAACAGTCACTTACTACTTGTTGGCGCCAAGTATTGCGCCATGGGTTGGTTTAAGTTGTGGATGTGACTTTGGTTACATAACCTTTATTTTGTGTCATTGTTAGTTGAGAGTCTTAACTTAAGACTATCGATAATATCTTTGATACTTATATATTAAAAAATAGTTATCCATGATAACTATAACAAAAATAACATAACATAATAATACCTAATAATAAAAAATATATAAAATAAAAAGAATCATAATCATAAAATTTATATATTTTAATAAACATCATAAAATAAAAATAAAATAACCAATATAAAACATACATAAACAACATACGGATAATATAAAAGAAAATTATACAAGAAGAAACACAATATGGTGTATCAATGCACCACAGTTAATAAAAGAAGATATTGTACTTACAGTTATATTCCTTTATTTTGTTATCTTTACATGTATAATTATTTATTTATAAATTTAATTTAAAATTTATCTAAATAAGTATTTTTAATTTTAATTTCTTATTCCACCAAAATCCATAAATATCTTTCTTATAATTTCTTATTTTATTATCTTTCTTCTTATATCATTCTTCTTGTATTTCTTTTTGTATTTCTCCTTGTATAATTTTCTTTTATATTATCCGTATATTGTTTATGTATGTTTTATATTGGTTATTTTATTTCTATTTTATGATGTATATAAATTTTATGATTATGATTCTTTATATTTTATATATTTTTTATTATTATTATGTTATGTTATTTTTGTTATAGTTATCATGGATAACTATTTTTTAATATATAAGTATCAAAGATATTATCGATAGTCTTAAGTTAAGAATCTCAACTAACAATGACACAAAATAAAGGTTATGTAACCAAAGTCACATCCACAACTTAAACCAACCTATGGCGCAATACTTGGCGCCAACATACTCCCCGGCTTTCTTCTTCTTCTTCTTTCTAAGTTCGGAATTGTCAACCTTGGTGCTTGGAATCTAGTCCATGTGACCATATGCTTGTAGTTGGGAACTAAGGTCCTGGATGTTTTATCCCAGGATCTCTACACCCCAAAATGACCCTCTTCGAAACAGTTTCTTCCAGAGGCAATGTAGACTTCCAGGTATTGTGATGGAATTGATTTGAGAGGAATAAACTTGATAGGTAAGGATGGTGGAACGGAGAAATGTAGGAATCTAGAGCACATCATAAATTTAAATTAGATTCTTTTAAGAATGAAAAAATTAGCCTATACGTATCTAAATGAAATGAAGCAAGCAATGGGATACATGCTAAAGGTGGTTGATGACCCAGGGCTAACAATTTGTTATACAAATTATTACAATTATGTTGGTTATTTTGACAATTAAATAAAATATGGTTGATACTGCCGAATTCTCCGCACACACACAAGGGATCCTCTTTTACACCAATACGGTTCATATGTTCCGGGGTTAGGCAATGCCCAAGCCTAATTCTAATTAATGTTGTTACAAATTTTCTTCCCACAAACTCGGGTAAGTAAAACCACGGAATCCGACAATCCCTTCCCGAACTTGCATAACGTTTGCCTCTGGTAATCTTAGAGTTGTTCCAATAATCTTTCCATTTTGAGTATAAATTATCTCTACTCAATTTAACAAAGTCCATCCACGGAATTTTGACTCTGCTCATTGGCATATCTGCACCTTTTTTTGCTAGTAAATCTGCCTTCTCATTTCCAGAGATTTCCATATGTCCAGGAATCCAGCAAAGAATCCCTACACAATTTTCCATGGCCAAATCGTAAAATATTTCCCTAATGCTTATAATAAGATTATTCAGGGTAGTAGTTTTGTTGGAATGGGAGACAATAGACTGGATGCCACTCATTGAATCGGAGAAGATGACGAATTTTTTGATTTTTCTCTCCAAACAAATACAAGCTGCCTTAAAAATGGCCCATAATTCAGCGGTGAAGATTGAAGCTGCTTTATCTATATTGCACGAGAAATTAATTTGGAGATTTTCACTGTAAACCCCATAAGATGTAAACACTGAGGAAACCACTGATCCATCAGTAAAAATATGGGTTTCGTCCGGCCATTTTTTTTTAGTTACCTCCTTAAAGATGGAATTATTAAACGTTTTCAGACGTGGATCCCTGGGTATTCCCAAATCAAAGCAATGGGGAATTTTGATCTTACATTTAAAATAATCCGAAGAATAGATAGGGAGTTTATTTTTCACAGAAATGCGGCAGCGAACGTCTGCTAGATTATTCATAGCCAACACCAGATCGTTTTTTTCTGCAGAGGCACCACGAGCATATATGCTCGTCCTTAGAATTTCAATGTGGTAAATAACTGGATTATTTGAAATAGAAAAGTTTTTTAATAAAAATTTATCAGTTAAAAAATGTTTTCGGAAACGCAAAGGGGGTTCACATGCCTCAATCTGTAGGGCGTTTGTAGGAGATGATCTCATTGCTCCTAGGCAGACACGAAGAGCTTGGAATTGAATTTTATTGAACCTTGACTCGTTTTTGAGTGTAAAATAGTTTATAAATATTAAGCCGTAGTCAATTCTGCTCCTAATTAATGCTCTATAAATGTACAAAAGGGTTTTGGGGTCTCCTCCCCATCTGACACCAGTTAGACTCTTTAAGATATTTAAATATTTTGTGCATTTTGAACTCATATCTAGGACATGTGCATTCCACAGTAATTTTGAATCCAAAATTATTCCCAGGAATTTATTGGTATTGACACTAGGAATAGGAGCACCCTGTAGGGGAATGCTATTAAATAGGGGAATTCTCTTGGCAAAAATCATATCTCTACACTTACCAGGGTTCAAACTAAGACCTCTTTCTGAAAGCCAAGAGTATACCGACTCAATTGCACGAGACAAACGATATTCCAGCAAGTTTTGATCCTTATGTGTTGAAAAAAGGACTATGTCGTCCGCATACTGGAGGAACCGTATTCCGATAGGCAGAGCATCCTCAATCTTTCTAACATATACATTGAATAGAACGGGACTAAGCACGGAGCCCTGAGGAAGGCCCAAACGTGATAAACGAGAAATTTCCACACCAGAATGACGCATGATAAAGTGTTTTTCCTGGGTTAAATTGAAAATTAACGATGCTAAAAATTGAGGAATGCCCATTTCTATTAGATCATTATAGAGGATATCCGGCAAAACCCTATCGTATGCAGACTCAATGTCGAGGAACAATGCTCTGGTTGCAGATCTTTGCATAAATCCAGTTTGAATTGCTGAAACGAAAATAGATACGCAGTCAATTGTGCTCCTTCCTCCCCTGAAGCCGAACTGATTATCAGGTAAAAGGTCCTTGTTTTCAATCCACCATTGAAACCTGTTTTTAATGAGATGTTCAAAGACTTTTTTAATACATGATGTCAATGCTATAGGTCTATAACTATTGTACAAATTTGGATCTTTATCCAGCTTCAAAAGAGGAAAAATCACAATCTCACTCCAACTTGTAGGGACAGCCTCTCGTCCACTCAGTAGGTCATTGAAAAATTTTAGGAGAAAAAAGAAACCCTCTGGAGCCATGTTTTTTAACATATTATATGTGATCCCGTCCTTGCCAGGGGCGGAATCTTTGACCTTATTTAACACCTCAGAAAGTTCAAAACAGGAAAATGGATTCAGCAAAGGGTGCGGATCATTGTTATTTATCGTTAGGTCGATGAAACCGGGACAAAATGAGGGAGCAAGATTATCTATGAATTGCTCCTTCCAAAGTTCGTTATCAGCAGTAAAGGCATTTTTTCTGAAAAGACCCGTTTTAAACCTTTTAATGTTGTTCCAAACTTCTGTGATATTGGAGTTTCTATTTAGGCTCTCTGCAAAAGTTTGAAAGGCCAAACGTTTTTTTTCCCTAAACTTCCTTCTAGTGATCGCACATACTTTTTTATATGTAATGAAAGATTCTCTGGAACCCGTAGAATTGAATGCGCGTAGAGCACCTTCACGATTCCTAACACAATCCTTGCACTCTTCGTCCCACCAGGGGGACACTTTATGAAATCTAATCTGACTCTTCATTGGGACAGCCCTATCGGTTGCCTGTAATAGCGAAATAATGAAGTTTTCATAATTGATCGGCCCCGATCTAAATATTTGAGTGCAGACCTCGTAAAATAATAACCAATTTGCCTTTTTAAAATTTCTCTTAGGAAATGTGTGAGAAAGAGTAGTCTGCAGGCTGACCGGCATACAATTGTAGTTAACTGAAATTGGAAAGTGATCACTGCTGTATGTACTAGTCATCGTTTCAGAGTTACAAAGCAAAGCAATATTAGGTGAGCAAATTGCCATGTCAATTACACTTCTACTTTGAAAAGATAGGAGAGTTGGTTTACAGTCGTTCAAAATGACTAAATTGTTATTATTAATGTACTCAAAAAGAACTCTACCATTAGCATTAGAAAAGGAACTACCCCAACTAATATGATTGGAATTACAATCTCCAACCAAGATATATTTATTACACAGAAACGAAAAAATATCATGCCAAAACCTTTTAGTGGATTTAAATAACGGAGCAATATAAACTGTGCAATAGATGCAGTCGTTAATTTTGATAGCTACCGCTTGAACCTCGTTAAATTGAAAATTCAAATCAACAACAAAATATCTGATATTTCGTTTTATTAGAAGGGCAGCTCCTCCTTTGCCATCAGCTCTGCAGCAAGGTTCAAAATTGTATTTAGAGTGTGAGAAAAATTGTTGGTTATTGGGTTTAATCCAAGATTCGGAGATTGGAATTATATCTGGATTGTTATTATGAATTAAGAGTTCTAACTCGTGGCGTTTGTTAACTATACTTCTTGGGTTCCTTTGTATTATACTAACCATAAAATTTAAATAGATTCGTTATCACTCCCCATGACCATGACTTCATTTGCCTGATCAGGGTTGCAATCGACCGAACCAAAAAATTCATTATATAGCTGAATTAACAAGTCTGGATTAGACTTGGATAATTGAATAAATAGCTGTAGAAAAGTGTTATTAACGTCAGGTACCTCAGTAGACAATTGAGTAGTACTTGACTTTGAAAAGCACGGTGATTTTTGAGGGCTATTTGGAAGCCTTCCGCTTTGATTGACGTGGGTCTGCTCTGAGAATTGGGCTGATCTTTTAACCGGTTGGGAAACCACCTTTGAAATAACTTTGGTAAATTTTCTATTTTTAGAGGGTAAATTTTCCACACTGTCATCAGGAACAATTTGTGAAGAAAGGGGGGAAAATTGACTGGATAAAGGATTAAACGTCGAATTTTCATTGTGAGAAACCGAGTTGTTAATCCTAGGAACTTTTTTGGAAGCCTCAAAAAATGTAAGTTTATACTTAGCCATAATTTCTTTGATAGTTTTTTGTCTTAGGAACTCTGGGCACTTTCTATCTTTGAAAGGAGTCCCTTTTTCAGTGGAGGAATGAGCATTACCACAAAATTTACATTTAATCACACAGGAGTTATGAGAATCTTTATTCTCTATCTTGTCCCCACATTTGTCACATGATTCGAAACCTTTGCATTGAGAAATGGTATGCCCGTAGTGCAAGCATCGAAAGCATTGAATAACCGGCTCTATATATGTGGAAGTCAAATGTGAGGAATAGAAAAGGTCCATACGTTCTGGGATGTATTTACCCCTGATGGAGAATATGACCATTGAAGTATTTACAATATTGATATCACCGTCTTTTGTACGTTCTTTTCTTTTAATCCTTCTTACCTCTAGGATATCCCTTTTAGTATTCATAGCCGCTAGGTTTTCCTTAATTTCTTCTTCTGTGAAATCTACATCGACGTTTCTAATAAGACCTTTTGTTGAGATTAAGTGTCTTGGAATTGAGGCAACCAGTTTATTATTATTCAAAAAAGTTTCGTTATCCAAGAATTGATTGGCGGATTCAAAAGTTTTAAAATAAATTGCAGATCTGTTTTTACCTCTTTTTGTAACCCAAATAATATTAGGCAATTTATCAGTAAACAAGGACTTTCCCAATTTTTGATGATTTAAAATGGATAAATCCATTGATTGTACGTTAATGACAAATGGTCCCGGATCATATAAACCGTATCTAATTTTATTGTACATTTTATTTAATTCAACATAATGTTCAGTTTTTTCACGCTCCGTTTTTTTATCAAGAGAATGCGTTTTTTGTTTGTCAGCAAATTGCGATGTAATAGCGGCAGGAGTATCTCCAAGTGATAGGAGACCCTCAGCAGCATCAATCAAATGTTTATCTACTACTTTATCATCTAAATAATTGTTAGCCCCTGTCTGAGAAACACCCGGATCAGGTGGCTTTCCGCGGCCGCGACCAAATAAAACTTATTTTAAATGATATGCTCCTATTAAAACAAAGGAAAGATCAACACTCACAGTTGGGAATGCAGCCAAGCTCAAGAAGTGCCGAAATTCGTCGTGGTCAATGCTATGGTCAATCGTATACACAACCGTTCACACCGACGTCGGAATCAGGATAGTAAGTTTAAATTTAAATAAACAAAATTATATGACAATTTTAAATATTAACTATATTAAACAAAGGCAATATATTTAATTAAATTTAAATCAAATATCATTGTGTTGGAAGGGGGCAAAGTTTCACTACAGGTTACTTAAAACTGCATTATCATCAAGAAATATATCTAATTTTTAAAAAATAGGATTTAAAATATCTTTGCTGTTAATGCTATTTAACTCTTTTTTAAAATAGATTTGTTGCAAGTGTTTTAAAATACATTTTTCAGCAATTTCAAGATCTGAAATTTGAATTAAGTTTTTTGAATTCAATTTCTTTAAAAATCTTAAAATATATACAATTAAATTTAATAACTTAGACCAAGTTGAAACTCTTAACGAAAGATTATAAAAAATTGAGCTTTCGTACACTGTATTTATTAAAAAAAACTTGTTTTTTTATTTCAGGAATTTCTGAGTTATGTTTTGTAATATCAAATGGTTTAATTAGCCAATTTGATATAGGATAATGAGCCCAAGAAGGGACATTCCACCACAATGAATGATTTAATATTTGTGAAGGTAATAAACCTCTTGAAACACAATTACTTGGATTTTCAATCCTATTAATATGATAAAAATGTGTAGGTGACAAATTGTCATAAATTTGTCCTACATGATTAGCCAACGATGTTTTTCTGATAATAAAATTCTTAAATACATTTGTTGTATATATGCTGTAATAGCAATAGGAAAAAATCGAAAATTCAAAAGAAGTGAAAATAAATTTGCTTGTAAATTTGGTCCTATATGTAAAATATCATTTAAAGATACACCTGTATCAGTTTTAGCACTAGCATCTAAAACTACACATACTTTAGTTGTTGATTTATCAAGTCTAACAACTGCATGATGCGGAATAAAATATCCTTTATTTACTTTTTCTTCTGAATATGAAATTTTAGATAAATATCCCTTGTCCAAATAATCTTTAATTACATGGCGTAAATCTAAATTGTATTTAAATTTACGCTCTAAAAATACCAATCTACGTTTAGCAATAACATGAGAATTACCTAATAAAGAAGAATCTTTTTTAAATGGTAATTCTACAATATCTCTTCCAGAAGAATCTCTAGAATAAGATGATTTATAAAGATTTTCACAAATTATATCATCAGAGTTTTGAATATAATCTGAAGGGATTTCTTCTAAATTCCAAAATTTTGTTAAATTTATATTTAAATTTTCATTTGTGATTGGCCCAAAAGTCCAACCTAAATTAAAATGTGAAAATGAATTATTTAAAATTGTATCAACAGGTACTTCACCAATTAAAATATAGACCAATGTAGTTTCAAGTGCTTGAGGTGCAATCAAATTAGAAGGAGGAATAATTCGACCTGTTAATAATAAATTGGGAAATAATTGAGCCCCTAAAATAACCTCAATTTCCCCAGGAACATTCCAAGATTCATCTGCTAATGATATATTTTTTAAATAATTGAATGCTTGTGTATTTATATTAGTTATAGGTAATTTTTCAGTTAGAATATCTACTACTATTAGAGTAATGTCATATTTATCAAATCGTCACCTGAGAATTATAGTGTTCTATCTACATGTTCTTTTTTTTATTCAGGTTAGTCTTGTTTTAAGTCTTAAAGATGATATTGATCTATCTATATATAATTGGGGTAGAAATTGTAAAGTTTAAGGCTTAAACTGTACAATTTCTACCTCAATTATATATAGATAGAACAATATGCATCTTTAAGACTTAAAACAAGACTAACCTGAATAAAAAAAAGAAAATGCAGATAGAACACTATAATTTTCAGGTGACGAAATGTTATTCGTGATTGAATTGTTAAAGTAACATAACCTTTCATTGGGGTTTTAATTGAACCTACTGTATTTATGTATGAATTATTTAAAGGAATAATATTTAAATTAAGTTTTTTGCAGCACGAAGTACTAATTAAATTATTTTGCGATGCACTATCAATAAGACATCGTATTATTTTTTTATTTTCATTATTAGAAAATGCATATACCTGTGCTGTTGATAATAATACAGTAGAATTTAATTTTAAAGAAGCTTGAGTATGGATAGTTATAGATTGAGTTAAAGGTTTAATAGAAGAAGAAACATTAGAAGAAGTTATATCATTTTGAGAATTAATTTTATTAGGTTTAAAATGCAAGACGTTTATTGCATTTTTTATAACAATAACTTGATTTACATTTACTACTAGTGTGGTTTGGATAAAGACAATTGTCTTATTTCTTTAAGTTTTTCAAATCTGACTTTAGGTGTCATATTTTTAAATACCTGACATTCATATAGTTTTGAATGATTCGATTTATTACAAATTTTACAATTTAAAGATTTAACATCTGTTAAAGCAAATGGATGTGTAGTTGAATGTGGTATATGTTGTGTTAGGGTGTTATGTGGTTTTAAACATATATGTGAATTGGTGCGTTCTAAAATTTTAACTTGTTGACCAATATACTCAATTAAATCTTTACATGATGGAATTTCTGAATTACTTACTGAATTTTCAAACAATTGTATAATTTGTGGATCTAATTTGTTTAGTGCCAAATGAAGAAATATGAAATCTGAAAGGTCATTAATATTTAATTGTTTTAATGCACTTAAAGAGGAAGAAAATAAAATTATTAAGATTGGCATTATTAGACGCAATCTTAATTTCAAATATAAAATATTTTATTTTAAATGCTTCAAAAAATAAGGGCCAATTTTCAGGTTTACCATCAAAATTCGGCATTTCAATTGGGGTTATTAAAACACTTAAATCTTTATTTGTTGATGATTGTGGTAAAACTTTTTAATTTTCCAATACAGTTTCCCTAGTATCTTTAATTTAACAAAACATATTTTCAAAGGTGATCTATTCATCAAATTCAGGTTTATAATCATATATTATATCACGAGAACTATGAATTTAATCGGTTAAACTATAGTTTTCAACAAAAACCAAACAAAAAACTACTGAGCCTATAGGCTCAGTAGTTTTTTGTTTGGTTTTTGTTGGAAAATGTTGAATGCAAAATAATTTAATAAAATCACGAGACCGCGTAGCGGTCGAGGGGTTTTATTTTTAATTATTTTGCATGAAACTATTTTCCAAAAAGAAAAATCAAATAAAAAACTTACTGAGCATAGTTTGACAGATTAAATTTATAGGTTGAGTGATATGTCTAGATTATTTCTCGAATTAAAGGAAACTATTTGACAATTCATAAAATCTGACGTAAGTGTCAAAATTTATAAATATTTTTTTAAAGAAAATTCCATTAATTTAAGGTATGTAATAAGTAATAATTGATATTTCGTAAACTAGATAACTTATTTTTTATTGTTTTTTAAAAAATGTTTGTTAAAACTTGTAAATAACACCATAAAATCGTAAACAAAAATCCAATATGGAGGCTAAAATTTAATCGCTGTTTAATGGTTCTAGTGATTTAATCGCTTATTTAAACGAAATTTATTCGAAAATTCAAAGCTTTTGATTGGTTCATATTATAATGAGGGAAATAATCTGCGTTATTTTTAATTTCTAAATTATTTGCTTCATCATTTAATTTATTGTATTGTTCATATACATTTTCCAAATTTATTGTGTTTGTCATAAATTCCTGAGTTTTCTGGTGTCAACCTTTGAAACATTTTTTGCATTTTCATTCAAATTGAGAATTAAATTAAATATTGCCTCTTTTTGGCATTTATGAATTTTAATGACATTTTAAATTAAATTTAAAATTAAATGAAATGAAATAAAATTTTAAATAAATTAAATTTAGTGGACTGTATCAAAAAATGGATTTCAAAATCCGGTTCGAAGGACCAAAATATGGTGTTGAGCACCACAGGTTAATAAAAAAAGAGATTGTACTTACAGTTATATTCCTTTATTTTGTTATCTATATATGTATAATTATTTATTTATAAATTTAATTTAAAATTTATCTAAATAAGTATTTTTAATTTTAATTTCTTATTCCACTAAAATCCAAATCTCTTTCTTCTTATAATTTCTTATTTTATTATCTTTCTTCTTATGTCATTCTTCTTGTATTTCTTTTTGTATTACTTCTTGTATAATTTTCTTTTATATTATCCGTATGTTGTTTATGTATGTTTTATATTGGTTATTTTACTTCTATTTTAAGTATATTAAAATATATAATTTTTTTTATAATTTTTTTTATTTTATATATTTTTTATTATTAACATTATCAAAGTTGCGTCTTGACATCCGAAGTGGATAGACGCGTCAAGTAGTTAAAGAGACCTCTCCTAGCAGCGTATACGAGAGAAATATAATAAAGTTCCAAAAACGAACCTAAGTATTCGGAAATATCGGTAATCGGTAAAAAATAAATAAATAAATAAATAAATAAACATTCAAGTGCGGAAAGTGTGATAAGGGCAACAAGTGCAAAAAGAGTGCAACAAGTGCAAAAAAAAAAGTGAAACAAGTGTGAAGAGTGGGAGATCTCCCATTAAAGCCGTAAAAGAGTGCAATTGAATAAGTAATAAAGGCCAACCGGTCCACCTGGTCAGAAGGGATAGTCACAACCAAAGCCTATCAAGAACCTGCAGGGAAGTCCAGAAACATCGGACAGACCGTGAAAGACCGAGCATCAGGATTATAGCCGAATATCCAAGCTAAGTAATTTTTCTAACTGCATGTCTTATTAACAAACCATTTTATTCCAAAAAATCTAGTAAAACGTATCATATTTCGAAAAGGAATTTTAAGTTTCCCAGCTGGCACCAGAAATTAAACATTCCTATTGAGACAGACCACACAAATCATTACATAAACAAAACAGAAAAGGCAGATAAGACTCCATCCCCCAAATAAACACTTGACTAATACCATAAATAAACGCCAAAACATAAATAATTATAAACACAAACCAAACAAACATGGAAATAGTAAACACGATCGATCATTCGGTGGGAATAATTAAAATTCCATCCGACAGAAATTGCTTAGTGGCCAGCTTGGCCCATCAACTAGATAATAGCCTGACTGGGTTAATAAATACATACGCATTAAGACAAAGACTAAATAACCACTTACGAACACACATTGAGACTTACAGCCCATACTTACAGGATGCGATCCTTGACCAACCCCACCGCTACGCGCATATTAACGACTGGGAACGCAAAACAGAGGCGTACTTAAAGGACCACGCACAAAACGGCTTCTGGCTGGGTTTGGAAACAATAATAGCAGCATCAGACATATTTAACGTCGCAATCGAAATACATCACGAACAGGGGCGTACTGACAAGATATCCTTCAGACATAACAATAGCAACCGGTCAAGCGCAATTTGTTACAGACTAGGCAGGTCAGGAACTTACAACCACTACGATAGTATAATACACATCTGGCCAACATGGACACAGGCCTCGGTGCCCTGCCTAACAGAGACCTCATCGAAAAAAAAAGTCGGTAGACCTTGCTACACATTCCACGACACCCTGGCGCAGACAATCCAATTCTCACAAACCGATCTTGCCAGCTGGGAACAAATCAGCTCCCACAAAAACCGTATGCGGGATGAGACGGAAAAACTGTATCAACTTCCGGAATCCGACCCGGAGACGGACACAGAAACTGACGAACCGGAAGTAAACCAACAAAGATAGGAGTAAGAAACTAACTAACATACCCACCCCCCATTCACGAATACCAATTGAATGGGGGTACTACTAAGGCCTAGGTTGAGGAGGATTCCGGATTGTACTTAGTTTTGGGTCAGTTCAATGTCCTCCAAAAACCCTTCCTAAACTGGACGTATGGCCCGACCCGGCTGACAAAAATCCCGGGAGCTGCCTTAACCTTTGACACTGTCATCCACGAACTCCTAGGGTGGATCTACCAGCCGGCGTAAAAACTTCGGATCCAACAAACACAGGTAATGCTGTGATTTGGCGGGATACGCAGGAGAACGGAAAGGGGGTAATATAACCCCGGGAGATCAGTGGATGACAATATATCTGGGGCTTGCCATACGTTCCCATACTCATACTCATACTCATATTTTTTATTATTAACATTATGTTATGTTATTTTTGTTATAGTTATCATGGATAACTATTTTTTAATTTATAAGTATCAAAGATATTATCGATAGTCTTAAGTTGAGACTCTCAACTAACAATGACACAAAATAAAAGTTTGTAACCTTAAACCAACCCATGGCGCAATACTTGGCGCCAACACTACCAAAACATATATTCACACATAATTATAATTGTTTGAGTGAACACAGTGTCGTAGAAACGGGGGTTGCTTTAAGCTTATTGTCCCATACAAACTTTGAGGTTAGGTTTTTATAACATTTGATGCAATTTTTAGATTACACAGTTCGGCTACCATTAAAAAGGTGTACATCTCAAACTTCGATAAAATAAACCGTTTCCGATATATGTATATATGTATATATATATATGTATTAGGGTGAGCCAAAAAAACTAACCTATCGGATTTATGGGTTAAAATGAACCTACATACCGAGCAAAAAATTTCCCTGCAAGGCAAAATTTTTTGCTCAATTTTAAAAGGTGTCGGTGAGCATTCTAAGTTTTCCATTGAAATAACACGTAAAAAAATCTTTTTTCATTAAAAAGACTATAACTTTTGAACCGTTTGAGATAAAATTTTTTACGTCGCGGATTCTTGTAGAGCATAAAATTTCCCAAAAAATCTATACCATGATTATTTTTTTTAATTAAAAAATTCGTAAGTTTGAAAGCTTTGAAAAGTGTAAAAAGTAACTAAAACTGCAGTTTTAGTGATTTTTTACACTTTTCAAAGCTTTCAAACATACGAATTTTTGAATTAAAAAAATAATCATGGTATAGATTCTTTGGAAAATTTTATGGTCTACAAGAATCCGCGACGTAAAAAATTTTATCTCAAACGGTTCAAAAGTTATAGTCTTTTTAATGAAAAAAGATTTTTTTACGTGTTATTTCAATGGAAAACTTAGAATTCTCACCGACACCTTTTAAAATTGATCAAAAAATTTTGCCTTGCAGGGAAATTTTTTGCTCGGTATGTAGGTTCATTTTAACCCATAAATCCGATAGGTTAGTTTTTTTGGCTCACCCTATACATTGTATATCAACAAATTTTATTTTTTAATTGAAAAAACTAAAAAGGGTATTTCATGAGCCTCGGGACTTTTTGCCCTGTCCGTCACATTAAAAAAAGTTTTTTCAATTAATTTTTTTTTATCATATACCTTTTAATCCTTTAATGCGATATAATAATAATTGTAATTTCGAATATCTCGGAAACGGTTTATTATATCGAAGTTTTTTTAAATAGTATCCGAACTGAGTAATCAAAAAATTGCATCAAATGGTATAAAAACCTAACCTCAAAGTTTGTATGGGATAATAAGCTTAAGCAACCCCTGTTTCTACGACACTGTGTTCACTCGAAAAATTGTAATTTTTTGTGAATATGTGTTTTGGTAGTAAGTGACTGTTCGCAAAATATCACCTTTCCAAGTCTACCATAGTAAAAGTTATATTAAAAAAACTGATATGATAAGTAACACTTTATCACCCTGTATCTTTTAAAAATACGTAATTAGGAAAAATATTTATTTAGATTTTCGTCTTATTTTGACTTGCTTAATCTGCTGCTTAATTTATGCCACTAAGTTCTTGTATATTATTAAAAAAAGAGTTCGATTTTTTCTTTCGTGTTGAGTACATCGCTCGATGAAAAAGTATGAAACATAGCAGACTTTGACCCAGGAGGGACAAAATTGGATTCCGGAAATAGAAATATTCCTGTTTCTCGATAATATTCCTTGATTTGTCCTTTTATAAAGGAAAAGAGAAATTTATATGAAGCTATAAATTTCAAGGTTATATAACCTATATGTGTGCACGTGTTTGTCCGACAACCGTTGGAAGGTTTAACCTTCAATTTTAAACTTGATTGGTTTAAATCACAGTAAATATTAAAATCGGTCAATCACTGATGCATAATAAAGTAAATAATGAGTTTATTATTTCCGTTGTTAGGCGGCAAATTTATGATTTTAACTTCAAACAAAAAAAAACATATTATGCATGGATTTTTTTAACTTAATAATTTTGATACTTTTACTTAACTTGGATGTGGTTCTTTACTAAAGCCCCAACAGTCTGAAGGCTATGCCCTTTGCTCGCCCCTTTTTTATTTAATTTATTTTGTTTGAATGAATAAAAAAACAAATACTTTAAGTAAATAAACATTTATTTCTATATAAATGAATTATTATACCGGTTTAAAAAAAAACCGTTTTTTAATGTTTTTTCTTCTATCTGAAAAATAACCATTTTTTACATCTCCAGTTATGTAGAAGGGAAATTTAACCATTATAGTCTAAGTTTTATTAATTTATTAATAAATAGGGATATTTTTAAATATTTAGGCCACGTAAATACGCACATGAACGTTCTGCACACGACTGCTAGGTAGGTACATATTATCTATGCATATTAATATTTCGTCAAAAAAAAATGTTTTAATCCTTTCTATAAACATATTTTATAAAACATTTTATTTAATTTTATATTTTTAATAACAAAAGGCATTTTTTGTGTTAATAGTAGTAAAAATATTAAAAATGTTTTAACATCGTAAAAGCTTTTTTAGGTTGTATATAACATATTTATATATTTGTTATCAATAATAAGGATACAATAAAAAACTGTGAATGTGAAGTTTATATTCATTTTTGAAAAGACGAATGGAAGTCTTCAAGTTAGAGACGTGGAAAAAATCGTTATGAAGAAGGAGCAACACAATAGGTAGACGATTGCAAATTATAGCAGCGACTGTACTCACTCAACTTTTTGTCGGGTGGCGGCTTCTTTTAACTTGCATGCATACATATCTACCAACATTTAAATAATTTATATGCGCTTACCAAATCACACAACTTGCTTTTTTTAGATACGAGGTAAATCCAAAGGCGTTCTGTGCCAAAACAAAATGTGTTTAAATATTAGTTTTTTATATATTGCTATTAAAACGTACACTGTACGTCGTACAGTGTATTTTTCTAAAATTTATCCAATTTTTAACTTAAAAATAATTTTTTATTTACTATTTATAATACATATTTAAATAATCCACATTTTAAATTATATAAGATTCTATTTTGTAGACTTTATTATTTTAATATACGTACTTCTATTTAAAACAATTGTCTTATTGAGATTTGATGTAGGTAATTAAAATTAATTAATACGATTATTTTATATACTATAATTATAAGTTATTACAATATAAAAATATTAGAACAAAATTGTACTGTTGATTATATTATGAACTATACTTTTTGAGATTTATAAAACAGCTCCCCGTATAGAAGACAATGCAATAAAGAAAGACAAAACATAAATTTTGCCGGGTACAGTAAGACTTAAGAAAGAGATGCATTCTGATTCAATTGTAAGAAATAAGTGCATTGAATTTTTTTAGGAGACCGGTCTAGAGGTTCTTCTGCTCATTTTTATTTCAATTCGAATACATTACATCGCAATTATAAAAGTTCGACGTTCGAGTTTTGCGACAAAAAATTCGAAGTTTTTGTCCTGGGATCTGCTTTCTTCGTTAAAAATGTAACTGAGATTGCAGCAAAAACTAATAATTAATTTTGACGGTTTCTTTTATCTTAAGGTTTTTACAAAACTCTAAATAAAAAAACCTTTGATGCAACGAAATAAATATCTTGCATATAATATATTATTGTATATGTAATGTGTATAAATAATTTTGTTATGTAAATGTATTTAGAAACCCATTAACATACTTATCAGTATACATTTTCGCCACAAAGGTAGTAAAAGTGTGCATAAACTAAAAGTAACCAAAAACAAAACCATTAAACCAATTAATAGTAAATTTACGCATTTACCAGTTAAATTACATAATATATATTATATTTACATTTTTTTAATTTTATTTCTTAACTTTAACCGTTGGGCAAAATTTTACTTCTCCCACTAGTGGGCACGGGCACGGGCTGAAGTTAGCTTTAAGTTAAATTTAATAAAAGTGGAATAAAACTAACTGAAAGAGGAGATTCCACTCGCGTGTTACCTCGCTACGCTCGTGCGGCAAACTTCACGCTCGAGAAATCTCCACTTTCTCTCACTAGTCGCACAAAATACCATTGTTCCATACTTTTACCACAGCATAAGGATGCCCTTAGGATGTGCTTTTACTAACATTTCACACTAGCTAGTATACAGTATTACGTTGATTTCAGGTATATACGTTAGATACTGTATACAACGACTGAAATGTATACTTTCATACATATACTTACATTCAAAAGTGGACTTCATACAGTCTGGCTCAGGGGTACAGATATGTACATGTGTCTAATCAAGATAAAATTCTTTAAAAATAATTATGTTTGCCGTTTTGACATTTATTTAAGTAATGACTCATGTTATAAGGTTTTGTATTTTATTCATTTTGTATTGCTTTACTTGTAAAAAACAACTATGTCTACAAATCTAGGAAATCGATTTTAACCTACTTTCACCCACCTGATTGAGCTGAAATTTTAACACACTTGTGTTGCTTGTGACAATGCAATCTAGTGTGCTTAATATTGTAAGGCCTCCGCTCCAAGATGGCGGATTACCTTTTTCTTTAGGACCTCCTTGATATGGCTAATTAAGGGTTTGACAAGCAGATAAAAAACGATAAGGTAAGTGACGTCATACTAAACTCAATATGGAGGCCACCTCAGTGTAGCGAATTACCTATTTCTTCACAACCTCCTTGATATGGGTACCAAATAAAAGGGTTTGACGAGTATAAAACGATAAGGCAACTGAAGTTATACTACATCCAATATGGGGATTTGTCCAAAATTTCAAAAATTCTGTTTCTTCACAAGCTTACTCAACCATCAGATGAAAGGGTTTCTCAACTATAACACGTGATCTTTAGGTCTTATCTGCGTGGTCGTCCACGTCTAACTCGCAGCAGAGCAGCAACAGCAGCCCAGCAGATAAGACCTGAAGATGGTACATGAGATGGTACCGAAACTTCGTCAGACATACGGTTCTTTTAAGAACCAAAAACCGACAACACGGAGCAGATCCCGAAAAACCACTAATACATATAACGCCCGTAGAAACCTAAAGCAGAACATTATTTTATACTTTAAACTCCGTTTTTGTAGTTTTTTACTAATATTAAATGATTTATTCTACGAACACTATGTAAAAGTCACATTTCGTAATGGCATCGTTGCTTAGAAAATGAATCTTTTTATTGACAAAGCAAAACACGAATCTAAAGTGACATTTATGTGTGAAAAGTAATAGGTCTCTGTGAAAATAAATGTGAAAATAAATTGACAGCATCGTATGACATTCGTTTCAAAATTTGTATATGTATGTCTAAAGATTATTTAGAACACAATTAATTGTGTTTGTATAATAAATTCTAATTTTTAGTGCCTTTATTTAAATTGGGATGATAAGTTTATTCATTTAAAGTAACTTATATCTTAAAAATTAAAAGAATAAGATGAAAGTAAATTTAACAGCTGTCAAACACGTTTTTAGGTTATTTTGTTTTGTATTTGAAAATAATAAAAAATAAAAGTGTCGTGGAAAAAACATTCACTTGTGAGAGTTTTTCAAAGCCATTTTTGTTTTTCAAGCCCATTTTTGTTTTACGTAATTAATGAAAGGAAATGATGGTATATTTTACCACATTCCTTATCCTTGTTCTTTCATATGAAAGTCTAAAATTACAAATTTTACCAAAAATAAGGTTTTTCTAAACCTTTTAACATTGCCTTTCAACGAAGATAAATCCTTTACAAACCAGAAGATATTTCTTTAGGTGTGTGTTGGTGTGCGGCAAAGTATTTGATACCAGAACGTTCATCAAATTTTCTTTCTTAAAAGGGAAAAGAGTTTAGCTGCCTCTTTTTGCCTTTTTGGTCAGCAGGATATGGAATATGTCCATGGATTAATCATATTAGTTGATTATTTATAAGTCATCATAGTTGCCTTTTGCTAGTTCTAAAACGTCAGTTTCGAGTGACACTCAGTCTTAACCGATGATACTCAGCTGCTTTTTTTTTTCTCCAAAATATATCCAGCAAGCTTGCAAAAACTTAAACTATAGTTTAAGTTTTTGCATATATGATTTAAATGCTATTTCTAAATATTCACATGAAAATAATATTAAACTCAATCCCTCTAATTGTAACCTGATATGCTTTTCTTCAAAAATAAATAGAGATTTTATTAAAGCCAACCTAAAAATTTTTATAAACAGCCAGCCATTGCCGACTCAAAGTTGTGTAAAAAATTTAGGAATAATATTTGATGAAAACCTTAGATTTACCAACCACGTATCTCAACTAGTAAAAAAGTCATACAATATATTAAAAACGATTTACTCAAATATCAGTATTATAAATTTTAAATTGCGTAAAAAATTATGCGAAACGCTAATATTGCCTATATTATCCTACTGTATTATTTGTTATTTACCTTGTTTAGATCAACTTACTTTAAATATAAAACTTGATAAGCAATACAATCTCTATCTTGCAGTATATGTTTACAGAATTTTGTTATTAAATAGGTACTTAAATTATTTAAGGGAAAAACTTATATTTCGAAATGAATTGCATAATGTCAACCTTAGGTGTGTTTTCAAATTGAATCTGCCTTATTTTAATTCTGCCATGTTTAAACGATCTTTTAGTTATAATGCAGTTGTTGTTTTTAATAATATAGATGACCAAATTAAACCTTCAAATTATTCTGTGCCTGTATTTAAAAAAAAACTTAAAGATTTATTTTTAGCTCACTGTTAATTGATTTATTTTATATTCTTGGGATTTTTTCTTTATATTTGTGTTTTTATTAACATTTTGGTTTTTTTTTAATTTGTAATAATTATTATATATATATGGGTATACTCAAAGCTGTATCTTATTTGATTTTGTGTTGGGTTAAGTGGAGTAGCCTTGGCTAGATTTCGCCCAACAATTTATGTAAACTTATTTACTAAATAAAGACTTTTTATTATTATTATTATTATTATTATTATTATTATTAACATACAATCGCAGCGTGTTTTTGTATATTATTAACGCTAACTTATTAACTTTAAAAGTATACATATTCTTAGTGCAAAAATAAAATGAAACAAAAAAAGTTAATTAGCAGAAGTTATTTTACAAGGTAAAACGTATTTATCAGTAAATCCTACGACTAGGTTTAACCTTAATAGGTAAAAAAACGTGGATTTAACCGGTTTTGCTCTCAAATCAACTTTTAAATGTAATTTTAACATCGATATAGGGATTTTTGGGCCAAGTCACTTTAGTAGTCGATAAAAATAAAGCTAAAGATGCTAAATTGACAAAGAATATAAGTGATTTTGCTCGAATTAATTAATTGTTATTGTTTTTTTGTTTACTTTTCTATTTTTAGCCTAGGTAGTATTGCGTAATTTAGTTGTTTATTAATTTATATTTTTGAAGAATGGAAGATCGACAAAACCTTGTGAATTTTTGTACATAATTAAAACATTTTATCATGTCACTCTAAGAAAATATATTGTAATCCCTAACAATATAGATTTGTTATGCAAAATATGGTTCATTTAATTATAACTTATGGTTGTAATAACAATATACGAAAAATTAGTTTTGTTATATGTACTCTTATCATTTTGTTATAAAAATTTAGTAAAGTTAGATATTTGATTAGGCTATTACAACCATCATGTACGGCTAAACTGTTAGTACTACACTAGATGGTTAAAATTATAAGATTATCTGGTTACAATAACAATATAATGTTGTCACACATTATTAACAATATGTCGTTGTAGTTTTTACTATACAGAAAGTTTATACATATCATACGTATAGTATATTTAACCATATAGAGGGTTATAAGGTATTTGCATATGATTATTATAACTAAATAAATTATTGTTTTGTGCAACAACAAAAATATAGTTAAAGTGACAATAAAACTGTTACAATATAAACATGTTTAACATAACAGTATATATGGCTGTGCCTATACTAATCAGAATATTTGATTAAGATAACCATTGTTTTTTCTCAGTGTATTAATATTTAAGCATAAATTTACTACCGCATAAACCTAAAAATAGTATAAAATAATGTGTCCCTAATTTTGTCCGCAATTTTTGAAATTCCTCCCACTGTGCGGCATCATGGGCAACTTAAACACTCCCATGAAAAAGTCGCTTTTCAACACTTGTAAAACAAATAACTATTATTATTTTGAAACTCAATTTTTTTTTTTTAAACTCCGTTTAATATGTTTAATATTTTAGCCAAAAACAGAAATGACTAAATACCAATTTTGACACGAGCAGTTAATTGAACCAATTTACCAATTTTTATTTTATTTCGTTAAAATTTAAACACAAAGTAGGTAAATAAAAGTTAACAGATTTTACCTAAAAAATTAATAATTTTCAAAGATAAAAACTTTATTAATGCGTTTAATTTTATTTTTTAATTTAAGTAGGCTTTATAAGAGCCGGATTAAGGCAAAAGAAGGCCTGGGGCTAAACAATGTAGGGGGTCCTTTAGGTTCTTCATTAAAAGAAAAGTGAAGTTAGCAATAGTGGCTTTTGGGCATTTTAGTCACGGGCTGAAGTTAGCTTTATTATAAATTAGGGAAAAGGGAGATTAAATTCGTTAAAAGTTAACAGTTGTCAAATTTTTAGCAACTAGTTTTATAAACTTCTCTAGACACTCGTTTTTATTGAACACTCGCTCGCAAGCTTCGCTCGTGCTTAATAAAACTCTAACTAAAATGGCGTCTATAAAAAATGACATACATAATATACTATTATCTTAATTCTTTATCTATTGACATTTAATATGACTTCTTTTACACGATGTCATCTCATTTTGGAAAAATCTAGTTTTTTACAAACGGTGCAGGGGGACCAGGGGCGTGCTGGCTATATCAGACCGGCCCGGGAAATTCAGAAAAATCGGCCAACTACACACGAAAAATGGGGGGTGAACAAAACCAAGTTAAAAAATTTCAAACATTTATTAATAATTAATAACATAAAGTATAAATTAAATTCTTGAAAAAAAAACAGGCAACAAACACAACCAGACAATATTTTACACAATGCTAAAACATATAGCATTGCACTTAAAATAAAAACTAATACAAATTATCATCGCTCAGGAATCTTATAAACAATATAGAATCTCGAAAAAAGAAACAAAGCTGGCAGACTGGCATGCATGGTATGTGTAAAATAATTATGATATTTATACATAACTCAACTAAAAAAGTTTTTAATTGACCACGTGCTGCGGCATGCTGCCTACATAGCCCTCCGGCACACCGGCCCACTTAGCCCTCCGGACCACCGGCCCACCGGGATTTCTCCCGGTGTCCCGGCGGCCCAGCTGTAACTTTATGGGTATTTTAGTCACGGGTTAGCAACAGTTAACAACAGTTTTTGGGCATTTTAGTCAAAGGCTGAAGTTAGCTTTATTATAAATTTAGAAAAATTGAGGTTAAATTCGTTGACAGTTGAGAGATGTCAAATTTTTAACAAATAAAATTGGCGTTAAATTTTTCTTTGTGTTCGTCGTAGATAAAAGTATAGTAGTCGTTTTATAAACTTCTCTAGACGAGGTTTATTAGGGACGAGCAAAGCTTGCGACCGAGTGTTTAATAAAAACGAATGTACATTCGTTTTTATTAAACACTCGGTCGCAAGCTTTGCTCGTCCCTAATAAACCTCGTAACTAAAATGGCGTTTATAAATCTTAATACATATTTACTGAATGAAATTCGCGTTCTGATATATTTTTAATCTATGACGTGACCTTTAAGCTTAAATTATAGGGGACAGGTGGAGTCATAGGTTTGTACTAATATGACATGGACGAGGAGGTTTTAAAAAAAGGGTGACGAATTATGTGCATGATTATTTACAAAATTTATTTTTCTATTTAAGAAACAGATTCTAATTTTTTAAACTCATTTAAATTTAAATGTCGTTTATTCCAGGTCTAAAAATTTAGAAGGCCCCTCTAAGTTCTTTATTAAAAATGTAATTTAGTAAATAATTGGAAAAGAAAAATACAGATCAGTGTTTAGCAAGTTCACACGCTTATGTTTATTAAAAAGAACAATTTACAACGCTAAAAAGTTAACAAAACATGAAAATTACATTTACATTAATTTACACTTAAAACAATTGTTTTAAATTTTGAAAAACATATAAATGAAAAATGTTGGTCGTAACCATTTATCGAAAACAATAAATTAAATTAAATTATACTAAATTGTAAATTTATTTTATTTATTGTTCCTTTTCCCAAAAGTGTTATCGCCAACTTATATTTTTCCGCACGCCACTGCAATTGCACGATCGACGAGAAGCGGAATTTCCATTTTTAACTTTCATATTTTTTCTACAAGCATTCGGAAAGTTGCTACTTATATTTTTATATTGGATTATATTTTTTTGTTTTTATTACAAATACTATTAAAGCCTTCACGATTTAATAATCTTAACCCTATATTGAAGCATTTGCGTGCGCAAAGTAAGCGTGCGAAAAAGTACAACGTGCGGTTAAGTATTACATTGCGCACGAGAATAAAAAAAAATATTAACATTGTTTATAATAAAACTTGTTACAAAACAATGATATTATTAGATTTATTTATTTTCATAGGTTATCAATCCAGATTTTTCATTATTATTCTTTTCAAAATTTAAAAATTAACGTTCTTTGCATTTTTGTATGTTTTGTTAGTTCTTGAGCGTATACTTATTACCTATTCGCTCAGAAACTAACAAAACATAAAAATGCAAACAAATATTATATTTTTTTGTTTTTATTACAAATACTATTAAAGCCTTCACGATTTAATAATCTTAACCCTATATTGAAGCATTTGCGTGCGCAAAGTAAGCGTGCGAAGAAAAATGTAATGTTTAATATTAAAAATATTAATGGATCTTTATTTTAAATTTATTCAATAATTGAAAAAAAATACCAAAGATTAGTGTTAAGTAAGTTTACTGTTTATCATTTTTATAAAAAGTGAACAATACGTATACCCCGAAAAAATAATGTAGTTGAGTTAACGTTTGCCTAAATGTCATTTTTGAAAATGTTGTTTCATCAAAAAACCTATTGGATTAATTTATATTTTGGTGTTAAAGCAATAGTCAGAGTTTGTCAAAGTTTATTTGTTCATTTGACAGTTAAAATATTGATTTAACATAAACAATTTTTATCAATTAAAATGTTTATCCTATTTTGATTAAATAGCTAGAATTGGTTGAATCAAATACTAAAATTTTTAGGATTACCTAAAAAAACTATTAAATTAATGTTTAATTGCTCTCTAAATCCATACATTAAATTTGTTCATTTAACAAATTGTAAGTGTTACTTTAAAATTCGTTAGACGGTGTTGATCACGTGATGTTCTTATATCTCGCCTCAGTTTGCTTACGATAGGAGTATATAAGCTCAGGTAGCCGTTTGTTTTCGGTGTGTTTTACAGTGAAACTTCCACTACGCCAAATTGTCCGACTCTGTTTATCAATGACTGATAAGACCCCCAATATAGGTCGAATCAGCTGTGTGTCGGTAGGTATTTGAAGTAGGAGTATATAAGCTCAGGTACCGTTTGTTTTCGGTGTGTTTTACAGTGAAACTTTCACTACGCCAAATAGTCCGACTCTGTTTATCAATGACTGATAAGACCCCCAATATAGGTCGAATCAGCTGTATGTCGGTAGGTATTTGAAGTAGGTGGAACGCACTCAAAACAAAAATTCTAGCGAGGAAAGGTTCAATTCTTTCTCTTTATATTAATTCCATAATTTAATTAACCCAACATTAGCGCAAATTATTTTAATTTAACATTTTATTGGTGTTAAGTGAATATGCTAAAAAGGTTACCTGGACATTTCAAGAAATTTACCTTAACATCTTAAAAAAGTTTAATTAACCAGATTAGCTGATTAGAACAAATATTCTCATTTTGTTCATTTGACTAATATTTGTTGTTCAATTCAACAATACAATTTGACATTTTTAGATGGTTAAGTAAACGTGCAAAAACTATGGCTTGTATTTAAAGTGCATACAGAGTTGAATTAATATTTTTTTTTGTTGTTTCAACAGCTTCTTTTTTTCTATGTTCAAAATTGCTAAAGCACACAGAAAAAAATCTCGCACCTGATATTAATGTCCTACGATCATTAAGTGCAAAATCATTACGATAATGTCCTTTTCATAGTATTAATGCAATCAAGTAATTATGATAATGCTTAAAAAATATGAGTTAATGTATTATTGGATTGTCACAATGTCTGCCTGGTCATTATCCTAGTGCAGGAATTTTATTATTTTTTAGCCAAAATACATTAAGACAATGATATTTTACATTAATACGATGATTATTTACATTAAATCAATAACCTAGAGTACATTAGTTAAACATTGCTCAGTGATAAAATTAATGTCAAGGCTTAATAGATTAATACTCTAAATGGTATAATTTAATAATCTAAAATTATTACATTAATGACTATGTAGACATCAACTTATGTACCTTAGCATGAATATAATGCTCCAACATATTAAATAATACAACAAATCATAACTCTATCGCCAAATACGTTGAGCCAATGTCTAAATACATTAATATTAGGCCCTGTTGTTTCCCACCACCTAAAAATGCAAGTAAGAAAACAATTTAACAACAGTTTAGTATTCCTGTTAATCCTGTTGCGACGTGCTTGCCCGCCCATCCCGATTATTGTGCGTTTAGGTTTATTATTATATGAAATATAAAAAAGTGCAAGTATTTTTAACCTTTATTTCCCAGAAGAATGTGTCATGGTCTGGTCATACATATATTGAAAAAAACTTTTTTTAAATGAAGCATTCTAATACATTTTCCAAAATCCATGTATTATGTGACTTTTTAGAATGAAAGTAAGACAATGTTAAAAAGTTAGGGTTTATTTATGTTTCATACATTTTTTGTAATAAAAATAAGGATTTTAAATTACCAAGGGTTTTTATTATTTTTTTATATTAATCTTTAGTTTCATAATATTTACAAAAAGGACTAGAAATATGTAGTTCCAGTTCCAGTTTTGCGGTGGCCCGGACATAAACCCTGTAGAAAATGTTTGGGAACTTCTTTAAAGGGAACTGGCTAAAAAGAACATTACCACAAGTAATATTAATAGTAATAATTACTAATATATTTTTTTACATATTTCTAACTCTTTTTGTTAACTGATCAACAAAAAAATTGATTTAATGTTAAAACTTAAGGTAAGTGTAATAATTTATCTACATATATACAGGTTATCTCAAAAGTTAAGGACAGCAGAAAAGGGGTGGATAGAGGATGGGATTCTAAGTCGAATGGTCTTTGCCGTTTTTCAATCGACTTAAAATTCCATCCTCTATCCACCCCTTTTCTGCTGTCCTTGACTTTTGAGATACCCTGTATATATATATATATATATATATATATATATATATATATATTTATATATATCGATCCATTCCGGTATACCGATATCGATATATCGATATATCGATTTATCGATATTTTCCATCCCTTATTTCAGGCCTACTATTAATGCTTCTTTGCATTATGATAATGCTAACAGATCATTATTTAATGTATATTGGGTGATTGGGATAATGTTCTTTAATTGTTAATTGATTAAAAATTTATTAATTGGTTGATGTTTACTGGGCATAGAATTAATGTACTAGGACATTAATCCATGTCAATGGTCATTAATATCAGTACTTTTATTTGAGATCTTCCTGATTAAAATCAATGTCCGCCAAGCATTAATATTACGTCCTTGTACATTGAGTAATACTTTAAAAGCATTGTGGTAATGATTTTGAGCATCGGAGCAAAATTAATGTAAAAAATCATTGCGTTAATGTTTTTTTTTATTAATATTACGTACGTTTTTCGTTATGTGCAATCGTTTTTAATTTAAAAACATCTATAAATGAAAAATATTGGTTATTACAATTTATCAAAAACAATTAACTAAATTTAAACCAAATTTTAATTTCATTTTATTTATTTTATCTTTTCAAAAAATTGCCCACATAACAATAAAAAGCATAATCATATCTATAGCATATACCCAGAATGTACCTGAACTTATATTCATATTCTTATATTCTTAGCATGTTCCACGAATATATAAACATGTACCACCTATATTCTAAAACGTATATTCCCGTGCATTTATTCATAGCATATGCTAAGGATATTTCGCTATATGCTTTTAAAAACTTTACAGGATATACTTTTGACTAAGTTGTAGCATGTACGTAGTATATGATTGTGACATGCAACATAACAACAGCGCCACCTGTTGCTCGATCTGTGACAGATCGATCAGTCACAGATCGAGCAACAGGTGGCGCTGTTGTTATGTTGTATGTCAACTCGGCCGCACGCCATTTTATTGGTTTGTCTTTTGTCCGAGGATTTGTTTATCGTAAAAAAGTTTCAAAACAAACGGTTAAAGGTTAAAGTGCTGTGCAGTTAAAATAGTGCGTAAACGGTGGCCACGGGGGCATTGTATTCTGTGGGCATTGCATTGCACTCCTCTGACAAGGGTGTTATATTTTGTGGTGTAGGTCGTAAGTGTAAGCCCTAAAAGAAAACACTAAATATTATATATATTATACACAGAGGTATAGTCCCTAAGTTTTGTATTTGATGTGCGAGTTTATTGAAATCTGGAAAGGAAAGACTGAAAAGCTTGACTTTTTAAGGTTAGTTGTGTGCTAAGAATGTAGTATACTACATTCTATAGTATACTATAGTATTGATACATACTTTAGTGTGTAAGTAAGTATAACTATAGTTATTATAGTTGTGGTTAAGCTGAGTTGGAGGTCATACAATGTTCACAAAAAACCACCCAAAAAGTAAATGCTCGCTTAGACGTATGGTGACTAAAAAAACTCGTGAAGCAGAACTTTTGCTTACTTTAAATGACACTCTTAAGGTTTTTACTTCTATTTCTTCATCTCCACCATCTAAACCAACATGTAGGAACAAGTGCAGTAATAATATTGATTCAAGTCTGTTTGAAGTAAGTCCTACTATTCATTTTGCACAAAGTGATCAATCTGAGTTTAAGCCGCTGGCTCATTTGATTCCAACACAGTCAGCCACATCAAACAATATTTTTGCGTAAGGAATACGATGTTACCTTATGTTTCATTCTTTTTGGGAGACCCTGTATAATAATACTTCCTATATATATATATATTTTTTTTTTTTAGATTGGCTGACAAACAGGATGAGGAAGAACACAATACCTAATACATATTATAACCTTTTTTTAATAAATGTTATTAAGCATATAGGTAGCTGTTTTTTTACCTTACCAAGTATGTTCACAGAATATGCTATGTATATATAGCCAAGTATTCCCAGTATATTCTTAGAACATTTCCAATTGTAGTGCATAGCACATGCTACTTGTGGCCAAAAGGATATGCTAAGCATTTCCCTAGTATATAAAAGCATTATTCCTAGCATATGCTCAGAACATATTCCTAATATCCTTATACGTAAGAAGTTGATTCTGAGCACATGCTAGGTATATTATTTTGCTATGTGGGTGGTACTACCAATTTGGTACCTACATATGTAAGAATTTTTTATGAAGTAAAAATAAATATTAATATTGTTAATTATATTATTTTATTCATGCATTTTCATAGCTTAACTTTCATATTAATCAACATATATCAGAAATATTTTTTTTTAAATCATTATTAGAAGTTCTTTGTATTTTTGTATGGTTTGTTACGTTTTTCACCGTATAATACCTATAGTGTAAATCCCAAACTTCTTTATTAGCTTACCTCATGCACGCACTATGCAAATATAACTAATCAAGAAAAATGTTATCCAGTCTGGATAATTCAAAAATAAAACGTCTATTTTTCTATCAGCCGTTAAAGGATTTTTTAGAATTGTGCCTGGGAGCCGCAGCTGCTCCCCACGCTTCGGCCTTTCGGGGAATATCAAAGAGGTAATAAAATAAATCATATTTTGATAATAATTATTGATAATAATTATTTCTGTCGGACGCATACTAAACACAAATTATATTTTAGGATGTTTTTCAATAACAAATATTTTAGTTGTATTTTATCTAGACCTGGATAAAATGCCTGTTTAATGTGTAATATTAAAGTATGGCCTGTTTGAATGGCGGGCCTGGGGATATAGCCCCCAAAGCCCCCTTAATCCAGGGCTGATAGCTATCACTAATTATTGGTTAAGGTATTTGATTTGGATCGGTCTAAAATTTGTTAGATATTAAAAACAGAGATGTCGCCACGAGGGTTTATTCTGTAATCCGATGATAGAATATTTCATTCTGTAACACTTTACGGAATATATGTCATTCCATAGATAAAAGTGATATTAGAAGGGTCAAATTCCGTAATAGGAGTAGAAAAAAAGTGTTACAGAATGAAATATTCTATCATCTGATGACAGAATAAACACTCGTGGCGACATCTCTGTTTTTAATATCTAACACATTTTAGACCGATCCAACCTCACTTTCTTTCAATTAAATTATTTTTCTATGGTATTTTTTGGAAACGTAGAAAAAGTATAGTCTGAAACACGTTTGAAATTGCATATTCCGCTCTCGTGAAACCGTCAAACTCGCCTTCGGCTCATGTGACAAACTCTTCACTCGAGCGGAATATGCTGAATTCAAAACTTGTTACAGAATATACTATTATCTACTCCTACGTTGACGAGCTGTGGGGTTTTAGTTACGGGCTGAAGTTAGCAATAGTGGCTTTTGGGCATTTTAGTCACGGGCTGAAGTTAGCTTTATTATAAATTAGGGAAAAGGGAGGATAAAAGTTAACAGTTGTCAAATTTTTAGCAACTAGTTTTATAAACTTTTCTAGACACTCGTTTTTATTGAACACTCGCTCGCAAGCTTCGCTGGTGCCTAATAAAACTCCAAAATGGCGTCTATAAAAAATGATACATACATAATATACTATAATCTTAACAATGCCTTTAATTCTTTATCTATTGACATTTAATATGACTTCTTTTACACGATGTCTAAGACGCCATATCGGTTGCCCAATGTAGGTACTCATCTCATTTTGGAAAAATCTAGTTTTTTACAAACGGTGCAGGGGGACCATTTGCGTTATGTCACACATTTTTTTACAGAATAATTAATTTAAATATATTTATCTACTCCCCCATTTTTAAGCTGTAACTTTATGGCTATTTTAGTCATAAGTTAGCAACAGTTAACAACAGCTTTTGGGTTGTTAGTCAAAGGCTGAAGTTAGCTTTATTATAAATTTAGAAAAATTGAGGTTAAATTCGTTGACAGTTGAGAGATGTCAAATTTTTAACAAATAAAATTGGCGTTAAATTTTTCTTTGTGTTCGTCGTAGATAAAGTATAGTAGTCGTTTTATAAACTTCTCTAGACACTCGTTTTTATTAAACACTCGGTCGCAAGCTTTGCTCGTCTCTAATAAACCTCGTAACTAAAATGGCGTTTTTAAAACTTAATACATATTTACTGAATGAAATTCGCGTTCTGATATATTTTTAATCTATGACGTGACCTTTAAGCTTAAATTATAGGGGACAGGTGGAGTCATAGGTTTGTACTAATATGACATGGACGAGGAGGTTTTAAAAAAAGGGTGACGAATTATGTGCATGATTATTTACAAAATTTATTTTTCTATTTAAGAAACAGATTCTAATTTTTTAAACTCATTTAAATTTAAATGTCGTTTATTCTAGGTCCAACCCCAGGGCCTGATTAAGGAAAAAGGGGGCCTGGGGCTAAAAAATTTAGAAGGCCCCTTAAAGTTCTTTATTAAAAATGTAATTTAGTAAATAATTGGAAAAGAAAAATACAGATCAGTGTTTAGCAAGTTCACACGCTTATGTTTATTAAAAACGAACAATATACAACGCTAAAAAGTTAACAAAACATGAAAATTACATTTACATTAATTTACACTTAAAACAATTGTTTTAAATTTTGAAAAACATATAAATGAAAAATGTTGGTCGTAACCATTTATCGAAAACAATAAATTAAATTAAATTATACTAAATTGTAAATTTATTTTATTTATTGTTCCTTTTCCCAAAAGTGTTATCGCCAACTTATATTTTTCTGCACGCCACTGCAATTGCACGATCGACGAGAAGCGGAATTTCCATTTTTAACTTTCATATTTTTTCTACAAGCATTCGGAAAGTTGCTACTTATATTTTTATATTGGATTATATTTTTTTGTTTTTATTACAAATACTATTAAAGCCTTCACGATTTAATAATCTTAACCCTATATTGAAGCATTTGCGTGCGCAAAGTAAGCTTGCGGAAAAGTACAACGTGCGGTTAAGTATTACATTGCGCACGAGAATAAAAAAAATAAATATTAACATTGTTTATAATAAAACTAGTTACAAAACAATGATATTATTAAATTTATTTATTTTCATAGGTTATCAATCAAGATTTTTCATTATTATTCCTTTCAAAATTTAAAAATTAACATTTTTTGCATTTTTGTATGTTTTGTTAGTTCTTGAGCCCATACTTATTACCTATTCGTTCAGAAACTAACAAAACATAAAAATGCAAACAAATATGACCATTATAACTTTCCTTTACTTCCAAAATTATTTATATTACCATTTTATATATAAAAAAAATTGTGAAACTTGATTAAAACCATAGACAAGTCCAGTGGCGGACTAAACCCGTCAGGGGCCCGGGGCGGTAAAATAAAATGGGGCCCCTATAGGGGCTATAGCCTGCTTATAAAATAATGCGATTGTTTTGTAAATATTAATGTTTTGTTATTTTAAATTGGTTATTCGTCACCCTAATATACATAACAAGGTTGTATGTTAAAAAACCGAAAAATTTGAGTTTATGCTTCTACAAAGTTTTATGTAATCCACCCTTGACATACAACTTGAAAATAACTCTATATATATATGTATACATAGAATATACATTCTATAGAATTATTTTTAAGTGGTATGTAAAGCGTAGACCACGTATAATCCTGTAAAAACATAGACTTACATATTTCGTTTTTTTAACATACAACCTTGTTATATTATATTATAGGATGACGTAGTGGATCCTCTTAGCAAGTCCTTCGCAACACTCTTGATGTAATCAGGGATATGAAAATTGATTACAAGCTTTTTCCAGCGAACTTATAAGTATACTTATATTTGAAATTGTTAATAATTTAAATTTTAAAAATCAAGGGGTCCACTCCTGGCAGTCTAAGATTATCCATTATTTAATGTAATTATAACCCTTTTTCTAATTCCTGATGGATTGAAGCTAGGGGCTCCCGAAACCAAAATATTAAAAATATTTTTTAGTTTTGACTTTATATTTTGGTTTTTTTTCATAGCATGTTCATAGCATGTTATTCTTTAGAAACTTCGGGGTATTTTTTTAATCAGTTTATATTTTATGGTAAAGCTGGGTCCTGAAATATTTATACCTATACTAGGGTTTTAAAGTGTCGAAAAAAAAAACAAAAAAATTCGGGAAAACCCAGTCCTTAAAAAATGTATTTTTTGGGAAAATTTGATTTTTTTTAAGTATATACATTTGAAAAAAGTAGCAATCAACAATTAACCTTAATTTAATTAAAAAAAATAAAACTAAACATTGTATTAAATTAAATTGATTTAAGAAAATAAATTAAAATAAAAGGAATACCTACATATAATCATAATATTATGATTATTTTCAGCGTCGGAAATTGACTTTTGAATTTTTTTGGATTACTCTTTGAATAAAATGAGAAAAATGCCAGTCAATTTTTCTAAATATTTCCCAATTTTTTTCCCAAAATAAAACCGTTTTTTTTCCGGCGGCTCAATTTTTACGGAAATTTTAAAACCTAAATTTTAGATAGTTTTTTGTTGGACTGAGAAAGACTACTTAAGATTTGGGGGCCCTTCTGGACTGGGGGCCCGGGGCGGACCGCCCCCGCCCCTCCCCCCTTAGTCCGCCACTGGACTCGTTTTCCTATTAGCCTACCTTATGCACGCTTTATGCAAATATAACTAATCAAAGAAAATGCTATCAATAAATAAAACGTTTATTTTTCGCCATTCTAAAATAATCTTTTGATGGCTAGTTGTCAAAGGATTGTTTTAGAAGTGTGCCGGAAAGCCGCGGCAGCGGTAATAAAATAAATCATATTTTGATGTATTGATCGAGTACTGCCGGGCGCCTACAAAATTATATTTCGGGGTGCTTTTTATAAAACATATTTTAGTTGTTATTTTATTTTATCTTAACCTAAATAGATAAAATACCTGTATTAGATTTATTATTAATCTGACTTTTAAATACTTAGGTGGCGGGGCTGGGGCTGTAGCCCTCAAAGCCCCCCTTAATCTAGGGCTGTCCAACCCTAAGGTCCAATGTATAATTCAAGTTCAGCTTACACTTGTTATAACAATAATTGTAACAATTATTGTCACTAAGGAATTAAGCCTGTATTAATGTTAAACTGCAACGTAACTCGAATTGTACAACTTTTAAAATGACAGTTTTGAAAGATAGTCAAACTTATTTTACGTAATGTTTTTTAAACTAATTTATTATTATAGTTTAATGCTTATATTTACAATACTGAATTAAAATTGTTGAGCTTGAGGGTAAATAAAAAAAATAATAGATTATACTTAATTGTAAATTTGGTATTACAAAATTAATTAGTTGCACAATAATATGTGTATTATTTTAATGGAAAAGGGCAATTTTCACAAACGATTTAGGTTGAAAAAAAATTGTTTAATGTATTTAAATAACTAAACATTTATAGTATGCAAATTACTATAAAAATTATTGAGTAGCGCATCCTTTGATTTCAATTTGTATAAGCGGTGTGTGATGCCTTTTCAAATAAGGCCCGACGGAATGTCAACGCAAGGTTTTCGATTCGAGTTCAACGTTAATTGACTTTTTTTCTGTGCATTTTTGTTCCTTTTAATTCTTTCCATTTAAACGACTTAAACCAGCCACCGATTTCCATGCTGAATAATAATTGTTAATTAACTAGATACTGAAAAATTGTCTATAGGCTAAAGCAGTTATTTTTTTTAACATTATTTTTATCATATATTAAACAAAATTTAACATCCTTAACATAAAATTTGGTTGTAAAGACTACTTTAATATAGGTTATATAGTTTGTTAGTACTTATAAAATATTCTATTATTTTAATTAAAGTAAAGCCTAAATATAAAAAAAAATATTATTATGTTTGGAATTTTGGAAAGTTAATAAATTGAAATAAATAGATTTTAACTCTTAAATAATTCTTAAACAAAATTCAGTTTTAATTAATTTTTGTAGCTTATTAAAAAAACATTATAATTTTTGTTTATTGTTGTTTTAAACGTATGTCCAAAAATCCAGCTAAGCGATATACAACTTATTATTATTAACAAACAAACTGTTTATTGTAATTTGTTGACATAATTTATAGTGCTTTTAACTAATTTATGTATATACAATTGGATCAATATTATTATAAAACTTTTTGTGGCAGGATCGCCAAGTAATGCTTGACGATATTGGATACTATTTGGTTTTAAAGAATAACACAAGGGCTAAGTTTTTCATATTGAACATAATATGTCCCCGTTCTGGCAAAATTCATTAAGTCCTAAATGTTGGTTTTAAGAAAAAAATACTCTTATGAACTTTTGCCTGCTAAGAATTTTAACTTAGTTAAAAGTGACAACGACTGTTGCATGCTAAAAATACAATACTGCACTTAATAAGTTTTTCTAGACCACAGATATAATTGTTCTATGATCGGAAGGAACTACTTTTAGACAAAAATGGAGTTAATGACTTTTGCCAGAACGGTTTATTCAAATTGTATGTGTACGGTACAATGTCAATAATGGAACTGTTTTATACATATATAACTATAACTAAACCTAATGCATTGTCATCAATAATTCACGTGACCTCAATAATTGGTTGCAACAACTTTTTCTTGCGCGACCAGAAAATCGTGTATCTTTTACAAATACGCCTAGGCATATCATAAAATGTAAGTTGCAATAAAACTAAAACTGTAAAAAAATATTAGTATCCGGTCGTTTTCAAAAATTTGTTAATATTTACGGATATACACATATGAGATTCGTCGAGATAACAAGCAGCTACAATTTTATTATTAGGCGGAATTTTTCTGGCGATTAGCAGATCGTATTCAACTTTTTTATAAATTATTAATTTAAAAGCAAAAGCTTTATTGTAAGAAATAAATTTTACAAAAGATTTTCGGTACCTAATTACTTTTTATGGAGTAATGTCCTTTAGCTGCGTTCTATTTTCCTTGGGGTCGCAGACTCATTTGCGTAGAAAAATCATGCTCCCCGTGGCTATATTTTTTTTCTGAATTTCTTCCATAGTTTTTCAATGCATCGGTAAGTCCATCATCTTTAGGATCACATTCTTTATATCCAACGAAACAGATGCCATTTTAAATGGCCCATTTATCATTGTTTTTTGTGTCTTGGATATGATTATTTTAATCCCACTTTGCCTTTTTTAAAAATATATAACTCTTATATTTGTTTGTCAGGTTATTATCAATAAAAATTGGAGTCCAATGATTGGACAAGTTTTTGTAATTCCTTTAAAGATTTTTTTTAGTAAAAAAAATAGGGCAAATGTTTGCAGGATCCGGAAATCAGAAAATGCATTTGTATACCATTATACCCACATGTTATTTGCAACATCAAAATAATGACTAACTGTTGAGTTAAGCTCTTAATATTAAGCACTTTCGTAATATTATATTTTTTAAAATTTTGATAAACATTTTCGTCAATTTTTTAATTATTTATAAAAATAAGAACAATACAGTTTTTTGTAAAAAAAATTTCAATAAAAATATTTATTCTTCATTATTAGTTTTAGTCCAATTTTTTTCATATGTAATTGCTTATAAATTATCACCCCATGTAGGTACTTGTTTGAAGTTTGTAACGGGGTTTTTTGTTGTGTGTTTAACTTTTATTTCTTATTCCTTGGTTGGCCTATGGGAGCTCGTGGGTTTTGATGTTCTCGTATGAGTTACCCGTTACAAATGACTAATCTAATCTGACCTTTAATCCGGTGAGGATTGTAGCGGCTTCGGTTAGATGATGTCGGTTGGACGAGTATGAGTAGAGGGGAAGTATTCCGATATGGATATTAACACACTTAACTCACTTGCGTCAAATCACCCGGAAAACTTACGAACAGTTCACTGTATACTTACTACTCGACTTAAATTGATTCAAGGTTATTTCTTATAAAACAGACAGAGCAATAAAGCGATATTTTAAACCATATAAATATATTAACATACAAAGAATTAACAATTAAAATGAAAAGATAAAAACAAGGAAAAATTAAGCTACGTTAAATTAAAAATAGGCAATTAAAGTTAATCCAGAGATTTAAACAAAACAGACTAGAACTCTAGATTAAGAAAATTAACTAAAAGTAAAGTAAAAGAAAATGTGACAAATAATTAAACTGATCAAATGAGTTGTGCAATTTACTCTATAGAGTAAATAACTATAACACAAATATATATATTATTATATATATTATAATATATATATTTGTATACACGGTTTTGGACCTGAGCAACCAAAAGTTGTTTTTAAGGTTACTTGGGGCGCTGAATCCAAATCTTCACTCCGTTGTTTAAGATTGGTTCTAGTCTTCGAGATAGTAAATAAACTAAATTTGTACGATCTTTGGCAGTTATATTTATTTAATAATAATAATAATAATAATAATAATAATAATAATAATAATAATGGGTGATTCCATTTATTAGCCACCAATGAGTGCACCTTATATCCTCTAATTTTATTTCTCTTTTAACTGTAAAAAGACAAGGACCCAAGAAGTAAAAAAAACTCACCTTTTCTTTTCTCCCCCCTTCACCTATTTATACAGGGCTAGGCAAAAGTTACTGTGCAGACCTAACTTTAAAAAACCGTACTTCTTTTGCTAATAAAGCTATCGACATTAAACAAAATGTTAATTGTTAAGAAAATATTTCTCTTTTAAACCATATAGAACACATTTAGTTACTGATGCCCTAAATGGTCTTTGGGAATTTTTTTAAAAATGCAATTTTTTGGCAAAATTGTCTAATTTTATAAATTCATATATTCTTAGAACAACTTGCCAGCAAAATTTTTTTAATGGAGTTTGTTACGAAAGATCTTAAGCAATGAAATCATTTTCAAATAATATTGGCTGAGTTCAAAAAAATATAATAAAAACTCATGTTTTCGAAAAATCACTATTTTCAGCCATTTTATGGTATGTTTGAGTGAGTCGATTTAAACCAATTTATGCTTATCATCACATGCACTTATTAGCCTCCAATAACCATTAGTAAAATTATTGTGTATTTTGCTTTTAACTAGGCTGTGGCTGAATCATCTACAGCCCAGCTATAAGCAAAATACACAATATGCCCACCTGACTAAATCCATAATATGGGTTACCTATAATATTATTAATTTTATTATTATAATGTGTAGGTTTTATAGGGGATTTTAAAAGTTAAGAATATGATTTGTTCAGTTTAATTATATGCAATTAGGTTTAATTCAAATTTAGGATTTAATACCTGTTTTATTTTGTCTATACAGGGTGTCCCGAAATTAGGGGGCCAAACTTAAACAGTGCATTCTTTATAGAAAAATAACACTTTTTTGTTTAATAAACATATATCAAAAAGAGCACAATTTTTTTTAACTTTTCCTAGAGGGTTGAACATGAAGACCTGAATTTTTGGGACTTTGGTAATTTTGACATTCTGAATCTGGATCTATAATCAAAACTGTTAAAATTTAATCATAGGCGTAACATTTGAAGGGGCAAATTTACAAAAACAGCCCCAACTTTTTGCAGAAGGAGTATTTTAATGTTTTGTTATAAAATTATGAAAATGTATAGTTGTTCACGAAAAATAGGTACTCCTGCTTTGAATCGCTCAGATGCACCATTTTCGAGAAAATTGCAATTTAAATGCAGAAGGAGTATTTTAATGTTTTGTTATAAAATTATGAAAATGTATAGTTGTTCACGAAAAATAGGTACTCCTGCTTTGAATCGCTCAGATGCACCATTTTCGAGAAAATTGCAATTTAAATTACTATGCTTAGCATAGTTTCTAATATTTTCATTAAAAAGCTTTGGGACAAAAGTGACGTTTGGGTTATTTGCTGACTTTACATTTATCTTTATAGTTTAGTTAATATTTTTTGGCTCGATTTTTGTTATTTTTTATTATGGAGCGAATTTTAACGAAAATATGTGTATGCTATGCATAGTAATTTATAAATGCATTTTTCTCGAAACTGGTGCATCTAAGCGATTCAAATCAGGACTACCTATTTTTCGTAAAAAACTATAAGTTTTCATAATTTCATAAAAAAAAATATATTATCTCGGAAAAAAGTTGGGGCTATTTTTATAACTTTTCCCCCCCAAATGTTAAGCCTATGATTAAATTTTAACAATTTTGATCTTAGATCTTGATTCAGCATCTAAAAATTACCAAAGTGCCAAAATTTCATTTCTTCATGTTTAACGCTCTAGCAATAGTTTTAAAAAAACTATTCTCTTAGGCTCCTATTCAGGGGGCCGTAGATCCGTTAGGGGTCATTTTTTATGTATGTTTATTTAACAAAAAAGTGTTACTTTTCTATGAAGAATGCACTGTTTAAGTTTGGCCCCCTAATTTCGGGACACCCTGTATATAATGTTTATGAAAAGTATGTCTTTTAGTCATTTAATTAATTTTTTGTACATTTGATTATGTTTTCTCTCTTTAATAAATAAATGGATAGTTAATTTTCGACGCCACTGTATGTGGTTTTTATGTTTTATATTTTTATTCAGAATGAATTAGAAGTCAATTCAAGGCTTTCTAGGTATTTTAAAGATGTAATACGCCTTTTTAAACCATGAAATGGCCTGAAAGTAAGGTGGGCATATTGTGTATTTTGCTTATAGCTGGGCTGTACATACAGACACAGCCCAGTTAAAAGCAAAATACACAATAATTTTATTAATGGTTATTGGAGGCTAATAAGGGCATCACGGTAGGGCTTAAGTAATTTAAATGCAAGTTGAAAGCAACTCAAATTTTTTTTGCGGAGTATGTTTTATTGTGTTATTAGAAGTCAAAATATCGGAAAATTAAAATCGCAAATCAGCCCGTTTCTTTTTTTTAACCAAATTACGATTTTTTTTAAGGGGGGGGTAAGGTCAAATCATACGAAAAAAGCCATGTTTTCGTGATTTTTGTTCTGACGACGCAGTTAAAATTTCTTTACTCAGCCAATGGTACATTGAAGTATGACATTCGAAGAATGATTCATCAAATTTGTACAAAGAAATATTAAAAAATACGGCAATGGCAGCAATTGTTTGGAAGTGTCTCGAAAAAAAGTTGAATTGCGGTGCCCCTCATAACTTGGTGCTGGATCATCTGAAATCAAAAAATCAAAGTTCATTCGTTAGATAATAGTTTTCCCCAGGTAACGCTGTCGAGTTTTTTTTTTCCAATTTTTTTCATTTTTTCGAACACTTTGAAGTGAAAAACACAATTTTGTGGGAAAAAATCGGCTAATTTGTTATTGCGAAATCAAAATTATGAACAAAAAAAAAAAAAAAAACTCGACAGCGTTACCTCTTAAATGATGTACAGAAATAGTGTTTAAAATTTCAAAACGATCGGTGCAGTAGTTTTGGAGTTATCAGGGGCACCGACTTTGAAAACGTGAGTTGTGGGAAAAACGCTTTAAAGTTTTAAACATTATTTCTGTACATCATTTACGAGGTAACGCTGTCGAGTTTTTTTTTTTGTTCATAATTTTGATTTCGCAATAACAAATTAGCCGATTTTTTCCCACAAAATTGTGTTTTTCACTTCAAAGTGTTCGAAAAAATGAAAAAAATTGGAAAAAAAAACTCGACAGCGTTACCTGGGGAAAACTATTATCTAACGAATGAACTTTGATTTTTTGATTTCAGATGATCCAGCACCAAGTTATGAGGGGCACCGCAATTCAACTTTTTTTCGATACACTTCCGAACAATTGCTGCCATTGCCGTATTTTTTAATATTTTTGTACAAATTTGATGAAACATTCTTCGAATATCATACTTCAATGTACCATTGGTTGAGTAAAGAAATTTTAACTGCGTCGTCAGAAAAAAAATCACGAAAACATGGCTTTTTTCGTGTGATTTGACCTTACCCCCCCCTTAAATGACATTAAAATGTAATAACCAAATTACGATTTTTTTTAAATGACATTTAAATGTAATATCTACATATATACAAAATTATTAAAAAATAAATAAATGTGTGTATAATATAAAATCAATAAAAATATCTATTTTCAACATAAAACAGTTTATTTTTGCTAACAAAAATAACAAACGACCAAACCATCAGTATAAGTAATACAATTAAAAACATCAAAATAAATCATTAAATTATAAATAATCAAACATGTTGACTGTCATATTCACAGGTAGCTCTTAATAATCTCTCACCGAAATCTGGATGATTTTTTTTAACTTTGTATTTATTCCAAGTCACTTTGAAATCTGCGTGTACCGACTCCATTGCCTGCTCACTATAATATCCCAATGCTTTATTATTTTTATGACAAAATACTCTACATGCCAGAATACAGCATGAACCTTTGGGGTTATATTGATATTTAAACTTAAATAACTAATTCGAAAATCAGTAATATTTTTCTTATAATGTGGTTTTAACGTTTCACCAAAACAGGAATCAACTACCTATCCAAATTTAGATAAACAATTTGCAAATGGTAAACAGCCAATATTATAGCTATTTGAGTTTCTCAAAATGTCAACATTTTTCAATAACTTAGCGCATCCATTTCCGTCAAAATCTCGTCCTCCGTTGGTTATCACTCTCGATAAACCGCATTCTACTGTCCATTTTAGAGCATCATTTATGTATAAAGCTTCCATTTTTTCGAAAATTGTGTTAACCACCCCTAGCACAAGGTGCAATTCTGGCGGTGGAAATACATCGATGATTAATGTATCAGGGTTTTCTTTGATTATTGGCATGTTAACGCAGCATTTAAACTCTTTAGAATTTTTCTTATCGCGTCCACTGGCTTCCCATTCTCTATAATTTTTTATAATACTTCCAAAAGTTCTATATATGCCTCATTCGCATAATTTAACTTTTAAAATCTCACACCAACTACATGGATATGAAGAAAAGTGCGGCATCAAACCTAAGAGAATGTTAATCAATTTTAAATCACTTGCTATAGTATACCGAAACTTATTACAGGAAAAATTAATTTTGTGACATAATGTATTAATGTTTGCATAATTTTCTTGAGTATCGCTGACTATGCCCAAAATAAATAATTTCTTAGCGCCGGTTTCTTTGAACTTTTTTGCTACGATTCCATCTTTGAAATTTTGACGTCGAGATTTTGCCTTTGTGCCTTCATAATATGATTCGTCCACAGTCTCATTATTGATTAGTTGCAAAGAAACACATAGTTTCAAAAATCCGCCACCTCCGTCAAGACCAAGTTTGATGTGTACGAGAGTGACTTTGCGTAATTCTAATACATAATTTAAGAAATTCTCAAAATTTTTACATATTACCAATTCTTTCGTTTCTGCGTTGCTTACATCCTTAACTGTTTTAATAAAATTTTCATTTTCTACGTGGAAAAAAGAATCTAACTTGTGATTTATTTTACTGAGTTTCCGTTTTAAATTATGCTCAAAAAGATTTCTATCCTCAGCCGCAATACGAAAAGCTTTAGCGACTTCAAGGACCTTATTTGTGCTAATACCGCAATTAGTTTGAATATTGGAAACTGCAGCAGCATTTATTTTTTTTCGTCTGGATTTTTTCATAATCAGTCCTTTTTGTTGGGCTAAACGTCATAAAGTACAATTGCAAAGTTTTCCATCTCTCGACCTAGTCTCTTTGTTTGGAAAAGTGAACTCAGAATAATCCGGTAAGCTTATTTTTATATCACTTATTTCTTTCGCTTAAAAAACTCTGATTCCACAATTAGTGCATATTGCATCAGGTAAACGTTCGTCTTGTGGATCATACGCAACTTTTTTCAGAGTTAAATTCTGCACATTCTCACTAATATGAAACACGATTTTAGTTTTTCTTTTGCATAGTAAACAAATTTTTGATCGATTTTCACTATGAGAACACGCGTGATCTATATAATTCGATTTACAGTGGACATTTTTGACTTAAATTAAAAGTAAATTTTCATCTGCAACTGTCACTTGCTTTCTATTAATATTTTATTCAACAAACACGTCAAAAGTAAAATGAAGTAATCGTTAATCACAGTAAGCTTTTATGAATATGACATATATTTAAGCACACATACTGTGTATATATGTATATGTATGTGCATATTAACATATTGCAGTCCAAAAAACATACTTATGGTGTGTGTGTATACAGGGATGGTAATGTGCTCTTAGGCCGTTTAATAAATAAAGACAAATGTATTATGAGACGTGGGAGTGGTGGAGTGACGTAAGAGTAGTGGGGCAAGCCAGACCGCGCGGCTGCGATCATCGCCCGACCGCAGACAAGAGAATGTGTTGTAAGTATGCGGTAGTACGTTTGTTATAAATTAGGAAATATTCTCTAATAAAAATGTTTTACACCCTTGAAGAAAAGATTCAATTTATAACGTGGCATTTAAATGGGATCTCAGATCGAGAAATTCAAAGATTATTTCAAAATATGTTCCTAAATAGACCCTTACCAGCAAGGGCAACAATTCAAAATGTTGTAAATAATTCCAGCATCTCAGGGCAAATAACCTTGATGAATTAAGAGAATTAATAATTAATACATTAAGGAATATCAGACCTGAGATGCTGTCAAATGTACGACAAAATTTTTATAATAGGTTCGCCTATTGTACAGCAGCGTTTGGGGGCCTATTTGAACATTTACTTTGATTTATTTATTTTTTTATTTAAATATTTTAGAACACCATTTTTGTTTGAACATTTACTTTATTTATTTTTTTATTTAAATATTTTAGAATACCATTTTTGTTTAAACATTTACTTTAATTTATTTATTTAAACATTTTAGAATACCATTTTTGTTTAAGAATATTTGTTTTTTTTATTACAAGAATACTATGGTTTATTTTCCACATTTTCGAAAAAAATTCAATAAGTATTCGTTTTTGTAAACAAAATCATAGTTAAATTTTAAAGGAAATTTAAAATTTCTCCGTCCGCACTCCAACTCGGACCGAAGAATACTGAAATTATTTCGAGACTCGATTGCGAAATTTGCGTCAAGGTTATCTAGTAGTGGGATTGTAAAGCAGTTAGAGGAGGGGAAGTAAAACATTAGCGGACGTTTAATTGTTTTGATTTAATCGTTTTAAAATCTTGTACTGCACGCTTATGGCAGAGGGGAAATAAGTATTTTGTTATCCTATTCGTTCAACAATGGTTGTTTGTCTCTCTTATTTATACGTTTATCTCACTTATTCGTACGTTTTATATAGCATGCATCTTTGTTTATTAAACGGCCTAAAAGCCCATTACCATCCCTGTATACACAGTTATTTATTTGAATTAATTTTATTTACATTTAAATGTCATTTTTTTTTAAATCGTAATTTGGTTAAAAAAAAGAAATGGGCTGATTTGCGATTTTGATTTTCCGATATTTTGACTTCTAATAATACAATAAAACATACTCCGCAAGAAAATTTAGAGTTGCTTTCAACTTGCATTTAAATTACTTAAGCCCTACCGTGGCATGTGATGATAAGCAAAAATTGGTTTAAATCGACTCACTCAAACATAGCCTTTTTAAACCATGAAATGGCAGAAAATAGTGATTTTTCAAAAACGTGAATTTTTATTATATTTTTTTGAACTCTTAGCCAATATTATTTGAAAATGTTTTCATTGCTTTTATATAGAGTAGGATCTTTGGTAACAAACTACATTAAAAAAAATTTGCTGCCAAGTTGTTCTAAGAACATATGAATTTATAAAATTAAACAATTTTGCCAAAAAAATGCATTTTAAAAAAAATTGCATTTTTAAAAAAATTCCCATCAATAAATGTGTCCTATATGGTTTAAAAGAGAAATATTTTCTTAACAGTTTTGCGTAGCCCTGTATAAATAGGTGATAGGGGGAGAAAAGAAAAGAGGAGTTTTTTTCACTTCTTGCGTCCATGTCTATTTACAGTTAAAAAAGAAATACAAGAGTACAAGAGTATATGAGGTGCACTCATTGGTGGCTAATAAATGGAATTACCCTAATAATAATATATTTATTCACAAAGTGTACAATACAAAGAAAATATTATACAAAATATGAAAATGGTAAAAAAATAGTCTTTGATATATGTTAACATAGACATATAATATAGAAAATGATGATAATTAACTACATATAGGAAATAATTACAAATATAATCACAAAACGTCCAATAAATATTCTCATATATTATATCACGAGAACTATGAATTTAATCGGTTAAACTAGGCTCAGTAGTTTTTTGTTTGGTTTTTGTTGGAAAATGTTGAATGCAAAATAATTTAATAAAATCACGAGACCGCGTAGCGGTTGAGGGGTTTTATTTTTAATTATTTTGCATGAAACTATTTTCCAAAAAGAAAAATCAAATAAAAAACTTACTGAGCATAGTTTGACAGATTAAATTTATAGGTTAAGTGATAAACGTCTAGATTATTTCTCGAATTAAAGGAACTATTTTGACAATTCATAAAATCTGACGTATGTGTCAAAATTTATAAATATTTTTTTAAACAAAATTCCATTAATTTAAGGTATGTAATAAGTAATAATTGATATTTCGTAAACTAGATAACTTATTTTTTATTGTTTTTTAAAAAATGTTTGTTAAAACTTGTATATAACACCATAAAATCGTAAACAAAAATGCAATATGGAGCCTAAAATGTAATCGCTGTTAAATAGTTCTAGTAATTTAATCGCTTATTTAAACGAAATTTATTCGAAAATTCAAGGCATTTGATTGGTTCATATTATAATGAGGGAAATAATAATAATTTATATTGTATGGCTCAAGGTTAACTAAATGCTGTAAGACAAGTTTTTTGAACATATTAAAACAATTCTCATTTTTTATATTAAGCTTTTTAAAAAATACTGCACAAGAATAAAAACATCCTCTTCCAAGTATTTTTAATTTATGATTGGGCACATTTAAATTTAAAGATCTAGTTATGGATGACGATTTCAAATGTGAAAAATTACTTTTGTTTTTGAACATAAAAATTAAAATTAAACTAGCTGGATAGTTTATAAACTAGCCAAACTGTCAGCTATTTTAATTGAAAACATATTTTCAACTAAATTAGCGGCTAGTTTACAAAATAACCAAGGATCTTGGCTAATTTACTTGAAATTATTAGGGAAACTAAAATAGCTGGATAGTTTGTATACTATCCAATTCAGTTTGGCTAATATGAAAACCAAAATTTCTAGTAACACAAAATAGCCAAGCTTTAGCTAGTTTGTAAACTAACCAACCAATTCTCTGGCTAATTTATTAAAAAAGTGAGGTTACGGCATTGTTTTTCGTTTTGCCGGCTTAACCGGATTTGTTTTGTGCATTTTAACGTTTTTAAAATGAATCATGGGCAACATTTTACAGCTTCCTTGTTAGAAAATTCAACAACCCAACCCTACCGACCCCGCCCCATTGGCCCCCCCGCCCCATTGGTCAAATGGTCAAAAAACCCAACACAACCCAACCGATCCCGCCCCATTGGACCCCGCCCCATTGAGCAAAAAAACCCAACTAAAATGGGCAATAGCCCGAGAATTAGTTGGTTAGTTTACAAACTAGCTAAAGCTTGGCTATTTTGTGTTACTAGAAATTTTGGTTTTCATATTAGCCAAATTGAATTGGATAGTATACAAACTATCCAGCTATAGTTTCCCTAATAATTTCAAGTAAATTAGCCAAGATCCTTGGTAATTTTGTAAACTAGCCGCTAATTTAGTTGAAAATACATTTTCAATTAAAATAGCTCACAGTTTGGCTAATTTATAAACTATCCAGCTAGTTTATAAACTATCCAAGTTTGCACATTAGCCGTCACTGTAAGAATACCATTCCGTCTGAAATGACCTCTACATGACTCATTAAATCTTAATCCCAGAACACAACGTAGTGTGCTTCAAAAGAACCACAAAAAACATTATGAATGTCAATAGCTTGCCCCCAGAACACTATTCCAAACCTCAGCAAGAAGTGAAAATTTGCAAAGTACTGTTTTAAGCGTATCATAGTGAACATAGCGTTTTATTACTCTTAAAGAATATAGGACTTTGTTTAATTTTATACAAAGTTGTTGAATGTGATTTGTCCAGCTAAGATGTTCATCTAGTTATACTCCTAAAAACTTGGTATTCTGTGAAAATTTTAAGCCTCTAACATAATCAGGTGTTTGAAATTTTGATTGTTTTCTCCTTATTTAAGACAAGTTTGTGTTGTGTGAACCACAACTTTATGTTTTCCATAAGCCCACTGCACTCTCTCTGAAGATCTCCAAAAGTGTTTGATTACATCAAAAGATTTGTGTCATCGGCATAATTTATTAAATTTTGATTTAATGTTTGTAAAGATGTTTGTATATAATTTATATGATTTATAATCAAAAGTGGACCAATGACACTTGTGGAATGCCCATTTTAATATCCAGGACATGTGAGATGTACTCATGCAACTCTCTGATCACCGCAACCTTCTGCGATCTATTGGAAAAATAAGATTTTATCCACTGCAGTATATTACCTCTTACACCATATTTCTCAAATTTCTCAAAAAGAATTGAATAATCCAAACAATCATATGCCTTAGACAAATCCAAGAAAATTCCCAGGCTCAAAAGCAGCTAGTACTTTATGGGTGAAGTCAAAAACCGCAGTTTAAATACTTCTGTTTTTTAAATAATCATGTTGACATTTACTAAAAAGGTTGCAATGATTGACACAACACTGTTTCAAAGACCTTTGAGAAAGAGGGCAGCAAGCTTATCGGTCTGTAGTTTTCAACCAATGTTGGGTCACCTTTTTTATGTAGTGGCTTTACTATTGCAGTTTTTAGTGAGTCTGCACAAATCCCATACTTGAAGGAGTTGTTTATAGTATGGGTTAAGGGGTAGCAAATTTCCAAAACACATTCCTTTATAATAGTTGATGGAATTTCATCAAAACCACTTCACATCTTGTTTTTGAGGTTTCTTATTATATCCACAATTTATTCTACAGTAACAGGCTTAAAAAAAACATAGAACTACAATTAACATTGATATTACATTTATGTGTAACATTATTCAATCGACAACTAAATTTGGTGCTGCATCAACAATATAATGATTAAATTGATTGGCAACATTTATTGGTTCCCCTGGAACCAATGTATCACAGTTTTTTTGTGCTCCTTTAATATTATTGCCAAGTGCTTTTGCTTTTAATGATTTTTGTTTAAATTTACAAGCAAAGTATTATATTCTTTTTTAGTTTTGTTATATAAAACATTATATCTATTATCAAAACCCTTTATCACAAACAAAGTACCTATCCAATCTTAACTTACAATCAATAATTTCACTTCTGTAATTACACGATTTTTTATGATTTAAACTACAATATTTTTTGGGAAAAAATTCATTAAAAATAGGGACAAAAGTGTTATGAAAATACTCCATTGTTTATTAACATCTCTATCATCACACTTGAAAATATCTGACCAATTTTGTTCCTACAGCTCTTGTCTAAAACCAATCTTACTTTTACTGGTAAAAACTCTCTTAAAAACATGTTTATTTTGGGTTCTCAAGGAAGTAGCAAATTCAATTTTTTGAGCAGCTTATGGTCTGAGATTTGAGAATTTATAACAAAACCATTAAAATTACTAATATTTGTAAATATGTTATCAATATAGCTTTTTGAGGTGCTTGTAACTCTAGTATACTCCATTATAGATGGATAAAAATTATATGAATTTAAAATTGATAAAAAACTGCTATAAACACATTGCAGTTTTCATTAAAACATTTGGACAGTAACAAATCTACTTTGCCAAAAAATAAATTAATATCAGAATCAGGTGTTCTGTATATTGAAATCACAATATTCTTTGTATCACAGACAATGCACTCAACAGCTGCACATTTAAATACAAATACCTTAGGTAAAATCATTAGATCTTGACTTGGTTTACAGCTTAAAGTTTCTTTGGAATATATTGCAACTCCTTCATGTGCTCCTTGGTTACGATAAAAACTTGACATTTTTCTATAACCTTGTATTTTGTAGACATTTAATACTTTATCACTTTTCCAGTGCTCACTTGCACAAAGACATATGCATTGCAATCCATATTCAAATTTAACATGACTTGTATTTCATCCAGTTTCCAATTGATTGTAAGTTTTGATGGATTATGCTGAAAGTGTTGCTGTTTTTTGTTCTGGATTTGAAGTTTTTTTTTGTTCAGGCCAAAAATTTGGATCAAGCAGATTCTGCATTTTTATTAGCTGGCACAGTTACCTTAAAACTTCTATAAGCTCTTGATTTGACATTCAATTCCTCACAGTTGACCTCCATATCCGGTAGTTCTCCCTTTATAAAGGTTATAATGTTTTCCTTTGTGACAGACAAATTAAGTTTTGATACATGGATTTTTGATTTTGGCATGTATGCACCAATTTCTGTTCCATTTTTCTTGGCAGTTCCATATATAACTTTCTTCTTAATTTTTTTTAAATCATTTTCTTTGGATTTGTTTTGTTTGTTTACATTAGCCTCTATAATTCGTGCACCGGCCTCTTCGGTGTTTTTGTTTACACTGTCAATTTTGTTATTGACATTACTTATTAAAGTATTCTGTTGTACCGACTTGCCTTCTGGGTTGCCTACCTTATAAATTTTATTCTTATTTGCATTTACCACCTCAGAATATGTTTTTTTATGGATGAACTAACCTTATTGAATTCTTCGGTTTTCTCAGACAATTTTCCTTCCAAAGTTTTAACTTTTTCTTCTAGATTTTAGACAAAAAGACTGGCGATTTAAGGGTCGCGTTGGTTTTTTATAGACTATTTTAAGGAAAATTGGAAGGGGTTAATTTTTAAAGACCATTGGTCAAAATCATGGTATCTCCCCCCCGCAAGGGTCATAGGAAATTGACTGGTTCAAAGTTCATAAACTCTAATACCAACCTAAAATGACAAGGGGCTTTAAGATAAGCAGTCAAATAGCTCTTAAGGAAGAAGGCGTTAACCTTGACTTAAGTTGGAAACTTGCCTATTTGAAAGGCGGAGTTTTAGCCATTGTCGCCAACTTCAAGATATACTATAATTCACCAGATTTGATAATTATTGATAAGTAGCTCTTACGAGCCTGCCTGGAGTAACAAGGGTTGCAAAATGATTGAATCCAGTATTTTCCTAACTGGTTATTAAATCGTATTAATTGAGTTTGATTTTATTGGGCATTCCTTTGCGTCAAGCCGTGCTTATGAGTTTTATCAATCTACACTTTATTTACATTGGCTGATAAAGACATCCGTAAGTCGCAGCGTTTTATATTTACAAAACAATACAATATACCTAATCTTATTTCTTATTTCTAATTTATATTCTCTTATTTCTAATCTCTATTTGTCTAGGTTTAGTTTTAAACTGAATCAATTCGTTATTCTTTCAATTACATTAATTTTATTATACTTCTATGCTATTCATTTAGATTTAAAATTCTTCGTTTACAGAAAGTGTGGTTGCCATATGCTTGGCGGCTTTGGCGAAATGAATATAGCCTGCTTTATTTCTTTATGGCCTCTATTTGAATTTTCTTTAAAAACGACCCTATAAATTTGTTTTTGACGTTGCATTTGAAGTGCCCTTTAAAAATTACTTATTTCGCACATTTTGAGGATTTCTAAACCTTTCTACGAACTTCTAATTTCAGCTCTTTCCAAGAATTATTTTAATATTATTATATTTTTCCAACTTTTTCCCTATTTCAAGTACATTCTACAATAACGTAATATAACTTACCTGCAATTATAAAATATTCATAAAAACAGTTACTTTCCTAGTTGTAAATCACACACCACCACGCTGCAGAAATATTTGTAATATATTGTTAATTTTTAAATTTTGCGCCTTTTTGATTTACCAATCTCTGGCCAGGGCCACCGAAAGCTGCTGCTGTGTGTTTTGTACCTACTCAACACACGGGAAATATTGGTCATCGGTCAGCCATACCCATTGGGTATTACCCAAATATAGAATCACTATATGTGGAATTTAACACTTTTAACACAAATACAAATAAACAACCTAACCTGTTGGTTGGTTGGTTAGTTTACAAACTAGCTAAAGCTTGGCTATTTTGTGTTACTAGAAATTTTGGTTTTCATATTAGCCAAACTGAATTGGATAGTATACAAACTATCCAGCTATTTTAGTTTCCCTAATAATTTCAAGTAAATTAGCCAAGATCCTTGGTTATTTTGTAAACTAGCCGCTAATTTAGTTGAAAATGTGTTTTCAATTAAAATAGCTGACAGTTTGGCTAGTTTATAAACTATCCAGCTAGTTTATAAACTATCCAAGTTTGCACATTAGCCGTAACATATATATTTTAAGATTTTTAAAGAAATTGAATTCAAAAAATTTAATTCAAATTTCAGATCTTGAAATTGCTGAAAAATTTATTTTAAAACACTTTCAAGAAATCTATTTTAAAAAAGAGTTAAATAACATTAAAAACAAAAATATTTTAAATCCTATTTTTAGAAAATTGGTTATATTTCTTGATGATAATAGAGTTTGTGTTGAAACTTTGCCCTCCTTCCAACACAGTGAAATATTTTGATATTTAATTATATATATTGTCTTTGTTTAATATAGTTAATATTTGAAATATTCATATAATTTTCTTATTTAAACTTACTTTGAAATTATCATTTCAAAGTCGGGGAGTATGTTGGCGCCAAGTATTGCGCCATGGGTGGGTTTAAGTTGTGGATGTGACTTTGGTTACATAACCTTTATTTTGTGTCATTGTTGGTTGATAGTATCAACTTAAGACTATCGATAATATCTTTAATACTTTTAATTAAAAAATAGTTATCCATAATAACTATAACAAAAATAACATAACATAATAATAATAATAAAAAATATATAAAATAAAAAATATTTTTTATTTTTAATTTTTCGAGATAAATGCATTCTTGATAAAAGTTTTTGCTTGTTCTAAAATGGCTAATTCAGTTTATACTTTTACAAATTTCCCCTCAGTTTCAAAGATGTATCGAAAAATATAAAAATATGTTTAAAATATTTAAGTTTAAAAAATTATAATGCGCTTTTATGGTTACGGTTTTTGATTAGTTGTAATGACTAACCCCCCGCCCACCCAACCTATCCCTTGTCTATGGTAATGACGTTAAATATTATAATATTGTTCAGATCGACTCAGGGGTCAATATTAGGTTTAACTAGTTAAGAAATGTTGATGGAGCACAGAATTTATTTAGTACAGTGCTATGGAAGAGGAGATAAGAGTTACCGTAGAGTTGTCCAGGAATTCAATGAGAAATATCCAGATATTTACGTATCAACTAACGCTGCTCGAAATTTAGTTAGAAAGTTTTTGGAAACTGGTTCGGTAGTGGATGCAAAACGAAACAAGATCGTTTACGATGAAAATGACGCTGCAACTATTCTTGTTATGGATTCAGTACAAAATAATCCCATACTATCTTTGAGAAGAAAATCACTCCAACTGGGAATCAGCAAATCCCATTTGCAGAGAATTTTAAAAGAAATTAAGTTTCATCCCTACAAGCCGATATTCAACCATGTATTGGAACCTGGAGATTCAGCTATGCGTTTAGATTTTTGCTTGTGGTTAGGGGCTAATATCATGGATAATCAATACTTCCACCGAAATATTATTTTCTCCGACGAGGCTACATTTTCTACTAACGGCACTGTTTCGTCTCAGCATGTTAGGTATTGGAGTGATCACAATCGGAATTTTCGCATTCTTAGTGGTCGACAATACTTGGCCAAAGCTAATGTCTGGTGCGCAATTTCATATCATGGCATCATAGGACCGTATTTTTTGCGCTCCACATATTAGCTTTGGCCAAGTATTGTCGACCACTAAGAATGCGAAAATTCGGGTTGTGATCACTCCAATACCTAACATGGCATCATAGGACCGTATTTTTTCGACAATACGGTTAATCAGCAAACGTATTTGGCAATGCTTCAAAACTTTTTGGAAGATAAGCTTGACGAGCTACCCCTTGATTATCTCCTTAGCTGTTATTTTCAACAGGATGGTTGTCCAGCTCATTTCGCTCAAATAGTTGTGCAGTGGTTAAATAATAAATTTGGGCAGAATTGGATTGGGCGGAACGGTCCAGTTGTATGGCCTGCCAGAAGTCCTGACTTAACAATCGCAGACTTTTATTTATGGGGTCGATTGAAGCAAATTGTTTATGCGATCTACCTCCAAATGTAGACAATTTAAAGCAAAAAATAAGAGACGCTGTAGAATCCATAACAATTGAAGAGATTCGGAATAGTTACTTGTTGCTTATTTAATTAATAAATTCATTAAAATATTAATCAGTTACCATTTCAGTGTTTATTTACTACGGAATCAAGTGAAAATAACAATCGTAGTCTTTTGGACTTGTCTGAGGCGCCCTTGACGGTCATTACAACTAATCTTAGAAATTATTTTCGATAGATTAAAGTTTCCGTGCGAGCCAATAGGTGAGTGAAGAAATTTATCGAGATAGTAACTGCAACTCCACTATACTTTTTGACGAGTGAAGCCAATTTAAATTTTTTACTATATTTTAAAAAATTAAAAAAACTTGTCAATTATTTAATTCTGACATTTAATTATTTAAATCTGACGTTTACATTTAAAGTTAATCACACTGTAGCGTCGTCAATGGTAGCGGGAAAAAGTAATAATGGAAACGCGTTGAAGTTATCATAGAAACGCATTATAATTTTTTGAATTTAGAATTTTTAAACATATTTTTATATTTTTCGATACATCTTTGAAATTGAGAGGAAATTGGTAAAAGTATAAACTGAATTAGCCATTTTAGAACAAGCAAAAACTTTTATAAGGAATGCATTTATCTCGAAAAATGAAAAATAAAAAAGTTTTTCCTCTTATGAAGTCGAATTGGGGACATACGGTAGATAACAAAATAAAGGAATATAACTGTAAGTACAATCTCTTCTTTTATTAACCTGGGGTGCATTGATACACCAATACCCATGTGGGATTCAAACCCACGATCACTACACCAATGAGGGCGGTAATGCGATAATTAATAATTAATTTCGTGTAACACATTATTATTGTGTGGATTTTGGTAATCCACACAGCAATGTCCATTCCTTTTCTAGTCTGTCTCTTTGAATTAAACTGCAGTTAGCAGCATATAAGATGCTCAATTGGCCGCCAGTTGGGAGGTCTTTGATTTAAAAAAATCTATGGCCCATTGGACTTATCCCAGAATTTGTTTGATTTGTAAAATAACTTCATAATATGTCCCACCTAGTACCAAACCAGCACAACAACCAAACGCAATGGATCAGAGATGGGACAAGGTAGAAACCACTGCAGCTCTTAAACTTAAGATCGCACTGATCGTCTTAAAAAAAAAAAGACCACTGGACCCATGATAACTAAAGTTTTTGCTAAACATAACAGACTTTTCAAAAGCCAACACAGTATTAGATATCAGCCTTCCTGGATGAAAAAAAGGAGGAATACCACACCAGAGAAGAGGCTACTACAAATAGTGATACGTGTTAATATAAAATATACTCTTTAAAACCCTAAATATCGAGGATGAAAACAAGACCCTAGGCCAGAATAAAGTGTGGCCCCGAAAAAACCTCTATGCCCGTCATGCTTCTGAAGCTAACAAAGGATTAAAGGGAGATCTTCGATTTAGAATATCTATGCCAAATGCGTATCAAATTTAAGTCTCTTAGGAGTTAAAACATCACTCTATGCTTCAAATGCCAGAAATTTGAGCATGAGCAAAGCAGATGCAAGACAACCCCAAAATGCCTGAGATGTGACCAAGAACACTTCACAAACGAATGTGGTAAATCAATGGACTCCGTACCTAAGTGCGTCAACTGCGGTGCTGGTCAAACTGCTAATGCTCATTAGCTGAAACGCCAACAGCATTACAAACAAAAAAATAGAACTGTTAGCCCTAATAATAGATGAGGACACAGATATAGTTAACGTATGTGAGACTAAAACCAAATTCTCAAAATTCCTAACTATATCACATACCTAAACTTTAGACCAAACGGACCAGGCGGCGCGCCGCGGCAGTGTGACACTTTTTGTCCGACAAGACATCGATCACTGCACCACACCAGAACCCGACATCGAATATCTGGAAACCTCGTCGGTTATAATCAACACTATTCTAGCAGGCAGAATCAAGATCATTGCGACCTATTTTCCTCTAAATAGGACTTTTGTAGAGGCTGACTACCAACACCCTTCTCAAGGACATCCCCAGAATGGAAATCGAGAGCAACCAAGAACTACGGCAGGAAACTCCTTATACTGGCATAACCTAACTTCTTGGACGTGCTGAGTCCAAACAAACCAACCTTTTATAATGAGGTTACTAGACCTGACGTGTTGGACGTGGTGATATTAAAAATCTTCACTACAACACTGCCTTGTTCATCCTTCACGACACCTCATTGAATCATAACCTTGTTAAAATAAGAATTGGAACCAACCCGACGCCTTACCACTGGATTAGTACTCTGATACCCTAAAAAAAACCTCCCCAACCCTCCAAAAACAGGAAAAAAATTGACGCCACCACAAAGGCAACGTTTTATGCCAAATCCCCATACACTCTACCTAATCGTCTAAAAAGACTTCTCAGGACAAATAGAAGGGCGAAAAAACGACCAGGAGGAATTCTGGAGTCGATAGGAGATAATACAACAGGCTAAAAAGAGGAGCCTTTTATAATGCCAAATGAGAATTCAAATTAAGTGACCTCCAAACTGGATCAAGATACTTTTGGAACTAAATTAAAGCACTGGCTACTCAATCAAAAAAAGTCATCCAACCGATTCATAGAACAAACGGTCCAACTGAAAAAGCAAACGCCTTTGCCTAAAAAAATCATCATCAGAGAAATCACCAACATGGATCAAGCCAATCAACCAAATTAATCACTAAAGTTGCTAGGTACGCTAAAAAAGAGATTAGCCCAAAAAAGAGATGGGATTACAAATCTAGCTCTAAAATTTCTGAAACCACCCTTACCAACCTGGTAAAGTTGTGTTACGTCACAATTTAGCACTAGCATAAAAAAGGATTTAAACCCAATAAAACGTTAACAAAAATTTAGTGCGGCGATTAGCTACAGTGAAGAAGGGAGTGGGGATGTTTACTATAATTGTTCGTAAAGGGATATCGGTAGGGCGCCAAGTATTTTATTATAATTCACACTAATTTTAAGACAAAAGAAAGGAGATATTGAAAATACTAAAATATCTAATTATTAGGTTATCTGGGTTAAATAGAAAATAATACTATAAATAATGCAATTAGGTTATATTTCGTAAGTAAATAGAAATAATCAAAGGCTACAGAATCCAATGTCGATAGTTATCGATTGTGTCAACAAAATCCGAGAGTAATAATAAAAGAAAGGGAGTATATTATGCATCTACCTTAAAAATTAACAATATAATTATATAGTTCTTTGAGGAAAAAATATATATAAATTGGTAAAATATTGAGCTCAGTATTCTTCACAGGAAATTAAGATTATTATAATAATTATTATGTATCAATTAATGATACATTGATATATTTAAGATTGACTTTTCAGTCATTGAAATAAGTAAGTATACTAAGTTAACCAAAGAGTGGTAATTTAGTAACGTATACTCTTATAAGAGATTACGTACTATTACCTACCTACTATTAGGTGTATTTAGTGAAAAGTTTATTTATGTATATAGGTAATAGGGTGGCCCAAGAAAAAAATAATATTTTTTTTTCTCTCGTCTCCTGTGAAAATATGTTGGTTTGTAATGTTTTAAGAGCCCTGTCAAAAGATCAGCTCCATTAAAAAATTTTTAGGGGTCCCTCAAGATTTTTAAAAATTTCCAAAATCGTCAAAAATTGTTTTTTTTTATTTTATTTTTTTTTTCTCGTTCCGATATTATTTTTTAATTTAAAAAAAATAATGATTCTGAAAATTTCAAATCGATATTTTGATTTCAAAAATTCAATTTTTGACGATTTTGAAAATTTTAAAAAATCTTGAGCGACCCCTAAAATTTTATTAATCGAGCTGATATTTTGACAGGGCTCTTACAGCATGATAAACTAACATATTTTTATAAGAGAGGAGTAAAAAAAAATATTCTTTTTTTTTGGGCCACCCTAATAGGTAAGTATTATTTTAAAATATTTTATTAATTTACATTAGCTTACTTAAGAATACAAGATGGAAGCCGTCGGCTTGGAGGTCACCGGACTGCTTATACTATACAGTGTGTCTAAAAATTTAAATAAATGATGACTGAAATAAACCCATTGCATTTTTATTATTGATTCTACATAACTAAGAAAAAAAGATATCGTTACAGTTGATAAACGCTATTCTTTTTTACAACCACTTTCCATCAACCTGGAAACAAGCAACTATTATAGTAATAATTCCTAAAAAGGGCGAATACCCGCTGTACACCATCTCTCTTTTACCTACTCTGTCAAAGGTCTGTCAGAGAATTATTAAAGAAAGAATGAGTAACCCAACGAGATCTTATCAGAGGAGCAATTCGGATTATGGAGAATGCTGTCAACAGACATGCAACTTCTAAGGATCAAAGAACACGCCTTGGCAGGTTTCGAGAGATCCCAAAAAACGTGCACTTGGCAAAGGCTTTTGACAGGGTCTGGAACACTGGCCTGATGGCAAAATGCATGCCTCTAACATAAACCCGGACCTTGTCAACCTTGTCAATTCTTATCTTCGTAGCCTGAAACCACATCACACATAAATCCGAGCAGAAGTCCCGCAGCTATCCGCACTGGGACCCACCCTCTTCAATGTCTACATGTACGACATTCCTTTTGTTGAGCAAGTACACTACGCTCTATACGCAGATTCAACACGACATTAAAAAATGGTTCCAACTGGCACTTGACAACCTTGAGGAATGGGCAGACAGATAGAGAGTAAAGGTTAACACAGTAAAAAAACAGTCAATCTTCCTATCTACAGGAGCAAGAACACTTCCAAACAGGCTGGAGTACAGTAATACTACAATAAACTGGGCAGACACAGTCAAATACCTCTACTCAAAATAGATAAAAAAAACTGGAAAACCCATATCTTCACCCTGAAGTTCAAAGCCCAGAATATAATAAAGTCCATCCAACCAGTTACTCACCCAAACAGCTTCCTGGACATAACAGGAGACTAATTTGTACTTCACTGACCAGGCCCTCCATCATCTACGCGGCTGCAACCCGGATCACCGCTGGCAAAACATATCTGGACTTATTGGAGAGAATACAGAGCAAATTCTAACGTCGCATCTGCGGTGCGCCGTGTTTTGTTAAAAACAGCCAGATAAGAAATGACCTAAAATTAGAACCCTTCTAGGTACACTTTAAAGCTAGAGCAGAAGCCATAATAGAACGATGTCCCACAAACCAGAACTTGCCAGAAAAGCTGTTGATTACACCCCTGCAGACAGAAAGGAGCCAGAGGGGCAATAACAATCCATGAACCTGGCTAAGTATTTCCACTCCCAATCCTGTGTTTTTTGTTTACTCTTTCTACCTGGCACATAACTATGATATGTTTTTTTGTTTTTTTCAAAGATAATAACAAAAAAATATTAATAATACCAAAAAACACCAAAAATAATACCATCAGTCAACTCTCATTATATTTGGATACTAACTGCCCTCATTTGTTGTTATATGATAAATGGCTTTTTGTTCTGGTAATAACAACACCAGCTTCTAAAACACTGTGCGACAAAATAAGGGTCAACATTTCTCAGACGAAATCTGTTCACTAATTATGGAAGAATGCCTCCCCAAAAACATATTCCCTGAAGGATTTTATTCGATTAGTTCGCGTTTTCAAGTAATTATTATTTAAACAAAAAAATTCAGTGACCGGCAAAAGTATGGGACAAATTCATTTAAAAACTTTCTATAAATGAAAATTCATCGTTCTGTATAGTGTTCTTTGCTTTTTCTTATATTTTAGATGCAAAATCTGCTTCCTAATTTGTAAATTTGTAATTTTAAGTTTGTTGTTTAGTTTTGTCGAAACATCATTAAAAACTATACATTTTCTACTTTTAATGATTAATATTTTCAAAACTATCACCACAAAAGGTTTACATACGCATATTACTAAAATCAGAATTTTATAATCTATTCGAATCTACAAAAAAAAGTGGGTGTCCAATTTAAAAAAAAAATGGTCGACGTCATTGCTTTTACAAAAATGTCGGAAAATATTAAAATTTTATATGAAAATGTGCGGAATTGAAAAAGAAAATAGACGTGTTCAAGGATTTTTTTTTTAAATAAAAAGGGAATTTTTAAATGAATTTGTTCTATACTTTTGTCGGTCATTAATTTTTTTTGTTTAAATAACAATTACTTCAAAACGCGAACTAATGGAACGAAATCCTTAAAGGAATATGTTTTTGGGGTGGCACTATTTCATAATCAGTAAACAGATATTGTCTGAGATTTTTACTGTCGCACAGTGAAATTATCTTTAATTCGTGGTTTTTTGTTTTTGACATCAACCATGGCTGTAATAATAATATACCAAATAAACTCAAAATTCTCGTTCAGACTTAATACATGCATGCAGAAAATGTTCCTGCTCACCTTCCTCATAGGTGACTTATGGTCATTCCTCTGCTAGAGAAAACATAGGACGCTGGTTCTTGTAATATTTAATAATTCTGTTTGTCCTCAATTTTTATTCTTATTAATACAGACAACAGACCTTAATAAACTAAAAATAATTAGACCAATTGAGTAAAGTTTTTTACCTCCTAGTATGTAAAAAACCCGTTTGGACCACATACAAAATTTGACTACTGTCAGATCTAATCTAACCTTACTTTCTACTTGTATGCCATGAGGCTAAAAAGTGTATTTTTGTGCTTCGCTCAATTGTGGGCCTCCGCTACGCGTAGGCATTTAAAGTTTGAGCTCAGTACAAAAAGAGTCACTCTCCAGCATTATGACATAAATAACCATATCTTGTGTATAAAGTAATAATGCTTTTATTTCCTGTATACATCAAAACTATATAATTTATCGCCATTGCCTGAAAAGTTTAAATTTTCAAGAGTCTTCCCCTCGGTAAACTACTCGACCTACTTAACACACGCTTTCAAAACATTCCGGCGCCCCTGCTTCTGGACTACGTGAGTGACAATAGTATCGCTATAAAGGGATTTTAAAATAATCATAAAAACTGTAACTTTTGCTCTAAAAACAGCATTTAACATACATTATATACAACAAATTAAATCTGGCATATGATGGCATAATAATAAAAATTGTAATTTTTGCTTTAAAAAAATTTAATTGCTATAATAATATTCAAATAATTCTTAAAATAATGTATACTCCCTTGCTCGGTTTATTATTTTTATTTGACTAGTTCTGGTTTATGAAACCATCTTTAGGCGAACTACAAAAAATAGGGTAATAGATAAAATAGGTAAAATCTCTAAGAGTTAGGTTATACTATTTAAGTTATAATATTTATTAATTATAATATTTGACCATTACAAATAAAATATATAAAATATATAGACGATTTTATGTATAAAAAAATAATGACTTGATTGGTGTCTTACAGATGCTTAAAGATTAAATAAAAAAATATATATTTATAAATCAACTTGTTCGTTGAGCAAGTTACATTTATTTTTGTGTTTGTTTATTTTAAAGACCTCTAAACGTGCCAGTTTTTAGCCTTTTTTATCTTAACATTCTTCCAATCATTTTAAGGTATGCCCACTTGATTCTAAATGTCTCCCAAAAATCGATGATTTTATTGTCTTTTATGTGTTCTTTCTGGTTTTAATGATAAGGTTTCGTTTTTGTAATGAGGCGCAATTCGTCGTATTTTTTAAGGGTTTTTTTTCTATTTCAGGCATATGATGCCCATTAACATCAACACATTGATGAAGCCGTTCTTGCACATTGGTGTCGACTCTCTCCTGTGGGTCTCTCTTAATTCTATTGATTTATTGACGGATCGACTTCTTCAATTCGTCCAACCTGTTTATTTTCGTGCACACGTCCTTTCACGTATAACCGTAAAAAAACGATATGATGATAAATAAATCAGGAGACCAAGGGGATAACATGCCACCTGTAACGATGCACATTACGACATCTATGAGATGATTTTCCTAACTACCCGATGTCAAGGAAAGAGTTGGAATATCAGAAACCTGCAGTTAGACTGGAATCTAACAGATGGCGCTTTGTCAATTGTCAAATACTTTGGCACCTGGCTCGTATGACAAATGTCATTTCACATGGCCCGGGTATAAAACCGCTGCATTTTTCAATGGACAATCAATCAAATCAATCAAATGGTGTTAACAATTGTGAGCCCGAAAACCAACACTAAATCACAGAGTTATCTCAGTGAGATATTATCAGTAAGTTGACCTGTTTCTAATGTGCCAATTTGGCATTGCCAAAGCTATATGATGTATACCATTAGACTTTAATAACAGAGTTAATTTAACTGTAAATCCTGTATGCATGAACATAACCTAACAATATGTATTTTTCTCCTAGAGCCGAATTGCAAACCTGCTGTAGGAAAAAAACCCTGCCCGTGCCTGCCAGTTGCCTGTGAAAAGCCCTTGAACATTTGCCTGACCTGATTGAAGACTATGAAAGAACCTTTGACACTGACTGATTCTCACAAACCCTACTTTTGTCCACTGAATAAAAGCAACTCGAGGTAGGTATTCCTCTGTTTCTAGAGAATCAACCGGAGAGGAACCTTATTAGAGAACTTAAGGTCATTACCAGCCTAGGTACGAGACACACCAAGGCACGAAATAAGGCAGTCGTAAAATATTATTTTAGAAAAAATTACAGTTTATATTATTTAGTTTTTCGCACATAGTGTATGTCAAATCTTCAGGTAAAATGTTTCAACGAATAATATTTTAGCAATAAAATATTTTTAAAGCAAAAATTATAGTTTTTGTAATTATTTCAAAATCACTTGGTTCCTGTGCCTCAAATGACATTATATTCGATTAAAAACGAATTATTAACAGATTCGTTACTGATACTATTATAGTTTCTACGTATGGTTTGCAAAGGGGAATAAAAATAAAGATTTGTTCTGGAAATATTACAATATAACCAGAAGAATTAGGCGACCCTAGCCTAGAAATAAAAAGTTTAATTTATTTAATAAATCCAGACAAACAACCTGATTTTTAACTAATTTAAATACACAAATTAATCCCACAAATTCCCCTCTCTGCCTTAAAGGAGTTATGGTCCTTATAAATGTAAAGTAAAGGGTTTTTAATAACAAAAGATTAAAAAAGTTTCTACTATTTCTTATTACAAATCCTAGTGTCTTCAGGGCAGATTTGGAGATATTGTTTAAATGATTTGTGAAAATTAATTTGTTATCAAATAAAATTACCAAGTCTTAAAAAAAATTATTTTGGTTTAAAACTTTATTGCCAATGAAATAATTATGCAATAAAGGTTATGTCTTCCGACTGAAAGTACAGACGCCACATTTAGAAAAATAAATAGATAAATTTTATATAGAAAAAAAAGGGTGACGTTTACAATATCGAAATTCATTATATCGAATTCAAAATATCGAACAATTTTTATCGAAAATCAAAATATCGAAAATACAAAATGTCGAAAATCAAAATATCGAAAATTCAAAAAGTCGAAAATGATAATATCGAAAATTAAAATGTCGATTTGAAAATGTCGAATAATTAAAGGTAGTGTCTCCCCGAACGTCGGACGGACGTAGAAAAGTGTGTGCTCGACCGTCGGACGGACGTAGAAATGTGTGTGCTCAACCGTCGCATATTTTAACCTCATTTTCAACTAGAGGCTAAATGTAGCAAAGTATTCCTCAAGGTTATGACGAATAGCTGTCATTTTGGTTATGCAGGTACACTGCATTGTGCCATACCAAACTAACCCAAACTTAACAACCCAACCCAACCGACCCCGCCCCATTGTCACAATCCAGCCTGCCCTTAGATATATTATACCTCTATTGCTCAATGGGGCGTGTACCTGCATAACCAAGATGACAACTATTCGTCATAACCTGTATGACAGCGGTCGAGATTTTATTTTCGATAAATTGAAAATTCGATTAAATAAAATTTCGATATTTTCATTTCGACATTTTGAATTTTCGATATTTTGATTTTCGATAAAAAGTGTTCGATATTTTGAATTCGATAAAGTGAATTTCGATATTATGAACGTCACCCAAAAAAAAAGTATAGAAAAAAATGCTTTAACTGCATATAAAAGATATAATAAAGTCAGTGTAAACATTTACATGTTTACCTTTTAAAATATATTGAATGATGACTGTTAAATTAGTTATAGTGGATCTATTTTGGATAAAATCGTGTTGAATTCGATAGAAAATGAGCAATGAATTAACGACTATCCTTTCGAGTTATTCAATGAAAGAATAAAGCTAAGAGAGTTGATCCACAATTATCAGGATGTCTTTGATGACGTACAAGGAAAGAAGGGAAGGAAAGAAGGGTAGGACAAGAACTGTTCAGCCTAAAATTAACACCGGTGATGCACAGCCTATTCGACAGTCGGCAAGAAGGCTGCCACTTGCCAAGCGAGAGGAAGCTAATAGAATTGTGCAAGAAATGGAGAAGGAAGGGGTAATCGAACCATCCAACAGCCCATGGTCTTTCCCAGTGGTATTAGTGAAGAAAAAGTATTGAAAATAGAGTTGATTTTACATCGATTTTCGTCAGCTGAACAACGTGACGAAAAAGGACAGCTACCATCTACCTAGGATCGATGACACCCTGGATACATTGGTTGGATCACATGTATTTTCGACTTTGGATTTGAAGAGCGGTTACTCGCAGGTTGAAATGGCACCAGAAGATAGAGAGAAGAAGGCGTTTACCGTGGGTGCAGGACTGTGGCAGTTTACCGTCATGCCGTTCCGACTGTGTAATGCCCCTTTTGCCAACTTTTGAAATGCTCATGAAAATGGTTTTGAATTTACTATCTTGGAAGATATGCTTGGTGTTCCTTGACGATATTATTGTGGTTGAAAAAATAATTTGAGGACTATATGAGGAATCTGAAGGAAGTTTTTCAGGTCTTAAGAAGTTCCGGCCTGAGGCTTAGCCCAAAGAAATTTCACTTGTTTCAGAGGGAAGTGCAGTGTATGGGCCATGTGGCAGTGGACAAACAGAAGTTGAAGACTGTGCGGGAATAGCCAATACCGAAGAACAAATATGATAAGAAGCTTTCTTGGATTATGCACCTACTATCATCTGTACGTACCAGGATTTGAAAAGGTTGCACGTTTAACAGAGGAAGAGAGACGATTCCAATGGGACGACGATTGCCAATAAGCCTTTGAGAACCTGAAAAACGCATTGACCAGCTCACGGTGAGCTGCTCACCAGTCCCGAGTTATTTTCTTCCGGTTGGTGGATTTATTTTGGGCACGGACGCCAGCAATGTGGGACTGGGAGCTGTTTTGTCGCAGATTCGAGAGGAAAAAGGAAAAGTTATTGGATAATTCAGTAAATCTTTATCCAAACAAAGAACGTAATTACTGCGTTACTCGACGAGAGTTGTTGGCAGTGGCAAAATCTTTTACAAGTACCTTTATGGAAGAAAACTCTTGCTGAGAATGGACCATGCTGCATTAAAATGGCTTTTGCAATTCAAGAATCCTGAAGGACAGGTAGCAAGACGGATTGAGAGACTACAGGAGTTCGACTTTGACACAGAACATCGGGCTGGGACCATCCATAGAAATTCTGATGCCTTGTCAGGAAGACCGTGCCCGGAAGACTGTAAACATTGTCTCAGGGCTAAAGAAAAGGATGCGTTTATTCGCAGGAGTATACTTGTGGATGATCATTGGCAGTCCGATGAGGTTCAACAAGACCAGGAAGGGGACCCGGATTTAAAGCCCATTATCGACTGGAAGAAGAACGACCGCAAACCAACGTGGTAGAAAGTCGCACAATTTTCACCGAGAGTGAAATCGTACTGGACCTAATGAAAGTCCATCATCTTAAGTAACAGACTTCTGAAGCCTGTACTGGAGACTCCAGAAGGAGGGCAAGGCCGAGAGCAGATAATCCCAAGAAAGAAGATACCAGAGGTTCTGCAGTAAATCCATGATGGAACCACTGGAGGACATCTTGGGGTGACGAGGAAGTTTGGACGAGGTAACGGTTTTATTAGGTCAATTGTCAACAAGATGTAAAAGAATGGTGAAAAAGTAATGGAACCCAAAAGCGCCCGAAAGCTCCAATGCGACAGTACAATGTGGGCAGCCCATTCAAGAGAATTGCAATTGACCTGGCGGGTCCATTTATGGAAACAGAATCTGGAAATAAATACATCATCGTTGTGATTAACTATTTTAGCAAGTGGGCGGAAGCGTACGCCTTGCCAAACCAGGAAGCTGCCACTACCAAGAGGAAAGCCGAAAGTGATCCATTTTACCTTGGCTTCTTTCGCTAGAAACAATGATCAAATAGACGATGCTAGAGTAAGGAGAGTTAATCCGACGGAAGACAAGTTGCTTTTTGAAGACTTCATATATTCGAGCGGTAATAAAAGCTCGGTATGGTGCCACTTGAGAAGAACAAAAAAAACTGTTCACGGTTTCGGCCGATTACTCCTTGGCCTCTGTGTTGTAGAAGACCTTAGGATATCCAAAGGAATAGCCGTTGTCTTTAAAAACAAGTTTGGACTGGTCGACGAGCTACAAAGGCAAAATCCCAACGTTGGAGAGGTGCTTGAAAATGTGGATAATGAGCAGATAGGCAACATAAGAATCTTCTATATGGTAACAAAGCAGCTTTCCCATCAGAAGCCAAATTACCGTGACGTATGGAATGCCCTAAAAAATTAAAGGATACCCTTTTGTCCAACGAGATCATGAACCTGGCGAAGATTGCTTGTGGACTTGACAGTTTAGACTGTATGGTGGAAGTTATCTTTAGATTTAGTGGAATACACATTATTGTCTGTTGCCACAACCCTAAAAGAACAACCGGGAAGAAGACCGTAGACTGCTACTTTTATAGGACGTCACAATGCAAGTTTGGATCTCTATGCAAATATCGCCATGAGCTGAGGACCATGTCACGCTTCGGACTTTTCGGGACTAAAATGTTTTAAGACCGGGGCAATGTAGCGAGTACCACTCTAGATCTCACATTCAGTGCGAAAATGCCCCTCTTTACCACACCGCCAGCACACACGTTTTCGGTCATATACTGGGGTATTCGGTGGCTTCACTGATGGATTTGTTGGCCGGTTATGGGTAGAATTCTGTTTTGCTGGTAATATGGGGGCTACATGGGGAATTTGAACCACCCTGGCAGGTTTTTGTGACTCTATCTCTTTTTGTAGACTTTCAAACTCCCCTTATTGCCCCACCAAATCTTTAACCGACTTGGCATCGGTGCGCCGGATGTATTGTCAATATTCTGGGCGTAAATTTTTATACAGAGTGTATAATTCTTGCTCTTGAGTATATTTGCCATATCTTCGCATAAGTGACTGTATTTTGATCATATACTCCCTGAAACTTTCTTTGGGCCTCTGATTTCTTCGAGAAATTTCGTCCAGCAAGTCTTCGGTATACCTGCTGGGAAAGTAAGTTTGTTTGAAATCCTCTATGAAATCATCCCAGTCCTTCCAGCCAGCCTTCCAGTTTCTGTACCACAATAATGCACTTCCTCTTAGTAGCTCTGGTAATGCTTTAAGTAGATTTTCCTCATCAAAGTCGTAGCATACTTTTAATTCTCACATTCAGTGCGAAAATGAGGGCCTTGTGTTTTAACCTGGTCGTCGGGTTTTTTCGTCGGGGTTGATTTTGTTTTTGTCATTTTAATTGGTAAAAATTAAACCAGTTTACTCGGATTCTCACGGGTTTTGTAGGTTAGGTTTTCAGGAAATTTTCAGGAAAAATCAGGTCCCTGCTCGGGCGCCAAATTTGTTTCGTACCTAGGCTGGTAATGGCCTTAAGTACGCACTATAGGGTCTCTCTAGTTCTTCGACAAAGAGAATACCTACCTCGAGTAACTTTACAGTGGAGAAATAGGGTTGAGAATCAGTTCAGGTTTTGTGGTTTAATTTAAATGCCAAAAATAACTTAAACTTGTTTATTCGTTCATATAAATATATACAATATATACAAAATCATAAGTAAAAAATATGTACATAAAATAAAGGTCTGTCGTAAATAAGTATTATAAATTTTATGTGTGCAAACAGGTCAATATTTCGTTCTTGATACCCCAAAAGGCAACAGGCAGGTACAGGCTCCGTTTTCTTCCACAGACAGGCAGGTTTATAGCTGGGGCTATAAAGAAGAAATATTAAATGCAAAATATATAAGTGAGGTTATGTTCACTTGGATGTTAAATGTAGATAGATTATTAATTACAGGACGGGTGGCAGGATAGCAAATAGGTTAAATACGGCATAAAAGCTCAGCATAAAATCCCAGCATAAAAGCCCCAGGTTAACCTACTGTTTTATATCACTAGAAAATAGTCCTTGTGCATTCGAGTATCGGTATTGGTTCTTCCATCCAGTATTACACCAGTCGGTATTTGAGCCACCAATAGACTGATTTTAATAATGTCCAAATCCGCCTTATATAGCTAAAACTTGCCAAAAGAAGTACTGCAAAAACAATATCACCACCGTTCTGCTCAATTAAATGTCAAAATTTGTTGTTTTAGTACATGGTACGGCATCTGTTGGCTGGTGGATGTACTACCTCTTGCAGGTAACAGAAAACTGCGGTGAATTACTAATGGTTCATTACAAATGTCCTTGGTGACTCATCGCCGATGAGTCATCGCCGGTAAGTCAACGCTCGAGCGATTGAGAGCGGTGTGGAGCTCGCTGGAATGTTCGGGAAGATGCTTGCTTGATGTGGATCACGTACGCACTGGGTATATAAGGCATAGCGGAGCCTCGAGAAGTCAGTCAAGCTTTGGTACTTGGTACGAAATAAATTAAATATACGTGCAAATAAATACTCTTCTATAGTAGTAATATATAAATAATCAGTAGTTAAGTGTTCAGTTAGTTTTATAGTTTCTTAGTGTTTTAATTATTATAAGGTTATAAAATAAATAGTTTAGTTCGTTAATGTGTTTTATTCACACTGCGAACAGTAAAAACGTTACAATATCATAGCAGATATTTTAAAATTAGATTTAATTTTTATGCCAAACTGATATTTTTTATTTAGTTAATTTAAAATATTTACTTATACTTGTATTTTTTTGCTACACACATATTTTTATTTCGCTAAATTAAAAATATCATAGGAGAAATTTTTAAATGTTTTAAAAATATTATTATAATAGGTGATATTTTTAATTCGATTTAATTTTTATTTTCAAATATTTATAATTAAAAGTAATATTTTTAATTAAACAAAACGCAACGCGATGGCAGAAAAAAAAGTTCACTTCTGAAAAACAACCTTACCAAATGCTTTTTTAACAACCTAAATTACTACGAGCCCGCTAAACGTTGCATGGAAGTTCCAAACTATCTAAGAATGTAGTTTTTATGATCCTATAGTGATCCCCGAATTTTCAATTTTTTTTTCTTCACTCCTTCAAAAGTTATAGCTTCGTGCCGGGACTTTTGGGAAGCCTTGTATAATAAAATAAGTAAGATTTTGCTATTTTGGTCTTGGAAACATTTTTGCTGTTCCTCAGGGTAATTAATGAAGTTTAAGAAGGAAAGACAGTACATTTATTTTGTTTTGTGTGATTTCTTTTGCTGGAGGGCATTATTCTCTTCAAGATGCTGTTGTAACATCCCCCGGTACATCAGTTCAATAAATAAAAAAGAGTTTGTCTAGTGAATGCTATCTGCAAAATCACATTCACATGACTTTTGTAAATTTAACGCGTACTTGATACTAGCGAAACAACATTCATATGAAAAACTAAAATTACCCATAAATAAAAACAAAAGCAGACTCCTTAATACCACAAATAAATAAAATGGAGCAGGACAGCCTGTCCTTGACAGGACACACTTAGATGGCAATAAATATTATGTTCAACGTGGTTACCGTTAAACATTTTCTTGATTTTTTCACTAGCTCGCTGGTAGCTTTCCGAATCATTTAAGGATTCTCACTTATTTAATCGACAGCCTCGACCACCCTCCGCCTCAATTCTCCTACATCGTCGTGGTAAACTATTCATTTCATGCAACCCCAAAAAAAAATAATTCAGTGGAGACAAATCGGGGGATTTGGCAGGCCTCTACCACCTCTACATATATAAATATCGATTTGGGTACACGTCGAGGTAATTACGTACAATTACGTAGAAGTGAGGAAGAACTTCGTCATGTTGAAACGTTCCTCTGATTAACGTTCAACAATGCAGATGGTTCATTTTGACTTCTCCAGTTAACCTTTGCTCGGAAAAGTGAGGTCCAATCAATTTATCGCCGTATTTAATAAAAATTTGTGCTGAGAATGTGTTTGTTTTTTTAATACCATAAATGTCATTTCTGATGTTGACAATCCCATCCCTGATAAACAGAATTCAAACTATAAAATGCCCGTCTATTAACCTCATAGATGGTACTTATCGTGGATTATGTTCGACTATTTCAGTAATGTTCGCCGCATTAAAATTGATAATTTTATAAAACTTTAAACAGAATTCGAGCAATGTAGCCATTAATCTTATCCCCTGGTAGGATGAATGGTACTTAATCGACTATTTAAGTAATGTTCGCCGTTTTAAAATTGATAATTATATAATACTGTGCAGATATCCAAGGCTCAGCAGGAAGGTACGATTTGTTTTTCGTACAATTGCATCACAGAAATTCTTAAATTATTAATTTACCTTAATTTACCTAATAAGAACCAGACAAGCCAAATAGTTGTAGGCCCTACAACTATTTGGGTAGAGCGAAAAATCGAAGTTTCGAAAATTGTTTTGGAATAGTGCGCAAAAGTTGCCAATTGGTATTCCAAAACTAATGTCTATCTTTGGTTTTTCAAATTTTTTTGATATTCTGCCCTCCACAGGGCTTTGAAAAAAATTGAAAATTTAAAAAACATCTCACGAATTTTATTTGGAATGTTTGGTAATAGATATCACTTGTTTTTATAAGAATAATATTTAATGAGAATATCTTTAAAATATGCAATTTTCATCCCTCTATCCAGTCTACTCTATACGAATGCCCAAAACTGTTTTTTATACCTATTCAATTTATATATGAAACTTAGTATTGTTTAAACAACCCAGAACTCACCACGGGGAGGTAACTGCTCGGCGAGTCCCATCTCAACCTCCCTCTTCCATTTTGATTGTTTACTGTTTGTAGTATTTTTTTACTCAAATTTTGGCGTACGTTTGCGCGAATCTATTTTCGCCTTGATAAAACTCTCTTTTGTGAGCCAACAACGGATAAAGATGCTTCGGTTACACAGTTTCACACATATCTCTACTGATTGGGTGTGACAGGGAAATGCAGCGATGTCGATGATTTTTTCAGGAGAACAGGAAATATATTTTTAAATCATCCACGTCCAAAGTTTGAAGCAATGGGGGACAAGTTATTTTATTTTGTTTGCCAATCAATTAGATCAACATAATCGTCCGCATCGAAATTAATTCGTGGAATAATAAAAGGTCGGATATTGGTTGAACTTAGTTTTTGAATTTAGAATGCGACGTAGGGCAAGCTCTCATATATGGGGGCGAGTGTCATGCAGCATACATATAAGAAGATTTTCTTTAAACAAAATAGGCATTTCTTTGAATTACAGGGTCTATTACACTTTTCAAATCTTGCTCCAGGTACCGGCTACTTTTTATTGTTTGTAAAACATGCTTTGCACCATTTAAACATGATGAGTGCATTTAATTTGAAACCACAAAGGAGCATACACTTTGACAATAAATTTAGTCAGTTCCTTTAATTCTGAGGTTGGATTTTCGGTACTAACATAAAGACGTAAGCAGGGGCGGATGGGCATGTTTCAAGCGGCCCGGGACGATTTTTGTAAAAGCGGCCCACCTTAATTTTTTTTACAACCCCTTTCGCCAAATTCTTAAGTATTTGCCTATAGAGTGGAACTGGTACCAGGATATTTCACGCGGAGTGGTTTTCGAAAATTAAATATTTCTGATATTCATCTTAAAAAATTATAAATTTTTTTGTCTAAACTCATAAAAATTAAATATTCTGTAAAAAAATCCTGCACACGGCTCGGGTGCCGCCACCTGAATGGAACAAGTAAAGTGAAAATTGTTCTATTTGAACACTAAAAATCTAAGCAGGCGCGGGTACAGGGGAAACCAATGGGTGCAATTGCCCATAACTCAAATATTTGTTTTTATTTTTTTTTTTTAAGACAGACAAACACAGCATTATGCAAAAAATCTAAGAGTCTAAGCAGGCGCGGATACAGGGGGAACCAATGGGTGCAATACAATGCATTGCAAGTGCAATGGTTTTTCTAAATATTACATGAATAACAAACTAAAATTTTACAAAATTTTTGTTTAGAACGCATTTTCTGGATGATACTCGTATGTAAAATCATACAAAAATGTACAGACTCTTACTAATGTTTTAATAATAAAAATTGTTACAAAATTATGTTAAAATTCATTTTTTACCCTTAGATCTTATGAATAGAGATGGGATTTTAGGTTGCCAAATTTATAAAAATAGGTAGGTAGGTACCTAAATAGGTAAAGTTTTTTCTTGTTTTAGGTGAGAACATTTTTAAATTAGGTATGTACTTTACGAAAAAAAGTACTGGAAAGCATCTTTTAGGTGGTAAAAAAATTTAATTCAATATTGTATAAAATTCTATTGAAAAAGGTTTTTATGATTTCAAAATTTTTAAAATAACTGACGTTATATTCTTGTAAAAATATAAATTATATAATTTTAATTGCTGAAAATAACAAATTCACATTCATTATGATAGAAATGTTTTAAAAAATAATAGCGCATGAAAAAGCACAAATTTGCTAGAATTTGTGAAAATACATAAGATTTTTAAATAAAACATGATAACATGAGATTGTTTTGAAAAACTATCATGCAAAAGCATGAGACCTGACAACATTGCACAGGAATGCCACATTTGCGTCGCTGTTTACCCAGTACCAACCACACCCGACCATGGGTAGGTTGGTAGTGGTTGGTAACCAATCCTGTACAACAAAAATAACTACATAGTGCATAAGAATTATGTCATCCAAATACGACAACCCAATATTACAAAATGCATGTTTTTGATGGTAAAACTTAAAATTACACTGCTTAGGTAGTAAAATGTAAAAATTAGGTGCATTTCTTTTGAAAATGAAAATTTAGGTAAAATAAAATCAGGCTCAAATAAAATTATTTTTCTTACTACGACGACTCAAAATACGTTGTTTAGTCCCCGATTCCACGGCAGAAAGTTTACGTTTTATGCATTGGTCAAGCTATACGCGCACACTCTAATAGCGGGAGTAAAAATTTTTTAGTCGTGTGCTTAACATTCAAATTTCGTACTGCCAACATGAGAAACACAAAAATATGACAGTTTTAAACCATAATTTGGCACCGCTGAATTCACGGCCTACTGTTATTTATTTATCAAGCTCTTCAAATGGAGATAGGTATATAAATACACATTTAATTTTTTCCCGTATTTTCGGCCGGGTTGTATTTTCGGCCGAGGTAGTAAGAAAAATAGTATACACTACACGGGCAGAAAGTGTGAGAGCCCTGAAATGCGCGCCATGATGCCTGGCGCGCAGTGCAGGAATCTCACACTTTCTGCCCTTGTAGTGTAATATACTATTCTTTACTTATGAAACACTATAAACCAGGCACGGGCACAAGTGCACAAATTAGAATTTTTACTTAAGATACTGAAAAATAACCTAAAAATACATATTTTTATAAAAATCTTTAATATAGTGAATTTTTTTAATGAATAGACTATTCTTATTCTTGTAAGACATATATGTAACAAAAAATAAATAGGTACCCGTTACATTTTTAAAATTTGCATTTAAAATTTATTATTTCATAAAAAAATTAAATAAAAAAACCAATAAAAAGTTTTATGTGAAATTATTAGAGGTGAAATTTTCATAAGTCGTTAGGTGTTGTATTTTTATAATTTTTGGGCCAGTCTAGATGTCCATTCAGCCAATCTGACATAGCGGCCCACCGGGAGCTGTCCCGGCGTCCCGCCGGAGCCCATCCGCCCCTGGGCGTAAGAGTCGATTAGCCAAAGTGAGCCATCGTGAATGACTTAACTTTCCTGGGCTTCGGCGCACTGTCCTGTAGAAACTGCAACACAAATTTCGAACAGATATTCACTTAAATAAAAGAAATCTACTTCCGGTAACTCACAGTCAATAATGTTATAGTTTACAACTGGCATATTTTCTCACTGCTGTATTTGATGAAGCTCATGGACCCACAGTTTGACGGTCAATCTTCTGGAAAAGATGCCTTGAAGGTAATTCATTAGCATGAAGCTGGCAGACAAATCTTTGTAAAGGTCGTCCCACACGGTTGGTTTTAAACAAAAAAAAGTTTTTGAAATAAGCCATTTCGACCGTTTGCATTTTTGAATTACTCATATCAAAAACTAAAAACAGACAGATTTTTAAAATATTCTAACGACCAGTTTTTTTTTTATTTGATAGTTTGTAAAATTTTTAATGGTTTATATTTTATGGTTTATTTTATTTTTTAACAGAAACAAAGTAAACAATTTATTTATGAAAAATTTAAAAATTATCCAACTTTTAGAATAGGTTTTTCTGTTTAAAATGCATATTTAATTTTTTTCATAAGTTGTACAGTAGAGTAAATATATATATTTTTTAGTACAAAAACACAACTTTGTTTTAAAATCACACACCTCCTTTAAAACTAAATAACGGCCTTTTTTAAGACAAATTTAACATTTTAAATTTAAATTTTAAACGATTAATTTTATAATTATTTCACAACCGTATTAACTTGACAAATTTGTTTCTATTTTTTTAATTTTATTAATATTCGGAAGTTTTATAAATATTTTATTTAAATTTAACACATTCATCAGGCCCGTACTGAGAATTTTATTTAAAAGATAGTTTTACAGCAATAAAATCAAACCGGTATGTTTCGTTTTAGTACCTACACGTAAAACTATTAAGAGCATCATATGGCTTGTTTAAAAAAAATCTTTTTAAAAAATATAGTTTTTGCAAAAACCAATTGAATTAAATATAATATTAAAAAAAACAATAGAAAAGGAGTACCTACAAAATATTTTAATTTAAACACATGTGTACAATAAACAGTATTATATAATACATTTTATTTTATTTTAAATGTAAGCTATTATAAAAGCAAACACTTTTTAACAGGGAATTTTGAAACAATGGGTTAGTATCCGCAACTTTGTATCTTTCCCAAATTTGTCCAAAATCGGAATGAACAGCTTCAGATGCCTGTTCATTAAAGTATCCTAATCCGACTTTCTTTAAATTACAAAAATGTTCTATATGTAAAATACGCAATGAATTTTCGGGGTAACATTTTTATTTAAAAGTAAGTATTTTTCTTTAAAATCTTTTAATAAATCTTTATAATTGGGGTTTAAATCATAAGAGAAGCAAACGTCTACTACCTTTTTAAAACTTTCTAAACATTCACATACTTAAAACATTGTTTAGGACAAATTGAATATAAAATATCTGTTTTTAATAAAAGTTTATAACAACTGTTTCCTGTAAAAGAACCGCCATGCAAGGCTTGACGCTCTACATGGCAAGCCTTTGCCCACTGCATGGCTGTTTCGGGAAACTCTTTATTAATAAAATTAAAAATTGTATTTACTGTCCCTAAAAGTAAATGTAGCTCAGGTGGTGGTAATATTTCGATAATATTTTTTTGATTTATAGTTTCATGTAATAAGGGAACATAAACACAATTTTCAAATTTTTTGGCTTCCTTTGTAATTGAACCACTTTCTACCCATTTTAAACAATTTTTTTTAATTCCCGAAATGGTGCGTAATGTCCAACATTTTTCTAAATTAGATTTTGTTATATTGCACCAAGTGCATGGGTGGTTTGAGCTGTGAGACATTAGGCCCATAATTATGTTTGCTAACTTAAGATCTACAGCTAAAACAAAATCTTTAACATTATTTAAATTTAACAATTGCCAGAGAGTTTTAACATTATAATAATTTTCCTCTATACCTTTTACAAGACCAATTATAAAAATCTTTTTAACACCTGAATTTTTAAATATTTGTTTTGAATTTCCTGGCTGATTTAAAATATTTTTTAGTTCCAAAGAAAGGCATATTTTAAAAAATCCACCCCCACCATCCATTCCAATTTTAACAATAATTTCTTTATTAACTAAACATCTTTCTTTCTTAATGATCTTAATAAGATTCAATATATCTTTGCATATTATAACTAGTCGTAGTGTTTTCTTATCGTCTTTGCTTTTAAATTCTTCTTCCACGCATATAAAATGTTCATCTAGAACGTGATTTGAATCTTGAAGCTTATTTTTAAGTCCTTTTTCAATAATATTTTTATTTTTTGATTCTTCTCTAATAATTGAAGCAATTTTTAATGTGTAATTTGTGCTCAAATTGACTTTTTTTTGAATATTTGAAAAACATTCCATTGAAAGATTAAATTTTAAATTTAAATTTGATTTATTTTTATTTTCTATAATTTTCTTCATATTATTTTTTCTAGTATATAAACTGCATTTATGTATTTTTCCTTTGCCTATAGCAGATAAACATTTTTTACATAAAATTGAACCATTTCTGTTTTTATATTTTTGAATTTTAAATGATCTGTGTGATAGTAAATGTCTATTGTTCTCGATTTTACAAATTGTACATAAACACTTGTTATTGATTTTATGATCATATTCAAATAAAGAATAATCATAGAGCTTTATTTGTTTATTAAAATTACCTTTTTCATATTCACTTAAAGTTATTCTGCACGACGTACATAATGAACACGGAAGTCTCACGTCATTAAAATCAAAGTCGTTTAAAAGATACTTTTTAATACAGTTTTTTTGGGTTAAATTAAACATTCGATGACATTTACTTTTAGAAAGACAAAGTAAACAAACTAATTTCATTAACTTAGCATGAGACACCACTTTAAACACCATTTTTAACAGTTTAATAACTTTAAAAAACTTTTAGATGTAAGGCAAAACAATATTTGACAGTTCTGTTAGCTTGGTTCAAACCATGGCACCCTAAATAAATTAAAATTCTTATTAAGGGATTTCAGAAATTTTACCAACTACAAATATTTGTTAAAATTAAGAATATTAAAAAACCTGAGTACGGGCCTGTTAAATGTGTAAAAATTAAAGTATTTATAAAAAATCCAAGAAATTAAAAAAAAATGGTAACAAGTTAAAATAAAACGGTTGTAAAATAATTATAAAATTAATCGTGTGAAATTTAAATTTAAAATGTTAAATTTGTCTTTATAAAAAAGGCCTTAATTTAAAAAAAAATTATTACGTCAAAAATATCAATTTATATTTAACAATAAAAAAATTTATTAGTTTTACATATATCAAGATGATTAAACTTTTTATATCAGTTTTAAAGAAGGTGTGTAATTTTAAAAAAAGTTGAGTTTTTGTACTAAATAAAAATACATATCTACGCTACTGTACAACTTATGAAAAAAATTAAATATGCATTTTAAACAGAAAAAACAATTCTAAGAGTTGGTTAATTTTCAAATTTTTCATAAATAATTTGTTTCCTTGGTTTCTGTTAAAAAATAAAATAAACCAAAAAATATAAATCATTAAAAATTTTACAAATTATCAATTAAAAGAAAAACTGGTCGTTGGAATATTTTAAAAATTTGTCTGTTTTTAATCTTTGATATGAATAATTCAAAAAAGCTAAAAGTAGAAATGGCTTATTTCAAAATCTTTTTTTTGTTTAAAACCAACCGTGCCCAGTTTTAATTCAAGTTGAGAAATGGCACCATTTTTTTCTCGAATTTACCACGGTTCCGTCACATCCTACTGCCACTAGTTTTTCTAGAATAGTTAACAATACTTTGACAAAAGCTTAGAGCCGTCCCAGAACGGGGTACTGTGTGACCTAAAAATATAGAGTCCGGCTCTTGAACTAAAGAAATATGTCTTTTCTCTCGTCAATGTATATGGCCTTTAAAGATTCTAAAGAGTTTTGCGTAAAACCTTTTCTTGATTGCTCCCTTAGCTTAATTCGGTCTATTGGCCAAGGTGGGAAGTTTGACATAATTTTGTGTACACTGCATGTCTGTATTGATATTGTAAAAGGAAGTGGAAGGCAATTTATGATCTATTTTTATATTAGTTTCTGGCTTTCGCTTTCTTGATAAATTGATTGTTCAGAAATTTCACATTTGCAAGCGCTGATATCAAACAGTAACTCTAACTTTCATTTTTCTTAACTTCCGGATACCTAAAAAGTTTTAAGTACTTGCCGTGCTCGGTTTTATTAATTGTTTTAAATTATACCTTGTCCATAAATAACACTTAAGAACATCAGCTTTCGAAGGAAGTAAGTTACCTTTAAAATCTGCAGAAGCACCAATGTCTTGCCTAGTATAACGCATCTTTATAGAACTCATATTCTATGACAAAATCGCCGAAAAACAGAGAACTTTTCAATTTTCACTTCAAAAACGGCTTAACGCTACATAAAACACGACCAATTGTATACTAATATAATAACACTGTCGAAATTCGGCGATTTCACCTTTTCACCCTTTTTTTATAGCGTTATTATAATACTACGGACTAGTATAGGGCAAAAAAGTGTTATTAATTAATTATATTATGCAGATTTTTTAAAATCACGTGGAACGAATTTTAATAATATTTAAAAAAAAATCAATTTTTTTCGTTTTTTAAAGCCCGGTAGAGGGCTTTTTATTAACACTAACCAAAGGTAACTTTTGGTAAGTATTCCAAATTGATTTCCACCCTCCCTACAATTCGTTTTTTAACCTGATTAATTATTACACTTTTCAATATCAGAACTACACTGAAAGAAATATATGTTTTTTTAGCAATGTATGTGGTAGTCCATATATGAAACATAAAATATATTTACCTTAACCATTTTTATATTTAGTTTTAACATAATATGGTTAAGGCAAATATATTTTATGTTTCATATATGGACTACCACATACATTGCTATAACAAACATATATTTCTTTCAGTGTATCCCTGCAACTTTAAATATTCCTTCATGGGATCAATAGCTAAATTAAAATCCTGGAAATACCTTTAGTTATAATTTTTTTTCTGGAAAACTTGAATTTTGCTAAACTAAAACCGAGACCAGAGAAAAAAGAGTTAACCTTAACTTCAAATATGCTTTTCGGGGAAGGTATACGTTTCTAGAAATAAAGTCTTTGTCCTTTGAGTCAATCCAAATGAAAACACCAAAAATGAATTTAAAAGTGCGCTGCATGATTTTTATTGTAATGAAAAAATTTGAGGATAATCTTTTAGGTGTCAAATATGAAAATCCGTTGCCGTTTTAATTTTTTGTTGCTTTAGTTTTATTTGGCACCCCTTAGAAGTCTGAAATAGTGTCAATTTCTTACTCTCTTATAGTGGGCCAGAATTTTTTTTCTGTGACAAATATTGAAATAATTTTAATTTTGTTTTACTGTTCAGTAAGTGTGTTTTCGATATAAATTATTATTATCCAATTAGTTAATCTCATAAAAGAATGGCAAACCACTAAAGATTCATGATAATTTGCCAATTTTTGTGATTTTTGTCTGGCTCCTGTGCCTATTCTACTGAATTTAGAAGGTTCATTTTTTTCAGGTATAAAGTACGTATACAATAGAAAACGTAACTATTATTTTAAGTTTCTAGACTATCAATTTCTTTATTAAAAAAATTATTGAAAATTGATAATTCTCAAAATTAGCCAATTTTGCCCTCAGAAATCATTATGTTGAGGAAAAAATAAAAATCTGAAACTTTCAGGAAATGTAGTCCCCACCATATTTTCAGTCCAGTTAGTCTTGTTTTGTTATTTTTATTCCTTTAAAAGATATATTATTTTTTTTAATGCCCGTTTAGTAGCGATATTGTTAGTTTTATTTATAATTTAAAATTTAGATTTTTATTTTTTCCTCAACATAATGATTTCTGAGGGCAAAATTGGCTAATTTTGAGAATTATCAATTTTCAATAATTTTTTTAATAAAGAAATTGATAGTCTAGAAACTTAAAATAATAGTTACGTTTTATATTGTATAAGTACTTTATACTTGAAAAAAATGAACCTTCTAAATTCAGTAGAATAGGCACAGGAGCCAGACAAAAATCACAAAAATTGGCAAATTATCATGAATCTTTAGTGGTTTACCATTCTTTTATGAGATTATCTAATTGTATAAAAATAATTTATATCGAAAACACACTTACTGGACAGTATAACAAAATTAAAATTATTTCAATATTTGTCACAGAAAAAAAGTTCTGGCCCACTATAAGAGAGTAAGAAATTGACACTATTTCAGACTTCTAAGGGGTGCCAAATAAAAGTAAAGCAACAAAAAATTAAAACGGCAACGGATTTTCATATTTGACACCTAAAAGATCATCCTCAAATTTTTTCATCAAAATAAAAAATCACGCAGCGCACCCCATTTGGTGTTTTTATTTGAAATGACTCCTTTGTCTTTGTATAAAAATATATATGCGCAAACAAATATTAATTTACTATTTTATAAACTATTTAAATAATATCAATTGTACTCTGCTTAAAATGACGGATGTATGCGGATGTAAATTCCGAACAAAAGAGGTGGAAAATTATATCTGCTTATATCTGAGTATACCCTCTTTGCTACATTCGCAAACACCAGGTTTGTTTTGCCTTTTTTACAGTAAGTTCATCCCCATAATTATCTGCTATCATCGGCTCTACAACGTTTAGTCCATGTATGCATTGATCCGGTTTTATACGCGACTGTATGCATTTCATTCGTCTATTTTATCTGCTTATATCTGCGTTTGCCCATTTCCCTACATCCGCCTACATTGGTTTTGTTATTTATACGGTTAGTACACTTCTGCAACTATCTGCTATGATACCAGTCCAATCATCTGCTTTCAACCGGTTCTACAACGTTTAGTTAATGTCTTGTTCCGGTTTTCTACACTTTTGCCTGCATTTGTTTATCTATTCCATGGTCTTACAAGAAAACCATGGTCTATTTCATATGCTTATATCTGCGTTTGCCCTCTATACTGCATGTCCACATTAGTCCGGTTTCATCCGCAAACCTCTGCATAAATCGGGTTTTATCCATGATTGTCCAAATTCTTTCGCCTATTTTCGTCCTGTTTTATCCTCATTTAACCACTTTCTTATAAACCTGGTACGTTTTCGAAAAATTGCGTGTCAAAGTATAATTTTAAATCATTTTTTAATAATTGTTTAAAAGTCTTTTTGCAGATTGTAATAAAACCTGGTATGTTTATTAGTTACAATCAGAGGCGGATGGGCTCCAGCGGGACGCCGGGACAGATCCCGGTGGGCCGCTTTGTCAGATTGGTCGAATGGACATCTAGACTGGCCGAAAAAATTATATAAACACCTAACGACTTTATTTTACCCCTTATAATTTCACATAAAACTTTGTAATTTATATTGGTTTTTTTATTTAATTTTTTTAATAAATACATATTTTAAAAATGTAACGGGTATTTGTTTTTTGTCACATAAGAATGTCTATAGTCTATTTATTTTAAAAATTCACTTTATTAAACATTTTTATAAAAAATATGTATTTTTCAGTATGTTAAGTTAAATTTCTAATTTAAAACCCTCATGAACACCCAAAACCCCCCGTGTGCACGGGCCTGGTTTATACTAGTTTGTGTTTCATAAGATTATAAAAGCGTCAAAAATGAATTAGTAGTGGGTAGATCTTTTTTGTAATTTTACAAACGAGTTACTCGGTTACTCGGAGTATCATCCAGAAAATATGTTCTAAACAAAAATTTTGTAAAATTTTAGTTTGTAATCCATGTAATACTTGGATTTGCATAATGCTGTTTGTCTGTCTTAAAAAAAATTAAAATAAAAACAAATAGGTGAGTTAGGGAGGCAATTGCACCCATTGGTCCCCCCTGTATCCGGGCTTGTTTAGATTTTTAGTGTTCAAAGAGAAAAATTTTCACTTTACTTGTTCCATTCATGTGGCGGCACCCAAGCCGTGAGCAGGATTTCCTCCTGGGGGGCTATCAAATTTAGGGCCGTCCATGAATCTCGTAAAGCTGGAGGGGGAAGGTCTTTTTAAAACGAAAAAAATAAATCGAATAAAATTGCTTATTCGTTTTATTTTTTGTCAGATAGAATACAAAAAAAGAGTCGGAAAAAATAAGTTAGGGGGTAGCGGGTTCAACCCCTAACTGAGCTGTTTAATATGTCTCTAAATAATTGTGAGTTTCCGGCCGTTTGGAAGGAAAGCTTTATTATACCTCTTCATAAAAATGGTGACAAAACTAATATTAAAAATTATAGACCAATTTCAAAAATTTCCCAGATCCCTAAGATATTGGAAAAAATTGTTAATAATAAAATAACGCCTTTGTTTAGAGATGTCCTAATCAAAGAACAGCACGGTTTTTGTAGGGGTAAATCTACGGCAAGTAATTTAATTCTTTTTGAACAAGACCTGTTGAATGCTTTGGAAAATCAAAGTCAAGTAGATGCTATCTACACTGACTTTTCCAAAGCATTCGACATAGTTAATCATAGTATTCTACTTAATAAATTAAAAGCCTTGGGAATAACTGGGAAATTGTTGCATTGGCTAAAAAGCTATTTGAGTCATAGGACACAGATAGTACTTATTAACAACCATTTTAGAAGCAAAACAATTAGTGTTACGTCTGGTGTTCCTCAAGGTGGTCATCTCTCTCCACTTTTGTTTAATTGTTTCATAAATGATATTGGTGATAACATAAAATTTTGTAAATATTTACTTTTTGCCGATGACTTAAAGCTTTACAAAGTTATTAAAGATATTGAAGACTGCTGTGACATCCAGGAAGACCTGAATCAAATACAAATATGGTGTGATAGAAACTTAATGAAACTTAATGTGAATAAATGTAAAACCATAAACTTTTATAGAGTTAAAAATGCTGTTGTTTTTCCGTATAGTTTAAATTCTGTTATTTTAGAAAATGTAAGTGTAATCAAAGATTTAGGCGTTTACTTTGATACCAAGGTTACTTTTAATGAGCACATTGATCAAATGGTAAACAGAGCTCTAAAAATGCTGGGGTTTTTAAAACGTAGCTTAAGAGATTTTAACAATATTTATTGTATAAAAAATGTATATATGTCCTTTGTACGTAGCATCCTGGAATATTGTTGTGTTGTTTGGTGCCCACATTTTTCAAATTTGGAAAACAAAATTGAAAAAGTTCAGAACAAATTCCTTCGTTTTTGTGCTTATAAGTTAAATGTGAGTACAGAAAACCTAGACTATATGTTTATGAGAGAGTTAATCGGCCTAAAATTACTTTCTGTTAGAAGAACCGAACATGGTCTGGTTTTTTTGTATAAACTTTTAAATAATTTAATAAACAGTCCTGAGCTGCTTCAAATGATACACTTTAATATTCCTCAAAGGCAAACGAGGCAAAAAAATTTGTTTTACTTAAAAACACAAAGAACAGACTATGCTAGATTTATGCCACTAAATCGAATATGTGCGAATGCGAATAAGCTAGAAATAGACTTTTTTAATGTTTCTTTGCCAACATTTAAACATAAGCTCAGAATGAATTTTTAACGTGTCGTAATATATGTATATGTGTATATATTTATTGCATTGTTTACATTGTGTTGTATAGGATTCTTGTATTTGTATATATATTGTAAATTGGTCATACCGTTAATAAAGTTATTATTATTATTATTATTATTATTATAATTCGATAATCTTCACATCATCACAAGAAAGGGAAAGGTGGTCAATTTTGACCATTTTTAGCTTCACGAGATTTATGAAATTCAAAAAAATATAGGTATATTTATAAATAATTTTTCAGTATTTTAAGCGGAAATTTAAGTTTAATATCCTCCTGAGGGGGTTTGAACACCCAAAACCTCCGGTGGCGGTACCTGTAACAATGTGTTTTCCGTCACAAATATTACGTTTTTTCTCGCGCACCCCGTGCAACAAAATCCCAAATATTTACGAACTTGTGTTCGATCCCAGAGATTATTTTTTTGCAAATTCTGTAATAATTATTTGTTAGTAACACAGTGTTACCATGTTAAAAAAATAATTACCGGATTAGGTTCGTTTTCAAAAAACACCCGCCTTCCGCTGTCCGTAAGTTTGAATTCCAATAACTTTGTTAAAAATTATCGGATCTTATTGATTTAAAAACCAAGTGAAAGCCTAACAAGCACTTAGTAACAAGCACTTAGTAAACTCTTTCAGAAAATGTTTTTTTAGTTATTTTAGAATATTTTTTTTTTTAAATTTTGAAATTAGCGTTTTATAAAACTTACATACATGTTTTTTTTTAAATATTGAATAACCAGAACTTTGTGTTGCTTTATAGCAATCCATAACATCCTTAGTTATTAAGTAAACAATTTATATATAAAATAATTATTTTTAATCTACTTTTTTTAAATTTGACTCATGTCCCAGACATTTTTTCCGTTGCTTTACGTCCGTCGCGTTACCGATAGAATATTGAAAAAAACATTGCACTCACGTAATGAACAAATGATGTTCGGACGTACACATTACCCAGCTGAATTTATTTATTCAATCAGGAAGAAGATATCGGTTGAAACAGGTGCGGGTAACGCGAATGTAATAATTGTTTGTCCGCTAAGTTACTAAAAAAAAATAATAAAAATAAGGTTAGAAAAAATACTATTTTTCATGTTTATTTTAGGGCACTAAAGCTCATTGAGAGTTATTAATGACTGTAATGTCTTATTATTATTTTTATTAAAAGTAGTTTATGATAAACCAATTTAAAATTATTTGTGATTACAACTCATGATATAGATTACAGGGAAAATTCCACGCAATATATATTATATATATATATATATATATACAGGGTGTTTCTTTTAACTTGAGACAGCTCAATATCTCGAGAAATACGCATTTCACGGAAAAATGTCTTAAATAAAAGGTTAATGTGACTAAAGGGGACATTATTTGGTGCTACCGCTAGCCACCCTCTACCCCTCCTTAAGGGTGAAACGGGGGGTAAATTTGGAAAGTCAAATGGAATGACCCGATTTTTTTCACAGAGTTTGGTAGTACATAAGAAAATAAATAACTTTTATTTAAAACTTTTTTCAATTTATCAACAGATGGCGCCGTATTTCAGAAAAATGAGTTTCCTTGTAAAATGTATTATTTGAAACGTTTGAAAAACAAAAATTAACATTAACAACAATAGTCGGCTATAAAAACAATTTATAACAAATGTTCGAAATGTCGTCATTCCATTTCAACGCATTTTTGAATGCGGGTAATGAATTCTGGCACACAACGCGCCAAAATGTCGCGCGGTATCGCCGCACAGGCGTTCCTGATCCGCTCCACCATGTCCTCCCAAGTTGTAGGAATTGCAGCGTAAACTTTTTCTTTCAAGTAACCCCACTGGAAGAAGTCTGGTGGCGTAAGATCAGGTGATCGAGCAGGCCAAATTACTGGACCACGTCTACCGATCCACCGCGGTGCACCGGCCATTGAACTCCCGATCCAACACCTCTTGAGCAATTGTTGAATAATGTGCAGGACAACCATCTTGCTGGTACCACATGTTTTGGAGCCGTGCTAGTGGTACATCCTCCAAAAGGTCCGTCAGATCGTTTTCTAGAAAATTCCGGTACTTTTCGCCATTGAATGCACCGTCAATATAAAAGGGTCCGATTAATCGTTCGCTTAAGGTACCGCACCAAACGTTTACCGACCAGGGACGCTGGTGCTCCACTTGGTGTCGAAATGGAAGGACGACATTTCGAACATTTGTTATAAATTGTTTTCAGAGCCGACTATTGTTGATTTAATGTTAATTTTTGTTTTTCAAACGTTTCAAATAATACATTTTACAAGGAAACCCGTTTTTCTTAAATTTTGAATTAAAGAGCCATCTGTTGATAAATTGAAAAAAACTTTCAAATAAAAGTTATTCATTTTTTTATGTACTACCAAACTCTGTGAAAAAAATCGGGTCATTCCATTTGACTTTCCAAAGTTACCCCCCGTTTCACCCTTAAAGAGGGGTAGGGGGTGGCTAGCGGTAGCACCAAATAATGTCCCCTTTGGTCACATTAACCTTTTATTTAAGACATTTTTCCGTGAAATGCGTATTTCTCGAGATATTGAGCTGTCTCAAGTTAAAAGAAACACCCTGTATATATATATATATATATATATATATATATACATATATATATATATATATATATATATATATATATATATATATATATATATATATACAGGGTGTTATGTAATTAATGTTATATATTAAAATACTGAATACCTTTTGACATAAGGTGTAATGGAAAAATATTTTAAAAGAAATTTTCCCAAAGATAAAGAAAATATATGCATTATAAGTTTTTTATATCTTTTTTGATACGCCACTGGTTACACACTTGTGTTCTATGAGTACATAGATACAAACCAACAAAGTAGCTGCGCGTTGCCAGTTGTAAAAAATTGTTACTAAAAAATTTTCTTGCATAAAATAAATAATAACTCAATAAATACAAAAGTTTTAAGCCCTTAAAGCTCTAATACCATTCTGTATTTATTTACTCATCCAGCTATTAACTTAAGCAATGATAAGAAAAATTAGTACCTATTTAAAAACTCCATAAAATTAATAATTTTTTCATCGGTTTTTTTCTTTCTGTTTACTCAGATGAAATTAGGACAAGTTCACAGGTAAATCATTAAACATTCAATTTGTGTAAATAAATCCAAACGCCCAAAAGCACTTCCCTTAGTTAAGATATTTACAATTTGAGCACATAACCTACAATTTTTTGACAGAATGTGTTACCAATCATAACATAATAAATTAAACCAGATTAACTTAAAGTAAAGTAAATCAATACGAATTATGAATAAAGTGTGTGTCTAAATTTAAATATATTTTTTATATGTATGTTTTTAAATCACAATGTTAAAACGATATTTAAACAATCATTAGTTTACAAATTTTTACAAGGTCTAATTAGTGATCTAGCGATTTCAGGTTTTTATTTTTTTTTTCAAGTTTTTTCAGGTTTTTATTCTTTTATAAATATTTAGAAAGTTTGAAAATTTGTATTTTATTAGTAATAATAATAAGTAATTAGGTAGTGCGAAAGATTTTATGCTATGGCGGGTCGGGCGCTCACAAATATTCAATTAACAAATATGGTTTTGTGTTACGGGGAAGCGATGCAAAATGCTCGTCAAGCAAGAATTTTGTAGGTATATTCAAAATTATCACAACGCCAATGACGGACATCCACCGCCCTCGGAGCAAAGTTTTGTGCGTGCTGTGCAAAATTTAAGGGACCGCGAAAGATTTAGCGCATTTGTTGGTGATAGGGGTCGGGATCAGGGACGTGAATTTTTGTCCCTTGAAGAACAAATTTTGGACGAAGTGGAAGCAAATCCGAGAATTAGACGATTAACTGCCCAACTTGGACAAATGTCCAACTTTGTTACGTGGCGCACGATTCACGAAAATAGTTTGTACCCCTATCACCTACAAAAAGTTCAAGCTCTTCAGGATGGAGATTATGCACTGCGGTTGGAATTTTCCTTTTAAAAAGTAACTCAACGAACATAGATTAAAATAAAGCATACAATTTTTAATAAAAAATAAAATAAAAAATTGGAGTCCAAAGTATGTGAACCAAGTAGATACATTTTATTTCAGATTATTTTTATAACAACTTTTTTTATTGAATTAAATTTTGGATTTCAAATTGGTACCACAGTGGAGATATATTAAGCTAGCTAAACACATTTTTCTGAAAAAAACGTAACAAAAATTAAAAAGTGCACTGCCTGTCTAAAATGTAAGTAAACAAAACTCTAAACATTTATAAAAATTCAACCAAAAATCTTCATTTTCCTGAAAGCGGGTGTTTCTTGAAAATGACCCATTAAGAACATTACAAACAAAAATTTGTTTATAATTTTTTTTTAATTCAGTAGTTTCCGCATAATAAATTTTAGACAAAAAAAATAATTTTTTTAGTTGCAAAATCAATAACAGAAATATTTAATTTTGGAAAACCACTCCGCGTGAATTAAATCGTCCCGGGCCGCTTGAAACATGCCCATGGACATCTTTTGAATCAAAAGTTTTGATGTAATTAGATTTATGTAAATAAATAATTGTAGTTTTAAAGTAAAAATAACTGTATTTAACTGTTTTGTAAGTTAAGTTTATTATTTTCTTTAGATTAAACAATTAAAATTTTAAAGTTTATTTATTAATTTCCCTTAAAAAAAACTTGTGGAACAAGCAAGAAATAATTTTTATTTATTTTCATAAAAATAAGTAATATTCAATATATATGTAGTATCTGTTTTTTGTCTAAATATTTAAGTTGTATATAATAAATTTTGTTTTGCCTGAGAAATATAATCCCTACATAATTTTGCTTTTAAGTAGGTATATTTTTAGTTTGTTTATGACAGGATAAGAACAAGACAGGTCAAATGTTGGAATTCCTAGGGGCGTCTGGCAATATCTGTGACGTAGAGGCAGGGAAAGTTTTCAGCCCAGATGTGTAACGGGTACCTGCGTTCAATAAGAAGGACAGATTTTAACGGGCCGTCGCGAACTGAAGACGTATTTTAATTTTTAACCTTTTTACTATTTTTTATTAATGTGTAATATCATAGTCACTTGTAAATAAAACCGATTTACCATCATTGCTGATTATTTCCCTACAAATTTTGTGGGCTCAACCGGGATACAGCAACGGTTATTCGCGAGTGGAAAGTGATAAGTGAGAAAAACAGTGCAAAATTAAAATTAAAACAACATGGCAGAATCTTTCACGAACGAAACTCCCAAGGCAGAAACGGAGTTGGTGTGCGAAGATATTGCGGATGAGCGAGTAAATAGCATGACGGTTACCGAACTCAAGGAGGAGCTGCGACGACGGCGGCTGCGAGTGACGGGTAACAAACGAGAGCTACGAACTCGTCTTATGGCCGCATTAACGTTGGTGAGAGTTCATGGGGCCCAAGATAATGAAGACGACGACGGCGGCAACGGTGAAGACGACGGCAACAGCGATGACGAAGACTACGGCAACGGCGATGACGAAGACGACGGCAACGGCGATGACGAAAACGGCGACAAGAACGGCAGAGTGGTGGAGCACGCAGACGGCGGCCGCCACAACCGCAAGGGCCGAAAGGAAGACGACGAAGATCAAGAAGACTATGACGATGGCAACAGTAGAAATCGTGCGACGACGCCTACAAGAAGGAGACGTCGACGATCGCCATCAAAGCATCGGCTAATTTTTAGATACGTCGAAGAATCCTTAGAGAAATTTAGCGGCGACAGTCACTCTAATGTTCGACGATGGATTGAGGATTTTGAAGAAATGTCAGAAATGTGCGAATGGTCTGACTTGCAAAAAGTGGCGTACGCTAAAAAACTATTGACGGGGTCAGCCAAATTATTTGTGGCGTACGAGCGCTGTGGAAAGACGTGGAAAAAGCTAAAGAGCGCACTGAAAAATGAATTTGATGTAGAGGTCGACAGTTACCAGGTGCATCAAGAATTAAAGGCCCGAAAAAAGAAAGCCGGTGAGACTCATCAAGAATACATATACAAAATGATGGAGATTGCGGGTCAAGCAGAGGTAGAAAATCGGGCGGTGATTCAATATATTATTGAGGGTATCGCCGATGACGCAACAAACAAGTCCATATTATATGGAGCAACAACTATCAAACAGCTTAAAGAACGCTTTGGCCAGTACGAAAACATGAGGAGAGAAATGCAAGGAAAAACAAAAGCAGCAGAACGAAAAGGCGACGGCAAAAGCTTCCAAAAGAAACAGTCTTCAGTGATAGAATACGCGAAGCCGAAACGGTGTTTCAACTGTGGTGAAACAAACCACATAAGTGCGATGTGTCCGGCAAAATAAAAGGGCGTTAAGTGTTTTAAGTGTAATGTGTTTGGGCACATAGCGGCTAAATGTCCCATAAAAGAAACTAGCAAAGAAACTAATGTTGTTTCACGACCAGGTGAACGAAAGTATATGAAAGAAGTGCTGATAGGACAGCACAAGTTTGCAGCATTAGTAGATACGGGTAGTGATTTGACTTTCATGCGAACGGACGAATATGTTAAAATCGGATCTCCCGCCTTGCGAGATCGTAAAGTTAAGTTTGAGGGACTTGGTTCTAGCGGTAACGAAACTTTAGGTGAATTTACAGTTAACGTAAATATCGATAGAGAAAATTATCCGGTTACGTTTCACGTCGTGGCGGGCGAAATTCTTAAACGTGGATTGCTGCTAGGAACGGATTTTCTTAACAAAGTGGAACTGCGCGTCAAAGGGGGTGATGTTACGTTCGCGAAAATAGATGAAACGGAAAATAACTCGGAAGTGCCGGATATTTTTAAAATCAATTTAATCAATGAAGCGAAGTTAATTGACCTCGCACACGTAGAAAAACCTCAGGATCGCGAAAAGCTACAAAAATTAATAGAAAGCTTCAAACCCGAAAAAACCTGTAGTGTAGGAATACAAACTAAAATCATTCTTAAGGACGATATCCCAGTGGCGGCTAGGCCCAGAAGATTAGCTCCGTCGGAGAGAAAGGAAGTGGAAGACGTAATGAAGAATTGGATGGATGAAGTCATAATACGACCATCTACTTCAGAATATGCCAGTCCAATAGTTCTTGTGAAAAAGAAATCGAGCGACTACATTTTCCGCTGCCTTTGATCGAGGACCAAATCGATGCGTTACGAGGAGCTACCGTCTTTAGTTCGATTGACCTACGAAACGGTTTTTTTCGCGTTCCGATGTACGAGGAAAGTCAGAAATACACCTCGTTCGTAACTCCCACAGGGCAGTATGAGTTTTTGAAGACCCCCTTCGGACTATCAGTGTCGCCGGCGTATTTTCAAAAATTTATAAACGCAGTGTTTAGAGATTTAATAAGTCGCAAAATCGTAGTGACGTACATAGACGATATAATTATTCCCGCGAATAATGTTGAAGAAGCGCTTAACCGGTTAAAAGAAGTGTTAGATGTCGCGTCGCGATATGGTTTAAATATTAACTGGGAAAAGTGCCAGTTTTTAAAGACAGAAATTGAATATTTAGGACACATTGTGTGTAACAATACAGTGCGGCCGTCGGAAAATAAGACAAAAGCAGTTAACCATTTTCCGAGACTCACGAATGTTAAGACAGTGCAAAGTTTTTTAGGACTAACCGGATATTTTCGTAAGTTTATCCCGCGATACTCGCAAATAGCGCGACCACTAACAGACTTGCTAAAAAAAGACGCGAAGTTTAAGTTCGAAGCACGCGAAGTGGAAGCGTTTGAAACGTTAAAAACGGCGCTGACGTGTAAACCGGCGTTACGATTGTACCGTGTTGGCGCCGAGACGGAATTGCATCGCGATACGGTTACGGGGTAATTTTAATGCAACGTGACAGTGAAGATAGACAATTTCATCCTGTTTATTATGCGAGCGGCAAGACGACATCGGCCGAAGAAAATTATTCCAGCTATGAATTAGAGGTGTTGGCCATTGTAAAAGCATTAAAGAAATTTAGGGTTTACCTGTTGGGAATTCCTTTTAAAATTGTTACCGATTGCCAGGCTTTTACTATGACAATGAGGAAAAAAGACTTGTGTGTACGTGTAGCGCGGTGGGCGCTATTGCTGGAGGAATTTGAGTACGAAGTGTGCCACAGACCGGGAAAAAACATGAAACATGTAGACGCATTAAGCCGCAGTCCGTTACCGTGTGTACTTTTAATTAGCGAGAGTGATGACGGATTGATTGTGAGGCTCCAGGCCGCGCAAAATGAAGACGAAAACGTGCGTAAATTAATTGACGCGGCAACGCGCGACGAGCAGGTGGTTTTTTAATACAAAATGGACTTTTATATAAATAACTCAGTGATGATGTGTTAGTAGTAGTGCCGAAGACAATGCAAATGCAGGTGGTGCGCCAAGCACATGAGCGCGGACATTTTGGTGTTACTAAAACGGAGGCCATTGTGCGCAGAGACTATTGGTTTAAAGGTTTGCGGCAGAAAGTCGAAAAAGTAGTGGCTAACTGTATAAACTGTATAGTGGCAGAAAGAAAACATGGCAAGGGCGAAGGATTTTTAAATCCAATTAGCAAAGGTGATCTACCATTAGACACTTACCATGTGGATCATCTAGGACCAATGACGGTCACCAAGAAAAAATATAAACACCTGTTTGTAGTGATAGACGCATTCACAAAGTTTGTATGGTTTTACCCTACAAGATCTACGGATACCGCCGAGGTTATTGACCGACTACAGAAGCAATCAGCTGTCTTTGGAAATCCCAAAAGAATAATTTCCGACCGAGGGACAGCATTTACATCACACGCTTTTGAGGAATATTGCAAGGAAGAAAATATTGAGCATTCCTTAATAACCACTGGTGTACCTCGAGGCAACGGGCAGGTAGAAAGAGTGAATCGAACAATTATTCCTCTTCTCACCAAATTAGCCGCTCCGAATCCCGAAGATTGGTATAAATACGTAGTAAGTGCGCAACGATACTTGAATTATATTCCTAATCGTGCAACGGGAAAGGCTCCATTCCATTTATTATTTGGAGTGAATATGCGCATAAGGGAAGATCCGCAATTGCGCGAATTAGTGAACAATGAATGGATAACACGATTACAAGAAGAACGCAACAAACTGAGGGAATGGGCGAAAGAAAAAATTGTCAAGACGCAGGAAGAAAACCGGAGAGGCTACAATAAAAATCGAAAAGAGGCGATAAAATTCAAGGAGGGCGATTTGGTAGCGATCAAGCGAACGCAATTTGCACCTGGATTGAAATTGCGTTCGAAATTTCTGGGGCCATACAGGATCGTACGAGTAATGTGACACGATCGGTACAGTGTTGCTAAAGTCGGCGAACATGAAGGACCACAGGAGACGTCATCAGCCGCTAGCCAAATGAAATCGTGGGCCAGCTGCGACAACGAAACTGATACCAGCGACGAAGACGCCGAAGACAACCTCTGAGGGCAGAGATTATTTTGTAGGATGGCCGATTGTAGTATCTGTTTTTTGTCTAAATATTTAAGTTGTATATAATAAATTTTGTTTTGCCTGAGAAATATAATCCCTACATAATTTTGCTTTTAAGTAGGTATATTTTTAGTTTGTTTATGACAGGATAAGAACAAGACAGGTCAAATGTTGGAATTCCTAGGGGCGTCTGGCAATATCTGTGACGTAGAGGCAGGGAAAGTTTTCAGCCCAGATGTGTAACGGGTACCTGCGTTCAATAAGAAGGACAGATTTTAACGGGCCGTTGCGAACTGAAGACGTATTTTAATTTTTAACCTTTTTACTATTTTTTATTAATGTGTAATATCATAGTCACTTGTAAATAAAACCGATTTACCATCATTGCTGATTAATTCCCTACATATATATATATATATATATATATATATATATATATATATATATATATATATATATATTGATGGTAGGTATCTTGTCGCCTCCGGCACATAAATAAGGCGACCTGGCCTCCGGGTTTTCCCATTAAGTTACTTTAAAAAAATATATATATATGGGGTGTTAAAATGATAATCAATCCGGATTTCTTGAGAGGGGAAATGTTTTTTTAATTTTTAAGGAATCATATATGTATAAATATGAGGAGCACAGACTGTACGTTATGACCTCCGAAAATTTATCCTGATGCGTCGTTGTGTCCTTCGACAATGTTGCCACATTATCGGAGGTCAAAAAGACACCTATTTATCCGCGTGCTGATTTTTAATATAAATATTCATTCAGGCGGACAGTTTGCTTCATATTTTTTGAAAGTCAAAAACGTTATTTTTTATTTAGTCAACTCTTAATGTAATAATATATTATTACATACTATAGTATTATTATTATTATAATGCTATGTAAATATAAAAACAACTGTTTAAAAGTTTTAAGTGATTTATTTGAAATTTGACGTTTCGCTAAACAGTATAAGCTATAGCTTCTGCTACTGCTACTTTACCTAGATTAATATGGAGTTTTATCAAGTAAGTAAAGGTCGAAACAATTAATTCAATGTAATAATTTTTTTGTTAAGGTTTAATTTTAAAAATAAACTCAGTTATAGGAGAAGTTTTATTAAGAAACGGAATACAAAAAGGTAAGTACGTATTTCTAAAAATAAACAATTATATTGCAAACAATGTTTTTTTTTACAATCTAAACACCATTTTTTTGCCAGATTAATTAAATGTTGCAGTTTGGATTTAACGGCTGTAATGGGGCGATTTATATTGGTTTTTTGAATAATAGTATATTATGTATCAAGTTTTATAAACGCCATGTTAGTTACGAGTTTAATTAAGCACGAGCGAAGCTTGCGAGCGAGTTTTTAATAAAAACGAGTGTCTAGAGAAGTTTATAAACGAGTTGCATACTATACTTTATCACAAAACAGAATTTAAAGCCAATTTTATTTGTTAAAATTTTGACATCTGTCAACTGTCACCCGAATTTAACCTCACTTTTTCCCAATTTATAATAAAGCTAACTTCAGCCCGTGACGTAAAATGTCGAAAAGCCACTGTTTTTAACTTCAGTCCGTCAATAAAACGCCATAAAGTTACAGCTCGTCAATGTAGGAGTAGATAATAGTATATTATGTATCAAGTTTTATAAACGCCATTTTAGTTACGAGTTTAATTAAGCACGAGCGAAGCTTGCGAGCGAGTGTTTAATAAAAACGAATGCCTAGAGAAGTTTATAAACGAGTTGCATACTATACTTTATCTACGACGAACACAAAACAGAATTTAAAGCCAATTTTATTTGTTAAAATTTTGACATCTGTCAACTGTCACCCGAATTTAACCTCACTTTTTCCCAATTTATAATAAAGCTAACTTTAGCCCGTGACGTAAAATGTCACTGTTGTTACGTAAAATGACGTAAAATGCCACTGTTGTTAACTTCAGCCCGTCAATAAAACCCCATAATGTTACAGCTCGTCAATGTAGGAGTAGATAAAATCTTTTATTTGTCGACCAGATGGATACATTAATTTTTTTAAATACGAATCAAATTCTTTCTCTAAAGCATCCACTTCGGCTGGAGTCCATTTTAAAATTATTGTTCTAGTTATCTTTACCTATTTTTGTTATAGTCGGTATTTTATTTCCATTTCCATTTCCTTAAATTAGTTTTTTTAATAATTTAAATTATTTATATTGTTAAAATTCGGTTTTTAATTATTTTTTTTATTTCAATAATTTAAGTTATTGATGTTGCGTTATAAATATTTTCTTATTTATTTATTTTATTTATATTAGAATAAACGCGTTATTTTTTTGATTGCATTTTTGTGCCTTTTTTCTCTTTAAACTTCTTATTTTGCCGTTTTGGGTGTCTTTTTTAATGTTTTAAGTGCCTAAAAGTCCGGTCTTAAGTAGGTTATTAGCAATCTTAAGAAGCCCTATATCTTAAATCTCCATATTTAATTTAATGTTTTAATTAAATATTTTTAGTTAGCAACAGGTATAGCGATTTTAAGAAAAATGTTGGGTTTATTTTTTGACATTAAAATAAAGTTGACAAAGCTGTCTTAATCATGTTAAATTTCTGGAAACGATCATGGAATTTTATATAGTCTAAATAATTTTACATATATACGGGTCAATATAACGCAAAAGCCATTTTTCCGTATATATAACCATAGTGTTGCTGTATTTAACCTTCCAAACTTGTCTATTAATTTATATATCTATCATTGATGTCAAAAAACACCGAAACAATCAGCGTCTATATTTTTCTTGACCACTGTCATAACGACTGGCTTTATCTACCCTTGCGATTAAAGTACTATTTTATACACTATTTTTAATGGTAGAAGGAAACTTTAACACCAAAAAACGTACATATAGGTACCCACAGAGGTGGGCAAATTAATTGATTAATCGATTATTATTCGATTATCAAACCGTCGATTATTTTTTTGTAATAATTGATTAATCTATTATTTGATTAATCGATTATTGATTAATCATTATTAAGGTTAAACTGTAATATATTAACTGTAATATATTAAACTGTAATATATGTAACATACCTTTAGTTTGACAATATTTGTGTGTGGCAATTCCAACTTATTTTTTTGTTTCTCTTGTAATGAATCATTTTTATGCAATTCATCTATTTGTAAACTTTCATTGGTTTGTTCTAAAACCACGTGGCAAATATCATGAAAAAAATTGTAAGTTTATAAAGGTGTCTTGATTAGCAACCATTTGGTACTTACCGCACAATTTTAATAGCATCTCGGTCCTTAATGAAACCATTGTCACATTATAACACTGCACGTACAAAATATTAAAACTCTGCACTTGAGCCGTTAACAATTGTTTTCTCTTGGCGCCTAATTGATTTTTGTCTGTTATTTTCGGTTGACAGATCTCGCTAAAGCTCTATATGATATTTTATCCGTTGTTGCCAAATTTCGGAGGCGGGAAAGTAGCGTTTATGTAACTAATTTGATGTATTTATAATCGGAGGCGATAACGTGCTTTGCGTATACGTTTCGTGCAACACCAGCGCCAGCGATAGGTGTCGGAACTAAAAACTCTTTTTGTATGTAAAAAGGTATCGTTATCACCTCCGAGAAAATTTTTTGTATAGGACTCTACATGGTGTACTGATGTCAAAACCGATTAAAAAAAGGGAAAACGTTGTCGCCTCCCAAATCGGAGGCGACGTCGTCATATATGAGGTCACAACGTTTCTTCAGTATCTACTTTTGAGGCGGCAACGTACCCTTTATCAATATATATAATATATATATTGATAAAGGGTACGTTGCCGCCTCAAAAGTAGATACTGAAGAAACGTTGTGACCTCATATATGACGACGTCGCCTCCGATTTGGGAGGCGACAACGTTTTATATATATATAATATAAAAAAAGTTGTTGATTTGTTAAAAAAATAGCACCACATTTTTATAAGAACTTCTGTTTCAAACTTAACATTTAACTAGTTAGAACACGTTTACAATATAAATAGATTTGTAAAGAACAAAAACTTTTTTTTATAAAATACAAAGATTTAAAGATGAAATAAACGTAATATTTATGTTAATAAAAATTCCAAAATTCCAGGAAACTTCATTAAAAAACGTTTCCACCTTTTGTATATCTATATATCTATATATCTATATATCTATATATCTATATATCTATATATCTATATATCTATATATCTATATATCTATATATCTATATATCTATATATCTATATATCTATATATCTATATATCTATATATCTATATATCTATATATCTATATATCTATATATCTATATATCTATATATCTATATATCTATATATCTATATATCTATATATCTATATATCTATATGTATATATATTCATATACCTATCTATATATCTATATATCTATATATCTATATATCTATATATCTATATATCTATATATCTATATATCTATCTAATAATAAGTATTTGTGAATTTTAAATAACTCACGAAGTGATAGTGTTATAAACAAGAAATTCTGTGTATGGTACGATAGTAATTTAAGGCATAAACGTTTTATAACTTGTAAACAACAGTTCTTCTGGTGTTTTTTGTCATTAGAAATACGCCACGCTGATATTTGTGCAGTGTTGCCGATACTATCATTATTTCCGAAAATAATATAAATTTTAAAATGTCTCAAAATACTTGTTCTTGCTGTAACAAACGTTGTGATGAGCATAAACTTATTTTTTGCGTGATATGCAAAGAGTCTTATCTGCATTCCTGTGTAGATCTCTCAACTGCAGAACTTAGGAAAATCAAAACTACCAAAAATATCTCATGGTCCTGCGGTAAATGTTCAGACCTTGGTAATACTATCCAGGAACTGGACTCAACTCAACCAGTATAGGAAACCTAAAAGTGAACTTACTAGACGAATAGAAAACGGCGAAAACAATATAATAATTAAATATATACGTGGTTCACCGCAAATTGTTTCTTTAAACTAAATAAGCCCAACAGTTCTATTAATTTTTCCAGGTACTATCAAAATGTCAGAGGGTTAAATACAAAAACTCAGAAAATCTATACATCTGTATCAGATAAAAACCACGATTGCATAGCTCTAACCGAAACTTGGCTAAGCGATGCGGTTTTAAGCTCAGAACTTTTCCCAGAAAACTACATGGTGTACAGAGCTGATCGAAATTTTGCTGCTACTAAAACTACCAAAGGTGGAGGTGTACTGGCTGCATTTGACTCTTCGTATAAGTTATTGGATTGTAGTAGTTTTAACGCACAGTCTGTAAATATAGACATATTAGGTTGCAAAGTGTTAGTTGGTCATATTAATGTGTATATCATATACACATTAATATGACCAACTAACACTTTATATACAGTATATGTTTATATTGTATATTCCCCCTGATGTTACCGGTCATGTTTTTGAATGTTTTTTTGAATTCTTTGGTTTATTTATAGCTAGCTTTAAAAGTGTTATTGTTCTTGGTGATTTTAATGCTCCTTATTATAATTTAAATGAGTAGGTATAATGATTTAAAATCGCGTTCTATTGTTGATACTATAAATCTAAATGGTTTTCAACAAAAAAACAACATTGGTAATATTAATAACAGAACTCTGGATTTATGTGTTTCGGACATACAGTGTTTAGTTTCAAGAGAATGCGTACCTCTAGTTCCGGAGGATAATTTTCACCCACCATTATTAATATCATTTGAGCTAGTTGTTGAAAATTTAAACAATTTCCCTACAAACTTTCAACCTAAAACTTACAATTTTAAAAGGACTAATTATACTGAACTTTATAATGCATTACTTGATGTTGATTGGGAGTCACTGTATAAAACTAATGATTCCAATAGAGCCTGCGAATATTTCTATAACACTTTGTACACTATATTTGATGAATGGGTTCCTACTTATAAAAATAATGTCAAGCGTAAATATCCTCTGTGGTTTACACCCCAGATTATTCAAAATATCAAGACCAAGGAATTTTATCACAAAAAGTATAAAAAAATGTGTGTTTTTATAATGAATTCAAAAGAATGCGAAGTCTTATTAATAAAGACACCTTAATTTTATTTACATCATATCTTAACCTAGCTGCTTCCAGATTAAAATCTGATCCAAAGCAATTTTGGACATTTATTAACCAAAAGAAAGGAACATTACGGTGAATGGAATTGCAAATTTTTTTAAGAGTGTTTACGTTGAATCAGTTAATGATATTAGTTTAAATGTAGAAGATTTGGGTATCAATAACCCTCTTGTTCATAATAATAAATTTTCTTTAAATGATATTGAAAAGTCCATAAAGAAACTAAAAAATAATAACACCTGCGGTTGTGATCAGATTCCCAGTTTTCTTATAAAGTATTGCCTGCCCATTTTGAGTAGTCCGCTATTGTATATTTGTAATGTCATTATTTCTACTGGTAAATTTCCTGATATGTGGAAAAAAACAAGGGTAGTTCCGGTACATAAATCTGGTGATACAGCTGATATATGGAACTATCGCCCCATAGCCATTCTGAGCAACTTTTCGAAGGTATTTGAGATGTCCGTCTACAGTCATATCTATAACAGCGTTAAAAACTATATTACCCCCACCCAACATGGTTTTATGCATAAACGTTCCACAGTTACGAACCTATCAGAATTTACTCAATTTCTGGCTTAAAAAATGGATATTGGTAAACAGGTAGATGTATTGAATACTGACTTTTCGAAGGCCTTCGATAGGGTTGATCATACTGTCTTGTTAATGAAGCTGAGATCATTTGGATTCAGCATTCAACAATCAACTTTTAAATTTAATTCAATCCTATTTTGTTAATCGTCAATTATTTGTGACCTACAATAGTTTTTGTTCTGATGGTTTTAGTCCAGGCTCTGGAGTTCCTCATGGTTCTAACCTGGGTCCACTATTATTTGTCCTTTTTATCAATGATATTTCCAATTTTGTAAAGTGTCAACATTTGATTTATGCTGATAACTTGAAATTGTTCGTTGATGTTTCAGATGCATCAGACTGTGTATACCTACAAAATCAGCTAAACTTAATAAATGAATGGTGCTTCCTCAATAGACTTTTTTTGAATATCGGTAAATGTAAGGTGTGTACCTTTACTCTAAAAAAATATCCAATTATTTTAGTGTACACAATTAATGCCGATTCCATATCAAGGTGTACAGGTACCAGAGACTTGGGAGTATATTTTGATACCAAATTATCATTTTCAGTATTGTAAAATCTGCTCTTAAAATGGTTGGTTTTATAAATAGAAATACTCAGTCAATGAATTGTGAGGGTGAATTGAAAGTTTTGTATTATTCATTGGTTCGTACCAAGCTAGACTACTGCTCTCTTGTTTGGTATCCATATTATAATGCCTACACTGATCAATTAGAAAGAGTATAAAGGCGATTTTTGAAAATTTTAGCTTTTAGGCTTGACAATGTTTATCCTGCTAGAGGTACTGAACATATTTTATTGTTGAATAGATTTAATGTTAGGTCCTTGCAATGTAGAAGATTTTTATTAAGTATTAAATTTCTGTACGGGCTGTTCAGAAATTAAATAGACAGTACCTTTTTGATATTACTCTTTAACATTCACGTACCACGAATTAATGCTAGATCTATTTTTACCTTCTATAATACATATGCCAGAACCAATGTTCTTTTGAAATCTTCAGTATTTGTCATGAGTGGTAACTTTAATAAAATATGCAATGAATGTGATATTGCAGTTGCCACTATTGAAAATATTACAACGTTGGCCATAAATTATTTTGAAGTTAGCTAAACTTATTTTGAATTTATAGTTATTTTAGTATTTGTTTATATATTCTGTATTATTATAATTGTCCTGTAATTGGAATTCCTTTTCTGTTGGGCAATAAAGATATTATCATTATTATACACTGCGCGGCAAAATTAAGGCATAATAAGTAAAAAATTTCTAACTCTAAAACGCCTTTACCAATCTTTATGAAATTTTGTATAAGAATACTTCAACTTAAACGTTCGAAAAAAAACTTTTATAGGGAATTTTTTTAAGTAAATAAAAAATATGCTGTTAAAGACCGTATTTTTATTAGTATACCCTAAAAATTTTGTACAAATCAAACGAACAGTAACGAAGATACAGCGCTTTAAAGAAGGAAAAAATGACCACTTTTTTATTATTTTGCTGAAAGTGGTTATTTTTAGCGACTTTGAAGCTCTGTATCTTCGTTACTGTTCGTTTGATTTGTACAAAATTTTTAGGGTATACTAACAAAAATCCGGTCTTTAACATCATATTTTTTATTTACTTAAAAAAAATTCCCTATAAGTTTTTTTTTCGAACGTTTTTTTTAATATTAAATAAAAGGGCTTTAAAAATATTTTCTCGAAAAACCCTCGAACACGTAAACTGAGATATAAGTTGACAAAATTTCATAAAGATTGGTAAAGGCGTTTTAGAGTTAGAAATTTTTTACTTATTATGCCTTAATTTTGCCGCGCAGTGTATAATAATAATATCTTTATTGCCCAACAGAAAAGGAATTCCAATTACAAGACAATTATAATAATACAGAATATATAAACAAATACTAAAATAACTATAAATTCAAAATAAGTTTAGCTAACTTCAAAATAATTTATGGCCAACGTTGTAATATTTTCAATAGTGGCAACTGCAATATCACATTCATTGCATATTTTATTAAAGTTACCACTCATGACAAATACTGGAGACATTTTTTACTTATTATGCCTTAATTTTGCCGCGCAGTGTATATCTATATATCTATATATCTATATATCTATATATCTATATATCTATATATCTATATATCTATATATCTATATATCTATATATCTATATATCTATATATCTATATATCTATATATCTATATATCTATATATCTATATATCTATATATCTATATATCTATATATCTATATATCTATATATCTATATATCTATATATCTATATATCTATATATCTATATATCTATTTATCTATATATCTATATATCTATATATCTATAGAGGGTGTTTCAATAAAAACTCCCAGGCCAATTATTTAGAAAACTAAAAGTGACATTTAAATTCTGTAAACGCCAGTATTTATCGCCTTTCATTGGCTTCACAACTGTGTAAAAAATTTGTTTGAATAATACAAGATGTAGGAACTTTTAAATTAATTTTTGATCAAATTATGTCCCATCCAAATTTTTGATAAATCCAACATGAAATGAGATATTTGGGGTTAAGTTTTTTTAAAATAATTTTAACGAGTATTTTAATTATAAATATTTTTAATATACTTTAGCAGATGTTCATTTAATTCTGGTAATCATAATTATAGTGATAAAACGCTCTTGTAGCGCTAACTAGATTAAAATTATTACGTCCAGTGACGCCTCAGGGGACCCCTTAACAAATAATATTGGCAAAAAATAATACGCCACTGAGTTTCTGGTAATTTTTATATTTTTTTGGAATAAGCAACTAAAAATATCCGTTTTTTGTCTGTTAGATTGTTTTCATATTTTGCTTCGATTTCGAGAAATAAAAATAAAACCATTTTGAAAACAAAAATCATTAAGAAACAAAACCATAAATTACACTGTAGGTAAATTTTTAATTTTTAAAATATCACAGCTAAACGCTCGGACACGTAAACATAATTTTTGGTCGTAGATTCCAAATCCGTGCTCAGTTTGGTTGTATCAGGTCTAAAAAAGTTTTTCCTATTGGAAATCCGATCCGGGAACAAACTGTATACTGGTATATTATAATTTGTAAATTAATATAATTCACCTCTTGTGCCAACAGTTTTATGCTTTTTATTTCATTTAATATAATATCCTCAATTATACTCAGTAAAAAAAATCAGCAAAAAAACATTTCAAATTTCCTAAATTATCTAAGAAAGAAGAATTTGTTATTTTTTTAATTTGGAACTGATGTGTGGGTCCCGCCTAATTTAATTAAAAAAACTATACAGGGTTTATAAATTTATATTTATATTTAATTTAAATTTATACAGGGTCTTTCCATTATCTTTGAATTTTGATACAGCTAAACCAAGCACGGATTTGTAATCTATGACCAAAAATTAAGTTTACGTGTCCGAGCGTTTAGCTGTGATATTTTCACCTCCCTACAGTGTTATTAATACGCTATATTTTTTGCTGTTTAAAAACAAAGGTAAAAACATTAAAACAAAATAAACTAAAATTAAAGGATGTTTTAAATTTTATGAAAGAACTGGTGAGAAATTATACAAAATTATTAAAGAAAATTAGAACAATACCAAAAACTAACTAATAAGGTCGAATGAGGTATTCAAAATTATTGCCGTTTTTATACACACATATCAAATCGATATAATAATTCGGTTCTGCAAACTCTCAATAGTGTATTTTGATTAATAGCGGCTATAGCAACATAGATTTTGTTGTACAGGTCAGCCATGTCTTCTATCGGTTCCTTGTAGACTTCATTTTGTAAGCCGCCCCATAAATAAAAGTCAGAGGACCTTGCAGGCCATCTAAGATCCCCATTTGTGCTGATTACTTTTCCTAGAAACGTCATTTAGATGATTAATAACGATATTGCTACTGTGTGCTGGGGCACCGTCTTAATGAAACCACATAGTATTTACGTCAATTCCCAAATTTTGTAACAGTAAAGTGGGATCGTTTTGCAGAAATTGTAAATAACGAACTGAAGTTTATGGTACAAATAGGGACCGACTATGTAACCATTTATAATACCTTACCAAACATTTACCCCAAATCGTGTTTGAAATTTAGTCTGTCGTATCCAGTTAGGATTTTCCTGGGACCAGTAGCGACAATTATGTTTATTAATTACCCCATTATTGTGAAACCGGGGTTCGCCACTTCACATAATTTTGTTTAATAAATTTGGATTTTCTTCCAAAAGAATATGAAAATGTGTCAAAAAGTTTAATCTGCGCTGGTTTTCTCCTTATTGTAAATGATGCACTAGATGAATCTTGTATGGAAACAACATAATTCCTTTTTGTAACTTACTGAAATATTGGTTTCATCTTTTATTATTGAAATATTAGTTTCATCTTTTAATTTTCGTAATGACGATTGTGGGTTATTTTTTACTGATTGGAGGACTAAAGCTACATTTTCGTCAGTCGTATCCCTCTTCCTTCTTGGAACCGTTTCCTTTTTAAAGCTACCATATGTAGCTAAGTTGATACACAAAGCTAAAAAAGATTTGCGATCTGGCGTTGGTCTTGATAGCAGCGCACAGCTTCTGAAGCATTTTAATGTCATTCTCCATAAACTAAAACCATGTATGTTCAATTTGTCTTGATTTGTATGGTGAACCATTTTTATTTTAGAAATGTAGAAATTGCAAATTCTTACACTGACACTAAGTAAAGAAAAATTTACTTGATGTTTCTAAAATTCATTTGTTTTTATTTAATGATCATTGTTTTCCAGAGATATGAAGTGAAATAGTTTATTTTTATTTCTCGAAAACGAAGCAAGATATGAAAACAATTCAACAGACAAAAAAGGATATTTTTAGTTGCATAATCCGAAAAATATATAAAAATTACCAGACACTCAGTGGGGTATTATTTTTTGCCAATATTATTTGTTAAGGGGCCCCCTAGTTAGCGCTACACTAGCGTTTTATCATTACCAGAATTAAATGAAGCATATTAAAAATATTAAAATTTAGTATAGGGTCGTTTTGAGGGGTAGTGAATTCAGTGCCGCGCTTAGATTTTGTTTAAACAAATCGCAAATATGAATTCTTAACAATTTACTCTTAAAAACTGACTTTAGGCCTTGTATTTTGTAAAAATATGGCGTTTTTTGCTTTAAAAATACTGCCTATCAAGATCTACACTTTAAAACAAATCCGGTTAAAATCGCACAATAAATAAAGATTTTACAGAGGTGAGTTGCAAACAAATGGGTCATACTGTATATATCTATATATCTATATCTATAATTAAAATCAATAAAAACCATGTTCTATAACAATCATTTATTAAAAAATTAGGGTAGGTTTTTAAAAATTAAATACAGGGAATTAAAAGAATGGTAAAATATTCTAGGGCTTATAGTAGAGCCAAAAATAAGACAAAAAGTCCTTTGGCGTTTTTTTATCTGACTCCCCCTTAATTATTTATTAACTAAATAAAAAAGCCAATTAAAGGCTTGCTTTTGCAGAATGAGAGGAGGTGCAACAAATTAAAAAGAATGTCAGAAAACTTTAAAATCAAAATACAATTAAGGTCAATTTACAGTACGACAGTTCATAGCTAGCGGATTTCTACAAATATGTGTTTTTTATTTATTGTTTTATTTCAGTATTCCATTATTCAATATTTTTATTAATTAACAACAATGCCTCAACAATAAAAAACAATGTGAAGTAGCTCATAATATGATCAAATTATGTGCTGAACTACTCTATCTGTTAAAGCAAGCCTATGATTGGTAACGTTGTTTAATTATTAAATTTAATTAGTTACCTATTGAAGGTAAGTCAGATCGAAAAACACCAAAGGACTGATCGTCTTTTTTTGGCTTTACTATACGCCCTAAAAATATTTTAACCTGTAAATAAAACAAATAGGAGCATTTATTATATTACCTTTTAGCATAAAAAAGGAAGCCCAACAAAAAATATAAAAATGCATACAAAAAAATAGTCTATTTTTCTAAATTAAATATACAAGGGTAAGATCATCTCAAGTGGACCCCCCATTTATCCCTTGATCGTGGAATTCAAATAAATATATTTTAATATAAATCAAAAACCCTAAAACAGTTTTTTGAAATTTTCATTATAACAAAAAAATTTTTTTTGGAGACTTTTAATTAAAAAATAGATAACAGAAAAACCGTTAGAGATATTTTAATTAAATGTTCAGGATTTATTGTTTATTATTCACATTTTGAAAAATAAATCAAAATTTTAAATTATTTATTTATTACACTTAAGTTAAATATTCTGCAAGAAAATTCCACTGCCCGCTATTAGTTTAAACAATATGAATTTATTTATCCCCGAGCGCGGGGGTATAGCGCGCTGCCGCGCCGTAGAATCGGCATCTGCTTCAATCAGTAGATATTAATAAATAATAAACCGCTCCAATCATTATTAATAAATTATAAACTGTCGTTTACAATAAAAAACAATGCTATTTAAAAAATTTAATTTTTCTAATGTAATAATTACATCAAATAAATATTATATTTGTTTTTAAATATAAATAAAGACTGTAAAAATGACCAAATTATTAAATGAAACATAAAATAAGTTAATTAATACTAAACACAAGAATTCTAATTTTGTAGATTTGTGTTTTTTTATTTTAATAGTTAATTAACTTTATAATTTTTATTAATATTTCTTATAATATGGGCCAGGTGAATAAATGCTGTAATCCTTTTAAAAATTACGTGATAATTTCAGAAAAAAATTACTTATAACACAAGCTCAGTTTATTTTTTAATTTAAAGTTAATTGAAATATAAATTCGGAGCTAATAATATTAAAAAATTTCTAACTTTTCTGACGGAGCAGGTTAAGGAGGTATTTATAACGTGTCTTGGCATTAAAAAATATATTAACATATACATATTCTTTACCAAATGTATATTAAAATGTCTAGATAGCGTGTGTATATATTGTTTCCTCGAAATATTTGCAAGTTTAACTTAATTTTTAGTTATAATTTAAATTCAAATGTACTTTAAACAGATAAAAGCCATTGATAAGTCCAGCATAACAATTATTTGATTTTAATCTAGTGTTTTATTAAGCATGGCTAATGTTCATGTTTTTCTTTAATTTAAACACAAAATTAATGCAATTAACTAACATCTTTATAGTAACTGTTGCCTCTATATTTTATTATTTAAAAAATGTGCTATGCTTATCATGATCAGCTTATCATTTTATTCGAATATATAACAATGTATCATACTATAGTAAAGAATTACTAGAGTATGATTACTATTTATTTTTTTACTATTAGCCACCGAAATTGTTTGATCTGATATATTGTACTCCATAACGCCTCGAGAACTTAAAGACGAAATTTGACATATTATTCGATGCTGAAAAGCAAATATACGAATAATAATAAAGAAGTATGTACAAAGGCCATCCATGAAAAAAATTCAAATGACATACTGTATATTTTATTAAATTTTCTTGCAGAATTCACAATTATCTATTTAGTTTTAACTGATCCAATCGACCAATTTAATATTAATTATTTAATTAATTAATATGCTATCCTATCCTTTTTATAATGTTATCTTTAAAAATGTCTAAAAAGAAAACTAAAAAAGTCTCAGTCTCATTTTAACCACACAATAAAATAATGTTTTTTTTAAATTTAGGATTTTTAAAGTGTGTCCCCTCTGATATACGTATTTCAGATTGAAAATACCCGATTTTCGAATCGAAATAATTGAAGACCCAATAAAAGAAGGGATGCAACTCTAAAGCCTAAAGTCTAAAGTTTTAAAGAAAGTACTGTACTATAAATACAAATGTTAACGTCCCAATTATTGACACTGACCCAATCATCGACAATTTTTCGCCAATTTCCTCAATAATAAGGAATCTATAAAACCTAAACATAAGGGGTCCTACTCATTACAAAAAGATATGTGTACCCTTGATTTATATTCGTAAATGTGCGAAAGAAGAAAGAAAAGAAAAATTCAGTAAAATAATTAACTCTGCCAGTCCCTACACAAACGTCCGATGGTGTACTTCGATAAGTAAGCTTTTGTAGACGAAAGACAAATGCTTTGATCATTTTAGCTATATTTTCTTTGATAACCGAGCTGGTTCTTGGTACCAAATATCGACCGTGGTCTCGATAGGGACAAAGTAGTGTTCTCTGTTTATATGACATGTTTAGTAAAACATTATAAGTATATTCGCCGTACCAATTATCGATTTATTGATATAAGGTGAATATACGTGTCGATAACTGGTGAATACTGTTTTTATTTTTAGTAATGAGTAAGATAGAAAAGCCCAAAAGGCAGCAATAAACATCTAAGGTAATGGAGCAGCCATTTGAAACTGCTTTTTATTTATTTAACAAAATATTAATAGTCCAGGAAACAAATATTGTAGAAGGAAAACTCGATGTTAGTCGGGTTTTATTTTTTTTATCTAGAGTAAGGGGTGCTGATAATGAATCAAGAATATTCCCCAAAAAATTCTTTCCGCGTCCCCTAATTTCATTTTTTTGCTTTTTGGCTCATAACTCGCTAACCGTGAATTTTTTCACATTTATTTTATTCACCGGCATGGTCGTCGGCAGCCTTCGAGGCGGGAGAAAAAAGATCAGCTCCGGGGTTGGGGGATGACAGATCTCCTGGGTCATCAGAAGCCTGGTGGTGCCCTAGGTTTACCAGTAGGGGCATATCGAGACAAGTCAGGCTCTCGATCCCTAGACGCTTCGGGATGGTCACTCTGAAGTTCGGCGTCTTGGGGGAGACTGGCATCCTGGCCAGGATGGGCCTAAGGCTCTTTTCAGGCCTGATGGCCCTGAGGGCATCACCACGGTTGGCGGCGGTGTGTCCCACTAAATGTTGTCCGGGAGGGGAGAGGTGTCTAGGTCCAGGACCGGGGAGTTTTCGAAGAGATCCTGGATTATCTGGTGCTGGGGTGTGTTCATGATCTTCAATAAAAGGTTTTTAGATCTTTAATATGCCCCATTTTCCTTCAGGAGTACGAAGATCATACACAACTGGCGAGAGAATTTTTTTTACGAAAAGGTCCTGCATATTTTGGAGCAATTTAGCATTAAACTTCTTGGCGCCAGAGGACAGGTGGTGTTTTTTTTAAGGACTTTTTCTCCCAATCTGCATCTCCATTCTCTGTGTCGTAAATTATACTGAGTTTTTCAAGGCGTTCCGTTTGCTTCGGGTATTCAGGCAAATTTCTAGTGGTGGCTAGACTGTTGGGTATTTCTAATTCTCGTCCAAAATTAAGAAATGCTGGGGTAAATCCGGTAGAATCATGTACAGCTTTAATAGCTAACCTAAATTCCTATAGCCAACTGCCCCATTTGGTTTGATCCGCTTCGCAGTATTGTGCCACCATAGTCTTGATGATTTTGTTGGCTCATTCTACAGGATTGCATTGAGGGGTGTATGGGGTGTAAAGCGGTGTTGTATCCCCATGTCGGACAATATCTTCTGGAAAATCTGATTATTGATTTGAATACCATTTTCAGAGATAATACGGGGACTTACCCATTTAGTAAATTTAACTTGCATCGCCAGCAAAAATATATTTCCTTTGAAAGAACGGATTAATGGTCCCAATGCCGGACTAAGCCCGTTGGGGGCCCGGGGCGTTAAAATAAAATGGGGCCCCCTAGTCTGCTTAGGAAATGATGTGATTATTTTTTAAATGTTAATGTAATGTGTCTTTTGGGTAGGAAATAGGTATGAGGATCAACCATTTTTTTAATAACATGAAAAATTATTATTAATAAAAATCTTATATGCCTATTTAGATAGTACCATTAATACCCTTAATACTATTGTAGTAACTATGTAAATATAAAAACAACTATGTTTTGAAAGTTTTACGTAATTTATTTGAATGTTGACAATTGATTTGCTACATAGTAGCTTCTTCAGAATATATATAGTAGTAGTTGAATTGCATATTTTCCTTAACTATTGTTAATGTTTTCTAGCCTTCATTTAACTAAAATTCTCAATAACATGGTTAAAATCTATTTCTTTTAAAGTTCTGTGGTAAAAGGCTTGAGGGGATAAGTCAAAACAATCAATTTTTTATTAGTGCCTTAAACGTGTTCGCATTAATTTAGGAAATACATTTATGGTTAGCGGTTATATCCTTTTGCCAGCACATGTCATATGCTAGCAAAAGGGTATACTCGCTAACCATAAATATATTTCCTGAATTAATGCGAACACGTTTAAGTCTCTACCGAAAAATTGCTTTTTTTTGACTTATCCCCTCATGCCTTTTACCCACAGATTTGTCCTTTCAATTGACAGAATTGACAAATTTACTAGTCGTTCTTGGTTCATCGTAGATCGAAGATAATTTTTATTAGTTTTAATTTAGAAAAACTTCTCTTTCAAGAAGCGACTGAAACACAAACGGTTAAGAAGTATTGAAGTATAAGTGAGATACAAGGTAAGGATTCACTGAAGTGTCCATTTGATGATAAATTGAAGGATTTCTTGAGTTGTCCATTGAGCAGCAACACCTTACCAAACTCATCGTACATTTCTTTTAAATTTTCTAATGCTACAGCCTCATCAGATGCTTCCATCATGAACTTGGTCTTAACAATCTGAAAAATCTTTTTTATGGCCATGTATCTTTGCGACAGTTCTTGTATAAATCGGTTTATTAAAAAATATTCTTTAATTAAACTCAGATTCTGTCTAAGAATTTTTTAATTAGAAAAAAAGAGTTTTTTATACAAAAAAATGTTATCTAATTTTTAATTGGTTAGTAGATCCTCTTAGCAAGTACTTCGCCACAAGTCCCCAAGACGATTTATGTAATCAGGGACATCAATGATTACAAGTTTTTTTTCATCGAACTTACTTATATTTGAACTTGTTAGTACCTAATTTAATTTTTTAAATCAAGGATTGTACAAGATTAACAATTAATTAATATAATGATAAATTTTTTCCTAGTTTCTAATAGAAGTCTGATAGAAGTCAATAATTTTTAATATTTTGGTCTTGCAATTATTGCAAGACCAAAATATTAAAAATATTTTTTAGTTTTAGCATTATATTTTGTTTTTTCATAGCATGTTATTTTTTATTTTAGAAACTTTCTGCGATATTTTTTATTTTATATTGTATGGTAAAGGTTTTTGGTCCTGGGGACCCGTGGCGGCCGAGGGCCTCGAAAACTGAAATAATTTTTTCTTTACATAGGTACATAAAATTTTAGTTTTTTTTTTATTAGGAACACTACTCAAGATTTGGGGGCCCCTCTGGACCGGGGGCCCGGGGCGATGCTTATAACATCCCAAGGGCGGTCCACCGGATATGGTCGTAATTTTCCTGGGGGTTGTTGTTGGGAGATCTTGTACCGCTGGCAATTTTTACCCTGTCTGACATATTTAGCGACTTCTGTAAGTATGCTAATAAATTATTAGTAATAATATTTCCGGGCAATTCTGCGAATTGTCTTGGCTATGCCCAAATGTCCGGCGTGTGACTCGTCATGGTTTTACCGGAGAATGGCAGGTCTTTGTGGCTTTGGAATGCAAATTTTTCATGGATCGGTAGATTCTTTTTCTTTAAAATCGGAGAAATCGTAAAAATGTCTTAAGAATTTGCCCTCGTATATTTTAAATTCTGGGAAGCTTCTTGGATTTTTTAGGAATTCTTAGAATTTATTCTGATACCAAGAGCATGTTAGTTACAACAAATATCGGTGTGTTGGTTACTGGTTTATCTGATAGCGGCTCTCTTGATAACAGATCCGGCAGCTGGTTTTGCCTTCCCTTGCCGTTATCAATTTCATAATCGAATTGTTGTGAAAATAAAGCCCATCTAACGATTCTTCCAGAGGGATTTTTCAGAGAATTTAGCCATTTTAATGCCTGGTGATCAGTGACATCTCAAAGTGATATCCCTCTAAATAGGGCCTCATTTTTGTACAACCCATATAATTGCTAAACATTATTTCTCCGTTGTGCTAAATTTCGTTTAGTTCGGGTTCAATGACCTGCTTGCGTAGGCGAAGACGCTTAAAGATTTAAGATCTTGAAATTTTTGTTTTTATACATAAGAGCATAAAGACCATAGATGGTTAAAATTTTGTTTATTTTAAAAATACCTCTACATAATCCTGTCCTAGTCCCAACATTGTGCGCAAAACTTTTTTTGTATTACGAAAATATCTCCCACATTAGTAATTTGGCCCCAGAAAATGATACCATATCTCAACAAGGATTGAATATTTGCAAAAGTTTGAAATTCCACATATGATCCAATTACTCTAAAGGAGTAATATGTTTTATAAAGTTTTTTGTAAAGTTGTTCAACATGTACTTTCCAATTTAAATTTTCATCAATGTGAACTCCCAAAAACTTTGTACTTTTTGATACATTAATGGTTGTGTTAAGCACTGTAACTGTATTTATATTTTCAAATCTAGATTTTATATTTTTAAAACAAATACATTGGGTTTTATCCTTGTTGAGTAATATTCCATTTTTGGAAAATAAACTCTCAACAACCCCAGTGAAGAGTCCTATTTAGGATATTAGTACATCTGCATTTTTTGACCTTACAAGTAAATTAGTATCGTCAGCAAAATTTATATTACTTTGACTCGGCTTTGTCACTATACAATTCAAATCAATTAAATATATTACAAACATGATAGGGCCAATCACACTGCCCTGAGGTATTCCAATGAGAACTTCCAATGGTTTAAGGGTTTGAAATGACAGATTTACCATCTCTTTCTATCAAGACCCCTTGGCTTCTATTTGAGAGGTATGACTGCATCTACAGCAATGCATTTCCCCTCACTCTATATTTCTCAAATATTTAAAAATAATTTATGATTGAGGCAATCATAGGCTTTCGATAGATCTAAAAATATACCCATACAGTTATAGTTTTTGTCAAAACTAGATATTATTTCGTGAGCAAATTTGTGCACCGCAGTTTTTTCAGACCTACCTCTCAAAGACCCATGCTGACACTCACTAAATAAGTTGTGTTTATTAAAAAATGCAACTATACGATCTGTCATTACTAATTCAAAAAATTTTGAAAACGAAGATAGTAAACTGATTGGTCTATAGCTACCCATTAAAGTTAGATCCTGCCGAAAATCCAAGGTGGAAATGTATTTTGCTTCTCTTAGTTTGTCCAATATTGCATTGACTTGTGGCAACGGGTAAGAATCCTTGATCGACACATCGTTTACTTTTTGAAAATCAATGCAGAATCGCGGCTCTCCTTTAGCTTTCTTGACAATTACGGTTGGTGAACTCCAAGAACTCTGGGAGGGCTCGATTATGGCCGGATTCTGTGGCCGGTACCTTTGTTTAATGGGAGTAACGCCCTTAATTTTGTCTAAGGCAAAAGTCGGCCACTTCTTGTTGTTCTTCGGGTAGCAGGTTTGTCGGAGTCAAGGACAACAGGGCCGGACTTTACAATGTTTCAGGTTTTTGGGTCCTGGTGAAGCCGCCCAATTAGCAAATATAGTTCCCAGTCCTTTTTAAATGTCACTGCCCCTAAAGTATAGTTCCTAGACCCACCCTGCCACTTAAAATGTTACTCTATAAGGAATAGTCACTTTGAAGTATATTTCGATAGTGACTGGTTAGTGCCTACCTAGCATAAAAGTGGAAAATAAACACCTTGATTGCAAGTGGCAAACATGTAATTTAAAGAAGTGGCTGGAACTACCCGATTTTTCGAATATGACACCATAAAAGACCAAAAACTTTATAGTAACTTTTTAAAGTATCAGTCACTAACAAGTGCTACCATAATGCCTCCATTAAGTTTTTGTTACTTTATAGTAACAATTTAAGTTACGGGGTAGTCGCGGCCACGACACCTGGTTTCTTATAATTTATAGTAGCATTGAAAGTAGCAAAATGGTTACTGCTACCTTCCTAGGTCACTATAAAGTAGCCGGCGTTTATCCATTGCCACTAAAAAGTCGCGGGGATCAAAAATGGCTACTTTATAGTGACCATAACTTAATATACCCTAATAAATGTAATTGCCTCAGATTGCATATTGCATAGTGTGCTGCTGTTTTGGTGTTTTCTTTTACTTGCTTTTAAGCTTTATTAAAATTCTGTAAAATGCCTAAAATAAATAAAAAGAAATTAAGATATTCTAGTACTTTCTATCAAAAATTAAACAAAAGGAATCACTGCGAGCTGAAGCATCAACGTCAAAAACAAAAACTACATCTTTCTATAATCCTACTGATGAACATCATAAATCAGGTAGTGACTGTGGCAATTTTGAAGCTGTTTCTGTAGATGAGTGTAATGTTAGTGCGTCTGAAACTGAATCTCAGAGGAGAACTAAAATATTGGCCGGATTCAAGTTTAATGGACCTGAATATGGTCTATTCAAGATTTGACCTTTTATATTCGCAGATTATGTGTTCGAATACTTTGCTGCTCTTATACTTTGTAGATGTTTTTACATTCATAGTCATTGAATATTTTGTGATGAATAGAAATCCAGTATAGGTAATTCAAGGTGCTGAACTCTCTTCAAGTTTCTCAATACCTCTCTGATTTCTATACCTGAGTCAAGTGATCAAATCCCGTGCTGATCGAGGTGCTGATGAAAATTATTTATTCTATCTTACGTAAACGTTTTCACCTTCATAGTCTTTGAATATTTTGTGATGTATAGGAAATTCAAGGTGCTGAATATTCTCAATGGGTCAAGTTTCTTAATACTTTCCTTAAGTATTTGCAGTCAGTTGATGTATGTTTTCATTTCTACACGTGAGTCAAGCGTTCAAATCTTGTGCTGATGAATGCTATTCATTCTGCCTTACGTGTAGGTATTTGGGCTATGTAAAAATGAATATTGTATGGTCTCTATAGAGTGTACTTAAGTCGTGGATTCAAATTCGAAGAAGTGGAAGAGAACGTTTTTAAGATAGATAGTAATTAATAAACATAGATAAAACGATAAGAGAAGAAAGTGACGTCATATACGGTGTGGGCCCTGTTTTTGTTTAATAAATTTGTTGAAAATATTGTGATATTATAAAGATTTATTAATTTTTAAACATACGCGGTTAACATTTAAATATGATTTCTTTCGTTGACTATACTGAAATGCCTTAAATGTTAAATGAGTCGAGGATTCAAATTTAAAGATTAAGTGGAAGAGATTCAAGAAATTAATAAACCTAGAAAAAACGACACGGGACGGAAGTGACGTCTTATACGGTGTGGGTCCTGTTTTTTTATAATAATTAATTTTGTTGAAAATAAATGAATAATTGTCATGTGACCATAAGAATTGCAATAACCAGTAATAAAACATTATAACCTATAGGTATAATATTACATTCACTTTGCATTTTCCAAAAAATACGATCGTCGCGTCGCCAAACGGGAACTTTAAAGGACAAGGCGAAACGTTATAGTGGCACGCCGCGATCGGTGTAGCATAAACGCTCCAATTAAGGGGCAATTTAGTGGCGCAGGGAACTTTCTTGGAAAAACACTTTATAGTTCCAAAGAATCGTGGATCATGTAGTTCCAAAAAAGTTATTGTTTCCATAAAGTCGCCTCTGGGTAGTTACAATAGTCACTTTATCAAGCCGAAGATTTTAAAGTTCCAAACGGGTAGGGTTGGCCTAATATATTATTGTTCCCGGTACTTTGTGGAAGCATATGGAACCATAAAGTATTTTTTGGATTAAACGGCCATATTTTTTTCATGACTTTTCAGACGAACAGCCAAATGGCTCAAACATTTTACGTTTTCAAGCTAAATATACCTAAACTAAAGCTTTTTTCTTTAGTTATTTTGTTATTTTTGACGGTGGACTAATGTTTTAAAGTTTCACGCCAGTTTCAAGAAATTTTTTTTTTTTTTAAATTATTACATGAGTTTTTATTTCAAATAATATAATAATTTGAAATGTTTTGAGAGGCGCTCGAAAATGTTGTCATATAAACCCAATATTTTATTCAGTAAAGTCGATTTCGTTTTAAAATTTACATACCAAAGGCGTTAAAATCGCATGGTAAATAACAAAATAATAATAATGGCTTCCATAATTACTTTCCATCATGACATTTATTTTAGGAAGTGTGAAATTACATGAAGAGGTCGCTGCGAATAAAGTTTAATAGTTTAAAGAAAGGTCTACCTGTCGGAGGAAAACACTAGGCTGCCACGAACCCGCGACTAGGCAGCTTCGTAACAGATAAGTCGCATTCACCAGTAGGCCACTTTATAGTAACACATCGTAGTAACTCTTTTAGTGGCAACAACTACCCAAGACACTACCCGGCTACTCAAAATCTTTCCCCATTTTGGTCGCAGTTACTTAACAGCTACGAATATACAACGTAGCCGCCGATGGTCACCGCCCCCTTTGTAGTGGCTTTGATAGTAGCAGTTACGTATCTGCCACCATAAATGCTAGTTGGGCGGTAGTGGCGGGAATTTAGACGGCTTCAGTTCCTGTTCCTCTTGAGTTTTCCGGACGTGGGCATGTGCACTCTCTTAACATAACATCCTGCTTACCACATCTAGTGCAAAAAATACGCTCCCTTTCGCGATATTCCGTGCGAAAATGACCTTCTTTGCCACATCGCCAGCATATACGATTTCTGTCGTATACTGTTGTATATTAAGTGGCTTCACTTGTCGGTTTGGGGTTCAATTTTGCTTTGACAGCAAGATTCTTCTGCCTGTCCCACTAGGTCTTTAACCGACTTGGCATCGGCGCGTTGTATTTATTGACGATATTCTGGCCGTAGGTTTTTATAAAGGGTGTACAACTCTTCCTCTGAACTGTATTTTCCATGTCGTCGTTCCTTGGGTCGCTGTTTTCTTTAAGAGATTTCTTCGAGTAGGTCCTCGGTATACCTACTGGAAAAATGAGTTAGAATCTATAAATAGATCACTGGGCGTTAATGGGTCAAAATCCTCTTCTAATAGTTGAGTAAGTTTTCCTCTTCGAAATCATATTTTAAGTTCTTATAAAAGTGCATTCCACTTTCTAACCTGGTCACAGACCTTTCTATCCTCTTGTGGTGTACCTAAAATTGACGCTTCCCATAGTCTTCGGTGACGTAATTTCGCACTCGTAAGCGTAATTATTTTACTGTGCCGGTTGTTTTCAAACCAAAACCCTTACAAACATCCACTAAACCCTCCTTACGCAGGCTTAGTGCTTTTTTTTACCCCTGTGCCAGCTGTACCTTCTGTCGAAGAATTTCCAGCCTTTGCCTGAGGTTTTTGTTTTGGTTATTTTAAAACGTAATAATTAAACCACCTAACTGATTCTCACGGGATTTTTGCAGGTTATGTTTTCTATGAAAATTTCAGGTTAGGTTACAGAAATTTTCAGGAATACCCGGGTCCTAGTGCTCGGGCGCCAAATTTGTGTGATACCTGGGCTGGTTATGACACAAACTTAAAAACAATTAGATCTTTTAGTAATAAAAATAAAGAAACGGTTTAGATCCCAATTAAATTTGCAAAATTGGCAAAATGTTCTCATGTGTCCATATGATGAGGTTAATACACAGTGGAAAAGTTTCATTAATTTTGTTTTACCGATCTTCAATCAGTGTTTTCCTGAAAGGCGTGTTAAACTTAATTCTATAGTTAAATATATCTATGAAGATCCCATAGTAAAAAAATATAAAAAGGAACTAGATACTTTATTAATAGTAAGTAAATGTGACGTGAGATATAAACAAGTATATAATTTAAAAAAAACCCAATACAACAACGCACTTAAAAAAGCCAGAAAAAGTTTCTATAGACATAAAATAAATTCTTCGACCAATAAAAGTAAAACTACATGGTCAATAGTAAAGGAATTAAGGAGTGGTAATAATTGTGATTATAATTTAAATTTTGAAGATCCATTAAACACAGCAAATGATTTTAATAATTTTATGTTAAATAATATTACGAATATTGTGTCCAATATGCCAAGCTTTAATTTGTGTTGTAAATTCCCATTTAATAATAAGTCTATGTTTTTGGAACCTGTAACATATACAAAAGTTTTTAATATAATAAAAGATAGTAAACCCAAAATGAGTAGTGGTTACGACAACATTCCAGGCGCAATCATAAAATATTGCAATATTGAACTGTGTCGTCCACGAAGTTTTTTGGTCAATAACTCCCTAACACATGGAATATTCCCTGAAGGATTAAAACACGCAATAGTACATCCAATTTTTAAAAAGGGTGACCCCAATTTAATAGAAAATTATCGCCCAATAAGTCTTTTATCGTCATTTTCAAAAGTATTTAAAAAGGCAATTTGTAGCAGAATTGTTTCATTTTTTAATAAGTTTCATCTATAGTCAACATGGATATTTGAAGGGTAGGTGTGGACACTGCAGTGTTTTCCTATGTGCAGGACGTGCTTGACAGTTTGGAAAATCGGGATGTTGTAGTGGGTATGTTTTTGGACCTAACAAAGGCTTTTGACTGTCTTAATTATGATATCCTGTTTGAAAAGCTGTACAGGTATGGTGTACGAGGAATAGAACTAAGGTGGATACAGTCTTATCTTTCAAACAGAACTCAAAGAGTCGAGATTTTTAATGATTTTAATAGATACCTGTCAGAAACCAGTACACTGACTGTAGGAATACCACAGGGGAGCGTAATTGGGCCGCTATTATTTATAGTTTTCATAAATGATTTTAATCTAATCAATCTAGCTTTTTAACTTCCTTTGCAGATGACGCAAATTTAATAATTAAATCTAATAACATCGAAAATATTGTTGTAAATGTGTCCAATATATTTAATTTAGTTAAAAAATATATGGTACAAAATAAATGAATCCTAAATAATGATAAAACCAGTATTATTTTATTTAAAACAAATACTAAATTAACGGCTCAGCCAGTGGTAATCAATGACATAACGCTGGAGTACTCCAAAAACAATACATTTTTAGGTTTATATATAGATGAACATCTAAACTGGTGTTCTCATATACAGACTGCATAGAATCAAGTAAGTAAGGCTGGAGACAAGGATGATAAATTATATTCTGATCAGAGAAAAAGAAACAAACTTTAATTGGGCGTGGTTTAAACCAAGCCATTCGTAATTACGAACCATAGTTGCCAGGTTGTTTTAAATCAGAAGAGAACGATTATAATTATTTAATAAATAGTTCAATTTTATTTGTTTGAAACTTTAAAAATAACAAAAAAATTTATAATATTAAAAAATAAGAAAAACAACCCTTTTAGGAAACAATAATAGCATATGGCAACAGCGTGGCATGCAGCCAGATACAAGGGCATGCGGTTTGATCTACTGTGTTTGTTCAGTAGCTCCGACGCTGTCGTAGGGAAATGTGTATAGTTTTTAAGAAATACATTTTCGCCATTAACTAGAATTTAATGGATTTTAAACAATACTTAGTTTTTATTTGCAGAAATGCATTCAAACAAAACAAACGAATTCGATAAAAATAAAACCTATAAATTCTCAAACAAAAATAATTCTAAAATAACGAAAATATCTTTTTTTCTAAATTAAATGTTCAAATAGACCACCAGCAGCAGTTAAACAATACCCTAGCCTATCATAAAAATTCCTGCGCACGTTAAACAGCATTTCAGGACTAATATTTCCCAATGTATTAAAGATTTGCACCCTTAATTCATCGATATTATTAGCCCTGAGCTCTTGAAATCCATAAATTTTTGACTTGACGTATCCCCACAAGAAAAAATCACACGGAGTCAAATCCGGTGATCTTGGAGGCCAAAGAATATCTCCATGACGACCTATCACGTGATTTGGAAAGTTATCATTTAAATACTCTCTGACAACCAAAGTATCATGTGCAGGCCACCCGTCTTGCTGAAACCATATGGTTTCAAACGGAATTGGCAAATTTTGAAGTGCCGGAACAATTTGATTTTGCAGTAGCTCTAGATACTTTTGCCCATTAAGATTATCATCAATAATAAATGGCCAAATGATATGGTCTCCAAGAATTCCAGTCCAAACATTTAATTTCAGGGGGCGCTGTGTTCGGGCATCATACACCTTGCGGGGATTTCCCCCTCTTGCCCACCAGCGGATGTTTTGGGAATTATGACGACCATGTAATGAATAACTCGACTCATCCGTAAAAAGGATGTTTGGGATGAAATTATCATCCTCGTTCGCCTTGTTCATTACATATTCGCAAAATTCCATGCGGCGAGCTGAATCGCCCAGGTGTTGCTCGGTACCCCTCTTCAATTTATAGGAATGATACCCAGGCTTGCGTAAAATCTTGGAAACCGTATCCTTGGAAATATCAAACTGAGCAGCAAGTGTTCTGGTAGATTGTGTAGGGTCTTGCTCTACACTTGCACAAATCAAAATGTCCCTTGCTTCTCTATCGTCATTCCGCCTTGGCTGCCGTTGTGTCTTATGCCTCTGCGAAAGGCACCCATGCATTCGAATATTGTCCTCTGGATTGTAGCTACACTGGGTAAAGGCCTATTTTGAAACATATTTTGAAATAAAGTTTGTATTTGGCGATACGATCTACCAGTGTGATGCCATACCATAATTTGGTATTTTTCATCACGGGTAAAAACCATTTTATTTGAGAATATACTTTTTTAAACAATACAAGTTTTTAAAACCACCCTTTATGATTATATTTGTGAAATGGAACCATATGCTTTAAGTGATTTTACTATGTAAATTTTTCGGCCATGATATCCAACTTTTGTTTGCATTCTTTGACTAGTTTTTATTTACTGTTTGTCTGTTTACTGTAACTTTTAAACATTATTTTTGAAATAAACTATTATTATTATTATTATTATTATTATTATTAAGTATTCTACCAAGGTCCCTCTCAGGTTGACTCTCCAGAATGCAACCTCGGGTTGCTTTTATTCAGTGGAGATAGTAGGGTTTATGAGAATCAGTCAGGGTTAGTGGTTTTGTTTAAAATGCAAGAACAACTTAAACTTGTTTATTCACCAAGGTAAAAATATGTACAAAATTATAAAACAATTATATATACAGTATCTACAAAAGTATGGTAGATTCTGTCATAGTCTTTGATCAGTTCAGGCTAATGTTCCAGGGATTTTCACAGGCACGGGCAGGGTTTTCTGTCCTACAGAGAGACAGAGCAGATTTTCCATTGGGCTCTAGGGGAAAATATATATTGTTAGGTTATGTTCATGCATACAGGATTTAAAGTTTAATTAACTCTGTTATTAAAGTCTAATGTTATACGGCATATAGCCATGGCATATTAGAAACAGGTCAACTAACTGATAATATCCCACTGAGATTACTCTGTGATTTAGTGTTGGTTTTCGGGTTCACAATTGGAGTTGAGCCACCAGACGAGTGATTGTCCATTGAAAAATGCAGAGGTTTTATATTCGAAATTCTGGTGACAGGATTGATGAAAAACAATTAGAGCCGTGTGAAATGGCATCTGTCACACGAGCCATGTGCAACAGTTTTTGACAACTGTTAAAGTGCCATCTGTTAGATTTCAGTCTAACTGCAGGTTTCTGGTATTTTAACTCACTGCGCTATCGGCGGACCCTAAAATTAATTAATTAATTAAATTAATATTACATATTTGAACTCAAATTTGCATTTTAAGATTAAATTTGTTAAACTTTAATAACGATTGTAAAAATTATTTTCCATTATAAACACACCCTGCCTCACTCAAAATTAATAAATTTAAATTTCAAAACAAACTTCCCAAGCTGGGTATTAAATAAATACTAAAAGGGTTTTAATAAATATTTTTTAATAAAAAGTCGTATTAATAAGACTTTTTATTAAATACCTAGCTTGCTATGTTTATTTTGCTATTTAAAATTGATTTATTAATTGAGAATGAGTATATAAGTAAGTAATATAAGTATAAGACTTATTTTTACCATCTTTCAGTTCTCATAGGTATCCTGCAACTGCACAGTATTTGTTTGGTGGACCCAAATTTTCACCCCGGCTGGTAAATTACCAGTGGTAATCTCTCTTAGGTCGTGTATGACAGTTCGATGGTTAAGACCCTTCCCGGAATTTAGTCACCAGGCCGGGACATACGCCCTATTTAGGCTAGTGGAGTGCGGGACAAGGAGAGAAAACTATTCTTGCTGGTCTCGTAGTACTTCCTGTTCATCTGTTTTCAAGTCTGCTAAAAATCGGAAACTGCAGTATGCAAATTAGGGTGGCTGAGCAAAATACAAAAAAAAAGCAAAGCAATTATTCTGCTATCTAATGTTTACAAATCTAGTAGAGTTTGGTTATTAGGCTTTTTTTTTACTGCGTTCGGGTTATATGATTAATGTGTTAGTTTATTCTGTGAGTCTAGTGTTTATTATCGGTTTCGTTTGGGATTGCATTACGCATTTTTTGTTGACAGATTTATTGCCCTACGCCGTGTGCCTTTCTTACGTTTCAAAGATATCTGCTGTTTTTAAATTGCAGATTTTGTATTCTTAAGGTAACTTATCAATTTTTTTGCAGATTACCACCTCCCCTCTTGTTTGACCTCCCTTGCTTGTCCAGTGAAAAGCGTCCAATGACAAGTGGCACTTAACTCATTCATATCACTTAACACTTCACTCCTCAATGGCCGTTACACCATTTTAGTTTGCACTCTATGAAAATTGTTTGTTTCACTATAATTAGTTTGAACTTTTTAAAAAAAAATATTGTTGGTTTTAATCTTTAAACTTTTACGTTTTAAGAGCTTTTACTATCGCGTCGTGCCTTCTCAAGTGCTGGAACCTGACCAAAAATTATTAAAACTGTAAATTTTCAAAATAAACATAATATTACTTATTAACTTACTCTTATTATGGATTTCATATGTAAAAATAAACATAGCGATATTTTAATTAATGTTTTAATTTTTTTATAATATCTCAGGCAATTTTTACTGGCGTCGCCAATATCGTGGTTTTGTACCTGGTCTAAATTTATTTTGTATCCAGTTTTATACGTATAAGTAAATTTTAGTTTATAAGAACAATGAATGGTAAATTATGTTACGAAATTTACAACAACATAATTTTTAAACATTTTATTAATTTTAAGTTTATATAATTATTTATTTCTATTACTTTGCTATTTAAAATTTGTATTAGTTTGCAGTGGAACAGGGGTGTAGTTTTTATTAAAAAATATTAAACAGACCGTTTAATAGATACCCATTTGTAAAGTTTATTTTTCAAATTTAAAAGTTTAAAAATTTAGGGTGGGGCAGTGGGGCACCCCAAATTTATTTTATTCTTAATTGGGGCAACATGTATAATAGAAACTATATTATTAAGATACTCATATTGACATGTTTATTTTGCTATTTAAATTTATTTAAGTTTTGGTTTATTATTATAACAATATATTCTTATAATAAAAAAAACAAAACTTAAAAAATTTACCTATAGGTATAGTATTATTATTTTAAAAATAATATTTTTATAACATGATTTAATCAAGTATTAAATCCTACATGGGTAATAATATAATTACTACTAAAGAATTAAATCTCAAAAAGAGTTTAACTATGTTTATCATTCAAGACATAAATCTTTTAGGTATTAAATCTCCGTAAAGAGCGAAAGTGTTTTGCTACTGCAGGTATTAATTAATAGTTTAACTTATTTAGAGAGTAATACTTCGTAGATCGAAATAGGTTTTAATCATGAGCGAGTTATTCGAGCTCGGTGATTTAATCCTAGTCCCTGATTAAGAATTAGGAAGAGTGTTCTGTATTATTTTGAAAATTTTAATTTAGCATCTTTCGGCATTTAATTTTTTAAAAGTGATCCTATATGCCCCCATTACATTAAAAGATTTATATAATTTTTGTTTTAAATTTAAGGGTTAATTTTTTGTTGCATAACAACATTTAGTTGTAATGTACATTTTAAAATAAAGTGTAAATGGAACCTTTTTGTTTACAATTATAAAATTAACTAACCTTAAACAGTTCATCTATTATGGAATCTATATTATTTATTTATTTGTCGAATATAACACTGTATCCAGTGGCGGCTGGTGACATATTAAATTGGAGGGGCAGAAATTTATATACATGCAAAAATTGGATAATAAACATGTGAGACCCATATTTAAATTAACACAAGTATTTATATAATCCACGGTATTTTTAAAATAACAGAAAGCAATAACACGGACCACGACACGACGAACGGCGAGATTTTTGACTAACTGACCTTCCTCAGAACAAAGTAAGCTGAATACATCGGCTAAATGTAAATTACAATATAAGTACCCCCAGTCTAAAAAATCCTTGTATAAAAATTGTTGATATTAATTTAGAAATGAACGAGGACGAACTAATAAAAAACCTTAAAATTCACAATGACTTTCTAAACAGTGACAGTACTTTCATAAAAGTTATGAAAGATGAAAACAAATTTTTTTAAACTGGTCAATTTGTCGTGTATTTGAATTAATTTCTCTTTATCGTTGCTATCACTGTGGCGGATTCAATCACAATGCTGATAAATGGTCTTCCAAAAATGTAAAAAAATGTTTAAAGTGTACCCAAGATGGACATATTCAGGCAGATTGTCAAAGTAAAAAGTTTATATGTGTAAACTGCACTGAAATAAATAAAAATACAAATAGCCAACTTGATGTTAATCATTACAGTAATATATGTTCAATTATACAAAAAAAATTGGAAAATGAAAAGCAAAAATAAACTATTCAACTATATAGCAACCAATTACTAGCCCAGAGAACAAAGAAGAAAATAAATTAAGAATTTTACACTTAAATATTCAGTGCCTGTGAAATAAAATAGAAGAAATCGAACTGTATCTTTTGGAAAACAACATAGACATAGTTTGTTTTAGTGAACACTGGTTTGAAGACTATCAGGCTGGAACTATAAAAATAGATGGATATTCGCTTGTGTCATAATATTCTAGAGTAGTTATTAAAAGGGGTGAGGTTAATTAAATAAATTTCTTGTTGAAAACACTTTTTAAGAAAGCAACTTTATTTTGAAATGGTGTTTACAGCTTGAGAACGGAAATCTTATTATTTTAATATTACAATGCAAGGTGTATATATATATATATATATATATATATATATATATATACATATTCCTCCATCCTTAGAAGGCAACTTCGGGAGTGAACAGGACTGAAGGGGTCGCAATTTCTTTTCTTTTGGGCGATGGCCTCTGGAATCCTTTTCTTCTTTTCTTGTATTGTAGAAATCCATAGGCTATTCCAATTGGGATGACCAAAATTAATAGAACCATCCAAAGAATCCAATTAGTTGTAGTATTTTGATTGATTTCATCGATTTTTATGGGATTCAGGGAATTTATACTTTTCTGAATGTGGTAAAGTTCAGATAATGGAACGTGTTGTATTTGAATTTTTCCAAGCTTCTTAATGTCTGTGTTTTCTTGAATTTTGAATGTTGGCAACAAGATGGGGTGTGTTTGGAATGCTGATTGTTTGTTACCATATTTTCGATTGTTAACTTCAATGGTGCAGTTCTTTGGGATTTTTATTAAATTTCTTCCTTGGATTATCTGGAACTCTTGATTTTTACAGTACGTTGTTAAACGAAGTTGTTTTGCTGTTATAACTAAGAGATGATCGTCGTTTAGTTGTTCGATCGAAACATCAGGTTGTTCAATTTTGGTGAATCTGCAGTTCTTCGGGTTTCCGACAAGGAGAGTTGCAACACAATCTTCTTCGGCGGTGCTTCTAAGATCTTCTTGAGGACAAATATAAAAGGTTTTTGTCTTTTGACAAACATGTTCCATGTATTGGAAGGATGACGTAGCAAGAGCCATATAAGGTTTAGAAGGAATAAGGATTGAATTATTTTTGGTTGGAATTGGATATAAATGGAAATAATCGTAAAGTTCACCATTTGTAATAGAAAATTCCAAAACAAATATTAAGGTATCTTTAGAAAAATAACAATTTGTTTTAATTACAGAATACCAATCATAGAAATCTAGGTCAAGCAGTTCTTCACCTGAATGAAGTTCTTTAAGTTCTTGTAAAATTTGTTTTAAATCATTAATTTTGAGTATATCAGGGTGAGCTGTACCAAGACGGGCAAAAGTAATTGCATTTTCTATTTTATTTAAAAGGTTTAATATTAAATTTATATTTATAAACAATTGATTAACAACTCTTAAATATGATAAGTCTCTATGAGAATCTGACTGTTTCATTAAAGTAACTTTATATTTATTTATAAAATCTGTTATCTACGAAGGCGTAGAAGGGACAATTACACAAAGTTTATTTTTAATATTTAATTCCGAGTTAGGTAACACAGAATTAATTCCTTCCTATTTAATTCCGTGTTAGCTAACACAGAATTAATTCCTTCCATTTAATTCTGCGTTAGGTAACACAGAATTAATTCCCTCCCCTTTAATTTCGTGTTAGCTAACACAGAATTAATTCCCTCCTATCCAAGGGTTCCTTACTTAACGCCATTAGTAGGTAAAACTTTATGTATTACGTAAAATGAAGTACGGTGTATAGTATTATAAGTGGGTTTAAGTATCACTTTTATAAAACAAGTGCACTGTGATTATTGTGGATAACGACGGAACCAGCAAACAGGTAGGTATTTCCTTCAAATTATCCTAACACGTCCGCAACCATCTATCTATACATCCCTCATCAGCGTTGCTAGTGCCAGTGCTTTGTACTGACATCAGTACTTTTCAAGGTATGTCAGTATGTCAGTGCTACTTTCAAAATTTCATTACGTTTTGCTAAAGTTCCTTCCCAACCAAAAAAAATTAAAAAACAAATCACCAATAATTTGACAAAAATATACATTAATTAAGAAAAAAACTACTTTTTATAATACATTTTTAAATCCCAAACTAAAAAATTTCACCGCGGTGGTAGGTATAACATTGTAAAAATAAACGTAAAGTAAAATAATCTTGTCCATTGGTGGATACAGGTTTATTTATACACTGCGTCGTGTTTTTCCAGGTACATGGTAAGCATACTTTAAAGACAATTTTTTTTATATAAAATACAATATTATTTAATTTGCTATTGACGTGTAAAAATCTAGCCGTTAAAGTATACCACTAACAGATTTTGACTAAGCCAAATAAAAATATTGACCTTATCAGTAAAATTAGTACGTTTTTTTCTTAAAATCAGTGCAGAATTTTTTCGTGGTCTGGCAACGCTGTCCCTCATCCAAACGAGACGGTACTTCCCCAAGCGTCTCAATCATTCCGTATGCGTAGTTTTTGTTGTCTTTAGAATTCTTAGTGTGACAATATTTTGTCGTTTGCAAAACAGGGTTGCATGTGTTTCTACAACCTCCGAATTACAAAAATATGGAACGTCAACTAGAAGAATATCTACTGGAACGTGGCGCCGTAACTGAAAGCATGGTGGAGGAAATGAAGAAGCAAAAGGTGAGTAAAGTAGCGAAGTAGTTAAGTAGTAGGAAAGTGTATAATGCATGATTGTTGCGTAAAAGATTAAAAAAATAAACGAGACAACCCCTAGTGAGTTACCTTGCTTATTTTCTGACGGAGTGGACTCTAATTCTGGTTCTTCATAAATTGCCTTTGAAATAAGGAGCACCACCACACAATTTTTTCTTGCCGGTCGTGAATTGTCTCTATCAGGCGTTATTGCCACCAGGGGCGTAATTATCGCGAAAAATCATAAATTAAACAAATTAATCATTGAATTAAGGCAACCCACATTGCACATAAATCTAAATATATATTTAATAAAATTAAACTAAAAAAAATTAATATTAAATTAATATAGTGTTGAAGAAAACCCAACATTTTCCGCCAACCTTAAAAAATATATATTTTTTTAAACGAAACAAAAATAAAGTGAAATTAAATTAAATTAATAGAGGGGTAGAGGACAGAGTTTGACAACTGCCCTTTTAAAGACTCCATGCGCCGTTCTCACCGAAGCTACCCGTGTCACCCCATCTGCACCAGGGAAAACTTCTGCAATACGGCCGAGTTGCCAGTTAGCGGGGGGAGTTAAATTAGACTTAATCACAACCAAGGTACCTGGTATTATGGGAGTACTTGGATCGGTCAATTTCCCCTTTTGTTGTAAATTGTGTAGATATTCTATATTCCACCTAGACCAAAAGTCTTGGTGTAATCTCTGCAAAAATTGCCAACGCGAGAGTCTATTAATTTTAAGGGAAGATAAATCGGGATCAGGAAGTGCAGAAATGGGTTCAAGGGTTAGAAAGTGACCGGGGGTAAGTGCATTTAGATCATTTGGATCAGAACTCAAAGGGGTTAATGGACGCGAATTTAAAAGAGATTCAATTTGAACCAACACAGTATATAATTCTTCGAATGTTAAGATTTGTTCACCGATCACTCTGGCTAAATGGGTTTTAACAGACTTTATGCCAGCTTCAAAAATTCCTCCGAAATGAGGAGCCGCGGGTGGATTAAAACACCACTCAATGGCCTCTTCCCCGCAAGTTTCGCGCATAATTTGATGCAAATATTTACTGGCACCTACGAAATTGGTACTGTTGTCTGTGCAAATCTTGGAACATCGACCACGGCGGGAAATAAATCGTCGAAATGCAGCGAGGAAAGCTTCAGTAGAGAGGTCAGATGCAAGCTCCAAATGTAAGGCCTTCGTGGCCAAACAAACAAAAAGACACAGATAGGCCTTAGTAGTCTTTGCACCTCGATGCTTTGACATGAGAATAAAAAAAGGTCCACCAAAATCAATCCCAACATGGGAAAATGGTTTTAATTGAGAAATTCTACTAGCAGGCAAATTCCCCATGGGAGGTTGATAAGGCTTTTGATTGAGTTTTCAACATTTTTTACAGCGACCCACAATAGATTTGATAGCTCGCTTGGGGAATAAAATCCAGAATCTTTGGGTTAGTAAATGTTGGAGTGTTTGAGCACCAGGGTGAAAGTGTTTATTATGATATTCTTCAATTATAAGAGCGGTAAGTCTACTTTGCTGAGGTAACAACGCGGGAAATTTTTGATCATAGGATAGTTGCGAGTTTTTAAGACGACCGCCGACCCTGAGAATACCTAATTCATCAATAAATGGGGATAGTTTTCGAAGGGGTTTTGATACGCGTTTATGTTTTACATATCTATCTAGATCTTCTGCGAAAGATATTTGCTGAACATGCTTAACAAGAATCATGAGAGAGTTGTCTAGATCAGAAGTTTCGAACGACGACTTTCGAGAATGAGGATGTTTCAAATTATAAACAAAACGAAGGGCGTATCCAATAATTCTTTTAATTTTACCTAATGAGGAACACTTGGTTAGGAGAGTATCCAAACAATGAGGGTCATCAAAAGCTGCTAAGACAATTCTCTTTCTTCGAGATGCGTTTCATTAAAAGTTACACTGCAAGTAGGCCAGGAAGAATCTGGAAGTTTTAGAAATTGAGCTCCTGTCCACCAGAGAGGGTGATTTATTAATTCCGAAGGTAGCAATCCGCGCGATGCGCAATCTGCGGGATTTTCCTGTGTAGGCACATGGCGCCACATAGAAGGAGATGTTTTGTCCTGAACAGCAGAAACCCGATTGCTTACAAAAGTTTTCCATTTATGTGGAGACGATTTTATCCAGGCAAGAGTGATAGTTGAATCTGACCAAGCATAAATGTTGTTACAGTTTATTTTACCTTTATAAGTCTCTACTACAAATGAAATTAAATCAGCCAATAAAACTGAAGCGCACAACTCCAATCGAGGTATAGAAATCCTTTTGAGAGGGGACACTTTGGACTTAGCACATACAAGAAAGGGATTTTTATTTTCATTAACAAAATAAACAATGGCTGCGTAACCTTTCTCAGATGCGTCACAGAAACCATGAACGTCACATGAATTAGATGAGAAAAGAAAAATATGTCGAGGTACGTATAATTTTGAAAGCTCAGGAAGTTCTAACTTATACCTATTCCAACGTAATAATACATCTTTAGGTGGTGAGTCATCCCAATCTAATCCCAAAGACCAAAGTTGTTGAATCAAAACTTTAGCAGAGAATGTCAATGGAGCTAGGAAGCCTAACGGGTCAAATATACTTGCCAACTCAGAGAGGATGGAACGCTTCGTGGAACTTTCAGAAAAAACTTTTACATTATAAGAGAATGAGTCCGAAGAAGGATGCCATTGCAAACCCAATATTTTTGTGCACGAGCCTGGTTCCATATTAAAAGAAAAAACCTGACTATTTAAATAATCTGGAGGTAAATGAGACAGCAACTTTTCATGGTTACTAGCCCACTTTCGTAATTCAAATCCAGCAGAGTTTAAAAGAGTAATAAGTTGGTGTTGCAATGTCAACGCTTCCTCCAATGAGTTACAACTAGTTACAATACAATACAACATAGACATCAGAGAGTAGAGTTTGAGAAGCTAAAGGAAATTCAGATTTACTATCTATGGCCAATTGTTTTATAGTTCTAAGTGCTAAAAATGGAGCTGATGAAACTCCATACGTCACCGTATTAAGTCGATAATCCTTTACAGGATCATCAGGGGAAAATCGCCATAAAATTCTTTTTAATAATAATAATAATAATAATAAGCTTTATTTATGTTATATACAAAGTAGTATTTACACAGGTCAAAAACAGGTCAGAAATATAATTACATATTTACAAAATAGATTTGCAAACTTAATAAAAATTAGTAGAGTAGAACTGGAATAGAAACCGATAAAACTTATAACTAGGTGATATTAAAATTAAAATTTAAAAATTCATCAATTGAATAAAAGAAATTTTGAATTAAAATTTCCTTAATTATATTTTTAAAATTTTTGGCCGGATAATTCCTTATATTAAGTGGAAGATTGTTAAAAAACTTAATTCCCAAGAAGTTTGTTCCTGTTTGACTTTTTTTCAGTCTATAATATGGCAGTGCTAAATTATTTTGAAACGAAGTGTGTTCTGGGTTAACAAGTATCTGACGATACATTTGCTTAATATCAGCAGAAAAAACAAATGCATAAAAACGAAAATTTAAAAGAATCGTGACAATATCCTTTTGTAATTTCTCTCCTATTAAAAGAGAATCATTGAGTGAGGGCTTACCAGGGAGTTTAGCGGACGCATCAAATACAACTCTTAACTTTGTGGTTGTACTCTCTGGTTTAATTACACAGTGATGGGGAATGTAGTAGCTATTTTCAAGAGAAGGTTTGTCTATAATATACATATGACCACTTTTTAGGTATTCCATCATAAAATCAGAGTAGTTTTGATGTAACACTGGGTCGCGAAGGAGTTTACGTTCTAAAAAGAAAAATCTACGAAGTGCCAAACTACGTGTATCTCCAAAATCTGGAATGTTATTTTGGAAAGGAAGTAAAACGACAAATCTTCCTTGGGAGTTACGAGTAGTTGTTTACATAAAAATTCTCTCACACTGCTCTTCTTTAGGGGAGATTTTAGGTGAAGCTGGAAGTTCTTCAATTTCCCAAAATCTTTTAATTGTTGTATCTAATGCCGAATCAAGCTGACAAAAAAACGACTTAATATTAAGAGATGAATTGGTCAACTAAAGTTATTTTATTCAAGCGAATATTGCGTTGTGAATTGTCTTGGGATTTTACCAAAGTTAAAGGTTTAGTTTGTGAGTCTGTCTCACACAGTTTAAAATGAATTGTTTTAATCAAAAGATAATCTTGTTCAAACTGAGCACGAACTAATTCTTCAGTATTCAAATTAGAATCTTCTATTGTCGCCAAAAGAGTAATCAAAGCGGCATGATTTTTCTTAAATTCATTATAAATTTCTGTGAGACGTTGATAAGAAATGCGGAAGTTAACAAAATTATCTTCATCTGTCTCGGCGCCTTCAGCGATTGTTTTTAATTCAGCGAGTTCACATATATTAATTGCTCTAAGAGCATTGTATTGTTTTACCTTGTTTGCGTTGGTAGTCATTTTTATATATACCTACCAATGCACTTATATTTAGAATAACAAATTTAAAAAATATTTAAATTATTTAAAGCGACTAAAAGTAAACACCATGTATAGATGTAAGATAAAATAATAAAATTAAACAATTTAAAAACAATAGATTTCCAAATATAAATGCACTGCATTAATTTAAAGAAAATTGTTATTATTAAATTGACAACAAAGTGAGACAAGGTGAGAAATAGCGCAAAAGTGAGAAATTAAACAATTGTAGTAACCAAAGAGAGAGCGCGTGCACGAAAAAAAGCGAAATACCGGCAAAAACTTTGGGTAACAAGAACGAAACGTAAAAACGCAATAAAACTTTCGTTTTAAATTAAATTTTATACGTTAATTATGAGTACAAAATTAGTATAATATATCAATAATCAATTATGGGTTTATCTGCCTTAATTCAACAGCAATTTACAAAACAATCCGGCTCAAAGGACCAAAAAATGTTGCGTGAAAGATTAAAAAAATAAACGAGACAACCCCTAGTGACTTACCTTGCTTATTTTCTGACGGAGTGGACTGTAACTCTGGTTCTTCATAAATTGCCTTTGAAATAAGGAGCACCACCACACAATTTTCTTGCCGGTCGAGAAGCGTCGAATGTTTAAGTATGCGCGTCGGTGATTCTTGCACGTGTGTGTACGCAATTGTCTCATCAGGCGTTATTGCCACCAGGGGCGTAATTATTGCGAAAAATCATAAATTAAACAAATTAACCATTGAATTAAGGCAACCCACATTGCACATAAATCTAAATATACATTTAATAAAATTAAACTAAAAAAAATTAATATTAAATTAATATAGTGTTGAAGAAAACCCAACAATGATAGTAACTCGAAACAATAAAATATGGATGATAGTAATATTTGTTCATATCCACGAGAAACTTTCTATAGGTTAATATACACTATAAACACCTATAGGTGTTTCATAATTTGTTTATTTTTATATATTGCGAGTATTCGTTTTGAAAATGTCGAAATATTCAATTCTAGTTTGTGTTAAATTAAATAATCGTCTTAAACTTAAAGCGAATCACGTCATTCGCGTTAAGTTTGTGACGTACCTACGTAGGATTACGTCGACGACAAAGTTTTTTGGTCGCGGTCTCTAGGCTTTATAAGAACAAAGTGACTAGAAGTACACCGGGAGTACGGCCATTAAACGTACACCGGGTGGAAAAAAATCCTTATTTAGCATATTTCGGCCATTTCAAGCGCGCGAAACGCACGAATTACAAAACGCAAGAAATTATGAGGCGCCGTTCAGGACATAATTAATTTTTCTGATATATATATTTTATTTGCAAATATTTATATAATTTGTATTTATTTATAAAAATTTTCCATATATATATATATAATTTTTATAAAATATTTTTATTTTTTTTATATAAATATATAAAAGTTTTTATTAATATTCAAAAATTTCTATACCTCAAAAATTTTTCTATATCTCAAAAAATTTTCTATACCCCAAAAAATTTCTATACCTCAAAAAAGCGTTTGGCAAACTTGTGATAAAAACAGCTTTCATATTACGCCGCTAGATGGCAGCGCTGAAAGCCGCTTTGAGCAAGTTGCCAACTCAGTAGATTTTCTACTAGATCTGGTGGATAAACATAGCCGTCTGGTGGGAAAAAATAAAAAAATCCACCATGGTGGATTTAGTAGAAATTAGTTGTTTTTCAATGTAACGATTTTTTTAAATTTAATTGTCAAAGTGTAAGAATATTAATTTCAAAAACTAAAGTCACTAGATTTTTAGAGTCCCTATAAAGTTTAAACATGGATGCTTTTGACTTAATCTGATTATTTTTAAATATATAGTAATATTTATTATTATTTATAGAAGTAATATTTATTTTATTTTGTGTTGTTTCTTTTTTAAATAAATTGTGCTAATATAGTTTATCAAAATTTATAAACCCCCCCCCCGCTTTTCCCTATTTTTTGACACTATCTAATTTCTGGTGGTTTCTGGTGGATTTTATTTAGGCTTTTGGTAGAACTACTTCATTTCATGTTGGCAACACTCAGAGCAACTATTATCTTAGCGTTTCAAAATCAATCAAAAAAGTAATTTAAAAGTTATGGAGTTTTGTTCAATTGACGACTTTTTTAATGAATTGCTGATGTGTTTTGAATCAATTTCCCAAATGCTTTTAAACAACGACTTGGAAGTATTACGAATCAAACAATTGGAATTGGAGGATTATTACACACTGTTATTTATATTTCATAAAAATGTTAGAGATGATAACATATTAAAAGAAAATATAATATAAAGTCGGCCGCCCGAAATTGAATTTATCTCGTGAACAATTAGAAACACTACGAAATTGTAGTTTATGTTTTAAGCGCTGCCATCTAGCGGCGTAATATAAAAGATGTTTTTATCACAAAGTTTGCAAAACACTTTTTAGAGGTATAGAAATTTTTTGGGGTATAGAAAATTTTTTGAGATATAGTTAAATTTTTGAGGTATAGAAAATTTTGAATATTAATAAAAACTTTTATATATTTAAAAAAATAAAAATATTTTACAAAAATTATATATATATGGAAAAATTTTATAAATACATGCAAATTATATAAATATTTGCAAATAAAATATATACAGACTGTATAGAATCAAGTAAGGCTGGAGACAAGGATGACAAATTATATTCTGATCAGAGAAAAAGAAACAAACTTGAATTGGGCGTGGTTTAAACCAAACCATTCGTAATTACGAACCATAGTTGCCAGGTTGTTTTAAATCAGAAGAGAACGATTATAATTATTTAATAAATAGTTCAATTTTAATTGTTTGAAACTTTAAAAATAACAAAAAAATTAATAATATGTCAAAAATAATTTGATTTAGTTAATTTTCTTACTTTTAATATTAAAAAATAAGAAAAACAACCCTTTTAGGAAACAATAATAGCATATGGCAACAGCGCGGCATGCAGTTGATCTACTGGGTTTGTTCAGTAGTTCCGACGCTGTCGTAGGGAAATGTGTATAGTTTTTAAGAAATACATTTTCGCCATTAACTGGAATTTAATGGATTTTAAACAATACTTAGTTTTTATTTGCAGAAATGCATTAAAATAAAACAAACGAATTCGATAAAAATAAAACCTATAAATTCTCAATCCCTACCACAGTGGGCGGGGTTTGGCACTTGTTTTATTTAAGTGTATCTATTCGTCTTAATACACACTGTATATCAGAAAAATTAATTAGGTCCTGAACGGCGCCTCATAAGAAATATTTTATGAAATAAATAAATAATTGAAAGGTGTGGACGGGACAAAAAAAAGATTTATCTTGTCCCGTCCACCCCTGTCAATTATTGAAGTTATCTCTACTTTTATAAAATATTTCTTGCGATTTTTGTTATTTAATGTATAGCCTAATAATAGAAGAATATATTTGACAATTTTGATGCAAAAATATTATATAATAAATTACCTACAATTTTTTTTATAAAAACAGTTTTGTGATTTGTCCCGTCCATGGCCGATTTGTAAATTGTATAATATTAAATGGTCGCTCAATTTCGCGCTCAATGGGGCGGGGGGGGGCCCAATTGGGCGGGGTCGGTTGGGTTGGGTTGTTGAGTTTGGGTTGGTTTGGGTAATTCCCTTAATTAAATTTTAATCAATGTTTATACAAGTTGAAAGTTTGCTTAATAATTACATAATTATTATCAAGAGTTAACTAGCTGTTTACCAACTGTTATACAACTGGGCCTTAGTGTAACAATATAATCTCAACTAATAAATCCGAAATTTTACCATCAGCTGGTATGGAAAAACGCATGCGCACAAACCTGATGTACGTTTAATGCCCGTACTCCCGGTGTACTTCTAGTCACGGCGTTATAAGAAACCTTTTTTTACTTTAATGGTAATTTTATACTCTGCTAGAGTATAAAAGTTATCCTAATAATAATTTTAATACTCTATAAAATTACGATTAAAGCGCCGACTTCTGTCTAACCTAACTTTTATACTTTGCTAGACACAATTGTGGTAGGTAAATACTTTAATGTTGCAAAAATATTATTTGGTGTTTTCCCCCACTGCTAGCTACAATTTGACCCTAGAGACCAGGGTGGAAGAAGGAGTTGATTCAACTCCGTCGTATAAGGCGGCCAGATAAGTCAGTATTTGTTAAAAATCCAAATAGATGGCAGTTAATTGGCAGTTTAAAATTTCTGATCATTTTTGTTTATATTGTACATTTTTGGGCACTTGGAAAATACTTCTTTTCACTTTACGATTAGTAACATTGCATCCCGGAACACAACAAACTTTTCCCATCATAAAAAATAATTTTTAAACACTCGTGGCGACATCTCTGTTTTTAATATCTAACAAATTTTAGACCGATCCAACCTCACTTTCTTCCAATTAAATTATTTTTCTATGGTATTTTTTGGAAACGTAGAAAAAGTATAGTCTGAAACACGTTTGGAATTGCATATTCCGCTCTCGTGAAACCGTCAAACTCGCCTTCGGCTCGTGTGACAAACTCTTCACTCGAGCGGAATATGCTGTATTCCAAACTTGTATCAGAATATACTATTATCGGATTGATCAGGGTATTGATTAACCTCAAAACATAAAGCATTGACATTAAAAAAATATCCGTTAAAACGTCACTAATCGTCCTAATCTCGCGCGCCATCTAAAGCTCAACGAACGAAGTACTGACTTATGTGGACGCTGCCAAAGATAATATCTTTGGACGCTGCTTCTGTACTTTAGAGATAGAAGCTATATCACCTCCTTATTCCATCCTGCTAGAGACCAAAGACAGTCTCTGCTAGAGACCCAAGATACATACAGCTGCTAGAGAGTCCAGAGGTGTTCTTTCCTAGGAATTTAACATTGTGATGTGAAGGACATTCGTGTTGTATCAGTTGTTTGCTGAAATTAATAAAAATAATACCAGAGACAAAAACCCTTCTACCACCGTCAATTCAATGAATTGATTTAATACCATGTTGTTCTCTAATAATATATTTATTGTGCAAAAATATAGGTACAACATACAAAAGTATAAAAAAAAATAGTCAAAAAATAATTTTTTTAGATATTTTATTTTTTATCTTTTTATGAATAAGAAAAATCCTTATATTACCTATACCTAAATTTTTGCAGATAATATTGGAGTAATTTTTTTAAGTTTGATAGAATTTTTATTTATTTTGTTTTTGGCAGACTATTGGCCGGCACATTCCGGTCAATTTTTTTATTGCTGGCCGGCATGGTCAAAAATTTTGACCATGCCGGCCAGCAATAAAAAAACTTTTTATTTATATACCGCCATTTTTGTTATTTCGTCTAAATGTCATTTACGTCACAGATTTTACAACAGTTCTATGTTTGTGATTTATGGAGGAAAAAATAAAACTTCGAAGTTCTACCTGTGTTTATAACTAAAAATGTGCAAACATGCATTTTTTATTCATGCATTTATGTGCACATAAAAATATTATATTTTATAGAATTAGAAAAAATAATACAAGTTTTTTATTTCATTAAAGAAACATAAGTTTTAACTTAATTTTTGGTACATTTTAAATTAGTCCAATTCGTACAAAAATCACAGCGATCAAATTGCAGTTACGAACTTTTGCAGAAGGTACAGATTTACTGCTCTATCATGTTTTGCAACAACGCTAAGCTTAATACAAAGATTAAAACGCGGAAACATTGGAGACCCATTAAATCTTGGTAGGGATGAGGGTTCGCCTGCTCCTAATAAAACATTATGTCGTGGACGCCCTATAGAGAATACCAGAAAGATTCAGTTGGGTTGTAAATTGAACGGTAAGATGGTTAGAGCGATACGAGTTGGAGGTTGCCGAAGTATTACCGCTAAAAAACATTAACAAAGAAGGAACTGTTGGAAGAAGCTCTAAATCTGTTTTTCCCGAATAAGGTATCCCAATTTGGGCCATTAGATAATTTTACTTATGACCTACTAGACTATCGGGAAAACGATATTGATAAAAAACTAACAGTTGGCCATATCTACAATTCTTCAAAACTTACTGCCCTGCGGTTCTACCTTGTCACAAATAGTCTAAACTCCGACGGAGAATCAACAGAAAATAATTTACCCCGAAGTACTCGTAAAATGTACGCAAAAGAAGCAGAAGCAAATCAACAGAAATTGAAGATGCATCCTCTACGAGTAAATCTGACAACATTTTGGAAGAGTTATTGTCATTTTACCCCGATACTGGAGGCGAACCGCAATCACACTTTGAAGCGATGGAAGATGTCCAATCCACAGAGCTCCTTCTATTCTGTGAGTTATACATATAAGCAAATAATTATGTTCACAGGTGTGAATTTTAAAACTTTTAGGTTCAACACACTACAAATGTTCTCGTCGATGTAGATGAGCTGGTGTTCGAAACAAACATCGAGAGAGCGATAAATAAAAGCTAACAGAAAATACATGCCCATCTCTGGAAGAAATACTGGAACTAAACAATAAAATAAATACAGACAGAATTTCGAAATTCAATATTTACCGCGCCGATATATTTAATTGCTGCATTAGAGCCCTGCGCAGAAAAATGTTTTCCCCATTCAATAAAATCAGTGTATTGTTTAGCGATATTGAGGGAAACAGCGAAGGAGTCGTAGATGCAGGAGGACCGATGCGTGAGATGTTCCGTCTCGTAATTGGCTACATCCGGAATAGCAGGATGTTTTTTGGCGAAGAAAATAAATATATAACATTGGATGGGGAAGCCCTGCAGAAAGAACACTATTTCAAAGTTGGGTTAATTGCGTTATCAATCATTCATGGAGGACCCGCTCTATCTTTTTTCTCAAAAAGTCTTTATTCTGGTGTGGTGGGTGAAGGATATTCAAAAACTGATTTCACATTAAATGACGTTGAGAATGAAATACGAGAGAAGATTTTAAAAGTGGATTCAACGAGTTCATGGATTTACAAAAATACGTGGAAGATGAAACGGTTTTTGCTATCGCTGGTTGGCCAACCATAAGAAAAATGGAGGACAAATTTACGATGTTGAAAGGTACTTATCTACATGAATCTACAAGGACTAAATTAATTAATTAATTAATTAATTAATTAGTTTCATTTTACGATCGTACGAGGCATAGGCAAAAATTTCCGTCTGAAAATTCAATTTATTTGGGTATTGTTAGAGGACACCTAAATTTAGTACTTGTAGATTCATGTAAAAAAGTACTATAGTTAAATGGTTATTAATTATTACATCTTGTTTATTTACTGATTTTGTTAAGTTCTATGCATATGATCGTATTAGACCAGCCTTAGAACAACTGCAAGAAGGCTTGAAAACTGGTGGACTATTGGATGTAATGAGACGATATCCAAGCTTACTTTAAAATATAATGTGTGAAAACAAGACTTGCCTTACAGCCGATGTTTTAAATGAATTATTCACCGTTGTCTATTCTGTACAAAATTCATCGCAACGACAACTAGAGAACAGAACAATAACATTTTGGAGAGATTTTCTACATGATTGTGAAGGTATTCTAGCTTCTGCTTTTAATTATAGTGATTTAGTAACATAATTTCGAATTTTTAGATGGCGACAGCGAAGTATCATTGGAAGATGTATTGATATTCGTCACAGGCACTGACAGTGTGCCGCCGCGGCGCGCCGTTACGATTTGAAAGCAAACCTAGTAGGTTTAACCTACTGTTATATTTCAAAATGATTGCTTATATGCCACGGCGAATACATGCGGACTGGAAATAAGGCTTCCAATGATTCATACGACATATGAAGAGTTTAAAAGCAATGTAATGACATTGGCATTGCAAATTGTCAAGACTTTGCGTTGGCTTAGTTTAAAATATTTTTATTTTTTGTTTAAAAAAACAGTATTTATTGCTCATTTATTTGAAATAAACACTTATAGTTTTTTGAATTTTATTTTTTATTATAGTTAATTAAATATTTTATAGGTGTAAGTAATAATGCTATTTTCTGCTTTTTTGTTTTTATTTTAAGTTTTCGACCGGTTTCGGCTTAGGTCATCCTCAGGGGACTTAGGGGACACTTGAATTAAATTAGTTTAACATAAGTTATACAGTAAATAGTAGTATTGTTTATATAGATTAGAGTAAGTATTTAATTTTTAAATGAATGGTTAAATTTTAGGATAGTTTTTGTTTAAGTAAATAAAGGGTGGGATTTATTAGCCCGTCAGAAAAGGAAAACTAACGACAGAAAATATGAATAAAAAAGTATAAACGACATTTCTTAGGAATTTAACGGCTCAAAGGAGAAATAATAGTTACGTCAACGGTGGCGCCAAGTCTCGCAGGCTGATTTCTTCGAAATTATAGGTAGAGAGCACATTCGAACGGTGTCGATAGGTTCAAGAGAAGCACTTAACTGAAAGCCTTTCAGTTCAGTGCTTTTTTTGCACCTATCGACACCGTTCGAATGTGCTCTCTACCTATAATTTCGAAGAAATCAGCCTGCGAGACTTGGCGCCACCGTTGACTTAACTTGTATTTATACTTTGAGCGGTTACATTCCTATGCAATATTCTTAAATTTTTTTAAAATAAAGTATGATACAAAAAATTCGTAAATAATTATGCTGTAAAAATTTTGCATTTAATAATTTATTTAAATAAGAATGTCGTACGAAGAAGAACCTTAATTGGTTATTATTAGAAATTGTTACGATGAAGAGCCTTTTGAAGATGACGAGTCTAAAAACGTGAAACAGTGAAATGTACATAGAAGGGCGACTCCAGCTCCCTCCTCCCAGTGATGCTCACTCATGGGAAATTTCCCTTTTTGAAGGAAATTTTATCTCAAATTTGGAATAATGGAAAAAAGGAAATTATTTTTTTAAAAAGGCGTCCATGAGGGAAATTTAGGGAAGCGTTGAAGGACCACCAACATTTTTTTTATCTCGTCCGGTCGACATAGTATCTTTGTGTTAGCCAAACTACTTTAAAACGACGTCTAAAATCTTTAAATTTGTATCGCAAAAAACTGTTGATGTATCTATTTTCTGGAATCTCAAGTTCTATTGTCTAAAGGTTTACACGGTTACAGATGGGTGCATTGTAAATGTCTGGGCAACTTAACCTCATAATAATTATAATAATAACCTATAATAAAATTAATTTTCTCGACCGGTCGGCATAGTTACTAATTAATACTGTTACCAAATTTCTAAAATGGTGTCTTTTTTTTAAATAATTTCTCTTATATTTTAAAAACGATTTACGGCATATTTAAAAAAGCGTGTAAAAAAATGGAAGTTTTGAAATTTGCTGCAAAATGGTTGGCAACACTGCCTCCTCCCAGTCAAATGGCATGCAATGGGAAGAGCACACTGGGTCTGTCAGACTTGGGGGACATCCATTAATTATGTGAGATAAAAATAGGGGGAAGGGGTCTAGCAAAATCTCACAAAATCTCATGTTTAGGGAGGAGGGGTCATTTAAAATCTCACGTCAACTTTTGGGTTTAAAGAATATTTATATTCTTATAAGTATTATAATTATAATGGCTAGAATCTCACGTGAGGGATAGGGGGGTCTACCAAATCTCGCAAAGGGGGAGGGAGGGGTCTGAATTATCAGAAAAATACTTCACGTAATTAATGGATGTCCCTTTGGCACCACTGGCGTCACGCCAGTATTCCAGGGTTAATAATAAATCACACTAACAAGTTAATTTTTAATAACAATTTTTAAATTAATTCCACCAAACATACTGTAATATATATTGTGTATTCTATCTAAATCTATTTAGTAAATAGATGTATAAGTAACTTTTATTTAATGTACTAAATCAAAAACTAACCTTAAATTTAACCATTCACATAAAAATAAAATACTAACTCAAATCTATATAAATAATTTACTTCTTCCTGTATAACTTATGTTAAACCAATCTAATTCAAGTTTATTAATTGTGTCCACTGAGGATGGCCTAAGCCAAAACCGGTCAGGAACTTATAGAAAATGTGTCTATTAGTGTAAAGAATTTTTAAATATTAATTTGGAAGGTGTCGATATGAACTACTTGAAAAGGCTTAGAACTGGAGGGTGTTAAGTTAAATTTAATTTTTGGTGGATTTCTGTCATACTTTGACGTTTGGCAGATATCAACATCTACTTTTAAATTTGGCCAATAATATTTTCTTTTAAGTGCTAATTCCGTTTCGTTAATACCACGGTGACAGGTTTTTGTTTCATGATGGTGTCTTATCTTTTCTTGTTGGTCTTCGAAGTTTTGAACGTCTTCTAGCATTTTCATACTTTGAACTAATTTAAAAGCTGAATTTTTAAATGTTCTTTGAACAAAAACTGTAAAGTCTAAAATTATTTCAGGATTTTTAAAGTGAAGACAATAGTTTTTTTTACTAGTTACATGTTCTTAAAAAAAAAATATTATACCTTGCTCAAAATTTAAACGTGGTAAAGATACTCGTGTCCTATATTTTTCTTTAAAAGGTTTTGAAGTCATAATGTAGATATTATTTAGTTTGTAATTACCAGAGACTATAATTTGGTTTGTATAGCAATTAACCCATTTTTCTGTTATTGGGATTGTAAAAATTGGGTCTTCGATAGCGGTATGAATCGTAGAAAGAGATGATTGTTCATCTAATTCTTTTGTTTTCAAATCTGGAGGTCTAATTTGTATGTCACAAATTATATTGATTTTAGAAGGGTTAGTATTGTCAGGTGTTATACCAAGAATTTCGTTTAAAGTTTCATCGTCTATATTTGGAAGATTCGATTCGTTTTTAAGATATCGTCCAATTTCATCGTCAATAAAACCGGGTTCGGCTATAATTGATGACGTTTCTATAGGGTGAATTTCTACACGGGATAGAGCATCAGCATTGGTGTTGATTTTACCTTTTTTATATACGACTTCAAAATCAAATTCTTCCAGCTTTAATTTTCAGCGTATTTGACATGAATTAGGATTTTTTAATTTAGTTAACCATTCTAGAGGTTTATGGTCTGTTACGATTTTAAATTTGTTGCCATACAGATAAGGCCTAAAATACTTAGTAGCCCATACAATTGCAAGTAATTCTCTGTCAATTGTAGAATAATTACATTCTGCTGGGTTTAATGTACGTGAGGCGTACGCCACTGGCAAATCGTTTCCTATCGTACCTTGGGATAATACTGCACCTATTGCAAAATTTGATGCGTCTGTTGTTACATTAAATGGTTTACTAAAATCAGGGTATTGTAGTATTGGATGATTTGTTAAAAGGTTTTTACAGTATTCAAATGTTTTAATAAATTTTTGATCATGAACAATTTTTTCTCCTTTCTTTAAACATTTAGTAAAGGGTTTAGTAATTTTAGCAAAGTCTTTTTATAAACCTTCTATAGTAGCCTATTAAACCTAAAAATGATTTAATATCTTTTACTGTTTTTGGTTTTGGAAATTGTTTAATAGATTTAATTTTATTAGGATTTGGTTTAATTCCTTCTGGTGTAACTACATGTCCTAAAAATTCGACTTCTTTGCGTAAAAATTCCGATTTACCTAATTGGATTTTTAATTTTGATTTTCTTAATTTGTCAAACACTAATTGTAAATTTGAGATGTGTTCATCAAGTGAACTTGAAAAGATAATAATATCGTCCATGTAAACAAAACATATTTTATTTTGTAAGTCATGTAAAATGTTGTCCATATGGACAATATTACTCTCTGAAAATTCGCTGGTGCGTTTTTTAGTCCAAAAGGCATACGTGTATATTCAAAATGACCGTTTTCAACATTGAATGCGGTTTTTTGAATGCTTTCCGGATGCATTTCGATCTGGTGAAACCCTGAGGCTAAGTCCAGAGTAGAGAAATATTGACAACGTCCGAGTTTGTCAAGGATGTCATTTATGTTAGGGATTGGATATCTGTCATCTATTGTTTTTTCATTTACCTTGCGGTAATCGACAACAATACGCCATTTTTTATTACCTGAGGCGTCGAGTTTTTTAGGCACAATCCAAATTGGAGAGGACCAAGGACTAATGGAAGGTCGTATAATAACATCATCTAACATTTTGTTAATTTGTGTTTGGACAGATTTATGACAAAAAGGATATCTATAGGATTTTGTGTAAACAGGAATTTCGTCAGTTGTTTTTATGTCATGTTTTACTCGATTAGTAAATGTCAGTGAGTTTTCGCCTGTATAGAAAATGTCTGAGTAATTTTTACATAGATTTACAATTTTATTTCGTTCTTCTGAGTTAAGATGGTCTGTTCTAATTAAATTTTGTATATTAGTATTATTTTGTCGTTTAAAATCTGATGTTAGATTTTCTATATTAAAAATTGTAAAATGTTCTTTTTTTGAATCAGGAAAGGGAATGCAATTTAAAGGTTCAGTTAGTTCAATGACTTGCTGTTGATCTGTAAAGTTTCTTATTTCAATATACGCAAAACCTTTATTAGCTACGGATAGAGTTTCTGGTATATGGCAATTATTTAATAATTGTTCTTTTATTATTACGTCACCTTAGTAAACATTTACCTTGACTTTGACTTTTATTATTTCAAATGCATTGACCTTTACAATTTGCTTATCATTTAGTGGTTTATTTCTATATTGAATAGGAATTTGAATATGATCATTAAAAATTATTCTATTAGGGAAATCAATTTTAAATCCTAAGTTATTTATATCGTTAAAACCTATTAAGCCGTCAAATTAGTTATGAAATGTAAACAAATAAAAAGTAATGAATTTATCACTTTCTATTGGAAAAAGATTTGATATATTTACTTACGTCTGCTTTAAATCTGCAACTATTTTTTCCGTTACATGTTTCTAAAACAAAAGGGTCGTGAAAAATATTTTCTGGGAAATATTTTTATCTAATTCTGGTTTTAAAAGAGTTTTAAAAGAGATTTTGTAGCACCTGTATCTATTAAAAGTTTTAATGGGGGGTTTTCTAATTCAATATAACCTAAGGCATTTTCGTCAATTATTGTATTTATTTCTATATAATCGTCGTATGCTATGTTGTCTTGTTGTTCATAGATTCCGTATGAAAATTTTCGTTTTCAATTTGGGGTTCAAATGATTGTTCGTTAAAAAATTCTTCGGGTGAGTAATTTTCGTCGTATGTTTGATTGTCAGGGTAAGTTTCTTAAAAATTTTCTTCGTAATTTTGTTCGTCTGAATAAGGATCAAAAGAATCATTATTTTCTAGGTTGTAAAGTTCGTGTGCATTAAAATTACGGGGACCAGATGGTTGAAAATAGTTTGGTCGCATAGTTCTTGGGTTTGAAACTGCGGTGGAGATTCCAGACATGGGAGTTGGTCTGTTTTGTGGGGTTTGTCCATTGGGTTTAAATACATTCGTCAATTTTTGGGGACCAAAAACGTCTTGGTTAGTGGGATATCTAACTGGTTGGATATTTGATTTGGGTCTTATATTTACAGGACCAGTTGGTTGTTTAAAATTTTGAGGGGTGTAATTATTTTGGAAATTTGAAAATTGATAAGGTTGTGATTGATAATGTTGTGATTGATAATTTTGTGGTTGATAAGGCCTATATGGAGTTTTATACAATTGAGGATTGGTTTGTTGATATTGTTTTGGTGGTTGATAATTTTGGGGTTTATTTTGTATTAATTGTTTATTAATTGGGGTTTGTTGAAAAAGTCGAGATTGATTTTGTCCGTATTGAAAGTTTTCTTCTTCAATATTATAAGAAATGGCGGTTTAAGGGATCTCTAAGTCTTATTACATCTTGGAGTCTACCTGTTAAACCTCTAATAAATGTTTTAAGAGCTAAATTTTCGTAGTTTTTAAGATGTAGTTGTTTTTCTGCAGGTATTTCAGTAATAGAAGAATTAACTTTAGAATATATTAAACTTCTCGCATCTTGTATACGTGCACCAAATTGAATAGGGGATTCATTTAGGAAGGGACTAAAAGATCTTGAACGATACAGTCAATGTTTCTATTGTCACCAAAGGTTCATTTTAATACGTTTTTTATGTCAGTCCAGGTTGTAAGTTCTGTTCTTGAACCGATTAAAACAAGGGCACGTCTGGTTAATTTACCTATTACAGCTTTTAAAAGAAAATTGTTTATAGGGTCATTAGGATCATCCCTGTTAGTGTAGGTACTTATTAAAGAATCGCATGAATAAGTCCTACCCGTCCAAGTAAATTAGATAATTCGTCTACTTGATCGGAGATTATATCCTGATACATTAATGATTAATGAAAGATGGAAATTGGTTTGTTTTTGTTTTCTTAAATCTACCTTAATTTACGTGATCTTATGCAGAGATCTGGCGAATAAGAATATCCTAGTGAGAAGAAAAGGACAAGATACAAGGAAGATATGGCTCTTACCGGATATTCGTTCCAGAAGCAGGTCTTATCCAAATTGTAGTTCTTCAGCCCCTTGCCACTCTCACTTTCGCACTGCTATCCACTCTTTCTAGTCACTGTTTTCAAAATTGGAGTTTCACAAAAAGTCAAATAATGTTCGAATGGCGTTTAACAGATAATCTGACGGAACTTCACAAAAACTTCGATAGTCTTTCAGTGCATCCCGACGCGATTCCTACCGACTGCGCCAATTAAATAACTTTCTTGTTGAAAACACTTAAAAAAAAAGCAACTTTATTTCGAAATGGTGTTTACAGCTTGAGAACGGAAATCTTATTATTTTAATATTACAATGCAAGGTGTATATATAAACTATAAAGTGCAGAATAGACATAGATAAAATAAAGCATAATTCGTAGAATTCAACGATATTACTGGTTGCAATTTACATAAAAGACAGCTCATATAATCATTACACTGTAGAAGAAATTACATATTTAAACTTATATTGTAAGAAACTGTTAATGATATAACAGGTATAAAACTTAAATCTGAGCAAGAAAAAATAAATATAGGATCAGTTTACAGGTCTAGTCAACTTCAAAATGATTTTGAAACTTTTTTATGGTGATTTAAATGTAAATTTTTTAGGGGATAAAAAGAACAAAAAAGCAATTTATTAAATTCCTACATTAAAAATTGCCTACTAGAATTACGAATAATACTGCGACATAGATTATATTTGCACTAATTTTGCGGTGAAGAAGAACAAATGTCGCGTTTTTAATAATCAGTTGTCGGATCATTGTTCTCAAATTCTTGAGATTAATATATTAAAAAATAAACCCAAAGATTACATATTTAAAAGAATTTTTAGTGACCAAAATAAAAAAACAATTTTTATATAGTTTGAGCAGAGAAACATGGAATAATGTGCTGCAAGCGTAGATGAGGCTTTTAAACTATTTACTGAAAATATGTCTTATTATATAAATGTTAATTTTTCCGTACTGGCACACAAATGGTTTAAAGATTTCATCACAAAGGCTAAAACAATTAAATAATATTATGATTCATGATAAGTCCTATCCAAATATTGCCAAATATAAAAAAAAATATACAAAAACTTATTAAAACAATCTAAGTATTTATATAATAATGATAATGCAAGTAATGAATCGTGTCACAGTTAATAAATAAAAATACATCACAAAAAAAACAAATCAGGAAACATTAAAGAAATAATATATAATAAAACAGCTGTTTTAATCCAACTAACATTGCTAACATTTTTAATAATTTTTTCGTCAATGCGCCAAAAAATTTAGTTAATATCTTAAAAAATGTATGGGTTTCGCGGCGGCAAAATATGATTGGATGGAATCATACCTTTCTGGTAGATCACAAATTGTTAATATGGATAGAAGTAGATCTGAAAAATTGAATGTTAAATGCGGAGTTCCACAAGAATCTGTGTTAGGTCCTCTTTTATTCATATTTTTTATTAACTGAGTATCTTTTATTGTAAATGAAGAAAATTTAGTCATATTTGCCGACGACACTTCATATCTTTCATCTGAATCCACCTTACTAAATTCAATTTTAAGTGCCCAAAATATACTAAATATTCTTATGCAGTGGTTTGAGGAAAATAAGCTTTTAGTAAATACCGATAAAACTTTCAATTTAAAAAGTCGCAAAATCCGGAAAGTCAACTGTTAAAAATCAATAACAAATCTATAAAGCAAGTTGAAAATACTAAATTTTTGGGAATTTATCTCAATGAATGCTTAAGTGGGAATATCATATAACCGAATTATGTAAACAATTATAATAGATATATCTAGCGTTTGTTATGTTTTTTATAGGCTCAATAGCATAGTTAATAGAAGCGTTATTATTTAATATTATTATGCACATTTTTACTCACGAGTAAGTTGTAGTATACTATTTTATACAAATGCTTTAAAAGTATTTAAAATGCAAAAGAGAGCCATAAGAAACTTAGCTGGTATGGGTTTTGGAGAATCCTGTAGAAGCATTTTTAAGGGACTAAATATATTAACGATACCGTGTATTCATATTAAGGAGGTATTACTTTTTGTTAAAAGTAATTCATCTTTATTTATAACCAACAACTATGATCACACGTACAACACTATAGTGTGATCTATAGATCCCGGAATGAATACAGGATTACTAAACACAGTACTAGCACATATGAGCTAAATCCTGTATATGCCGGAATTCAGTTTTATAACAAACTTCCCCAACACTTAAAATGCATAAACAATATAAATAAGTTTAAAAGAAAACTGCACCGGTTTTTAATTAAAAAATCTTTTTTTCGCCCAGCACATATAAAAATGAATCATATCAAACCTAAAAATATGACCGAAAATAATATTTATTGTCTTTAGGGTCGCTAAACTCATATCGTCCCTAGGGCCGCTAAACTTGATTTTTGTAGTTTTTCACAATCTAGACACCTTTGACTGACATTTATGTATTTTGGCATTTGACATTTAAGATTTTCAGACGTTTGTGTAAATCAAAATAAAAACGGACAACAAAAGTATAAAATAACAATAAAACCTTATTTAAATTTTGTAATAAAGTGAAAATGAATGGTAACTCGGACAGTGACGAAAAATTTACTTGACCACATTTGAAAAAGAGGAAGCTAGCAATGTTAAGACAATGCGTTGCAACGGTACCTACGAAAAGTGCTATGAATTATTTAAAAACTGGAAAAAGGATCAAAAAGCCAAAAACTTAACAGAAAATGTATTAGTTGCTTATCTATCGGAAAGATTAAAGATAATTCTAATGAAACATAAACTTCATCTGTAGAAATAAGCCTTCAAATTCTGGTACTATCCACAATTGTGCTCAAGGCATAATTAACATTAAATACAACAATAAATAAATTCGTAAATTGTTACTGAAGTTTCTTATAAAATTCCGTTTATATTAATAAAATTTAAAAAAAATAATTTGTTTGATGCTAGGCGAAAAACAGGTGTGTGTCACACATTCAGAAAACGCATTAGCAGCCCTTAGCTATCAACTGCCCTCGCTTCGCTTCGCTCGCTCGCGCATTTAATAGCCGCGGGCTGCTAAAGCTAGTTTTCTGCCCTTGAGACACAATATACTATTACAGTGTTGGAGAATACTTAAATATGTAATTTAAAATATTTGTTTTTTTGTTTTAATTTGGTCTTAATATTGTGTAATTATTACTATGTAACCTGGACTGGTCCAATACCTTTGTAGAACATTTGTGGACAATAAAATACTTTACTTTACTTTACTGTATCATAGTTTAACAAAACCGTTTTATAACTGGTACCGTCAAAACCATATTCATTTTATAATTACTTCGTCTCAATCGTCCATTCCATTATATAACTTATATTATTTCATTTCTAATAATCATTTCTATATATCCATTTTCAAAAATAATAATAAAATAATAAAATAATAATTTATATTTTTATTCAGAAAATTTTGATTGATGTTTCTGATATTTTTTTGAGTAATTGTCTAAGGTCTATAATTTTTAAATATATTTGGTTCCTCTTAAATAGTTTAAACAAAAATTACAAGTTTGGCTGTTTCTGATAGGTAAGTGCTTTCGTCCAGACAGAGTGAAAAATATTTACATTTTTTAATTGTGTCGTGCAATTTACCTACATAGGTATTGATTAATGTGCTCTACACGTCTTGCAATTTTTTGATAAGAAACTGAGACTTTTGATTTTTTTGTCAATTTTTGTTTTATTGAATTGTTTTGTCATTTTGATTGCATAAATTTTAATAAGCACTCCATCATTATGGGATTCCCAGCTCTGTTGCAAAATCCTTGTAAGACAGTGTTATTCTTGTTTATTTAAAATGTAAACAAATTGAATATAGAATTTTATTATGAAAATTATAAACACAATATTAATAGATGTCTCTGAAGTACTTAATTGAGGGTTTTTTACCTGTTTATTTTAGTGGTAACTGGTTTTGTTTTAACTGTTACAATTTTCTTTTGGGTACAATTTGAGTGAGGTATTTTTTAAAAATTATTTTTAAACTTTTAAATGGGGGTTTGAACAGCCCATTAAGAGAGCAATGAATTGGGATAAAAAAATAAAAGAAATTTGGCATACACAAAAAGAAAAAATTGATTAATAGTTAATAAATATAAGTTTAAGGTATATATGCTAACATACAGTATAGCAATATACCAAATATATTAGTAAAATTATTTTAAAAATTGTATTCTTAATAATAGAATGTGGTTTTCTTAATAGTAACCTGGGATAAGTTAAAGGCTATTGATTTAATGTTAGTGGATGTAGGTTTGTTGTTAATAAACTCAGTTTGTTTCAAATATTTAGGAAAATATCAGAAATTATAATATAAATGGGTAATTGTTATTTTATGATAAATAAACTTATTCCTTGGTATGCTGATATCAAGTATGCTGAAATATAAGTTGCAATAATTACAATTAATTATAATTGAGAGAAGGTTTTATTTCAGCGAAAGGCATAAAGTTTGTTTCAAACGTATGACATATTTAAATACGGCGGAATGTACCAAGGTTTAATGGTAAAAAACCATCACTTTGACGATTCCGGAAAACTGCTTTTGAACGGAACGCATCTAGATTTGTGTCAAATTTGCTGAGTTTGAATTCTTTGTTGAATACTTTTCTGATAAATTTGTAGTTGCTTGCTACCAGTATAGTCGATTTTGTACGAATCGATGTAGGTTTGCCATAAACTTACTAATTTTAAGAAAAATTGGTATCTGCTTGTCACCAATTAAGTTCATTTCCATTAAACGTACGTGCATTTCTGAAGAAATTACGGTTTCTTTGGAAGAAACAGCAAAATGTTTAAGAATATTGTATAAATCGTCGGCCTTATCACGAAGTGGCCTAACCCACAAAATTGAAAAACAAAATGAGATTTTTCGCAGATTAACTCACAATGGTCTATTCTATTATCACGAAATGTATTTTTATAGTACTATAGGCCACCTCGTGGAGTAATAGAATAGACCTCGCAAAATGTCACTGTTTTCAATTTTGTCGGTTAGGCCAATATTGTATAAATCGTCGGCCTTATCACTAAGTGGCCTGGCCACTTAGTGATAAGGCCGACGATTTATACAATATTCTTAAACGTTATGCCGTTTTATCCAAATGTTTGCATGGAAGCAAAATTATTTTGTAAGAACCGTATGTATAAGTGGAGGCAAATTTAAAACTTTATAAGACACTGTACGTGCACGAGAAGACGCGTTTCAAGAGGCAAAATTGCCCTTTCCAAACTAAGCACAATTATAATGGGTATACCCATTAACTTAGATATATCTAATCTAATATAATATAATATAATAAGTTTGTGGCAAACATATATGTTTGCCACAAACTTATTATATTTGTTGCAAATGCTGAGCTTTTCGCAAAAATGGTAGCAGATTTATAATAAGTTTTATCTATTTCAGTTAACCCATTAATAAATTTTAGTGGAAAATATTGCACGTTTTATGGAAACCTTTATAAATTTTATTCAAACGTAAAAAACCCAATCTTAATGACTATCAGTACAAATTTTGCATATAACTTAATAATATTCCAAGCAAACACAGCACCCTAAACGAATCAACCATTTCTGGCAAAGCAGTTCACCCATTCTAAGGAAAAGCACTAATTTTAAATTAAATTTCAGTTGTTTGATTCAAAGCTATCAGGCTCAAACAATTACAACGTTTGTTAAAAATATTCTTTTCTCTCAGTGTATCAGCATTTGAATGTTATTGCAAAATATAATATTCTTTATAATATTAATCAAAAACTAATTTTTAGGAGAAAAATTATAACTATCATTATAACCGAGTTGTGCGAAAAGTAAAACTATTAGCGAATGAGTTATTAACAGCTGATATATCAGCTGTTAATAGGCATGATGTACGCCGCGTACGCCTAAGTCAGTGAGAATACTCATGTGGTGAGGTTGATATAATGACAGACCAGAACACCAAAGAATTATTAGTACTTTGGGGTTTGTACTTACTTATTAAGAATATCTACTTTTGCTTTTCCAAAATCTGTGCTATAATATGCTGTTGTTTTCTAAACAATTAGGTTATAGTTTATATTAGTATTAATAATTAATATTATATAAATTGTTTGTATGTACATTAGGGTGTCCGTTATTTACCAAGTTGATTTTTTTTTCTTGCGACGCCCCCTAAATTTTTAGTCTATTGTCTAAAAAAAAATTTCAGATCAAAATAAACTCTTAATATTCATAAAAAACCTTGCCCCAAAGACGATACATTTCCCATTCAAATTACTTGGGATTTTGATACTTTTTTCAATTAATTCTTTTTTTCCCAGGCAAGATGACTTACAGTAATGAGACATATATATTCTTATAGTAAATTCAACGCTCTACAAAAAAGGTCTTTTATAATTTTTCGATTAAATCACTCGTTAAACAGTTATTCGAGGTGAAAGTTAAACTCTGTGTAAATTTTCAGATTTTTTTTTACTTTTACGGCAAAGTTATTATTATTTCGATGAGTTATTAGTTTATTTCTGAAAATAGATAATTCTGGTGGCATAGGGTATACAATTTTAAAACCTGGAAAATAATAGACTGCATAATAGGTAGGTAGCTGGTTCTAGTTTTAATCATTTTTGAGACTTTATTTATAACACACAGTCAACTAATTTTTATTGAATTTTAAGTTTTGTTTACTTTTATGAAATTTTCCTTCAATACAGTAAGTGACTCAAAATTACTCTTACAAGCATTCCCGCCAACACACGGAATTTTTATTGACGCAAGCGCGCTAAAGCGCATTTAGTACTTTGACGGCGCTTTAAGTCCTTTTAGTATTGTATACAAATATCTCTGCATATTGTTGTGAATGTTGTGTCGTACATTAACAGTAGTTATTTATATAATAAAACTTGTTTATTATATACAAAAAACAAAATTTAGAATTAGTGCAATTTTTAACATATAGGTAAATAAAAACTTTAAAATTAAATTTATAAATATTGAAAATCCCATTAGAATTAAAATTATATATTATAAAAAATTTAGGTTCAATGGATCTAAGACAAAATATATTTTTGATTGGAAAAACAATAAGTTCAATTACTGGCAAAAAGTTACCAACAAATAAAGAAGTTCTGCAACTACTGTACCACAGTATGACAGCTGTTCAATCGTTATACGTGAAGTGGCAGGAATTTGGAGTGAAGCAGTAATTCCAACTCAAATTAATTCACGTTGCATAACAAAATTAAAAAGTCTCTACGCAGAATACAGAAATGTACAAAAACATCTTAACCAAAAAAATAAAACAAAAGAGCAAGATTTGTCAAATAAACTCGAACAATTATTTGACATTGCTCACGGTGACGTTTTTAAAATGATCAAAGAACTCGACGGATTTTTCATATAAATATTGTAAATAAAAATTGTATATCCTAATACCACCAGAATTATCTATTTTCAGAAATAAACTAATAACTTTCATCGAAATAATAATAACTTTGCCGTAAAAGTAAAAAAAATCTGAAAATCTACACAGAGTTTAACTTTCACCTCGAATAACTTTTTAACGAGTGATTTAATCGAAAAATTATAAGAGACCTTTTTTGTAGAGCGTTTAATTTACTATAAGAATATATATGTCTTATTGCTGTAAGTCATCTTTCCTGGGAAAAAAATAATTAGTTGAAAAAAGTGTCAATATCCCATGTAATTTGAATGGGAAATCACAGTTTCCCTGAACGAAGTTTAAGTCACATAAAAATGACGCCAAAAACTGATTCCAGTTTCTTGTTCGGGACCCTTTGGTGAATTAAAAATGATATTTACCAAAATCCTAGCTGATCCTTTTTTCGAAATTTTTGATTTTTTTTTAAATTTTTGTTTATTTCAAAGTCTACCTTTCACAGAGTACACATTTGTACACCGATTTTTATAAAATTAGAGTATATTATTGAGGAGACTTAAAGAATACTTTTTTTAATAATGTTCACATCATTTGATATTTACAGGGTGGACCAAAAATCGCTTAATTTTAATAAAGCAAAAGCGTAAATTCATGATTTTGGCATAACAAGCAAAACAGATGTATCCCCATTTTTTTAGATATTTCTATGTTTATTAGGTTACAAAATGGCATTCTTATTAATCTTTTATTAAAAAAATAGATTTTTAATAAAATTAAATAAAATAACGCTTAGAGAATATTTAAAATCTTGTTTAATTTAGGCTTTTTAGAAGTTTTCAATTTTGAACGAAAAACTGGTTAAAGTTTTTTGATCGGCACTCTTTGGAGATTTAAAAACGGTATTTACCAAAATTCTAACTGCTTTTCTTTAAATTTGTTAAAAAATCATTTTTTTTTAAATTATTTGTTTATCGCAAAGTCTACCTTTGCCAGAGTACAGATTTGTACACCGATTTTTATTGATTGCAGTTTCTTGTTCGGGACCCTTTGGTAACTTTAAAATAATATTTAACAAAATCCTAGCTGCTCCTCTTTTCGAATTTTTTTGAAAATTCTTAATTTTTTTTTTAATTTTTGTTTATCTTACCTTTGACAGAGTACACATTTGTACACCAATATTTATAATATTGGAGTATATTGTTAACGAGACTTGGAGAATACTGTTTTTATACTGAGCACATCATTAGATTTATACAGGATTAGCCAAAAATCACGTTTTTATATAGTAAAAAGCATAATGCACAAAACAGATTTATCTCCAAAAAAATTTATTTTATTTAATTTTATTCAAAATCAATTTTTCTTATAAAGTCTTGATAAGAATCCCATTTTGTAGCCTGATAAACATAAAAATATCTAAAAAAACATGGGTGGGTATATATCTTTTTTGCGTGTTATGCCAAAATCATGAATTTACGCTTTTGCTTTATTAAAAAAAGCAATTTTTGGCTAACCCTGTATATATTAAATGATGTGCACAGTATAAACAGTATTCTCCAAATCTCCTTAACAATATACTATTATTAAAGTCGGTGTACAAATGTGTACTTTGTCAAAGGTAGACAAAAATTTAAAAAAAAAATCATGAATTTTCAAAAAATTTCGAAAAGAGGATCAGCTAGGATTTTGGTAAATATCATTTTTAAGTCACCAAAGGGTCCCGAACAAGAAACTGCAATCAGGTTTTGGCGTCATTTTTATGTGACCTAAACTTCGTTCAGGGACACTGTGAAATGTATCGTCTTTGGGGCAAGGTTTATTATGAATATTAAGAGTTTATTTTGGTCTGAAATTTTTTTTTAGACGATAGACTAAAAATTTAGGGGGCGTCGCAAGAAAAAAAATCAACTTGGTAAATAACGGACACCCTAATGTACATAGGTATGTACAATTGGCGTCCCCGAAATGTGAACGGCAAAATTTAATCGTGTAATATGGGCTTTGCATCAGTGTCTTCGGTCGTTGTCAAATTTGATAATAGTTGTCAATTGCAATATTTAAAATGCCACCCCACTTAACCGAGGCTCAGAGGTCCAGGGCAATAGCCAAATTAGAAGAAAATTGGTCTTTAAGTGAAGTATACTATAGCTGCAGATTTAAATGTCAGTAAAAGCTGCATATTTTATATCAAAAAACGTTGGCAAGAACAACAAAGATTATGAAGGCTTTGTTATCTATGAGAAGACCTATCAGGCAAGGTGTAGGAAAAATCTTCAACAAAAATGAAGACAATGCTCTTGTCGCACATATTAGGCAAAATTCTTTCAATAGCGCAGTTAAGGCCCGAGAAGATACAAAATTTCCAGGATCTCTTCGAACAGCTCAAAAAAGATTGAAACAAGCTGGTTTAAAAAACTGTGCTGCTGCTCATAAGGTTTTTTTAACTGACGAAAATAAGCGCAGGAGAGTACAGTTCGCCAATGACTATTTAAATTATGGAGACAATTTTTGGAATAATGTTATATTTTCGGATGAAAAAACGTTCCAATCTTGCAATAATGGAAGGCTGCGTGTATATCGTCCAAGAAACGCAAGATTTTAGGAGAACTATACATTAAGAACCTCAAATAGTGGACGCTTTTCCATAAATGTTTGGGCGTGGATAAGCATCCATGGTCCGGGAGTATGTTGGGAAATTGATGGTAGATTAACGCCTGAGCACTATACGAGGATTTTGGACAACGTTATGCTACCTTCAGTTAGACATGTGTTTCCAGAAAACTTTATATTCCAACATGTAAGAAAACTGTATAGTATTCAAAAGCGATTCTAATAAATATTATATTACAGGACAATGCACCAGTTCACACAGCTCGCGTGATTACAGAGTGGGTAAACAACAACCACATAACTGTTTTGCCATGGCCAGCTAGAAGCCCTGACTTAAACTCCATTGAAAACGTGTGGGGTTTTATAGTTAAAAATATATATCAACGGGACTTTAGGCCAGCAAACCGAGATGAACTATGGAGTGTTGTTGAAAATTATTGGGATGAGCTTGCTGAGTCATACGACATGCGTGAGCTAATAATGTCCATGCCAAGAAGGTTGCAAAGGGTTGTGGCAGCTAATGGCTCTGCAATTAAGTATTAAAATAGCTTAGCAGCACAGTTTTTTAAGCCAGCTTGTTTCAATCTTTTTTGAGCTGTTCTAAGAGATCCTGGAAATTGTGTATCTTCTCGGGCCTTAAATGCGCTATTGAAAGGATTTTGCCTAATAAGTGCGACAAGAGCATTGTCTTCATTTTCGTTGGAGATTTTACCTACACCTTGCCTGATAGGTCTTCTCAATCTTTGTTGTTCTTGCCAACGTTTTTTGATATAAAATATGCAGCTTTTACTGACATTTAAATCTGCAGCTATTTCACTTAAAACCCAATTTTCTTGAGCAATGTTAATTAAGTTATGTTATTTTTATTGTGTATTTACCTACTTGTTAATTTATATTGTTGTATAAAACCAAATTAAAGTTAATTTATTTGTTATATTGTTTATATTATTGTTTGTTAAAATATTATTAAAAAATAGAACGATTTAATTTAGTTATGTTATTTTTATTGTGTATTTACCTACTTGTTAATTTATATTGTTGTATAAAACCAAATTAAACTTAATTTATTTGTTATATTGTTTGTTAAAATATTATTAAAAAAATATAACGATTTAGGATATTGTTCTTATTCTTAGTATTCTCCCTTCTATATGTAACACCACTGGCCGAAGCCAGGAATTAACGAATAAATTTTATGAAAAAAATCCATGACAACAAAAAATCGTTCACATTTCGGAGACGCCAATGTACATGCGTATTATTTGTTAAATTAAATTTCGTATTTATACTTTTTAAGCATGTGAACCATGCTGTTTGCATAATCATATGCTAACATAATACTTACTTTCATAGATTAACTATTAGCTGATGGAAAAATAACTGATAACTAAGAAAATTTGATTATTATAATAAAATACTAATAGAAAACCAAATAATATAAAAGTTAGTAAATACAATATTTAAAATAATAAGGTAAGTTTAATAGTTATTAAAGTGATTTAACTATTAATATTTCAAAACCTTTCTATTAATAAATAAAAGGTAACATTAAGTACTTCTTCTTCTTCTTCAATAATTGTTATTCTCTCTTTCGAGAGAATTGGACTTGAGCCAATTAGGCTCTTACTGCCCAGTTACAAGTTTTAACGTCCTTGAGCTTCTCGAAGCCATCCACTCACGGACATGTGGAATTTCAAATCTTGAAACATCCACTACATCATTTGCACAAATCATAAAATTCCTCGCTGAAAGGACAAAGCTTGCGATATTGTCGAGAAATACCGGTATATTTCTATACCTGGAACCCCATTTTATCCTTCCTGGGTCAAAGTCAACTATTTTCAGACTTTTTCATGGAGCGATGTACACACGATGAAGGATAAAATCGAACTTAACATTAAGTACTTCTTTATACCTTGTAGTATTATAACTGTTAGTTCATATAGGTTTGGCAGAATACGAATCTACTAAAGGGTAACTATTACCTTCTACAGTTAATATTATTATTTCTTTTTCTCTGTCTACATTTAGGGTTTACTTAATAAGACTTAATAAGTGCCATTTAAATTTTTATTATTTACGTAGTTTTTTATTGAAGTTTCTTTACTTAGAAAAAATGGATACTTGAAACTTTGGTGATAAGTTAAACAAATATTAGAAATATTCCCCAACACCAATTTGTTGGGGAATATTTATAATATTTGTTTAGAAAAAATAGGTAATATGTTTGTATGATTATTATTTACTTACCTATATCTACCTAAGTATAGTATTTATATAAAATTAATATTCTTATCTATTCATAAACCGATTTTCAATCGGAACAAAGTATTAAATAGATAATTGAAGGGGCAAGTGGATATATGGGTTAAGTCACAATATTTGTTGGCTTAAACCCTTTAATCCACTTGCCCCCTCAATTGGGTAAGCTAAAAAAAAAACATGAGCCATTAAAATTTTAGGGTGAAGGGCTGAACTTTTAGCAAAGTCTGGGTAATTTCCAACTTTAATCGGTTAGACCTAGGTTTACCAGTTGTTTTTGCTTTATCCTTTGTACAAATTAAGAGTATAATAATTTTTCATAAGTCTATATAGAAAGACTTTCTATTAATACTAGTTCATTATATATCCCCGTGCAAAAATGAAGCTAAATCTTAAAGAAATATTTTTAATGTAATGGTTGAAAAAAATTTATAAAAAAAATTATATAAATCACTGCGGCGAAAGCTTAATAATTGCCTCGCACACAATCTACTCCTCGGCTGGCGCCTCGGCTATAATATGAGGTTTCTTCACCTGCTCTCTAATATACTATTTTTGTCAAAATTAATACTAAATTGTTAAATTTAGTTTTGCCGTTTTAAACTTTCCTCTGTGATTGGTAGTCCAAAGGGCGCTTTAGGAGAGATATTAAGGGTGCAACTTGAAATAACGCGCGAAATAATGAGAACCGGACGTGACGTCATTACAACTGGAACCGGTTATTTATGTCTTCTTATTTTGATATCGCGTCGAGGGAGTAAGAAAAATTAACAGGCCACGCGCGTTTATACTGATTCACTGTATACTTAAATGGAATAACTTTGCTGGCATTAACTCGAAGAGCACTCTAAGAATTTCCAAGCGCGATATTAATAAGAAAATTCATCTCCCGTGAAAAATTAAGCCCCTATGTGCAGGAAACGTATTAAAAATAAAAACATATTTTTCTTTTAGCTTTAAGCGTTGGAAGAATAGATAGTATATCTACCATTATTAAACCTCTTACAAAGAAAATAATATTTACTACAATTAAATGTAAGACTAATAAATTAAATGTTAAAATGTGTAAAATAAATAATTATAATAATAACAAAAGAAATAATAAGCTAAAGGACATTTAATGTTAAAAGTATGTTAAATAGTCATAATATGTTTTATCCTTTAATCGTTTCTCCATCTAAGGGCGTCACATTTAGGTATAAAGGGATTTGCCCAAAAATAATGTACGAAACATTTATCACGTTTGTAATAACTGATTGCTAATCAGTGCCGAAATTAAGGCACTGGGCCAATAATTATTAAAAAAAATCTAGAAAAAATAAAAAACCATGGTATTTTCTGTATAACTCTGCTCCATTCTAAACGTTTTATTTGTGCTAAACGCTTAAACATTGTTTTTGTTCACAGGTTGTGAGTAAAATTTGTTAAGAGTAATAAAACCAATCATAAATTCAGAGTGTGTACACACCAGGAACTCTAAAGGTGCATTTTAATCAAAGCGAAATCAAGCGAACTTTTAACTAATTCATAGCTATTTAGCTGTTAGTTCGTTCTCTGCGAATTTTATTGAACGAACATTCGCATTAGTTAGTGATCCATCTATTCGTTAGTGAACATTTATTTATAACCAAAAAAATATCAAAAAGTAAATTTTTTTGAAAATTATTACCTATTTGATTTAAAAAAAAAAGTTTTAGAGAATTAAATTTCCTTTAAGAATATATAATATTTTACTATTTATTTTATTTTTAACCATTTAAAAGTACAAGACGAAAATAAAACAGCAAGCGTTTATGCACAAAACAGTAATCTAATTATTTTTAATTCAAAATAATAATTATTGTGCAGAATATTTATCACTAAAGTTCCTGACACCCATGATGTTTTATCTATTAGAAATTGTATTATGTTAAATGGCACACTAACTTTGACATTGTTGCTATATTAAATTGATTAGTGTTGGTTACTGTTGTGTAAATTCCGAGATCGCTACTTGCTAAAAAAATCACCGATCTCTTTATTATATCACCGATCTCTTTATTATAAATACATATATGTAATGTATACATTAATGTTGCTTTTATTATTATTTTGCTGCCTTTGAGGTCGCGTGCCCCACGCTCTTTTTAAAAGCTAGTCCGACCCTCCCTAATAAAACATGTTTGACCCCATGTTCTAAGAAACTTTTGTTTATATTTTGCGCTGTATACGGATTAAGTAATTTATTATTAGGGATGGGATTTTAGTTATTTTACCTTTTTTCAACCGATGTAACTATTTGAAAACCAATAATGCCAAAATGTGTTTTAAAAGATTTTCTTTTATATGAACCTAACTTGTTTTCACCTTTTTTACCTTTTTTGGAGGTTTTTGCCTTAAACTACCTTTTTTATACTTTTGTTACCTATTTTTTTAAATTGTTTTCACCTTTTTTACCTTTTTTGGAGGTTTTTGCTTTAAACTACCTTTTTATACTTTTGTTACCTATTTTTTAATTTGTTAGTTTATTTTCACCTGTTTGATACCTATTTTTACGTATTTTTACTTATTTTATTTTTTGGTGTTCTTTTTAAATTTTTTAAATTTATAAATATCCCATCCCTATTTATTATATAATAAATTATATATATATATATATATATATATATATATATATTAGGGTGGCTCAAAAAAAAAAGAATATTTTTTTTCTCGTCTCTTTTAAAAATATATTAGTTTATCAAGCTGTAAGAGCCCTGTCAAAATATCAGCTCGATTACAATTTTTTTAGGGGTCGCTCAAGATTTTTAAAAAATTTCAAAATTGTCAAAAATTGAATTTTTGTTTTATTTTAATTTTTTTTCTCGTCTCAATATTATTTTTTAGGTTGAAACTAATAAAAATTCTGTAAATTTCAAATCAATATTTTGATTTCTAAAAGTCGCTAAAAGTTCGTTGATATTTATATTCAGAGGTCGCTCGAAAACATTCAAAGTACTCTACTTTGAAAGTAAAAAAAATCTTGAGCGACCTTTAGAAATCAAAATATTGATTTGAAATTTTCAGAATCATTATTATTTTCAAATTAAAAAATAATATATAAAAACGACTTAAATTATTGGTGATTGGTGTTCTATCACGTTGGTACATTTGGCGTTTTCACGCATTCCAAACATTTTTTTTTTAAATAGTGATATTATTAGCTTTACTTTGCAAGAAAAATTAAAATTGCGTATGTAGCCGTTATGAAGATATACACTTAAATGTATTTTTTTATAAATTAATTTGCAACATTAAGCTTAGTCTCTGTGTATCGCCTCTTTTATTGAGGTTTTTTGGACATTTTCCTATTTCAATGGCTTTACGAATGGTGCGTTTGGTTCTGTATTCGATGCTAGCCAAGACCCTTGTTTTTTCAAAGTCAATTTCCCAATATCGCCAGCAATAGCCAACTTATTCATGGAAGACATAGAAGTACGAGCAATCGAAACGGCAACACTAAAATCAAAGTTATGGCTACGGTACGTAAAAGACACATTTGTCATCTGGACCCACGGAGAAGAGAAACTGAAGAAATTCCTGGACCAGACTTCCCAAAAAGATTAAGTTCACAATGGAAACCGAGAAAGAACACCAATTACCTTTTCTGGATGTCTTCATAATCAAGATTAATAATGGTACACGCCCAGTCTCACCACCACCCGTCACAACTGCAGTCAATCATTAAGACACTTGTCACGCGAAAGGCTGGCGGATGATGACCACAAGAAACAAGAAGACCTGAAATTCCAAACGACGCTACAGCAAAACGGATTCTCCAAAACCATCATCAAAAAGGCTCTTGGACCGCGACGCCGGTTAAATACCACAGAGGACGAGAACAACAAACCAACTTCGAAGGCCTTCCTTCCCTACGTGAAAGGGACAACCGAGAGAATAGGCAAAGTTCTCAAAAACATAACATTTACCGCCACAAGAAAGATCGGTCAAATACTTCCAAACGCCAAACCAAAATAGAGTTAGAGGCACAAGGGGATGTACGAAACTTTTTGTTTAATTGTGACGAAAGCTACGTTGGATAGACCAATAGACGTATCAACGTTAGACGTGAAGAACATCGAAACGCAGTCTTAAAACATCTTTCTTAGCTGAACACGTCCGAAAAACTTCCCATGAAATTGACTTTGAAAAAACAAGGGTCTTGGCTAGCATCGAACACAGGACCAAGAAACCTCAGCACAAGAGACGATACACAGAGACTACCAACTGCATAAAAACCAGCTCTTACAACCACCAAAACGCCACGCAAATTAACGATATCAATGTTCTGCTTTAGGTTTTTACGGGCGTTATATGTATTGATGGTTTTCTGGCATCTGCTCTGTGTTGTCGGTTTATGGTTCTTAAAAGAACCATATGTCTGACGACGTTTCGGTACAATCTCATGTACCCTCTTATCTGCTGGCCTGCTGTTGTTGCTCTGCTGCTTTAGATTTCCATTGGCGTTATATGTATGAACTTGCAGCAGAGCAGCAACAGCAGCCCAGCAGATAAGACCTGAAGATGGTTCATGAGATTGTACCGAAACGTCGTCAGACATACGGTTCTTTTAAGAACCAAAAACTGACAACTCGGAGCAGATCCCGGAAAACCATCAATATATATATAGGTGTATATATATATTTATATATATATATTATATATATATATAAATATATATATATATATAGCGAATTGCTAAGGTCATTTTTACTAGAACACATGTTAAGCTTATTGTTGCGCATTAACTTATAAAAAAATACATTTAAGTGTATATCTCCACAACGGCTACATACGCGATTTTAATTTTTCTTACAAAGTAAAGCTAATAATATCACTATTTAAAAAAAAATGTTTGGAAGATTATATATTTTTTAAGTTGAAAACGCCAAATGTACCAACGTGCTATGAAAGTTTTTTGTAGTCAGTATGATATGATGTGATAAATTACTTATTTATGTATCAAAAGTTTTAGCACCGTCTAAAACCTAATGGACAATGTCCCCAGGAAATTGCGCCTTGTTAAGGAGCACGGACCCCTTTATTTAATTTGATTTGTTAATTTTGTTATTTGTAATATTGTTAATTATAGACTGTAATGAAAATTTAATTTAAATTATCTTTGCATATAAAATGTAATAAGTAATTTGTTTTAAAACTTACATATACAGGGTGTTTCAATAAAAATTCCCAGGCCAATTATTTCGAAAACTAAAAGTGGCATTTAAATTCTGTAAACGTCAGTTTTTAGCCTCTATGATTGGCTTTACAACTTCGTAAAAAATGTGTTTGAATAATACAAGATGTAGGTGGCGCCACTGTGCAAAGAATTTTTTCGATGGCAGGTACTTTTAAATTAATTTTTGATCAAATTATGTGTATGCGTATGGATACGACAGACTAAATTTCAAACACGATTTGGGGTAAATGTATTGTAAATGGTTACATAGTCGGGCCCTATTTGTACCATGAACATTTAACTTCAGTTCGTTATTTACAATTTATGCAAAACGATCTCCCTTTGCTGTTACAAAATTTGGGAATTGACGTAAATACTATGTGGTTTCATCAAGACGGTGCCGCAGCACCCAATAGCAATATCGTTATGAATCATCTAAATAACGTTTCCAATGAAAGTGATCAGCACAAGTAAGTATTTTTGTTTTCCAAATGGTTTTATTTTTATTTCTCGAAAACGAAGCAAGATATGAAAACAATTCAGCAGACAAAAAAAAAGGATATTTTTAGTTGCTTAATCCGAAAAAAAATATAAAAATTACCAGAAACTCAGTGGCGTATTATTTTTTGCCAATATTATTTGTTAAGGGGCCCCCTGAGACGTCACTGGACGTAATAATTATAATCTAGTTAGCGCTACACGAGCGTTTTATCACTAAAATTATCATTACCAGAATTAAATGAACATCTGCTAAAGCATATTCAAAATATTTATAATTAAAATACTCGTTAAAATTATTAAAAAAAAAACTTAACCCCAAATATCTCCGTTTATGTTGGATTTATCAAAAATTTGCATGGGACATAATTTGATCAAAAATTAATTTAAAAGAACCTGCCATCGAAAAAATTATTTGCACAGTGGCGCCACCTACATCTTGTATTATTAAAACAAATTTTTTACATAGTTGTGAAGCCAATCATAGAGTCTAAAAACTGGCGTTTACAGAATTTAAATGTCACTTTTAGTTTTCGAAATAATTGGCCTGGGAGTTTTTATTGAAACACCCTGTATGTATATACCTACCATATCGAGTGAAAGTAATATAATTATAAATAAACAAAAAATGTAAAGGGGTTTTCTTAGTTTGGAATAGGTACTACCCTACTTATTTTAGTTTCATTTTATAATTGATGCTTTAAAACATTAAAAACTTTTATTTCCACAGATGGAGAAATACAACTACACCGAGAAAAATCTGAGATTTATAATTAACCAACGACTGTTTTCCCGAATAATATTAATAAATAAATCAACTTGGGTATTATTAACAATAGCGTGTTTGTATAAAGTAAATTAGCATTTACATATTAAAAATAAATATATGGATAGGATTAATGCTAACACAGCGTTTCTTATAAAAAAAATATTTATATATTAATAGTTAATCAACATTGCGTTACTGTCAACCTGTAATTGTTTAAATATTTCGGAAGCATATAATGCATTTAATTTAAACCATTTTTATTAATAATAAATAAATTTGTTCTCCCCCCAGGCCACTCGCGCAAGCGCAGTTATAGCGGTTCATGTTGTACAGCGGAAGCTTTGTTCTGTCGGCCATTGATAAAAAAGATGCATCTTGTTCTGTGATTTTGTTCTGTGGAAGGTGTGTGGGTGTAATAAAAGCGTGTAATTGCATCAGATGTAGTTTACTTGTTGGGAATCGTATTAAGTAGCTCTCATAAATGGTATACCATCAACAGGTGCAATGCACTAAGAAATAATGGAAGAATTAACGAACTTTTTAAGTGACACAGGTTTGCCCTCTCTATTCTCGAATTTTGTTGGTAAGTAAAGTTATAGCTACTTTATCATTTCATTATGATGTTTTGTGCCTAAAGTAATCAAATAAATCCAAATCTTGTTTTCATTGGCTGTCTTTAGCTAGGTATTGCTTGTAATTATTTTTAACATGCGTATATTTATTATTAACACACTGTTTTAAATAGTAATAAAAATGCATACCCACGCTAGTTAATGTTTAACTTCTTTCTTTTTTATCATATAGAGAACTGCATTGAGGACTTAAGCAGTCTGCAACAATTGGTACTTCACGAGGAGGAAAGTTTCAAGCAGGCCCGGATCTAGGGGGGCAAGCCGGGGCACTTGCTCCGGGCGGCAAAATGAACCTCTTGATAATATAAATTTTTAGTTTGACATTCCCATTTGTATTAAAAAAAAACATATGTACTACGGGTGTAATTGGCCATACAAAACGAGGTAATCGAGCTATTTGGTAACACGTGCAGAGACCAACTTCTCCATAAAATTAAGGAAGCAAAATATTTTACCATCATGTTTGACTGTACTCAAACACCAAGTACCAAGACTCTTAATTCCTCTTACTTAATTCTTGAATGGAAAAGAACTGAAAAAGCTTTCATCAGAGGAACTGAAAAAACATGGTCTCGATCTTGCTTTAAAATACAGCAAAGATTTAAATGCCACAGATTTTTGTCTTTTAGGACCAATTTTTAAATATATTAAAAAATGCCAATTAATATATATTAATATATATTAATATATCTACAGAAATGAGTGCTCTAAGTTTGTTGCAGAGGATTTATGCAAATAATTTGGAAGAAGCATTTCCAAATATTTGTATTGCGTTGCGCATATATTGTACACTCCCAACAACTTCCGCCAGTTGTGAAAGAAGTTTTAGCAAGTTAAAGCTAATAAAAAATTATTTGCGTTCTTCTATGAGCAGCGAAAGATTATCAGGACTTGCAATATTGGCAATTGAGAATACCTTTGCACAATCAATAAATTTTTAGAAGATTGTAGATGCATTTGCAGAAAAAAGCACGTTGTGTATATACAGGGTGGTCCAGGATTAATCTGAAAAATTTTAATGATCGATAGAGCCTGAAAAAACAATAAAAACAAACCCAAAAACATTTTTTAAAAATACACACTAACACACTAATAGCCCTTCAAAGGCAAAAAAAACGTTTTTTTTTTTAATAACTTCTGCTCAAATTTTGTGTAGGTAAAATTTCTTACAAAAGGCCCAGCGGCGGAGATTTTGGGGGGGTTTCCCCTTTTTACCCCCATATTTTGACACCACTGGATTTTATTGTAAAATAATCAGATTTCTTATTCAATTTAGAAGCAAAACTTGTGTGTTAAATTTTCATAAGATTAGTGGTTTCGGAGACTTTAAAATTTCAAAAATACCGAGTACACGGAATTTTATCATATTTTATTTTAAATCGGTAACTTGGTAACAATTATGCCACGTTATCATTTTATAAAATATTTTAAAAATAAACTAGCGTCCAGGAGTCATCGTGCAGTTATTACTGAACCCGTCATATTTTTAGGTTGTTTTATTGTAACGTTGATTGAGGATTACAATCAACGTCTGTAATTAATAATTTAATTGTATTATAATACAAAATCAAACCAACCCAAAAACCACCCTATTGAAAGCGATTATTCCATTATTTCATTGGTAAATTTTTATTGGCCCAATACAATCGTTCAGAAAAAAAATAATTTTTTATTACTAAAATAATAACAAAAGTTCCGGGTACACAGTGTTTTTGAAATTTTAAACTGAAATATCTTCGAAACCATTGATCTGATAAAAAATAAACATAAAAGTTTTGCTTTTAGATTGAAAAAGGATAAAAATAAATCTGATGATTTTCTAATAAAATCCAGTGGCGTCGAAAATATGAGGGTAAAAAGAGGAAACCCCTTCCAAAATCTCCGCCACTGGGCCTTTTGTAGGAAATTTTCATTATATTATCGACGGAAGATTAACCTACACAAAATTTAAGAAGAATCGGTTTGATGGTTTAAAAATTATTTTGAAGGACTATATCTCCGTTAGTATGCATTTTTGAAAAATGTTTTTGGGTTTATTTTTATTGTTTTTTCAGGGTCTATCGATCATTAAAATTTTTCAGATTAATATTGGACCACCCTGTATATTAAAATAAAGTGTACTTTTTATTTGTTAAATCTTACAATTGAGTTTTATTTGAATAATCTCCAAAATGCAATAAAAAAAAATTGATATATCATCATTGTTTTAAAAAATTCAAAGGGGGCGGCAAATTTGACTTTTGCCCCCCATTTAAAAAGTTTTAGATCCGGGCCTGGTTTCAAGGTGTTATGTCCAATTATTGGACATAGATTAAAAATTAAAATAAATATTTATTTTTTATATTTTTATAAATATATGTATTTTATTATACTTACCTGCTTTTATTTTCCATTTACGTGGGGAGGGGGGGTTCTTTAATACCTATACCTACTAATAAATAATATATAAATTGAGTAAATGCAAATAAAGAAATTTGTTATTTAAAAAGTAATCCTACGTTTCATAATAACATAGTTGGTTCACTACAAAAATAACATTGGTTAAATATAAATACATAGGGTTATTCCTAAACCATAATCTATTTATATCTTTTTAACAAATGTAAGAGTGATATAAAATCAATATTTGTTACGTCGGTTTATCAATCATTTTTTTATTACTAAATAGCCATTTTGGTTATTATTAAACCAACCTTTCTCTCGGTGTAGTAATATATGATTCCTAGGATGAATTTATTGAAGAAAACGAACGACTTATTCAAATATTAACCCTTAACTACTATAGTAGTTATAACGTTATAACGTTATAACGTTCCAGTTTCATGACATTAGTATACTAACGTGCCGTCTCAGAGAAGTTTGTTGTTGAACAGGCTTTTTACATAATAGTTTTTAATTTTTAAGAACATAAATTCATTATAACCTTTTTACAACATATACTGAATACCTTCAACTGTAAAGGTTTGGTAAAAAAAAGCCCATGGGCTTTTTTTTACATGCATGTTGAAAAAAAAACATTTATTCTTAAATCTTAAAAATATATAATTTTTTAACACATTAACTTAGGATTAATATTTTTCATTATAATATTTAGTAAACGTAAAAAAAAATTTGTTCTAATAACTTAACATGGGTAAATCATAATAAAACATCAAAATACAAAAAAAACACTGACATATAAAAAAATACAATCTGGTAAAACTACATAGACTGAGCACATTCGGTACATATTTTCTTGCTGCATTCTAAACAAATAGGATTTTGACAAGTAGGTATAACAAACATAAGCAGTTTGTCTCTTTTCTTAGAGGGGCAAGTATACAGAGAAAAAGGAGTGGTTGTAAACACCGTAATAGGTTTATATTCACCTTAACGTAGCATTGTATTTTGCCGACCTCATATGGGTTTATAGTAAACACATCTTAAAGTATATCAAATTTATTTGTTAATAAAAGTTAGTTCAGTAACAGTTAAAACATTGGTTAGTTACTATAAAAAAAGCTATGTTAGAAAAGTATTCTTATAGTAATTGGTCTTCACTTAATAGATAATCCATAGGCGCTTTATATTAGAAAAGCCTATTTATAGTAAATGAACTTAAGGTAATACTTCATCCACAAGAGCTTTGTATTAAAAAGGCAATAGGTGTTTATTATAATGCGAGAAATAATAATAAATATTTTAATTACCTAATTGCAATTATCAATTCATATTTTAACTATTAGAAATGTATGATTATTTAGCATGTATTTATAACAGTGCGATTGTATACAATATATATAAGGTAATAAATAAAAGTGTGTATATATAAGAAAATTTATTTTTGAAAAAAGTTTAAAAATATTTAAAGTGTAACAGAACAAAAAAAGAAAGTGGCGTTTGGGGGGTTTTGGGTATACCGATACTTAGTTATAAGAAATGGGACCCACACCAACTAAGATATCGGTATAGCCAAAATTCCCCAGCCGCAATTGAAAAATGAATACATTTAGACCTATGAGTACATAAAAATTATAATTAATTAAGTAATATTTTTAGAAAAAAGAATGTAGTGATATTTTGTTACTGGAAGCTCATTAAAGATGAGTGGTAACTTCTGATTTCAAATCAGTGATTTGTAGTTAGAACTAGGTATAATAGTTCTAAAAGAATTTAATTTTTATTTTTTAATGCTTTATATTTCCTGTTTTATTTCTATTTACCGGGCTCCCTATATACCTATATACCCGTAGGTATATACCGAGCCCGGTATATAAAAATAAAAAAAATTCCTTTAAGAACTGACTAAAAATCCGAAGTTACCACTCATCTATAATGAGCTTCCGGTAACAAAATATGATTTCATTATTTTTCATAAAAATATAACTTTTAGTATTTTTTTACCAAGAAAACATAACTGCCGTTTCTGTGCAATGCCACTGGAGTGATATTCTTTACAGTAGTACACTTAGTTAAGAGTTCCTTAGTTAGTAGTTAGTTAGTTAAGTGTATACACTTGGTTAAGAGTTCCTGACAATCTGCCTTGGAATTTTCCATAATTTGCACACAAAAAAACGTTTCCATTTAATGATGCAACTATTACTATTCTATGATGGGAATCCATTAAATCTCTTAAGAGTCTTAACTGAACTAGTCGAAACTCGCATAGCCTATGCGGTAGGTACTTTTTTATCACCACGTGGTTTATTGGGTATAAATGAATCTTATTAGTAAATAGTAATAAGTTATTACATATAACACCATGCTATAGCAATAAATAATATATAATAATAAGTATTGAGAAATCTGTTTGGATAATAATAATAAAAACGTCTACGAGTCATCTCTTCGTAGATTTATTATTACCCGATGAGTTAACTACACTCGATGACAAAATTAACCGGACACTTCATTTTTCTTCCACAAAATTTATAAAACGCACTGTATATTAATTCAAAAGCTATGCACATATGCAGACAAATAAAATTAAATGAGTTTAAGTTTTTTTGGCTTTCAAATATCACGGGGACACTTTTTTAGCAATTTTTTCAAATCGTTTACGTTTCACAGAGCTCTACAATTCAATTTAATTGCTGTTTGCTTCGAGTTTCGAAGGTTGTTTAAAGAATATAATAGTGTTTGTATAATTGTGAATTATTATAAAAAATTCGTCATGACTCCGGAAGAAGCTGCTCAAGCTGTTGCTCTCCACAATGCAGGACACAGTATCCGATTTATCGCCAATTTGATTAATGTACCGCGAAGTACAGTATCTGATGCGATACAAAGGTTCAGGGAAACTGGTTCCTACTCAAGATTGCCTGGACAAGGAAGACCACGATCAACAAACGCAGTTGAAGACCGTTTTGTTCGACTCCAAGTTCTGCGAGATCGGACACTTCCTGCTACAGCTTTGAGTAGGAGATTGGCAGACGTGCATGGGACCTTGGTTTCATCACGTACAGTATTAAGAAGGTTAAGAGAGCAAAATCTCACTCCTCATACAGCTGCCACTGGCCCTCTTTTGGATGCAGCTCATCGCAGACAGCGCTTGGAATTTGCGCGCAGTCATGTCGAGTGGGGTATGGAAGAGTGGCGATGCGTTCTCTTTACAGATGTTTCACGAGATATGCTTCAGATCGTCGTCAACTTGTGTTTAGGAGACCTGGGGAGCGATATAACCAGTGTTGCTTTGCTCCAAGAGTACAATTTGGTGGTGGCGGTATAATGGTATGGGCAGGCATATGTTTGGAAGCTCGTACGGGCCGTACGTTTCGGGGAGGCAGCATCAACGCTGACAGGTACATTAGGGAGTGTCTTGAAGAGCATGTGGTACCTTTTGCTCCATTTATAGGACCAAATTTCTTGTTAATGCAAGATAATGCTCCACCGCACACTGCCGGGGTAACTCGTCAATACCTTCAGGATGTTGATATTCAGGTGTTGGGGTGGCCACCAAGGAGTCCCGACCTAAACCCAATAGAGCATATGTGGGACAATCTAGGAAGAAGGATTACACGGAACTATGGCGAGTTTCACACTGTGGTTCAACTAAAACAAGCTCTGTTAAATGAATGGGAGCAGATGAGGTTGCTGGGTTAATAGAAAGTATGCCACGAAGGATAAGAGCCGTGATTCAAGCTCGAGGAGGTAATACTCACTATCAAAGATTTTTTGAGACATCTTTTGCAAAAACATTTTTTTCAAATTTTGAATTTTTTTATTTTTAATGTAAATTTACAGAAAACTTTTTGTTTTCCTTTTTTAAAAATGTTTATCGATTAAGATTTAATTAAAATTATTAAAAATTAAGATATCTGTTATTATATTTTCCTAGAAAACCTAGTGTCCGGTTAATTTTGTCATCGAGTGTATTACCTCATAGTGTAATATTCTGTAGATATTGTAAGATTACTGATATTAAACCAGTGTAATACATTTAAACCATGACAGCTAACTATTATTCATATAACTTCTTAAATAACCGCCAAATTATTACCTAATACTCTTTTTTTGTTAATAACCAAGACATCAACCAGCAAAACACCTTCGTGTGTTTAATTATTATTATTATTATTTATTAAAAAATTAGAGATATCTTATCTTGAGGCAGGAAAGTTCTAGGAATTCATCATGTTTTACCAATTAAACAAAAAGGTAATTTATTATATTTCAAAATTTAAAAATTATAACTTTATGGTACTTATAAAGAAATGTGTTCGTAACTTATATTTTGTAATAATAAATGAGTGTTTTCTCTATATAGCAAGTTTTTCTTTTTGCTAAACGTTCAATTCTCATTTCTGGTAAATTATCTTTTACCTTGGGTCCCAGAATATCGCAACCAACCGTAACGCAACTACTAATGGGACGTCTCCTAGACGGCGATCGATATATTTTACCAAATAAAAATTGAGCAGAATCTAACACCCTCGCCAAATTTGATACACTGACTGAAAACCTTAAGGGTTAAGCAAACCTAACACAAGTATTGCAAATAAGAGTGAAGAGCAGCTGATCGCTGAAAAAGAGAAATTAAAAACATCACACATTGAACTGATAGAGAAAATTAGCAGTTTTGAAGAACTGGAAACATTTAAGCAAAATTACAGCTCCTCTGGAACCGAGACTATCAGCAACAAAAAAAGGGGAAACTGAAAGCAAAATTACTATAAAAAATATACCCCACAATAAATTAATTGTCAAATAGCGGCGATTATATTTAATAAAAAAGAAAGCTGAGAAAGGTAACAAAAATCAGAAACTAACCAAACCAACATCAAAGGAATTCCTTTAATGCTTAAGCAGATTTAAATGCCAGTATTTAATACCCTAATAGAGTAATTGCATCAAAAATGAAAATCCCTAAAAACCTTTTAGAGGTAAAAACACATTGCGAAAATATTTTTTTATATTCCAAAAGTTCAACCCGGCCCCAAAATATCAAATTGAAAAAAAGGTACTTTTCAAACGTTCCCGAACTCCCGCCATATTGCATGAACCTTCACCAGTGTCAGAAATCAAGATGTCAACAAATAATAAACACCGATAAAGTTTATGTTTAACATGGAAAACGCGAAAACAAAAATTGGTTGTAAATATTGTTTTGTGCCTTGTACAAATACAACCTGGAAAATTCCTGGGAAAAGGTTTATCACCGTGCCAAAAGGGAAAATAAGGATAAATTGGATTAAAATAGCTCGGCGCGATATCAAAACATCGTCACCGCAGTCAACATTATATTGCTGCGAGGATCATTTTAATGTAAGTAAAATATAATGTCGTTTCTAGGTATGTGGTTGGAATAGGTATGTTAAATAATAAAAAACTCAAGAAAATACGGCTGAGCCGTAACGGCTCTCAGTGTAGGGTCATAAACTTTGCTTTTGATAATTGAAGGGACAACTTTCCCAGGAGTTTTCCAGGTTGTATTTGTACAACAAGGCACAAAACAATATTTACAACCAATTTTTTCGCGTTTTCCATGTTAAACATGTAAAACATGTTAAACTTTATCGGTGTTTATTATTTGTTGACATCTTGATTTCTGACACTGGTGTAAGTTTATGACGTCATGCAATATGGCGGGAGTTCGGAAACGTTTGAAAAGTACCTTTTTTCAATTTGATATTTTGGGGCCGGGTTGAACTTTTGGAATATAAAAAAATATTTTCGCAATGTGTTTTTACCTCTAGATTACATTAAAAAGGTTTTTAGGGATTTTCATTTTGGGCACACCCATATCTCATTTATTAGACATGGGACCCACATCAAATTTATATGAGGTTATAATTAGTACATTATATAGACAAGTTCTGCGCAAAAAAAGTTAGTTTTTAAGTGTGCCCCCAGCCTCCTGCCCCCAAATTAAGATATTTCAAATTAAAGTGGTACAATATTTAATTCACCAAAGTTTATTGACAAATTTTATTAAAAAAACTCAAGTATTACAGATTTTAAACCACTTCGATTTTTTATAAAATTTAGTAAAAGGAATAATAAAAAATTTAAAATAAAAACTGCAATTCTTGAATTTTTTTTAATAATATTTGAAATTTATTGATAAACCAAACTTTTTTTGCAAACTTCAATTTTAATTCTGCTTGCGCAGAACTTGTCTATGTAATTTCATTATAATCTAATATAAATTTGATGGGGGTCCCATGTCTAATAACTGAGATATGGATGTGCCCAAAATCCACCAGCCGCCACTGGAATCATCCATTTCTGGCAAAGCAGTTTACCCATTCTAAGCAAAAGCACTAATTTTGAATTAAATTTCAGTTCTTTGATTCAAAGCAATCAGGCTCAAACAATTGCAACGTTTGTTAAAAATATTCTTTTCCCTCAGTGTTGTTGGATGCAAATAAACAAATAAAGTAAAACAACTTTAAAATCAAAATATAATAAATAATTTTACATAAATTATTGTATTAATTGTTTATTTTAAAAGAGAATTGTATTTGCCACACCAATAAAAACTTGTCTTTTTAACAAAACGATATCCCGCGATAAAGTAGGCGATGTTCAGTAACACGCCCACTTTGCATATGCCGCGCTATTGGTTAAAAGCCGCGGCCTCCTACACTTTTAACAGCGGGGCACCGTCTCCAGAGTCACCGTTGATCTACGGCAGCCGCTGTAAAACGATCTTTTATGATTTTCATATAAGGTATACCTACCACTTATTAAAGCTATTAGTACCTATTAGTATCTATCACTTATTAAAATAAATAACTATTATTATCACTTATTAAAATAAATATGTTTATATAATACTTATAGGTACATACATAGTAGGTTTATTATATAATAATATTTTAAGTAATAAATTATTATTATTAATAAATATAAGAAAAATGTAGGTACCTATAGGTAGCTATCTTAATAATTACCTACACAGAAAACAAACATTGTACAACTATAGTTACCTACACAGTAAAAAAATTGTTGCCATCCTGACATCAAAATATTGTTCAGTGAACAATGTTCACATAAGTCCACGCAATTAAAGTGGCAATTTACAAAAATCGCTATAGGTAATAATGAATAATCATACTATTTTGCTAAATTTACAATAATTTATTGGACACTAAACCACTTATATAGTTAAATAATTTACACTGAAAAAAATTTAGTTCATAATATCAATTAATACAGTTTATTGACTAATTTTTTATTGGGACAACGATTTTTTCATTAATGTAAAGAAATTTTATGTACAGTATTTTATTAACTAATCACGTGGTTCATCATCATGATGAACTAGTAGTTATTGTAATAGTAATTAATTTTACATTAGTCAATGTATAATATTTATTTTAACAACAAATTTTTTATCAGTCCAGTAAACAATTTCATTAAATACATGAATTTGTTGATTAATTTGTATGAACAACTTTTATTAAATTGTTTCGTTATGATAATGTAATAAAGTATTAAATGATAATTTGTCCATTGTGTTCATGTTTTGCGATTAATTTCCGCAACGAACAAATAAAATGCTTGATTAAAAGTATACATTACATTGACGAATGCATTCATTAAAGTAATGTACTTGGTTTTAATTATAAAAATCACGGTATTAATGTACAGTATGCATCGATTAATGAAACGCATACTTTATATTAACAAACGCATTCATTGAATAAATGTACTGTCCTAACGATAAAACAATCAATTATTGTACACAGTTAATGTTAATTATATTAACGTATAACCAAACAAATGAAATATAATAAAAATTATTAATCTTGTCTCAACGTAGGGATTAAATTGTTTTAATAAATGTTTACGTTGGAACAATAATAAGGACATAAAAATTCTTGACAAGACGAGTTTGGAAAATAGCTATGCTTAGTTTCCTTCATTTGAAAAATAGTGCGGGCATCAACTGCATGAAAGAGGATATTTCTTAGTACAGTGTATTTCTTAGTGACTGGCTTTATTTAAAAAAAGGTAATTATAATTTAGTTTTTAAATATAATTTTGATAAACTGATTTATTAGTATTAGGCTTTACAGGTTTAAAAAACACTTATAGCGTCTTGTCCTAAAGCGTAGGAAAACTAATTTAAATTTCGGATAGTTATAGTCGAAACACGATGTTATGCTTTATTTGCAAATAAAATTAATTTCCTGAAATTACTTATATTGCATTTTAAACGAAATCAAGATCTTACCAAAAATTCAGTATTTAGATACCTAATTGTGGTCAAAGTTTTTAAAACTTAAGTAGTTTTAAAAAACATATCAATGGAAAACATTTAAACAATAATTTTTTGAAAAATTTTAATATCCAACTCAACAACGATCCAAACGACGTTCTAAATAGATAGCTTGAAATTAATGTTTTAAAATCTTTGTGTTTGATAATAATTATGAATCCATCAATCCATATTGTATTTCTAATAAAAAATCAGACGATTGTGACATATTTATTTAATATATTAAATGAAACTCCTAAAGTTTCTATGCTTGTGGAATATTACAATACATTTTTAAAATTTCAAGATGAACAGCTAACCTCAAACTTGGTAGCGCAATTTATTAAAGTTAAAGGTGTTCCAATTACCTTAGCAATCAGTTGAGAAAGAGAAATTTTAGACAGATTTCCGACTGAAAAATTGGTATGTTTAGTGATCTTTATTCATTACGCCTTAAAAAGATTGTCACAAAATATTCTCTTTATATTTTAGGAGTACTATCGTTCCACCAAGTTTGTGGTTGGTAAACATGTTGTTGATCTAACAGCAAAAAAAAGTCGAATTTTAAAACATTTGGTAAGCTGATTCAAATTAAGTACGTTTTATATTTCGTTTATTTATTAATTTTGTGGATATGTGAATAAAATTTGAAGTTGAGTATTGTCTTTTAGAACCCGAAGATGATGCGGGAGCAAGCTTAAGAGCGTTATGGTTTGATAATTATAATTTAACTTCTGAAGAATTCAATAACACTTGGAAGGCCTGCAGTAAATATCGTTTAAAAAATTTTAAAAAAATTGAGAATACTGATGCGATAATGGAGAAAAGGCCTTTCTATAAAAATCCGATATCAATTGGTAGGTATGCGTTATAATTTAATTTTTTAACAATATTATTTTATACTTACAGATCGATATGGATTTTAATGTTGTCTTCGATAATGCGGATGTGCTATTAATTATTTGGAGCAAGAACTTCGGCAAGTACATACCTTGAATTTTTAAGTAATGAAAATAATGTTAAAGACAAGAATATTAAAGCTTTTTTTGGAAAACCCAAAGACCAATAGTAGTATTTCTAAAAGTAAGTCACATTACCCATTTAAATTTAATTAAAATATACAACCATTTATTATTGCATAAGTAATGATAGGTATATTTTCTACCAAAGAAATTTTTATTTTTTAACAACATTAGATTTAAGTTTTTATGTTTTTAAATATTTTTTGTTTTTAATCTTTGTTTTTTTTTTTAAGTTTTCCAACTAGAAGAGCACTCAGCGAAGTGATAAAGCGAAAAAAAGTTTTTTTAATTTGGAACAGCTCCTCAGAAATGATGTGTGGCAACTTTAATTATAATTATTATTTATTATTATTATATATCACATTTAGTTTTTTTCAATAGGTTTAAGTTAAGTTATATTTGTATTATTTTAAAAAAAATAAAAATAAAACAATAAATATAATTTTTTTTATTTTTCCTTTGTAAAAAGTCATTTCAAAAATTATTAGTATTTGCAAGTCTATGAAATTCATCATTAACATTGTCAAATTCACAGCAAAGCGCACATGCGGGAAATGACAGAAAAAATTTGTTAGTGTGGTGATCGAACCCACGTTAAGGTTTTTTCTGTCTTTTCCAACTTGTCTCTAAAAATGAGTTAGTCAAAAATGACTAATTTAAAAGTTATTAGTGGCTGCTTTTTCACTTGTACCATGGATAACCATGAAATACCATGGTATCCCAAAATTTAACGGCCAATCCTTATGTAAAATTGTCCCCTGAATCTGAAAAGGTCGTCAAAAGTTCAAAAAGTAGGACAGTTTTTGAGATATAGTCAATTTTCCATTTAATATGGAATTGACTATATTTTAAAAACTGCTCCACTTTTATAATTTTTGACGGTTGACAATTTTACATATGAATTGCCTGTTAAATTTTGGGATACCATGGTATACCATGGTTAACCATGGTACAAGTGAAAAAGCAGCCACTAATAACTATTAAATTAGTCATTTTTACTAATTCATTTTTAGAGAGTAGAATTATTGTATCGAAAAATTAAGTTCATTACATTAATAAACTGAATTATTATAACAATTACTAAAATTCATTGTATTGACAATGTCATTTGTTGCATCAGCTACAATAGTTCGTTAAGAGTATGAATATATACATTTGATCTATATTTAACGATTACAGTATCAACGAATAAAATTAATTGTAATAATAATTTTTATTCTTTCTAACTATTACTAATATTGATAAGACTAATAAAACAAATACATATAATTAATAACTAACAATTGTCGAATTAACAAAATATAGTTATTTAAAAAATAAATAGTGTTCGTTACAACAATAACATATTTCATTGAATAAACAAAACTAACATTTTCTTTTCAATGAATTGATTTTTATAAATACAATGAACTATTCGTTGGTTAATAAATTCTATTATCAATTAATGAAATGGATTTCATTGATTTGATAAAATCGGTCGTTGGACCAATTTTAATGATGCATTTTATCTATACAATGAACTTTTTTATTGTATTTACGCTACTTTTTGGTTCAGTGTAGTCACTTTAACAACTGATTTGTTTTTGTGACAAAATAATGTTACTAAATAACTTTAATTTCTTGTACATTTTACAAAATATATTGCTATATAAACAAACATTTTTTGTATAAGGTTAGAGGAAAGTCGCCTTATTTCGGATAGTCGCCTAATTTCGGATAGTGGTGTATCTGAGAAACTAACTGAAGGAATAAATGGAAATTGACCCTAGTGCCATCTATGTAGTCGAAGAAAGTATATCACGAATTATTTACTTGCTACTATTACTCTCCGTTAGATGGCAGTGGCAAACATCTGAACCACGTTTCGTAGTTTTTTTAGTAATCACTGTTTAAGCCGTGTTTTTCTTGGAAATATTCATTTTAAAAATTTCTGTATTTTTCAGAGACAAGGTAAGTGTTTATTCAAGCCCTTTTTTTAGTCAAAACTACAAAATATTTAAAGGTTTTTATTTAAAAAGACCTTAACCTAAAACGTATAAAGTTGCCTAATTTCGGATAGTTCTAGTTTCTCAATTTCGGATATCCGAAATTAGGAAACCAAAATTACAAACCAAAGAAATTCCAACATTTAGCGAATATAATGTTTATTTTCAGAATAAAATGCCAAATAACAGCAAAAAACATAAGCAGTGGGATCCTGATCAAATGAAAAGTGCAATACAAGCCGTCAGAGCCAAAGAAATGGGATATCTAAAAGCCTCGAAATTTTTTGGTGTTCCAAAGTCAACATTAGAAGATTATATCAAGCAAGTTGACAAAACTCCAGAGCAGTTGGTTGCTATGCGGATCGGAAGAAAGCCAGCACTTTCCATTGAAATGGAGGAAGATTTAGTGTCTTATTGTTTAGAAATGGATCGAAGATATTATGGGATAGGCATTGCTGATATTAGGAAACTTGCTTACCAAATAGCATTAAAAAATGGTCTTCGTCATCCTTTTTCCAAGCAGAACGAAGTTGCCGGAAAAAAATGGCTGAAAGGGTTTTTTAAGCGTCATTCGGCTCTGTCCCTTAGAAAACCACAAGGGATCTCAAAATCCAGAATAAAAGGTTTCACTCCAGAAAATGTTAATAGATTCTTTGACCTTCTTGAACCAGCAATGGAGACGATCAATTATAATCCTGCTAGAGTATATAACGTTGACGAAACAGGAATAACAACAGTACAGTCCAAAAATTCGAGAGTAATAACTTTGAAGGGCAAGAAGCAGGTTGGAGCAGTTACTGCTGCGGAAAGAGGAGCATTAGTGACAGTCGTTATGTGCATGAATGCCACTGGTGGATTTGTCCCACCATTATTTATCTTTCCCAGGAAGAACATGAAAGCCGAGTTGCTGGATGGAGCCCCACCAGGTTCGATTGCAGCTTGCCATCCGTCTGGGTGGATTCAGCAGCACATATTTTCCCAATGGTTGCAACACTTTATTTCTCATGTAAAACCGTCTCGTAAAGATCCAGTTCTGCTTATTCTTGATGGTCACTACAGCCATACGAGAAATATGGATGTAATAGATGCCGGACGCAAAAACCACGTTACAATTGTGTGTATTCCACCCCACACTTCGCACAAGATGCAACCTCTAGATTTATCATTCATGTCCCCTTTTAAGACATATTATTCTCAACAAGTTCAAATGTGGCTGAAACAAAACCATGGACGCAACGTAAACGCTTTTCAAATTTGTAAGCTAATGTGTCCTGCATATTTAAAAAGTGCAACTGCAGAGGTATCTGTTAACGGTTTCCGCAAATCTGGGATTTATCCCTTTAATAGAAACAACTTTTCTGAGCATGAGTTTATAACAGAAAGACAAAGAGAAAGGACCCCACCAGTAGAAACAATTGAAAGGCAAAGAGAAAGAACACCATCAGCAGAAACAGTTCAAAGCAAGATATCGGAAAATCCAATAAAAAATATCATAAGAGCAGAGGAGATTAGTCCTTTACCTTCATGTAGTGGAATCTTACAAGCAAATGGAGGAAGAAAATCTCGACAAGGCTCTAGTTGGGTAATTACCAGTTCGCCATATAAAAAACAGCTTGAAGAAAGTTTACAGGAACAGACGCGAAAGAAAGAAATAAAAGAAAATAGGAAAAATGTAAAACTAAGCTCAAAATTAACAGAATGCCATAAAAAGAAGACTGCATCAGTATTACCAAAAGGCAATAAAAACAAGTCTGTAACACGAAACAAGAAAGAAATAAAAGTTCAGTGCAGTAGTGATGAGTCATCAGATTCTGAAACTAGTCTTATTCTAGACGACGACTCCGATATGGATCCGAATGATGAAGAGGACGCAGAATGCATATTTTGTATGGGTTTGTATTCTGAGGATGGACAGGGGGAGGAATGGATAACATGTAATAAATGTTTTAAGTGGTGTCATAAACTATGCGCTAATACCGATAAAAAAAAGACATATATATGTGACTTTTGCTTGGAATAAAACTGGTGTCTTAATTTCGGATAGGGTGTCCGAAATTGGGAGCCCATTTTAAATTTCGAAAAAATTGCACCAAATGCAAAAATCTCTTTTTTTGTTAAAACTTAATAAAATAAACATGTCTTAATATTAAACTTTGTTTCTTTATAGTGCATTGCAATGCATTGAGTACTTGCCAGAAGATGAAGCGTACAAAAAGTATTTTTTTCTATTTTTTAAAAAAATGTATCCGAAATTAGGCACCTTTCCTCTATACTAATTTTTGTAAATTTGCTAAAATATGTTGTTAAATTATAATAGTTTAATTGTTGAATATAAAACTGTTTCTTGTAAATTTGTTAAAATATTTTGTTAAATTAACTAAATTTTATTGTTAAAAGTAAAACTGAATTTTTGTAAATTTACTTAAATATGTTTTTAAATAAATATAATTTTTCTGTTGTAAGTAAAACCAAATTATTGTAAATTTGCCAAAATATATTGTTAAATGAGTATATTTTTATGTTAAATGTAAAACTATTTTTTTGTAAATTTATTAATATTAACTGTTAATTGAACATTTCGTTTTGTCATTATTGTAATTGAGTATTATTTTCTTGTCCTTTTTAAAGTACATTAATATAGGTAGGGTAATTCAAAATTCAGTATAAAATGGAATATTTTTAAATAATTTTGGCCATTTTATTAAAAAAGGCTAAAATTATTTTTAAAATGTAACTCATTTCCCCATCAAGGATTTAAATTAAAAAATTATAACAAAATATTACAATTTAAAAACTTCTACTTACCTTAGTGTATACGTTTATAGACTTAAATACAATTTACACAAAATATTTATTTTAAGATTAGTTATTATTATTTAGGTATTTTTTAGCTATTTTTGGCTAAAACATATTTTTATGTTAAATGTAAAACTATTTTTTTGTAAATTTATTAATATTAACTGTTAATTGAACATTTCGTTTTGTCATTATTGTAATTGAGTATTATTTTCTTGTCCTTTTTAAAGTACATTAATATAGGTAGGGTAATTCAAAATTCAGTATAAAATGGAATATTTTTAAATAATTTTGGCCATTTTATTAAAAAAGGCTAAAATTAATTTTAAAATGTAACTCATTTCCCCATCAAGGATTTAAATTAAAAAATTATAACAAAATATTACAATTTAAAAACTTCTACTTACCTTAGTGTATACGTTTATAGACTTAAATACAATTTACACAAAATATTTATTTTAAGATTAGTTATTATTATTTAGGTATTTTTTAGCTATTTTTGGGTAAAACATTAAATGATCTATAGGTACAAATGCAATACAAGAAAAACAATGTATTTTCAAATAAAAGAACATTTTATTTTCTTAATATATTAATATATATACATATAAATAAATATTTATGGCAGCCCCCTCTGTATCCTCTATTTCAAATTCTTCTATCCCAAGTTCGGGAAATATTTGACAGGCTAAAACATGTTTTTATTTTTAATTTTTTAATACTTTTTTATATTAAGTTGCAAGCTCAAACCTGTTTGTTTCACATGTTCATATGTATATATTTTAATATAATGACCCCCACTCTAACCGCCCTTTGTAAGAAAGCCTTACAAAATATTGTGGTTTTTATGCTTTCAAGTCATTTAAAAAGGGCGTGTTAAGAAAGTCTGCCTGTAATTTATTTTTATTAAAGTATAGGGTGATTTTGTATGTTCTCTACAAAAAAGCATCGATAAACGCAAACTTAACCTAAAATACAATGTCACATTGTTTTAACAATTTTGACCCCAATTTATTCCTCATAACTTGGTCCTTGTCAACCCCTGAAACGAGAAAAAGTTTCCCATTTAAAATACCTACATCGTATTTTTGTATCCAAATGTAATTATTTTACTGAAACCGCTAAATGGAATTGTCGTGGTCCGATGGTACTTTTAAGGAAAAAACACAGATAAAATATATCGGTCATTATAAGCTATTTTAATATTTTCAATTACAAATAAAGAAATAAAATTCAAATAAAATAAGGTAAAAATATCTTACAATGAGCGATAATTTTTGTTTTGTTTTTTTGTTTTAAAAGTACCATCGATCTCCGACATTTTCATATAAAATTTTCTTTTTTTTAAGTACACCGAGAGAAATAGTCTGGGTATAGTTAAAAAATGATTTGTTTTAATATATTTGGTAAAATATAATAAATAATTCTTCTATATACCAAATCAGCACTTCTTAGTAACTATATTCAGAATTACTTAAGTTTATTTTGAAAAAATGATTTGGTTCACTGTATTTGGTTATAAAAAACAAATATAGTTTAATAATAACAAACCATAGAGTTTGTATGAATAAATCGAGTTGTTGCTTGCTTATAAAAAACAAATGCAGGATAAAACACGTTGATTATTCGCCGTAGATGCTTTAGTTCGGCCATTGTGTTAGTTTGTGAAAAGGGAGTGGACGCGTCCGGACGTGCTGTATAGTTTATACCTACACCGATAAAATAGTTTGGTAATTACAAACATGGGTCTTAGTTTCTATATTATGTATTTGCCACAACTAACGCATATTGGTTAGAAATAAGAACATTTTTCTGTGACAATATTGGTCAATTAGTTGTTACTTTGCCATTAATTTAAATGAAATTAAGTTGTAAACAACTTATCATATTAAATATAAGATTATTAAAATATATCATTTTGACACAAAGAAATCAGTTTTTACCAAATATTTATTTGTTAAAATATTTTTTGGTAGGGATGCTAGCAAACGCAAGGCAGCCATTGTGAACCAAAGAACTTCTTTGTTACGAACCAGTAAACAAGTGTATGAAATACATGCAGTACATAATTTTACGCAGATAAAAATGCAGTGTGTGTTGAGTGAACTATTAATGGTGAGTACTTATTTATTTAAATGTCACTTGTCCATATAATTTTAAGAAAAGTAAGAAGGCCCTCTGTATCTATATAAAAATTGGCAAAAAGGACAAAATATCTTGTGTAACCATCGAAAAATATTGCCACAATTTTTATTAACTATAACTAATCGTGTAATTAATTATCCCATTTATAATAAAATGATATTTAAGTAAATTTCATTCAATTACAGAAGGACATAAAACTATTATTCTTTTTAATCAGGACTAATTTATTGACTTTTGTTACCTTTTTATATTTTATGTATAGGTTGGTACATGATTACTGAAGTATGAGATAACTTTTTGAATATTTTTTGTTTAAAATGAGTTAGCTATAACTATAGTTAAGATTTTGTTTATAAAATACATATATATATATAATATATATAGAATACTATAGTATTCTTGTTTTATTTTTTTGGTTAAAAATATTTTTATATGTATACATAATATTATTATACTCTATATTATACTCTGTATTTTGTTATAAATATTATAAAATAAAATTGTTTTATTGAATTTATTTAGATTTTCAATAACCAGCCTCTCCTGCATTTAAATAATTTTATTGCAAATAAAGGGCTTATTCCTGACAATGAAATTTTCGTTTTGGGCAAATTAATTCTGTCGTGATAACAAGTTGCTTTTTTGTGACGAAATTATTGTTGTGTTGCAATAAAGCACATGCGTTTATCCCAAATAGGTGCATGTTTAATACAAAGAAATGAAAAATTTATTAGAAATAAATATTTAGTTGCAAGAACATAATCTGCTATTTGTAAAGAAATGTATGCATTTACGTCAAATTAATATAAGTTTGTTCGAAACCAACTTTACCAAACTAAGTAATTACTTGCCTTAAGTCTATATTAGTTGCGCAATATACAACCACAGGATTAGTTTACCTAAAATCAATTTCGTTTCTCTCAAACAAATTGTTTTTTCGGTGTAAATTAGGTAAATATGGATACATTTTTGATTTTAATTTGTTATGTTTTTTAAGTTTAAGAATTTTAAATTAAGATGTTTAGTTTACTTAAGTTTAAGATGTTTAGTTTACTTTACCAAAAAAAAAGTTTTTGTTTGCAAACATGTTTTTTAAGGAAAATGTTTTTTATTTTTTATTAAAATAAAATGTATTGTTATCAATGGCCGAGTGTTATTTAATATAGAAAACCCTAATTTTTATAAAAACGCTAAATTATAAAAATACATGTTTTGTTTTAATAATACAGGGTGTTTCAGACTTGTGGTGCCAAAAGCTCGAAGGAGATTCCTCTCATCAAAATATGACAAAAAAAGTTCCTATGAACAAGTGTCCGAAAATGCTTCGTTACCGAGATACAGGGTGTTTTATTTTAAAAAAAAGTTTAAATTTGATACTTTTTTGTTACAAAAATAATCATAATAATGTATAAAAAAGTGTTTTTAAGCTATAAATAAAAAACTCAATTAACAAAAAAACAAACACCCTGTATCTCGGAAACGAATCATTTTCGGACACATGTTCATAAAAACTTTTTTTCATACTTGAGAGGAATCTCCCCTGAGCTTTTGGCACCACAAGTCTAAAATACCCTGTATATTACTTATTTTTTAAAACAAAACGCTTTGTTAACAAGAAAAGATCATTTGTTTTTTATAAATAAATATATTTTTTTAAATAAAAATTTGATTCTTATAAATAAATAACTTATTTTTTACGACTAATTGGTTTGGTTTTAATAACCAAAAACAAATTATTAAGTAAATATGACCAAATGTCTTGAAGCTAATCATTTGTTTTTAATAACGTAGCCGTTTGTAAGTCAAATACTGAATAAAGCATTTGGTTATAAAAATGCAGATTTGGTAATAAAAACCATTTTTTTCTCTCAGTGTAGACTTACCTGTAAGTGGTTTTAGTAAAATAATTAGGATAAAAAAATCTTAGGTATTTTAAATGAAAAACTTCTCCTCGTTACAGGGGATGATTACGATCAAGCAAGGAAGTTCAAATTGGGGTAAACATTTTTGTTTTTTTATTTAGAAACAAATAGGGGGCGGCACAATTAAAATTTAAACATATGGAAAATAAGAACCACCTTAATGTACATGCCAAAAGCCTACTTAAGTATATTCTATATTATATTTATAAGGGTGATCAAGAATTTCAATTTTTTTAATTTATTAACAAAATCAGAATTGATACCTACTTATTTTTTAAAATTTACCGATGCTCTTTTATTTTTGTATTTAAATTAGATTTTTAAACTTAATTGCATAAAACATTTTTTAGATATCTTTCAATAAAGATTTAAGACAGGTGTCTAAAGTAATAGACCCCCCCCTATCCCTCACGTAAGATTTTAGCCATTAAACTTTTTTTGCGGACATGTAAAAAATGATTAATTTTTTTTTAACAAATTTGAATTATAATACATATTTTTTAAACTTAAAAGTTGACGTGAGATTTTAAATGAACCCCCCCTCCCTTAAAATGAGATTTGGTGAGATTTAGCTGGACCCCTCCCCCCATTTTTGTCTCACGTAATTAATGGATGTCCCCTTATTTATGCCACTGTGATTATCCAATTACTTTTTTTAATAAAGGGTTTTAGCTTTAGACTAAGAAAACCTGCCTTGCCTCATGTTGGGATCTAACCTCATTTTTTAACAGCTAATGCCTTGAAAAAACTTGCAAAAATATAGGTATCTACGTTTTTGCATTGCATTGAGATATCCACATTAAAAATATTTCTTGACCTGCCCTTTTACGGCAAAGCAATTTTTGAAACATAAAAACAATTTTAAGTGTAGAAAAAAACGTTCCAATAAAATTTGTAATTTACCACGTTGAAAATTACAACACGAAAGAACATAATAGCTAATAAGTTGTATTTTCTATGTTTTTCTTTAAAAAAAACCAGAGCACTTTCAGCGTAAATCTTCTGAATATACAAAATAATTCATACAACCATTGTCTTAAAAAAAAAATGATACCCGTTACACTGTCTTTTTCAAACTAATAGTTCGTCCAAAGAACACCAAAGAAGCAAAAGTTCCTGGTTAAAAGTTGGCAACACAATAATCGCCCGAAAGTCTGAGAGGCGCTTGACACAGGTCACAAGGCTACCAACTTAATGTTACGTACGAGCTTCATGTCTATTATGTTTTAGATAAAAATGCATAGATGGCGCTGATTATTTTTTTTTTCTTTCTTTAGGCGGGAATTTTAAATGTAATGTACAGGTATAATGCATTTAATATAAGAATAAATAAAACTAGAAAGTTTTTATAAATAAAATTTAATAAGTAAACTAATATTAAACAGCTTAATAAACACAAAATAGTTGATTAAACGTTTAATTTTGGTTTATACCAACAGTGTAATTCTAGTGGACTGTCCACCTTTAATAAAAGATAAAATGTCCTCCTGATAAACGTTTATATATAAAATATGATTTACCAGTATTAAAGGTTTATGATAAAACTATATTTAATGTGTTTGATAGTAGAGTTTTAAACGTGTATTGTGCACCAATTAATATCATGTATGATCCACTAATATTAAATGTGCATGGAATACCATGATATCCCAAAACTTAACTGCCAGTTTTTATGTAAAATTGTCCCCTGAATCCGAAAATACCGTCAAAAATTATGAAAGTGAAGCAGTTTATGAGATATAGTCAATTCCATATTAAATAGAAAATTGACTATATCTCAAAATCTGTTCTACTTTTTTAACTTTTGACGATATTTTCGGATTCAGGGGACAATTTTACATAACACATGATATTCCATGGTTAACCATGGTACAAGTGAAAAAGCAGCCACTATTAACTTTAAATTAGTAATTTTTGACTAATTCATTTTTAGAGAGTATATTAAACAAACTTAATGTTGCTTAAATGCTGTACAGCATATGGTGGTTAAAGAAATTAAACAAAAGATAAGTAAAAATCATGTATATTTTTTAAAATGTTAATTATTAATTTTTAATGAATTGTTAAATCGATTTTTTGATTGCTTTAACCAATCCTGGCAAGCCTGGGAAATAACTTTATCTGTCGCCTCTAAATTGTCCCCCCTTGATTGATAGGAAATTTTTACAGCCTCTGTAAAAAAACATTTTTACTAAAACGTTAAAAAAATATTTTTCAGCAAAAAAAATAAACTTTAACACCTTTGAATAAAATTAAGATATTTGTATTTACAGCCTTAAATACAAATATATAATATATTATATATTTTTATTTAAGGCTGTAAATACAAATATCTTTATTTTATTCAAAGGTCTTAAAGTTTATTTTATCTTAATTTTATGCCAATTAAGACTAAGATTAAGTGTTAAAATCTTAAAGTGTATTTTTTACCAGTAATTAAAGCAATATTAAATTAATATTATTAATTCTAGCTAGATCTATATCAGCTATGCCCTTATTTCATCGGGTTTAATTAATAGGTATATTAATAATGAAACCTGTTAAATAAACCAAGCACGTGATTTCTGTAAATTTGCAGGTTAACCTACCTGTTTTAGACAGTCCGTCTGCATGTACAATAAAACAGGCTTAACTAGTCATAGAATATAACCCAGCTATAGCTAGGTATAACCACATTAAAACCAAAAATACCTTACCTTACTGCAGAGAAAGGGCACACCACCAATATTTTAACCACTGATTTTAACAAAACCCTAAAGCACAACAAAACTCGGTTGCAGGCGATCTGTTATGGACGCTAACTATGATGGTAAAGTAGAAACAATGTTATCTATTAAGCCGAGCCAATAAGAACCCTTAGAGTGTATGGTTTGCGAGCGGGGCGTTTTGGAGCCGGGCGCGCTAAATTTAAAATAATAATAATAAAGGGATAAAATTAAAAAGCGTAATAGATTTTATTAGGATTAGGCCGATAATTTTAAAATAAAACCGATTAAAATGTAACGAATGTTTTTAAAATAAATCTTAAAGCTGCAAAAATGAATTCCTCAAACCTATATATACCTATTTGAAATATTTTTTTACTTGTTATTTTTTGATACTTTTTTAATTTTCATGTTCTATATATTGGGTTTATTAAAATAATATTGTTACACACATATACTCGTATATATGAAGCAAACAAATATTTTGCGTGTATACAGAAAAATAAATTAATTTGTAGGTATATTATATACGGATATTGCCTATCTATCATAAGCGTTGGTTTTATCTATATTATATTAGAAAAAAAGACGTATATAATATACCTCTTTTAAACAATCCTATTTATTTTTTTGGATATATGCATATTCCATATTGCATTCCATGGAAGTTTCAGTTGACCAATATTTATTAAAATGCAATGGGAACTTAAATTAAAAGTGGCTACAAATTTCTTTTATAAATTAAATATTTATTAAAAAAAATGGTATTCAATGTACGTTTAATAAACACATATTATATGAACGTTTATAATATATGTCTATTAAATACACCAAATCCAAAAAATTACCAAATTATCGTTGAATTTACGTTTATTAAACCGATACAATTTTATATGTGTTTATTGGGAGTATAAGATAAATTTTACAATATTAAACAATATAAAACTAGTATTAAACGATATATAACAAATTTTAAAAAATATAAAATTACACAGAGAGAAAGGAGTGGTTGTAAACACCGTAATAGGGTTATATTCACCTCAGTGGCGGCTCGTGGCAGTAAAATTTGTGAGTTCTGCCAGTGGGGTTTAAAAAAATGTGGCTCAGTGGGCATTTAATTAAATGGTACCTACAGTTAATTAATTAAATCATAATTAAATCATACACCACATTCATTCTTACAAAAGAATACAACAACAAACACAAAAATACACCGAATTAACAGTCTTCTAGTTAAAATAACAAACGTGCACGCGAAGCGAAAAACAAACGACCGGGAAGTATAGGAACTGTATGTTGGTGCAGCTCCTGTTTGGCTTAAATTTCACTATCTCAACCTAGGACCAAGAGCGGCGCGGAGCAAAATTACGGTATTGAAATGGGATCCAGCTCCACTCGAAAGTGGCCCAGCTTTGTTGTATTGTAAGCGTTAAGCGTTAGAGACCTTTACCGGTCGTTTGGATGACTGTAGTGGCCAAGTACGGCGAATGTTTATAATAAAAACTTTTTATGCAGCCATGCGTTTGAAATATTCATACACTGTCGCACTTAAATATTAAATAATTAAAAAATTAGTCAAGTAATAAGAAAATTTTGGGAGTTCTGCAGCTCTGCAGCCCTTATGCACTAGCCGCCCCTGATTCACCTTAACGTAACATTGTATTTTGCCGACCTCATATGGGTTTATAGTAAACACATCTTAAAGTATATCATATTTATTTGTTAATAAAAGTTAGTTCGGTAACAGTTAAAACATTAGTTAGTTAGCTATTAATAAAAAAAACGCTATGTTAGAAAAGTATTCTTATAGTAATTGGTCTTCACTTAATAGTTAATCCATGTGCACAGGCGCTTTATATTAGAAAAGCCTATTTATAGTAAATGAACTTAAGGTAATACTTCATCCACAAGAGCTTTGTATTAAAAATGCAATAGGTGTTTATTATAATGCGAGAAATAATAATAAATATTTTAATTAATTACAATTATCAATTCATATTTTAACTATTAAAAATGTATGATTATTAGTATAGCATGTATTTATAACAGTGCGATTGTATAAGGTACCTAATAAATAAAAGTGTGTATTTATAAGAAAATTTATTTTTGAAAAAAGTTTAAAAATATTTAAGGTGTAACAGAACAAAAAAAAGAAAGTGGCGTCTGGGGGGTTTTGGGTATACCGATACTTAGTTATAAGACATGGGACCCACACCAACTAAGATATCGGTATAGCCAAAATCCACCAGCCGCCATTGAAAAATGAATACATTTAGAGTAAGCTTATACCTATGAGTACATAAAAATAATAATAATTAAAGTAATATTTTTAGAAAAAAGAATGTAGTGATATTTTGTTGCCGGAAGCTCATTAAAGATGAGTGGTAACTTCTGATTTCAAATCAATGATTTGTAGTTAGAACTATAATAGTTATAAAAGAATTTTTATTTTTTTAATGCTTTATATTTCCTGTTTTATTTTTATTTACCGGGCTCCCTATATACCTATATATCCGTAGTTATATTTGAAGCCCGGTATATAAAAATAAAAAAATCCTTTTAGAACTGACTAAAAAGTTACCACTCATCTATAATGAGCTTCCGGTAACAAAATATGCACAGAAAGAAAAATTTGATTAATAGTTAATAAATATAAGTTTAAGGCATATATGCTAACATACAATATAGCAATATACTAAATATATTACTAAAATTATTTTAAAAATTGTATTCTAAATAAAAGAATGTGGTTTTCTTAATAGTAACCTGGGATAAGTTAAAGGCTATTGATTTAATGTTAGTGGATGTAGGTTTGTTGTTAATAAAGTCAGTTTGTTCCAAATATTTAGGACAATATTTTATGATAAATAAACTTATACCTTATAACTTATACCTTGGTATGCTGATATCAAGTATAAGTTGCAATAATTATCAGCATTTGAATGTTATTGCAAAATATAATATTCTTTATAATATTAATCAAAAATTAACTTTTAGAAGATAAATTATAACTATCATTATAACCGAATTGTGCGAAAAGTAAAAAGGTAACTATTAGCGAATGAGTTATTAACAGCTGATAAGCATGATGTACGCCGCGTACGCTCAGTCAGTGAGGATACTCATGCGGTGAGGTTGATACAATGACAGAGACCAGAACACGAAAGAATTATTAGAACTTTGGGGTTTGTACTTACTTATTATAAATATCTACTTTTGCTTTTACAAAAACTGTGGTATATAAGAGATATGCCATAATTAATACGCCGAAATCGTGTTTTTGCCACCATGATAGAAGTAACAAGCGTTTGAACCATGAGGTTTTTTGTTGTTGTTTTCTAAACAATTAGGTAATAGTTTATATTAGTATTAATAATTATAATTATTATTATATAAATTGTTTTAATGCTGGTGGATGTACATAAGTATTATTTGTTTCGTATTTATTCTTTTTAAGCATGTGAACCATGCTGTTTGCATAATCATATGCTAACATAATACTTACTTTCATAGATTAACTATTAGCTGATGGAAAAATAACTGATAACTCAGAAAATGTGATTATTATAATAAAATACTAATAGAAAACCAAATAATATAACAGTTAGTAAATACAATATTTAAAATAATAAGGTAAATTTAATAGTTATTAAAGTGATTTAACTATTAATATTTCAAAACCTTTCTATTAATAAATGAAAGGTAAGATTAAGTACTTCTTTATACCTTGTAGTATTATAACAGTTAGTTCATATAGATTTGGCAGAATACGAATCCACTAAAGGGTAACTATTACCTTGTAACAGTTAATATTATTATTTCCTTTTTTCTGTGTGATTTCATTATTTTTCATAAAAATATTACTTTTAGTATTTTTTTACCAAGAAAACATAACTGCCGTTTCTGTGCAATGCCACTGGAGTGATATTCTTAACAGTAGTACACTTAGTTAAGAGTTCCTTAGTTATAACTACTATAGTAGTTAGTTAGTTAGTTAAGAGTTCCTGACAATCTGCCTTGGAATTTTCCATAATTTGCACACAAAAAAACGTTTCCACTTAATGATGCAACTATTACTATTCTATGATGGGAATCGACTAAATCTCTTAAGAGTCTTAACTGAACTAGTCGAAACTCGCATAGCCTATGCGGCATAGGTACTTTTTTATCCCCACTCCAGTGGTTTATTGGGTATAAATGAATCTTATTAGTAAATAGTAATAAGTTATTACATATAACATAATAATAATGAGTATAAAGAAATCTGTTTGGATAATAATAATAAAAACGTCTACGAGACATCTCTTCGTAGATTTATTATTACCCGATGAGTGAACTATTACCTCATAGTGTAATATTCTGTAGATATTGTAAGATAACTGATAATAAACCAGTGTAATACATTTAAACCATGACAGCTAACTATTTTTCATATAACTTCTTAAATAACCGCCAAATTATTACCTAATACTCTTTTTTTGTTAATAACCAAGACATCAACCAGCAAAACACCTTCGTGTGTTTAAAATCTATTCTATATTATTTATTAAAAAATTAGAGATATCTTATCTTGAGACAATAATTAAGTTCTAGGAATTCATCATGTTTTACCAATTAAACAAAAAGTTTATTTATTATATTTCAAAATTTAAAAATTATAACATTATGGTACTTATAAAGAAATGTGTTCGTAACTTATATTTTGTAATAATAAATGAGTGTTTTCTCTCTGTGTAATATAAAACAGATTTTACAACAAACCACTAATATTAAACAGTATAAGATAAATTTTACAATATTAAACAATATTCAACTAGTATTAAACAATAGGTATATAACAGATTTTACAATGTTAAACAATATAAAACTAATATTAAACAAATTTTACAATATTAAGCCTTATATGATTTTTGAAATAACTAATGAAATAAAATGAAATAAGCTAAAATTTTAAATTTATTTAATATTAATTTATATTGTTTAGAGAAAAACATTTTTTATAGAAAAATACTAATTATTTATTATATTGACCCCAGATAAAACATTTACCTATGATTGACATTATTTTGACAAACTAATAAGAATTACAAGTCAAAATAAAAATTTCTCACCAGATCCTGAAAGTTCCTCGGACTGCTTGTGGCTCCTATTTTGAAGATGAAATCCTTAAGCTCTTGATCTCCTTTTTGGATTCCTGTTGCTTGTTTGCCTGAAAGTTTATTAAAAAAGTTTTTAGACGATGGGCGTGGCTTAAAGCCACTGGCAGCACAGCTGATTTTATAAAGCCCGTAAAAACCAATTAGATTCTTAAAACTTGTTTTTAATAACTAAACAAACATGCGAAGAATTAATAATCACTTTTTGCTTACCTAACTTTGTTTTTTTCACTTTTTACAGCACTTTCCAATACGAACAAAATTTGACAGCATCTCTTCCTATGTCCGTTGAAAAACTGGCTTCCCCCACCCCGCAATTTACCTATATACCTAATTACGCGTATGCTTTTAAAAATGGGCAATGGGTTAATTAAAACACCGGAGCATATTTCTGCGAATAACAGAAAAAAATTTCGCTAATTTCATTCAAAAAACCCGTTTCATATAGATTTAAAAACATAATAATAAATGTGAAGTTAGAAACGTTTTTGTTTATTTAAAGTTGGCAACGACGTGATCCAGAGCATCTCAGACTTGTTCGGGTACCTTCGGCTGTTTCCTTTCGCCCTATTTCGGTTTTGCTTCTTTGGTGTTCTTTGAGTTCGTCCTTAAAAATACGACGCTAGGTACCGAACTTGGCCGAATACTCTCGTATTAAATATTTTGGTTATTTTTCTTGTCATATTAACAATATTTTGTTGCATATTTTACCACTAGCAAAGAATTTAACAAATTATTTTGGTTTATTACATATAAATAATTGTAAAAATAAATACAAAGGTTTTTAAACTACCTACTACTTTTGTTAATTAATCACAAATTTATAAAAGGGAATTTAAACATGATATTTTGTTATTTTGTCATTAATATGGCGATTATTTTGGCTTATGTAATTAATTAAGTGTAAAAAGTGATACAAAGTTTGTTAAATTAACTATAGATTTTTTTTAATAATTGACAAATATTTGTGGAGAATTAAAAAATAATATTTGCTTAAGTTGGCAATTTATGTAGTTAAAAATTCGTACTTTCGGCGATAACAATATTATTTTATTAAATTAACAAATTTATACTTTGCCTACTACCTAATTGTAAAATAATAAAAATATATTGGTTGATTTTGCCTTCTATTTATTGACAATATAATTCATTAATATTAGAACCAATAAAATGCCAGTATTCCATAGTGACGTATTTTATCACAGCGGCAATAATTTTTATCATCTTGTTTACACGTTACTATGAACTTTGACGTTTTTTTGATTTGACATTTGTTGTCATTTAAATACTGTGTTTGTTACCTAAATGATTAAAATAATGAATTATAAACTCTAAAAGATCGATGGGTTGGTGTAAACGATAATAAAATTAAGGTAAGTTTGAATAAATAAGGTTTATTAAAGTCTTTTTATATTTTAAAGCACATTTTAATTTCAAATGTCAAACTAAAAATTCGTTAAATCCTAAAATTCATTATATTTTCTCACTAAATATAACTCGTGGTATGATTAATTATCGATGATATTTACTCATTAAAACCGAAGCAGCACATTTCACTCGTCCTGCGGACTCGTGAAATCTGCAGCTCGGTTTCAATTCGAAAATATCATCGATGATAATCATACCACTACACAGAAAAAACTCTATCGTACAGTCAATAGCAGTCTTATTTTTGGGTGCGTTCACTTTGTTTCAAGCACAGGAATGTTCTTGTTAATTAAAAATAATTGCCGAAAGTTTAAATCTAAAATTGTCTTAAATATAAAGTTATTATTGGCTTTTTAATATAACTAAGTTTTTTTTGAAATAAAACGTTTAGTTTATTCAATAAAAAGACAATCATTGAAAACTAATAAAATATTATTATGTTTTCAACCAAAAGAATATTTGTTTAAATAATAAATATACTTATTGTTGCTTCCAATTTTCCATTTTAAAAAGTAGTATATTTTAGACAAATAATCATATTATTCCGTTAAAATATAATGTATCAATACAATCAACAACTTTTTTCTAACCATCAGAAGAATCATTGACTCAACACTAATGTATATTATAACCAAACAATATATTATTAGCCGAATATTAAAGGGTTTAAATAAACTGTATACAGTTATTATATATATATAATATAAATCCAATGAAAGTTATTGTTGACCCAAACGTATTGTTTTTATAACACACGCAAAATTAGGGAGGGGAGCATAACGAAGACGCCGTTCTTCAGCCATTAGTGTCAAACGCGTGTTGTTTAACAATCGTTTTGTGCTTTAAGTATTTCTTTATAATGGAATATGTGCTGAAAAGTTGGGGTTTGGAAGATCTCATTCCCGTGTTTAATGGTAAGTACATTTATTGATTATTTTATTGAGTAGGTACCCACCTATAATTGTTTGCATGTAAGATTTAAGTTTAGGTGGGTCCGAATACTGGCGATTGTGGCGTAGTAAAATAAAACGAGAAACCCTTAGATTTTCCGTTTATAACTACTTTAAAAAAACTTTAACTTTATTGCATGCCGTTTAATTAAACCTTTTTTATGGAGAAAACCAGATAGGTATGTAGACCAAATGCCCAAAGAAATTACTTATTTGCCACCATACACTTTGGACTTCCATTAAATGCGGTGAGGAGATCTATTAAACAATCCGTAGTTTATTAAGATCCAAATTGTTTAAAAACGTTCTTAAAATACACTTTAAATAAAGTAATATTTAAATCTAGGGAAAGCAGGGAACTAAGCATTTTAAGGTTGGTAGACGTCATGACGTAGGATGCCGAGCGCTTTGCCGAGCCTTGGCGTAGATTGCCGAGAAAAATAGGAAAGGGGAAGATAAATGCAATGGAGAACGAGGGCGTTTTCCTAAAAAAGTGTTTGAAAAGTGAGATTTATAGAATTTATTTTTTGTTGTAAACTAAAAATAAAAAAGTTTAATAGAAGTATTGTTTTATTTCCGACCTTTCTCTACAGTTTATTTAATCATATTGCTACTATTCAATTGAAGAAAATTGCATTTGCCTCATTAAAAGCTTTTTTTAAACTTTAATTCAATTATAAATAGCTATATATTAATTTATATAGCTATTTATAATTGAACTTAAATTTAATAAAAAGCTTTTAATGAAGCAAATACTATTTTCTTTAATTGACTAATAATTATTATTATTATAGCAATATAATTAAATAAAATTTAGAGAAAGGTCAAATCAAAAATAGTTTCAATAATCAAGAATATACGAGTATAATATAATTATATGTATATAAATATACAGTTGATTGAAATAATTCTTAAAATTTAATTAATTACATAAATTAATCGATTTAATCTTTTCCTTAGTTTCCTTTTAACAATAGCTACTATTTATTTTATAAATGAATTTGTTGTAGAATAATTATAATATAATAACAGCAATATTTATTAATATTTCAATAAAGATAAGTTAATTTTCATGCAAGGAAACTAATGTTTAAACCAATAACAGACTATTGTTGGCATCCAATCATAACAAAAATTAAATGCTTTAACAAGTTTTTAATAATTGCCTATTGTTAAAATAATCAGAAAGTATATTCCTTTTTCAAAGACATAACTATTATTGAGTAAAATTTAACTATGTTCTAGGAATACGGAATAGAGTGTATCATTGAATAAAAGTTATTATGTTTGATGATACGATAGATTTTTTTCTGTGTAGTTATATTATGGGTGACAATATAGATTTTGTTAACTAAATGGCAAATTAACAAAATATTTTTTACTGTGTATATATAGGTAATAGTTGTAGGTACAATGTTTGTTTTCTATGTAATCATACTATATAGTTTATATATATATATATATATATATATATATATATATGTACTAGGGTGTTTAAAAAAAAACTATTTTTTTTTCTCATGGTGTTGAAAAATTAATAGTACATTAAAAAACAAACATTTTGGTGCCTATTTGAGCCCTTAATATTAATACTAAAGTTTGCCTCAATTCATTTGTTGTTTTTCCATTTCATAACACGGGATTTTTTTTTAATTTTGAATATTATAACTTTTGAATGGTTTGTTTTCACGCTCTACAAAAGGTCAAAGTTCTTCAGAACAACCGTTTCAAAGATATAAGCGATTAAAAATAACACTAATAAAAAATTTCAAATATTTTCCAATAAAATACAAAAAAATATCATATGCCATATTTATATCATTTTTTATGTAAAATCACTTTAATTCTGTTAACTTTTTTATATATATATATATACTAGGTATATATTTACATACAGTATGTCCCCGGATGGGGTTGCCAGGAGGAGAAACTTTTTTATTTTTCATTTTAAGTCAAAAAAAATTTTCATAATAGTTTTTGCTTGATTCAAAACGGCTGAATCAGTTCTTACCGTTTTAAATTTCCATTCCGTTCCAGAGAAACATAAAAAATAGGTCGATTTAGTTAAACATTTAATTAGTTTTTATTACAATTCAAAAATTAAACTAATAATATATTTCACTCGATCACCACGATTAATCACCTTCTTTAACGCATAGCTTAAGTCTTCGACGCAGTCCCCTATAACTTTCGGATCTCTTCTAGCGGTAAAGACGCGTCTTTACCGCCACAGCATCTCTGATTATCTCCTTCAAACGTTCTACATTCGGAGAAAGATCAATCCCATAAACTATTTGTTTCAAACGGCCCCAAAGGTAAAAATCTGCAATAGTCAAATCAGGGCTTCTCGGGGGCCATAAAACAGGACCATTATAATGGCCTTATAAGGCCGATCCAATTCTCTCCAAATTGCTGATTCAACCATTCTATAGAATGGTTGTATACAACTCTTCGAGAATATAGGGCAGGACAACCATCTTGTTGAAAGTATCACCTGTAGGTGCTGTTGCACGTTAATTAATCGGTAGTTCGTCCAAGCTTTCATTTAGAAAATGTTGTAACGTATCTAAATACGTACATTTTGATATGTAAATATTGGGAAACTTTTGATTACATTTTTCGATAACTCGTCGGGTTGCTTTATCAGCTTTACCATGTACCACGGTATTAAATAGCAGTGTATTAAATAAATTCTTTGCTCTTTCGACAACATTGTCATTAATTTGACAAAATTTCGTTTTTGACTGTCAATGAAACGACTTGATTTTTATTCGATTGTTGCAATGAAAACTTACTTACTTAATAAACAAAAGTCGTGTTAACTGTTGCCATGAAAACGAAATGTAGTTTTTGAAACTAAAACAAATGTTAAAGTAAATAGACCTATTTTTTATGTTTTTCTGGAAATGGAATGAAATTAAAAACAGTGATAACTGATTCAGCCGTTTTGAACAAGCAAAAACTATTATGAGGAATACATTTTTCTCGTAAAATGAAAAATAAGAAAGTTTCAACTCTTGGCAACCCCATCCGGGGACATATATATATATATATATATGTATATAATGTTTTTTGTATGAAGTGGCACCTACTTAAAACTAAAACTAAAACTTGACATGATCAAGTAGCACCCTTCACGTATAAACTGTTTATAATTATATATACTGTTGCCATACTTACGGGTGCCATATAGAAAATATACAATTTAATATAATTTTATTTAGTAATATTCATATCTGAAAAATGTTAATTACCTAAAACAAACATGGTGAAAAATCAGAATTTATAAAGTAAAAAGTAATTATAAAAATACAGTATTTATAAGTACTGCTATAGTAGTATATTAGGTTTCAAGTTTATAAAAAAGCTTTAAAACACGTTGGCGCACGCGAAAGTATTTTAAAGACTTATATTATTCTGCATCATAACTCGAAATAAAGGTGATTTGACAAATTATAATTTTAATATTGGCTTTCTTGAGAAACGCGCTGTGGAGTGCGTAAAATGACTTTTATAATGCAACTCCATTGAAAATTCGATTTAAGGCGCGCAAATGGAAGAAAGTAAGGTTATAATTTCGTTTAAAGATGTCAGGAATAATTACAATTAATATTTTTGTATTTGTCTTTTAAAAATATAAAAAACTCTTACACCAACGCGGTACGGCGGGAGCGGCGGCGGCGGTACCAGAAAAATATTTTGTGTATTAATATACATGTATAAACAATATCTAGGGTTTTAAAGTGTCGGAAAAAAACCGGAAAAATTGGGGAAAAACCTGTTTTTTCCATTTTTTCCCAGGCCTTGGAAAAATTGTCTTTTTTGGGAAAAATTGATTTTTTTAAATATACACATTTGAAAAAAAGTGGCAATCAACAAGTTAACATTATTAAAAAAAAAAATCCTTTATTACAAAAAAAACCTAAACATTAAATTAAATTTAAGAAAATAAACGTACCTAAACGTGAAATATACTGTCAGTTGGTTTTTTTGTTGCAAAAAGGAGTCCATTAAAAATATCTAACTATAAAATAATATTTTAATTATTTTTTCTACTCCAAGGGCTGTTTTAAGTCAAGTTAGATGTCGCTTTATACAAATATTTAATTTAAATTATTTTTTAGATAATATTAAAGTATAGTATGCAACTCGTTTATTAACTTTTCTATGCACTCATTTAATTCAGCACTCGCTCGCAAGCTCGCTCGTGCCTAAACTGAATTCGTGACTAAAGTGGCGTTTATCAAACTTGATACATAATATACTATTATTTGGGCCCGGCAAAATTATCGCACACAGAGCCGTGGCTATAGCCATGGCTCTGTGTGCGAACGTATACGTTCTTACGCCATTAACTTTAAGATTAGTTACAGAAAATACAACATAAACCAAAAAAATTAAATAGTGGAAAGACTGAGGGTATGTACAATTAATATAAATTAAAATTAAACTTTTTTCGTTTACTCACACCAGATGTAACAATTATTATTAAATTATAACTTATATGCTCATTGAGTTAATGACTATTGCAACCTGGGATTATTTTATATGGGATTGTTTTATATAATAAATAAAATAAAATATATTTTTAGTACATAGCAAAATGTTTATTAACACATATTATAAAAGTAAAAAGTTAAGCAAGGGGTAATTTTCTTTAATTACCTCTTCTTTGATTTATTTACACAAATATTTTACTTCTAACCAAGAAACCAAAATTGTTTAATTTTTTTTCCATCAAAGGATTCAATTTTTATAATTCAATTATTTATTATTATTCATTTTATATTAAATAATATAATATTTATTAAAAATATAATTATAATAATAATAAATATTATTATTAATATTATATTTTTAAACCATTACAAAAGCCCGCCATTAATTGCAATTGCATGCCACCCATTTACAATACTAAAGCTTTCGCGAATCGCGGGCTACTTTACCGGCTTTATTCTTTTTTCGTGCATTAACACGCAAATTATTCTTGTGTCGTGAAAGTTAATATTAAAAATAAATTGGTAAGTAAACTTAAAATCCATTAGTTAAAAGTTCTTTTAAAAGGAAACATTGTAAATAAACATACCAAAAACGGGAGAAAGTGAGGTTATAATAAAGTTTGTTATTAATATTAATATACTAAAGTTTGTTATTAATAATGAATTAATTAATGAAATTTACATAATTGGAGTAGATAAAGCATAGTATTACACTCGAGATAATGAGTATTATTAACTCGAAAGATTTACGTTTACGCGAACCTCATCGTCGTGGGTAATAGGCTGCATTATCTCTTCTATAATAATATAATATTATTTTTAATTTCCTCTATTTGTCTTTATGTTTTTAGGTCATCTGCTCAAACTGTAGAGGAAAGCAGAATACTTTAAAAGCTTGCTGAAGTTCTGTCAAATATAAATAAATATATACTATAAATACTATTGAAAATGCAGGTATTATAATTTTTCTTAGAGAAATTCTTCAATTCGTCAAACAGAATTGATGCTTTGGAGGAGAGGACCAGTTTTGACGCAAACATTTTCAGCAGTGGCGGCTGGTGGATTTTGGGCACACCCATATCTCAGTTATTAGACATGGGACCCACATCAAATTTATATGAGTTTATAATGACCTTAAATTTAGTAAAAGAAATAATAAAAATTATAAATGGTATAAAACCTGTAATTCTTGAATTTTTTTAATAAAATTTGAAATTTGTCGATAAACTTCAGTGAATTAAATATTGTACCACTTTAATTTGAATTATCTTAATTTGGAGGGGCAGGAGGCTGGGGGTTGCACTTAAAAACTAACTTTTTTTCGCAAACTTTAATTTAAATTTTGCTTGCGCAGAACTTGTCTATATAATGTCATTATAAACTCATATAAATTTGATGTGGGTCCAATGTCTAATAACTGAGATATGGGTGTGCCAGCCGCCACTGATTTTCAGCATCCAACAGTTGGAGGGATTTCCATTGAAAAATTGGGCAAAATTTAACCCAGGTTTAACCCTGATTTAACCAGTTCGAGTCCAGTGAAACACCTTATGAAATAAAAAGTCTGGTGGGTTGAATATGTTGAATGTGTGCCAGTGTTTATATTAAAGATACAATTTTATTGCAGTTTATTTACTTTAAAAATCTTGGTGCCAAAAGTGTTTGCAAATATAGCTCTTAAAGAATCGATAACTGATATTTTGACAATGGAGTTCACCTTTCTGGGAAATAATAATAAAAGGGCCTTCATTGATACAAATTATGGCTCTTAACCCTTAACTAGTCGCGCAGGTGCACTGAGTGCTCCGTTTTTATTAAAACCTCTATAACTTTTTGTCGTTTTCTTGGAATTAAATGCCCTTTCCATGTAACCTATGACTGATGTGTCCACCATGCACTGTCGACGGCATATTCAGTTTAAACTACTAATTTCAAAGTTATGGACAGAAAACTTGAGATTGATTTAGAAATACTTTACTAAAACGTAACTAAATTTTAATTTTTGCAATGTCTAAACAACAAAATATGGAATTTAAAACCTAATGGTTTTTAAGGTATACATTTTTATAAGAATACACAAATAAAAATAGAACGCCATTCGGTAGGACCACGCCTACCAATCCACCGATTTGGGTAACTGTTATCAAGCCATTGTCTAACATCCCTAAAATAATGTGGGGGCGCTCCATCCTGCTGAAATATGACTTCTCTGTCAAATTCATCAGGATAGGTATTGATTATTTCCTCAATCATTGGTTGAATTTGGGTTTGAAGCATGTTAAGATACAAAATACCTGTCAAATTTTGTTCCAAAAAGATGGGGCCTACGATGTGGTTTCCCAGTATTCCCGCCCATACATTAAGTTTTTGCAGATACTGGGTGTGACCTTCTCGAAAAAAATGTGGATTAACATATGACCAGTAGCGTACATTTTGTCTATTAACAGTACCATTTAGAAAAAAAGTAGATTCATCACTAAAGCAAATTGAACTTATGTAAAGTGGATTTTGTGCTATGCGCTCACGCATAAGTTCACAAAATTGCATTCGGTGATCTGGGTCATCTTCAGTTAGTTGGTGGAGTATTTGAAGCTTGTATACATCCCCTATAGGGATAAAATTTGTTCTTCTTGAAATATTTCCTAACAGTTGTTTGAGATACAACACAGACCTGCAACTGCGGTCGTCGATTGTTGTAGAATATTGACAACCGAACCAACTATTTGCACCTGTTTCTCTTCGAAAATTAATTTCCTTCCCGATCCTTTCTGCCTACCCACACTTCCATTTGTTTGAAATTTTGTCACCAATTCCCGTAGATATTTCCTGCAAATTGGTTTTTTGCGTACCTTTCATTAAACACCCTTTCTGTTTCGTGCAAATTGCGCCCCATTTCATCATAAATAAAAATAGCCTCCGTTTTTTCTTCTAATGGGCGATGTCGAACCATTTTACATTCAAATATTAATTTAAATTGCATGAACATTAACAATTTAACACTAAAGATATTAATTATTTTATTTTTGTATCTTCTTAAAAACAGGATATTGGTATGGGTATTTAAAACAAAAAAGTTGGCAAAAAACGCACAATTATTGCACTGGTTTGCAATAATTTGCACTCTGCGAAAATGTGAGTAGAAGCGACAAAAACGCTTAATAACTAAGCTATGGTTAAACGAATTTAAAAAACAAAAAAATTGTTAAATAGAGAATTAAAATACCTTTTAAATGGGGTACCACAAGCACCCCCTTTCCATTTGAAATTTTTAAGTTGATACTGCCCTCTTGGCACTTGTTCGGAAAAAAATTTCATACTGACGTAAAAAAATTGTAAACACAATATAGTTTACCCTGGGCTTTAACCGACATCGATGAATTTTGGTTCGTGGGGATCTTTTATGATGTACTCCAAGATTCCCAAGTTTGAACAAAATCGATTGACCTCTACCGAGAAATTATTCGAAATGTAATGGAATTACTCATATATATACATATATATATATATATATGTATATATATATATATATGTATATATATGAGTAATTCCATTACATTTCGAATAATTTCTCGGTAGAGGTCAATCGATTTTGTTCAAACTTGGGAATCTTGGAGTACATCATAAAAGATCCCCACGAACCAAAATTCAACCCTCTAAGTGCCATAGGTCACGAAAAAAGACTATTTAAAGGACTAAAATTCACTATTTTTAGCTTATTTTTGAAAATTTGACTCTCAGTAACTTTAAGCCGGAATTAAATTATTTGTATCAGGTTTTGTTTATTATATCTTTTAGTATGTATAAAAAAATAATTTAGACCTCTAGACCATTTGACCTTTATTTGGGACGTAGTTAAAAAAAATAAAAATTTCAATAAAATGACCATTTTTAAATGGCCGCCAAAAATTAAATTTTTAACTGATCTGCTCTCGCTATAGTTCATTTTTTTCGTTGATGTATGCTCTTCAAGCGAGTAACTCAAAAAACTTTATTTGCCTGCAAGGATCGCTAATATTGCTTTTCAAAGTTGGTGTTTTTAAAAAAATTGCAAACTTTGACCCCCCAGTACAGATTTCTATTAACTCCGAATCGCACAAAAATTTAGGAGGACCTAGTGTTCTATGTCTAGAATAAGCACTCGAAGGGATTTTCTTGGCCCGAACTTCTATGATTATTTATAATTAATTAAACATAAGTAAAATCGACCAAAATTTTAATAGTTAAATTTAATAATAAAACTGCTTTTTTGTCTCATTGTTTATTGCTTTCATCCGAATACTACAATATTAAAATATTATGGACACGTCAATACTCAAAAAAACGTCTTTTCAAAATAATTTTAATTTTTCAGTACTCCACATTGATCTATGATGATGCATTTTCTAATAAATCGTCGAAAGGTCAATTTGAGGATGCTGTCTAACTAGGGTTTTAAAATTTCCTGAAAAATTGAACCGGCGGAAAAAACCGTTTTTTTCGGGAAAAAAATAAAAAATTGACATTTGCATTTTTTTTATTTTATTCAAAGGGTAATAGAAAAAAAATGCCAGTCAATTATCCAAAAATGTCCAAATTTTTACTAATATTCGTACACTAATATCCAGAACAAAGTGAATATCCGACTCTGATTATGATCATATAATATTATAATTATAATATTTAATTTAATTCAGTAAGGATATTCTACCGGGCCTAAAAAAAACATATTTGGTGCTGTATTAACACAATTATTATTTGAACATCGATTTATAAAATTATAATTCTGTAATTTTAGTTCATATATCATTCAATATTGATATTTTCAATGACCCCCTTTTGCAAAAAGGGCCCAACCGATAATATATTTAACGTTTACGTTTATGTTATTAAAAAAAACGCTGCAGTTAATTTGAGTGTAGTACGGGTCTGAGTATATATTCGAGGAAGCGTGCTCGAAATGTGTAGCGTATTCGAAAAAGTTTTCCGGGAAATTTTTCAAGGAAAAAAATCAAAATAATTCATAGAATCTGTTTATTTAAAATCGAAGAATATTGCAGTATATAATTTAGTGCGCAAATATTTAATTGTCATTGTTTACTTATAAGTAGGTGCTAATATTTTAACACTATTAGTCTATACTATTATGTATCATTTTAATTGCGTACTTTGTTCTAGAAATCACTTAGCAAAATATATTGTCATGAAGAAGACTTCAACATTAAAGTAACTTCATACAATTTTTTTGCGACAAGTCACGGGAAATGGCTTTGTGATGCAATTGGTGGGTTTATTAAAAGATTAGTTATGCGATATTGTCTACGAGCTCCACCAGAAAAACAAATTACAACTCCTTTACAAATGTATGAATACGTCGTACAAAACTGCGAAAGTATAAGGTATAAAAAAATAACAACTCTGGGAAATTTTTTTGTAGTTTTACGTTCAATTAAGTAGTTGCGATTTTCAGTTAAGCAAAATTAAGCACAGATTAAAGTTATTTAAATCTATATTAGGAAACTGATTTATTTGATAACTAAACATTTTACATAAGCTTAACTGAAAAAAATACCGAGCCATCTATTAACTGTAATTTAGATTTAAAAAATCTTTAGTTGTATCTAATTACAATTTCCAAATAATTCAACTGAAACTTGTAGTTCTAATCAACTGTATCTCTCATTTTCTATGTATAGAAGTCAGTTATATTAATTGTGTTTCTTAGTAAGTTTTAACTGTACCTTCCTTAAAAGTAAATTACATATATATTTTTTAATTTTACATATACTCGTATTTTAACTTTGATCACAATAACGGAGTACCTATATAAAATACTTTCAAGTAATGTATTCTTGATTTACTGATGCTGCTTAACTGAAATATTAACTGTTTAAGTTACTGACATCTTTCTATTTTACAAGTAATGTTTTTCTGATTTTTATTCTCCCTTGTGTATAACTTTCGTTTATTCTTAACAACCTTCTTACATTTTCTTTGGATCTGACGATTCGGGTTCGAATCCCAGTTAACGCAAAAAATTATTTGCCCTATCTTTTCTAAAATTAATACCTAATCACTTATAATAATGATAATTTTTCGAAAAAATTTAATAACAAATTTCGAAAGTATTACGTTGCTTTATGTTCCCTTAAGCAAAATACTTGAGCAAGTTAATAAATCGTGACAATTTAAAGAATAACTATATTTTAAAAGTCAAAACCGAAATAAATAAAGAGGTATTCCATAGCAACGATCCTAACAGAGTGGAAACAACCATCGTAACATTTTAAAATTCCAAAATGTTTGTTTATCTTTTCAAAATTCACTAGATAAAATATACCTGTAACTCTCAGATAAAATTTCACATTTTATATGTAAAGCACATATTAACTTATCTGAAAATTACAAAAATTTTTAAATGAATCAGGTATTTAATTATCTGCAGATTACAGTTAAATATACGCAAATTACAGTTAAATGAACTACCGTAAATTCTCAAAAGATGCCGTTTCAACGGATGTGTTGTTCTTATGGGTTAATTTCGGCAATTTCGGCGTCCTTAAATCAGTTAGTTTTCATTTTCGCAAGGAGAAAGAATGCAAATGTTATCAAGAAGTGAAAAGTGTTTTAATGTTTCGAAGTGATAATGGCCGATGAACAAGTGAAAGACATTTTGTACCAATTTGACATGGTAGACCTATCTTTGAAGGTAAGCCACATGTTTTTCATTACTACAATTTAGTCGCCTTATTAAGTAGATGTTACATTCATCTAAGCTAAGCTAACCTTTTTTATTCATTTTTACCTTTTGCTTTTTTTTAGCCGAATTTGTAACAATAGAGGCATTTTCTAAATTGAAAGAGAGAGATATCGAACTGCTGATAACTGGTGTGGGGCGCAGGGTACTTTTTCGAGAAAAATGGAACGCTTGGCTAAAAAATAATGGCAAAAGCGGGAGTGTTAGTATTTGCAATTTTTTATTGTTTTAATTTTTTTCTTTGTCTCTTTTTCTTTTTTCCTTTCTCTGTGTCTCTTTTTCTTTTTTCCTTTCTCTGTGTCTCATTCTTATATTTCTATTTTACAGTATTTCTCTCTTTCAATACTGTATATATACAGAATTGGACATTTCTCTACGCTCCATAGGCAAATACATGCATGCTGAGAAATGTTATTTTGGGTGGCCAGTTTTGAAATGAAAGCCCTCTATATATATATATCTAAATATCACTCACTCACTCATATATCCTTTATACATATATATTTTCTATTCTATACTCTATAAAGTAAAATATGTAAATATACTAATAAATAACCTAATATGTAATACTAAATAGTAAAAATACTAATATGTGAATTTTATCTAGGAGGAAGAAAATAGAAGTCAAAGTGACAGGGAGTTTCGCGCTTCTACGAAAGGTGATTTTGTAAGTATTGCAAATTTTACTTTCTCTACATACCATACGGTTACTTTCGAACGGGACACGCCTCCTAACTCCGACCTTCTCTATTCCTCACTATTAGGGTGATTCAAAAAAAGCCTTTTTTTAAAAATGAACCCGCACTGGCCTAAATTATAAAGATTACATTAAAACTAAAATATTGATACCAAAAAATCCAAATTCGATGAATATTTAGAGGTCGCTCAAATTAATTTTCGTATTTTTGCACATTCGAGCCGCGAAATTTTTACTGCACAAAATAGTAAATAACTTCGTTAGTTTTTAATCGATATTATTAAAAATTTAAGGGTTACCTAGTTTTTTAATACCCTCTGAGACAATGTATTGAACTTTACAGAAAAATATTTTTTTTTCATGAAAAAAAATAATTTATTAATAAAAACGTATCATCTTATAAAATAAGCAACAATTGGAATCGCACTATGATGGTACCGTAAAAAAACTAAGAAAATAACACTTAAATTATTTAGTATACAGAAAACCTGCCGAAAGAAATATTTTATTTGATTTATATAAAATATAACCTAAAAATAATTAAGTAATTTAGATTTTTTCCATTTTCAAACGATTTTATAAATAATTTATATCCGTTTTATTAATTATGACGTATTTTTATAATATTTCTTTATTTTTGATACCATATTTAATTAATTACACTAGGTAGTTATTAAATTAGGTCCTTTTTACAACTAAAATAAAATAACGTTAACTACAAAATTATTCACTCCATTAAGCAAAAATTTAAATTTTATTAAAATTATTCATATACAACAATTCTCAAATTTTGATACCAAAATTATTTGATTCTGTCTAGAAGTTGCTAAATTGACATACCACAATAATAATTATTATTCTTAAATTTTGATAGTAGGACCTACTACCAGGTAGTTGATAAATTATATAAATATAAATATATATATATACATTAGGGTGCTTCAAAAAAATTTTCGCTCTTACCCTCTCAAATATTTTTATTTAATATAAAGAAAATCCTCACCAAATATGAGCGTTCCAGCTCAACTCTAAGAGGTCGATGTTTTTATTTTAGTTTCCCATTGAATTAACATGGGAAAAAATAATTTTATATTTGGAATTTTATACCTCTGTATCAAAGTAACTTATGGCAATGATTATTGCAGTTTCTTATATAAAATTTAACGCTCTACAAAAAGGGTCTCTTTATTTTTCGATAAATTGATTTCTTCTAGAGTTATTCGAGGTCAAAGTTTGATTAACATCAAATTTTCTGTTTTTTTTTTAATTTTTTGGTAAAATTAGCAGACTTGAGGTGGAAGTTTGATTAACATGGGGCACCCCATTTTGCCCCCCCCCGCTGCCTTGTTTTGCCCCCTTTCACCTCCCGTCTGCTAATTATACCATAAAATTAAAAAAAAAAACAGAAAATTTATTTGTTAATCAAACTTTGACCTCGAATAACTCTAGAAGAAATCAATTTATCGAAAAATAATAAGAGACCTTTTTTGTAGAGCGTTAAATTTTATATAAGAAACTGCAATGATTATTGCCATAAGTTACTTTGATACAGAGGTATAAAATTCCAAACATAAATTAATTTTTTCCCATGTTAATTCAATGGGAAACTAAAATAAAAACAGCGACCTCTTAGAGTTGAGCTGGAACGCTCATATTTGGTGAGGATTTTCTTTATATTAAATAAAAACATTTGAGAGGGTAAGAGCGAAAATTTTTTTGAAGCACCCTAATGTATATATATATATATTTATATTTATATAATTTATCAACTACCTGGTAGTAGGTCCTACTATCAAAATTTAAGAATAATAATTATTATTGTGGTATGTCAATTTAGCAACTTCTAGACAGAATCAAATAATTTTGGTATCAAAATTTGAGAATTGTTGTATGTGAATAATTTTAATAAAATTTAAATTTCTGCTTAATGGAGTGAATAATTTTGTAGTTAACGTTATTTTATTTTAGTTGTAAAAAGGACCTAATTTAATAACTACCTAGTGTAATTAATTAAATATGGTATCAAAAATAAAGAAATATTATAAAAATACGTCATAATTAATAAAACGGATATAAATTATTTATAAAATCGTTTAAAAATGGAAAAAATCTAAATTACTTAATTATTTTTAGGTTATATTTTATATAAATCAAATAAAATATTTCTTTCGGCAGGTTTTCTGTATACTAAATAATTTAAGTGTTATTTTCTTAGTTTTTTTACGGTACCATCATAGTGCGATTCCAATTGTTGCTTATTTTATAAGATGATACGTTTTTATTAACAAATTATTTTTTTTCATGAAAAAAAAATATTTTTCTGTAAAGTTCAATACATTGTCTCAGAGGGTATTAAAAAATAGGTAATCCTTAAATTTTTAATAATATCGATTAAAAACTAACGGAGTTATTTACTATTTTGTGCAGTAAAAATTTCGCGGCTCGAATGTGCAAAAATACGAAAATTGATTTGAGCGACCTCTAAATATTCATCGAATTTGGATTTTTTGGTATCAATATTTTAGTTTTAATGTAATCTTTATAATTTAGGCCAGTGCGGGTTCATTTTTAAAAAAAGGCTTTTTTTGAATCACCCTACTCACTATCTTATATTTCTATTGAGAGTCTCTTTCTAAAAAGTGTCCCGTTCGAAAGTAATCGCCTGGTATACAGTGAATACCAAAAAGAACCTCTGTGGGTGAAAATGTTTACACAACGTTTTTTAGTGATCGATAGTATCACACAAAGACCATATTTGAAGAAAAATCACACATGATATGTAATTTTTGGAATTCATTTTGATATGCTTGTTATTTGTTAGTTTTGTTTCAAACGCTAGAGAATCTTCTTTCTTTTTCTCAGTGTAGTAGAGTCTTGAAAAAGACCCAATTGGGACGTGTTCTACTGGAGAAACATAAACAAACACCTCGAGTAGCAAATGATCGCCATCAAGTCGCCCTAAAAGTTCTCGAAGCCCTTCTTGAAGAAGACCCCGCTAGGGGCATAAAGCGGGTTGAATTTCAGGATTTAGCTGAGGAATTAGCTACTCTTTTTCCGGGCACTGAGCCGAACGCATGGTTCATTCCATATAGGCCCAAGACGGAACAAATAAAGCAAAGAAATGCTGGTGGGCCGCTTTACCATTCGTATAACTGGTTGAGAAAACAGTTTCGTACTGAAGGGATATTATCCCCATCAAGCAGGAGCTCTTCCAGTAGATCATCGAAACAAGCAGGAACATCTTTGCATCAAGTGCAAAAAGACGATTACCCTCTTGAAGGTACAAGAAATTGTTAATTTTGGTTTGCGCATGTCTTTATTTTTACTTTTTATTTCAGTTCCGGATAAATTTTTAGAAGACATTTCATTTTTGGAGAGGTCCACCCACCCGTGGAAAGTAGTGGAAGCCTCCTGGAAGAGAACTTTCCAAATCAGACAAAAAATTCTGAAGTCGGAATCGACTTTCGTCCCCTACTTCCAGCGATTTAAATCGCTTAATTGCAATCAGGGCTATCGTTTGGTAAGTGTCAAAGCTAGGTATACGAGTGAATAACATCTAATAATAAATTATTATTCGAATATATTAATAATAACAATTATTGTTGTGTAACTAAATATTTCTTCAAGTAGTTTATCACTTTTTTTCTTTCAGATTCTAAACGATTTTAACGAATTATATTCCTCTGCGGCTTCACCATCTTTGTTCCATAACCAGCTGTATAGTTTATCGGAAAGGATCATAAAAACTTCTGTAGACAAAGTGAAACATTTATCTTCGAAAAACGAAAAAATATTATATGGAGATATCTTGGAAAAACTACAAGGTAATTGGTTTTGTGAGTTAGAAGTGAACGTTGTTATTAAATTTAAACAATCTGGAGAATTATAAAATTGATATCATAAATCTTATTTTTTATATACTTATATCGTTTCTTTTATTTCAGGTGAACCTGTAAGTGACAGAGAAAGGAAAGATTTACTCCTTTTATTGTTTCCTTTAATCTGTCCTCATCCCGGCAACGTCATTAAACAAGTGAACAAGAAGAAATTTAGCAAAGCGTCATACGAGGAGATAAGAAGCACGTTTGCCAAATTCATACCCGAAGAGAAAGACCTTCAAGAAACCCTATGTTTATTAAGGAATAGAGCATTGACTTCTGGTGAGACTATTCAACCATTCATCATTTATACAGGTAGCCAATTAAATGTAAAAAGTGCTTGGGTTATTGTGGATCAAATATTTTATAAATTTAACTCCTTATGTGAGGCAGTAGATTGCACCCTTAAAATATTTTTTGCATTAGATGCTTGTTATCCCGCCCCTGCCAAAACAGTTTGGGGGGTACTAGCTAAAATACTTTTAAACATCGGAGAAGTAGGCGGAAGCGCAGGTCAGTTTGTTATTGATCTACAAACAAAGTTGTCGAAAGTGGTATCTGAACCTCCTCCTCCTTCTCCTCCGACCTCTGAACCTTCTTCTATAGCTCCTTCTCAAGTATCTTATGCAACTCATTCTCAACCTACTGTGCTAGATTCTGATCCATTCCTTTCAGTCGTCGATTCGAGCATAAGTGAACCAAGAAATCCACTATCCCAAAACTTTCTTCCTTTAAGCGAGTCTTTGTTGGAACCACTTTACAATGAACATTTAATGGATATTAGTGGTTACAAAGAATATATAGATCTTTAACAAGATGGACGTGTGTGGCCATTGTAGAAAGGGCTTTTCTTCCCCAGTTAAACTAATAAATCATATTAGAAAGTTTTGCAATGAATCAACTTTCAAATGCGGGAATAATAATTGCAACCGTGAATACAGTTCTGCTTTCGGTTTTCGTAGACACCTACGAAACTTTATGCAACAACAACAAAACCAGCTAATTGAGCAAGCTTGTGAACCTTTTATGGTTGAACAAGTTGATGATCTTGTTGTAGCATCCACTTCCCAGGTAGATATAAATGTAGACGTAGATCATCTCCCAAGCAACACACTCATTTGCATAATCGTTTAATAAACGTATAATAAACCATTTAATCGTATATTTTTGGTTTTGGTATAATTATTTAACATATATTAAGCGTTTTTTATAAACGTACATATTTCAGTCGTATATTCTACGTACTTGATATACTATTTTAAAATCATAAAATTATCAATTTAATATATAAATTTATATTAATCACCCAATCTATATATATATTATAAAAACAACTATAAAGCATGTTTATGAAATTGGAATTATTTACCCTTATCAAATTTGTTTACATTCAAGTGTTTTGTAAACGTTTTTATATATATATATTTTTATGTAAGCTCAACGTCTAAAAATACGAGAAATCTACGTCTATAAATTTTGTTGTTGTTGTAAGCCAAGTAATATTTAAATGTATTTATCACCGCTAACAAATTTGTTAGCGATAGAAATAATGTTTATGTCATATATTAGCTGGATATTTGATTTTGTACCTAAATAAAAATAAAGTTGTCTATCGTTTTCCTAAAAATAAACGTTACTTATAGGTACCAATAATTTTCTACGTGGTTCAGTAACTGAACTTCAGTTTTCATAATACTTGTATACATATGTTCATGGTTCGCACTGTTTCGGTATTACTCGTAACTAAGACGATTGTTTAAACCAATAGGCGCGTGTCACGTGATCATTCCTTCTAGACGCTTCGTTTTGCCGTTACCGGTCACATGTGTCCTGTGTTGATAATGGCTGCCGTATAAGTTATGTTTACTGTTTACTGTGAGTGGATAGCGAATAATTTATTGTATTGTTTGGTGGGAATACAGCTAATAAAGTAAGTATATACCTACTTTAATTGAAATTTCAGATTACTTAATTTGCACCAAATAACTAATAGGTAATTGGTGTTTTTATTTGACGAAGCCGGCAAAAATCCGTAACCTTTGCAGAAGTTTTAACCATGCGACATATTCGTTTTGCATTAAATTAGATGGTTTATTTTTGGATTAGGTTAACATCACTTTAGAATTTTTAAAATAATCAATATTTTTTATTTTTTTAAAGATCTATTATTGGTTTATGGTATACTATTTATAAACGTACATTATAACCACTTATTTATTATATTTTTATTTTACCACAGAATAAAAAGTTAAAAGTTATTTAAAATATATGTAAACAGTCGTACTTTTTAGTAACATTGTTTTTTACTGTTTTACAGAGGCAGTGAAACTGTCCTTTCAAGGAAAAGATCAAGTCCAGGGAAATAACTGACAAAGCCATAGGACAAGCCTGTCAAGATTGGCTCAAATTATCAAAGCAATGATTCAATGATGTTAAAACTTAACATTTGTTTAATTAGTTATTTTAAAATAATAAATAATTATTTATGAAAATATATTCGTTTGTCATCTGCTCAGTTTCTTTTTAAACTTTTTTTTTACCTTGGAGTTACTACTACACTTAGGTAAGTTTTTGCAAATCTGGAAAGAATATGCCTCACTTAAATTAAATGCAAAGAATAAATATAGTAAATTTTACTGTAATTTTAATTATCAATGCATTGATAACCGTAAAACCATGCATGGTTTTACGATTTTAATTTAATGAAAATGGAATTATTAGAGCTAAAAATATTAAAAAATCATTCAAATGTAAAAACTTTTGTTTTTATTTTCTTTTTCCAGATTAGCAGAGCCGCGGCCTAAACAATAATGTTATGTAAAAAATTTCACCTTAAAATAATATTCAATATTAACGTAGGTATATCGTTTATGGCTTTTAGAAGTTTTTGATAAACGTTTAATTTTGGTATATTATATATTAAAATGTAACCTTTATAAAAAACATATATTTAATTGTCAAGTTTGTATTATAAATAAACGTATAGTGTAGACGTTTAAAATATGGATATTGCTATAATATGCATCAACCTATATTAGGCGGACATTTTAACCTATATTAGAGGTAGACAATAAACCAATGATATACCATTGGTATAGACAAATATTAAACGTCTATTAGACGATTTTGTGTTGCTTGGGCTGTTATCCAAAAATTTAGCTTTAAAGATACAGCCAGCAGACGCATTTCATTTGAAACTGATCCGATTTATATCCTCTTTGTATGGTAATTTACTGATACCTCGTAATGTTGTTCAACTAGTAGTTGACGAGATCAAAAGGTTGTTATCTCCTTCGCTCAATCAAATTTTTTTGGCCAAAATAAGACACTTACTTCCAGAATCGGTGTATTTGGAAATTTTAAAAGCTCTTCCAACAGATGCAAATATTTTTGATGAAGACTTCAAACAATTTTCTTCTGAACATCTAAGATTAAAACTTCTTGTCCAAAATAAAACACTTGTTTTACCCAATGAAATACCTCTAGGTGACTCTTTGAAAACTAAACGAGCTGGTCGATTAGTACAACTTAAACATTCGATGCAAGTTATCGAATTAGGGGAAGTATTTCAACGTTTTTTTAATGTACCAGGAGTGTTTAAGGCCATGTGGACGCACAAAAATAAAATGATGGAGTCCGCACGTTGTGGTGCACTGACTAGCATAGTTCAGGGCCGGGTGTGGCAAAATATGTTGCAGAAGTTCCCCGAAGGTGAGGGTGAGGGAGTCTGGAATGTTCCGATCCTGATATATTGGGACGATTGGGAATTAGGAAACCCAAATGGTCCTGTGGCTGGGCGACATAAGTTAGGAGCGATATATGTTAGCCTTGCTTGCTTACCAGACTATTTGCATAGTAATTTAAAAAATATTTTTTTGTTTGGTCTTTTTCATTCTTCTGATCGAGTAAAATTCGGAAATTCAATGATATTCGATCCTATAATACGCCAATTAAATGAACTTTCAACAAAAGGTGTGTGGGTTAGTAATGAACTTTTTACTGGTACCATTCGATTTCATGTTTGCGCTCTAGTTGCGGATAACTTAGCTCTCAATGGCTTGCTGGGATTCACTGAATCATTTTCAGCTAATCATCCATGCCGCCTTTGTAAGGTAGGCAAAGCTGAACTTCGAACGTCCCTCAGGATAGATACCACGTTGTTAAGGGATATAGATTCCTATCATGAGGATCTAGGTTCAAATAGTTTATACAATACGGGTATTAAAGAAAGATGTTGCTTTTTAGATGTATGTGGGTTTAATCCGTTTAAAAATACTTGCCAAGATCTATTACATGATTGGGCGCACGGTGTTGCTAAAACTAGTATGCATTTTATAATTAATTACTTAGTAAAAAAAGAGAAGCTTATTCCTTTAGAACTTTTTAAATTAAAAATAAGTAATTTTGACTACGGTTGTGATAATGATACTAAACCTAATGCTTCTATTGTTAAAGATGGTACTGAGTTAAAAATTAAACTTAGTGCTTCCCAGATGATAACTTTTATTCGATATTTCTCTTTAATTTACGGTACTTATGTCCCACAACAACATACCGTTTGGAGCTTTTTCTTGCTGGTCAGGAAAGTTCAAGACAGGTTGATGAATCGAAGGGTCTTTAAAGATACTTGTAGCCTATTTATTGAAGATATAGCGGAGTTAAACAGGCTTTATATGGAACTAACCAAACAATCTTTAAAACCAAAAAATCATTTCATTGAACACTACCCTGAACTCATGTTAGACTTCGGTCCTTTAGTGTATTTATCTACCTTTAAATTTGAGGCTCGTCATAGATTGCTAAAAATGTTTGGCACATCGGCTGCTGGTAGAATTAATATTTGTAAAACAATTGCACTTAAAAATCAGTTGATGATGAATGACATATTTTTAAATCAAAAGAAAATTCCTCATATAATATACGGTAAGCAAAGTATTTTATCAGATGACGATTTTGAGATCGTTAAACAATTTTCTCCTTCCCTTTCACAATGCCTAGACTTAAAAAAGGTTCCTTGGGTTAAGATTAATTCAACTATTTTTAAAACCTCCTATAACATAACTCTTGAAATAAATGAGGACGACTTACTTCCTATATTCGCTGACATTAGGCAAATATATATTGATAAAAGGTGCAATGTCTACTTTTTGTGTAACGCCTACGAAACTCTGTATTTTGATGATCATATTTATGCATACAATATTGTAAAGAAAGAAGATTTGCGAATTGTTCCTTATAGAGACTTAGCAGGTCTAGTACCAAACACTTTAACTGTAGTTCATCCCCCACTACGTTTGTATGTAACAATGAGATACCCCCTAGATTAACACTTTTGTTCTACCCACATAAATATGCTTTCATTTTCTAGTTTAGGTTTAGATCAGGTTTCTAATTTAGTTCGATTTAGTTTAGATCGAATATATGTAGATATTAGAAAATATCGTTTAGTTAGCTTTTAATTCAAGACTTTTGTATTTGTATTAGAATTAAGATGTATATTTTTATGTTTGTAATAAATATCTTGTTTATTTCTAAATTTGTATAAAAACTTTTGGGACACACTATGCAATGTACATATTATTGTATTTTTGTGTACTTGTACGTGTTTTTGTGTACGTATTGTTACAATAAATTTCTTGTTTATTTATCCAAGTTTCAGTTTTTTTTAAATTTCTTCGTTTACCCCTGGGGTTTTATGGTATATCTTCGATTCAGATATCTATAATGCAGATAGTTCAAGCCTACATCGCGAGTTTCTTTACATGAACTTTGGAGGTGCTACTTAATGCTCTAAACTCTAAACCAACCCTTACTCCAGCGGTTACTCTTCCCTACGTATTCTTATGGATGTTTTTCGTTTTTCCTTTATTTTTTTAAATTTTAGTTTCTCTTTTCTTAATTTTGATAATAATTCCACTACATTCCACTACATTATCAAAATTAAAAAAAGAGAAATTAAAATTTAAAAAAATAAAGGAAAAACGAAAAACATCCATAAGAATACGTAGGGAAGAGTAACCGCTGGAGTAAGGGTTTTTTTAGAGTTTAGAGCATTAAGTAGCACCTCCAAAGTTCATGTAAAGAAACTCGTGATGTAGATTTGAACTATATGCAGGTTATAGGTAGGTACTATTTATAAATTACAGTTGAATTTAAAGGAATATTACAGGTAAAGTTGCATACAGATCACAGTTAAGCTCAAAGGAAAATTACACGTAAATTATGTAGAATTTTCAGATAAAATTACAGTTAAATACATTCAAATTGCGGGTAAAATTATTTAAGGACTACACATAGCTAAGTCTATATTTTGGGTGCCACGGATCGCAATTCTACAGTTGCTTAACTATATACCAGAAAGATATTCGTCTTAAAGTACACTTGTTACTTTTTGACGTCATTCATTTTTATGACGTAGTCTTAACTATAATTTTCCCTTAATACCAGCTACAGTTATTTAGAGTATGTAGATTTCAGTTTTTACCCGTTGTTACTTTTTACACTTAGTTAAGTGTAGATTTTTCTCCCAGAGAATGTTTAGGTATACCTAAACATTGTTATTTTTTTTCATTCTTGAAGATCGTTTTCGAATATGTAATCCAAAATAATACGTTCTGATAGTGACAGTACCTAATAATTAATTGATAATAATAATTTTCAGAGTTTTTACAGATGTAAAAAAGCATGAGAAAAAATTAAAACGCCGATTTTCAGTTGTGAAAACTCTTGAAAATACCAGACAATACCACTGTTATATACCAGTTAAAGAAAATTCATTCCAAGCTAAAATTACCTCATTTGATACTTCTTCAAAGAAGGTAAACCTTCTACTTCCAAATAAAAATAAGTTTGAAGTTATACTCAAAGATAAAGTAGTCCAATAATGTATTGTTATCTTGATGTAAATTACATAATAAGGTAATCAATATTTCTAACTTTGTGTATAGGAATGCATAGTAAGTAAACAAGCTTATATAACCACAAAAAGAAAACTTTTTTGATAGAAATAAAATAAACTTTAACTTTAATAAAAAATCAAACTTAAATGTACGTACTAAAAAATTAACATTATTTTGAAACGGCTTTTTTTAGAATTCCCGCTGTGTTTATATAATTTTATTATTGTATTATTTGGATGAAAGTATAATAAAGAATAAGAGACGAAAAGAGCAATTTTATTATTGAATTTAACTATCCAAATTTCTGTCGATTTTACTTATGTTTAACTAATTATAAACAATCATAGAAGTTCGGGCCAAGAAAATCCCTTCGAGTGATTATTCTAGACATAGAACACTAGGTCCTCCTAAATTTTTGTGCGATTCGGAGTTGATGGAAATTTGTACTGGAGGGTCAAAGTTTGCAATTTTTTCAAATACACCCACTTTGAAAAGCAATATTAGCGTTCCTTGCAGGGAAATAAATTTTTTTGCGTTACTCGCTTGAAGAGCATACATCAACGAACAAAATGAGCTATAGCGAGAGCAGATTAGTTAAAAATTGAATTTTTGGCGGCCATTTAAAATGGTCATTTTACTGAAATTTTTATTTTTTTTAACTACGTCCCAAATAAGGGTCAAATGGTCTAGAGGTCTAAATTATTTTTTTATACATACTAAAAGATATAATAAACAAAACCTGATACAAATAATTTAATTTCGGCTTAAATTTATTGAGAGTCAAATTTTCAAAAATAGGCTAAAAATAGTGAATTTTTGTCCTTTAAATAGTCATTTCTCGTGACCTATGGCACTTAGAGGGTTGAAATTTGGTTTGTGGGGATCTTTTATGATGTACTCCAAGATTCCCAAGTTTGAACAAAATCGATTGACCCCTCCCGAGAAATCATTCGAAATGTAATGGAATTACTCATATATATATATACTAGGGTGGTCCAGAAACGAATTAAAAAAGTAAAGTTGTAAATAGACTTATTCTCACCCTCTAATTTTTTTATTGAAAGTAAAAAAAGTTATTTTAGAAAATTTGAACCCTCTAGCTTAATTAGAAGGGAGTGCTCACAGCTATGATAGAATGAATCTGAAGACAATATATCCACATGAAAATCATGGTCCAGAACTCTTAGTAGCATAAATTGCACTTTTTTTGTGGTTTCTGTCGGAACAGATTTCCGATTCGCTTCTACGATTTGTAACAAGTCTTGCTTTTCGTCCTCATTTTTTATAATTGATTATGCTCTTCAAATAGTTTTACCCATCTTTCCGCTATATCATTTACAACTCGAAGTTTACAACACACAGTCGACCTTGAAAAAATATAAGTAAGAAATAATTTATTGCCTAGACAAAGGCCATATTAATATTATGATTATTATTATTATTATTGTTGGTATTAATATTATTACGAGTTCATTGGATAAGTACCAAAGATGATGTTTCAGAGTATCTCTAGCAACCTCGCTTTTCCCAATCTCCTCATAGCGTTCTAAATCTTTGCAAAAAGTTAGGTCGGACATAGTAGCTTTAGTGGCACACGGTGCCTTGATCCAGATTTCACCAAAACGACCAAAGCCAACTCGATCAGTTCCAAGAAGTCGTCATAACGTTGAGACTTTTGTTTCAATGCAGCTAGCAACAAGGGGATGTGGAGTTTTTGTAAAATTCAAAATTCTTCGACGATTATAGGTCTGAGGACTTGAAGCAGATACGATCAATAGGTACCCAAATTATTTTAAATCGATTAAAAATTGGAATATCCGGAAAGCAGCACAACTTGAAAACCTTACTAAGAATTATTTCCAAAACATGATGACTGCAGACTAACCAAAGTAAGTATCTCCCAATTTTTTCTCAAGCAAAACGCAGCATCCATTCTTCATTCCAGTATTTACAGATGTTGTGTCAAAACACATTGCTTATACTTTATCCACTAGATTCCATTCTCGAAGTACGTTTCCGACTTCATTTGCTGTACTCTTAATAACTTTTCTATTCCATCTGCTGAAACTACTACTGGTACACGTTCTACTTTAGTTAAGCAGTGGTAATCAGGAAGAATTTTACCATCCCAATGAACAAAAACTAAACCTTGACAAGAAAAACTTTGTGTCATATCTTTTCTTCCTTTCATGTTTTCGTCTCCGGCAAATAGTGCTGCGAGACGGCATTTCATGGGGATCTTTTCCCAGTGCTATCGCAATCTGTACTATAAGCCTTAGAACTTCACGGTCTGAGACATTTTCCCTATCCAAAGCCCTTATGACATTTAAACTGTAAATTGTAGTTTTTAGTTTCTTAGGGAAAGGTGCGGGATTAGCTGATTGAACTATAGTTCAATCAGCTATAGTGTCTAAGAAATATATGTTTAGGTAAATAATATTCTTTGGTAATTGTAACATTAATATATAGGGCATAACATTTTATCTAACCAGTGAAAAGATGGCGTAATGGTTTTTTTAAATAAATTAAAAAAAAACTGAAATCTCTTAGCTAATGAGCACTCCCTTCTAATACACATAGGGGCCTAAAATTTTGGGAATTTTTTATTGATGTTGGAGGTAAAAAAATTGGGGGGTGAGACAATCTGTAAAATCAACTTCACTTTTTTGGACCACCCTAATATATACATAATGTAAATATTAATATTAGGTATTATTTTTATTATTATTAATATGCTAAATAAATAAATAAATAAACTTTAATTTGGTGAAAATAGTGTTCTATTACTTACCGGAAAAACATGTTTACGAGGTAAACAGGAAGCATGCAAACTAGAGATAATATCTATATCTATATTATACGAAATTAATGTTACGTTAGTGGTGGCGCACCAAGTCTTATAGAAAAATAATACTGATGTTTTAACTGCTACAAACAGTAATGTACTGAATGTTAGGAAGGTACTGAGAATCGGTTTTATATATCTGCACCCCTGCCCTTTTCCCACGCGATCTTAAAACGCTCGAGTCTCACAGACTCTGCGCCACCACTCCAGGGTTAAAGGCTTCTTGGCATTCGTCGTCCCATTGGAATCATCTTTCTCCCTCTGTTAAAGTGTCAAAGGCTTGGCAACCTTTGCGAATCCTGGTACGTACAGACGCGTCTAGACGGTAGTAGGTGCATAATCCAAGAAAGCTTCTTAAGTGATATTTGTTCTTTGGTATTGGCCATTCCCGCACCGTCTTCACGTTCTGTTTGTCCACTGCAACTTCTTGACTTGAAACAACATGGCCCAAATACTGCACTTCCTTTTGGAACAAGTGACATTTCTTCGAGCTTAGCTTCAGGCCAGAACTTCTTAATCGCTGAAAGACTTCCTTCAGGTTTCTCATATGGTCCTCAAATGATTTTCCAACCACAATGATGTCGTCAAGGTACACCAAGCATGTTTTCCAGGATAGTCCCTTTAAAACCATTTGCATGAGCCTTTCAAAAGTTGCAGCATGACAGTAAAATGCCAAAGTTCTGCACCCACGGTAAAAGCCGTCTTTTCTCTATCTTCTGGTGCCATTTTAACCTGCCAGTAACCGCTCTTCAAATCCAAAGTCGAAAATATCTGTGATCCAGCCAATGTATCCAGGGTGTCATCGATCCTAAGTAGAGGGTAGCTGTCCTTCTTCGTCACGTTGTTCAGCTGATGAAAATTGACCCAAAATCAAGTTGATCCATCCATTTTCTTAACTAACACCACTGGAGAAGACCATGGACTGTTGGATGGTTCGATCACTCCTTCCTTCTCCATTTCTTGCACTTGCAAGTTTACCAGCTTCCTCTCGCTTGGCAAGTGGCAGCCTTCTTGCCGACTGTCGAATAGGCTGTGCATTAACGGTGTTAAGTTTATGCTGAACAGTTCTTGTCCTACCGTTCTTTCCTTGTCCATCATCAAAAACGTTCTGATAATTGTGTATCAGCTCTCTCCGCTTTATTCTCTTATTTGGTTTTAAGTCCTTTGAAGCAGTGTCGTCAATCCATTGCTAATTTTCTTGGCCGGAACTCCAGACTCACGATTGCTTCTAATAATTGAGGAAACAAAAGAACAGTTTCCCAAAACGATTCCTTTCTTTAAGTTTACAGAGTAACCATTGACATTTAATACTCCTACAGGCACTTCTTTTCCGACACGTATTAAAGTATTTCCTACTACAATTCCTCGACCGACCTCTTTATCATCAATTCTCGGCTCCAAAAGCATTATACTTCCATCTTCTGATTTAAAATCCAAGAAAGCCTTCAATATCATCTCACTATGTTGCGGTATCAAAGCATCTTCTGTTAGCATTACACGAATATTCTTCTCTTTCGATCGATGCAACACGACTTCTTCTCCATTAACCCTCAATATTCCTTGCTTAAAGTTCAGTTAAAATCCTCTAGAGTTTATAATGTCCATGCCTACAATAACTTCATCTTCAATATCTGCTACTAATACTCAATGTTTCCTATGACTATTGTGATGTCTACTTCTCCACGAACAGTAGTGGTTTCTCCTGTTGCAGTACGTAGTCGACGATTGGTAGATTTGATCTTGGACATTTCGACAATATCTGGCCTAATAATTGTCTTCGTCGCACCTGTATCCAGCAGCAGCACATGAAATTTTCCATTTATAAAACCATCCACAAAAACAATACTGGATTGGTGTATAAGAGATGCGACACGTTCGATATCCTTTGGGGCACTGGGTCGACGGTGGCCCCTTTTCCTCGACCCTATCTATTTTTTCGACTGTGATGAAGTCGGTGCCACCTGGCTTCCTCTGCAACGACTTTGTATATGTCCGAGCTTTCCACATCTCCAACACCGTATTATCTTCTTCTCTGGTAGAATCTCTTTAAGAACTCGCCTGTATTCCCACTCTTTCTTTTCATCGACTCTCCTAATTCTTGGCTGGCTCCTGCAGCTTTGTTTTGCCGCATCGAATTCCAAAGCTCGGGCCAATGCATCAACCAGTTGGCTCGGACGAGCCAATGTCAGAGCCTGTCTTGTTTCGTTGTCCCTTCTGATTTAAAATCCAAGAAAGCCTTCATTCAATATCATCTCACTATGTTGCGGTATCAAAGCATCTTTAGAAGCATTACACGGATATCGAACTGTTTCACACTTCCCACTTCTGACACCAATTGTGACGTTTTTACTGTTCGTAGTGTGAATTAAAACACGCACTGGTTTATTAACAAACTAAACGATTTTTATTTATAACTTAATTACACTTAACACACTAAGAAACTATAAAAATAACTAAACACAACTACTAATTATTTATATATCACTACTGTACAAGAGTATATTTATTTGCACGTATTATTTATTTCGTCGCGAGTACCAAAACTTAACTGACTGCTCCATGCTGCGCTGTTCCTTATATATTCAGTGCCTACGTAACACTAGTCACGCAAGGGCCTTCCCGAATATTCCAGCGAGCTCCGGACCGCTCTCGATCGGTCGAGCGCTGACTCACCGGTGATGACTCATCGGCGATTAGTCATCATTCCGAGATCCAGAGGGGTACTCGCGACAATATAAATGTAGGTAAAATAAATATAATTTGTAAAGTATAACATAGAGCGCCGGCAGCCGATGCCGAAAGTGGGGATATATGTAGATTAGGGGTGTCAATTCCGGGATCCCGTAAAAACCAACCCCGAAAATTATGGTATCAAAGTACCAATCCAGGGATCTACATAAGTTACGTAATTACAAAGAATAAAATTTAATTTTTAAATATTTTATTATTTACCGTATAATGCCGCACAACAGTGACACAATATTATTGTAAATTTAGACCTAAAATATAATAATAAATATTCGTTTCTTTTACACATACTTTTTTTAAACAAGTTGTAACACCGCTTAAAATTAGACAGTGTTTTCTTAACTACCCTATACATTCAAAATACAAAATATGGTTCCAGAAGTCTCGTCTGACGGGTGCCTATTACGGATTCTAACAAAATGGAAGGGCTGGCCGCAAAAATTAAACATCAATTCTTAGATAAAATAGAAAATAGCGATAACAAGGTTTCCATCGCGATGATTATACGAGCAGGGAATCTTCTGTTTTACAGACTCAATTAGGTGAAATAAATGGAATTATTTGTTAATGTGGGGAAACGTGACAATCTTCAACGTGTCTATGAATTCCTAAAAACCATTCCTCCAACTATTGTGAAGTCCGAAAGATGTTGTTTGTTCGTTTTATTTACATGTAAAACTGTTATGATTTATTTATATGTTTGTAGGTTTGTTTGTTCGTTTATTTCAAACTGGTTTTAAAATTAAAGATTTACATTTTTTCGGGACTGATCCCACAATTCCGGGATAGTAAACTTTGTCCTGTTTTACTTTAGGGGGTCAATTTTTGTGTGATTTTACCTATTTTTCAGTAAAATCGGTATAAACAAAAAAATTGATAATGTTCATGATGTTATACTTCCATTTGAATAATACTCTCTTTGTCTGAACATGAAATAAAAACACTTATTATAATAGGTAATACCTTATACCTACTAGGTATAAAGAATAAAAAGGGTAGTGGAGCAATTGCACACATTACTCTCCTCTGTATCCGCGCCTCTACTGTGAAAAAATTTATATTGCTATATTTTTTTGACCATTGATTTTAGCCCTCTAACAACAATGGTAAGACGGTAAGTTTTAAGTTTTAAATGTCAAGCAGGTGGTTAAAACTGAAAATTAGGGATGCTTCGAGAATTAAATAAATCGATTGATTCGGAATGGATTGCTTTTAAATTCATTTTTAAATCGGCTATAATAAATCGCTTTTAAAAAAATATATACAGAATTAAGCTAAGATTTAGCGATTTTTGCAGGTATCTTAACTATCTCGTATATGCAATAAATTTATCGATAATAGGCCTTTATTTCCTCGTTTCCTGATAATACTTTAGAATATCATATCTTTTCAACAAACCACCTACCTACCTACATACCTACTTCTGGAAAAGTCATCTTTTTATTTAAAATTTAATTTATATATTACAAAATTATTAAAAATTGTTACAAAAAATATATTTTTTTAATGGTAAAATAAATATAAAATGTAATTATAAACTTGCCAACAAAACGAAAATGACCTTTTCAAAAAGTCAAGTTTTGATTAGTAGCATTAAAAATTCTGATATGATGCATCATAAAATTATATTATATTATATTAAAATTAAACAAACACATTTGATAGCAAACATTGATTGCAAAAAACATAAGAACTTCTAAACAATGAAAATGATCTTTGTTTCTGTATTACTTATTGTTGGAGATACTGCATTTTAGCGTTAAAGGGCAGTATTTTTGTATACTACACGGTTTTGGTTTTTAGGTTGGGTTCTGTTTAATTTATTTTCTCCTGTTTTCTTTTTTTTAACAAAAACACGTTTGTTGAATATTTTTGTAACAATTTATTCACAACTTTTTTTTATTAATTTATTTCAAATCAATTTAAAATCAATCCATTTCAAATCAATGTGAAAATCGATTTATTTAATTCTTAGGTTTAACCCCCAGTTTGAAATTTAAAAAGTTTTATATGGTTTGACAACCACTTGCAATCTATTAATTCAATTTTATTTTTCCAATTGATTACTACAAGCTAAAAATGAAGCAACATATTAATAATTCTAAAAGGAAATATTATGAATTAGGTATACCATACTAAATAACGTTTATTTTAATTTAATTAAAATTCACCTACATTAATATAATAAAATCAAAGCATTAATTTTGTATAATAATAGGTCATCTTACTTTTTAATATAAAAACCTAATTACTAAATTGCAACTTTGGGAATATGCATTACTACCTTATTAAATAAATTTAGTTTAAAAATATATTGATAATAGTTATTAAATTAAAAACAACAAATTTTTAATTATATTATTATACATGTTAAGGAACTTATTCTTAAATGCATTTTAAAAACTTTCATATAATTATAATTATAATCAATTACAATAATACCTTTTATCTTAGTTTAATTAGAGCATGTTTAATGATTTTAAATGTTTTTTTTATAAATATTCAATAAGTGAAATAAATACGGTTTTTAATTATAAAAATTCTTTGGTAATAATGGACATTTAATTACTTAATTAGTTGTTTCGTATATGTAATAATTTGTCCAATTAAAATGTTTTTATTTTTATACATTTTTTACAGTCAGTAAATCTAGTTACTTTTGACTATATTTTATAATATAAAACTGCTAAAATTGCATGCGCATGGTTTTGGTGATTAATATAAAATTAAGTCGCAATATAATTTGGATAGTCAGTCAAGTTATTTATCACTTTTTGTACATAGAGTTAATAATATTATCAAGAATAATTAAATATTAATATTTTTAATAAAAAATTAAAAAAAAATGAGGCCCTTCTAGTCAAAAAATGTCTTGTTATTTATTTTTTATTTAAAACAATTATATCTTAAAAATGTAAACAAACTTGTGCTATTTGAAGCTAATGATTTTTCAAAAAAATATCCATTTACAATATCATATGAGTACCTTAGATGCAAAACTCGGTTTTTGCAAATTAAAAAATAAAATAAAATTGACTTTAAATTCTGTTTAGTGTTAGTCCTAGATAAATGGCGTTCATAAAACTTGATACATAATAATATTATATTATATATATTATTATGTATCAAGTTTTATAAACGCCATTTATCTAGGACGAACACTAAACAGAATTTAAAGTCAATTTTATTTTATTTTTTAATTTGCAAAAACCGAGTTTTGCATCTAAGGTACTCATATACATTATCTTGCTACAGCCACAAAATATTAATTTAAAATATAAGTGTACGAAAATAACAATTTGGATTATGTCTGTTTTTGTAAGAAGCGCCTCAATTTAGTATATGTACTGTTTTTAAATGTGATGCATCTGGCCTCCCATGAAATGTTTTTTTACGACAACCTGTTTCCGAGAAAATAAAATCAAAAAGGATGCCCGTGTCAATCTGTTTGGGGTTATTTTGGCGCCCAAAAACAAACCGGAATAATGTAAGCCTATCGTGGGGTTACTTTGGCACCAATTTAAAGTTATTTTTTTTATTTTTAAATCTTTATGATTTAGTATTTTTGATTTAAATAGAAACATTCTTAATAAAAACATTTTTATATTTAAAAAAAAGGCTAAACAATTAACATAATATTTTTAGATCATTCTACACAGAAAAAAAAGTAGTACCGATAACTAAATATTTAAGTACCGATAACTAATATTTAACTATAGTAATAAAAAAATATAACTGTATTTGGGACAGTTATTTCATTTATTAATGTTTATTAAAAGGTTTTCTAAAAAGGTTAAATTGCAGTTATTATTGTTACTAAACAAAGTTTAGCTGTCATAATTAAAGTTATTTGTTGGAGTATTAAACTTACATAATTACCATATTTAAACAGTTTAACTACAGTCGCAAAATCTTTACCCACCCTAAATACATTGTATAGTTAAAATACAGATGCTTTAATTAACTATACCAATATAACTGCTTTAATTGATTGTAGGAGCCTGGCTGGATAATAGGATTGAAGTGTATTAGTTCAAAAAACTGCTTATTATAATCATTTATTAAAAAAATAAAATAAAAAAAATACAGAAATTCTTTGGCATCGTAACTACAAATACATATTATAATATAATACCTAAAGTAACATATAATATTGAAAGATCAAAAAAAATTCTTTGGCATCGTAACTACAAATACCTATTATAATATAATACCTACAGTAAAATATAAATACCTTATATTAAAAATATTTAATATTAAAAAATCAAAAAAAATATTTAATACTAAAATTATATATACTATAGTAGAAAATTTGCACAAGTGTTTCCACACTATTATAAAAGTAAGGTACACATTTTAAGCAAATTAACCTACAGTTACAGAGGCTATACAAACAAAAAATCTGAAATGCTTTAAACATTTTCAAAATAATCTTTCATTCATACATTCATTACACAAAACTAAAAAAGTTTTGTGATGCATTATGAATGTAGCTTAGGACAACATGGCGACAATTGCCTTTTCCCGCGCACCGATATTTCTATTGAACTTCCATTCATCATGCCATCGACCATAAAAATAAACGATAAATTGTAAAACATTTTAAATAAACAACTTACCAGAAAAAGCTTCGTAAAATTCTTCTAAATTAATACTTTTTAAAAAGGATTTACACTCCATTTCCATTTCCATAATTCACTCACCAGCACAACACAAAGGCTAGAAACGAAATGCCGGCAGAGACAACATTTATTTTAATTTTAACTATGGCCTTAAAAAAGTTTATTTACAACAGTTTTTTAATAAACTTTTCAATTAAATTATTTAACTATATTCGTTAAACTAAAATTAAGAAAATAATTTAATTATAACAACTAATCATACAACAGATATAGTTAATGGATCTTATGGTGGATTTATGCCGCAAAAATTAACATTAACATTAACATTATTACTAAGAAGTTAAATAAACGTAATGCAATGGAAGCTTTTATGCAACACATTAACATTAACATTAAGATTAAATTAAATTAAGAGTTGGCCAACTTTTAACTTCTTAATGATAATGTTAATTTTTAATCGCGCTGCGCATATTGCGGCGCAGATTTCAGTAATGCCAATATAATCACAAATTAAAACGTAATTCTTTTTTTCTTGTTATTTATGTTCTGTGTTTTCGATACTTCATTTGTTTTCTTTAAAAACTTCGTCAGTGATTTTCGTATCAAGATTCTGTTGTATCAAGATGAGTTTAAAAGATGGTGAGCTCATTGAGCAAGTCGAAAGTTTTTCCTTTTTATATAATAAAAATGCTCCCAGTTTTAAAGACAAAATTGCACGGGAAAATGCGTGGAAGACCATTTGGTCAATTTTGGAAGTGCCTGGTAAGTACTAGAGTTTTTAACGAGAAGCAAGTAAATTTAAATGAATATTTTGCTGTTGTAGCTGAAGAATGTGAATAGAGGTGGTCAGTTCTCAGGAGTCGGTTTTGCACGGAACTAAGAAATATTAAAAACACCCCCTCTGGCAGCCAAGCCACCAGCCAGTGGCCCTTATTTAAGGCTTTGTCCTATCTAATACCCTTTATATGTGCCAGAAGGTTAGTTATTTTATTATTACACTTTTAACACTTACATCATAAATAACTATTACAGAACTAAGGGAAATGTGAATGTGAAGAAATTAAAAAGCCCTGTCCATAATGTATAGGATACATTTTCACAAGTGTCCCAGATGTCCACAGAGGACACATCAATAGAGGACACATCAATAGAGGACACGTCCATAGGAAGTTTGTCAGTGTGTCGAGGATAGAACCAGCTCCACAGAGCCCACTACTTCAACGCCATCTTCAAGTCGCCAAAGTGGCAATCCCACCCAAATGTCAGAATTGCGGGCTGACACCCGGGCCTGTAAGAGAAGGAAGGTGGAAGATGGAGAGCTAGGCTCTGTCCTCAAGGTAGCTATGAGTGGTTTTCATAGCTACCTCGATGAGCACAAAAATGCGGCTTCCCGCCCTAAGTCCCCCGAAAACGCTGATATTACTTTTGGTAAACTGGTGGGAAATTATTTGGGGGAAGTAATTCTTGAAATTTTTATTCACAATGATGAGGAAGAATCCGTTAGCTCTGAAAGCTCTAAAATAAATCTTAATTTAGTTAATAAATTATTTAATAAGTAGTTTTTTTATTATTTATTTAATATTGTGCTTTATTTTCCACATTTCTATAATTTATAGCATACAATGTAAGTATAAAAATATGTATGGCTCATAATATTTTACAATACTAACCGTTTAAAAAAACATAGTAATATTAAACAGGGAATAAATAATCTATTTTACCCAAAAAATGTTAAAAACTTTTCTCCCTATAAATTAACAAATTTCAAACATATAATAAATAATAAAATATACTAATAAAGATAATATATTATTATTATTAATAAATACTTTTTATTATACGTTTTTAACTTGTTGATTTACACGCTCAAATATTTTTAGCATTTTTAGTGTAAAATAGATATAGAAATGTAGATATAGAAATATTATTTATTGCCTGTAATAAAATTTAAAAAAAAATGTCTAAATTAACAAGATAAAAACGTATATTAATGAGTTCTACAAGAATTATAATTTTTAAACAAAGTCATTACAAAAATTTACATCATTAACCTTAAAATAATATTTTTTTACACATTATAAGTAAAACTCTGAGGCACTGAACCACGAAGCACATAGTCCACCTGCCAGGGTACACTTCCCTCAGGTGACATTACATATTGTCTAAGAAAATCTCTATTTTGCATGGCTATGCGTGAAGCATTATTTGTCCCAACTCTGTTGACAGACTTTAACATCGGTGTTTGTCTCCATTGTCCAGGCCTTATGTTACCACCAGGCAATTCCACATCAGCAAAATCTGTGGGACAGTATCGACGCTCTGCTTCGTTGCGTTGGATGAAATTGTGCACCACACAAGCCATCGTGATCGAGAGGCAGGTGTCATAGTCTGCAAGAATATTGCCACGTAAAATTCGACATCGTTGGGCCAAAATGCCAAAGGTGTTTTCGATTAGCCGACGGGCTCGCGACAAATGGTAATTGAAAACATTTTGCTCTAGCCTGAGGTGTTGACCAGGGTATGGACGCATGATGTGTCTATGCAGAGGAAAGGCTGCATCAGCAGCAAAATAGTGAGGCAATACCTCTGCTATTAGGCAGTTGCTTCTCCACTGGCAATCCAAGCAGTGGCGGATTGGGGATTTTGGGTATACCAATATCTCAGTTATTAGACATGGGACCCACACCAAATTTATAATAGTTTATTATGACATTAAATAGACAAGTTCGGTGCAAACAGAATTTAAATTGAAGTTTGCGAAAAAAAGTTAGTTTTTTGTGTCGCCTCACCTAGCTTCTGGCCCCCCCAACTTGCACCTTAAAAAACTATGTTTTTAGTTCGCAGCATTATTAATATCAAAATTAGTAAGACATATATGTCTAAACATTCAATTTTCTTAGTTTCTTTAAGAAACTTTCTTGACCCATTACACCTGTCGGTATTTGAAGTTGGTGGAACGCACTTAAAACAAAAAACTTTGGCGAGGTGTAGGTTCAATTTTTTCTTATGAATATTACCAGTTTCTTAAAGAAACTTAGAAAATTGAATGTTTACCTTAATGTTTAGTCCGGTTGGGCTAATTCTAGATTTCTTTAGGCCATATTAGTATCTGTGATACAATTGCTGTGTGCAGTCCCGGTTGCATGGTATGTACCGATTGCGGCAAAGGCCACGTCGTTTGACGGTGTGGATCACCTGATGTTCTTACATTTCACCTCTGTTGGCTTATCAATCGAGCATATAAGCTCAGGGAGTTCTTTGTTTTGAGTGTGTTCCACTACACCAAGTTGCCCGACACTGATGAGACCCAATATAGGTCGAAATAGCTGTCTGTCGGTATTTAAAGTTGGTGGGACGCACTCAAAACAAAAAACTTTGGCGAGGTGTAGGTTCAATTATTCAATTATAAAGTTATTTAATAAAACACGTAGTCAGATAAATCCGCACAGAAAAAAAATTAATATTAATCGTCTCAAACTAATTATTAGCTATAAAAAGGAAACCAACGATCCGCGACCCGCTAGACCAACAATAGTTAATCAAAAATCAATTCAGAGATTCGACTTGTCTCAAGCCAACTCAAAATCTCTCTGGGTCCGTTTCGTTTGCAAAGCTTATCGCTAAGCGGTTCCCTAAAAAAACATTTTACCCCTCCTAACATATTTTCTACGTTTTAAAGAACTGTAACTAATTTGTCTAGACAAATTCACATAAATTATATCAACTAAAATAAATGTATCGTATTAGTGTTAGACTTAATCATAAACACCTAATACGAGAAAAATGACTACTCCACATGTGGGACATGCCTGGGACTTTTTGTTTAGCCTAAACATCGTCACACAAATCGTATTAACAAAAATAAACAAAATTCTAAGAAAGATTCATGAGCGTAGACCACTAATTTATAAGGGCGCCGACATATATGTCTAATATCATAACCGGTATAAAATTAATAATATTTTTGCATTTTCTGATTCAAATATTGTATTATCATGTATACATTCATCTCCTCATCGTTGACAAACATTTTTAGCTAATCGTGTAGAAAAAATTCATGACAATTTGTCACCTACTCATTTTTATCAAATTAATGGGAATAAAAAAGTGATTGTGTTTCAAGAGGTTTATACCTTTACAAATATTAAATCATTCATTGATGTGGAATGGCTTTTCTGGGCTCATTATCTTTTATCAAATTGGCCAATTAAACCATTTGATATTAAAAAACATAACTCAGATATTCCTGAAATAAAAGAACAAGTGTTTTAAATAAATACCTCGTAAGAAACCTATTTTTTTATAATCTTTCGTTAAGAGTTTCATCTTGGTCTAAATTATTAAATATAATTATAAATAGGATTTTTAAAGAAATTGAATTAAAAAAATTTTACTTAAATTTCAGATCTTGAAATTGCTGAAAAAGTTATTTTAAACTACTGACAACAAAGTTATTTTAAAAACGAGTTAAATAACAAAGATATTTTAAATCGCATTTTTAGAAAATTTCTTGATGTTAATGTTTAATTAGGTTGGGAGGTCGTTTATCAAATGCAAATATTCCGTTTTAAAATCGTCACCCTGGTAGAAACCATATAGTGAATATATTGAATGATCATTTTCATGGTTTAAATTATCATACTGGTTCTTATTTATTAGTGTCGTTGTTAAGACAAAGATATTGGATTATTGCTGCTAGAAATATTATACGTCATCGAATATCTTTATGTAATTTTTGTTTTTAAACATCACCTAAAATTTTAACTCCTAAAATGGCAAATTTACCCTCTGCTCATGTTCAAGAAGCAAAAGCATTTACACATACTGATGTAGATTATGCCGGTCCTATAAATATTACATTGGCTAGAAAACGAGGTATTAAAAGTCAAAAAGCTTATTATTATTATTTATTTATTTATTTGTCTTACAACTAAAGCAATACATATTGAATTGGCTTCAGACCTTAGTTCTGATAGATTTGTAGATGCGTTTAAAAGATTTGTTTTTAGAAGAGGGCCTATTTCATGTTTATATTCGGATAATGCAACAAATTTAGGGGCTAAAATACATTTAAATGAAATGTTTCATTTTTATATTCAAATGAAATGATCGTATGTTTGCGTACGACGCATTTGTATGGAAGCATCCCAAGCCGCTATACTGGGTTCACAACCTTCGAACAAATGGAAACATAAAAAAAATCACCTGGCCGGGCTAGAATGGCGCGAACCCTCGAAAACGTGGAGAGGGTTAGGGAGGCATTTTAAAGGAGTCCAGAGCGTTTTGCACAAAAACACGTATCGTGAAACATGATTAACAACTTTCTAAGCCCTGAATTACGCAGACGAAGGCGGACTATTCCTCAAGAGGAAACTTGGTTTTAACCAGATGGCGCCACCCCTCACACAGCAAGAGAAACAATAAATGTTCTGCTTCAGATGTTCGCAGGGCGTCTGATTTCAAGCTTTGGGGACGTGCCATGGCCTCCGAGGTTACCAGATTTGACAATGTGTGACTTTTTCCTCTGGGGTTATCTCAAGTCTAGTGTTTACCTTAACAAACCCAGAACAATCGACGAACTAAAGGAATCAATTCGTGAAGAAGTCCGGGCGATCGACATAGGGGAGACCGGGGTAGAACGGAGTACCGGGGCAGAACGCTGTTTTATTTAAATTTCCCGCTGCAGTAGCACTATCGTCCTTTGTTATCATTTACTAGAAGGCCAACACGTCAGTTGGTAATGACAAACGGGTTACTACAAACGTTTTAGTGTGTTTTAGACTAAACGTGGTGAAATTGTGTTTAGTTTTATCTTTTCGATATATATATATTGTATATACCCATTTTCACCTTCATTAGAGGGTTGGATTTTATGCACACAGTGCCAATAGTGGGCTCATAATTCGTGTGCGGGGATAGAGAGTGATGACGACGATGCAGAACTTCTGTGAATTTTGTAAGCCCGATAACCCCATTCTGCCCCGTAGGCGGGGCAAAATGGAGTAAAGGACTATTTTTTTTAATACGATAATAAAAAAAAATTGTTAAGCATTTATGTTAATTTTTTTTGTATTTTGTTTATAATACTTTAATAAATCGTTCTGCTTTTTTTTGAATTTGTATCACGTCTCTACCCTACTAAAAATAATGTTTAAACGTTAGAGTCCCCATTTCGCCCCGGTCTCCCCTACCTTTATTGGAGCGGGTTCATAAACCGACTTGAATTGTGCTATATATATATATATATATATATATATATATATATTGTAACGCTAAACTTTATAATAAAATAAAAAAATAGCGCACTTACCTCGGCAACTCTTATTTGTCGACGCTAGGTCGGGGTTCAGGCAAGTACGAACGAAAATCTTGAGTTAGGGGCGCCAGTTGCGACAAACTCAACAGGTAGTCAGGGTAAAATAATTTCACAATAACACTATTTTGCAACTTTAACAATGTCAATTTATTAACAACTAATATTGTTAGGATTATTCTAAATTTTAGAATCTAAAATTTATAATATGCGTTGCACTGTGCGAGTGATATAAACTCGTCGCACTGTGGATTACTTCGATAATCGAAATTCGTTTGCCTGCAGCGCATGCATAGAGCGCATGCGTCTGACGCAACTGCTGATGACTGACAATTGACAGAATCAAAACAACGTTAATTTTAACTTAAAATATGGGGTAGAACTAAATTAAGGCCCTAAATATGATTAACTTAATTAAATGTCTGTTACACAAGGTACGTCTTCATTATTTCTAACATTAGGTTACAAAATGTGGATTTTACAAAAATTTTTTTAGGCTAAGGCTTACTTGTTGGCAATTTCTAGCTGTAACACTCCAATCCTGTCACTAGAACATATGGGATGTTCGTTGTACTACAATCCACCATACAATCCAGGAGACCAGGTAATTTTGGCAAGTTCTCACTCCAAATCAAATTTCCTCTTATAAATTTTTGTAATTAATGCACGACTTCTTAAGGGTATCCAAGCTATAGCTTCCAAGAACCAAACAAGTCCAACAAGTTTACCAATTAGGCAAATACAACCCAAAAATTAACAAAGTGGCTAAAAAGGCCTAATAATGGAAAATACAAAGAATTGTAGAAAAATATGCGAATTGTAATGTACAGCTGAACTTACCCACAAGATTTGAGCCTTTTTACACAATTTTCAACAATTGATTGACAAAATATTTAGAATTTGGGGCAATTTAATTCACATCAAGTGTGCCGAAACAAAATCAAATTCCAAATGGCTGACTTAGTAATTTTAGTTTTCAAAGTGGCAGACTGTGCTATACAGTCTGCTTTGTTATACAGTCCGTACAATTACAAGATACAATGGTTATTTCAATTCAAATAAAAATTATACATAATAAAAATTAAATCTTAACAAAAAACAGATTAAATTGTTCATAAACACAGTACACCTTATAAAATAAAGCCCAAACACAGCAAATGACTGAACTTTACTTGGTAACCGAACCCAATTGAATTTAACAAAAAAACAGACCGTTACAATATATATATATGGCATATAATTGGCTAATGAAATATGTTAATAAAAATTGTATAACTTAAAAAACAAAACATTCCAAAATCGTGCGTTCCCTATGGTATACAGTGTGTATTAAAACGAATAGATACACTTAAATAAAACAAGTGCCAAACCTCGCCCACTGTGGTAGGGATTAAATTCGTTTGCTTGGCGTATCATTGTCGTTACAATGTCGTATGATCTGTGCGTCAGTCATAGATAATAAAACAGTTGCACTGAGACTTTGCGTACGTCTTTGTAAGAATAAAAAAGTATTTTCTCAAATAAAATGGTTTTTACCCGTGAGGAAAAATACCAAATTATGGTATGGCATCACACTGGTAGATCGTATCGCCAAATACAAACTTTATTTCAAAATATGTTTCAAAATAGGCCTTTACCCAGTGTACCTACAATCCGGCTATATGCCGCGCTGTTGCCATATGCTATTATTGTTTCCTAAAAGGTTTGTTTTTCTTATTTTTTAATATTAAAAGTAAGAAAATTAACTAAATCAAATTATTTTTGACATATTATTAATTTTTTTGTTATTTTTAAAGTTTCAAACAAATAAAATTGAACTATTTATTAAATAATTATAATCGTTCTCTTCTGATTTAAAACAACCTGGCAACTATGGTTCGTAATTACGAATGGCTTGGTTTAAACCACGCCCAATTAAAGTTTGTTTCTTTTTCTCTGATAAGAATACAATTTCTCATCCTTGTCTCCAGCCTTACTTACTTGATTCTATACAGTCTGTATATATTAAATACAATATTGATTTAAACTAAATGTTTATTAAATTCCAGCCCACTTCTATTAAATGATGAACCTCAACCAGAAATTCTTACAACTGTTCATTTTTTAATGTCAACTCCCCTTCAATGCAATTTAGTTCAAATTCTGATCAAACTTTAAGAGGAAGAAAACAGTTATAAGATAATTTAGTTAAATCTTATTGGACAAAATGGCATTTCGAATATTTACATACATTACAATTTAAACACAAATGGAAAAATTAAATATACCTATTAGAATGGGAACTATTATGTTGATAAAACATGATGATGTGCCTCCACTTCATAGGCCTTTAGGTGTTATAGAACAAGTTTATCCTGGAAAAGATGGGGTTATCAGGGTAGCATTAGTCCGTTCTCAAAATGTGGTTTTTAAGCAACCTGTGGTGAAACTTTGCCTCCTTTCAACACAGTGATTAAATATTTTGATATTTTATTTAAATTTAATTAAATATATTGCCTTTGTTTAATAGTTAATATTTAAAATTGTTATTTGATTTTGTTATTTAAACTTACTTTGAAATTATCATTTCAAATATATATATATATATACATATATTTATATATATATATATATATATATATATATATATATATATATATATATATATATTTATATATATATAAACCAGTTGTTAAATGGTAATTTCTCATATAACTTGTTCCGATGCTGTACCCAGCTAAAATGTCACGTAAGTTACCGGTCACCTATTGCAATATCTTAACATCGATGAATATTTCAACAAAATGTTTGTTAAAACAATTAATGTTAGTGCTTAATTAACTAAAAAATAGACATAACATTGACAAAAAATATGTTATTGTCTTTAGAGTACTAAAAGTTTATTTTATTTTGGGATTTCATTTGTTCCCTTATTTATTGGTCACATATGTTACCCTGTTAAATGTATTAGTTTATAATTGTTAGCTTGTTGACTTTTCTGTCTATGGCAGCATTTTTTTAATTTAACGGCCGAATGTCACATAAGTTACCGTCACCTAAGTGACCATTGGGTGACTTATGTGACAAAAAGTAATTGTTTAGCTCATTTGACATTTTGTGCTATAATTTTTAAACAGGTAAAACATGGGTCTAACTTCAGCTGAGAAACAAAGAAGATATAGCGAGCGCATTAACGCAGATCCTGAAAAAAAGAGAGGAATATTTGAGGAAAATGAGAGAAAGAGTGCAGAATTGACGAATTACAAAATTTATCAAAACAATCTAAAATAAAACAACGTAAGGAATGGAGGGATAGAAAACGTAGAAGCCGTGCAAATGCTATCAAAAGACGACGCAATCTAGAAGCCGTCTTAGATGCGGAACATCACAAGACCATCCGAGACAGACAAAAACTTAGAAGAGACCGCAGTGCTTCGTATCGACTAGTAAAACAACTAGAAAAAGAACTGGTACATGCCACAAAAAATATATATAAACGTAGAGTTAGTCGTTTAAAGAAAACTAAAATTAATAATGAAATAGTACGATCAATATCTCCATTAACCAAACTGAAGTCAGAGTTCAAGTCATTCCAGAGCCAATTAAAAGAAAATTCTTGTTTCAAGATACAATACTAGCTCAAGTTTGAGAGCTGTCTCTAAATAAAAAAAACTAAACAATCACTAGCATCTGTATGTAAAGGAAAGTATATAAGAATATAGCGGTTCGTTAAAAAGGCGAAAAATGAACTAGGAGCTTCAGCCAACGATAAGAAAAGGAAACTAGATCGAAGTCGCGCCTACAAATTGTGTACAACAATAAAAAATGTACTGTCGGGATGATATCCAAACTCCAGGAAAGAAACAAGCAATAAAATATCGCGGTATTAAGAAACAAAAACGTCTGCTTTTAGACAATTTAAGGGCACTGCATGACTAATTTTTCAAAGAATTTAACAGCACAGCCAGCCTTGCTACCTTGTGCAGACGAAGACTATTCTGGGTAGTGCGAGCCAAACTTACAGATCGAGATTCGTGTCTTTGCAAAAGATAACTTACAAAAGATGTTAGCCACTTTAGTAAGAATGGAATGAAAATCCAAGTAACAAAAACAGTTAAAGCAGTAGAAAAAGTAAAATTGGAGAGTTGATACCAACTTTTAACAAAGACATTAAGCAAGTGTTTTGCCCACACGTTTTTAGAATACGACTCCAGTTTCAGAAATTGTGTTATGAAGAAGCCTCAGTGCACATGGTTTTTTAGAAAACTACTCCAGCAAATTAAATTCTGAAATTCAAGCCATGCACTTCGGTGCTTCTCAAAATCAAGTGACACTACATACTGTCGTAGTGTACATTGAAACTAATGAAAAAAAATGTTTTTCTCAAAATCTGGTTCTCGGAGACATAACCCATCGGCCGTATGGGCGCACCTTACCCCCATACTATTAGAACTTAGAGATATAAATATTGAAGTAATTAATTTTTGGACCTTCCTCGCAATATAAAAATAATAACATTCTTTTCTTCAAAACCTATTTATATGAAATAGTATTTAAAATATGGCACATTGAACTATTCCGAATCTTCTCAGGGAAAATGTGCTCCTGATGGGTTGGGTGCCGCAATAAAGAGAATAAGTGATAACCTTGTTTCAAAAGGTCAAGATATAGACAATGCTAGAACATTGTTTGAGAAGGTGAAAGATAAAACTTCAATTAGGACGGATTTTCTTGAAGAAATGGACCAGAGAAAGACTACTAATTGTGAGAGTAAGAAAATTCCAGGCATATTAACCACTCATAGATAGTTTCTTTGAAAGAAGAAAATTATGTATACACAAGAAAGTATTTATGTTTTTGCAAATAGTTGCCGGTAATCGACTATGACTATTTCAATTTGCAAAAAATACCCGCAATTAAAGAAAATAGCACAACGGTTTCACAAAACTGCAAGAATGCACAAGTTATCTGATATATACCCAAATAACAGGGCAGTTAACAGTGTGTCAACGTCAACTTTGCCCTAACGTCAACTTTGCCCTGTGGGTAACGAGGTCCGCACTGGACACATAAAAGTTCCACCAGAGAATCTAGGTCAAGGTATAGTGTGAAAATTACGACACCTACGGAACCTCTATAAGATATTTTGGAAGAAATTATAAAATGACGTCTTATGATATTAGTTCTTTAATATACTATTATTTACCACTACTATTTATTATGTTCTCTTACATTCTATTTTATTTTACTCATTGTTTTTGTTTGTTGCTTTACATTGATAATAGTTTCAATGTGTATTATACGCCTTTCGAGCCTACCATTTATGTAGGTAACTTAAATCAATGGTACTTTTTAAATATAAATGTTTGGTGTTTAATATTTATGTACAGAAGCAATAACATTAACTCTTGTATAAATATTTTTTTTTAATAAACTTTTTTTAATGTAATAATTTTTCTCTTCTTTTAAATATCTTTTCAATTGCTTAGGTATATCCGTATCCAGAACCGTATTTACCACAAAAAAGGGTCCTAAATTAATTTCTTTAAACTATAGTCCATTCCATTTAAGAATGAAGTAGATGTCGCTGCAAAACGAGACAGGTTTACACAGGAGTACGCGGCAAATTTAAATATAATGGCGGTTGTCGTTGATGTCAGTTAATTTTTTTGATGTGGAAAATGGTACATAATTTAATGTTTTAATAAATTTTTATGATTTTATAATATAAAAATTTAGTTGTTAATAAATAAACCGAGTTTTATTAAAATGTAAGATAAATTAAATGGTAAATAAAAGGAAAAAATTAATTTTTCCATGGATTTGAAAAGTGCATTTTTTAATATAAAGTATACATATGTCGGACATATGTCCGCTTCTTACGAACCCGGTAAAGCAAACTTTCGGTTAAAACGAAACAACTCAAATAATATTTACGAACCAAACTCCTAAGTACCTATATGAAATTTGTTTATTTTTTCTAAAATAACAAACAGCGAACCATTGTTCGTGGTTTATTATGGTTCGTTATAGCGATTGCTACTCTAACATTATTTGCTAAGGAATATTTAATGAAATTAATCGAATGAAATTAATTTATCTATTATTTATTCATCGATTTATATTTTAACATATGATTAAATTTGGGTTAAACAAATTAATCGATATCAAGAAAATAAAATAGCTGTTGTAAAAATTTGGACCCTACTTACCCCACTGAAAAAAAGTTAATTAAAAAATTAAATCTAGTTTTTTTTTCAGTAAGGCTTAAATAACATACAAATACAATTAATGAAGGTTTTATTAAAAAAACAAAATTTTACAGGGACAAATTACGTCAAAATAAACTCCCAATTTCCATGCTGCTGATGGATTTTTTTCAACCAGTAAATGATTCCTACACCTTTTTTTATACTTGAAGACAAGTTTTTTTAAAATTCTCTATAAATTTGTCCGAGAAATTGGTGGTAAGTTATCGTCATCCTTTACGGGGTAAAAAAAGGAAAAACACAAAACGTTTGTTTTTATAATAAAAACCTATTTATTTAAAGCAAAACCCATTTTTATTATTTGACAGCACCTGGTATGATTACCGGTCACTTTTCCGAAAGTCATTTTCCCGACAGACCAATTTCCCGACAGACCATTTTCCCGACACACCATTTTCCCGACAAGATTTTTCCCGACACCATTTTCCCGAAAGTCGTTTTTCCGAAAGTCGTTTTCCCGACAAGCCATTTTCCTGACAAGCCATTTTCCCGACAAGTCATTTTTAAGACAAATAATTTTTACCACAAACTACACAATATATTTTAACAGAGTGACGTCATCCAATGACGCAATCTTAGGACGAGAAGCAGATCTTTTTTCCTTAACCAACGTCCCGAGTCCGCCCGCTTCAAAACCAACCCAAACCCAACCACCCAACCCAACCGACCCCGCCCCATTGGCCCTTACAGAATTCCAGAAGGAACAAGCGGATACCGAAATCATTTTTGACCAGGTATGTTTTTCTTTACTAGATAATAAAACTTTTGTCGTGAACATAATCTTTCGGGAAAAGGGCTATCGGGAAAAACGTTTCTTAAGTGGATAATAAGATTTTTGTCGTGAACATAGTCTGTCGGGAAGAGTGCTGTCGGGAAAAACGTCGTCGGGAAAATGGTTTGTCGGGAAAATGGTCTATCGGGAAATTGGTCAGTCGGGAAATTGCATTCGGGAAAGTGACCGGGAACCCCTGGTATACCTACCCCCTATTTTATTTATTATTTACATTAAGGGAACATTTTTCTAATCAATTATTAAACATATTTCAATAACATAATTACTTACTTGTTAAATTTTACTTAAATTTGGTATTTCAATATTTATAAAAAAGTTATGAACAACTTTTCTTAGGTGCTTCTTTGTGCTTTGCTCAATTTGTCATATTGACTTACCCGCTTTCTTTTCTTTAATGGGGATGTAGCCTTTCCGTCATGTTCCATTTATTTGATGGTGAACCAAATGGTACTTTTTGAAATACCAGCTTCTTCAGATGTTAATATTACACTTTTTGATTTTCCTTCATCGATAGGTATGTTTTTTTACCATATTAAAAAGTATTATTCTTTGACCTCGTCCTATATATTGGCCAGATTTGTTTTTTAGGACAGAGGGTTGGTTTTCCACATTGTCCACATAATGTGGACCACATTGTTTATATTGTCCATATTATCAATATTGTCTCTCAAAAATATAAAAATATTTTTTTCTTTGGTTATGTTAAGCGATTTTAATGTAATTGACTTAGGTACCTGTTTTTCATTAACAATTTATTAACAACGGTTAATACGTTAAATAAAGTCAAAAAATCACAGAACATGTAATAAATTAACAAAATTTGTATAATAACAGCTGATGCAATCGAATTGAATGCTACGTTGCCAATGTGCGATAAATCCAACATTTTGAAAAGATAAATTCTTTCTATATTTAAAATATTTTTGACAAAATATATAAATAATATAATATAATTTTATAATTTAAATTTTATAGAAAGTCTTGCTGGTTTATTGTATAATATTATTATGTCAGTTTGTAAATTTGTTTTTAGAAGCCATGGCAACGCTGTATAAGAAAATATTCAGTGTATGAGAACTACGTTATATCAATATCCAATTGGCCTGTGTAAAAAATTTTAAATTTTAAACGTCGTGATTGGTCTATTATACTATAATAGGCGGCTGGTGGATTTTGGGCACACCCATATCTCAGTTTTAGACATGGGACCTACATCAAATTTATATGAGTTTATAATGACATTATATAGACAAGTTCTGCGCAAGCAGAATTTAAATTAAAGTTTGCGAAAAAAAGTTAGTTTTTAAGTGCAACCCCTAGCCTCCTGCCCCTCCAAATTAAGATAATTCAAATTAAAGTGGTACAATATTTAATTCACTGAAGTTTATCGACAAATTTCAAATTTTTTTAAAAAAATTCAAGGTTTTATACCATTTATAATTTTTATTATTTCTTCTATTAAAATTAAAAAAATTATAAATGGTATAAAACCAGTAATTCTTGAATTTTTTTAATAAAATTTGAAATTGGTCGATAAACTTCAGTAAATTAAATATTGTACCACTTTTATTTGAATTATCTTAATTTGGAGGGGCAGGAGGCTGGGGGTTGCACTTAAAAACTAACTTTTTTTCGCAAATTTTAATTTAAATTCTGCTTGCGCAAAACTTGTCTATATAATGAATGTCATTATAAACTCATATAAATTTGATGTGGGTCCCATGTCTAATAACTGAGATATGGGTGTGCCGTCTATAATAAATCCAATTCAACTCGATGCTTTTTTCTTAAATGGAATGGACTATAGATGATCACGTGTTTTAGCCAAAGGTAGTTTTTGTATGGTTTTAATATTCTTTTCTAATTACTAACCTTAAACCAAAAAAATACAATTTAAAAGTGCTTCAAATTAATCATTTTACTACCCTGTTTTTATTTTAATCAAAAAAATTGTATTAAAATATAAGTTAAAATAAATTAGATAACTGTTGTATTACGCAGAAATTTTATTTAAAAAGAAGTAAATTAATGGCAAACTTATTGGTATGTTTATGTTATTGGATTTAATTTCATCATTTCAAAGAAACTATATTCATAAAAGAAAATTAACCTGCGTATAATGTTCATGTGACATATTACTGAGGAGTTTTACAATGCCATAATGTTGCAATTAAAACGGTAGGCACTTTTATAATAATTGTGATTGTTTTTCCAGGAAAATGTTACAATCTAAGATGCAAGTAAGGTTAGTCTATTCTGGGAAATTTAATAACATTTTTATTTTTATTATGAGTGAAGCCTTTTATTAATTATTTACAGTTGCAATGGCGCGCAGTTTGCGTCAAATCGTAATTTTTTGTGTATTGGTAGTTAAGTATTATAATATTATTTACCACGAAATAATTATGTTTTTTTTGTATATTTAATTAAACTACTTTTAGTTTTATGTACTATGTATTTTATGTACTATGCATTTTTAACTTATTCCACTTAAAATTTATATTAAGGTATTATTTTAAAGGTGAATTAGTATTTACATTAAATAATTTATAATAAATAAATTAGCATAAGTGTGGTAAATTATTAATTTAGTATTTATGTGTTTTTAGATGATGTAATACACATGCATACACATAAGCCATGTTAGCCTTATTTAAAAATAAAACTAACAGGTTAAAATTTTAAGTAATGGTTAAATTTTTTGAGGAGGCTTAAGCCTATTTAGCCTCTTCTTACGAGCCGCCACTGCATGGCCTAGTGGCCAGTTTAGCCAATTTATCTAACTATATAGCTTTCTAACAAATCTTGCTATAAGATTATGTATAAAATTATATTTAATTATAAAATGTAGCAAAATTGCCATATAGACGTTAAAAATTATATAAGTATATAATTATACAAGTTCAACTTCGTTTGCGTATGCCATTTCAAAAAAAGCCCGATTCACCTTGCTTGTTCGTGAATTTGTTGTCAAAAACAACACCTAATGAATATGGTTTTAAAGTTTATTATAAAAACCTCAGTTAAAACTTTGACAAAGAATACCTTAACTAATAAATTACGGTTATTTGTTTTAAATTTTAATATAAAGTAAATTATTTAAATTTTTCTTTGTTCTAATAACTAATAACACTAGGCAACAAATTTTAACTTAAAAAAAAAAGGTCCTGGTTAAAAATAGAATTTTTCGATTGTTTATAACTGAAATAGATCTAAAATGTTTTTAAAACAATTTTCTGAAGTCGTAAATAAAAAATAGGAGCACAGTATTTTGGTACCATTTATTGCATAGATACACCATTTGAAAATTTTAAGATGACGATACTTTTAACTTATATTTCAGCATTCCATGAACAACATATCTGTACATATTGTAATAATTTAAGGCATGTTTTTTTGATGTTTTTTTATCGTTCAAATTATTTTGTTTACTAATTTTTATCGTTATTATTTAACAATTTTTCTTTGTATCATGGTGCTGCCCGTATCGTCTAAACAAGACTTTGGAAAATTTTTTGGTCACCGGATTTGCGTCGAGCAGGTCAAAATCTATAGGAGTGTGCTATTTTTATTACCAAACTTTTTTAATTAACAATTTTTATCGTTATTATTTAACAATTTTTCTTTGTATCATGGTGCTGCCCGTATCGTCTAAACGAGACTTTGGAAAATGTTTTGGTCGCTGGATTTGCGTCGAGCAGGTCAAAATTTATAGGAGTGTGCTATTTTTATTACCGACCTTTTTTATTTACTAATTTTTATCGTATATAATACCACTAGTGGTAAAATTTTACCGATAAAATTTTTGATTTTTATACGAATGTTTTTTTCTTGGAAATTTCGTAAGTTGCATTAATTTTTAAGACCACGAGCCGCTAGGCGAGTGGTTTGAAGTTAATGCCACGAGCGAAATTTCCAAGGAAAAATCTTGAGTAAATAAAAATCAAAAATTTTTTCAGGGAAAATTTTATCACGAGTGGTATTCGGCAAGACTATTTCACGACTGCTGATTCAATTTCTGTATGATTTTTTGGACCAAAACGCATATTTTTTAACATTTTAATTTTAAAATTAAAAACGTCAACAGTGACAATTATTTTTATCATAGCAACCAATTGGTTGTTATGCAACTCGTATAAACGAGTGGTTTTTTCACCTGAATAGTAGTTTTATCGCTGCAAAACTGAAAAAACCACTCGTTTTCTGAAATCTGATTGGTCCAAAAAGTAATGAGTGGAATAGTCGTTATTATTTAACAATTTTTCTTTGTATCATATGATCCTGCCCTTAACGTCTAAACGAGACTTCAGAAAATTTTTGGATTTGCGTCGAGCAGGTCAAAATCTATAGGACTGAGCTATTTTTATTACCGACCTTTTTTATTGTTTACTAGTGTAATTAAAGGTTAGGTACAATAAAGTTGTACCCCGTGGTCAAAATATCCAACCTTTTACTGTATTTTATTTATAATTCATAATTTAATATTAGTTTTTACCTCATAACCGGCATTTTGTAAAGAAAAATAGAGATAAACTCATGTAAATATAATGTTATGCTATAATTTTGGCTACAGAAAAAATTATAATTTTTTAAATTATAGCACAAGATTTTTTAAAAACCCTTTTTACCCTTTTTCACGAAGTCTTATATACCAGGTACACTCAGTGTACCTGCCTTGCCTACCCGGTACAGTGGCAAATTGACCGGGCAGGCAAATTTTCAGGGATGTCAAATTTTGATCGTAATTTGTTTTATGATTTACGGTAAAGATGCCACACAATTTAAAATCTTAGAAAAATTATGTTTTTATTGATTTGGGAAATTTGGAAAATGCTAATATATTCGAGAAATGGCAAAAATCTTACAAGAAGCGTAAAATTTAGAGTTTAATGGTTAATAACTAACTAACTAACTTATTTCAAAGCTTATGTCGATTGTAAAACAACTTGCTCATGCCAATTAAAACTTTTAAGTTTTTGAAAGAAAATGATCTCGATACAGTGTTTCCTAATGTTGATATTGAATTCTTTGGCAATATTTGTTATAGAGGTGAAAATTTTACATTCGATAGATTCTAATGAGATAATGCATAAGTTTGCAGTTAAAAAAAGCACGGCGCGCCGTTAGAACAGGTTAAAGTCATTTGTGTAATTACACTGAGTTTAAAAAAAAGTGGCGCACCATGTTATTTTCGCTGTTCACATGTGCACATGAAATATGTGAAGCAAGACAAAGTTTTGTAATTAAACATTTTAAAGAATTAAAGTTTATTGGGAAAAACTAACAAAATAAACCACATAAAACTCTTACAAATAAAAAAATGACCAAAATTGAAATTATCCCCATGTAGAGCATTACGAAGTCCTTGGATGAAAATTTGAGCTTTAAGTCGTCTCTCTAACTGATCCCATACATGGTCAATCTGATTTATAGCTGAGTTCATAGCATTCATAGCATACTAAATTCTCAATTTCGATTTCCTATAAATATCAAAGTACGCACAATTCCATGTGGCCTTGCATTATGCTGCATGAACAAGAAATTTGGACCAATAAAGTGAGCAAACGGAACAATAGTATCTTTAAGAATTTGCATTCAAAGGCCGTTCTCGAAAAATAGAAAGGTATTTTTTTCCGTCTAACGAAATGCCAGCCCAAACCATTACTGATCTACCCGAAAAATTTTCTTGCTGCTTCACAGTAGCTGTACATACATACCTTTCAACTCGCCTTCTTCAAACTCATTGGCGTCAGTCAGGTAAACGCAGGCTAAATCTGGATTTATCGATAAACATAATACGCATTCAATCATTTTCATTCCAACTTTGGTGGATTTCGGCACTTTGTAGCAGCAAAAACTAATCCTCTCATGCTGATGTAACTCTTGGCCGACCAGATCCATGACGCCGGATATCATGTTTGTTTGAAGATATCTCTGAAGTGTCCTTTGAATGGTGGTTTCTAGTTTATTTATATCGGACACTCCGCCCATATTCCACTAACGCAACTGCCTTTGTAACTTCTTCGGGTTTAGTTTGCATTTTAAAGTGGGTACATTAAAAATCAATTGCTGCGTTCAATCCAAAATTAATAATTTAAAAAATGAAAAAATTGCAATTTTTAATTTAGTACCTTAAGATTAAAAGTACATAACCAGAAAGAACACAGAATCGAAATATTATTGTCAAAAATTGACGTTTATAAAGATTGTCTTACTAGAAAAACCGGATTTAAATTTCGCCATGTTCCTATTTTTTGCAAAATGCAACCTTGAATGTATGATTTCTGTAGGGTAAAAACATTCCGATTTTATACGTCATGGAGCGCCTTTCTCTAAAACAACGTTTACTTTTTACTCATTATAAATATGGAAAATGCTATGCAGAAATCGTTTGAAAATTACTTTCAATTTTAGGTCGTGCTAATGCTCCAAATGAGACAACAGTGTGAAGGTGATTAAATTTGAGTAAAGTGGTTCGGTTGGGGACATAAAAATACCTGTCCGTCATCGTAATAGACGATCATCTGAAAATATTGCAGCAGTACGGAAAATTACCGAAAATCCTGGAACCTTCATTCGTCATCGTTCCCAACAAGTTTCTTCGAGGAGCAGTTTACAACAAATGTTAACAGAGATCTTCATTTGCATCCATACAAAATTCAATTAACACAGAAGCTAATCTCAGTAGTTCATGTAATGCGCCGAGTTGTTAATTGGATTCTGGCAAGGCAACACGATGTTGAATTTGCAACAAAAAAATGTTTAGCGATAAACGCACTTTCATCCCAGTGGCTATGTCAACAAACAAAATTGCAGAGTTTGGGTCAACAAACCAGCAACAATTCAACTTAAAACCGATATTCGACGCCTTATTGACGAAATTCAGCAGCACATATGCAAGGATAAAAAAATAATTAAAAGAGGGAGGGTGTGCCAGCAAGTCGTAGTGGGCATTTGTCGAATATTTTGTTTCATACATTATCGGAAGATGTTTTCTTTATGTCGAAATAAAATAAAAATTATTTTTAAATTTTTGAAGTATTAAATTAAGATATTAAATCTTGCGTTCCTATTTAGACACCCTTTAGATTAAAATTATGCAAATAAACAAATCAAATTTCAAACTGAAAACAACAAAACATTTCTTCGAACTTTAAAAAAAATCAAGAGCGCTACTTTTTTTGTAACTCAGTGTAAATTCGTTAAAGAGTTCATATATTATTATAGAAGCTATTAAAATGTATAGTGTAAAATATTATAGTAGACAAGATTTTCAAAAATATAACTAAATAAATAATATAACTTATTTTATTTTCGAGATAATCAAAGAAACATGTCTTGATTTATGAAGTTTATGTATTATTTTTTACAAATAAAATTGTTTCTACGGACTACCATATTTATAATAATAGTAAAAAAATAACTATTGAAACCAAACATACACCCGGCCTTGAAATTATGAAATTAATCTATGATTTCAACAACAACAAAAAAAAACACAAATCTTGAAAACTAATTTCAATCAGCTTTTGTTGGGACGTCAGAATCAGTCGGCGCGTCGGTTGAACCAAATCATGCTTTGAACCATCGTCAACGTAGCGAGGAAGCAGGCAAATATTATGGACAGCTCGCTTAAGGATGCTACCAGTCGTCCTTAATTCTTAACTCGTACGCTACCATCGGATCCACGGACAACTTGGTCGATGCGTCCCAGCCTTCAATTTAAGGGGGCCAAATTGTCCTCCTTATTAAGGGTCAAATCACCCACGATAGGCTCAGCTGCTTGTTAAAGCTACTGCAAACCATGAAGATAATAATAATAATAATAATAATAATAATAATAATAATAATAATAATAAATTTATTGGTCAACATTACAATATTACAATATGTTTGTGACAGGTCAAAAAAAAAAGTATACAATACCATTAGAGAATATTAAGTAAATACATAGTAAATAAAAATACATATGTTTTGTTCATAAATAAAAATTGTCTAAATAACACAAACAAACAACAACAGTGTTTAAAAGAAAATACAACGTTATGTAGGGGTTAAAAAACATGTTCAAGATATTCCTTAATTGAATAAAAACATTGTTCTAATAAAATATTTTTTAGTGTCGATTTAAATCGTTTGGAAGTTAGTTCCTTAATTTTTTGAGGTAGGTGATTGTATAAATTAACATTTAAGGTATTTTTAAAAGTTTTAGTAAGCCTAAACTGTGAGGTTCTTAAGAAATTTGTGTTTCTAATATTGTAGTTGTGAATATTATGACTTAAAATGTGACTAGATTTGGTGTTGGTGTTAAAGAATATAGTAAAAACAGGCATATTCATTGGACCATCGATTTCAAAAGTGTTGGACCATTTGCTTTAGTTGTTAGACGGTCCCTGCTGGACATTGGGCTGCGGCAAGGAGGTCAACGCAGTACCAATTAGAAAATGGCATAAAATTACTGGGGTCACTCGACATAGGGGAAATTGGTCTGGGATGTAATAAGGGTAAAAATAGATTCATATGACAATTTTGCATTGCCTATAACTTTAACTATGTGAATTTTCGCAGATTTAACTGCTGCTTCCTATAAACCGCTCATATGGGGAGTTCGAGGCGGAATAAAATGCCATGTTATGCCATAATTATTAATGAAATTTGTAAAAGCTAAATTATTTGTAAACGAAGCTATTTATTAGCGATATATTTTTTGGACAACCCCTACATGAAACAAATCTTTTCAGACAATTAAGAAAACTGTCTGATGTTAAATCAGATGCAATTTCCATGTGTACTGCTTTAGTTGTAAAACATACAAAGACGAATTTAAGAATTTTTAATTAGAATAGGACCACAATAGTCCACTCCGCAAACACTAAAGGGCCTTGCCGGAGTTACTCAATTACTGGGAACTTGCCCCATATGTTGTTGAAAGCTGCAAGGACGAGTTCAAAAACATTTAATGCATTTTCTTAGAACAATTCTTGTTGTGCTTCTGGCATTTAAAGGCCAACATTGCTGTCTTAATAATAATAATATTTTATTTATGCTATAAAAAATACAAATTTTGCACAAGTCACACAGAGTTTAAAAAAAAATAAGTGAATTACAAATATAATATAACAAATATGTATATAACAGGAATTAGTAAATAAAAGATAGCCTAAAAGTATATTAACAGACAAGAAACCTGTATAAAATAAATTAAGTAAATTAAAAATTAATAAATTAGGTTAGATCACTAAAGTTATTTGATAAAAATTCATCAATGGAATAAAAGGCTTTTATAATTAAATATTGCCTTAACTTAAATTTAAATCGATTGAAATCTATATTTCTAAAACTTAAAGGTAAAACATTGAAGAAATTCATGCAGTAAAAATTTGATCCATTTCTTGTTCTACTTAATCTTAATTTTTTTAGACAAATATCTTGTCTATTCCTTGTAGCATAGTTATGTACAGTTTCATGGCTATTATAAATTTGTAAGTTTTTCTTAATGTAAAGCAGGCATTCAAAAATAAACAAACATGGAAATGTAAGAATTTTTAATGAAATAAACTATTCTTTGCATTCGGCTCGATAAGATACATTTGCTATGATTCTAACTGCTCGCCTCTGGAGACCGAAAATTCGAGTTTTAGAGCTCGATGCTCCCCATACTAAAATTCCATATCTAAGTATTGACTCTACAAGTGCAAAATAAGTTGTTCTTAGATATGGTTTTGATAGCATTTGAGCAAGATTGCGCAGTAAATATATATTTGCTGTTAATTTTTTAGCAATTGCTTTACCTTGGTTATGCCATAATAATTGTGAATCAATATGTAAGCCCAAAAACTGTGTATGCTCGCTTATGTCCAGGTTTATATTGACATTTTGGATATTTTTTAAACTGAATAACATGTTAACCATCGATGTTTAGACTTAATTTGTTGGTATTAAACCATTGCAATGCCATCGATTGTGTAGTACAACTATTCTGGTTTACGACTTCCAATTGTTTATCTCTAACTGCAAATGAAGTATCATCTGCAAATAATGTAATGGTGTCTGGTAATGATAAAAATGGTATGGCATATCATTTATAAATATTAAAAATAACAGGCGACCCAAGATCGAACCCTGAGGAACACCATGATCTACTTGTAAGGGTTTAGACTCGGAGCCATTGTGTATTTCTATTTGCTGTCGTAAAGATAAATATGAACTCATTAATTTTACACTAGATGGTTGGAAATTGTAATAGTACAGTTTTCTGATCAGAATTTCATGTGAAACACAATCGAAGGCCTTGCTTAAGTCTAAAAATGTCCCTATTAAGTATTCACTAGACTCAAAGCAGTTATTCACTTCACAGAAATAAATGATAATATGGCATCACTTGTTGATAACCCTTTTCGAAAACCAAATTGTTTATCTGAAAATAACTTTGAGGAATCAAAGTGTTTTAAAATTTGTTTATAGATAAGTTTTTCATATACTATCGAGATAATTGGTAGAAGTGAAATTGGTCGGTAATTATTGACTTGATTTCGATCACCTTTTTTGAATATTGGAACAACAATTCCTTTTTTTAAGATTTTTGGGAAAATATTGGAATTAATACTTAAGTTAGTTAGTTTAGTGAGGGGAATTAATAATACATCCAACAATGTTTTAATGAGATCCACATTGAACCCATATATATCTTTACTATTACTTGGTTAAAGATGAGAAATAACATCGCGAACTTCATTAAATGATACCTCACTAAAATTAAAATAAGTATTAAGGTAAATTGTCGGTAAGGACATTATTCTTATGGGATCTTCCTCAGTTGGCCTTATGTTATTGATTATTTGATTGGGTATGCTAGAGAAAAAATAATTAAAACTTTCAGAATCTATAGTAGTTTCATTAATAATTGAACTTTTTTTTGTCTATTAACCAAGTTCCACATAGCTTTTGGGCTATTATTTGAGTTTTAATAAAATCATTGTATGCTGATATTTTGGCGTTTTTTAATTGCTTTTGGTAGTTGTTTTTAAACGTTTTTAATATATTTTTATTGCTTATTGATGGATGAAGTTTAACAGTAATAGCCAGAGAGTATCACGCATTGTTTTTAGAGCTGGTGTAAACCAATTTAGTTTGTTTATTTTTGATTTGTGATTTTTAACGGTTTTTAATGGAAAAGATATACTTAAATAGTAAGTTAAAACATCAAAAAAAATTTCAAATTTAGTTTCAATAGATATATTGTAATTAATAAATGACCAATCTGTAGTGTGTAAGTAGTTGTACATTTGATATTTACCACCGATTGTTATGGGGCGAAAATGTTTCTTAACTATCGGATCATTATTGTTATTTAAAGCATTAAACTGAAATTCTATTCCTAGGTGATCAGAGAGATGGGTATTTACAGACTTTACAGTTAAAATGTCTGTTATATTGGTAAAAATATTATCGACTGTGTTAGGTCCTCTAGTGGAAAAATTAACTATCGGCAGTAGGTTAAAACTCATAAATATATCTTTAACATTAGACGAATTCCTGTCTTCTAGATGGTTAAACTTAACATTAAAGTCTCCAACTATAATTATATGAGTATCTATAAAGTTTAGTGTATTTAACATCTCATTGAGTTTGCTATAAAATATATTAATGTTACTGAAGGGCTTCGATACAAAGTTATAATTGTAAGATTTATTGAGGGGAAAAATGAACCTGCTAATTCAAAATCTTTTTCTACAGAGATTAAATTAAGGTTTTTAATTTCAGAAAAGTTTAAATTTCTAATTGCTAATTGAAGTACCCCACCAAGTATAAACTGTGTTCTTGAAAAGAGAGAAGTTTTTGTAAAGTTTTCAATTTGTATACTATCCATTTCAATTGCCGGAATCCAGTGCTCTGCTAAACATATAAAGTGAAAATTGCAGCCATCAATTAATGCTTCAAATTTATTAATTTTGTTTTTAATACTTTGAATATTCACATAAAGTAATTTAAATGTGTTTGTTGTACTTATGCATTTATTGATTGGCTGGTTTTCGGTTTTTCTAAAAAATTACGACCTAAACTAAAATTAAATCTTTCAAAGACAATACCTTTAGGCCAAAAATTAACATCATAAACTGTTTCTTTATGTTTAAAGTCTATTCCTATCATGAATCGGCGTTTATTAAATTTTTTATTTTTAATCTCACATTCTTTTACTTTAACATCATCGCTATTTGAATCAGTGTATTTAATTAGGTAATCTTTTATAATTTTTTCTGTTACATTTTCATTTAGTTTGGATAAAAACAGCCATGCTTTTTTATTTTTTGTAGAGGAATTGCCAATAAATTCTTTTTCTTCTTTGGTGCCCACTAGGATGGTTTTGTTTTTCCTTATGTTTGCCCATTTCGCATTTATTTCTTCTTTTTTCTTTTGTTGTGTATTTTCATCATTTGAGACGCCAGCGTTTATTTTTTGTTCAGTCGGAGCGGATTTCTTTTTTTCAGCTTGACTGAATGACATTGGGGTTTTTGTTTCATTATTAGATGTTTTAATGGATTTGAATTCGACTGCAGGTGACATCTGTGATGTAGTAGGTGAATTTAAGACCTGATAAGATTGGGGATCTGTATTTATAGGCGGCAAACTTAATGTCAGTTTGTTCTTTTTTTCCAAGTGTTTAATTTTTTCTTCTAATAATGATTTATTTTGTATTAATAATGCATTTTTATCCTCCAATTCCTTAATAATACGTTTGAGATATGTATTTTCAGTTAGCAAGTTTTCTACATTAGGTGTTTTTGGTATTGTGTTAGTGGTGAGTGAACAATTTGTACCGATCCACTTACTTCCATTAGGTAGGTCCTTATCTTTATTGAATTTTTCACATTCATCTATTGTAAGATTGACACAATTTCTGTGGAACCATCTGTTGCACACATTACATAGGATCTTGTATGAGTTTGTTACAATTTGTTGAGAAAACTTTCCACAAATAATTACACTTGGTGATTTAGGAGGCGGCATAACGCTACGCTACGCTACGTACCGCATCAATATACGTAAGCTGTGCCCCATCATTCAAATATTTTACATGTTCATATATATATATGTATATTGTAATATATTATGTTCATAATTTGGTAAAAATGTGATTACTTGGGAGCACAAATGGGTGACTATGATTATATTCCAACTTTGCAGGATTTATTCGTCCTCCAACTCTAACCATTTCATTTTTATTAAGAAGTCATTTTTAAGCAACTTTTTTTTTCAACTAAAAAACAGGCTAAAAACTTTCAGGAAACCTCTAAAAATTTGAGCTCTTAATATTAACATTAAGTGGTGCCTGTTCCTAACTTTCCATTTTCCATTTAAATATTTTTGTATCTTGACATTTAAGCATTGTAAAAACGAACTGAAAAATTATTTTGGTAGGAAATTGAACGCTCTACAAAAAAGTACTAATTTATTTTTTCATAAAGTAAGCCGTTCTGGCTTCTTTTTTCACCTTCCTGAAAGTTTTTAGCCTGTTTTTAGTTGAAAAAAAAAGTTGCTCCAAAATGACACACCCTAATGTTGAACCACTTTTGTTAGTTTATTTGTAGCATTAGTGAGCTCATTTATTAACAAATTTTCAGTCAATTTGAGTTTTAATTTGTTTGTATTATTTATAAAACGTAGCACATACGCCATGACATTTCTTAATTTTGTAAAAGAAGAAATTATTTATGTTTTATTAAGCATTTTTGTTCTGGTAAAATATCAGTTCGGATGTTTAATTGTGCCTCAGACTTTTTGATGATATCATCAGAAATAAACTTAGGGCCTTCAAACCATAATTCACAATTTTGTAGTTTTTCAGAACTGGTACCCCCGCAAAATAATATCGGCAGGATTATTTTTTGACTTGACATAGTGCCAACTTGCTAGGATTTTCGGAAATTTCGATTGTTAACAATTGTTTTACCCTTTTAACCAAACGAGCTATTAATAAAGCTCCACACAATTCGAGCTTTGGTATGGTTAAAGTTTTAAGTGGTGCAACCTTTGACTTAGAGCAGAGAAGTTTTGTAGAAATATTACTTGAATTATATGATTTTATATAAATGCATGCACCATATGCTACTTGTGATGCATCCGAAAAACCATGCAATTCAAATCTAGTGGCATTTATTTGCGTCACTTGCCTGGGAATTATTACTTTGTTCAAATTTAATATTTCCCTTTTAAATGTTTCACATTTAATGTATAAATTAAGGGAAATTGATTCATCCCAATCCAGATTTAGTTTCCACAATTCTTGTAAAATAGGTTTACCATTTATTAAACTGGACCTATAGGTCCTAAAGTGTAAAAAAGCAATAATTGACAAAATTGTGCATTTTGTAATTTTAATAATCGAAACTACTTTATCATGAAGTGTATATTTAAAGCTATTCTTATTAGAGTCCCACAGAACACCGAGTATCTTCTGTTCTTTATTATCAGTAATAAAAAAAAAATTTCAACAGAATTTCATTTTGATTTTTCATTTATGTCTGAATATAATATGCTTTTATTATTCAAATTTTATTTGCGCAAATAGAATCCAGATTGTTTTAAAATGTTTGAAATTTTAACTTCAACGCTTCATCAACCTGATATAAAATCATCCACATAAAAATCATTTAATATTTTATGATAGGCATCTGGAAAACTCGCTTCGAAACCAATTGTCGATAGTTAAAGGCATTTTGTAGCTAAATATGAAAACCTAGCTATGCCATAAGTCACAGTATTTAGAACATAATGTTCTAGATCCGAATTTGGATCAAATCGCCAAATTATACATTGAAAATACTTATCTACATCGTCAACATGAATTTGTCAATACATTTTGTTCAACATCTCCTGTATGTCAAAATTGTACTGCCGAAATCTAAGCACGATTGAAAATAAATCGTTTTGTATGACCGGACCAACCTTTAATGCATTATTTAACGATAACCCTGATTTGGCAGATGCGTCGAACACTACTCGCAACTTGGTAGTTAAAGAATCTTTTTTCACGCAGTGATGTGGAATATAATAAATATTTTCACACCTATCTGAATTTAAATCAAATTTCGACATATAGCCCAGATTTAGGTATTTAGTAATAAATTCATAAAACGACATGTTAAGATTAGCGTTTTTATTTAATTTACGCTCCTGGGACATAAACCTGTTTTTGGCATTTTGTAAATTTGTACCCACTGTATTTATATTATTTTTAAAAGGCAATTTTACAACAAAATGACCCTGTTTGTTCTTGAAAACAGTATCAAGAAAATGAGCCTCTACCTTACTCTTCTGAGTAGAAAAATTTATTTATTCGTCAGGCAAATCTTTGACCAGCGCGCAGCGCAGAGTAGTTCAAAGAAAATACCTTCCCCAAGCAAAACATTAACCTTATTAGCAATATTAAATTCAGGATCTGCCAAAGTTATGATTTTCAGAACATTAACATATTGTATAACGCAAGAATTGTGTAATAAAATGCACCTGTCTAAATCGGAAATTAATCACAGGGTTAGCGGTTTAAATTCGGTCTCTACTCAAATAAATTACCAAACAAAGATTCATTTAATGGCTCGGCATAACAATTTCGCACTAGATCTCTCTTGCCTAGTTATTCCAAAAATATCAGATCAACTTCCTTCTATATCATTAAACCAAGTAGATATTACATTGCCTAATGTGATTTTGGCTGATCCTACGTTTACCCGACCAGGCCCTATCGATATATTAATCGGGGCTGGTAACTTTTTTAACATATTGTCGGTTGGTCAAATCTCATTAGGGGCAGGAAAGCCAATATTACAAAAAACCCTCTTTGGGTGGGTCGTATCCGGACCTCTACAGCTTCCCAGTCATATAATAAATCAATCTGTCTCTCAATGTAATTTTTCGAACGACTTAGCCCAATTCTGGAAAATTGAAAATATTTCAATGCCTACATCGGCTACAATGTCCAAGGAAGAAAACTTCTGCGAAAAACATTTTGTAGAACACACAAGAAGCGATGCAGATGGTCGATTTATAGTAAACATTCCTTTTAAACCTGATCCTAAAATATTGGGAAATTCTTACGAAATCGCCAGGAAACGCTTTTATGCTCTTGAGCGCAAATTAAATTCAAACGCGGACTTAAAAGAGTCTTATACTTCATTTATAAATGAATATATTGAGTTAAATCAGATGAGTTTAGACAATAATCGTACATCCGCTACACATTTACATTATTTTCTTCCGCATCATGCGGTAATTAAAAATCATAGTCTAAGCTCCAAAACAAGAGTTGTATTTGATGCATCCTCAAAAACCACGACAGGCATATCTCTTAATGATATTCAAGCCATAGGTCCCGTTATCCAACAAGACCTTTTTTCTATTGTATCTCGTTTTCGCAAATACAACGTTGCCGTTACTGCCGATGTAACAAAAATGTACAGGCAAATTCTCGTTTCTCCTGAACACAGATCACTTCAATCCATTTTATGGCGCCAGAATTCTAATGAACCGTTAAATATATATAATTTAAACACAGTCACTTATGGCACAGCATCTGGTTCTTTTCTTGCGATAAGATCTTTGCAGCAGACAGCTCATGATCATAAATACATCTATCCTCAAGCCTCTCAAGCCATCCTACGAGATTTTTATATTGATGATTTTTTATCTGGTTGCGATACATTAGACAAATTTCTCAAATTTTATCATCTGGATGTTTCGAGCTTAGAAAGTGGGTTTCAAATGAACCCCAGACCCTACAATTCATTAAGCGTGATCCAAAATTAAAAATATTACAAATCGGTGAAAATGAAAAAACAAAAACCTTAGGATTATGGTGGAATCCCAAAGACGGCGAGTTTGAATTCTCAATTAACCTTGATTGTGTTAGTAATTTAACAAAGCGAAAAATACTTTCATGTATAGCACATATTTTCGATCCATTGGGACTATTGTCACATGTCGTCATTCAATTCAAAATTGTATGCAACAATTATGGCAATCGAAAGCCACATAGGACGAGTCGCTCCCTCAAGCTCTCCAAACGCATTGGTTAAAGCTTTATAATCAATTACCTAATGTAAATAACATTCAAATTTCGCGACGCGTTATTATTTTGAAACCAAAAGTAGTCGAATTGCATTGCTTTTCTGATGCAAGCCAAAATGCTTACGGCGCATGTCTTTACATTAAATCTGTAGATAGCGAAGGCAATGTGCAGGTTAAACTGTTATGTTCAAAAACAAAGGTGGCACCTATAAAAATTTTGACAATACCTAGATTAGAACTCAGCGCGGCATTAGTGTCTGCCGAACTCGCAAAAAAGGCAATAGAATCGTTGGATGTAAAGTTAGCAACTGTTCGATATTGGACAGACTCGACTATTGTTTTGGCTTGGCTTCAATTAGAGCCAAATCGTTTAAACACCTTTGTCGCTAATAGAGTAGCGGCTATTCAAGCTTTAAGCGATTCAAAATCCTGGGGCCACGTATCCACTGCAGATAATCCCGCGGATCTGCTATCTAGAGGCATAAGTCCGAGTCAGTTGCAAGACGTTTCATTATGGTGGGAAGGCCCACCGTGGCTCCACAAATTAAATATTACCTGGCCAATCGTTAATTGTGACTTAGAAGAAATTCCCGACATAAAAACTATGAGTGTTAGTTTAGCCAGCATTAACGAAGAATCATTTTTTAAGTTTAAAACTTTCTCGTCACTAAAAAAATTAAAACGTATAATGGCATATATTTTGCGGTTTTGCTCGCCAAAGCCAAATCGACTTAGCGGCCCTTTGTCGGCAACAGAATTAGACAAGGCATTTAATATACTTTTGCGAGTTGCGCAAAGGGAATCGTTCTCACAAGAATAAGCTAAACTATCACAAGGTAAAAGTCTTGCGCGCAAAAATAAATTGTCGGCATTAAATCCTATTTTTGATGATAAATTGATCAGGGTAGGGGGCAGGTTAAGCAATTCGAATTATACTTATGATAAAAAACATCCGGTTCGAAGGACCAATGTAAAGTTTTGTTTGTGATGCTTAGTAGAATGGAATTGAACACGAAGTATGTAAACTTAACTTTATTTAGTTAACTACTGAATAATACAATGACTTAAATGGTAGCTTAATTATTTGACAATATTCCTTTCTAGAGCGGCTGTAGTAGCCTGACTGACTATATTAAAAGAAATCATCCCTCGATAAGCCCTTGGGGGAGGAGCTTTAAGTAGCGCATGACGCTTGAGGCGCTTAAGGCACTTACATTGTGAATTTACAAACACATATGATTTATCAAATGTTTGATTTTCTGTGATATTTTCAATGACCAAAAAAGATAATTTATTTTTATATGAATTGTAAAGAGATTTAAGTTTGGCATTTGTAATTTGAGAAACAACATTATGCGATTGATTAATTCCTGTAATTGGAACATTTATTTTGGATTTTGATAAATTCAATTTTTTACACAAATCTTTGGAGATAAAGTTACTTTAAGACCCTGAATCTAAGAGCGCTCTGCATTGTCTCTCCAGTTGAACTATAAAGATATATTTTGTCTGTTTAAAGCATTATCAATGATTGTATTAATGGCCGCACTGCTCATTATTTATTGAATTGGCAATATTTTTGTTCATAGGCAAAGCATTTTTGCTATTATTTTGCGAGTTTTGATTTTTATTTTTAACATTTTGAAAATGTAATACACTGTTGTGCGACCGGAGGTGCAATTGCTGCATGAATGTCATGGCTTAAGACAATTAGTGCATAAATTTAATTATTTGACCCTGGTATACCGATCAAAGGGTTTCAGAGCCAAGAACTGACTGCAATAAAATATAACATGCAAGCCATTACAAATTTGGCATTTTGGTGCAGAAACTACAGTATTTTCTACGGAAAAATATGTGTATGATTCGGTAGCAGAAAAGATATAACCCTTTTTTACTTTCAAGTTTCAAACTTAAGCAAATCATCCAAAGTTAATTCCCATTCTTTTCTTGTCCAAAATTTAACTTAGAAGTAAGACGATACACCAAAATGGTATCTCAATGATTTACAGGCAGTTTAAGAAACATTAAACATCTGTAGTTTGCATAGAACACGTCAAGAAATTTTCGCAATTGAACATGGGACTCTTTGTAAAGCTTTGGCAAATCAAAAATTATTTTAATATGCGAATTAACAATTTATTTATTATTTTCATTATTTTATTTTAGGGCCGACTTAAGTTAGTAACATTTTTGGATATTTGTAAGCTGCGTATTTGAGTGTATAAGTGCATTAAACGAATCATAAAACTGAACCCAGTCTTTATAATTGCCTGAAAACTGTGGTAAATTTATTTGTGGCAATTTAATGTTAATCTCAGAGTGAGAATGGTTTAACGAGGAACATAAAAGGAGATTCATCTTTAATAGATGATCTTAAGCGTGTGTTTACAGCACCAACTAAACTAAAGTAATGCTTTTCAACCTCGATACGTTCGCTAGGATCTTCATCATCACGCAATATTTCAATTTGGTTTTGAATTATTCCAAATTCATAAAAATTAGCAGTTAATTTACTTTACCTTAGCTTCAATTTCAGCATCGGTTGTTTCATCGGGAACAGTGGAAAAAAAAGGTATCAAATCTAGTAATACAACCCTTAATTATACCCCTGCGTTTAATCGAAGCCTTTAAATCTTTAGGCATCATAAATTAATTGAAGCAATATTATGGCAAACACTGTGACAGAATAAATATTAAATATAAATAGGCAAATTTATTAAACAGAAATCGAATATGAATCTTTATATTACCATAACACGCAAAATAAAGGCTTACCCAGTACAATGCGGTCAAGGAGAAATGGTACAGAGTCGAAACGGCAGCGACTGCTGCAAATGCATAAACCAGGTTCGCAAATTAATCCTGAGCCACTCGTTCTTCGTCAACGTGGATCGGAAGGATAATCACTCAATCCAGGAATGCCTTTGGGGAGGCAGAATGGAATAACATGGTACAAAATTGGTAGAATTCGCAGCTTGATTCTTTGCCGACTTCTTCTACAATCACCGGAGTATCCTGATTCGAAGGATGTAGTTTTCTCTTACTGTTTTAACTTATTTTCTTTTTGAGATAATCAAAGAAACATGTTTTGATTTATTATTGTTTACAAAACAAAATTGTTTCTACGGATATGATTTTCTTTGGACTACCATGTTTATATTAAAAGTTAATAAATAACTATTGAAACCAAACAATAGTAGGTAAGTGTATTTAAGAACGAATACGTCATAAGACGTCATTTTCTCGCACGAGGACAAGTTTGAGAAAACGCCTTATGAGATGAATTCGTTTTATTATTTTTTCTATTTGCTAAATTTTTAAGAATAATTATCGAATTTATATTTTGATTTAGGGATTTATTATGCAGTTTTGAGGTTGTTAACCTCAATTTTTAACGCAAATAATACCTTCATCACAGAATTATAAGCATATTATATCTGATCTATGACTAACCTGCTGTGTTAAAGTGTATAATAATTTATAATAATTGCACAATTACTGATAAAATTTAATGTTCCTCTGAAAAATATTATTATTAGTAAAAAATTATTCTTTATTATGCTAACGTTTTCAATGATGACACATCTTTTTCTATTTGCGTATCGTAATAAGATATTAGGTATAAATTGCAATTGCCTATCAAAATATTTATACGCAACTAAAAAAATTATATAATTGATCCATAGGTATCAATGTGGATTAATTGACTTTACCTTATCTTAAATCTTATACAGAGTGTCCATTTTTTGTAGTAGATAGTAGTTAGATAAGAATGGGTTTATCTTAGAGATAAATAGTGACTTAGATTGGGAAAAAGGTTACGCCTATTAATGATCCAAAAAATTGACTTAAAAGTAATGCCCGTATTTTAAGGTCATAAAAAAGTAAAAAAAGGTTCCTAAATTAGGTGTTATAAAAAATTAATTTTGGGTGGCCCGTATTTTTAGGTTGTTAAAAAAGTAAAAAAAAATTTACCAAATTAGGTTATTATTTTAGGTGCCTAAATTTTAGGTAAGTTGGTACTTAAATAAATAAAAATTTATTGAATTAGAATTTTTTCATTTTAATGACGATATTGTTGTAAAACTATCATAGCTCTCATGTAGTTAAAGTTAGTTAAATAATATATTATAATCGCTCTGTAAATGTTTGGCAATACAGGATTTAACATTAACATTAACATTAACATTAACATTAACATTAACATTAACATTAACATTAACATTAACATTAACATTAACATTAACATTAACATTAACATTAACATTAACATTAACATTAACATTAACATTAACATTAACAAAAATGTTTGGTTGGGAAAATAACAAATAAAATAAATTATTCTTTAAAAAAGTAAAGATATCAAATCACAAATAATATAAAGTAGCAAAAATAACATAATAGGAACTCTAAATTTACAAAAAAAAAACATTATAAGAACTCTAAAATCGACAAAAATAAATATTACCAAGACAATAATTGTAATTTATACAATAAAATTAAATTTAAAATCCCATTTATTTGTCACTCATGCATGCAGTAAACGCCTTATTAACAAACATTACTTTATTTTAAAACTTAAATTTATTTTTATTGTTTGTGATGTTTATTTGTATTAAAATTAAAATAAAAAAATTTTTTTGTTATAATTTATTTTTAAATTTATTTTTAAATTTATTTTGGTAGGTAAATTGACCGGTCAAATTACCAAAAAATAGTTTGACCGCTCAGTTCAACAACCCTAAAAACAGTGAAAAATATTTTTAGAAAAATTGAAAAAAATATATAACTACTATTTTACTTAATTTTAACCTATTCAGGTCCAAGGTAAGTACTTACCGACCTACCACAAGCTTTTCAAAATAATACATAGTCTTTTTTTAATTAATTTATTTTGCTTAATCATTGAGAGCATGGTTTTCTCTCTTTAGGCATGTTAAAGAAAGAAGTAGATTCTTTTACTATTTATTAATAATAAATAACAATAAATTATTATCTATATAATTGTTTTTTAAAATCCTGCAAACATTGATGCAACTATCTATCAAAACAATAACACGCTGCATGATTCATGAGTCGTGAGACGATGCCAACTTTATCGTTTGGAGCGTTGCCAATCATTAATATTATTATTAATAATGTAACGCAAAATTAGTACATTTTGGGTAAAAAAAGTACATTTTAGGTATAAAAATACAATTTAGGTGCAAAAAATAAAAAAGGTATTTTAGGTCAAATAAGTCAGATAACTTTATTTTTTATAAAACGGACAAATACAAAAAATATCTTTAAAACCCAAAAAACCAACAAAAGGTGTTTTACCCAAAATCCGGGCCTTATGAGCAATGGTATACCATTTTTAGTTTTTTATAGTATCATAAAAATAAGTAAAATAATTACAGCTTTTTATTTAAAAACGGTTTAGGTAGCCTTTTCGAATTGAGACATTATTAAGGCACTTTTTCAAGGGATCTGCCAAAATCTTGAAAAACTTCTGTATTTTAATTAAATAATATAATATGTTACATAATTTATGTATATTGTATAGGTTAGGATAGGTTAGGTATACCCTCAAAGTTTGTAGTCGCTGCTATCGTTAAAATCTTGGAAATAGACTATTGTTTTGGTAAAAGCGATACTTTTGTGATAAGTATGTAGGTTTGCCGAACGAATCAAGTAGTAATTAACAGCAAAACATCAGTTTTTTTACGTTTAAAGAGAAAATTGTGTTTTTTGCAAACTTTATTTACTAAATATTGTCGTACGATCAATTTAATTATGGTTTACACTATAACTGAGCGAGTTGAATTAGTTTATACTTATTTCAAAAATAATGACTGTGCAAGACAAACAGCACGACTATATTATGAAAGACATAAGAAAAAAAAATGTGTGGCATATGCCGTAAGTATATACTTACGTTAGGAAACTGGAACAGTGGAGAACAAAAAAGAATACGATTCGTGTCGTTAGGAATAAAGGCATGCAAATCGCAGTCATCAGTCATCACAATACAATGGATAGCACATTAGGTACTAGGCAATTATTTAAAGGTTCACAAATTTTACTCCTACAATTGCTTTACAAACTTAATGAGGATGATTATGATCGACCATTACAATTTGTTAAAAAAATTAGTGTATTGTCTGCTTTTTAGATTAATGCCACTTTTTTTACATGAATTGGTCAATCGACCTAAAAAGTTGAATGTCAGGGCAGGTATTCTATTCAATAGCATAAGGCAATTTAACTGAAGCGATGTGTCTGACTTTGCTTGAAGAAAATATTGTTTATATAATAAGGGAGGTTATTGCAAAAGATAACAACTTGTCACAAGATGGAGCCCCACCGCATTATAAAGCAATTTCTTAAGGACAATTTTACACACCATTGGATTGGCCTGCAAGGTCCCCTGATCTTTCCTTTCTGGACTTCTTTTATTTGAAGTCTAAAACACAGCCAAGAACTTTTTTTAAAAACTAAAGATTTTCAAAGAATAACCGCCAATATAGTAATAATAATAATAATAATAATAATAAACTTTATCTGGAAGCATGGGACACCTTCCCATGAGCGGACACCTGTAACCGCAACCAGACGCGTCCCCAGGTGGCGGATAGGGAAAGGCCCGCTGGGCGGCAAGCCAGTCACTTGGTGGGTAGGGGGGAATTTCCCCCCCGCGGACCAACAGGATTGCACGCGAGATTGTCCTGCACTGTAACCCACTGGGAGTACTGAGTACCATGTTTCCGGGAAAGGTTGATGTGAGCTTGCTCTGCCGAGGTGTAAGTTGCAGTGTAGGTCCGAAACCAGCCACTTCGGTCCCTAATCAGGAAGTGCACATTGGATGTAGAAGTCGGATTACACATTGCTTCGGGCGAGCCCCTATCCGTCCGAGTATACCGGGATAGGGAAAACGAAGGCTGGGCCTCAGGGAACTGGGGTAAGCTTTTTCTAGAAGAAGCTGAGGGTATACCGGTTCCTGGCTATTTCGGCCCGCCCCTATGCGCACGATGCGCTGGCCAAAAAAAGTTATGGGCAAAAAAGATACATTGGAAACAACGAAAAAAAGCCTAGAAGATGGGCATAAATCTTCAAATCAAAACCCGGGTAACTCCGGAGATTTTATCAAAGAAAAGGAGGTTATTCCCCGGTTCTTGATAATTTCAAAACTCGAAGGAGACTTTTCAAAGGAAAGTCCCTTTACTATTTCAAAAACTTTGTTTGGTCTAGTTGGAGAGGTACGATTAATAAAAAAAATTAAAGATGGTCTACTAGTGGAAGCTTAAAATGATAAACAAGCCAAACGACTACAAAGTTTGGTGCGTTTTGGTGAAGTTGATGTGGCGGTAAAGACCCATCAAACATTAAACTACAGTAAAGGTGTCATTTACTGTAGTGACCTACTAAACTGCAGTGTGGAAGAACTTAAGGAGCATCTGCTCGTTGAGGGAATAACAGATGTCAAACGAATACAAACAAAAAAAGATGGCAAACTTATAGATACTCCAACCCACATAATAACATTTAACTCACCTGTCCTTCCAAAGAAAATAAATGCTGCTTTCCATAGATTAGAGGTAAGACCATATATCCCTAACCCGTTAAGATGTTTTAAATGTCAAAAGTTCGGCCACACCACCGATAAATGTGAGTCCAAAGTTCAAATTTGTACTTGTGGACAACCTCCCCATGAGGGAACACCCTGCACCCTCCCAATCAAGTGTGTGAACTGCAGCGGAGACCATCCGGCGAGGTCCAGGTCTTGCCCGGTTTATCAGGAAGAAGCTGCAATACAAAAAATCAAAACTCTAGACAAAGTAACGTATTTTGAGGCTAAACGTCGATACAATATGTCAAAAAATATAAACCTACCCAAAAGCTTCTCGGATGTTGTCAAAACCACTGCACCAGCGGCCAGTAACCTCAAAATAGAGAATATTGTAAAAGCTCAAATGCTCCGTCGACATCTAGTCAAGTCTCACCAGCCATGACTAAAGAACTGATAGCCTCGCTGGAATTAAGTCAGAATTATCAGTATAGTTTAAGGTCAAGAACGAATTCGGAGACATCCTCCAAAAAGCGCTCACGCTCTGTGAATGATGATGACTCGGACACATCTCTTATTAGCCATACTAGCGAGGGTGGGACTAGAACAAAAAAAAAAGGATGGCCCTTGGGAAAACCCCGAAAGCCACCCAAAAAAAAAATGATGATAAGAACGCATCTGCCCATATGGACCAAGGGTAGTCCTTCTTTTTTCTCTGTGATATATCCTATCTGTGATACATTTATATTTACATTTTAATTATTTTATACTTATCTGTTTGCACGTCCTTATTGATCTTATTTTATTTACTTACTTGTCTGTATTTCGCCTTTATACACTAATCTATTTATTTTTTATTTATTTAATTATCTATTAACATGGAATCCATAATTCAATGGAACTGCAACGGTATTATATATAGAAACTGTCATTTAAAACTCCTTTTGAATAAATTTAATCCCTTCTGCATATGCCTACAAGAGACCCATCTCAAGCCGGGTGAGCCATATGCCCTTAAAAATTACAGCTTTACCAGATTTGATGCTGTAGTTAACGAAAGAGCAAACGGTGGAGTCGCTATCGGTGTCAGGAAGGATCTGAAAGCAGAAAGAATAAATATTAATACCAATTTACAAGCTGTTGCTATAAAGATTACCTACCCTGTTTCTTTGTGTCTATGTAATATATACCTACCTCGTTTTGACTGGACCTCTGCAGAAATTGAAAACGTTATCTCTCAATTACCACGTCCATATATCATAGTAGGCGACTTTAACGCCCACAACCCACTTTGGGGCTCTGAAAACTCCGATGTCCGTGGTGAAATAATAGGAAATATTATTCTAAGAAATTCGGACCTTATATTACTAAATGATGGCTCACCCACTTATCTGAACTCCCGATCACAGAACTTTTCACGTATAGATCTTTCCTTATGCTCCTCCTCAATAGCTTGGCGTCTGAAATGGAGGGCCTTGGAAGATCTATACGACAGTGACCATTTTCCCATAAGTATAGAGTTTAATGATAAACATCGCAGCAATACATACCTGCAAAATGGAACTTGGGTCTAGCCGATTGGGATAAGTTCAGGTCCTACTTGACAACTCCAACATTGATTCAGGAAAGTTCTGCCGATGAAGACGTCGCCATCCTTACGGAGAAACTTCTCCAAGCGGCGCATAAGGGTGTTCCAAGGTCTGGTAATCACTACTTGGGCAAAAAACAGGTACCTTGGTGGAATAGCGAAGTCCATGAAGCTATAAAAGAAAAGAAAAGACTATTTAATACATTTAAAAGACACCAAACTCTGGAAAATTTAATAAATTTCAAAATTGCCAGAGCCAAGTCAAGGCGAATTATCTTAAACGCCAAAAGATCTTCCTGGCAAAAATATGTAGGGGAGATTAACCCATCCACACCAACATCATTGGTGTGGAAAAAAATCCAGAAAATATCGGGCCGCAAGCAAATTTCTCAAATAAATAATCTTATAGTTAACAATGCCGTTATAACAGATAAAAACCTTATAGTAGAAAAACTTGCAGACCACTTTCAGAACGTAAGTAGTTCTCAAAATTATGATGTGGACTTTCTGGAAACGAAACAGGAACAAGAAGCTGAACTAAACATTAATACTCAAGAATTCCACCCTTACAACGAGCCGTTTACCAACAATGAATTGGAGCGTGCGCTTAAAAGAACAAACAAAAGCTGCCCAGGACCCGACAATATTGTCTACGACTTTTGTAGGGAAGCCCATCAAGAGTTTAAAACATATCTTCTTAATGTTTTTAATAAAATTTGGGCAAAAGGTCAATATCCAACCCTATGGAGGGAAGCGCTCGTTATCCCCGTTCCAAAAGAAGGAAAAAATCCTACTAACCCAGTTTCATATCGTCCAATAAGCCTTACGTCATGTCTGAGCAAAGTCCTCGAATCAATGGTGAACAAAAGACTGGTCTGGTGTCTGGAAAGAAATGGACAGATTTCAAAATGTCAGTCCGGTTTCCGTACCGGAAGACCGACTTTGGACAATTTGGTTTATCTTGAACAGGCAATCCAAACAGCCTTTAACAAAAGACACCATCTTAATGCTGCTTTTTTCGATATAGAGAAGGCTTATGACATGACGTGGAGATATGGAATTTTGGAAACTCTCTACCGATGGGGTTACCGTGGGAATATGCCAAGTCCTTTTTAAGAAGTCGGTTCTTTCGTGTCCGTATAGGTGAGTGTATTTCTAGTCGAAGATCTTTGGAAAATGGGGTCCCCCAAGGTTCCACCCTAAGTGTAACCCTGTTTGCAACAGCAATTAATTCTATCTGTGATACTATATGTGATAATGTATGTCGTACTATATATGTTGATGATATCGTAATATTTATGTCAGGACCCATTAGATCCAACTTAAACAGAAAAATGCAAGATGCCATCAACCAAGTGGTCGAGGCAGGGGAGAGAAGAGGTTTCAAATTCTCTCTCTCTCAAAATCTAAAATCATGCATTTTTGCCATTTAAGAACTCTGCATTACCGCCCTTGTCTGTTTATGAAAGACTCTCCACTGGACTGCGTTTCCCAGCTAAGATATCTGGGCGTAGTTTTGGATGAGCGCATGTCGTGGAAACCGCATGTCGAATTTTTAAAAGTCAGCGCATCCAAGGCGCTTAATATTATTAAAGTTTTGTCTAATACACGATGGGGAGCACACAGAGACAATTTGACAGTACTTTATAAATCCTTAATTCAGTCTAAACTGGATTATGGATCTATTGTCTTTGGATCTGCCCCTAAATCTACCCTCCGACCCCTAGATGGTATTCATAACACAGGAGTCCGTTTAGTTTTGGGGGCATTTCGTACCACGCCTACGTGCAGTCTGCATTTAGAGGCAGGGATTATGGCTCTGGATAAAAGAAGGTTTCTTCTAGCTCTCAATTATATTGCTAAAACAAGAAAATGGGGCCTTAACAACATAACTAAAGTCAAGTCAAATTCAAGACGGACTAAAACAAAAAACGCCAGACGCGTGATCAGTTGTTTGCAGGTGGATAGAACGGTTCTTATTGGGCGATTCTGAGTTGTGAAGCGTGCCGAAAATTCTTGCCAGGGCCGCATTATGTCCATTGCGGTTATTAATAGCGTATTGTTTGATTACTTCCTTGTTTTCGCGGCTTTCATCTTTGTGGTTATTTTTGTTACTGTTTTATTATTAATATATTATTATTATATAACGTTATTTGTTGTTATTGTTCTTGTTATTGCTATCATTGTTTTGGTTATTTGGTTTTTATTGTTATTATTATTATTCAATTAAGTGCGATGTCTAGCACAGACGAAGCTGAACATTTTGAGGACTTAAGCCCAGATAAAAAACGGTCTAAAAGAAATCACTTAAGTGTGGAAATAAAAGAGGTTATTATAAATGTTTTCATTAAACTTTAATTATTAAAGTTTAAAACAATAAATTTAAAATAATTTTCAAAAATTTCAAAAGTTAATTTAAAAAATATAATTTTCGTAAAAAATTTAAAAAGTTTACATTAAAGTTTAAAAAAATAAATTTAAAATAATAATGAAATTATTTCCCAAAATTTAGTTAATTTCGTAATTTAAAAAATATAAATTTTATAAATATTTTAAAACCTTTTCATCAAAGTTTAAAAAAATAAATTTAAAATATTAAATGATCAATAATATTGATTCAATATATTTTAATACGGTCCAGTGCAACAATTTTCGTCGATCACGTGAATAGAGCATGGACAACGCATGATTGTGTTTATGTAGAGTCCGGCTTGGATTTGACTTGACTTTAGACCGTATCTAACCGATAACTTAGCAGGAAGACAGGGGTCAGTAAGAAGAACTTCTCTGCTTACAAAGGCCCTTCTCCAAGCCGAAGGGTTACCCATTAATATGCCAGTTGAGGAAGGTTCTTGCATTCCAACCAACCCACCGTGGATGCAAGAATATGAAGACAATATTATGGAACTTAAACTTGAAAAACTGCGGATCTTAAAAATTCTGTTTTAGCTTTGTGGGCAGAGGAGTGGTCTGAAAAAGACACCTTTCTGAATCAATTTATTGATTCCGTGGAAGGTGTTAGGGTTGCTGGTCTAAGTAGAAGAGAACAGGTGATTATCACCAGATTAAGACTGGGTCACACCAAGGCCACTAAATCTTACATCCTAGATGGCGGAGAATTACCTGAATGTGATGGCTGTGGAGAAACCCTTTCAGTCAAGCACCTCCTAGTAGAATGTCCTACTCTTCATAACCAAAGAATACCAAATGGCATAGCTGACCTGGAACTAAATGTCTTACTCAATTATGACCCTGTAAATACAGCAAAAGTTCTCACCTACCTGAACGACGTAAATTACCTTCAGGAAATCTAATTTTTTGTACATAAGATATATTTCATTTGTTTATTTGTACCGTTATTTATTTACACTTGCTTGTCTTATACACAATATGAGAGGTTTTTAGCCGGTAGGAGTCCGGCACTACCCATGTAACGTTTTAGCTCGGGTGTCCATGAGGATTTTCCTCTCAGAAGATTGGTGCCAATGACCTTAGCAGTCGACGCACCTTAAAAAAAAAAAATTAAACTTTATTAGCCCAACAGGGTTTCCCCCAATTACAGGACAAAATACAATATAAGAAAATATTTTTAAATATGCTATTAAAAGAAAGAATATATAAATAAATAAATAAAGATCCAAGCAGAATCCACATTGTATACAAATCTACACATGAACATTCATATCTATAGATATATACACATTTACCTACATGACTTCTTAAATATATCGCATGTGTTGGAGTTTTTGCATATCACGTTGATTGGCAGAATGTTACAGAAGAAATAGAGAATCAATTTTATTATTGCATGAATGATAATGGAGAAAATTTTGAAGTTTGTTAAATAAATTTCATGTAAAAAATTGTCACCCTCAAATCAGAAATCGACGGGTGCAAGCGTTTCTTTCGTAACACCTGAGAAAACTGGGATGAAAACACAAAATTGGCCCACCATGTATTCTATTAGTCGCACAGCAAACGGACTATCAATTTCAACCCTAACAAAAAATATAGTATAAGTTTTGTTATAATGCAAAGAAAAAATTAAATAAGGACATTTAATAATAATAGTTTTTATTTATATTATTATAACTCTAAAATCAGCAAAACAACGTTTAGCGTTATATGGACGTGGTGCTATGATTTTTTCTTATTTAACGCTTAAGTTTCGATAATAAATTTCTATTATCGATGCTTTAGACTTTTCTAAAGTAGTTTGGAAAAATTAGGTTGCAATTTTTTTTATTTTAATTTAATGTTTTGCAGCCATAATAAGTTATACATATTTGAAAAGATAAAAAAATAAACGACTTTTCAAAATCTTTCACTCTTATACTTAAGACTTTAGGCCAAGGATGTTCGACTTCCTATACTTGCTAGCCACAATTAATTAATAATTTAATACCGACTGAATTTAATATTCATTTATTGAACCCAGGGCAAAATGTAGACTGGTTTTGGAACAAAATATTAGCACACCCTACATTTACAAATACAAATACAAATTCTTTACATTGCTATGATGGCAGTTCTGCCACTAAATCTACCCTTTAATTAATATAGATGTTTTACTACAGGATTCTGGTTAATAATAACTTTGGCGCTGCATTCCCTAGTATTTAAATCACATTGAGAATCTATTTAGTGTTGATGGTGGAAAATTGTAGCGAAGGACGTTTATTTTCTAAAATGAACATTATTAAGAATAGGTTGCGTACGAGGATGACTCAAAAACGTTTGGCATTTCTATCATTGCTCAGTATAGAGAGTGATTTGCTTCGAGATTTGGACTTTGGAGAAATCATCAATGTTCTGCCCCAAAAAAGCACGTAAAGCATCTCCCACTTAAATTTAGAAAGACTATAAAAAGTAATTCATATTTTTTTCTAATTATTACAAAAATATATTTCAACAAAGATTTTTTTTAATGTTAAAATAAAATTGTTAAGGGATTTTTATTAATTGAGAGAGCCTCCATATTCTCCATTGCCCTGGGGACCCACACCCTTAAATCTGGCCCTGACTATATGGTTCGCTTTTTGTCTTAAGTAACCATGGCGTCGACAAACGTAAAATTTGTTGAGAAATTTAAGTTTATTTATTTTTGAATATTAGGTATCACCTAATAGGTGATAAATGTATCGTACTTATACTATTTGCGAAATGTGTTTCAGACCCAATTACTTTACGCAACCTGTCACTAAAGGGTGGAATTGTATCTAATGCTAGTGGATCCTGGGTGAGGGGGTGTCTGAAGGGATAACATTATCAAAATGTGGTGACTTACCTGAATTATTCCATAAAACTTTAGACCTTTTGATTGGGATAAAAGTAAGCACAATGAGACTAATACTAGTTTAGAAAGGACAGTCTACGACGTTTATAATAACTCACCTTTACTGCAGAAGGATTCGGAGGTACCTCCGTACGAAATAATAGACGAATGATACCGTTCTTGATCTGCCATTGTAGTGGCTTTGGGTTTGCGTCTTGTTTTCCTTATTTTACGTCTAAATTTTCCCCTTTAGAGCTGCTTGAGGAAGTACCAACGCACAGCAGTGGGGGCTTGCCAGGGTAGGCCTCTGAGGCCGCGCCTTACCCTCAAAATAAAGGAACGAACCACCTTTAGTATTTAGCTTTTTACCTATTACAAGTGTACTTTTTCTACAGTTCTACAAAATAAAAAGTAAAAAATCAATTAATTATGCTTAGCATAAATTCACGCTCAAAGCGTTGAGAGTCCACCGTACAGAGGCGAAATATTTATAGGCTGTGAGGCACCTACTTACCAGCAAAGAGCTATTTATTTACTAATATCAGAGATAACCCTGCTAATATATCAGGCGAGTTCGCGTATATTTGTCGCTGCTTGAGGCGATAGAATTGGAGCTTGGGCTTGCTCTAATTGGTGGTTTTATATCACATGAAAAAAATATTATTTTATTATTCTGGTGTTTCCATTAAGGATAGGTTTTCAAAATACCGGTAAGTTTTCTTTAGTTAAATATTTCTGTTTTTTTTTTTAAATGAATCCTGTTCATGAAATTATTCTCCTAATAACTAAAACGCCTTTTTAAGAAGAAACGAAACTAAAAAAAAACAGATATTGGGCAGTCGTCCAAAGTAAAAAATATTATCAATATTTAACGATAAGAGGCAGGGTAAGCAATATTCACAAACTTTTCAAATTATAAACAAAGCTTATTCTGCAATATGTTGGCATTGTATTTTATTAGGCCGCGTATAGGCATTGTATTTTTAGAAAAAACGCTTTGATAAATATATATATAGTCAATAACAATTTTTTTCTTCAATTTCTCCAATAGAAGTTAAAGTGTACCTATTTAATCAAATATGTTTGGAGCAATTTAGGGTAAGGTATTACAAATATTATATTTAGCCCATAACTAAATATTATCAAGTTAAAATTACTTGTTATAGTGTAAATGGCTCTTTATATTTAAAAATAATGGAAATGTGTACGTACTTCTTTAAAAATGTTAGAAATGATTGTATTCAAAGTTTATCTGATCAAGGTCAAATTAACAATATTTAATTAAATATAAAGTTGATTTATATTAAAAGTTATAATGCTTCAACCAAAAATTAAAAACAAATGAAATAAGAATTAGTCTTTGTTTCTTTTTTTGTTTATGATTTTTATTCCAATGGAAACTTAGGTAAAGTAAGTTATTACTGTCTTACAGTGAATACCAATGTTATCACTGTCTTGAAAAATACTTATTATTTGCCCAATTAACATTCCCATTTTTTCAATGCGGCCTATATTTAATTTAATGATTGCTTAAATTCAGACAAACGCGCCAGGGCATCCCCTGCCATACCACACATCGGCATCAACTGATTAATCTGTATTTCTGGTGACTCCGATTGATGTAAGTGTATGGGTTATCGCTGGTGTAGGTGTTTGGTTGTTTGTTATATTTGCTAATTGCTTGGGGGTTGTACTCCCTAATCCCGAATTTTTAAGGTATGTTTTTTAATTGTATTTCCGCCATGCATTATCCAGTAATTTAATTACTTAATTGTGTACTCATTTAGGTATATACCATGGACAGTGTCCATTGGACACAGTTTATCTTGATATTCGGTGTCATGCCTTAAAATGACTATTTTGCTTGAATGGACGATGTTTTTATTTATTTATAAAAAACTTCTTATAGTCTTTCAGTACCATCATGATATCCTTGCTCGGCGTCCTGAAAGTATATATTGCTTTGGGACTTTCAGCAATCTTTAGGATTCTAAATACATAAGATGAAGTTCATATTTCGTTTTAGGATAACCATGTGCCATAGCAGACAGATCCTGCACATCCAGTACAGTAACTGTTGCTAGTGATGGGTCAGCAACTTTCTTAGAGCCTAATATCATCAAGACTTCTAGTGGGTTCCTAATAGTTCCTACATAAAACAGAACAATTTCATTTTATGGATCGAAAAACCTGTGTACACAAGACTACCAGAAGCAGTTTCCAGAATTCATTTTATTTAAAGTTCATGTTAATGTATTATACAACTAATATTTGCACAAGAATATACATATTTGAAGGAATAGAGCTTTGATTGGATTTAATGTAGAATTAGAAACCATAAGTTTAATTTATGCAAATGATAGTTTTTTATTAAGATTCATTGTGGCTTCAATTAAATAACAATTTAATTCAATAATTTCTTATGTTTTAACTAACTAAGTTTTAATACGGATTTAATAGAATCACAATTTAATTCAATGACTTCTTATGTTTGAACTAATTTTAAGCAGGTTTTCACAAATAAATGTAAGACAATAATTTATTTTATCATAGCTGTAATTCAGGTATTGCAAATACAGTACACCATTGGCTTAATGTTTAACCCATTCACAATATAAGCCTTTTAATTGCATTGTATTTTTATTGGGCCGTGTCAAAAACAACTGGAGTTCATATAGGGTGGGTATCCTGATTTATCTGATATTTTATTTGTTTTATAAGTAAGTATATATATTTTTCTACAACCAAGAATGTTTGGTAAAAATTAATAATTATTTATAACCTCAAATTTGACTTTTGTGTCAAGAGTCGTAAATACACTAAACGTTTCTTTATTATGGTTTCCATGGTAACTATAGTTACTTTAGTCGCTTATAAGCGAGCGACAAAGTAAAAAACTCTCGTTCCTCGAAAAAATGCCAAAGTTGCGCTTTGTTTTGGAAGCGCAAATTTGTACTTTTCGCTTGGTTGTAGAAAATAATATTTTTAAGTTCCAGATATATTTTTTAAAGTTAAAAAAACGAATTTATTTTTTGAGTTTCGCAATTTGGATTGGATTGTCATTTAAAAAAAGCTAAACGCGTCGCAGAATAATACCTTCCGGGTGACGTGGAAATTTTTTCATATTTAGACAAAATTAACCTCATGTAGCCTTACCCTCCTATTCACCCACGTGCCGCCATTGACGCACAGTAGTTTATAAGCGAAAAAATGATTTTTTACGAGCCCCAAATGTTGAATGTTTTTAAAACAGTTAGTTTTTCAAGAAATTACGCGTATGATAACACCTTATATCTTTAAAACCACTTTTAAAATGCACATTTGTAAAAGGCAAATGTTTAAAATTACTCTTTGTTTATTAATCCATGTCAAGTTTAACAATAAATATTACTTTAAGTTATTAAAGTTTTAAAAGTATAATGGGAAATTTTGTAAAAAAAAATATATTTTATTATAAGTGCAAACCAAAGTTAGGTGCAACTTTAAAAGTTATGAATTTTTTTGTTGTGTGCGCGGCTTAAATTTAGTCGCAGTACGCATAGTTATTAGGTTACAGTCAAAGCAATTTATTCGGATATTTTTCTTACATATACATACATATATTTATATGAAATTTACTTTTTTGTTTTAATTTATAATTCCCACTATTAAGAAGTCAGTAGGTAAAATATTTCTTTCCGGATTTACTCAGGTAATTACTCTTCAGATTTAAAATTATTCTAGTAAACATATTAAGTAAAAACAATACCCTATTGAAAAGTATATATACTATTTAACAAGATGAAGTTAATGTTTTTAATTATTATACTTCCAGATTATACCAAATCACTACTCTCAGCGTTTCTTTTGATATTATAACTGACTTACTTTTAAATAATAATGGAATCTATACTAGTTTTTATGAAAATTTAAAAGAAATGTTTCCAAATTTAGAAGAAACTAACTTTTAACTGGTTAAGGATAAAGTTAAATCCAATTTTGTTTATAAATTAAAATAATTTCTAAAGTGGATATAATCTCATCGCTGTTTAACCCCTTACTGCATACTGTGCCATATTTGGCACACATTAAATTAATTATTTTTTCAAAGTCCACAAACATTTCATGTCGCGAATGCAATCTGTTCCGAATTCGGCACGCTCGCTTCTGTACGTTCGCAAATATATAACGCCATCTAGAGCGTTCTGTTTAAAGTTGTCTCAGTTTTCGTTGGACAACCTCAATCACCTGTTTATTTAGGTTTTTTATGAAGTTCGGGAGCCTGTATAAATTTGAAAATTCAAGATATAGTGAATATAAAAATACCTTCATACTGGTAAGTGTATATATTTACTAATGACATAAAAAAAATAAATTTAGTAGTCCTAGTACCCAGTTACCAGTGCCTTGTTTACTTGTGCTATATTTGGCACAGTTTGCGGTAAGAATAAGTTTGGCTAAATTTGATTTTTATTGTAGATGGATCCAAAACGGTTTTATGGCACACATAAAACAAATAAAATTCCTGATTTAGATGGCAGTGAAGATGAAAATTTATCTGATGAAGATGATTACCGAAAGATGACAAAGTTTTCTAAAGTATTAGTCACAGAATCTAGCGACGAAGAACATTCCAATGACAGTGCAGATGATGTAATTGACGATACGGATAATTTCGATAGTGAGGATGACAATACCCATTCCACCCTAGTTGCAGCAAGTAAAAAAAAATAAGAATAAAACCAAAACTCACCTGGATTGGCAAGAAAAATATTTGAGTATTCCTGAAGAAGATACTCTATTCAAAGGATCTGAGACCTTATCAGATGATATTTTGAATTTGGATAGTATTTATCAGTTTTTTAAGTTCTTCTTTACAGATGAAATACTCAAATACATAACTGAGCAAACTAATTTATTTGGTGTTCAATGCAGGCCAGATAAGCCACCAAATATATCAGAAGAGGAGATAAATGTGTTTATTGGTATCTCTATTTATATGTCTGTAGTGCATTTACCCTCAACCAGAAGCTACTGGAACAGTTCGCTAAATATTCCTGCAATATCTCAGTCAATGCCTTGCAATAGGTTTGAAGAAATCAAACGTTTTCTTCATTTTAATGACAATGCAAATCAAAAGAAACGCGGAGAGCCTGGTTATGACAAGCTATTCAAAATCCGTCCCTTTCTGGATAAAATAAGAGAAAGACATTTACTTGTTCCAAAAGAAGAACACCTTGCTATAGATGAACAAATAATCCCAACAAAAGCAAGATCAACTTTGAAGCAGTACAACCCTAAAAAGCCTCATAAATGGGGTTATAAAGTTTTTGTACTGAGTGGCGTATCCGGCTTCAGTTACGATTTTGACTTTTTTTCTGGGCCAACAGAATTGCTACCTCATCAACCTGATTTAGGAGCAAGCAGTAACGTGGTAGTAAAACTAACTGAATCACTGCCAAGACATCAAAATTATAAAGTATTTTTTGACAATTGGTTTACTAGCATTCCATTGTTGGTTTATCTAAATGAAGAGGGAATTTTGCCTCTTGGTACAGTTCGAAAAAATCGTGTAAGAGATTGTAAATTTCCTAAGGAATCTGAAATGAAAAAAAAGGGCAGAGGTTCAATTATTGAAAAAGTTGCCAAAGTTGACGGAGTTGATGTATCTGTTGTTTCTTGGTTTGACAATAAAATAGTCACTACGGTCTCAACTTACGTCGGTAGTCAGCCGATTTCTGACGTACAGCGATTTTGTAGAAAAGAAAAAAAGCACATACAAATTCCACGTCCCAAATGTATACAGATATACAATAGCTATATGGGTGGTGTTGATCTATTGGATTCAATGTTAGGATACCACAGGATACTTATTAGATCAAAAAAATTTTATATGAGAATTTTTTTTCATTTCCTAGACATGCTATGTTGTAACAGTTGGATATTGTGGAGAAGAACTCTTAGTTATAAAAATAAGGGAGATATTGATAATATGTACCTGCCACTGTCTGAATTCAAGTTGGGATTGGCAGAAATTCTTACTAGAGCTAATACGACATCTAAAAAGCGTGGTAGACCTAGTCATTCTTTACAGCCGCAATTAGAATTGAAGAAGAAGAAATATCCGTTTTCGCAGATACCTGCTCAAGAGATTCGTACAGATAATATGGGCCACTTTCCACTTTGGCACGATGTTCGTCAACGATGCAAGTATCCCGAATGCAAAGGAAAGTCACAAGTGTCATGTGATAAATGTAACGTTACATTATGCCTAAACAAAGAAAGAAACTGTTTTAGACGTTTCCATTTAGAGTAGCTGTAGCATTTAGAGTAGCTGTAGCATTTCAAATACTTATTTATATACTTAGTTTTCCAATGATTGTGTGTGATTTCTAATAAATATTTTGAATACAAAACTACCAAATCCAGTTTTTTCTTTCTTTAGGTGTAAATTGTGACAATTTTGGCACATGTCAATAAATTGGCTGATTTGGACAAAATATTGCAGATTTATTTTTTTGCTTATTTTTCCTGAATTCAGATTTGCATAAACTATTATGAACAATTTTTTTTTCAAAAACAAAAAAATCATGCGGTAAGGGGAAATTTAACCAAAAAAATAAGGAATGGTTAAAAATACAATAAAGTTGGAATTAAGGTAGTTGTCGTGCTATAGGCATACCATCAGAAAATTATAACTTTTTGTATACTTATTAAGGACATGACAATACAATTATCCTTAAAATTTGAAATCGATTGACCGTCTATAACCCGAGATAAATTTAATTAAAAATTGGATAATTAACATGGAATGTATACGATTTCTGTAATTCTGTGCCAGTTACTTAGTTATAAAAAAAACGAACTGTCAGAGGCTTTAAAAAAACTAACAGTCTTTTAATGTATTTTTTGCTGAGTTTAAAAAAAATAATAACAAATTTTTGACCGTCCAATTGTTTATATAAAACCGTTTAAAGTTCAACAATTTGTAAAAAATTATACATACTAGTGAGTCAGATAAAAACAACTTGGCAACGTTGTACGCGAGTATAGATATTATTTGCGCAGTAAATTCAAAAAACACTATGTATTTACGTATCGATCTATACTGTACAATGATTCAGTCTCCAATCTATCTATTGGTTGCGCATAAGCGACGTTGCCGGATTAAAACTTAAGAAAATATGTGTATTACGTATAGGTAACGTCTCCAAGGGTACAGTCTTGCGAAAAAAATTATGAATCACTTAGCTACAAGCTCGTATACTTTTACGGTGCGTAGAATCTAAAAAACTGTTGATAATATTGTACCGGAATTTCAACCAGGCCCATCCAGAGTTGAAAGACCCAGCAAAGAGCACATCGATTGTTTGGATAGAGCCAAAAGATAAAAAAAAACTTAAGAAAATATGTGTATTACGTATAGGTAACGTCTCCAAGGGTACAGTCTTGCGAAAAAAATTATGAATCACTTAGCTACAAGCTCGTATACTTTTACGGTGCGTAGAATCTAAAAAACTGTTGATAATATTGTACCGGAATTTCAACCAGGCCCATCCAGAGTTGAAAGACCCAGCAAAGAGCACATCGATTGTTTGGATAGAGCCAAAAGATATAAGGTCCAGCATTTAAAGGAATCAGTTGATAAAAATCTGATTATCTTATGGACCATACATCAAAAAGTATTTTGGAAGGTATTGACACAGACGACAGTTCAGAAATGCTTTTGGTTAGTAAGTGGGAATGTGATAGTGCGTCTGGTCAATCCCAATTTAACCAGTCAAATATCCAGGAATAATCCTCAGATAGTAGTATCGGGTGGTATCATTGGTACCCTTAGTACTTAGTTTCAGCTCTGAGACCATTTGGAGGAATAATCTATCATCCACCAGGTGGTGTCGCCCTATATTTTTCGAAATTACCAAGAAGTCCCCGGAAAAGGTTTTGGAGACTTACAATTCAATTAAGGACCAAATTTCCAAGTTAAATAACACAGAAGTTACTATATCTGGAAAAACTTTTACTGTCAAACTCAAATTGGAGTTTACAATGATTGATGGAAAAACTGCCCAAATAGTAACGAAAACCCCCTCTGCGTCAACATGCTTCATTTGCAAAGCAAAGCCAACCGAAATGAACGACCTGCAAACCCACAAGTGAGGAAGCGCTTCAGTTCGGATTGTCCCCTTTACACGCCCGCATAAAAGTGATGGAATGCAAATTGCATACAATCTGGGTTTAAAAAAATGGAGAGTCACCAAGGACCTACAGGCAATCAAAGAAAAAGAAAAAAAGAGAATTTAGCAAGAATTTAAGACAAAAATGGGTCTTTTAATACATGTTGTAAGACAAGGCTCAGGAAACTCCAACTCCGGGAACACATCAAGAAGATTTTTTTCGAATTCCGAATTGACTTTCAAAATTACGATATACATAAGTCTAACCAAAAAATTCCAAATTGTACTGCAAAGGATAACGTGCCTAAGTTTAATCGATCACAGTGAATTTGGAGTTTTTGCTGTGGAAACTTCAAAATTTGTTATAGAGCTGTAACCATGGAACTATATGCCAATCACAGTTCACAAACTGTTGCTTCATGGGAAAGAGTTGTGGAAAACATTTGCCTGCCAATCGGAATTCTTTTCGAAGAGGCACAAGAAGCCCAAAATAAGGATTTTAAAAAATTCAGGTATATATTTTCCAGGAAGTGCAACCGGACAGCAACAAATGAAGACATATTTCATAGTTTGTTAATTTCTTCGGACCCTGTAATAAGTTTAAATAGAACAAATATAAAAATTGTACATTACGACATAGATATGAAAGTAGTAGATTTAATTTTTTCTTAACTATTTTTGTTCTTTATATCTACCAATAAAATGTTTATAATAAAAAATAATAATTGACTTCGACCTTAATAAATAAAGAAATGTATTATAAAATATCTTTATTTTGTTTATTTAATATAGTAATAATTAACAAACAATTTTACGTTAATTAGTATAATTTAAACATTTAAAATGAAAAAATTATTTACATCATACTTATTTAAAAAGTTATTGAATTATTTCGGCCAAACGGCACTTTTTGACCACTGTGAAATGGACAAGTGTCGACGCCTTTTGACCATTTTCGTAATAAATCGAGCACAATTTTTCTATAAACTTAAGTTTTGATTTAATAAACGTGGTTACCATAAAGGACTAAAAAGAATAATGACATAAGCTGGTCTACCAACATCGATAGGTAGGTATTAGAATTTTCTTTATTATCTCAGATAATTTATCTGTAAAATCGTGGTGCCAACTAGTAAACGCCTGTTAAATCATACCCAAATAAAATCACCTTAATTTTAATTAATTTTTGCCCAGAAATAAAAAAAGTTTTTATAAAATTTAACTTAAGTTAAAGGTGTTTCTTTGAAACAAAGAGGCTTTTCAAAAACATAATTCCTTAAATTTTTGTCCAAGAGAAGCCTTGTAAATCAAATATATTTAAATTGTAAAACTAAAAAAATAGGGTTAGGTTTAAACTATGAAATATCTTTACACATGCACAGCAATAACTTACCATAATAAAAAGTATTAACCACCTCCTTTGTTTTTCTATATTTTCGCACTAGCTTGGCGTTTAATTTTTTTCGTTTAATACAATCCATTCTAAGAGTATGAATGACAATAATTGTTATAACAATTATTGTCATTGTTTTATAATTATATAAATCGATACCAATTCGTGGAATCTTCAGATCGATTTTAAAGATTTTCCCTACATTTCCTCACAAGTTTATAGTGAGAAAAACATGACTCAGCCTAGACTGGAATTTAATGAGGAGAAACTAGATGTGAACTAGTCAATCGGAGCCGAGTCACAACTACTATCTAGTATTTTTTTCCTAAACCCAACCAGCGCCCTACCAGTAATGAGGAAAACTGGACAAATTTCTACTAGGGAAATAGTTTTCTAGTTATTAAGCATTAATGTTTAGAAAGCTTGGCAACACTGTGTGTTTTATAAGCTAATTTAAAAAACAGCAAAAAACAGTTGTTATGGAAACAAAATATACAACGCATAAACAGCGACTAACATGATTGAAATTATTTGTCAGAAAACATTTATGTATTTTTATATACTTAAAATAAACCGCTTACAACGAATATCGTTGGTGCAGCGGCGACCAAACTTTGGTCACCAAAGTATTAAATATCAAAGTAAACAATTTTACAGAAAATTTTCTCATATTTCCAAATCCTGCTAAAATTGAGCCGAAGCCTTCCTGCATGGAAATTTGGGGATTTACAGGCAGTCTAGGTGTTCGGCTTCGGCTAAACCTTAGGCTCAATTTTAGCCGAAGCCGAATGTTTGGCCGAAGCCGAAGCTTTGGTTGGACCAAACAAATTGTATTTATTAGGTAAAATAAATACAATTTGTTGTGTCACCGAAGCTTCGGCTTTAGCTTGCCCCCCACGGCCACGTGGCGACGCCCTTGTTTGTACTAATGTACTACACTGTATTATATTGTAGTCATAATCGTAAAGTAACCGACCAGCAGTGGCGTGCTGGGCCGCCGGGACACCAGGAGAAATTCCGGTGGGCCGGAGGTCAATTGGGCCACGGGCTGCGGCCCCAGCACACAGCGAATTAAAAACTTTTTTAATTAAGTTATGTATAAATATTATAATTATTTGATATAAGTACGCTAAACGCACTGCGTAATTTATAAGTTTATTTACTTTTTACCATACGTTTTAACTTTAATAAGTTAATTTTAATTTAAAAACCGCTCGAGCAAATTTTATGCATAATGCATATCGGTCCAATCAGAACGGCGCGCCGCGGCGCTAGATTGTGTGTATTTTAATGTTAGCTTCAAATGAACTAACTAAATAAGAAGACATAAATTAGGATGTTGAAGACATGTAAAAAAATGCCAGAAGAAAATTTATCTGACGATCTGATAAAAGATGCATATTAACTGTAAACGTACCTGCATAATGTAATTATGGATAGCGTGGTCAATAGTATAAATAAGCGATTAAAGAATTATATTTAGTATTTTCTTTTTTTTACCAGATAATTTTGACAGTGTTTAAAAATATTCCCGTCCAGAGCAGTGGCGGCTGGTGGATTTTGGGTATACCAATATCTCAATTATTAGATATGGGACCCACACCAAATTTATATGAGTTTATAATGACATTAAATAAAAAAGTTCTGCGTACGCAGAATTTAAATTGAAGTTTGCAAAAAAAAAAGATAACTTTTTGCTCGGCCGTACCGGCTCAATGGGGCCCCCAATAAATATAATATAAATTTAATTTAATTAATTTTAATTTTAAAGTTTTATTATTTCTTTGAAAAAAAATATTAAAAATTTAAAATGGTGTAAAACTGTATAATTTGGATTTTTTAAATGAAATTTGAAATTTGTCGATAAACTATGGTAAATAATAAATTGCACCAATTAAATTTATATTATATTTATTGGGGGCGCTATGGGGCCGGTACGGCCGAGCAAAAAGTTATATTTTTTTCGCAAACTTCAATTTAAATTCTGCTTGCGCAGAACTTGTTTATTTAATGTCATTATAAACTCATATAAATTTGGTGTGGGTCCCATATCTAATTACTGAGATATCGGTATACCCAAAATCTACCAGCCGCCACTGGTCCAGAGTTTGGAATTTATAAACATCAAAATTTCTTGTAGTTTATTTGTAAAAACAATGGTATATTTTAGTACCTACGTTATAATCTCGCCATAAAACCACAAAAATAAGACCTCTTTATGCAATTATTACATTTTTAAAAATGGTTTCTATCTACTAATAATTAATAGTCAATAAGCAAAATCATTGTTTTCATAGAAACCAAAATATAATAATAATAATAATTGCATAATACAATAATAATAATAATAATAATAATAATACAATATAATAATAATACAACGCACCAGCCACCGTATCAATGTTGCCGAACTTATGATTCTGTTTTTAGATAAAAACTCCTCCAATATCGTAAAATATTTTGTTTACTATTTTTCCAGACTCCACCCGGGGCCCCGCGGGGTCCTCTAGTCGTACTGGATAATTTTCTGCCAGTTTAGATACACTGTAAGGTCCACTATGTATATAGCGAATGACTTTGTAACCAGGTTCGTTAAGTATACTGAAATACTTGTTTTGGCATATTCGTGATCGTCTAGTTAATTTACTTACTTTATAAAAATTAGGACTCTACGTTGTGAATTTACTTATATTAATAATAAAGTTATTTTGTAATTGGTCAGGTGAAATAAAACACAAGTATTAATTTTTTAACCCCTTATTTAATTTAAATTTAAAAGAAACAACAAATACAAATTTAATATTTTAAATGAACTTTCAGCCAGGTAGTATTTATCACTACTGTAAAAATACAACAATACAAATACAAAAACACAACAATTTATAAATAAATTGTACATACCAAAATACAGCAACAATTATTGTAAAAAAACAAAACTAGTCAAATAACTTTTCAACCTTCTGGTTCAAAGGTTCACTCACAAGTCCCTTCTATCTTAAACCAAATCGCCCTCGGTCTTACGACGGAATTCATAATATAAACATTGACACCTAATATCAACAAATCTTTTGATTTTCGAATAGACCAGCAAGATTTGTCAATGTATTAGAGTTTTAAAATATAAAATAATTTTCAAAACTTTACATTACAATTTCTGGATTATTTAATTTTAACTCGAAAACAGCGCCAAATTTAAATTTAATTATTTAAATAGCTTAGGACCCTTACAACACTCTGTATTAAATGATGTTCTCTAAAATTTTGTATTGTTTTTTTTTGATAATTTAAATAGCACATTGAGTTGTTTAAATAATTTAAAAAAATAAACTTCGTTTTATACGCCCAATATTTTGCCTGTATACAGCCCACTATAGTGGGCTGATTCTGAATGTCCCGGGCCGTCTGATATAGCCAGCACGCCCCTGCCTACAAGTACAAATAATTTTCATTTGTTTTCTCTTATTAACAATAATAATTAGCCACTAATGTAATTTACAGGATCGGGGTATTTTTATTGTGTTGTTTTCAATACATGAAATGCTTAGCTATACCTACATTAAATTTAAATAATGTATGTATGTATACATTAATCTTTTGGTCATTTAGTTTAAATGGTAATTGAATGTGGTTTATTTAAATTAAATCTACAGCATTTACGATATCAACAAATCTTTTGATTTTCGAATAGACCAGCAAGATTTGTCAATGTATTAGAGTTTTAAAATATAAAATAATTTTCAAAACTTTACATTACAATTTCTGGATTATTTAATTTTAACTCGAAAACAGCGCCAAATTTAAATTTAATTATTTAAATAGCTTAGGACCCTTACAACACTCTGTATTAAATGATGTTCTCTAAAATTTTGTATTGTTTTTTTTTGATAATTTAAATAGCACATTGCGTTGTTTAAATAATTAAAAAAAATAAACTTCGTTTTATACGCCCAATATTTTGCCTGTATACAGCCCACTATAGTGGGCTGATTCTGAATGTCCCGGGCCGTCTGATATAGCCAGCACGCCCCTGCCTACAAGTACAAATAATTTTCATTTGTTTTGTCTTATTAACAATACTAATTAGCCACTAATGTAATTTACAGGATCGGGGTATTTTTATTGTGTTGTTTTCAATACATGAAATGCTTAGCTATACCTACATTAAATTTAAATAATGTATGTATGTATACATTAATCTTTTGGTCATTTAGTTTAAATGGTAATTGAATGTGGTTTATTTAAATTAAATCTACAGCATTTACGATATCATTTTAAACTTTGTTATTTTTATTTAGCATTTAGTAAAACAAATTTTTAAGATAATCAGGACATAACAAAAAAACAGGCCGGTGCATTAAAATTAAGTTTTAACTACCGTTTCGCGAAAGGATCGAAAGGTCGAGAGGGTTCAAGAAATCGATTGAAACTTTTTTACCTTATTTCTACATCTAAATGCAGTACTTTTTTCAAAAAAAAAAAAAATCTCGTCCATTGACAACTTTGTTTTTATTTTTATTTTTTTCTTCACTCACTGTTCACTGTGTTAAAAATGAAGAAATTTTATTTTTTTAAATAACTTCACTGTGTTAAAAATGAAGAAATTTTATTTTTTTAAATAACTTTTTTATTTCAAAATGACAATTTATACATGAACATTTTTGTTTAGATTACAGGGGGTGCTGGTAATAATTTACACTACTATTATTTGATATATACAGGGTGTTTCTTTTAACTTGAGACAGCTCAATATCTCGAGAAATACGCATTTCACGCAAAAATGTCTTAAATAAAAGGTTAATGTGACCAAAGGGGACATTATTTGGTGCTACCGCTAGCCACCCCCTACCCCTCCTTAAGGGTGAAACGGGGGGTAAGTCAAATGGGATGACCCGATTTTTTTCACAGATTTTGGTAGTACATAAAAAAATTAATAACTTTTATTTGAAACTTTTTTTAATTTATCAACAGATGGCGCTGTAATTCAAAATTTAAGAAAAATGTGTTTCCTTGTAAAATTTATTATTTGAAACGTTTGAAAAACAAAAATTAACATTAAATCAACAATAGTCGGCTCTGAAAACAATTTATAACAAATGTTCGAAATGTCGTCCTTCCATTTCGACACATTTTTGAATGCGGGTAATGAATTCTGGCACACAACGCGCCAACATGTCGGGCGGTATCGCCGCACAGGTAGTGTTGTCACTGAAAAAAAACAGTCTTGTTTTTTTTTTTTAAAAAATGGTTTTTTTTAGAAAAAAAACAGAGGTCCTTGTTTTTTTCAAAAAAAATGTTTTTTTTTTTCAAAAAAATGGTCAAAAATACTCAAATTATATTAAGTGACAGGATTTTCGAAATGTCACTGCTGAGGAAAGAATTTTTGGCACATTCTGTCACTAGAAGAATATTAAATACTAATTATAGTTTCTTACTTACCTACCATTAGTAATATTCTTAAACAAATTGTTTAACGTTGTTGGCTTTCGCCCTGAGCCTTCTCTTTTCGGCATTTCTACCAACTATGCATCAACCTATAAAGCCGCAGGTCTTAACTCTTCTATTATAATACCGTATAGACTATACGATATGCTGAGTCAGCATTGCCGACAGCGAGGCGCTCTTTTACCATACGTGGGTGGGGATGAAAAAAAACAACTTTTGTTTTTTTTCAGTGAAAAAAAACATGTTTTTTTTCACGTTTTTTTTTTCAACTGAAAAAAAAAACGTTTTTTTACAACACTACGCACAGGCTTTCCTGGTCCGCTCCACCATGTCCTCTCGAGTACCGGAATTTTCTAGAATACATTTTTCAAGGAAACCAATTTTGAATTACAGCGCCATCTGTTGATAAATTGAAAAAAAGTTTTAAATAAAAGTTTTTCATTTTTTTATGTACTACCAAAATCTGTAAAAAAAATCGGGTCATCCCATTTGACTTTCCAAGGTTAAACGGGGGGTAGTTTAACCCTTAAAGAGGGGTAGGGGGTGGATAGCGATAGCACCAAATATTGTCCCATTTGGTCACATTAACCTTTTATCTAAGACATTTTTTCGTGAAATGCGTATTTCTCGAGATATTGAGCTGTCTCAACTTAAAAGAAACACCCTGTATATATGCTCATTTGGCTTCCTTTTTTAACGTGCAGATAATGTTTAAGAAAACCTAGACTCTAGATAAAACAATCGAAAATCGTTCTAATTAACCTATAGGTTTGGTACATGGAGCCTACACAAGGAGTCCGAACTTCATGTAAACAAGAATCTTCCTAAGATAAGAAGGCGCTGGTATTAATAAACAATTGCTTGATTTGTACCAAAACGCAACCAAAAGAGCAGACGTCAGTACGCATAGACAATCAACGCCGCTGGTGGTGAAAAAGAAGACTTAATTTGTGATATTTAGAGGGTAGGTTTTGTCAATCTCCAATATTAAGTTCGGGCTCCCATTCGGGTTTTGTTCTTGGAGACGGCTGGCCGTTTGCGTCCCTGGAGGGACAAAATCGGAATCCCAGCATAAAAATACGCTGGTTTTTGTCAAATATACAAAATCTATAATAGATTAAGTAATTTACGAAGGATTTCCACGACGGATGGGTAAAATATTTAAATAAATAACAGTGCATGGTTTGAACTAAAATGGAATAAACACCGAAAAATTATTATTTTATTTATTATCTGTAATTGAATGGGAGACGAAATGAAGAAGTGTACTTATGAATTTTAAGTGATTTGTAACAATATTTATGAATTGGACGAAAACAAAAAAAAGTTTAAAAAAGTGCCCTCCCCAGTTATAGAAAAAAAGTTTAAGCCAATCCCGGAAGGGAAAAGCCAAAAAAGAAGAAGAAGAAGTTCGGGCTCCTTGTGTAGGCTCCATGGTTTGGTACCACAACGTCTCTATTATGTAAACTTGTAAGTTAATTAAAAACCTAAGAGATATCGCCACCGTAAATACATACCTACCAAATACTTTTACACAAGTATGTGAAACATACAAACTTTAAATGATGTTGAACCCCTCACCCCTGTAAATCCAAAAATAAGAAAATTGCCCTCCCTTTCTCAGCAAAAGTAATCAAAAATTAAACCCACCACACCTTAGCCTGCTTACGTAATACTAGAATGCCTTCTAAACTATGACTATACATACTCAGCACATGCTCAAAACATTGCGGTGCCCCTGGTCATATTAAACCACACGTAGAATTTCACAGGTTTTTTAATACAAAATAGTATTGAAAATATTAGAAATTGTTAAATTTCTCTGAAATTTTAACTATAGGAAACAGTTATTATTATAATACCAATCAAATGAATTTTTTTAAACTAAATTAAAAATATGGTGTCAAAGACCGTATTTTGTTGGTATACCCTAGAAATTGTGTACAAATCAAACGAACAGTAACAAAGATACAGCGCTTCAGAGTCGTCAAAAATGACCATTTTTCAGCAAAATAATCAAAAAGGGGTAATTTTTACCAACTTTGAAGCGCTGTATCTTTGTTACTGTTCGTTACAAAATGTTTATGGTGTACTAACAAAAATACGGTCTTTAACACCATATTTTTAATTTACTTAAAAAAAATTCTTTAAAAGTTATTTTTAGAACGTTTTTTTATTATTTATTTAAAGGGCTTTAAAAATATTTTTTTGAAAAACCCTCGAACACGTAAACTGAGATATACGTTGAAGTATTTTCATACAAAATTTCATAAAGATTGGTAAAGGCGTTTAAGAATTTTTTACTTATTATGCGTTAATTTTGACGGGCAGTGTATATTACATATTAAACATTATATATTACATATAATATATATATATATATAGGCAATTCTCGCATATTTATTTCAAAAAAAACGCCATAGATGGAGCTAAAATAAGTTTTATTTATAAATTTTAAATTTTTTCAAGTTTACTAATTTTGATCATGGGCATCATAGACTTTTCTCTATGATAACCTACCATTGGAAGCATAAAAGATAATTTGACAGTTCAGTTTATAAGTTGCAAATGACTGATTGCGTTTCAATTTATAAGTACCTAAGTATACTATAAACTTAAAACATTAATTTAATAAAATGAATAAACTAAATAATAATACATTATCTTATAAAACTAGATAAAAGAATATATAATTTGTAAAACGTTATTATTATGTTCTTTGAAGGCCTAACTTAAAAATGGTGTCTCTCGTAGAAACATAATTTGCATGTAGAAGTTTATATATGAAATAAAAGTTATACGTTTTTAAATAAAAATGTTATTACAAAATATCAAAATTTATCTATTTTTAACACAATAGAGTGACTTAAGCCCTGAACACCACAGCGGTCAATGGATGACTTTTTTTTTGAAAAAAAAATGTACCATTTAGATGTAGAAACAAGGTTAAAAAAATATTCAATTCTGGCATCACTTGCAAACAAATGTCCAAAATTTGTTCGATTTTTACGCGGAACCATACTCTCTAAAAATGAAATAGTCAAAATTCTACTATTTGAATTAGTAAAAGCATTTTTTACTAATAAAATAGTCGTTTTCACTTTTAAATAGTTATTTTTTACTATGTAAATAGTTAAAAATTGACTAATTTAAGATTAGTCACCATATTTGACTATTTCTGACAGTTAAAAGTAACTAATTTCTTTAGTCGTTTATGGCCAACAACAAAGTATTATTTGAATTAAATGCATATACCTCTCCATGGTTAAATGACCCATAAAACAAATAAAGATGCAAAAAGTTTAGCTCAAAATAGCAAGACAAATAATATATTAAACTTTAAAATATTATGAACCATATTTATTGACAAATAAAATTAAATATTATAAGAGCGGCTGACAGCCGAATGCGTTAAGACGTTAGCTTGACAAACTTGTCAAGTGACAGACCTGAGTTCAATCCCAGGCTGGGTCAAAACTTTTTTTAAATTTAAATTTACTAATTTGACTATTTTATTCAGTGGAATTTGACTAATTATTAGTGACTGCTTTTTCACTATGACAATTAGTCAAATATGACTTATAATTAGTTATTTTTGACTAATTCATTTTAAGAGAGTAGTTAATGTAAAAATCTTAATAAATTATAATTCGAGTTAAATTATGCGAAATATATATATTTACATATATACAGACTGCGCGTTGCTATAAAAATAAATGTCAATCAAACTGTATCTTCTAATTGGGATAAATATTTATGTAAAGTTAGAAAGAAACATTTAAACGAGCTTGTACTTATTTGATCATGGAAATGCAATTAAAACGACTTGTTTCGAACAGCAAACCGATAAATGTATGTGTTTACTAAAATAAGGAAAAGTAGTAAATAAAGTTGGTTTATTATATTATAATATAACATATATACAGGGTGGCCCAGGTTATAGTAGCAATAATTCACCATTCGATAGTCCATCGAAAAATAAGTCGACATGCATGGTAATTTTATTCTCCAAAACCCCTCCTAAGGGAGATACAGCCCTTCAAAGTTGAGTTTTAAAAATCTTTTTTTTGCCATAACTCTCAGGAAATAAAAGAGTTTTTGACCAAATTTGGTACAAGTACTTATGAAATAGGTACTCGTTACCTGACGTAAGTAACTTTTGTCAAAATTGTCCAGTGACGTAGATACAGGGGGGTTGTTTCACTTTTTCCACCCCATTTTTTACGCCACTGGATATTGGTTTAAATTGATCTATTTTTCTAATTCCTTGTTCAATTTTGAGAAAAAAAGCCACTCTTGTCAAATTTTGATTTAAGGCTTTGTTTACGAGATAATTGAGTTTAAAAAAAACATACAGTCCTGCAAAGTTCAGTTTTAAATATCTTTTTTTTGTCATAACTCTAACTCTAAGATCGCTAAAGCGTTTTTCACCAACTTTGATACAAGTACTTATGAAGTAGATACTCGTTATTTGACCCAAGTAACTTTTGTCAAAATTGTCCATTGGCGTACATACAGGGGTTGTTTCACTTTTTTCGCTCAGGATTTCACTGAAAAATAACTCATTGCACTGTTTTATTTTCTTCAAAACTTCCTCAGAAAAGACATAAAGCCCTTCAAAATTCAATTTTAAGATTTATCTTTTTTTTTATCTCATATCGTTTAAGAATATTTGATTAAATTTGGTATAGGTATTTAAAATAGGTAATCAACACTTGACGTATTTTTATTTAAAATTATCAAGTGGCCTGATGCGCTTTATCCAATAAAATTAGGGCGGCCCCACTCTAGTATGAACTGTCAGTCTTAAACAACTGAAATAGCTGTCAGAGAGTTAATAAAGGTTTTCTATTATTTTTTACAGTCTGTTAAAATATTTTAGAGTTAATACAAGTATCCTGTAATCATAAATATGCATTTTCGATTCACGAACCAAGAATACGCCGATATTCACTTCATTTATGGATTTTGTGATGGGAACGCGTTGCAAGCAGTTCAAGAATATCAAAGGCGTGAAATCCTGGGCGGAAAAAGTGAAACAACCCCTGTATCTACGCCAATGGACAATTTTGACAAAAGTTACTTGGGTGAAGTAACGAGTATCTATTTACTAAGTATCTTAGAGTTACAGTCATGACAAAAAAAAAGATATTTAAAAAAGCCTTAAATCAAAATTTGACAAGAGTGGCTTTTTTTCTCAAAATTGAACAAGGAATTAGAAAAATAGATCAATTTAAACCAATATCCAGTGGCGTAAAAAATGGGGTGGAAAAAGTGAAACAACCCCCCTGTATCTACGTCACTGGACAATTTTTACAAAAGTTACTTACGTCAGGTAACGAGTACCTATTTCATAAGTAGTTGTACCAAATTTGGTCAAAAACGCTTTTATTTCCTGAGAGTTATGGCAAAAAAAAAGATTTTTAAAACTCAACTTTGAAGGGCTGTATCTCCCTTAGGAGGGGTTTTGGAGAAAAAAATTACCATGCATGTCGACTTATTTTTCGATGGACTATCGAATGGTGAATTATTGCTACTATAACCTGGACCACCCTGTATATACAGGGTGTTTCATAATATATGCGCAGGACTTCAGGATGTGATAGCTCATCCAAAAAGATGAAAAAAATCGCTATTAAGTTACGCTCTAAAACGCACAATTTTCGAGATACAGGGTGTTGAAATTTTAGAAAAAAAAATCGTTTTTTTCGAATATCTCCGGAACCGTTTATCGTACAAAAAACAGCTTTTGTAAGCATTTTCTACTCAAATTTTTTTTTCCTTATAATTGATGGAGATTTTGAAGGGGTAGCGGGTGTTTTTCTCCTCAACTTCTACGCCCCTGAAAAAAGTACGGTTTTGAGAGGCCCATTCGAACCGCCAATGTTTTCTACACAAAAAAGGTACTCCTGGTCATAAGCTCTAAAGTTGACCGTTTTCGAGAAAAATCAACTTTTATGTTTAAAAACATGGTCAATTTAAAAAAAAAATTTTTTTTTTTACTAATTAAGCAAAATTTATTTTAACGTTAGGACAAGTAACAAAACCAAACCATAATTGCAAAATAAAAAATGATTTAAAAGTTGTCTTTGCTTAATTCTCCAAACCGTAAAGGTAACGCATTTCGCACATTTCAGCATTTGAGTAAAAAAATTTTAATTTTGCAATTATCGTTTGGTTTTGTTACTTTTTCTAACGTTAAAATAAATTTTGTTAAATAGTAATAAAAAAATTTTTTCAAAAAATTGACCATGTTTTTAAACATAAAAGTTGATTTTTCTCGAAAACGGTCAACTTTAGAGCTTATGACCAAGAGTACCTTTTTTCTGTAGAAAACATTGGTGGTTCGAATGTGCCTCTCAAAACCGTACTTTTTTCAGGGGCGTTGAAGTTGAGGAGAAAAACACCCGCTACCCCTTCAAAATCTCCACCAATTATGAGTAAAAAAAAATTTTTTCTGGCACAAAACATAGCTTATTATGAGTAGAAAATGCTTACAAAAGCTGTTTTTTTTACGATAAACGGTTCCAGAGATAATCTAAAAAAACGATTTTTTTTCTAAAATTTTAACACCCTGTATCTCGAAAATTGTGCATTTTAGAGGGTAAGTTAATAGCGACTTTTTTCATCTTTTTGGATGAGCTATCACATCCTGAAGTCCTGCGCATATATTATGAAACACCCTGTATATATACATATATATATACAGGGTGTTTCATTGGGAAACGGACATATTTTAAGGGCAGGTAGGAACCACCGAGAGGATTTTAAAAACCACATTTGATGGGTCTATCGCCCTTTATTTCAGAAATACAGGGTGATTCATCAATTTTGCTCATTTCTTTAATTGCTCATAACTTTTAAACGGCTTCGTATTTTTTTCTCAAAATTGATATACGGATTAAGGGTTGCCTAACTAATAAGTAGGTATACCAAGTTGCATAAATATTCCAGGTCCGGCTTGACCAAAATTTTTCAAATTCTGTGTACCCTCAAAAATCACCCTGTACATTAGAATTTTGATTTTTTTTTCTTCCTCATAAATAAGTAGGCATTAAATTAGCTACAAAAAAATGTACAACTCATATTTCGACAGAAAAATTTTATCAACAAAATTTTACGTGTGAAAGAACAAGTTTGAACAAAAAAAGAGTGCGAGGTGTAGAGATGATCTGTTTTTGTAACTTTACCTACTGCAGAATGAAAATTTCTTATTTTTAATTTATCTAGGTTCATATCTAATTAAATTCTTACTTTTCAATTTTACAGAAAATACGAATCCAAAAAGTACAGGGCCGTACTTTTCAAGTAAAAAATAAATAAATTTTCAAACAAACTTTAATAGGAACTTCAATATTAATTAATTTTTTAAATAACAGCTAACAAAAAATAACAACACAAAACAACAACTTTAAAAAAATAGGCATTTTTCATTTAAAACTAAATCAAAACAAAAAAACTTATAAAAATTGCTCAAAATGGCCGCCGTTTTGTCCGATACATTTTCTTGCTCTTGGAGCAATTTGATTCACCGATTTATCTGGATTATTTTTTAGATTTTCGAAAGCATTTTCTATTTTGTTAATAACTTGTTCTCTATCCATGATATCTACGCAATACACATGTGATTTTAAATATCCCCAAACATGATAATCCACAGGGTTGAAATCAGGCGATCGTGGAGGCCAGTTATTAGGACCACCCCTGCCTATCCAGCTGATTGCTGAAATGGGGAGGTGCCCCATCATGCTGGAAGTACATTCCAGCAACATCAACACCCGCATCAAACAGTAGTATTGGCAAAATGTTCTGAAAAAAGTCTAAATAAATATCTCCAGTTAGTCGATTTGGGAAGATATGGGGCCCAATTAGTTTATTGTCAATAATTCCGGACCATACATTTACATTTGCGCTGGGAGTGAGCTTCTCGTGTAGCCCTTGGGTTTTTTTCTGCCCAGTCATGCATGTTCCTTAAATTGTACACTCCGTCCTTCGTAAATTGCGCCTTATCCGTAAATAAACAATTTCTTAATATTCCTTGATTTCGAATTACCCTTTCGCCGCCCGTGCACTACCATTACAAAACCAGGATACACAAATAATATCGCATAATCTCGATTAGAATATTGGATCGGCATTTCATAATACTTTATTTTATTTCCAAAAGTATTAATAATTTAATTTGTTCCTCAGTTTCTATGCAAAAAAAACAAATGAAGGGCAACAGTAGATAACATTTTAATTCCAGAGCCTACTGCAATTATTTATCAGCAACAATGACTATTCGCCATTCGGTGATATTTTTGCTGAACTATTAAGCAATAGGTATTATTATGTTTTTTTTATTTAGTTTTTAAGTAAAAAAAGTTTTGACTTTACCTTTTTTGTTATTTAAAAAAATAATAAATATTGAAAGCAATAGGGGGTTTACACCGAAATTATACTTACATTTGCTCAGGTTGGAATTTATGGGCGCCAACCATCCAAATTAAGAGTTTACCTAGTGTCTAGGGTTTGGATGGGTTTGGTTGTTTAAATTTAAAAAAATTAAGAATTACTTCGCATATATTATAAGAGGTTCCAATCATACATTATATGATTTCAACAGATATAAACCAAAATAAGAGATTTATTTATGCAATATTCAATAAATATAAATCAAAATAAGATATTTATTTATGTAAACAAATATTCAATAGATATAAACCAAAATAAGATATTCACCTTTGCACAAAATCATTAACCGTTCAATATTTATGGCCATAAAAACTGTACGTTTACATTAAACGTGTTTTTTCATATGAAAAAAAAATATATATAATATAAAATCAAGTAACGCGAGTGTAGGTCCTGAAGGGGCCTAACTCAAAACAAAAAAATATGTAAAATTATTGCCATTATGCAATAAATGTTAGTAGATATCAAGTAAAATGAGTGTAGGTCCGGAAGGGGCCTCAGAACAAAATATATTTAAGGATATTAATAATATAAAAAGTGAAACAAGGATAGACCCTGATGGGGCCTAACTTGGTGTAAAAAAAATATATAGTCAAGTAGATTACTAAAGTATTTAAGACTTCCAATGGGTACGTTACCACACGCGTCCTCCTGGCTGGTTCTGGTTAAATACAGCGCGGCCTTTGATGGAATGGCACGTGGCCCTTGATGGAATGGCACGTGACGTGGGTTTCAAGTGAACATTTATATCCCCATTGGAAAAACTAGTGAAATTTCAAGTAATATAATATACGTAAGCTTAAACTTGCTCTACTTACCCTCCAGACTCAGAGGTTTTAAATCACTCAAGTAATCTATCTTGCTAAGTTTAATTCGGTAAAGAACTGTATAAAAGAAAATTTATTGTAACAAATGAAAGAAGAAATTTAATTTAACTTACTCTTTATAAATCAAAAAAGAAGAAACATTTCGTCGAAAATGTTATTCGAGAAATTCTTCACGATATCGACTGTACGAAGCTTGAAGAGGAAATGAATTTATTTTAAGCATAGAATAAATTACTTCGAGTGGATTGTTTTTCAAGAAGCGTAAAAACCGCTCAAAAAAATTAACCTAGTTGCCACGACGTCGATCGATAATATTGGTCCGATATTTATTCGGAAATTGGTAAAAAGAAATTGCACTCAATATTTGCAACGTTGCCGGAGTACCTTGCGTCGAAATTTTCCGAATCCACAAACGCCGAAATTTTATGTTGGTAACACAGAGGTTATGTTTACAATTTTCCTCCAGCAAAACAAGAATTAAAAGGTCTTTCAAAAAGAATACGCATATAATTCACTCAAACAATGCCAGCCGTCAAAAGGTTCTACCCAAAAAAATTAACAAATACAGACAAAAGCACGATACGTTGATTCCAACGGTTGTCAAAGTTGGCTTTTGCTATCTATTGTCTTTATAGAAAAACTATTTACCACCTCGTCACCCTAATATTACAAGGTTGTATGTCATGTTTTTTGCACTTTCCGACTTAATAATATAACAAGGTTGTATGTTACCAAATCTTTCTTTTTCAAGCAAAACATAGATGGAATTACCCATATTAAGTAAAATATTAGGAAAATTACGGAGGTGTATGTGCTTTAATATGTTTAATAAAACCAACAGAGGTGTATGTTTAATATTTAAAACATACACCTTTGTTATAAATACTTTGGAAATAAATTAACATTAACAAGGGTGTATGTCCATTAGGGTTTTCAAAAAATACGGACATTTTGTGAGAATTTAGCTTAATCACAAAAATGACACAATCAACAATACTTGGGTAACGTCAAATTTTCAATTTGCATTGTTCTTTGTTTCTGACATACGAACATTTTAACGCAACTTCATGTGCTATTAAAGTGAGATTCTGAGTTCTGTGTGACATCTCATTTACAAGTGCTGTAATTAATTTGTTAATAATTAAATAATAAAAACATGGATGAGGATTTTAATGAGAAGTATCAACAGGATCCATACTTTGACGATTATGACTCCGATAGAGATAAGGAATTTATTCCAGATAATAAATCGGATAGCGACGAAAGTCTCAGGTATTTTTTGAGGTGTTTTATCTCTTTTAATAAGTAATTAAAATATTTTTGCACAGTTATGACGAGCATGTTGAATCGACAGCGACAATAATTAATGATGAATTGGAAGACCTTGTAGAAAGTAATCAAATGGAGGTGCAGCCTCCAGAAAGTAATGAATTGGAAGGGGAAGAAGCTGCTGCAACAGAGCCCACTTTATTCGATATCACTCCAACGTTGAAGCCTAAAAAGAGGCTTACAAGAAAATTACAAAGAAACGAATCCAAATGGAAGTGTAATATTCGAAAGCTAAAATATGACAAAGGTGAAGAATATACCTCGGTGAGAAACAAGCAGGTTCCAGCCAGATATATAAAAAATAATAAAGACTGCGTAGCTAAATGTTTTTACAAATGTGCACAAAAAATAACTGAACAGGAGCGCTTTTTTTTTAATATTACAGTCTGACCCTATAGGTCTAGGAGTCTGACATCGAAAGAAAAACGTTTGTTTATTTTATCCACTACAGAAAGCTTTCTTCCTAATCATCGAAGAAAGGAAACCGAACCTGGAAATTTTAGAAAAACTATTTCTTATCGATATTATTTTAAAATTAATGGACAAAGAGTGCAGGTATGCAAGTTGTTTTATCTTGGTACCCTTTCCATCAGCCAAAAGCCAGTGTACACAGCTCATAAGAAAAAAATCCTGCTGATACTCCCCATCACAGTATTCAAGGAAAACATAAAAAAATGTTTACATCAGATGAGGATCTAAATTTGATCAGAGATCACATAAATTTATTTCCTCGCATTGAATCGCATTATTGTCGGGCAAATACTCAGCGACAATTTGTAGAAGGCAACTTATCAATTAAAAAAATGTATGAATTGTATACAGTTTTTATGGAAGAAAAATGTAAAGTGCCCAAAAAATTTTGCATTTACAGAAAAATATTTTGTAACGAATTCAATATCTATTTTCACAAACCCAGAAAGGATAGATGTGATCTCTGCGAGGAGGTGAAAATTAAGAAACAAGAGGAAGCAAATACAAAAGAAAAGGTTGAGCAGTATGAAAAACATATAAAAGAGAAAGACAAAATGAGAGAAGAGAGAAAAAATGACAAATACGATAAGAAAGTTGAACTGTGCTTTGACCTAGAAAATGTCTTAACATGCCCCAAAGCAGAAATAAAAAACTTTTTTTACAAAAGCAAGCTAAATGTATATAATATGACAGCTCATTTATCAATAGATAAAAAAGTATACTGTGCAGTATGGCCAGAGACATTGCAAGGAAGAAATGGTAATGATATGGCCAGTGCTGTCTACAAGATCCTGAGCACAGTTTTACTAGACTATCCTAATATCGAAGAAATAACGCTTTGGAGAGATAGCTGTGTACCACAAAATCGAAACAGTATAATGAGTTTTGCAATTGGTCATCTTTTACAAAAAGACAATAAACTTTACAAAGTTACAATGAAATTTTCTGTGCCAGGTCATTCTGCTCTTCAAGATGTAGATGCGGTACATAGTTGTATTGAAAAAGCTTTAAGAGCTACCGAATATTATTCCCCAGTTTCATTATTGCGTGCACTAAAAAATGTTAAAGAACGCAAACCCTACAAGCTTATACAACTGCAAGCATCAGATTTTATGGAATTTCAAGTTAATGCGCAAAACTTTAACTATGACGCAGTTCCTTTCTCAAAGGTAACATCGCTAGAGCTAACAAAAACTCTTTTTCAAATCAAGTACAAAACCTCTTTTTTACAAAACATCTTCACAACCGTTAATCTTCGACCGAAGATGAGAAAGGGAGCAACTAACGATAACATCGCCCAAATAAAGCAATCTCGTGATAAGATAAAACTGCCTGAAAAGAAAGTACAAGCTATAAGAAGTATGTTTCCCTGGATGCCCAAGGTAGATCTAGAATATTACAAAGCGATTTTACCAAAGCAGAGCAATTTAAGCGTCCAGGCGGCTGTAGTAAATAAAACAGGGAAAAAAATAAAAAAGTGATTTTACCAAAGCCGAGCTGTTCAGGACAAACTAAAACGGCAGTAGGTAGTTAAAAAGTTGAAACAAAAAAGAAGCACAAAAAACACAAAAAAATTAGAACATTTGTTTAAAGTTTTTGTAGGTATTTTAAATATTTTTCTTGTGTAGTTTTTATTTTTTCAGTTTAGTTCTAATTTTGAAGTATACGGTAATTAAAATATTTAAGTTAATTAAAATGTCATAGTTCTATGTAACGTAAATAATCAATAAATATAATTAAAAAAAATTACAAAGTTGTATGTTTTTTTCAAAATTTTACTAATTTTGAATATAACAACAATTGAGTCAAAATAAACATGAGAATTTACTAAGATTGCATATGAAATCAGCTCAAAGCAAAATCACAAGTGAAAAATATTGACTGTACCTAAAGGCTGATGGGCTTTTTTTGTTTTACGTTTTACTCAAAATGTGTAAACAGTAACATGCAACCTTGTAATATTAGGGTGACGACCTGTAAATTGTGGAGAGTTATTTAATTATGCCATAGATGGCGACAAATTATATTACTAAAAACTTAAAAAGTCTGAAATTACCATATATGTGATACATATATGGAAATTGCAGTAAAACTTATGAAAACAAAGTAAATAATAATTTTCAACCATTATTTTACAAACTTAATATTATCCATAATTATTTATAATAATATTTAGATAACAAAAACACAATCACTTTTTTTATTAGGTTTTCACTAGTTTTGTAATTTGTGGTCCTCGTACTCGTAATAGTTATTTACGATATAAGTGGGATAAGAGCTTTATTAACGTACGCATGCGAAATTGGCCCAACGAGTGCGACGCATCGAATACAAAAACATCGATGTTGGCATCGATGTTGACATCGAAGGTTGAATATCGATGTCATCGATATAGGTATCGGGTAGAAAACATCGATTTTTACAAAAAATCGATGTTTCAAACTAAAACACAAGTCTAAGAAAAACATATTTATTTCCAACTTATAAAAAAAAACACATAAAAAAATAAACAAAATAAACTTAAATTCTCTTTTTTTAATTTAAAAACAAAATAAACCTAAATTATTATTAAGTTAAATCCCAATTTTGCCTATCCAAGTTCTGTAGAAACAGTTATTTAGACAACAGTAACATCGCAAAGTCTAACATCGATGTCATTAAAACATCGAAAATACAAGATCGATGTTAAAAAATCGATGTTTGACGAACATCGAATATTCGATGCGCATCCCTAGAGTGCGTAGCACGAGTTGGGCAATCGCAAAAGTACGTTAATAAAGCGTTATCACACGTATATTGTACAAATTTTTATCTACGCCTCTAAATGAAAAAATAAACGGTAATTATTTTTGTCTAAGACTTCATTTAGGGTTATTTTGACATTTTGACATTTTGACTTTTTTATTTGATTGGTTAAAAGCAGAGAAAAACGCGTGCGTTAATGAACTTCTTATCTCACTCAAAATGAGTGGGATAAGAAGTTCTTATCTCACTGGCGTAGATAAAAATAATTTATTTCCACCTTCTTAGTAAATGATATTTTATAGGTTAATTTTGTGTTTTTGTATCCAAGTAAACAATACATTAAGGGAACAGACCTGTAATATTTTACGGGCTTGTTTAAAAGACATGTAAAGTTTTACAGGCTTGTAGAAAAGCAATTTTTGAAATGAAATGTCACATTTGACATATTAATTAAAACTTTAAATTTGAAAATCGTTATCTAAAGGTGAAAATAAAAGTTTGTACGTGTCACGCTTTGCAATTAATCTTTACTAGGCTCACTGGATTATGGGGTTCACTCCTGCGTCGCTCAAACTTCTAGCTCGCCCGTAAAGATTCATTTACAAAGCTTGACACGTAAATATCTATTACTTTTCCGCAATGAAAAATATATCTTTTACTAAAAAATTAAAAGAGACTATTAAAGGTAAAATAAATGGAACAATAATTGTTCCATTTATTTTACCAAATTTTTTAAACGGCGATGATTAACTTCATTTTTTGCAAAATATTCTTCGTGTTAATTATTAACATGCCATTTATGATGCCTGCCCACACATTAACAGAAAAACGATCTTGGAAATTTGTTCTTTGTACAGCTTTAGGATTGTCTATAGCCCAAACATGTGTATTGCGAAAATATTTATTCCATTGCGGGTAAACATGGCTTTATCCGTCACCAAAATCCATCTTAAAAAGTTGTTATTGTTTCTATTTTGCTCTAAAAATTGACTGCGTGGAAAATCCTCTGGCTTCAAAGCTTGAACCCCTGAACGTGGTAACCGTAAGGATGAAGCTTATTTTCGTTCAGAGTTTAACTTAACAAACTTTCGTCTGACTTAGTTGAATTCAAAAAACACTATAAAACACTATGCATGGTGTTCTATGGTGTTCTATAGTGTACCTAAAGTGTCTTATAGTGTTTGCTTAGTGTTCTTGTGGTGTTGAATAGTGTGTTTATAGTGTTGTCAAGTGTTTGAGTAGTGTTCACTAGTGTGTTTATAGTGTTTAGTAGTGTTCACTAGTGTGTTTATAGTGTCATTAAGTGTGAATGTTAGTGTGTCGTTAGTGTGTCTATAGTGTTTGGAGAACACTGTTGTGATAAATATGAACACTGTAGTGTTTGGAGCAAATTTCGGCAAAAATATTTTTTTAATATAGTTTTGTTTATTTTCAATTTTTTTTTCAAAACATTGTCAAATGAAGATGAAATTTTAAATTTTTGTTCTTAATAATTACCATTTGCATAAATTTTGATAATTATAAGAATATTATTTTCATTAGAGATAATTTTAAAGTTTCGAAAAAATTTAAACATAATTTGATGAAATTATATTAATAAAAAATTATACATTAGGTATATTAAAAAAAAACTTAATTAAAAAAATTAAAAAATAAATCTTAATTCTTTCCGACCTCTGGTTTGGAGAAAGATGCATGAAACAAAAAACTACATTTTTAAAATATTTTTTAGCTTTATTTTACACCAATAATAAATAAAATAATAGTTATTTTTATACCAAGGACGCGATATCCCTCTTTAGAGTACCGAGGGATAAATTGCCGCCGAGGCAAGATAATCTCGAGGACTCTAAGGGGTTTTGAGGCTGTGGTATACACAATATTTTTTGGGCAACCGTAAAAAATAAACATAAGTACCTTTAAGTTTTATTGCTACATTGTAAACTTTAATTATATTTGATAGACTATTTCACTAGACTATTTTTAAGTAATAAAATGTCATAGTAACGGCACGTTTTCTACTGACTATTTCCCTCGTCTTAATTTCCACCAATCACAAACGCGCAATTTTGAATTACAAATGGTTTCTAGGTGAAAAAACTGCGTGACAGCACCTGTCAGCAGTTTATTCGAGTTTACCCGCGGCCACGGTCTTTTATACAGGTCTTGCAACTTCGCCCAATTTCAATAGGAAAAGTGACCTCTTTAATGAGACACCCACCAGATGGCGCATCGAGTTGGATGGATAAACCATAGATGTTTAAAGGTCGTTTTTACCTTCTTTATCTTTGGGTTTTACAATCGTTAGATAAGCTCTCTGGTGGATAATTTTCTTAGATAGAAGGTTTCTATGAAAGTTATCCGCCAAATAAGCTAACTTAATCTAACGATTGTAAAACCGGCTCTGTCCTTAAAGTCTATGGGATAAAAGGTCAAATGAACTACCTACTTATGTTCTGTGTTAAGAAACATAACCTACATTTTTATAAACAAGCTTGTGTATTTTGTTAAAGGGAGTTTTTACTTATTGTTATTGTGATATTCGTTATTGTTATATTATATTGTTCTATTTTTTCTTGTTATATTTGTTCTTGTTATACATTTGTATTTGTGCTTTTTACCCTAGTAGCAATTTTGTCAAAGACTTGGGCCAGAATGGGTCAAGATACTTTGTACAGATTTTTTATCAAGAATCGGACAAGAATTGTTCCAGATTCTTGGCCAAGATTATTGGGCAAGAGTTGGGCCAGAATGGGTCAAGATACTTTGTACAGATTTTTATCAAGAATGTGACAAGAATTGTTCCAGATTCTTGACCAAGATTATTGGGCAAGACTTGAGCCAGACTGTGGCCAGAATTTTGACAAGAATTTGACCAGAAATCTATAGAGTAGAGGTTCTCATTCTACAGTAGCATCAGAGCCGTACCGAGGCACACTTTTTTGGAGGGGGCGGAGACGATAAAAAACCAACTTATTTTTTTATACAGTATGTCCATGGATAGAGGGCCCAAGAGGACAAATGGACTAAAATTTTCATTTTTCGACCAAAAGTCATTCCTTATAAAAAGTTCTGCTTGTTTAAAAAAGTCTATTGCCATACTTTAAATTTGAAAATATTATACAGGGGGGTCAAAAAATAAGAATACATGAAATACTCTCAGGAGTAAACTACCTTTATTTTTCGTTTTGGAGCAAAATGACAAATAAAAAAAAGATTTCAAATTGTATCCAAAGACCATTTGTAAAATTTTAACTTGGTATTCGGAAAAATAAAATTTGGAATATTATTCCAAATTTTATTTTTCTTAGTTTTAAAATTTAATTTCATATTTACAAAAATGACACAATCAACAATAATCAAGTAACGTCAAATTGACAATTTGCATTCTTAGAATGCAAATTGTCAATTTGACGTTACTTGATTATTGTTGATTGTGTCATTTTTGTAAATATGAAATTAAATTTGATAGAATCTATCATTGTTCATTTTGGTAATTAATGTAAATTTACACAAAATGTCCGGGTTAAGAACCCTATACATAGGTAAAGGATACGTAAAATGAGGTACAAAAGTATAAATTATAAATTAAATTTTAAAACTTTATAAGAAAAAGAAAATTTGGAATACTGAGTTGAAATTTTACAATTTGTCTTTGGATAGCTTATCCTAATAATATTATTTGTCATTTTGCTCCAAAACGAAAAATAAAGGTAGTTTATTCCTGAGAGTATTTCATGTTTTTTGTTTTTCGACCCCCCGTATAAAATTTTCAAAAAGTATAGTAATAGACTTTTAAAAACAAGCAAAACTTTTTATGAAGAATGACTTTTGGTCCATTTGTCCTCTTGGGCCCTCTAGTATAAAAAGTATACGCTATAGGTAAACCCTACCAACCTACCCAAATAGATTTTGCCAACCGTGTTTGGATTTGGAACCAACTGCCTAGACTTTGGGGGGGCGACTCCCCCCCCCCCTACACCCCCCTTAGGCCCGGCCCTGAATAGCATCATTCACAATACTCTACTCTATTAAATGAAATAGTCAAAATTCTACTATTTGAATTAGTACCAGCATTTTTTACTAATAAAGTAGTCGTTTTCACTTTAAAATGGTTATATTTTACTACTTAAATAGTTAAAGTTTGACTAATTTAAGATAAGTCACCATCTTTGACTGTTTCGAATAGTTAAAAGTACCTACCCAGGTAGTCCAATTGGACACAAATCGTCACGGTTTCGTCACGTTGGGCTACCTAGGTAATTTCTTTAATCGTTTGTTTAATATTATGAACAATATTTATAGACAAATAAAATTATTTTTTATAAAAGTGACTGATAGTGATTGGTTATGACATCCGCTTGACAAGCTTGACAAGCGACAGATCGGAGTTCAAACCCCGGCTGGGTCACAACTTTTTTAAATTTAAATCTACTAATTTGACAATGTTCATTCAGTAGAATTTGACTAATTATTAGTGACTGTTTTTTCGCTTTGAGAATTAGTCATATATGACTTATAATTATTTATTTTAGACTAATTCATTTTAAGAGAGTATACTAGTCGAGAAGTGAGTTTTCTGTAGGAAATGAATCGAGTTTTTCCGTTTGTCTGAAAATACGAACAAGAGCTTATTGTATTAGTCTTCTAACAAAGAAAAAAATTGATTTTTTCAAAAATAAAAATTGTTATTTCTAAAAATTAAAAAAAAAGTGTGTGTCAGCTCTGACGCGTAACTAGAGTTTACTCTTTATGAACATGAACGATTATAAATTTTTTTTTTTTGTACTTGTGGACGTACATTAAACGTCCGTCGACATACATCAGACGTCCTACGGATTTCCATTTAAGGTTACTTTGTCACAGTTTTGGACGTCCATTAGATGTTACTAACGGACGTACATTTAATGATATTGTAAGCAATGGACGTACATAACACGTAAACAGCGGTAGTGCTTATTTTACTGCAGCGGGTAAGTTAAATAAAAAGTCGTTAATTTCAATAAATTTTTATAACGATAATGTTAAAACATTTAAATTTAGAGCAGACTATAAAGCCTCTAATTTAACATTAATAAACGTGTTAAAACCGTATAGGTATACTTGGTATACTGTTTTAATGCGTTTTTTTTTTTCAAAACTTACATTAAATTACAGATAGGTACTATTTTCCACCAAATACTGTACAATACATTCTACAGTATTTGGTTCCACGCAAGTCCCACTTTGACATTTGAATACAAAAAACTGGGGTTAGGCATCTGTCAGTTTAACGCTTATTTCGTCTTATTCTCTGAAAATAATACAATAAATGTGCATAAAGGTCCTAATTTAGAACACAAAAAATACATGTGGAGTACACAGTATACAGAGTGGAAGATCGCAGGGATGTTTGCGAACTCTGACCTTTTGTGCTAAAAATTGTGGATAATTTTTGTTCAATAAATATATTATTATTATTATTATTATATTATGGAATGTAGTGTGCTGTATGGGAATCCTAGAAGTTAAACGTGTTTTTGTCGTTTTTTAACGTCCGATGACCCGACGATGATTTATGGTTATTTTATGCAGATATACCGCCATATTTACTACTGTCATTTAATTGCCATTAAATAGAAAAATATCGAATAAAAAGTTAGGGCTATTTTTGTAACTTTGCCCCCCCAAATGTAACGCCTATGGTTCCATTTTAACAGTTTTGATCTAAGATCTAGATTCAGCATGTCAAAATTACCAAAAATTTATATCTTCCTGTTCAAACCTCTAGGAATAGTTTAAAAAAATGATCCTCTTAGGCCTCCTATTCAGGGGGCCGTAGCTCCGTCAGGGGGCATTTTTTGATACATGTTTATTAAACAAACAAGTGTTATTTTTCTATAAAGAATGCACTTTTTAAGTTTGGCCCCCTAATTTCGGGACACCCTGTATAGGCAAGAATTTTCTAGTAGGCTTTAGGACAAAAGTGACGTTTGGGTTATTTATAATAGTTATATTTTTTATAATTTTATAAAAAAAATTTGAAATATTAACTCTGAAAAAAATTGGGGATGTTTTTGTAACTTTGCCCCCCCCCAAATGTTACGCCTATGATGAAATTTTAAAAGTTTTGATCTTAGATCTAGACTCAGCATGTCAAAATTACCAAAGTACCAAAAATTCATTTCTTCATGAACGTTTTAATGAAAATATGAGATAATAATAATGAGAGTAATTTATTTATAAATGCATTTTTCTCGAAAATGATGCATCTGAACGATCTAAATAAAGAGTACCTATTTTTCGTAAAAAACTATAAATTTTCATAATTTCATAAACAAAAATTAAAACATTAACCTAGCAAAAAGTTAGGGCTATTTTTGTAACTTTGCCCCCCAAATGTAACGCCTATGATTCAATTTTAACAGTTTTGATCTAAGATCTAGATTCAGCATGTCAAAATTACCAAAGTAGCAAAAATTTATATCTTCCTGTTCAAACCTCTAGGAATAGTTTTAAAAAAATGATCATCTTAGGCTCCTATTCAGGGGGCCGTAGCTCCGTTATGGGGCATTTTTTGATACATGTTTATTAAACAAACAAGTGTTATTTTTCTATAAAGAATGCACTTTTTTAAGTTTGGCCCCCCAATTTCGGGACACCCTGTATAGGCAAGAATTTTGACGTATACGTCAAAATTTTTGGCCAAGAATCTGGTCGAATTCTGGTCACAGACTTGTCGCAAGTCTGGCACCAGTCTGGATAAAGAATTTTGATCAAGAGTCTTGGTCAAGAATTGTCCAATTCTTTACAAAGTGCTTTTCCAAGAATCTTGACAAAGAATCTTGTCCAATTCCATTGCTACTAGGGTAATAGACATGAAGTCCTGTGTTGTGCCAAAATGTAACCAGCAAAGCTATCGTTCCGGCATTAAAATTAAGCGTTTTTCATATTAGCCAAATTGAATTGGATAGTTTACAAATTATCCAGCTATTCCTAAATAATTTCAAGTAAATTAGCCAAGACCCTTGGTTGGTTTACAAACTAGCCGCTAATTTAGTTAAAAATACGTTTTTAATTAAAATAGCTGACAGTTTGGCTAGTTTATAAACTACCCATCTACTTTATAAACTATCCATGTTTACACATTAGCCGTAACATATATATGATATACGTATGTATTTTATACATTAACATGTTTTACTTACATGTTTGGTCTGGGCATGTGACGGCCGAGGACTTTGTGCATAGAGTATAGACTTTGTTGTCCTATTTTGTTAACGTAAATTATCCGAAACAAACTCACAAATATTAAATTTTTGAAAATGTAAACAAAACATAGAAAAAGAATTTAAAAAGTTAGGTTATGGTTATGCAGTAGTTCCACATTTAACTAAGTAGTTCATTTAATTGACTTTACCCCTTCGATCTTAGCGCCACCTAGCGGCTTGGCACGTTAAGGAAGCCACCTCGAAGCTTAAAGTTGCAAGACCTGTATATAAGACCGTGCCCGCGGCAAAACTCGACAGCTGTTGTCACCAAAAATTGCAATTTATATTTTAATTGTTAACTGTTACTCATGAAATAGTCTTGTCAAATACCATTCGGGCATCTAATTTTTCCTCTGAAAAAAATCGAAAAACACAATGCTAAGTAATATTTTTTAACAAAATGCATTCGTGCAGGTGCAAAAATCCTCCTCTTCGACTCGGATTTTTGTTGCCACCAGCACTCATGCTTTTTGTTAAAATATTACTTAGCAACGTGTTTTTTCGATTTTTTTCGAAAAAATTAAATGCCCTTATGATATTACTTACGACAAAACTCCTGCCCGTGATTTCTCAGCGACAAAATTATGGTTTGGTACTTCTATTGTTGTCAGTTTGACAAACAATAAAATTAAAGTTGTTTTGATATTATTACAAATCCGTCACCAAGGTGTTTTATACTTCTATTGTTGCCAGTTTGACAAACGTCATTGTGAAATAATGAATCAACGCGCAAATTCACGATTTGGGTGCCATTCAGATGAACAAATAAAAAAATTGGTTTCAGAAAATATTCCATTAAATACTCAGAGGTCCAGAAGCTTATTTGGACCCAATTCTCAGAATTCCTACGGGTGAGAAATTTTACACTGGAAAAATGTACTACCGCCACGGAACTAGCAAAAATTCTGGAAGATTACGCCTTTAATATAAAAAAATGCAATGGCGAAGACTATAAAGAGTCGTCTGTAAATTCTATGTGGAATTCAACTGCAAAAATGGTACCTACAAGAAAAATATTTTACGGAATACGGCATAAAAATCGATCCTTTCACGGATATATCTTTCAAATGTTCAAGATTGGCCAGAGATACCAAGCGGAGGCAGCTTCAAAGTTGTCCAGAAAAAAGAAAACTTAGTTCAAAAGCATTATCCACCGAAGAGCTTTTAAAAATGATCCAAAGCTACGACGAAGAAACCCCCGATGGAGCACAAAAAAAGTTTTTTCACCTCTGCTCATATGAACTTGCTTGGAGAGGCAATGAGGCCGTAAACTGCAAGATTCACTTTTTCCAGAAGGAATTTAATAATAATATGGGAGAATTTACGGGCCGAATTGAATACAACAGCATTTTTTCGAAAACAACTCAAGGCGGGTCGAAAAGTTTGGCAGGCAGCAAATGGTTGGTAAGAAATTTATCAAACGAAGATTTATGCCCAGTTAGATTATTCTTGAAATTAATGGAAAAAGAGGACCAAATATTTTATCAGACAGACTTTTTCTTACCGTTCACCCCAACTGGAAGAATGGATCTTGGTTCAAAAACTGTCCACTTGGAATCAACAAGTGGACAAAGATCTCAGCTGAAAGAATTGGAATAGACACAAAAAAACATAAAATAACAAACCATTCGCATCGCATCTTCAGCTGTGTTAGCCTTGTTTAAGCAAGGTGTTGCTGAACAGGAGTTAATTAAATTAACGGGTCACTCAAATGCAAGCTTCCTAAAACCATACCTGCAGCTGGATTTTAGCCACCACCAGAAGTTGATCGAAAATCTCCGAACAACAAATGAAGATGGACCTTCGAGTTCCCACATGCTACAGGTCAATAATACACAAAATCGTGCTTTGGTAGAAAAGAATGGGCAAACTACCATAACATATAATAATTGTACATTTAATATTAACAAATAAATTAAGATTACATGTTTCGTTAATATGGTGCATTAATTGTCTTGTTTTTTCTCGTGAAATAGTCTTGTCGAATATCACTCGAGAGAAAATTTTTACCGGCAAAATTTTCTTCAGGTTTCATTCAAGTTTGTTGCTTTTTGGCAATTTTCGCTCATGAAATTTTGACAAAATCCCTCGACTGACGTCTCGGGATTTTGTCAAAATTTCATTCTCGAAAATTGCCAAGCAACAAACTTTCATACCAGTCGAAAATTTTGCCGGCAAAATTTGTTCTTTTGTGATATACGATAATAAATTATAAATAATTCAAAAATCTAGAATGGTTTCCATGGAAATGGCAAACAATAATTTAATAATTTAATTATTAAATGAGATATAATTTTTGACAGTAATAGTTGTGTCAATGAAAAGTAACAATGTTTAATTCTCAAAGTGATAGTGATATAGGTACTTCGATAATATATATACTTCGATAACCGGAACTAAAAATTGCTGCGAATTCTGCAGTGTCGCAGTTAGTACCTGAAAAATCAAAGAAGCAGTATGAATAAAGTGACCAGATTCTGTAAAAAAATAGAGGGACATTTTGTATGAATTTACCTTAATTACAAAATTGGCACAATGATACAATGCAAATTGTAAATTTGACGTTACTTAATTATTGTTGATTGTGTAGTTTTTGTAGAGAAGCTTGTCAAGCTAACCTCATAACGCATTCGGCTGTCAGCCGCTCTTATAAAAATCAATTTTATTAGTCAACAAATATTCTTCATAATATTTTAAAGTTTAATATATTATTTGTGTTGCTGTTTTGAGCTAAACTTTTTGCATCTTTATTTGTTTTATGGGTCATTTAACCATGGAGAGGTATATGCATTTAATTCAAATAATACTTTGTTGTTGGCCGTAAACGATTAAAGAAATTAGTTACTTTTAACTGTCAGAAATAGTCAAATATGGTGACTAATCTTAAATTAGTCAAACTTTAACCATTTACATAGTAAAAAATAACTATTTAAAAGTGAAAACGACTATTTTATTAGTAAAAAATGCTGGTACTAATTCAAATAGTAGAATTTTGACTATTTCATTTTTAGAGAGTATACTAAATTCCGTTTTATCTAGTACAATTTGCAATGTGGATTGGACGTCTCAATAAAACTTCGTCATCATCGTCATAAATATTAAAATCTCAATTCAATAAATCCATATTTAAAATTAGCACAATATTAACTGTATTTTTAGGTTAACCACCACTTTACTAATACAAGAAGTGGTAGTTACGAAAACTCAAACATAATCTGTACTTGGATAAATAACTACCAATTGTAAAACACAAAAACAAAATTATCTAGTAATTAAGTAATAATTTAATTTTAACTAGTGATGATAAAACCGGGCCTAAGTTTGGAGAGTACGGATTTTCAAAGGTGTTTCCAATTTATCTTGAAAATGGTTTAAAGATTGAATTGGGTTCGTCAGTAAAATTTTTGGGTGTAATCTTAGACAACAAATTTAGGAGAAAACAAACAGAATATGTCTTAACCAAAATTTTATTATTTGCTACTAAATTTAAAATTTGTTGTACCAAAAAATGTCTTGTTAAGTGTCTACTTTGGATATGTATATTCGAATCTAAGGTATGGCATTATTTTTTGGGGAATTCAGCTCATATATCGGATCTTTTTATTTTTCAAAAAAATGTATTTGAAGTATATTTAATCTTAAACCTACAGAATCGTGTAAACCTATTTTTGTTCAAAATAAATTACTTACTTTGCCAGATATTTATATTTTTGAAATTTGTGTATTTTATAAATATATGTTATTTGATCAAACTACTCGTAATCACACTTACTTAACAAGAAATAAAGAATTATTACTAATAAAACAAACGAAAATTAACACTGTCTATAGTGGTATTTCTAACCACGCCTTACTTTTATATAATATGCTTCCCAATAGCCTTAAAAATCTTAATATTAAAAAATTTAAACCAGCATTAAAAGAATATCTAGTAACTAAGTGTGATTATAGCGTAAATGAATTTTTAATGTAAATCTTAAATAAAATGTATACTTTTTATACTCTGTATTTGTTAATAATATTTAAGCAAGTGTTAATTTAATATTATATCTACATATAGGTTTATGTTTTTTATATTTTGTTTTTAAAGTTTTTTGTTCTGACTTGTTCTCTGTTGTTGTTATACAATCTTTTTTGAACTAATAAATATATTTCTATTTATATTTATAAAGAACACTTCTGACATTATAGAACACTTCTGACACTATAGAACACTGCGTTCGAAAATATTATAGAACAATATTGAGTAGTGTTTTTCAATAGTGTTCTATAGTGTTTTTTGACGAGGGAACTTGGGAAGCGATTACATGAGTGCTTATCGTTGGATCCTCATGCACTAAATTTAAAATTGGTTCCTCCCGCTGAACATTTCCAGGGTGCCTCGGTCATCATACGTGTCTCCCACGATGACCTTGTAAACTGCCCTTTTCCCTAGCCCTTTGAACAGCATTAAAAAATACCTGAGGGAGCGGATAAATCAGGTCAGGTAAACGATTGGCGTACAATCGCAATGCAGCATTTGCATTTTGGCGACACTCTCCACAAATTAGTAACATTTCCACTAATTCATTATTACTATAATTATAAACCATTTTTAACAATAATTGAGGCACAAAAAACTTAAGTAAATAATGACATTTTTCATTCCTAAATGTCATTTTAATTTAAATGGTTATGTTTCTTGTCATAGATGACATTTTGCATTGTTTATTTTGTTATTTTTATTTTTATGGTTATGTTTTTTGTTAACAATAGCCAGGACCGGCTCAAAATTTAATTAATCTTTGAAGGGCTACAACTCTCTTATTTTTGAGTTTTGATAAAAAGTTACTTAAAATATTTATTTGTCCTTCTGATTTCTACAAGCTGTTAAAAGAAACGCTTCAACTTAAAACTCACCCTGTATATATATTTTTAAATATTTACATAATAACATGGTTATATAATATTAATCATATTCCATTGGTAATTGGTAATTATTGTTTTTTTTACATATATGTCTTTGAAATAGTAGATTATGTTATAAGGAGTAGAAGTGACTCTTTTTGTGGTGAGTACATAGATTGACGGCCGAAGCGTAGCTGAGGCAGGCAACTGTACGAAGCACAAAAAGAGCTTCTACTCCAAATAACATATACAATTTTTTTTTCAAGGGCATAATATAAATAGGATAAGCAATAGAATTATTTTATTTACTCATAACTCGTGTGGGATAAAATTTTGGCTAAAAGCATTAGAAATTATTGATAAAAACTAAAAAAACTAATAAACCTTACTTACAATGCCTATAAATATCCGAAACTAAAACTAAACACTGCTCTGTCAAAATGCTGCGCTTGAATTAATTTTGACGTACTGACATTTGTTTGAAGTTTCGACATTGGCGACTCGTCTATCATCATAATATTATACTAATAAACTAGTTTTTCTTTATTTCGTTCAATTAAAATTTAATAAATAATCACTAAATATTCCGTGCGATTATAATTAATATAATTAATACATCGTGATTGCTTTGTATGAAATGCTAAATTAATTTTATTATTTTACGTTTATTGAGTCACCTATGGATTTACTTCTATCCCTAGGCTTTTTTGAGTTTTTTGTCTGCCGCTAATGAAAAAGACGCACTTCAACTATCTCTATACATGCATATAACGTTGTATATCATGGCCGCTTGAAAAAAAATTATCTTTTTATCTATAATATATTTTAATATTAAAATAAATATTACATTGAATTTTAAAAAGTCTTGGAAAAGTAAGTTTTTGCCATAAATATCTGAAATTTCCTTTATTTCCCATTTAAATAAGGGCGATAAATAAATATCGCATCCTATAGGATACGGTCATGCGCTGCCGGTAAAGTATACTTTACCGGCAGCGCATGACCGTAAAATATTAGTTACAATGGCTGAGGGCGCAAAAGTAGTTTTCAAATTCATAGCGTTGACTTGCGCTTATAGTATATTTGTTATATGCAATGCATATTATGCATTCTTAATCGGGCTTTAAGACGGTAAAGACGCGTGTAAACCCGGAGACCGCGGATTCGTTATAATCGTTAGCTTTATACTTTAATTTACTTTATGCGTATAATCTTTAGCGTCTATCGTTTTGTCTAGTCAGATAATCGTAATAAAAAGTACTATTGTCAAGAATCAGTGTTTGATTGATGTGAATGATGTCTAAGTCCAAGCAACGCGGCCCCAAAAACACCGATTCTACTTACCTATATATAATTATCAATATTAAACTATAATTTAACTTTGTAAATCATTTGTAGAGCACAACCTTTTGCATTTAATAAATAAATTTGTATACTATACAAAATGAATTTTAAAACTTTAGAGTGAACAAAATTTTATTTTTGCTTATATTTTTTGTACCTTTATTGCTTGTGTTATAAATTTTTATTCATTTTGTCTTATAATTGAAATTGCTAAAATTTATTTTGTTGAGCATCAAAACCTTCAATGAAAATTAAAAATTGGTGACCTAAAACTCACCTTCATTGTTGATTTTTTTATTTAGACTTGTTATATTTTAACTAACTACTTAAATATCTTTTAGACTTTTTTTTGGTAATTTATAATTTGTATAATCCTTTATTTAGAAAATTTGTAATAATTGTTTTTAGGCGATATTTTTTTTTAAATACCTTAAACTTCTCTTCATTGTTAGTTTTTTTATTTAGGCTGTTATATGTTATACTTGAATTTGTTTAGTTAATATATAAATTTATTAAGGTAGTTGTCGTGGTACAATATTGTCAAAAATTTTTAGATTATACGCACCGTAAAAGTATACGAGCTTGTAGCTAAGTGATTCATAATTTTTTCGCAAGAGTGTACCCTGGAGACGTTACCTTTACGTAATACTTTCAAATATTTTCATAAGTTTTAATCCGGCAACGTCGCTTATGCTCAACCAATAGATATATTGGAGACTGAATCAGTCGGTTTAAATTTACTGCGGAAATAATATCTATACTCGCGTACAGCGTTGCCAAGTTGTTTTTATCTGACACTAGTGATGTATACTTTTTACAAATTGTTGAACTTTAAACGATTATTTATAAACAATTGGACGGTCAAAAAATTTTAATTATATTTTTTTAAACTCAGCAAAAATACATTAAAAGACTGTTAGTTTTTTAAAAACTTCTGACAGTTAGTTTTTTTTATAACTAAGAAATTGGTACAGAACTACAGAAAGCGTATACAATCCATATTAATTATCCAATTTTTAATTGAATTTATCTCGGGTTATAGACGGTCAATCGTCTTCAAATTTTTAGGATAATTGTATTGTCATGTCCTTAATACGTATACAAAAATTTAAAATTTTCTGATGGTATGCTTACAGCACGACAACTACCTTAATATTGATTTAAAAGTTGTAGTATCTTGAATTAGGAAAATTGTTAATATATTGAATATAGGCAATATTGTTATATTTTAATTTGTTTACCTTAAATATAATAAAATATTATTTAAAACACTTTTCAAAAGTGTAGGTACCTAATTGTTTTTTGTGCAATACAATTTTGTAATGTTCTTAATTATTTTTTCTTTTTTCCATTAATTTTGTCAGTGTAAAATCCTACCCAAAATTATTTAAAAATCCAACGTTTTATAATACAATCAGTGGAGGCTGGTGGATTTTATGTATACCAATATCTCAGTTATTAGACATGGGACCCACACCAAATTTATAATAGTTTATAATTACATTAAATAAACAAGTTCGGCGAAAACAGAATTTAAATTGAAGTTTGCGAAAAAAAGTTAGTTGTTGCCTCACCCGCCTCCAGGCCCCCCTATTTGAGATAATTCAAATTAAAGTGGTGCAATTTATTATCTACTGTAATTTATCGAAAAATTTAAAATTTTATTTAAAAAATCCAAATATTACAGATTTTATTCGATTTTAAATTTTTATTATTTATTTTATTGTATTATACAATAATCACAGGTGTTTCCAACGTTGTATAATACACAAATCCCACGTATTTTCAACGTTTTATAATACATAAATCCCACGTATTTCCAGTTTTATAATACGTAAATCCCACGTTTAACATTAGAAACTAACGTTGTCATATAACGTTAAACCGGGACATTTCAATATAAAATTATACATAAAAGTTAGGTTTTTCCAACGTGGGTAAAATTTCTACTAGGGAAGGTAAATCGAATTAATTAATTAAATTTTTTGTTTGTTTTTTTCCCGATTTTTTTTCATGGGTAAATAAATAAAAACATTATTTTTATATTATATAAAATGTGTACAAATTTAAAAAAAATATTTTTTTTTCAATTCCAAAATTAAAAAACGCAATTAATTGATAAAAATCAATTACAGTCGTTTCTTCCACATTAAATTTAGTTTACATTAATTTTCATATATAAATTTGTACGTGTTTGTCATCAATAACACAAAAGAACAGCGAAAAACAAATTTTACTGTATAGATTCTATACAGTAAAGTTTGTTTTTCGCAGTTCTTTTGTGTTATTAATGATCAGCAACAGCAGCGGAGAATGTTTACTTTTAAGGAATAAAATGTCACAAAAACGTATAAATTTGCCCACATTAATTCAAAAAGTTTTGTTTATTTAAAATATAAGTGGCAATTTTGTAAACTGTACCCCATGTATCATTAATATACAGGGTGTCCCAGAACTCGCGCCACAGAGAAAAAGGTTGCGTGCCGATAGCAATGGAGATGCCAAATTTAAAAATAAAAAATTTCTAGGTAATAGTGTAATCGAATGAGAGCAAAAAAGCGGCAGCCAATACCGAGAGCTCTCGCCTAGGTTAAACGTAAGAGCTTTAAAAATTGCTAGGAGACGATAGAACATTGTTGTATTAAAAACATTTAAAAATCTTTTGGCCAACTGTATTTACTAAGTTGTCAAAAGCTTTCAAAAATGAGGTTATTAATCTATGACAGAACGCCAATGTTTTAAAATAACGATTAGGAAAGGGCTGGGAAAAAACTCGCGTTGTCTCCCTGGCGTTGCGCCCACACTAAATAAATAAATAATTATCATTTCAGTATAATCATCTAAGGAAAACATTTTTTATAATAACTTAATTTATAACCTAATATAATATTAATGACAGGAGTTTGACAGCAGTGTCACAATGAATTGGATTCCAGTGGACCAAATATTTTACATATTTTTTATTATCAACAATGCAACCTAAGTATCCTAGCAATTTAAAGAATTCCCTATGGCCATCTATTGGGATTGGCTATCGTTTTTTATTCTTATCTCGCTTATCCTTTGCGTTAGACAATTTTAATTTTCAAATATGTGTTTCACGTTACTTTCGGCACGTTCCGGTTTTCTATGTGGCGCGAGTTCTGGGACACCCTGTATAAGTATGGATTATATATTTTGTATACCTACCTACTTTTATGCCACTTTAACGCTTTTTTCTATTTAATTAGCTTGTAAAGTACTAAAGTAATATATAAGTATGGATGATATATTTAATTAGCTTGTAAAGTACACTGAGAAAAAAATATAGTAACCACTATCAAAAAAATATTAACGTACAATAAAAAAAATAATGAAATAGGGGACAAGAATAAAAAATATTCACCACCAATAAAATCATATAATGACTTTCTTTGCTGGTGGTTACTAAATAGTTAATAACCTTTAATATTTTTTATTTTGTAACTACAAATAAAAATTTTGCTTAACAATAATATTTATGATTATTAACGTTTATTATAATCATTTTTACCAGCCAATAACTTGCCTGTATGTATATATTTATGGCAATTAAAAAATGTAATAATGCTTACTACACTTATAATGGTGTATACTAAAAAGTGTAATAACGTTTGATAAAACGAGTATTAATGCTTAATAAATTATATAATAGTGCTTAATAAAACGTATATTAATGCTTAATAAACCCCATAATGGTGCTTAATAAAACATATAATACTGTTTAATAAAACTTTAATAATGCTTAATAAACCATATATGCATTATATGCATATAATGATATTTAATAAAACTTTTATAATGTTTAATAATCCCTATAATAATGTTTAATAAAATTTTAATAATGCTTAATAAACCCTATAGTACCGTTTAATAAAAGTTTTACTTACCTTTACTGTAATGTATATTATATTGTCTAAGGTCCAAATATACAGTATATCTAGACCTTAGACAAAGGGTATTAGTTTCACTTGTATTTAAATTTTAGTAGTGTGTATATATACTCTCTAAAAAATTTAAAAAGCGGACTTAATACCCTTGAAATTACTTACTTTTTAATATTCTTTTTAGAAGGTATTTAAAAAAAAATACATATTTATGGATAATTTTTATTAAATAATAATAAAAAAATAATAAATACATTTTAAACATAAATTATAGCATTAGAAACTAAACTAGGTAAATATTTTTACTGGGTAAAATAGTGTTTTATAATATAGGTAGGTATACCTACTCGTTGATATACATAATCTATAAAAATAACGTTATTTTATATTCTTAATGTTTTAAAAGGTGTAAAAAATATTTAATTTATGTTAAAAACTTAAGATGGATTTAATAAAAAAAACAAAACATACCATGTTACACATAGATAATAAACATAAATTTAAACATAAATAAATAATTGTTTAAAACATAAAAGAGCACTTTTAAAAAAACATAATTATAATATTTGTGATAACAAAATATAATAAATCAAATAAAATAACCTTTGTTTTTAAAGTGACTAGAAGTACACCGGGAGTACCGCCATTAAACGTACACCGGGTGGAAAAAAATCCTTATTTAGCATATTTGTCAATTGTATAATATTAAATGGTCGCTCAATTTCGCGCTCAATGGGGAGGGGCCCAATGGGGCGGGGTCGGTTGGGTTGTTGAGTTTGGGTTGGTTTGGGTAATTCATACTGACATCTAATTAATGTTGTTGTTAATTGTATTTCAATCACTTAATTAAATTTTAATCAATATTTATACAACTTGAAAGTTAGCTTAATAATTACATAATTAATATCAAGAGTTAACCAGCTGTTTACCAACTGTTATACAACTGGGCCTTATTGTACCAATTTAATCTCAACTAATAAATCCGAAATTTTACCATCAGCTGGTATGGAAACACGCATGCACACAAACCTGATGTACGTTTAATGCCCGTACTCCCGGTGTACTTCTAGTCACGGCGTAATATTAAACTTTAACCTAAGGCAAATTATTTTGATGCTTACCTTGAAATATTTCAATATATGAAGACAATCCTCATTCACTTAAATGCTTTTCAAAATTCATAATTATTATTATAAACAATACCTAATTCATTAATTAACCACGACACAAGCACGACACACCCGACCGCTATTAAGATGATAAATGACCATTTTCTTCTGTTTCCGATGCCTCATCCCTTGGTTAAGCCAATCAAAACGCATATAGCCACCTGCAGTGCGATCATAAAAAACTCTTTAATATTCCGCTATTGAGGGTTAATATGCGTTTGTGATGTTTAATAAAAACTTTTATTTTAATAATTATGTTTATTTATCAACAATAAACTGTTTATTGTTGAATAATATTTATTATATTAAAACTTATACAGTATAGAGTTTATTAAAGACAAATAGGTTTATTATTTACGATAAATAAAGATATTTCAAGTATATTTTTTTATTAATAAGCATTAAAAAAGGATATTTATGATAAATAGACTTTTAATAACCACTAATATATTTTTGCTTAGTAAACTGTTTATTAAGAACTGTTTTCTCAGTGTAGGTAACCTATACTATTTTTTTGTAAATACCCAATATTAAAAGCAGCAAATTGGTATTGGTATCAAAATTAATATCTATAGATTTCTTTACATTGTGTACTTACATTATAATGTAAGTTAACAAGGTAAAGAAATATATAGATTTTAATTTTAATAAAACTATATTTACCTATAACTATACAAATGTACCTATAAAAATAATAATAATAATAATTGTATTATTATAAATCACCGATTAAAATGAAAACTGAAACAAAATTAACTAAATGTTTAATTTAAAATTAATGCAACGACATTTTTCTGGTTTAATGCCTTCGTGGGATCAGTTGGCAGCACTGCCACTTGCAAAAACTAGTCAGCATAAACACAAGGTGAATAATTCCATTAATTGAAATAAATCAAGTACTTGTCAGCAGAGTCCACGTTTGTTTCTGATGTTTCTTTTTTCAATCCCTGCGTAGCCTTTTTAGACGGACTCATTTTACATTATTTTAAAATTCTATATATTTTGGTATGTTTTAACAATACGTATTTGCAAATAAAAAATAATTTTTGTTTTTGAAAACGATTAAATATTCCTAATTAAATATTAGTAATATTTTAATGTATACTATTTTAGTGTATATCGGAAATTAAAATGAGTACAAATGATTACAATTTACTTATTTTATCCTTTAAAAATAAAACCATGATGCCGAATTTGGTACGGGTTGAATTATCCTAGACTAATCAAATAATAGTTATTCATGGTACTTGTGTGTTATGTTGAAAATAAGTCAGTCGAGAAAGTGACTTAGGAAACATAACACACGAGTGGCATACAATGTTTTATACAACAAGTGAAAGAAATCGTTTTTTATGAGATAATAATTAATAAGCTTTGTGACCAAATCAAAGCTACTTCCGTCAGTACCCTATAAATGTCAGAATGACTTGACAGTGACTTTTTTACATTTTGGTCAAAGTAGGTTGGTTGTTTGTTTGGTTGCCACGGGCATGATACATTGTTAGCAAATCTTTAAATAAATTTTGACACTTGTCAGTTTTCCCTGCAGAAAAGGGAGGCTTTTTTTTAAGAAAAGCTATCCCTACGTAAGCGGAAGAAGCAGCGATGCAGATTTTGCCAGAAAAGTCCCGAGATGCTTACGGCAAGGAGTTCAAAATGTTTGAGTCTTGGATAAATTCACGAAAGATAAAAGGTATCGATAAAAATGTTCTATTGGCTTATTTTTTACATTTGCAAAAAAGTTAGCCCCATCGTCGCTATGGACCAAATCAGAGCCGGCTTAAGGCAATTGAGCGCCTTAGGCACTTAAAAATTTGGCTCCTCTAACTAGATACTATATTTACGGGGCCCGGGGCAAATTTTAAAAAAGCTTATTAGAGCCACCCCAAACTGTTAGCTTAAGGGCGCCCGAGCATTATAACCTAATTAATCCCTATGAATTAGAATACTTTTTATCATTAAAAAATACATACAAACATAACAAATATAATGTAAATAAAAAGTGTTAGGACTTATAAGTAGGTTTTTCTGCAAGATGTCATTAGTAAGTATTTAAAAAAAAAATCAACTTAAATTTTCTGTATTTGTATGTTAGATGTACTGCTGGTTTATTGTAATTAGTTTAATATTAAAATTTCAGAAATAACTTAAAACAAACAGAAAAATTAACACTATCTAAATGTGGATTTAGCCAGCATTTTGTGTAACGTAATCTAACGTAACGTAATTTAATTTAAAAGCCAGGCTAAATCAACCTTAACTATCGAACACAGACTGCTATCACCAAACACACAACACATAGAAGTGCCACTCTTGAATAAACGCGAAAATACCAAGTCCTTCCGGCAGCAGTTTCCTCTAGTATCGCGTACCCGCTGGGGTGAGCAGCACATCACAGCAGGTACCCGATGCAAGAGGAATCCGTGTGCTTGGAGCATACGGGGGTTTTGAAATAGTTTAAAGAGTGCTAAAGATATGTTTATACAGGGTAAAGTTTACAAATTAAATTATCTTTTAAGTTTTTGTTTGCAGTTTAACGTTAAGATTTATTATTATTTGTTAATTATACAGTTAATAATAAAATATCTTATTATACTTCAAAACGTAGTGCCCTAGTAATCAAGCATGGTCATATAACACCTGATTAATTTTATCTGAAATACATTTATGTATTTGGCATAAAAACAGAAGTGAATTTGCAGCACGCTTTTTTTGTCGGCTTTACACCTCGTTATTACAAAAATTTGTATAAAATAATAAAAACAGTAAATAATATTCTGTTATTACAATAATTGTATATTGTTTAATAAACATTTTTTTTTAAGTTGTTTGGGGACAAGGCGCCTATTTCTACGTGGCGCCTAAGGCAATTGCCTTGCCTGCCTAATGGGTAATATGGCCCTGGACCAAATACTCTACACGCAAAGAAATTTGTTGTCAAAATCAATATAATTGTATTAGCCTTCTTTACAAATTGTGTTAAAAATACGGATAATGACAAATTGTAATACACATTCAAACAAAATTGATACAAATGTATAACTAGAACTTACAATATCTAGAACAGCAATTTGTAGTTGCTACAGATATTTTTATATGTGCATTTTAGTCATGTACTTGTTGCGTTTGTCACTATAATCTGGGTCCAGAAAATGTTATAATTGTGTATACATAAATATTACAATTTATAGTACAAGATGACAAAACTTTGTAAAGTTTTTTACAACAATTACTTCAAATTGTCGTAAAACGGTATACATATAAGTGTTAAACACTGCCGTCAAAAATTACACAATATTGTAGTAATTTTTTAAGCAGCGACCAAAATTCACTTCTGCAAATTGTAGCATATTATAAGGCTATATTTGTATATTACTTATAAAATGTTTTTGCGTTTTTTAATGCAACCAAATAAATTTGTTCACACAAATTGTAGCAAATCGTCGATATATTTTGGAGGGTTGGATGAGGGGATAAAAAATCACTTTAAAATAAAACTAGTTTTATTACAAACTGGTATAACAAATCTTAAAAATAAACATACTCCTAAAAATGCAGTATGCAGGCCTTGGAGCTTAAAAATAAATACCTATTTTAATGAATAAAAAAAATAAATGTTACACATATGGGTAAATTGTACAATATCTCATTAAAAAAAATGTCAATCTCTCTTGGGGTGATGGTTGCCATAAATAAATAAAAAAAAATTAATTTCTTGTTAATATCTCAAGAACGCTTTGAGCTACAGGAACCAGTTTTGGCAAAAAAAATTTTGACACCCTGTATTTCCGAAACGGTACGTGAGCAAAACTTCTTGCATTTGAAAAAATTCTTGTTTCTGCCAGCTATCCCACGAGAGATTGACAGTTAGCGTTCATGAATTTAGAATATTGTCCGCGGCAACACTGCCTAATAAGTCTGTGACAAACTGATCCATTGCTTCACTGCACAACAAAAGATATTTTTCCGTCAACTAGGGTAAATACTTCTAACCGCTACACTCAACACTAAACCCTAGATAAATACTAAGACAAAACTGCAATTATATTTTTAAACAGTACACCGGCCAAAGGGACGTTGTTTTGGTATGCCAAGACAAAACAAACTAATAACCTTGGTATCAACCAATCAGAGAAGGATTTTTAGTATATAAAACTTGATTTAAAACTATCACACGTGCATACATTTTTCACACAACTTGCGAATAAGTTTACCACAACGACGTACCAAAAATATATAAAGTTAAGTTGTAGTATTACACGTTAACACAAACAATGCAAATCTTTACAATGGGGTTAGTTGCTTGTTTTACACATTACCAGTACATTTTGTTACATTTTGCGACAACTCTCTTACAGCAAAATTATGTACTCTATTTAATTTAGATCATAGCAAGTAAAGCGACAGTAACATAAATTCTTTTCATAATTGGGTGCAATATTACCACAAATTTTTCACAACAATATTGTAGGACTTAATTCAAAACTATTTCTTTCCGTGTATGCTTCGCTGGACTATTCACCTTTATAAAAAAATCGACATTTCAAAATATGGCAAACTAACAAGCTTTTTGAAAAGCAAATCACGGGAAAACAAACCAAAGAAGTCAAAAACATTAAAACGACCTGAAATAGAGATGTTTTTGAACGAAGCTCCCGACGACGAGTACCTGTTGATGAAAGTGGCTTTGATAATGAAGATTAGCGGTGCTTGTAGATGTGATGAATTTGAAAGTAGAAAATATTAAAGACAAAGGGAAATGTTTTCACGTAGTTTTGCAAGACACTAAAACTAAGAAATTGAGAAGTTTCACCATACTTGAAGAAGGATTTCCAGTCCAGTGAGACCAAAGAATACTAGTTCTAGCCGCTTTTTTGTCTTTTACAAAAATCGGAGGTGTAACAGCGAGTTTGTGGGAATAAATACGTTGTCGAAGATACCTTCAACAATTGCAATGTTTTTGAAATTGAAGGAACCAGCGCTCTAAACCGGTCACTGCCTGAGAAGTTCTTCGGCGACTCTTTTGGCTAATGGAAGTCCTCGACGGTAGCAGAAGGATACCTAGAAGAATCGAAGCATAACAAAATACAAGTTGCAGAAAAAATACAAGGTTCTAATGCGTCGGCGTCTTCCAGCACTATCAGCAGCTGTACCGATATGGGAGCGTATGGTTCCAATGAACCAACGAATTTTACAATGATTTCAAATTCGAATAAACCGTTAGCGTTTTCCCTTAATTTCAATATCAATGTGAATTCTGATTGTAATAGTATTAAATAAATAGAATACTACTTTAAATATGAACGTGAGTTATAATCTATAACTCACTAGTGAGTTATGGATTATAACACACTAGTGTGTTATTTGATAGTTTACTTGTCTAAAATGTCATTAATAATGACAGTCATAACTGTCATGTGTTAGATAAAATAAATTTATTTAAAAATATTTGTATAATATTTTCAAATACAATTTATTTTATTTGAATTAATTATTATTTATTAAAATAACAAACATAATTTCACATGTTTCTGACATTTGGACTTCTGACTAGGTTTATGTTGCCAACATAATGTAGGACATGCATGGTAAAAATTTTAACATTTTTATAGTAGTCATGAACCAAAAATATTTTTTAATTATAATAATAATAATTTTTTCTACTCTTATTTCATTATTTGGTTTTTTTTTCGTAAATAATGGTACGATGTGGCTCCCGTCCCGAGGCGGGACTTAACTTCGGGCCCGACAGACGTCACACTGTAAATCCGTTTTTATTCCCCGAGCTTTTATAATTGGTGTCAAGTTGGATGGCTTAGATGGTAGGGCGGTCGCTTGGCATGCGAGAGGTACCTGGTTCGATTCTACTAGAAGTTGTCAAACTTTTTTTATTTTATAAATTTGTTGTTTCTTTGTTAAAAAGTGTTTTATTTTTATTGTAACATAAATTTGCCCATTTTAGTTAGGTTTTTTGCTCAATGGGGCGGGGGGGGGCCCAATGGGGCGGGGTCGGTTGGGTTGTGTTGTTGAGTTTGGGTTGGTTTGGTTTTATGACGTAACTAACGTGCCCTTAACATGTATACAGGTACAATTTATTATTATTAATATTTTATTATAACATAACAAATCTTAAAATTATGACGTCAATCGGGACTGAACTTAAGTCCCGCCTCGGGACGGGAGCCACAGCGATAATGGTAACCAATATAACCGCCCGGCCTAACAACGTGAATAATGAGTTCAATATTCACGTTGTTAGGCATCAGTGACTGGCTGATTTCAATATTCACTGTTATTTGAACCAATCGGGTTTTAAACTGGGAAAAAGTAAGGTTAACAGATGTCAGATTTGTTTATATATGATCTTTAAAATTGGGAAAAAGTCAGGTTATAATAAATTTTGTTATTAATAAAAATTACTTAATTGGAGTAAAAAAGCATAGTATTACACTTTAAATTATGCGCATTCTTTAATCTGATGATTTACGTCTCTCGCCTGACGGCTCGAGATGCAAACTTCATCCTTGTGAATAATAGCCTGCATTATCTCTCGTATAATAATACCCTACTTAAAGCTTAAATAAAAGAGAATAGGAAGATGCAGAAAAAAGAACAAAGAATTTATGTTGTATGCAATAATACCACAGAACACCAAAACAAATGGACGGCGCATTGCCATTCAATAACAATGCTTTGTTTGCGGTCAACAAACGGTCACAGTCTAAGCGTTAAATTGACGGTAGAATTTTATGTTTTCTTCCAGTGACGTATTGGGATTAAAAAAATAATAAGTAGGTAGGTACTTACAAACGATATTTCCATGTATTTTTATTTTTAGTAAAAAATAATGCATTTAAACTCCATAATTAACTTAAACACGATAGAAATACAAAAACGAAAACACAAAACAACAAGCTGTCAACCCACAGAACATAACCTTTCTATGCTGTCAAATATGACGAATTTACCAACGTTGTTAATATTTAATTTTAATAATTATTAATTGATTTACTTTCTTTAAATAGAGAAAAATATCTAAAAAAAATGATGAACAAATCCTTTTTACAATTTTTTTATTATTCAAACGAATTACTGGTAATTATTAATGTTCATTATGTAATGATGAACGTCCAAAAAGGCGTGTAATCTATACTTCTGACAACGTTGGAAGCCGTGTTTCTTTCGACGGTGTTTAGAATGTGAAACTATCCTTTACTCGCTTTTTAAACGTAAACAAATCCGTCCATTTGTTTTGGTGGTCTGTGAATAATACACATAATATTTTAATTTTTATTATATATTACCTATTAAGCAGTAGTTTGTTTGTACCCGTTTTTTTAATATTGCCTTTTTTAAGTAAGGTCATTTTTTATTTGGATGGAAAATTGTTGAATTGGAAGAGAAACCTCTTAAAATTAACAGCTTGGATTTTAACTGAAATTTAAGTTTCGCATATTCTAAGGAACTTTTATGTTAGAGAATAAATATACCTATAAATTCATAAATACCATGTATATTTAATACTTAACCCGTAACTACTATCGTGGGGTCCGACGCAACAGTGGCGTAGCTATAGTCGGTCCTCCAATGGCCCCGTCCTGATGTCAAATACTATAGGTATTAAAAATCTATTATACTAAAATAATTTTAATTATTAGGCTATTACTTTATATTTTGATTCCTTTAGTATACTAGTTTAGGTATACCTACTTAGACAGTCTAAGAAAGACTTGCATTGAATTAAAATAAAATACAAATTATAAACAAAAATTACACCAGAACGTCTGGTCACTCTGGTGGTCACTGACCACTGGTCAGTATGCAAACCCAGATTTAAAGGTTAAAACGCATTTTTATGTACTTTCGAGTGATTATTGGTTTAGTAATACCGAAAATGTACTTAAAGTTAACTAACTGGTTTAAAATTATGAAAAAAGTTCAAATGTTGTGACGAAACAAAAATAATAAATAAATGTAGATTAGGGTGCTTCAAAAAATAAAAAAAATTTTTTTCGCTCTTACCTTAATCTTAAATGTTTTTATTTAATATAAAAAAATCCTCACCTAATATGGGCGTTCCAGCTCAACTCTAAGAGATCGCTGTGTTTATTTTAGTTTCTCATTTAATTAACATGGGAAAAAATAATTTTATATTTGGAATTTTATACCTCTGTATCAAAGTAACTTATCGCAATGATCATTGCAGTTTCTTATATAAAATGTAACGCTCTACAAAAAAGGTCTCTTATTATTTTTCACGCTTTTAATCGAAAATAATTATTCTGAGCCTGTAGAGCGAGAAAAAGGATGGTACAATTTTAGAAAACTTTTCATATGCTCATAGGATACTAAAGATGTTCTGGTTCTTAGCAATTGCCATACGAATAAAATTGTATCGCTAAATAAGAAAAACAAAGATGGTACATGATCCCCTATAGAATGTCCAGAAATGATTGCCTTTTATCGGGATCACATGGGAGGAGTCGACCGGGCAGACCAAATGGAGGAATTGGAGTTTGATAGAAAATCAAGAAAATGGTGGATCAAAGTGTTCTTCAGGTTTTTGATGATGTTAGCTGAAAATGCCTGGATAATTTGCCAGAACAAATGGCGTGAAAAACAAGGCCTCAGGCAGTCAAGGGTCTTTATAAAAGGTCCTACTACCTGCAAAGAGGCACAAAGATTCCTGAATCTTAACAAGAACCAGTTAAGAGCCATCACAGGAGTTCCAACAGGACACTGGGTAGTCAAATACCACCTACGCGAAACCGGACTCAGCAACGAGGCGGATTGTAGGTACTGCAGCGAACAAGACGAATCTACCGAGCATATAGTCTACGAATTCGACGCTCTAGTGAATAGTAGACTAAGATACCCAGGGGACAGATATTTGGAACCAGAGGAAATAATGCATGTCCGACCATAGCGGGTCTGCGCTTTTCTTAAGAGCTGCGGGCTCGTAAGGTAAGGCAGGGCTTCACCAAAAGGAGGTTTGTACAATGGGCCGTATTTGTGAATACGTGCTGCCTACAAATCAAATCAAATCAATAGAAAAGCATGAATAATATTTTTTTAACCTGCTAGTCGTACCCTGTGTTAAATAATATATTTTAAAGAATGTGATTATTTTTACTTTTCAATCCGCAATTGTTTTAGTTGGTTTTAATGCTTTTTAGTATTAAGAACAAAATTTTAACTATTATCTGATTTTTAATTTTATAATTATGCATATTTGTTTGGCCTTGAACCAAAAAAATATTATTCGGGCCCTTTCTGGGAGAAAAATATATTTGGGGTGTGTCGTACCTAGGCTGGTAATGGCCTTAAATACGCACTATAGGGTCTCTCTAGTTCTTCGACAGAGAGAATACCTATCTCGAGTAACTTTACAGTGGAGAAATAGGGTTGAGAATCAGTTCAGGTTTTGTGGTTTAATTTAAATGCCAAAATAACTTAAACTTGTTTATTCTATCATATAAATATATACAATATATACAAAATCATAAGTAAAGGATATATACATAAAATAAAGGTCTATCGTAGACAAGTATTATACAAGGCTGTGTGCAAACAGGTCAATATTTCGTTCTTGATACCCCAAAAGGCAACAGGCAGGTACAGGCTCCGTTTTCCTCCACAGACAGGCAGGTTCACTTGCAACTGGGGCTATAAAGAAGAAATATTTAATGCACAATATATAAATGAGGTTATGTTCACTTGGATGTTAAATGTGGAGAAATTATTAATTACAGGACTGGTGGCAGGATAGCAAATAGGTTAAATACGGCATACAAGCTCAGCATAAAAGCCCAGCATACAAGCCCCAGGTTAACCTACTGTTTTATATCACTAGAAACTAGTCCTTGTGCATTCGAGTATCGGTATTGGTTCTTCCATCCAGTATTAGACCAGTCGGAATTTGAGCCACCAATAGACTGATTTTATTAATGTCCAAATCCGCCTTTTATAACTAAAACTTGCACAAAGAAATCATCTAAAAACAACATCACCGGCGTTCTGCTTCGGTAAATGTCAAAATTAGTTGTTTTAGTACATGGGACGGCATCTGTTGGCTGGTGGATGTACTACCTCTTGCAGGTAACAGAAAACTTCGGTGAATTACTAATGGTTCATCACATCTCCCTCTTACAAAATTATTGTTTTTAGATCACTAAAAACAACGGTCGTACACAGGATTTAAAAGAAATAACTGGAAAATAAAAATAAAATTATTAAAACCAAATAAATAAATAAATAAATAAATCAACAAATTTCTTCTAAAACATCTTCACGGCTCCGGGTTCCGGGTCCTCTTCCGTGAATAAGAAATGGCCGTTGGGAACTTTACCCAATCCCTTGGCGGTAAGCAATTCCACCGTCGCATTGTTGCAGGTGCGGAGTTGGTGCAAAGTTTGGCACAAATCGTCGGTATCCGGTTTTTAGGACTTCAGGATTACTTGTCCTCGTGGCACCGGGTATGCCTCCTTTATCGAGACGTCGTTGATTTTTCGAACATTTGTGCAGAATCGTGGCTCTCCATTAGCTTGCTTGACCATCACTGTTGGTGAGCTCCAAGGACTATGGGAGCGCTCGATCTTATCTGAGAACCTTTGATCAACTTCGTCGTAGATTTTCTTTATGGCGGGTTCTTTGATACGAATATTATGTTGTATTCTGCTGTTATTCGTATCACGGGACTTTAATTCGGTGGGCATAAAGTTGGCCACTTTCTGTTGTTCTTCGGGAATCAGGTTTTTCTGGATCAAGGACAATAGGGCCGGACTTTTTCCTGGTTCTTCTGGTTCAATTTCTGGTTTTTCTGGTTTTTTTCTGGATTTTCTGGTTTTACTGGACTTTCTGGTTTTTTTTCTGGATTTTCTGGTACATTTTTTGGTTTTACTGGACTTTCTGGTTTCTTTTCTGGATTTTCCGGTTTATTTTGGGTTAGGTTTTCAAATATCTTATGCTTGGATATAAAATCCATCCCCAAAATAATACTTTCCACCAAATTTGGTAGAGAATAAAACAGGTGCTGAGTATATTTGTTGTCAAATTGACAACCAAGGGTGTAGGCCCTAGTGACCAGTTGTAGGGACCCATCAGCCAATTGTACCTGGGTAGTACATTGTTGTCCTGGTTGATTTGATATATTTTATACCACGGATTTACCGATATATGAATATATAGCTCCGGCATCCAAAAGGGCATCCCATTCTATCCCTTTAATTTCCAATTTCAGGAACATTCTGGGGTCGTTAGCCACATTTTCGGGTTGATTGGCTAATTCATTGGGAATTATCTTTGGAATTTTGGCATCACACTGTATATTTTGTACTGAGTACGGTCCTGGTGAAGCCGGTAGGGACAGGAATTCAGACGGCTTCAGTTCTGGCTCCCTCCGGAGTTTTCCGGGCGTGGGCATGTGCAGTCTTTTGACCAGACATCCTGCTTGCCACACCTGGAACAAAATATTCGGCCCCTTTCGCGACATTCAGTGCGAAAATGCCTCTCTTTACCACAACGCCAGCACACACGTTTTCGGTATTTGGTGCCTTCACTGATGGATTTGTTGGCCGGTTATGGGTAGAATACTGATTTGCTGGTAATATTTGGGCTACATGGGGAATTTGAACCACCCTGGCAGGTTTTTGTGCCTCTATCTCTTTTTGCAGGCTTTCAAACTCCTCTGCTTGCCCCACCAAATCTTTTACCGACTTGGCATCAGTGCGTCGTATGTATTGTCGATATTCTGGGCGTAAATTTTTATACAGAGTGTATAATTCTTGCTCTGGAGTATATTTGCCATATCTTCGCATAAGTGACTGTATTTCAATCATATACTCCCTGAAACTTTCTTTGGGCCTCTGATTTCTTCGAGAAATTTCCTCCAGCAAGTCTTCGGTATACCTGCTGGGAAAGTAAGTTTGCTTGAAATCCTCGATGAAATCATCCCAGTCATTCCAGCCAGCCTTCCAGTTTCTGTACCACAATAGTGCACTTCCTCTTAGTAGCTCTGGTAATGCTTTGAGTAGATTTTCCTCATCAAAGTCATAGCATACTTTTAACTCTTGTATTCTTTCGAGGAATGATACTGCATTACTATTGCCATCAAAGTGTATATTCCACTTTCGAACCTGGTCACAGACCTTTCTATCATCAGCAGGTGGGCCTAAAAATGAGGTTTCCCACAAGGGTAGATTGGCTGGGGTTTCTTTGGTTTCGGTGACATGATTTCTTAGTCTTAAACGCAAATCGTTTACTGTACCGGTTGTTTCTAAGTCATAACCCGTACAAACGTCGATTAAACCTTCCTTACGAAGCGTGTAAATCCAACTTAACCCTGTTTTCTCCCGTTGCAGCTGAGCCGTCGGTTGAAGCATTTCCAGCCTCTGCCTGGGAAGGGCCTTGTGTTTTAACCTGGTCGTCGGGTTTTTTCGTCGGGGTTGCTTTTGTTTTTGACATTTTATTTGGTAAAAATTAAACCACCTTACTCTGATTCTCACGGGTTTTGTAGGTTAGGTTTTCAGGAAATTTTCAGGAAAAATCAGGTCCCTGCTCGGGCGCCAAATTTGTGTCGTACCTAGGCTGGTAATGGCCTTAAATACGCACTATAGGGTCTCTCTAGTTCTTCGACAGAGAAAATACCTACCTCGAGTAACTTTACAGTGGAGAAATAGGGTTTGAGAATCAGTTCAGGTTTCGTGGTTTAATTTAAATGCCAAAATAACTTAAACTGGTTTATTCTTTTATAGAAATATATACAATATATACAAAATCATAAGTAAAGGATATATACATAAAATAAAGGTCTATCGTAGACAGGTATTATACAATGTTATGTGTGCAAACAGGTCAATATTTCGTTCTTGATACCCCAAAAGGCAACAGGCAGGTACAGGCTCCGTTTTCCTCCACAGACAGGCAGGTTCACTTGCAACTGGGGCTATAAAGAAGAAATATTAAATGCAAAATATATAAGTGAGGTTATGTTCACTTGGATGTTAAAGGTAGATAAATTATTAATTACGGGACGGGTGGCAGGATAGCAAATAGGTTAAATACGGCATACAAGCTCAGCATAAAAGCCCAGCATACAAGCCCCAGGTTAACCTACTGTTTTATATCACTAGAAACTAGTCCTTGTGCATTCGAGTATCGGTATTGGTTCTTCCATCCAGTATTAGACCAGTCGGAATTTGAGCCACCAATAGACTGATTTTATTAATGTCCAAATCCGCCTTTTATAGCTAAAACTTGCACAAAGAAATAGTCTAAAAACAACATCACGTCGTTCTGCTCCATTGGGTTGTCAAAATTAGTTGTTTTAGTACATGGTACGGCATCTGTTGGCTGGTGGATGTACTACTTCTTGCAGGTAACAGAAAACTGTGGTGAATTACTAATGGTTTATTACATCCCCCTCTTACAAAATTATTGTTTTTAGATCACTAAAAACAACGGTCGTACACAGGATTTAAAAAAAATACCTGGAAAATAAAAATAAAATTATTAAAACCAAATTAAAAAAATTCTTCTAAAACATCTTCACGGCTCCGGGTTCCGGGTCCTCTTCTGTGAGTAAGAAATGGCCGTTGGGAACTTAATATAGGTGCGGAGTTGGTGCAAAGTTTGGCACAAATCGTCGGTATCTGGTTTCTAGGACTTGAGGAATTACTTGTCCTCGTGGCACCGGGTATGCCTCCTTTATCGAGACGTCGTTGATTTTTCGAACATTTGTACAGAATCGTGGCTCTCCATTAGCTTGCTTGACCATCACTGTTGGTGAGCTCCAAGGACTATGGGAGGGCTCGATTTTATCTGAGAACTTTTGGATCAACTTCGTCGTAGATTTTCTTTATGGCGGGTTCTTTGATACGAATATTATGTTGTATCCTGCTGTTATTCGTATCACGGGACTTTAATTCGGTGGGCATAAAGTTGGCCACTTTCCGTTGTTCTTCGGGAATCAGGTTTTTCTGGATCAAGGACAACAGGGCCGGACTTTTTCCTGGTTCTTCTGGGTTTTCTGGTTCATTTTCTGGTTTTTCTGGACTTTCTGGTTTATTTTCTGGTTTTTCTGGTTTCTTTTCTGGATTTTCTGGTTTTTCTGGACTTTCTGGTTTCTTTTCTGGATTTTCTGGTTTATTTTGGGTTAAGTTTTCCAATATCTTATGTTTGGATATAAAATCCATCCCCAAAATAATACTTTCCACCAAATTTGGTAGAGAATAGAACTGGTGTTGCGTGTATTTGTTGTCAAATTGACAACCCAGGGTGTAGGCCCTAGTGACTGGTTGTAGGGACCCATCAGACAATTGTACCTGGGTAGTACATTGTTGTCCTGGTTGATTTGATATATTTTCTACTACGGATTTACCGATATATGAATATATAGCTCCGGTATCCAAAAGGGCATCCCATTCTATCCCTTTAATTTCCATTTTAAGGAACATTCTGGGGTCGTTAGCTACATTTTCGGGTTGATTGGCTAATCCATTGGGAATTATCATCGGAATTTTGGCATCACACTGTATATTTTGTACTGAGTACGGTCCTGGTGAAGCCGGTAGGGACAGGAATTCAGACGGCTTTAGTTCTGGCTCCCTCCGGAGTTTTGCGTAAGCATGTGCAGTCTTTTGACCAGACATCCTGCTTGCCACACCTGGAACAAAATATTCGGCCCCTTTCGCGACATTCAGTGCGAAAATGCCCCTCTTTACCACACCGCCAGCACACACGTTTTCGGTCATATACTGGGGTATTCGGTGGCTTCACTGATGGATTTGTTGGCCGTTTATGGGTAGAATACTGTTTTGCTGGTAATATTGGGGCTACATGGGGAATTTGAACCACCCTGGCAGGTTTTTGTGCCTCCATCTCTTTTTGCAGGCTTTCAAACTCCTCTGCTTGCCCCACCAAATCTTTAACCGACTTGGCATCGGTGCGCCGGATGTATTGTCGATATTCTGGGCATAAATTTTTATACAGAGTGTATAATTCTTGCTCTTGAGTATATTTGACATATCTTCGCATAAGTGACTGTATTTCAATCATATACTCCCTGAAACTTTCTTTGGGCCTCTGATTTCTTCGAGAAATTTCCTCCAGCAAGTCTTCGGTATACCTGCTGGGAAAGTAAGTTTGCTTGAAATCCTCTATGAAATCATCCCAGTCATTCCAGCCAGCCTTCCAGTTTCTGTACCACAATAGTGCACTTTCTCTTAGTAGCTCTGGTAAGGCTTTGAGTAGATTTTCCTCATCAAAGTCATAGCATACTTTTAATTCTTGTATTCTTTCGAGGAATGATACTGCATTACTATTGCCATCAAAGTGTACATTCCACTTTCGAACCTGGTCACAGACCTTTCTATCATCAGCAGGTGGGCCTAAAAATGAGGTTTCCCACAAGGGTAGATTAGCGGGGGTTTCTTTGGTTCCGGTGACATGATTTCTTAGCCTTAAACGCAACTCGTTTACAGTACCGGTTGTTTCTAAGCCATAACTCGTACAAACGTCGATTAACCCTTCCTTACGAAGCGTGTAAATCCAACTTAACCCTGTTTTCTCCCCAGTTGCAGCTGAGCCGTCGGTTGAAGCATTTCCAGCCTCTGCCTTGGAAGGGCCTTGTGTTTTAACCTGGTCGTCGGGTTTTTTCGTCGGGGTTGCTTTTGTTTTTGACATTTTAATTGGTAAAAATTAAACCACCTTACTCTGATTCTCACGGGTTTTGTAGGTTAGGTTTTCAGGAAATTTTCAGGAAAAATCAGGTCCCTGCTCGGGCGCCAAATTTGTGTCGTACCTAGGCTGGTAATGGCCTTAAATACGCACTATAGGGTCTCTCTAGTTCTTCGACAGAGAGAATACCTACCTCGAGTAACTTTACAGTGGAGAAATAGGGTTTGAGAATCAGTTCACGTTTCGTGGTTTAATTTAAATGCCAAAATAACTTAAGCTGGTTTATTCTTTCATATAAATATATACAATATATAGAAAATCATAAGTAAAGGATATATACATAAAATAAAGGTCTATCGTAGACAGGTATTATACAATGTTATGTGTGCAAACAGGTCAATATTTCGTTCTTGATACCCCAAAAGGCAACAGGCAGGTACAGGCTCCGTTTTCCTCCACAGACAGGTAGGTTCACTTGCAACTGGGGCTATAAAGAAGAAATATTAAATGCAAAATATATAAGTGAGGTTATGTTCACTTGGATGTTAAAGGTAGATAAATTATTAATTACGGGACGGGTGGCAGGATAGCAAATAGGATAAATACGGCATACAAGCTCAGCATAAAAGCCCAAAATACAAGCCCCAGGTTAACCTACTGTTTTATATCACTAGAAACTAGTCCTTGTGCATTCGAGTATCGGTATTGGTTCTTCCATCCAGTATTAGACCAGTCGGAATTTTAGCCACCAAAAGACTGATTTTAATAATGTCCAAATCCGCCTTTTATAGCTAAAACTTGCACAAAGAAATAGTCTAAAAACAACATCACGTCGTTCTGCTCCATTGGGTTGTCAAAATTAGTTGTTTTAGTACATGGTACGGCATCTGTTGGCTGGTGGATGTACTACTTCTTGCAGGTAACAGAAAACTGTGGTGAATTACTAATGGTTTATTACAAATAGTCAATCAATTCAGATATTCAACTTATCTTACGACAACTCAAAATCTGCAGGATGCGTTCCGTTCGCCCAGTTTATCTTGGCGGTTACCATAAAAACTTGGGGGCGAACCCCTAACGCATTTTCTACGTTTTAAAGAACTACAACTATATTGTCTAGACAACTTTACATAAATTATATCAACCAAAATAAATTTATCGTATTAGTGTTAGACTTAATCATAAACAACAATACGAAGAAAATGACATTCTCCACATACATGGGACTTTTTGTTTAGCCTAAACATCGTTACACAAATCTTATCAACTAAAATAAACAAAAGTTTAAGAAAGAATCATGAGCGTAGACCACTAAATAATAAGGGCGCCGAGATATATGATACTGATTATTATTTGTATACTCAAACCTATAGCTTTGTCCGGCTTTAGTATAATTGACGTTGAACGAGTTTAAAAAATGTTCAGTTTAATTACAGCGCTTTACTTATTTGTTCTCTTGTGCTAATTCCACGAGAATTGAGAACAAATCTTCGGGTACACTTAACGTAGTTGTGTCGTGGCCGTTATCATCGTACCCAGAATTCAGCTTTCAATAAGCAGCTGTCAAACGCGTATGTTACAAACGAGTGTTTTTGAGAATAAAGCCGGAAAATGTTTAAAATATCGAGAGAAAAAACCGTAGCACTATTTGTTATGTTGTTGGGTGTTTTTCGAAAGGAAATCCTGGGTAAAGTTTTTACCGGTTTCCCAATAAACAGTGAAAATTCAAATGAAGAAAAATTGGATACCTGTAGATATAATTGGTACCTATTAGATTTATTAATAATTTACGTAAAAATTATAAACATTTCAATTCAGTAAAAATCATAAAACAAATAAGTCGTTTTAATTCAAACAGCATTTTGCATTATTAGCCACTCATCTGTAAAATACCAAGAAGCGGTATTAATTCTGTATTATATATAATATTATGTTGCCACGAATTCGTAGCTATAGGTCTCAAATATAAAAATATTCGATTGTAAGGTTATGTTTGTACAATTATTTTTTGTTAGATTTCTTATTTTTTTCTTACAATTTCTTTTTTTAACGATCTTTTTATATATTATTACATTTTATTTTTAATATATTGATGCAGGGAATGAACGGAAATGTTGTTATCAGTTAAATTGAACCTATATTTAGAAGGTGTGGCAGATACGACATGGACCTTTTGAATATTTTTTTTGTGTGGGGTGGTATATTTATTGTTTTACGTCTAATGTATCATGTATATCACCACGGTATTTAATATTTGTTGCTAAATAAATATTAAATTTCATTATTTTATAAAAAAAGCACATATGAAGCGTTCTTCTGACGGCCACATTTAACCACCCTGCATCTCTGAGCTTGTGCGAGATATGAAATCTCCTATTAATTCCATAAATCAGTGCAAGCAAGCATTCTGTAAGGTTTAAGGCGTCTAACAGGGACCGTAAACAGTGTCACAAAAATTTGCATGACTTAGTACTAGAGGTTCACATAATAATTTTTTAGTGTTTCTATCTAGAAATTGCCAATGCCAATGTGGATAAATTAGTTTTAACCCATAGTAACTTTTTTAAGTATGTTATGTTCAGTAAATCGCAATTGATTATCATAGATGACACCAAGATTACTAACTTTGTCCACCACTTTAACAGATCTACCATCCAACCTCATACCAATCCGAGCATTTACCACCCCTTTAATACTTCCTTTTGTAAATATAATTACTGAGGATTTATTAGAATTTATCCGCAGCAGATCTTTATTTATTAAATCACATGCATCATCTATCTCAGATAATTTAAAAGAATGGTACACTTGGGTATCATTTGCATAAGTGGTATTGGCAAGAAAACTATGGTAAAAGCTGCAGGTTTATACTGTATAAAGTAGGGGACCCAATAAGCGGCATTGCGGAATCCCAATAAGTGATAAGAATGGCTTAGATAGGACACCTTCAATTTTAACCCACTGCACCCTGTCTTCCGATAAACTGTATTGATGATTTGTGAATCCCTACTCTCTTAAAATGAATTAGTCAAAAATAACTAATTACGTATAAGTCATACTGGACTAATTGTCATTGCGAAAAAGCATTCACTAATAACACAGGCACACAAAAAAAAGTGGTCGGTCTGGCGGATCTGAGTAATATGACTATATGCATTAACCCTCGCTAAATCCGAATCTGCTGTCGGATTTAGCCGATTAGCTCGTTTTTTTGTTCTAACCTCAAATTTCTCCGAAGGCAAATTTGTTCGAACGAAAATTTGTTCGAAGGGAACCAGTTTTATTTTATTTGCAAGATTACTTAATATAAGATCATTAAATTTTTTTGAGGTAAAATCAATTTTTTACAAATTTTACGGTTTTTTGAGTTTAGAAAAAACGAGCCAATCGGCTAAATCCGACAGCAGATTCGGATTCAGCGAAGGTGAATGCATATGTCATACTACTCAGATCCGCCGGACCGACCACTTTTTTTTGTGTGCCTGTGTATTTAGTCTAATTGTATGAATAAAATAAAAAAGTTCTGTGACCCAGTCTTTCGCTTGTGCGGATGTCTGACCGATGAGCTAAAGTCACTTTTACAAAATTAGTTTTATTTGTCTATAAATATCGTTAATATTATTTTATATTCGGTTATATTGTTTGTGTTACTGTTTTGAGCTAAACTTTTTGCATCTTTGTTGGTTTTATGGGCCATTTAACCATGTTGGCATATGCATTTAACTGTAACAATAGTTTGTTGGCCACAATAATTAAACACGATTCATTAGTTACTTTTCACCCTCAGAATTATTTGAATGCGTGCGGGTCTAGCCCTCGAATAGCTACTATACTGCCGCATGCGTTTATACTTTGAGCTTTCAAAACGTTTTTTGAGAAAAGTCGCAGTTTTCTCCTGATCTGTCTTTAAGCTAAAAAAACATTTGTTTCTTCTAAATTTGCCTTTGCCCACTGATACAGAGCTTCTGGCGTCAAAATTTGATTTTTAGCTACTGCTTGTAAACTCGCCCGTGCTGCTTAACGTTTTAAATTTCCGCCGATTCCATCAAATGGCCCTTTTCCATGGGCCTTTGCATGAAAATGCCATTCAGCAAAAATGTTAAAATCCTGTTCATGGTATAAAAGGTTTAAGAAATTGTGTTTATTTTTAAAATGTTGAGACGCGCCATCAGTGAAGTAAAATATTTTTTTGAATTTTTCATGCTTTTTTAAATGCTTTATAATTATTTTCTGAAACTCGTACACAGCAACTGTGTCGTGATTCAATGAGTCAGATACAATAGCAATTCTTTCAAAATGAAAATTATCTGCAGCTTGATAATAAATGCCAGTCGTGAAAATTGTTGCCTGATTGTTGTTCCAATGAAACGCTTAAGCAGCATTCTGAGCTACAAAGCCGTAGTTTTCAGAAAAATCACAAAGAATTTTTTAAATTATTTTTTATTCATTTTAAAAATGCAGATTGTTCCTGTGCAATGAAAGAATGAGTTTTTAATTTCGAAATACGATTGCACAATTCATCAACGAAGTCTTCTGAATTGGCAATCTCAGTGCGCAAATTACTACGGTCAGTTTGCTGCCAAATTTGATACTCTATTCTATCAATACAGTTCTCTTCTGGAACTGAACTTAAGTGGCTTCGAAAATTTTCTATACCTGGACATGATGACCAATTATCTAGATAACATTTCGGCCCTGGGTTTGCACATTCTACCATTCTAATCGCATCACGATGATTAACGATTAAGTAATCCGAATCAGAAGTCAACCTTTCGATGTTGATAGCCTCAAACATAAGATGATTTTTATATTTTAATTTTACATTTACGAGAGCGAACAGGTCACACCGACGCTGAACTGAGTAGGCGTCGGACCCTATTAGCTTGGAGTTGCGTTTTTAAACGCCTAGTTTGTGATATTTTTGTGATATTTTTGTTTTGCACGAGGTTAGTTATTTTTGTTTATTTTTGTCTATGTTGTTTAAATTCGTATTTTACCATGAATGTCCCTTTTATCTATTTTATTTACAACATTTTTACGTATTTACATGCTAACATACTTGATTCTTAATCATTTATACCCTGTAAAGCCAAAATCATGTCCAACGTGCAAGCGTAGCTGAGCTCCGTAGCCTTCGGCCGCTGCGAAGGGTCTGCTACCAGCGCTTGGAAACACTGGTATTTATAACATTTCCAACAGAGCTCACAAGCTCCGCCCACTGCACCACGGCATCCCATTGGCTGCCCGTTTATTTTACACCGTTGGGTGCAACTAATGATCCCAAATCTATTTATTTTCAAGTTTTTCCCTTATTTTAACCTCGTGCATCCCCTAATTTAAGTGTTTTACACTGTTTTTGTCCCTAAGCTAGACTATTTACGTTTTACTAACGTTTTAAAAATTTTTAAAAGTAAAAAAAAATCTGACTTATCCAAAAAATTTCTATTTTTGGATTAACACAGTTACTGTCCCCCAACATTTTTCTTAGCAATAGAAAAATTATTTTACTATTCATTGTTAGCCTCCAAAACAAAATAAAATGAGTAATATCTCTCCACTCAAACCCAGTGAGATCCCATATCTGGACTCACTATTCCCAAATACCCAAACTTCTCTGGACCAACTTGACTTTGACTACGAAGGAAACCCCTTCATAAAATCCAGCAAAGTTTCACGATCCCCATTAACGGGCGGAAAAAACCCCCCAATAAAAACAAAAAAAAAAAGAAAGGTGAAGAGAAAAATGACGATGCCCACAAAGGCGGAGATCCGGGAAAACGAACTACAGGAGGAAAAATCTCTCCAAAAATTCAGGAAAAGATCACCCAGTTCCAGAAAACATCCACCCAAACACCCGGCTTGGACGAAGAAAAACAGCGTATGACTAAAGAAAATCTAAGACTTGCCTGTCTGGTCGATAATCTAACCAAGCAATTAGCGGCCCAGACCGAGCTTCTAACAAGACAGAGTGCCCAGATTGAATAGCTACAAATTCAACTGGCACAACTAGTTGCAAACCAAAACAAAAAAGCCCATCTTGAAGATTCGGAGGATAATGACATCGAAAATGCACCCAGCAAAAGGAAACGGAGAGAGAACTGTTCCCCAAAACCCGCTACCACGGCATCCTTGACTGATTTTCCACCTCTGCGATACACTCCTCCAAAGCAGCCCAGCCTCCCTTCTCAGGTGGCAGGAAATTCCCAAGTAACAACATCACGGGCTGCGGACAAGCCTGCGTCAGGCTACACCCCACCGGAACAGCCCAACCACAATGCCCATCAGACCTCCATGGACACTGACCAATTAGCAGAGGCAAACAAAGCAACAACATCCGCTGCGAACATGCCAGCCCCCTCTGACACTCCAGTCAACCCAGAATATGTACCCTCAAGCAGGGCACAACTGCAAGACCAGGAAAATACCAAGACCAGCCAACAAGTTCCTCCAATCATACTCCGAACCAAGGAACGTTGGACCATGGTGTCCAAAGAACTTAAACATAAAGGCTGGCATTATTCCAAGGCGATCAACATTCCAGAGGGTGTCAAGATCTTTCCGGATACCGTGGATGCATACCGTTCGATAACGAAATTCTTCCAAACCAACGGTGAGCAATTTCACACCTATATGCTCCCGGAAGACAAGCTGCTGCAAGTTGTAATCCGCGGCCTTCCTGTTGAAATCGATATTAACGAAGTAGCTACGGAAATCAAAGAATTGGGCTTTCATCCCCAAAACTTAATTCGATTGAAAAAAGGTCCTGAGCGAAAGGTCATGCCACTAATCTTGGTAAAACTCCCAAAGAACGAAGCTGCTTTCTATGATACTAAAACCTTATGCGACATGAAAATCAAGATTGAGGCACTTCGCCGCTCAGGCAACGTCGGCCAATGCTACAGATGCCAACTCTTCGGACACACCCAGGCTAGATGCACGGCGTTGCCCAAGTGCCTCAAATGTGCAGGCCAACACGACTCAAGGGAATGCACGGTGGCTTCTAACCTCCCTCCTAAATGCTCCAACTGTGGTGGAGCACACACCGCAAATGCCCCAATCTGCCCAAAGAGACCGCGCACCAAACAGGCAGCTACCCCTAGCCTAGGCCCATCGAGGACTGTAGGATCGTACAGCCAAGCTGTGGCAGCCCAACCAGCACAACTTCAAGGCCCCTCTGTCTGGCAAACTCCCCAACCACAGCCCCAACAGGACATCACCTTGATGCTAACATCGCTCACATCCGCCATTCAAGGACTAATGGCCAGTCAGGAGGCCCTCTTCAATAGGCTCACTCACCAACAACAGTCATGAAAAAGCCATCTAGCCTCAAACTCATTGCTTGGAACTCCAATGGCATCAGGCTAAGGAAGGCCGAACTGGAGACCATCCTCGCTGAGGAGCAACCAGAAGTTGTCCTGCTAGGCGAAACCAGGCTTAAGCTTAATACTTCTCTCAACTTCGCCAACTACATAACCTACAGCCGTCCCAGAATAAACCAAAACGGAGGTGGGGGTGTCCTCATCCTGGTAATGGGTGACATCTCTCACTGCGCCGTGCCGGATCTTCCACCAACTACCACGGAATCCACAGCCATATATATCGACACGGCCTTCTGTGGAAGACTCAAGGTTATCAGCGGCTACCTTCCCCCTGGCGGCCCCTTCCCTGAACAGGACCTATGCACTCTTATGGAAGAAAACATCCCCACCATACTCGCGGGGGACCTCAACGCCAAGAGCCCTGCCTGGAATAGCAGAACAACGAATTCCTACGGCAGGAGGCTACTCCACCTGTCTCAAACTAGATCATGGGACGTCCATGGTCCGGATGCCCCCACATATTTCGCCACCAACAGTCGACCAGACATCCTAGACATCGCTGTCACCAAGCAGTTCCAGGACCAACTCCAGATCACAACTCTGATTGATTCCTCCTCAGACCACAACCCCATTGTGGTCACTCTTGGACACTTCAGACCCGACCGCCTTACGTACGTACGTAAGATCACAACATGGCCACGCTTCCTCAGAATCACAGCACCACATCAACCGCCCCCAGAAGTCCCCAAGTCCCCACACGAAGTGGAGTCTCAAGCAGCGAACCTCACCTCAGCCATCTCTACAGCTCTACTGGAATCGTCAATTACAAGAATAGAGGAGTACACATCTCCCTATTTACTTCCCAGACGCCTGCAGGATCTGCTGAGCCGCAAGAGAGCGGCAAAAAAACGAGCACAACGCACGCTAGATCCGGCAGACAAACGCACATACAATAGGCTAACGACCCAATTTAGAGATGAGCTTAGGGAGTTCCGAGACGATAAATGGACTCAAACACTTTCCGGAATGGACACTGCGGCACCTGATTATTGGAAGCTGGCCAAAAATCTCAAAGCCAATCGGCCCAAGGCCAAACTTCCCCTACACGGAGTTGGCGGTCTGGTTTACACGGAGGAGGAAAAGGCAGAAGCCTTTTCGGAGCACCTGGAACGAACATTCAGACCTAATGACGGGCACGAAGATCACGAGGCAGAGGACAGACTAATAAGACGCTCAGTTAGGCTCTTGTGTGAGGCTGAGTACCCCTCCATCTCCCCAACCACGGAGGAGGAAGTTTCTGAAGTAATTAGGTCCCTTAAGAAAAGGGTAGCTGCCGGAATGGATAATATCCCCAACGTAGCCATCAGACGACTTCCTCAGTCGATGATCTCCCACCTAACATCAATAATAAATGGCATCCTGTGGACCCAATATTTCCCGGCGGTATGGAAATCTGCTAAGGTCATCATGATCCCCAAACCAGGTCAGAACATGGTCCATCCTGCCAACTTTAGACCGATCTCACTGCTTTCGTCACTGGCCAAGATAGCGGAGAGAATAGTCAAACGACGCATCGATTCCGAGATGGCAGAAGGAGCCATCCCCTATGAGCAGTTTGGCTTTAGGCCATCCCTATCCACCGAGCTCCAACTGATCAGAGTGGCCAACCATGTGACTAAAGCATATGACAAGAAGCAGAAAACGGGAATGGTGCTACTTGATATCGCTAAGGCCTTTGATAGGGTGTGGCACCCAGGCATCGTGGCAAAGATGACCAGCATTGGAATCTCCTCCCCCATGGCCAAATTGGTGGCATCCTATCTCCATGGGCGCACCTTTACAGTCTCCGTTGGCGCAGCCAACTCTACACCAGCCAGGATCCGAGCCGGAGTCCCCCAGGGCTCCGTCCTTGGCCCAACATTATTCAATATCTACATGGCGGACATCCCTCACCCTCCCGGCCCGGACCTGGCCATGTATGCGGACGACACGGCAATGTACTTCTCCAGCAGGCGTGCAACGGAGATTCAAAAGGTACTACAGCATGGACTTGACATGCTGGAAGAATGGGCAACCAGATGGAGAATTGCTATAAACCCGGCCAAAACCCAGGCGATCATCTTTGCCAAAGGACCAAACATCTCACTGCCCCCTCGACTAACCTACTCGGACCAGGAGATAGAGTGGATAGGCGAGGTTAAATACCTTGGCGCAACACTGGACAAAAGGCTGACATGGAAGTCACATATCTCCAATGTCATCAACAAGGCCTATGGAGTCACTACAGCGCTACGCCCGCTACTCATCCCGAAAGGCGAACTGTCCCTGAAGAACAGGAGGCTGGCCTGGACATCCATCATCAGGCCAATTCTCATGTATGCTAGCCCTGCGTGGGCCACTGCCGCTCCGTCCCACATAAAGAAGATCGAAACCACCCAGAACAAAATCATGAGACTAATAACAGGAGCCCCATGGTTTGTCCGTAATGTACAGCTCCGAGAAGACCTAAAACTTCCCACCATCGCCGACCTCATAAAGGACAGAGTAAACAACACAATAGAGCGAATCAGGACTATCCCTAACCCACTTATACAGGAAGCCGTGGATTATGACCCTGCTAGGAGGCGTCTGTACAGAGGCATTATGGGCACGCTCGACTACGGATGACCCTACCCACATCCGTCTCCCTCCACGATCCTAATTTCCCTCTCGCTCCACCCATTCAATTTTGCGTCCTCATTTACTTTAAAACTTTTAAAACGTAGCATGGTTTTTATACCTAATGCAAGCACACGCAGACGCTGTTGTGTGGTTAGCTCTATAGCTCTCCAGACGCAGTCCCCTGCTAGATAAAGAATAGGCCGCTGGCGGTTCATTTTCTTCTCAGGTAATTTTAACTTCAGTCAATTGTATTCAGGACCCTCAGTCACCTTGTATTAACTTGCTTGCCAAAAAAACATATTTTTCATTTATTTTAAATTAAATTCAATTAAGGTTCAGGGCAAAAGGTCCCACGTGACCGACCCTGTATCGGACCAAAAGTCAAGAATGAACTTGGAGGCTACAATATTAACATGAAAAACATAAGATGAACATTCTCGTGGTGAATACAAACGCACACAGTATGAGTTCCGCTAGATCCAGCGAGTACGCAATTTCGCGGTCTAAGTTGTGCGAATTTCGAAAAATAAAATTAGAGTTTTGCTGTGCGAAATTATAATACAACTTTGAAACATAAAATTAGCTTTTTCTGTACGTGTTCACGTGAACCATCTTTTTTCTTTACAGACAAAAAATCTTTTACATACGGCTATTGTCGTCATCATTATAAAAATCGAGAATTAATTTCTCAACATCAGGCGATAAAATTCTACCCTTTTTCGGTAATGGAGAGGTTAAAATACCATTTTCTTTCACCAACTGTATGGCTTTTTTGGCTTGACGTTCCGATGCATTGAATTCGCATGCTAATTTCTTTCGCCCCCACGTTTTTGGTGCTAATGTCAACAGGATAATTTTTTCGGAAGCGCTTGTTGTCTTTTTATATTTTTCTTTGATCTGTTCCAACACCTGTACAGCTGCTTGATGGTCTTCAATATCACAAGCCAGTTTTTTTTTATGGTTTGCTCGATGTTTTGTAATCAACGTCCATAACCTTAAACATTACCAAATTTATTAATGACAATATCTGTCACTTATTACTTATACCTAGGTATATTATACAAATAAATGGTGGAATGTGTATGGGTGTCTTTTTCAAAATATTTTTTTACATATACGTAGGTACCTATATTCTAAAAAAAGTTGAACATGTTGATAATATTATGTTAAATCCATATTACAATTTTTTCTTGACAATAACTCCATATCTAAAAAGTTTAAAGGGACCAACCAAAGATAATATCTTTGGGACCAACTACAATGGCGCTATATGGGTGCTGCCTGTAAAAATTTGCTGCACTATTTACATTAAAACAGTTTTTCGCCAGTAATTTAAATGCTGAGGGTGTCAATTTTTTTTTCAAAAATCGCGAAATTAATTTAAATGGTGTATTCCTTGCCCAATTATAAGACTTTTTCTTTTAACAATTTATTTAAAAATTAATATTAACAAAGTTATTTACGATTTTAGACAAAAAATTTGCAATATCTCAAAACCGTAGACGCCAGGGGGTCAAAATTAATTTAATAAAAAGGTATCTTTCGACTTATTTTTAGATTTAGAAACTTTTTCTCTTCTTGTAAATTTTCATTGGGCGCTTGATTTGGACAAAATAAACAACCATTTTTTAAATTTTATTAAAGATAGATATAAGTTTCTAATTTAATTAATTAATTACCTAACATAATACGATACTTGTTTTTTAGGAGAAAATCATTCCTTGGCAGTAATTAAGACTTGTTTGGGTCATAATATTATATTATAAAATAGAACATAACTTTCTTGATATTGATTTTTTTTTAAATTGGCAAAGGAAAAAAGTTTTCGACTTAAGATTTAAATTAATTCCTCGGTTTCTCGAATACCCTGTATAAATGCGAGTTCTGAAATGGCGTTTAGACCCTTAAGATTTTATACACTCAAATGAAACAATTTGTACTTACATAAGAGACAGGTTGGCTGCAACCATCAGATATATTTGAATTCACTTTTTCGAGGACCACACAAGATTTTTTTCTGCATGGGCCACAAATTTTTGCATCAGCAGCGAAAGAGGGAATCTTGTCACGAATTTGAGTTGTAAGTTTTCTTAAGCCTTTTGACTTATAGGAATGATTTCCTAGCTTATATGGATTACAGCAGCGTTTTGCGATTTGTAATCTTTCTGCCATTTTGCAAAATAATAAAAAATATACTATCTGTTTTTCAATATCTACTACTTAATTAATGTAAAAGTAACAATATAATTAATGTTGTTTTAAAAACACTGAAATTAACAAATTATTATTTGACAGTGTTAACATGGTGTTGAAGGCGTGTCAGCGCATTGAATGATTTGCAACGCATTCTAATAAAAAAAAACCGCTGTCAACTGTATAATAAATCGAAAAAATCGGATTTGCCTACGAGATGTGAACAATAAGTAAAAATACTTCTTAGCCATACAACCAAACAAAAAAAGTCGTTATTACCATAAGATTTTATTTTAATTTAAAAGTATGGTAGGGCGAAAAATTGAAGAAAAACAACACCAACACTTTATTCTTTCTGTATTTTACTTTAGCCACAAAAATAAAAATTAACATAATTCTAGTAATATCCGCCAAAAATCCTCCGAATTACGAAATCGACAAATCATATTTTAACAAATACACAAATATTCTGACTGACCGTTACGGTTTAAAAAGTAAGTAATGTCCGTACGGCGAATGTTTAGAGCTCGTCATGACAGCAAAAACCGTTTATAGACATTATATATTTTTAACGCCATTGACCTATTAATTCAGCTTATAGGCAAGCCGTTATGGTTATAACAATAAATTTTTTATTTAATATCATCGATCCTCCTTGCAAAATCTATGTAGACCCATGCTTAAACAATTTGTGCAAAAAATACTGTTAAAAAACCATATCGTGCGGCAGTGTAAATATTTAAAATATATCATTGACTACTCAAACATAATTTTACATTTTAAATTATCATTTTGTATTCGTTTACTCGCATCTACTAGGTATAAACGCATACGGCAGTGTAGTATGGATGTTCGATGGCTAGACCCGCACGCATTCAAATATGAAAAACTTTCCTTCTACATGTCGGACCCACTCTAAATTTTTATTTATTCAAAGGTAACATAATAAACTTCAATTTTATGCTATTTTAAAAAAAATTAAAAAAAAACACATTGTTTAAGAAAATGCAAATTTTGCAAAATTTCAAAAAAAATTCCAATTTTTTTTTTGCAAAAACGGTATAGCCCATTGAAAAGTACAAAAAAATCATTTAAGGTGGTTAAATTGAAATATTTAATAAAGAGATGAACAGAAGTTATGAATTTTTAAATAAAAAGCGATTTCACCAAAAAGTAATAAATCGATAAATTTTATAATCCATAACTCTTGAATGAACAATCCTAGAGCAAAAAAATTTTATGCTATGATTCTACGTTATAAAAACAACAAATAAGTAAAGTTTAAACAAAATCGGTAACAAAAATTTTTTCACCTGGTACAAATTTTGCCCCATATATCACTTATGCTATTAAACAAAGTACATATTCTAAATATAGCTGAGCATTGAAGATAAAAAGTATCAGAGTTTCTTGAGATAATCAGTAATACAAGACAGAGCAGTAGTACAACTATATTAAAGCCTTTCCGGTAAAATATTATAGTTTTCTAAAAAAGCTTTAAATTGCATTTCCATAACTTCTTTCTAAAACTTTAGATGGTATCGGAAGAATTATAACTGACCAAAATTCGTTTAAAGATGCAGGTTGGCTATTTTTAGGCAACAGAGCCTCCCCCATGCCTTGGAATATTGAACACAACAATTCATATGTGTAACAGGTCATATTTTTGGGCAACAAATTAATATCAAAGTGATGTTGAGTTTGTCCACTCCGAAGGCTTTTGTATTAATAGAAAACAATAGTTTATTAATTTCCTCTTCACTGGTTCAATTGAATTTAAATAGTTCAGTAAAATCAAATTAAGTGTCTTCCTACTAAAATGCCTATCAATGAAGTTTCTGGAACTAATTTGTATAGGCTGTAAATGCAAATCGTTATTAAATTTAATGCAGCAGTATGTTAAAAATGATCTGACAAATTATTATCAATAACGTTACAGGATGATAGTGTAAACAAAGATTTATTAATAAAAAAATAAATCTATAATTGAAGAAGTAGTTGCTGTCAATCGACTTGGTCTCTGGATAACTTGTGAAAGAGAAAATGTGTCAGTAATATTTAGCAGATTTTTTGTTAGTGTCAACATTTAATTAATTTTCAGATCACCAAAGAAAATTACTTTTTCAAAGGTAATATAGAAATCTATAATTATATCATTTAAACATCTTAAAAAGTAATTTACGTTGGTATTGGGTGGCCTGTATTACAACCAACCGCGAGTTTTTTACCCGATATTTCCAGTTTTATCCAGATATACTTAAACCTATAATTACTATTCCTATTATACCAAAACAATATATTAGTTATTATTAGATGTATGAGTATGAGGGCTTTTAATTTATATACATAACCTAACAGTATCAGATTTTTTGTTAGTGTCAACATTTAATTAATTTTCAGATCACCAAAGAAAATTACTTTTTCAAAGGTAATATAGAAATCTATAATTATATCATTTAAACATCTTAAAAAGTAATTTACGTTGGTATTGGGTGGCCTGTATTACAACCAACCGCGAGTGTTTTACCCGATATTTCCAGTTTTATCCAGATATACTCAAACCTATAATTACTATTCCTATTATACCAAAACAATTTATTAATTATTATTATATGTATGAGTATGAGTATTAATTTATTGAATTTACTAGTTTATTTTTGTAATTTTAAGGGCTTTTAATTTATAGACATAACCTAACAGTATCAGTCTTAAACTTAGGTCAAGTTAGCTTGTTTACGTTTCTGTCTATGGCGGCATTTTTAAAATTTAACGGCCGAATGTCATAATTTAACGTCACATACGTTGCTGCTCCTGCTGGTAACTGTAATGACCATTGGGTAACTCATCTGACGTTTTCTGTTATAATTTTAAACAGGTAAAACATGGGTCTAACTTCAGCTGAGAAACAAAGAAGATATAGGAAGCGCATTAACGCAGATCCTGAAAAAAGAAAAAAATATTTGAGGAATACCTCCTAGTCCTTGGCCTCAAATTGCAAATGCGAAACATCACAATACCATCCGAGGCAGACAAAAAGTTAGAAGAGAGAGTGCTTCGTATCGACGAGTAAAACAACTAAAAAAACTGGTACAAGAACATGCTACAAGAAGGGCGGGTGCCACCACAATTTAAAGAGTACTCTTTAAATTGTGGTGGCAGGATATGATTACTTGCTTATATTTAATATAGTTATAATTCTATGATAAAAATTAATAAATTAATTTATCTACTATCTTTAAAATTGAATACCGAATAGCTAGACGATCAAAACAAAATACAAAATAACGCTTCCTAATTTACTGCCTCGCAGTACGTATTAAAAAAATAATTAATAATACTAAATAAAAGCTGTGGATCCTGAGCAGTGTTCATGGAATTTCCTGGTAAACTTAAACTGAAGCTTGGATCGGGCTCCTCTCTATTAGAACTTGACATTTAGGTTACTCGCCCTTATATATTCATACAACAGTTCTCAATGTAAACATTTTCCAGGATGACTCCCTTATAGGTTCTAGAACTCCCTTATAGAATTATTACTTCAAAGAAAACACCTACAAGAAAAATAGAGAAGAAATTCTGTAAATATGACCTTCCCAGGTCGACTAAATGTTCTAAACGTCGCGTCGTTTAGATTGCTGTTTACCAAACACGCTGCTTGATACCAAAAAACACAATAATTCAGAAAAAAACTGCAATCACTGCTCTTTAAAGCGCTAGTTTTGATAATCACTAAATATATCAGGCCCACAACAAATTAATTACTAAACAATTCGTAATTTAACTTTACTTAGATTCAACTAACCAAAAACCGACCATTAACGCCTCTCTAGCGTTGCACAGTTGACTCCCGTGTCCTGCGCAATTAGGAGTACCAACTAAACTAAAAATATACCAAACTCTTCTTGGTTATCACCTTCGTAAACTAAAAATATACCAAACTCTTCTTGGTTATCATCAAAACTAAAATAAATATACTCTTTTAGATATGGCATGCCAACAAAACAAAGGCAGCGACCTAAATACGTCTAAGAAAATAATCAAAACATAAAAATACAATACTCTTAGGCCTATTTGCGATATACAGTGTGGACAAGTAAATAATACTTATATAGTGCTTAACTTATTTCAATTATATAAATAATGTAGCGTTACTATTTGTGTAACGTTACAAAGTATAAACGTAGAGTTAGTCTCTTAAAGAAAATCAATATTAATAATGAAATACAATCAATCTAGAATCAATGTAGAAGTCGGAGGTCAAGTCATTCCAGAGCCAATTAAAAGAAAATTATTGTGTTAAGATACGATACTACCTTATACGATACTACCCTGTTCGAAAAACATACAAGCTGTCTCTAAATGAAATAACTAAACAATCACTGGCATCTATGTATAGAAATGTATATAAGAAATTCATTAAAAAGGCGAAAAATTAACTAGGGGCTTGAGCGAAGGATAAGAAAAAAAACTAGATCAAAGTCGAGCCTAAAAATTGTGCACAATAATAAAAAAAATTACTGCCGGGATGAAAATAGCATCCAAACTCCAGGAAAGAAACAAAGAATATCCTATCGCTGCATTAAGAAACAGAAAAGTCTGCTTTTAGAAAATTTAATGGGCACCGCATGACAAATTTTGAAAAGCAAAAGCAAAGCAAAATAATAAAAAAGGGGTCATTTTTACCGACTTTGAAGCGATGTATCTTCGTTACTGTTCATTTGATTTGTACAAAATTTTTATAGTATACTAACAAAAATACGGTCTTTAACAGCATATTTTTTATTTACTTGAAAAAAAATTTCCCTAAAAGTTATTTTTCAAACGTATTTTTTAATATTAAAAAATGGGCTTTAAAAATATTTTCTCAAAAAACCCTCAAACACGTAAACTGAAATATAAGTTGAAGTATTTTTATCCAAAATTTCTTAAAGATTAATAAAGGCGTTTTGGAGTTAGATTTTTTAACAGTGGTTGCTCTAATTATGGCCACTACTGTATAATAAACAGTGTATATATATTTTTAAAATTATTTTAAAATGGAGGTCATCGCCGATAGCCCTTCTAAACCATTATAAATAAAAAATAAACTCTAAAAAACAAAATATCACATCAAAGACTAGTTTTAATCTTAAAAAATATATTCTTAAAAAAGATAAAAATAAGTTAATTAATCAAAAAATAAAAATAAAATTAAAAAGTCGACCCCTACCTAATTATTAAAAAATATAAGTGACAGCGCTGGATACTTTTTTAATACTTGTAAGGTAGTAGCTTCCTTGTTATGCCTATATCCACTCCACTTAATACCATTTTTCTTGCCCCTTTTTGATCTAATAGAAATGTTTGCTCATCAACAGACGTTTTACTATTTTGTCTATTTTTAAATGGCTTCATAAGTTTCATATATTTATCGTGATATGATTTCAGAAGCTGTAATATTCGGGTATGGAAAATTATAGGGATGGATGCTTTGTGCCAAATTTTTTCTTATTTTACTGCCACCTCTTCGGAAATTTCAGAAAATACAGGCTCTTTTCTACTAAATTTTTATTGAACCTAATCCACGCACAAAACTTAATTTGGCAAAACATTTTCAGGTAGTGGCGACGCGTCCAAACACAGGGCAGTTCACAGAATATCTTGTGTTCAAACCAGACGGACCTGCTTTTGTCATTTTTAAATAAACACAACTAAACACACGCCTTAGCTTCGATTTAGACTGATACTAAAACAAAGCTTAAGTGTTTAAGTAACCGATGGGGTAAAACAAATGCATGATCGACGCGTGGCACGGTCCTTATTGGTCAAATTAAAGGTTGTGGCTCGTGGTTACGCCTACTGACAATCGACATATCACGTGCATATTGCGTGAATCTATTTAACTTACCAGTAGAAAACACCATTAGACAAGTTAGGACTTGCCGACTTCCTAAAAATCAAATTATTTAAAAAAGTTTGGTTTGTTGGGAAGGCAGAAAAAAAATTTCAAATAAAAAAAATTAAATTTTAAAATGATTTAAACCAACGTACGCATCTTTTGCGTGCTATTAGAATTTAAATTTTTAACTTATATATTTTTAAAAAGTTGAGAGCTGTTGGGAGGCAGGAAAAAATCTCAGATAAAAAAAATTTAAATTGTAAAATGCTTTAAACTAACTTACGCATCTTTTGCGCGCTATTAGAATTAAAAATTTTAACTTTTATTTTTTCGCTCCACCCTATTGTACACGTAGATGACAAATTTATCATTTGGACCCACGGAGAAGCGGAACTGAAGAAATTCCTGGACCACCTCAACGGAATTCACAAAAATATCAAGTTCACAATGGAAACCGAGAAAGAACACCAATTACCTTTTCTGGATGTCCTCATTATCAGGAAAAATAATGGCAAACTAGGGCACTCGGTCTACAGAAAATCAACACACATGGACCGCTACCTGAACGCCCAGTCCCACCACCGCCCGTCACAACTGCAGTCAGTCATTAAGACATTTGTCACGCGATCCGAAAAGCTAGCGGATGATGACCACAAGAAGACCTGAAAATCGAAACGAAGCTACAGCAAAACGAATTCTCCAAAACCATCATTAAAAAGGCTTTTAGACCACGACGCTGGTTAAATACCACAGAGGACGAGAACAACAAACCAACTTCGACGGCCTTTCTTCCCTACGTCAAAGGGACAACCGAGAGACCACATTTACCGCCCCAAGAAAGATCCGTAAAATACTTCCAAACGCCAAAACAAAAATAGATTTGAAGGCACAAGGGGTATACGAAATTCCTTGTAAGAATTGTGATGGAAGCTACATGGGACAGACCATTAGACGTATCAACGTTCGATGCGAAGAACATCGTAACGCAGTCTTGAAACCAGAAAAAACATTTTCCTTAGCTGAACACGTCCGAAAAACTTCTCATTAAATTGAATGAAATAACAAGGGTCTTGGCTAGCATCGAACACGGGAACAAACGTACCATCCGTGAAGCCATTGAAATAGAAAAACGTCCAAGAAACCTCAACACAAGAGACTATACAAAGAGACTACCAACTGCATGGTAACCAGATCTTACAACCACCAAAACACCACGCAGATTAACGAGATCAATGGAGCCGAACAGAACAAATGGACAATCGCAGTCACAGTTAATGACGCGGAAAGCATCGGCAACGGAGCTCACTGCACGTCTAACTCGCAGCAGAGCAGCAGATAAGACCTGAAAATGGTACATGAGATTGTACCGAAACGTCGTCAGACATACGGTTCTTTTAAGAACCAAAAACCGACAACACGGAGCAGATCCCGGTAAACCATCAATACATAAATATATATATATATATATATATATATATATATTGATGGTTTTCCGTATATGGACCTCACAACGTTAAAATTGTCACCACCACCCTCTCTTTCACAGGAGACACCATTAACAAGTTTTTACTTTGGTCCTCACTTTGTGCAGTGGACAAAAAAATGTGTAGACTGTAGTTTTACGTTTTGTTATAGGGGGCGCACAGGGGTCATTTTTTTTTGTAGAAATCAATAAATAAAAAAACAATGTTCTCAAATAATTTATTTTATGCTATAATATTGTAACGTTTTTAACTGTTCGTAGTGTGAATTAAAACACGCACTGGTTAATTAACAAACTAAACTAAACTATTTATTTAATAACTTAACTACACTTAAAACACTATAAAACTAACTAAACACTTAACTACCAATTATTTATATCACTACTAGTTTATTTATTTGCACTTATATTTATTTATTTCTTCGCCTGTACCAAAGCTCAACTGACTGCTCTGTGTTGCTCCGTTTCTTATATATCCAGCGCCCAAGTATTCTGGAACATTCCAGCGAGCTCCACACTCTCGATTATTCGAGCGCTGAGCCACCGGCGATGACTCACCGGCAATGACTAATCGGCGATGAGTCATCACTCCGATATCCAGGGCGGTACTCGCTACATTGCCCCCGTCTTAAAACATTTTCGTCCCGAAAATGGTCCTCAGCTCCATGGCGATATTTGCATAGAGATCCAAACTTGCATTGTGACGTCCTATAGAAGTAGCAGTCTACGGTCTTCCTTCCGGTTGTTCTTTTAGGGTTGTGGCAACAGACAAGAATGTGTATGCCACTAAATCTGAAGATAACTTCCACCATACTTCTAATTATTCTCCAGTCTAAACCGTCAAGTCCACAAGCAATCTTCGGTATCGCCAGGTTCATGATGTCCTTGGATAAAAGGGCATCCCTCAATTTATTTAAGGCATTCCATACGTCACGGTAGTTTGGCTTCTGATGGGAGAGCTGCTTCGTTACCAGATAGAAGATACTTCTATTGCCTATCTGCTCATTATTCACAATTTCAAGCACCTCTCCAACTTTGGGATTCTGCCTTCGTAGCTCGTCGACCCGTCCAAACTTGTTTTTAAAGACAACCGCTATTCCCCTGGACATCCTTAGGTCTTCTGCAACACAGTGAGCCAAGGAGTAATCGGCCGAAACCGTGAACAGATCTTTTTGTTCTTCTCGAGTGACACCATACCGAGCTTTTTTACCGCTCGAATATAAATACATGAAGTCTTCAAAAGGCAACTCGTCTTCCGGCGGATTAACTCTCCTAACTCTAGCATCGTCATTGTTTCCAGCGTAAGGGGCCAATCGGTTGAAATGGATCACTTTCGGCTTTCCTCTTGGTTGTTTCCTGATCCTGTAGATGATGTCATTTATTCGATCCATGACTTCGTATTGTCCCTCCCAAGAAGTCTGCAGCTTCAATGAATAACCACGACGGCGCTGAGGGTTGTATAACCAAACTAGGTCTCCAGGTTGAAATCCTCCATTTTCCGCCTTGATGTCATATGCCTCTTTCATTCTATCACTGGCACTCTGGATGTTTAAACGAACTCGGCCGTGAATGTCGCTCATTTTCCTACGTAAATTGCTAACGTAATCTTCTCCAGCAATATCTTCCCAAACCTCAGGTCACAAGGTAAACGAAGTTCACGTCCCATAACAATGCTAGCGGGTGTCTGGCCGGTTGTATCGTGGGTAGAAGAACGGTACGCCAACAGGAACAGATGGAGGAAGCGGTCCCAGTCTCTTTGGTGATCAGAGACTACCTTCGAAAGGTACCTGTTTATCGTTCGATTCATTCGTTCCACCATTCCATCAGACTGCGGATGTAATGCGGTCGTCCTCGTCTTCCGAATGTTAAGAATCTTACACACATTCTGGAACAATATAGATTCAAAGTTCCTGCCTTGGTCTGAATGCATTTCCATTGGGACACCAAAACGACAAATCCACTCCTTAATAAGGGCATCGGCCACTGTGGCCGCTTCCTGGTTTGGCAAGGCGTACGCTTCCGCCCACTTGCTGAAGTAGTCCATTACAACGATGATGTATTTATTTCCAGATTCTGTTTCCGGAAATGGACCCGCCACGTCGATTGCAATTCTCTCAAATGGGCTGCCCACATTGTACTGTCGCATTGGGGCTTTTGGGCGCTTCTGGGGTCCATTGCTTGCCGCGCAAACGGCGCACTTCTTGCACCATTCCTTCACATCTCGTTGGCTGTTGACCCAATAGAACCGTTCCCTAAGTCTTCCGAGCGTCCTGGTCACCCCAAGATGTCCTCCAGTAGTTCCATCATGGATTTCCTGCAGCACTTCTGGTATCCTGTTTCTGGGGATTATTATCTGCTTCCGGTCTTTCCCCCCTTCTGGCATCTCCAGAACGCGCTTTAGAAGCCGGTCACTTAAGATGATGGAATTCCATTGGGCCCAGTACGATTTCACATTCGGCGAATATTGGGCGACTTCCTGCCACGTTGGTTTACGGTCGTTTTTCTTCCAATCGATGATAAGCTTCAAATCCGGGTCCCTTTCCTGGTCTTGTTGAACCTCAGCGGATTGCCAATGATCATCCACGATTGTAGTCCTGCGAACAAACACATCCTTTTCTTCTGCCCTAAGACAATGTTTACAGTCTTCCGGACAGGGTCTTCTTGACAAGGCGTCAGCATTTCTATGGATGGTCCCAGCCCGATGTTCTGTGTCAAAGTCGAACTCCTGTAGTCTCTCAATCCATCTTGCTACCTGTCCTTCAGGATTCTTGAATTGCAAAAGCCATTTAAGGGCAGCATGATCCGTTCTTAGCAAGAATTTTCTTCCATACAGGTACTTGTAAAAGTGTTCGACTGATTTTACAACTGCTAACAGCTCGCGTCGAGTAACACAGTAATTTCGTTCTGGTTTGGATAAAGTTTTACTAAAGTATCCAATAACTTTCTCTTGTCCCTCTTGAATCTGCGACAAAACAGCTCCCAGTCCAACATTGCTGGCGTCCGTGTCCAAAATAAATTCGCCATCCGGAAGAGGATAACTCAGGACGGGTGAGCTGGTCAACGCGTCTTTCAGGTTCTTAAAGGCTTCTTGGCATTCTTCGTCCCATTGGAATCGTCTTTCTCCCTCTGTTAAACGTGTCAAAGGCTTAGCAACCTTTGCGAATCCAGGTACGTACCGCCGGTAGTAGGTGCTTAATCCAAGAAAGCTTCTTAAGTCATGTTTGTTTTTCGGTACTGGCCATTCCCGCACCGTCTTCACCTTCTGTTTATCCACTGCAACTCCTTGACTTGAAACGACATGGCCCAGATACTGCACTTCCTTCTGGAACAAGTGACATTTCTTTGGGCTAAGCTTCAGGCCAGAACTTCTTAAGCGATGAAAGACTTCCTTCAGGTTCCTCATATGGTCCTCAAATGATTTCCCAACCACAATGATGTCATCAAGGTACACCAAGCATGTCTTCCAGGATAGTCCCTTCAAAACCATTTCCATGAGCCTTTCAAAAGTTGCAGGGGCATTACATAGTCCAAACGGCATGACAGTAAACTGCCACAGTCCAGCACCCACGGTAAACGCCGTCTTTTCTCTATCTTCTGGTGCCATTTCAACCTGCCAGTAACCGCTTTTCAAATCCAGAGTCGAAAATATTTGGGATCCAGCCAATGTATCCAGGGTGTCATCTATCCTAGGCAGAGGGTAGCTGTCCTTCTTCGTCACGTTGTTCAGTTGACGAAAATCGACGCAAAATCGAGTTGATCCATCCTTTTTCTTAACTAACACCACTGGGGAAGACCATGGGCTGTTGGATGGTTCGATCACCCCTTCCTTCTCCATTTCATGCACAATTTTATCAGCTTCCTCTCGCTTGGCAAGTGGCAGCCTTCTTGCCGACTGTCGAATAGGCTGTGCATCACCGGTGTTAATTTTATGCTGGACAATTCTTGTCCTACCCTTCTTTTCTTGTCCATCATCAAAGACGTCCTGATAGTTGTGTATCAGCTCTCTCAGCTTTATTCTCTCATTTGGCTTTAAGTCCTTTGAAGAAGTCGAAAGCAGAGTCGTCAATTCATTGCTAATTTTCTTGGCCGGAACTCCAGACTCACGAATGCTTCTAATAATTGAAGAAACAGAAGAACAGTTCCCCAAAACGATTCCTTTTTTCAAGTTCACAGAGTAACCATTAACATTCAATACTCTTACTGGCACTTCTTTTCCGACACGTATTAAAGTCTTCCCTACTACGACTCCTCGACCGACCTCTTTGTCATCAATTCTCGGCTCCAGAAGCATTATACTTCCATCTTCTGATTTACAATCCAAGGAAGCCTTCAATATCATCTCGCTTTGTTCCGGTATCAAAGCATCTTCTGTTAACATTACACGAATATTCTTTTCTTTCGATCGATGCAACACGACTTCTTCTCCATTTACTCTTAATATTCCTTGTTGAAAGTTTAGTTCAAATCCTATAGAGTTCATAATGTCCATGCCTACAATAACATCATCTTCAATATCTGCTACTAATGCTCGATGTTTAAATTTCGTGTTTCCTATGACCATCGTGATGTCCACTTCTCCATGAACAGTAGCAGAATCTCCTGTTGCAGTACGTAGTCGCCGATTGGTAGATTTTATCTTGGACTTTTCGACAATATCTGGCCGAATAATTGTCTTCGTCGCACCTGTATCCAGCAGCAGCACATGTAACTTTCCATTAATAAAGCCATCCACAAAAACACTGCTGGACTGATGTAGAAGAGATGCGACACGTTCGATATCCTCTGGGGCATACTGGTTACAGGTCGACGGTTGCCCCTTTTCCTCGACCCTATCTAGTTTTCCGACTTAGATGAAGTCGCCTCCTGGCTTTTTCTGCAACGACTTCGTATATGTCCGAGCTTTCCACATCTCCAACACCGGATTTCCTTCTTTTCTGGTAGATTCTCTTTAAGAACTCGCCTGATTTCTTCGATTATACTAGGTTCCTCCTCTTTTTCTTCCTCGGCTCTCCTAATTCTATGCTGGCTCCTGCAGCTCTGCTTTGCTGCCTCGAATTCCAAAGCTCGAGCCAATGCATCAACCAGTTGGCTCGGACGAGCCAACGTCAGAGCCTGTCTTGTTTCGTTGTCCCGAAGTCCATAAAAAGGGGTTGAACCGCTAATCGTTCCATATCGGTCGTTGGAGTAGCTGGATATGCTAGCCGGACCAAGCGTGCAATATCAGCCTCGAATTCTTGCAAAGTCTCGTTTGATTTCTGGCAGCGGTTCTTAAGTTGGGAATGGTAGACATGTTCCAAATGTGTCTGGCCATATCGAAGTTCCAGATGTTTCACCAACGCTTCGTAATCTTCTTGTTCGTTGGGAGAAAGCGTCTGCAAGATGTCCGTTGCATCTCCGCGTAAAGCCAGAGTCAATGCTGTAGCTTTTTCTTCCGGTAGCCAGCCATTTGCTTTTGCTGCTGCCTCAAACTGACGGATGTAGTTGGTCCAAGAAGTTTTTCCATCGAACTGAGGTGGTTTCATCCGTACTCGGCTTCCCACCTGCAATACTCCTGGTTCCGTCAGCATCATAGGTAAATTTACAGCTTTCAGTTTACTATTTATTTCTCTAATTTTGACCTCCAATTTCTCGTTCAATTTTTCTTCTCTCGTATCCAATTCCATCCTTACGTTATTTAATTCCATCCTTACATCGTCAACTTTCTCTTCTAATTCATTGACATTTTCTAGAATCTTCCCTTCCAAATATTCTTTTAGGTTTTTAGAATTTTCAAGCATTTTCTGTTGCAACTCGTTTGAATTTTCCAACATTTTCTGTTGCAAATCATCCTTTAAATCGTTGACATTTTCTAACATTTTCTGTTGTAACTCGTTTGAATTTTCCAACATTTTTTTTTGCAACTCGTTGGAATTTTCCAGAATCTTTTGTTGTAAATCTTTTAAATCGCTAGAATTTTCCACCATTTTCTGTTGCAAATCATCCTTTAAATTTTGCAACAATAAATGCATATCACACGAACCTTCAAATAAATACGTATCTGGATTTTCACCTTCCTGTTCCAACGCTTCTCGAAGCCGCTGCTGCAACACATTCTTTTTTCCAGTTGTATCACATTCTCTTTCTTCTAGCTCCCGCTTAAGGTCCGCCACTTTTAAGTCCATTAACGAAACCATTTTCGCGAAATTTCACACTAACCGCACTCCTGACACCAAAAAACACGCACTGGTTAATTAACAAACTAAACTATTTATTTAATAACTTAACTACACTTAAAACACTATAAAACTAACTAAACACTTAACTACTAATTATTTATATCACTACTAGTTTATTTATTTGCACTTATATTTATTTATTTCTTCGCGTGTACCAAAGCTCAACTGACTGCTCTGTGTTGCTCCGTTTCTTATATATCCAGCGCCCAAGTATTCTGGAACATTCCAGCGAGCTCCACACTCTCGATTATTCGAGCGCTGAGCCACCGGCGATGACTCACCGGCAATGACTAATCGGCGATGAGTCATCACTCCGATATCCAGGGCGGTACTCGCTACAATATTAAAGAAAACATTCCAAAGAATAATATTTTTGAACGTACTCTTCTTTGCTTATTAGAGTTAGCCATGAATACAGTATTATTATATATTAGTAAACAATTATTGACTACTTTTTTGACATTATGTTGTGTTGTTTGAAAGGTGTATTTATGTTTTCTACTTCCAGATACTTAAATGTTAATGCATGCATTTTTGTGATATATCACAAACTTTTAATAATGTTTTAAATTTGTTGCTATGAATAAGTTTGTAATTATTATTAATATTATTTCTTAGTATCACGTTATTGTCAAACGCGGATGAAAAGTTACCTAGAAATGCCTTTTTATTGATGAAACTATGAGTAATCCTGAAGAAAATACAAACGTTGACCAATCGTGAGAAATTTGATGTTGTTCTATAATACCATAGAAGTCAATACAGCTCTATAAAAAAACGTACCTATACAAGACAAGAAGTGGTTTGAAGTAAGCAATGGAAAGAACATACACTAAAAAGTTCTGTTTGCAAGTTTTTGTATATATGTTAATGTTATAGTTATTTTAAATATAAATTTATATGGCTGTTTATTTGTGTTTGTCCTATTGTGTAACAGTCCTTCGGAGGGGACTTTAAGCCCGCGGTCCGTTCCTACCCCTAACCCGCTCAAGCCATTCAGTTGGCTTCTGGGACTTCTTAGAAAGTAAGGGTGGAACTAAAAGAGCACTTTTGTATATAAGCAGGGTGTTTTCCAAGTACGGTTCCGAATTCTAAGCATTCCTGTACACAAATTCACATGAATATCTTAAAATTCTACAAACAATAAATCTTTCTATCTAATTTCATTCTTCACATAATATCTATCCATCTATCTTCCTCGACATTAGCGATTTTGACAAATTTATATATATATATATATATATATATATATATATATATATATATATATATATATATATATATATATATTAGGGTGTCCCAAAAAAAAAGAATATTTTTTTTCTTCTCGTCTCTTGTGAAAATATGTTGGTTTGTCATGTTTTAAGAGCCCTGTCAAAAGATCAGCACCATTAAAAAATTTTTAAGGGTCGCTCAAGATTTTTAAAAATTACCAAAATAGTCAAAAATTGGATTTTTTTTAATTTTAATTTTTTTTCTCGTTCCGATATTATTTTTTAATTTAAAAATAATGATGATTCTGAAAATTTCAAATCGATATTTTAATTTCTAAAGGTCGCTCAAGATTTTTTTAACTTTCAAAGTAGAGTATTTTGAATGTTTTCGAGCGACCTCTGAATATAAATATCAACGAACTTTTAGCGACCTTTAGAAATCAAAATATTGATTTGAAATTTACAGAATTTTTATTATTTTCAACCTAAAAAATAATAACGAGACGAGAAAAAGAATTGAAATAAAACAAAAATTCAATTTTTGACGATTTTGAAAATTTTTAAAAATCTTGAGCGACCCCTACAAAATTTTTAATCGAGCTGATATTTTGAGAGGGCTCTTACAGCATGATAAACTAACATATTTTTACAAGAGACGAGAAAAAAAAATATATTCTTTTTTTTTGGGACACCCTAATATATATATAGCTTTTGTATTTGCAACTTGATTTTATTGAATAGAGGCTCAAAAGAGAGAATAAAAAACTCCATGTAAGCTGTAAAAATTGTTTATAATGTTACCCGACAGATGTCAAAATTCGGAAAAAAATATTAGGGTCGTTTTTTGTAAAAAAATTAACAAGTACGCCACTGAATGCGACATGCTTTAAAATGTGTACATACCAAATTTCATCAAAAACTAACAATTATTAATTATTTAAGACAAGTTTTTGGAATACTTTAATCTTAAACTAAGCAAAAAAATAAAATAAAAATGGTATTTTTTAACATTTATAATAATAAGTCAAATATTTAATATTTTTGAAGTACTCTCTTAAAATAAAATAGTCAAAATTCTACTATTTTGTACCAGCATTTTTTACTAATAAAATAGTCGTTTTCACTTTTAAATAGTTATTTTTTACTACGTAAATAGTTAAAGTTTGACTAATTTAAGATTAGTCACCATCTTTGACTATTTCTAAGAGTTAAAAGTAACCAATTTCTTTAATTGTTTGCGGCCAACAACAAAGTATTATTTGATATATATATATATATATATATAGGCTCCATGGTTAAATGGCCCATAAAATCAAACAAAGATGCAAAAAGTTTAGCTCAAAACAGCAACACAAATAATATATTCAACTTTAAAATATTATGAACAATATTTATTGACAAATAAAATTGATTTTTATAAGAGCGACTGATAGCCACATGGGTTATGACAACAGCTTGACAAGTGACAGACCTGAGCTCAATCCCCGGCTGGGTCAACACTTTTTTAAATTTAAATCTACTAATTTGAGTATTTGATTCAGTAGAATTTGACTAATTATTAGTGACTGCTTTTTCGCTATGACAATTAGTTAAATATGACTTATAATTACTTATTTTTGACTAATTCATTTTAAGAGAGTACAGTACAACAACTCTTCCAAGTTTGGGCTGATGTCGAGGCAGATAGTTGGCATGTTTGGCGAGTTTTGCCTATATTTTTGGTGGTCCCAAAATATTAGAAGTCATTTTTCTAGAAAACCCTGGTTTTCAAGAAAAATGCTTTTAAGTATTAAAATTATCTCTCCTTTCATAAAATATTTCTTGCGTTTTTTTTATTTAAAAAAGAAGAATATTTTTGACAATTTTGATTCCAAAATATTATATAATAAATTATTTACATTTTTTTTCATAAAAACAGTTTGGTGCGCTTGAAATGGCCGTACTGTAACGGAGTGGGGTGCACCTACGGGATGAGGTGTTTAATGACATGTAGGGCTAAGACAACAGGTACCATGACAGCCGCTAGTATTTTATTTCAAAATGTACATTTATACCACAAATGAAAGGACTCAACTTATCATATAGTTTTTAACACAGGCTGTGGTTAAACCGCTTGGGCGTTTTGCTTTTACATTTTCAAATCGACAAAAATTGCATTAGAGGCTGGTTTAAAAGCCAGAACAGTGAGTAAAATTTTAAAACGCAATAAATATAAAAGTTTTAAGCTGAAGTATACCTAGGAGATTTTTTTTCGAATACCAAGAAAGGAGGCTACAAAACAGTTGGGTCTTGGCACTTGAAGTATGAGGACGCTTAACGAGATCCCTCCTAAGCAGCGTATACGATACAAACGCAAGTACCAAAAACGAAGCTAAGAATCCGGAAATATCGGTAATATCGAATACAAGCGATTAAAAAACCAATTAAACAGTGGCGGCTGGTGGATTTTAAGTATACCAATATCTCAGTTATTAGACATGGGACCCACACCAAATTTATAATAGTTTATATTGACATTAAATAAACAAGTTCGGCGCAAACAGAATTTAAATTGAAGTTTGCGAAAAAAAGTTAGTTTTTCCTGTCGCCTACCTTGCCTCCAGGCCCCCCTATTTGAGATAATTCAAATTAAAGTGGTGCAATTTATTATCCACTATAATTTATCGACAAATTTAAAATTTTATTTAAAAAATCCAAATATTACAGTTTTTATACCATTTTAAATATTTTTTTATTTTAATAAAATAAATAATAAAATTTTAAAATCAAATAAAATCTGTAATATTTGGATTTTTTGAATAAAATTTTAAATTTGTCGATAAATTATAGTAGATAATAAATTGCACCACTTTAATTTGAATTATCTCAAATAGGGGGCCTGGAGGAAGGGTAGGCGACAGGAAAAACTAACTTTTTTTCGCAAACTTCAATTTAAATTCTGTTTGCGCCGAACTTGTTTATTTAATGTCAATATAAACTATTATAAATTTGGTGTGGGTCCCATGTCTAATAACTGAGATATTAGTATACTTAAAATCCACCAGCCGCCACTGCAATTAAACAATAAAGAAAAAATAATAACTAAACAAACAAATAAATAAATAAATACAAAAACAATAAGTGCGAAAAATGCAACAAGTGCGAAAAGTGCGGGAGGACCCCGGTTAACCCACAAAGTGTTATAACGCCGTAAAAGTGTGCAAGTGAAAAAGTAATTAAGGCTAGGCGACAACGATAAGCCATCCGGGACACCTGGATACCAGAGAGATTGCCACAATCAAAGCGTGCCAAAAACCTGCAGGCGAAGTCAAGGAACAACGGACAGCCCGTGAAAGACAAAGCATCAGGATTTCTAGCCTAATAATCAAGCTAAGTAATTTTTTTAATTGCATGTCTTAATAAAAATACCAATTCTATTCTAAAAAATCTAAACGTAAAACGTAATATACATCGAAACGTAAATTTACAAGAATCCCAGCTGGCACCAGAAAATAAACAGACTCCTATAGAGATAGACAACCCATAAATCATTACATAAACAAAACAGAAAAAGGCAGACATAAGACATTAGTTCCATCCCCCAAATAAACATTCGACTAAACCCATAAATAAACGCATAAATCTTAATTAAATAAACCCAAACCATAAGAAACAAGGAATAGTAAATACGATTGATCACTCTGTGGGCATAATTAAAATTCCATCCGACGGAAATTGCTTTGTAGCACACTAACTAGACAACAGCATGACTAGGTCAACAATAGGAAGTACACACGCATTAAGACAAAGACTAAATTACCACATAAGAACACACATTGAAACATACAGACTATTTACAGGATGCGATCCTTGACCAACCCCACCGCTACGCGCATATTAACGACTGGGATCGTAAAAAGAGGCGTACTTAAGGGACCACGCACAAAATAGCTTCTTTGTGGGATTGGAAACAATAATAGCAGCATCGGACATATTTAACGTCGCTATCGAAATACATCACCAACAGGGGCGCACTGACTAAATAACCTTCAGACAGAACGACAACATCCGGTCAATCGCAATTTGTTACAGACTAGACAGGACAGGAACTTACAATCACTACGACAGTATAGTACATATCTGGCCAACATTGACACAAGCCACGGTGCCTTGCTTAACAGAGGCAGGAAACATAACCAACATAATATTTATATTTTTAAATTAAATTTGGAAAAAATGTAAGAATGAAAAGATATAAATTAAATAATAATAAACGGTATAAACACTAATTTAACAATAAAATAAATAAAGAATATACAAGGTCGATAGTCGGTACTCGGCATGAGGGGTTGAATACCCACGAAGGCAGAGGGCACATACGGCGGGTCGTGGCCATAGGGCCGTATCCCAATTACGTACACTTCAGGGCCGGCTTTATCTATTTTGTATATTAATATTTATATAATTAACTTAAATTTGGAAAAAAAAGTAAGAATGCAAAGATATAAATTAAATGTAAACGGTATAAACACTAATTTAACAATAAAACAAATAAAGAATATACAAGGTCGGTAGCCGGCACTCGGCATGAGGAATATCCGCGAAGGCAGAGGGCACTTACTGGTCGTGGCCATAAACACTTCGGTACTAAAGATAAGATTCAGTACCTCACAGGGAGGCAAACAATTCTAAAGAGGTTACCAGGGACCGGAAACAGACTAGGACAGAGACGTCTACAGTTCACCAACAGGTTCTAGCAGCGTACTAACACCCCTACCCCCATCCATGAATCCCAATTGAATGGGGTCATTACTAAAACCCAGGTTGAGGAGGATTCCGGATTGTACTTAGTTTTGGGTCAGTTCAATGTCCTCCAAAAACCACCACTAGCCCTCCTTATCCCGCACTCTTCTAGCCTAAACGTATGGCCCGACCCAGCTGACAAAAATCCGTGGAGCGGCCTTAACTATAGACACTGTCATCCATGACCTCCTAGGGTGGATCTACCAGCCGGCGTAAAAACTTCGGATCCAACAAACACAGGTAATGCTGTGAATTGGCGGGATACGTAGGAGAACGGAAAAGGGGTAAAATAACCCTGGGTTATTAGTGGAAGATAATGTCGATGGGGCCTGCCATACGTTCCCATACTCATACTCATACCAAGAAAGGAGGCTACAATTCTGTGAAATAATAAAACACAAAAATGACCACGTGAAGAACTTTATAAGAAAAATTTGTTTTTTTCGGATGAGTCTTCTTTTGCATTGCATGGAACACATAACTAGAAAAATACTCGATTTTCGTCTCGGAAAAATCATCATCTGCCACTGCCTGTAAGGACTTAGTACCCCCAAAACCTAAACGTTTAAGCTTTCATTTTTCAAAATTCAATTATTGATAAAAATTTAAATGCCGATAAATACTTTAATATGATGGAAAATAAAATTGTTCGTGCCATTCGTGGTATGTCCAAACTTTGATAATATTTGGTATCAACAGGATGGTTGTCCAGCGGATAGATTAATATCAACAACAGGGACGATTTCTTGGCCCCCTAGATCCCCTGATTTAGCCCTCTGCGATTTTTTACATAAACATGACGTCACACAATTTAAATTGCATGCAAAAATTGTTACTGCGGTGGAAAATATAACCCCTGAAATGATAGGCAATGTACAAAAAAAATTATACTTTCGAATAGCGAATTGCGAAATTCAAAACGGAGGCCTTGTCAAACATTTACGTACCTGTAGGTACATAATTAATAGTTAAAAATAGATACATTTTATTTTTTTAAACAAACACTTAAGGAATATTATTTATTTAAAATTTATATATGCCGTTGTTTTAAAGACTTTAGTTTTTCCTTATAAATATATAAAAAGGATAGTTTGTTTGTTTAAACTTAATTACGTTTACTTAAAAATAAGAATATTTGAATTTTTAATAATAGATTTATAAAATCATGCCAAAAAGACTAGTAATTGGACATTTTATATAGTAATGGGACACATGGACCATAGTTATTGGTCATACAATTTTTATATAAACATAAAAACTTTACATCAAATAACATAAATATTTTTTAAAGATAAATTGCTGTTTTAGGTAATTTTTTTTATTTCGTTTTTGTAAATATCATTTAATTCATATATTTCTTTCTCGGATTTCTCATCCCGTTTCTGGATTTTAAACTAGTTTGTTGCAAATATCATTAAGTGTGGTTTGTCTAGTTTGTGAAGCATTTATAATATTTAGGCCGGAACGGTTTGATTTATATAGGTATATTCAATATTTTTTCGGATGGTATGTTAAAAGTATTTTCCGAATTTATTAATTTTGTTGCCATTAGTTTTTTATGTTCTCTATCATGCACTGTATTTAATTCACTGTTATTCTGCAAGATGTCCTGTGACGAAGAAATCACTATATTACTTACTCTCTACAAATGAATTAGTCAAAAATGTCATAGCGAAAAAGTAGCCACTAATAATTCTCGTCAACAGCAATTTGTATCCAAGACATTTAGCAGTCAATTGATATGAAATATTATTCGCTGAATCCGAAAATGTCATAAGTTATAAAAGTAGAACAGTTTTTAAAATATAATCAATTGACTTTATCTCAAAAAATATTTTTTTTGCCACTTTTAAGTTTTATTTTTTTTATCACTTTTATAGAATTAATGTAAAGCTAATAAAAAACAAAAAAAAAACAATTAATTTAAATTTTTACATTTTTTTAGTTATTTAAATTAAAGAAAAAAGGGTTACGCAATTATTATTATATAATTTTATATTTTATTTTTATTTCAGTTTTTTAGATAAAATATTGCTCCTTAAATTTATTTTTTAGTTTAAATAAAATATTTTTATATACCACTTTTTACCACTTTTATTTAATTAATTTATGTACTTATTATTATTATTATTTTATGTAATTTAGGGTGTCCGTTATTTACCAAGTTGGTTTATTTGTTCGCAGCGCCACACAGTGGTCCAAAGTCAAAAAAAGCTGGCCAAAATCCGAAAAATTGAATGAAAAATTGTGATGTTTTGTGTATGTATTATGGTAAGGGGACCTAATCTACGTATTAAACTACAGGGAAAATTAGGTAGCTTCGGTAGTACCGAATCGGTACTCGCACCTGTAGGTCAGTTACAATTCAGCTCTGCCAGAGTAAGTATTTCAAAGAAACCATTTGTGTTAAAATAATTCCAAGAGTTCCAAGACTAATAACAAATTATCAAGGTGTCACTTTCCAAATCGGTGTGATGGAGGGAGATCCTAAAGGTGTATAAAATACACTTAAACTTGTAAATCCTAAATTAGGACATTTTACAAAATATAAAAATGTAATTCAATAAGCAACTGTATAACATGAACATTAATCGATTCGTCCTATAAAAAGCATTGAAATAGTTATCAACCCACGAGATCCCAAGCTGTTGTAAAATTTCTTTTTTTTAATATTTTATTTATTTTATAATAAATATTTTGATAAAAATTTTATTAAATTATACAGTGTGTGTCTTAGGTTTAATATCTATACAAAATGTTATAAAACCGTAATGATATTTGTATATAATTATAAATTAAATGTATGGTAGTTATAAATAAAAAAAATTTAGAATGTTTTCTTTTAATCATTCTATACATTTACAAACTTTAAATATTTTATTTATTTATTCAAATTAATTTTTTTAAAGCAATAAATAATATACTAAAAAAAAAAATTAAAATCACTGGAAAACCGGAAAATGTTGGGGAAATCTGATTTAATAAAAAAGTGGCTACCATTATAACAGTTTAGCCTACAATAGTTAGGCGCCCGTGCCCTTTATAGCCGACGTTCTCTTGACAAAGTTCTAAATCCATATACAGGGCGTTAAGGCATTAAGTGTTTATATTTGTAAATTCAAAAATGTATCTTTAACGAAGCTAGTTATGTATGTATTGAATATATTTTTGTATAAGTGTAAGCAAAAAAATTCCTAATTTTTTTAAATGTCGGCCATTTGGGTACGGCATGTTTTTGGAATTTTGGAAATCAAAATTGTTATCAGCTACCTCAAAAACCACAGGTTGCTAAATTTTCGATATCAGAATATGGGCGCAGTAGTGCGAAATTTCTAACAATTTTTAGTTATTGTGTTGACCAAGCACGTTTTGTGGTAGAATTGTTGTCTTTTTTTTCTCAATTACCAAAATTAAGTATTAAATTTATTTATTAGTCTTGTCTTGTTTAATTTTGCAAATTATGTGTTAGGTCATGCCGATGAGTTGAGGATACTTATCAAATTTTTGCAGATGACCTATTCCTCCCTTGTTTGAGCTCTTTTGTTTGGCCAGTGAAAATCGTCCGGTTGACAGGTGGTGCGACCGCTCAGAAGCATAACTCTTTATTGACAGTTTCACTATATTAGTTTTCACTTGTCGCTTAACTCTTCCTTATCACTTAGGTAGCACTTAACTCATTCTTGACCGTAGAGTAGTCTATGGAACGCCGTTGTATTTTTAAGTCTACTATTTTAAATGTTAGTTTAAAATGTAATTCCACGTCATGATAACATTGAAATACCGAGTAAAAAATATTTCGGCGTTCCAGCTATGGAACGCCGAAATATTTTTTACTTAGATTGATATTTTTAATTCCTTAAATTAAAAATGTTATCTAGTCTTGAAAATAAGAATTTATAAAGACCGTTTAATACGTTTAATTTAGTTAGAATTAAAATTATCATGGTAACATTTTAAATTTAATAAATAAAAACGTTTGTTTAATTTTTTCTTACTTTGATTTTTGTAATTCAATTCATCTAATACCTGTAATTCGACATGAATTAAAAATATCATAACGATATTTTAATTGCATTGAATTAAAAATATGTGTTTTAAATTGTAGGGGTTTGTTTATGGGAATAATTAATTGCTCCTTGGTAAAACTTTTCTTATTATTTATTTTAAATATGTTACAAACGTCATTTTTTATAACAATGAATTTATGAATTTTGTCAGCACAAGAACTTAAACTACTGTCTATTTATTTATTTATTTATTTATTTTATTTAGTACATACAGAAAAAATCCAAGTAGCACAAAAAAAAGATACAGTAAGAATACTTATATCAAAACAAAAAGAGAAGAAAAAAAATATATAATACACAAACATATAATTAACTATTATTAATAAGGTACTTTTTAAAAGAAAACAAGCTTATATTAAAAATATCGATATTTCAGGAATTCAGATTACGTGCCAATCTGGGCACACAACTGAATTGCCTGTAATTAGTTCTACACAATGGAATATGTATTAATGCACTATTTCGAGTATTGATGGTAGGTACACGTAAAGAAAATAGTTTCAATATATCAGAACAGTTAATCAAATTATTAAATATCTTAAACATAAAAATTTTATCAAAGTTTATGCGCCGTGTTTCTAGCGATTTTATTCCTAGCAAGGATAACTTATGATTATAACTAATATCATCTGAAATCTTAAGTTTAAATAGCAAAAATTTCAATCAAGTTAATATAACACTGTTGTGAGGGTCTCCATATAACTGATGCGTATTCTAAAATGCTACGAGACAAAGAATTAAAAAGAATAAGAATAGCATGGATATCAGTAAAATCTTTACATTGTCTAATAACAAAACCACACATTTTCATAGCCTTATTAACAATTTTATCAATATGCTGGATAAAAGTTTGTATCAAACAGTACACCTAAATCAGTCATAGTGGAGACTCTTTCCAGTTCATTATTCATTATTATTAATAAAGTAATTATAATTCCAAGTACGAGTACTTTTAGAAAAAGAAATTACCTTACATTTACTTATATTTAACTCAAGAAAATTGTCATTACACCAGTCAACAATACGATCAAGATCTGATTCGAGCATTTGGTAATCCAAAAGTGAAGATACTTTTTTATACAACTTTAAATCATCCGCAAATAAAAGAAGTTCACAAAATTCAACACATGTAGTAATATCATTAATAAAAAGCAAAAATAAAATAGGGCCCAAATGTGACCCTTGCGGTACTCCTGAAGTAACATCAATAAAATATGAAGGATATCCTAGAACAACTACAACTTGCCTTCTATTAGTTAGGTAACCTTCTAGCCAGCTGTGTGCACCAGTAATACCATAAGACTTTAGTTTCAAAAGCAATAAACCAATATCAACCCTGTCAAACGCTTTTTTAAAATCTGTATATATAGAGTCAACCTGAACACCCATATCCATGGCCGTAGATATATAATTAGAATAAATTAATAAATTCGTTACTGTTGATTTTCCTTTCGAAAATCCATGTTGTCTTGTTGTTATTAAATTACGAATTAATGGTGTAATAAATTCAGTTACAAGCTGTTCAAATACTTTTGTCAACATTAAAATAATACTGAACATTCCGCCCACCTTGAAAGGTAATCTTTAAGATAAACTTTCATATAAAACAAAATTTTGCAACAATAACTTAAATTTGAATCTAATCACTATCACTATTGTTTATTGGTAGTGGACAAATCTTACTGAACGCTCTCTTGATTTCCCCCTTTTGTGTACGAAGCGTCGCTACTCTGGAGATGCCTTCGGTACCAGGATGAAGGTGAATAATTCGTCCAAGAGACCACCTTTGTGGTGTCAAATTATCTTCTTTAATGAGCACAATGTCTCCAATTTTGAGACTTCCTTGAGACTTGAACCATTTCGTACGTTGCTCACATATTCCAACGACCATCGGGACCAAAATCTTTGGTGCATCTGTTGCACTTGTTGAAAGTGTGACAGTCGATTTTGAGGGATTTCCAACACATTTGGATCAGCAACTGATGTAAATTCTCTTCCAATAAGAAAATGAGCTGGGGTAAGTGGGTTTAGATCGGAGGGATCGGAAGATAAAGGTGATATGGGACGTGAATTTAGGGTACTTTCGATTTGAGTCAATAACGTATTGAATTGTTCAAAGGTCAAAATCTCATTACCAATGACTCTCTTTAAATTAAATTTCATATACCTAACTCCGGCCTCCCAGAGTCCCCCAAAATGAGGAGCATAAACTGGTATAAATGAACATTTAATACCAAACTTTTCAATTTCTGTTTTGATATGATTCTTGTCATTTTTAAGAAATTAAACAAGATTTTTTAATTCATGATTCGTCCCTACAAAATTCGTACCGTCAACCGACCAAATTTGAAAGGGTTTTTCGCGTCGCGCTACAAATCTACGTAAAGCTGCTAGGAATGACTCTGATGATAAATCAGTTACAAGTTCAACCGCGACCTCGCTTGTCTTTCAAAACGAATGAGCCTGCGTAATCAACCTCTCTTACATAAAATGGTGGCACGCTCAGCAGGTAACGATCCCATTTTTGGTTGTATTAAAATCGGTTTACACCGAAAACAAGTGACACATTTGTAAACTATCTTTCGAGCTAAATTTCTTCCGTTTAGAGGCCAATATGTGTTTCTTATCGACGCTAACAAATGTTGTGGCCCTGCATGCAACAACCTTTTATGTTCTCGCTCTAATAACCGTGACGTAAACCCGTGATTACCTAGTAATACAGGAAATTTTTTGTCATGTGAAAAGTTGGACAAACGACCACCAACCCTAACAATACTCTCATCATCGATAAATGGATCTAATTTTGTCAAATGACGTGCGAAAGTGTCATTAGACTCGTTCTTCAAATTAAGAATTTCTGCTGCGAATAACTCCTGTTGTACAAATTTTATAAGTACCTTTGTGGCTTGATTAATCTCTTGAAATGTCAGACATCCTGATAAAAGCGATTGATTTGCCCCTTTTGCACGACAATTTGCCTTGAACCTAAGCCAATAGGCCAATATACGTTCGGTATGAGTTAAATCCGAAAATTCATTGAACCACGGATGTTTTACAACGGCCATCTTCCCTCGCACTTCAGGAAGACGTGAACACGTAACTGAAAGTTGTGGCCAATTTTCTTCAGAACCCTGCAACCATTCGGGTCCATTGCAATACATTTCAAGACGACATAAAGTTTGTGGATCAACACCCCGCGATATATAGTCTGCTGGATTATCCGAAGTGGGTACATGACGCCACTCATTATCCTGAGTTTTTTCTTGAATACGTGCTACTCGATGCGATACAAATACGTTTAACAAACTTGGTGGGGTTAGAATCCATCCCAAAACGATAGATGAATTCGACCAATAAAATGTTTTTGAAATAATTATGTCTATAGACGATTTAACCTTTTTAACAAGTTGGACTAGAAGTACTGCAGCTACTAGCTCCAGTCTAGGGATTGTTTGTTCCTTTGACGGTGCAACCTTTGATTTTGCAGTTACTATACGAATTGTCGATACCTGATTTTCATCAACTGACTTTAAATAAACACAAGCTCCATATGCACGTGTGGACGCATCTGCAAATCCATGAATTTCTGTATATATAGGATTTGAACAACAGACCTTTCTTGGTATTTGGATTTGATTTAAATATGATAAGTCATTCCGAAAACTTGACCATTTGTGTTGAAGAGAAAATGGTAGTTGATCATCCCATGTTAACTTAGCAAACCAAAATTCCTGCATAAACATTTTTGCTGATATTATACTTAATATACCTAGGGTATCAAACACTTGTGCGATCTCTGAAAGATTTATTTCTTTGAAGATTTATTTCCTGTATAATTACCAAGTTTAAAATAATAACAATCAGTTCTTGAGTTCCACATGAACCCTACAGTTTTAGTATGTTCGTTTGACCCAAAATCAATTTGACTATTACTTACTTTGCCTGTGATTTCACATAAAATTTGTTCATTATTTGACACCCATTTTCTGAGTTTAAAACCTGCCTTCAACAATTGATCTGAAACACCTGTTACCAATGAGACTACTTCTTGTATAGAATTTCCGCCAGTCAACATATCATCGACATAGAAATGATTTTTGATGACATTCGCGATAATTGGCAACTCTGTTTGACAGTCAATGCCTACCTGATAAAGACACCTTATTGCAAGATATGGGGCAGAAGCCGTTCCATACGTAATTGTATTAAGTTCAAATATGTCAATCGGTTTATTAGGTTCGTCCCTCCAAACAATTCTTTGAAGCGTTCTCTGATTTACTTCTACCAAACACATACGATACATTTTTTCCACATCAGCAACCACCGCGTATTCATACCCACGAAATCGAATTAAAGCGATTATTAAGTCAGGTTGTATGGTTAAATAAAACCCCAGATGTTGTAGAACAAGACGCATCAAAAACAACTCTTAATTTTGTGGTGGAACTATCCTCTTTTACGACTCCATGATGCGGCATGTAATACTGAATTTGAGTACATGAATTATTTTGTGAAACCTTTGACATATGACCCATTGCGATATATTCGTTTATAAATTTAACATATTCGTGTTTAAATGTTTCTTTATTACGAAAGGTCGTAGCTACAAAATATAATTCACAACGTTGTTCCTCGCGCGACAACGGCCTTACCTTTAGGATTTCCTCTAGTTCCCAAAACCAAGTAAACTGTTTTTCCAGCTCAACTCCTTTCGAAAAGTTGCAACGAACGATTTTCGCTGACTAGTGCGGTATTGGGCCTGAGACTACCCACCCGAATTTAGTTTCTACGAGTGCTGGACCTTTCGTAATGAAGAAGGGCGTTTCGTAGTAAAAATTTTAATTTATTTTATTTAGAGGTTAATGTGATTTTTATAATTCTACGCCAATTAAAAATATCACAGTAACATTTTAAATTCAATGAAATAAAATCGTTTGTTAAATTGTTGTCACTTTGATATTTATAATTCGAATTTTTCTGTCTTTAGTTGATATTTTTAATTCGATTTTTTCTGTCTAGTCGATATTTTTTTAATTACAATTTTTTTGTCTAGTTAATATTTTTAATTCGAATTTTTCTGTATAGTAATCATTTTAATTTTTCTGTCTAGTGAATTGTTTGGACACCTGCACCTAGATGGCGATTGAGTGGAAATAGAGATGTGATTCGCGAATGGTTTTATCGTTTGAAGTGCACTTTCGATACAAGGATATGTAATCTCTTAGGTTTTGATATACATATATATAAATATATATATTATATTATATATATATTATGTTATGTTATGTTATGTATATTATTATATTATTATGAAATTAAAAATAGACGCATTAATTTTTAACACTTGTATTTTGTAGTTTAATGGGCAAGTTATTTCAATGCATTTGCAATGCATAGATAGTTCCAACTTAGGTAGTTCTTTTGTATCACGCGTGTACTGTCATTTTTTTAGTACAGTAAATAGTATTTACTAAATACCTAAATTTTTTTTCTATGGTAAATACAGTATTAGTAAGCATTTATCAGTTTATTAATATTCTTTCAGTATAACTAAATATTTAATCAAACTTAAAAATTGAATAATTTGAGCAAAGTTTTACGTGTTGGTAAAATGTTTTTTTCTTCCCATGTAAAATTAACCATATAACCACTGAACTGTATTCTCAACAGGAATTTTCACAAAATAATTAACAGCAATTATTACTGTTTACGCTAAATAGGACTTCGCGCACACTATCCAAAATAAACTCTATGACCGTATCTCGCGACGCAGGCGCATTACTATGTTAACGTTGATTTAACAATGAACCGTCTTGTGCACAAAAAATATATTTATAATGTTATTTTTTTAGTGCAATACCACACAAAACACTTCCTTGATTTCCTTGATACATGTATCTTCCTTGATGACTTTTTTTAAATCTTTCTTGACGACATTTTCACATTTGTTTACCCGCATGCGCATGCGTGAGGAGATAAACGCGTGCGAATCTGACCCTTAAGGATTTCTTCAATTTGGCGTAAAATTTTCACGTGGAGCTTATGTCAATAGCCTTCCAGTTGAGAATACAGTTCAGTGCCTATAATCCGTCACCTGTTATATGTCATCTGTCCACTTGACATCTGTCAAAGCGTTGCTGGATATTTCGTTGGGTTACCCAGGATACGTTTTGCGAAAAAAAATTAAACTGACCGATTCAAAGATCCACCTGACAATTTTTTTTATTAATTATATTACGATATAAACGATATGTAAATTCGATACTTGAAATAATAGAATCATTCGCAATTGACTGACACATCTCTATTTCCACTGCGCCATCTAGCCGAAGATAGTAGAGGTGTCCACACTTGGAATTAAAATGATTGACTACACAGAAAAATTCGAATTAAAAATATCAACTAGACAGACAAATTCGAATTAAAAATATCAACTAGACAGAAAAATTCGAATTAAAAATATAAAATAGACAGAAAAATTCGAATTAAAATGAATGACTGGACAGAAAAATTCGAATTAAAAAAATCAACTAGACAGAAAAATTGGAATTAAAAATATCAAAATTTACAAACGTTTTTATTTCATTAAATTTAAATTGTTACTGTGATATTTTTAATTGGGGTAGAATTATAAAAATCACATTAACCTCTATGAATTAAAATGTTCAAATGACAAAAAAATGCAAAGCATATTTTTAATTCAATGCAATTAAAATTTCGTTATGATATTTTTAATTCATGTCGAATTACACGTATTAGATGACGTTTAAAATGAATTGAATTAAAATGACTACTTGACGAAAAAATATTTAGATTTTTTGAATTGACTTGATTCAAAATGAGTACTTAATGGCATTAAGTTAATGCTTTTTATTTGATTTTATATGTCTTGCAGACATATAAATTTCGCGATTAAAAAAGTCTGTACTCACTGTAGTTGTTACACTACAATTTGTTTGCACTTTATGGGAGATTATTTGATGGTTATGGCTGTTACCCTTAGTTTGTTTGCACTTTATGAGAAGTTATTTGTTGGATATGGTTTTTACGTTTTACGTTTTAAGAGCTCGCGCTGCTGTCTTGCTCTGTCAAGTACTGGGACGTGACTGCCACCTAAATTTTTAGTTTATGACTTAAAAAAATTATAAAAAAAAATTATATATAATATACACTGTATATTAACTGTATATAGCAATAAGTGCTACATATAGGAAATTGATCGCTGTACAAATTTTTTGATAAATTTACTGGTTTAAAAGTTATTTAAGGTTAAAATTAAACTTATAGTAATTTTTTCGATTTTTTTACTTAGACTGCAAAATTATCATTATTTTTATGAAAATAAATTGTTATTTTTTGAAAATATATGATTTTATTGTATTATTGCAAAACTAAAAATAATATAAAAAAATATAAAAAATCAGGAACACTGTTGTTCTAGGAGTACAATATTCAGTTCTTTTTATCACAGGTGGAGTAAAGATTAAAAAACTTCTTGTAAGTCTTAGGAACTAAACATTCAAAACAATTTTCAAATTTACTTGTTTTATGAAAGGGTCTTGCTACACAAAAAAGTAGTTTCATCTATGTTACTTAATGACACTACAAACAAGGCAAGCAGTTGTATTAAAAACTTATGTTCACATTTAAGAATGTTATTTTGACAAAAATATTGTGTTACTTGCTTACTCCTGTTCACATCAAAAGAATACCTAAGGCAAGAGTTTTGTAATTTTTGAAATTGGTACTTAAAAGTTTCAGTTGCAAAATAGTAATACACGCTGCAACAATAATTTTGTGGTCAAATGTATTTCAGAAATCGACCAATGTATTTCAGAATAGTTAAATGTATTTCAGAAAGCGTTAAATGTATTTTAGAATAGTCAAATGCAATTCAGAATATTTTAAATATATCTCAGAACTTCTGAGTCAGAAGGCGTTAAATGTATTTCAGAATAGTGAAAATATATATTTTAAAGCTTTTTAATTGCTTCCATGATTAATTAGTAAAGAATATACAACATGAATTAATCTAAACTAGGGATGTATGTATGTAGAAAAAATTTATTTACATGTAGTTATAAATATGACCAAAAATTATTTTTTTTATTTTAGCAGCTCGAGACTGTGCGTCTCCTACAACGGTATCCTTGGCATTATCTATAATATTTTCCAAGTGGACCTGATGTTTAACGCCAGAACCTTCATTAGGAGGATTTCGAAGATTGAATTTAACGTAGGTCTTAACCTTACTCCAGATATTTCCAATAGGGTTGAACATGGAAGAATATAATAATTTTTTTCCTCCCTGGTGTATATATATATATATATATATAGATTTGTTTGACCGCACATACAGACCCAAATCGTCATACTTCGCCGCCTATACAGACCAAAATTGACGTTTTCAGACCCGGCTTCGGGACTGAAAAAGTTAATCATAGTATGGAAATCAGGGGGGTTGGTGGGTGCAGGGGGTAAATTTTTAGGTGGGCTTGAAAAGGCGGTGAAACATGATGAAATATACAGATTTAGTTCACGGTTCAGCCAGTTCGAGGGCGCCTCGGTCGGGCTCAGCTAGCTGTATATATTTGGCATAGTTAAACTACGTCTTCAAACCCTAAATTTGGCAACGCCGTTTGGCATATAAATAATGAATATGTATTTCACAGCTCTGATACAGTCCCGATATATTCTTTACCATTTGGTCCAAAATCACACTTTCCCTCCTGAACGGAGATAAGTAAGCTTCAGCTATCTAGATAGTAAAAAAAAAGTAAAATTTACTTTATCAAATTTTGAGGGTTATACTTTTAAATATTCGTCAGTAAAATTGAAATGTTAAATATTTAACACTATATATTATTTTTTTAGTTCACATTTTTGGTAAATATTACTGTAAAAATATTAGTAGATCGTAATTTTTAATATGGTTGTATGGATGTGATTTACGTATAGTAATATTTATTGTATTATACAAAATATAAATATTAAGTTAATAAAAATATTTGCGAAATATCTCAAGATTATAAAGAACCTTACACTGTCTGTGGAACATGTAGTTGATAATTTTAATGGTAAGTATTTTTAATATCAATTTACATTTCTGTTTATTTATTTATTATGATTATTATCATTATTAGAATTATTATCGTTATTATCATTATTATTATTATTATCATTAGCTTTCTTATTGTTGAATTATAATCAATACATATTGCCAAATTTGATTAATTGAATATTTACATGTGTTTTTATTATTAAATTTAACTAGCAGCGTATAAAGTAAATCACCCGGTATAATAATTAAAATTAAATAAAAAATTATTTGCTTTAGATATTACCTACAGCATACCATATTTTAAACTTGTATTTAAAATTTTTTTTTTTAATATTGTACGGTTACTGTATAATTTTAATACCCTGTATCTCAGAACTACTAAATAAAAATACTAAAATACTCCAATTTGAATGCTGATTAGTGAAAATGAAATTTTTTTGATATTTTCCAAATTAAATTAACCAAAAAGTTTCCACCCCGGTTTTCTTATTTACTTTAAATTAAAAATGAGTGATACGTCATTTTAAAGGCATTTTAAATCTCTACATTTTGGCGTACTTATTAGTTTTTAAAATCGGTTAGTTTGTTCCTGAGATATTTAGGACAAAAATAAATTAAAAAAGAAAAATTTTCTGTAATATCTTGAAAACAAACAAACCGATTAAAAACTATTACGTCAAAATAAAGGGATTTAAAATGCCCTTAAAATTATACAATACCCGTATTAGTTTTAAAATGGGTTGGTACGTTATTTGAGAAAAACTTAATTTTTTAATTTATTAATTATACACCATTATATATTCACAAGAATCATTTTATAAAATCACGTTTTAAACCACACTTAATTAAAGTAATAATTTGTGCAAACCAACCGATTTTAAAAACTAATACGCCAAAATTTTAAGGGAAGAAGAAAAAATAATTTGATGAAGTACGCAAAATAAATAAAGGAAATACTTAAATTTTCTTTGCTGTCGAAACTATATTCGTCTACAGGATTTTCTGCGTTTCTTTGGATGGGGATCAGGGGCGTAGCTTCCGCGGTATCAATGACGGAGCCCCAGGATAGGGAGGGCCCCCGATTGGCTTCGACATGCGTAAGCAAAAAATATATTACCCACATGTAAAAAAAAATGAGGCATCAAATTAAATAAATAAATATTATTTTTATTAATTTGTTTATTCTTCGATTTATTAAATTAAAATTTTCCTGAATACCCTCCTGTTCCAACGAGGCCGTTAACTCATACAAAATGTTTCTGCCCGCACCTTTCCGCTATGCGTTGTCTACGGCGCAGGGTGTTATTATCATAGGTTAAATTAATAGCAAATTAGAAATAATTATTAGCGTTACAATTGTTTCAAATGACTTTCCTTTATATTAAAATAGAAACTTTTTAAAAGATGTTGAAGAACGGTAAATGTCTAAAACCAGATCAAATTTTATGTCCCCCAAGTGAAAATGATTATTTTTTATTTTTGGTTGTTTCACTGTTAGTCTAGAATGGGGTTTTTGGGAAGCCACCAGGTCTAGTAATAACATAACATAAGTGGTTCTGCACTAATGCAAGAATTTTAAGAAATCATACATTTTGAATATTAGAGCTTTACGGAAGATATCTTCACGGAGGTTAGGATTTCGTATGTTTTTTTTAACCTTTGTATATTTAAAATAAGTTATTGTATCTTTTGACACCTTAATATTTTTTTAAAATACAATTGTACATACATAAAATATTTATAAAAAAATCTACTTAACACCTACATAAATGGTTATAAAAATTATTTCTTTTAATTTTTAATTATATTTTATATTCGATTCGATTGCTTTGGATGTGTTTAATTTACTTGGTGAACTGATATTTTTAGTATGCTTTTACTACCTCAGATATTTGAAAAGATATAGCTTAACCTAGAAAGAGTAACAGTCACGGAGGATATGTTTTAGACTTTTAAAACATTGTAAAAAATAATTAATTGCGGTTAAAAATCTGGAACCTGAGCTTTAATATCTACTTAATTATGAAAGATCAAAACACAATAAAAGTGTAGGTCAAACTCATCGGGGACATTTTGTGAGATTTACCCACATATATTATTTATTGAATTATAAAAATTGGTAAATGCAAAAAAATGATACCCTAAAAATTTTTTTGCAAGCACCTTTTCCGGTATAAGGGCCCCTAACAGATTTTTGATACGAGGCCCCCTTGAGGCTAGCTACGCCACTGATGGGGATACCTAAAAGTTAACTTTGCTTTAAAAGAAATAATAGTAAATAAAAAAACTAACCTAACCAAACATGCCTCCTTAACTGTATTTTGATTTTTCCCTAGTATTGCCATTTGAGCAATTAATTTGCTTCCTGCCGATATTTTCACACCACACAAACAATTTCGCCAATTCTGCTATCTTCCCGGATTAGTATATTATTTTTAGGTACTTTCAAACTACTCCACGAGTCCCTACCATTTGGCAACATCGCTGGGTCTCGGGACGTTGGTTGAATATTGTTATGCAGTATAAACGGGCGCGAGAAGTCGGTAAAATGATGCGGGTTTAAAAAGTGTTATTCAGTTTGCAACTTTTTTTGTAAAAAGAAAAGGTTTCCCCTTGAAGCATGCTTATTGAGTTATATTCTTTAAAAGCTTATTTACGGTTTATATACTCGCCTAAATTACCTGGATCAAGTGGGTCTTAGGTAGCCTGTATAGTGTACCGGGACTGAAAACGTGGACCGGATAGATATATATATATATATATACAGGGTAAGTCTTTTAACTTGAAATATCTCAGTAAATTTTACTAAAAATGTTTAAAATAAAAATTAAATAATTTAAGGGGGGAAATAAATTAGTACCAAAATTATTCCCCATACTATCATCCTTATAAGGAGGGCATGGGCTAACTAACTAAATTTTCAATGGAACACCCTTTTTTATTGCAGATTTCATTCGACTAAATGAGTGTATTTTGTCAAAAACATTTTTTTATGTTTAAAACTCGTGTAATTTTTTTTATTCTTGTGTTTGTTTGTTATTTTTTGTTATCGTTGTGTTAAGACTAAAAAGAGTCTGGCTCCAAAGCGCAATTGCCGACTTTTTTTTCTAACGTGAAAACATATCCTCTAGAAACAACTAAAATAAATTTTATTTAGTTCGAAGATTAATTTGCAATCAAATCACCTGTTTTCGTTGAGCAGTTAGGTATTCATAATGGATTTTTTAACAGCGGAAAAAAATAGAAATGATTTCGATTTATGTTAAGCAGGCAGAAATCTTGATAATGCTGTTAATATCTACGCTCAGCGTTTTTCGGAAAAAATTCGATCGCGTGCTTCATTTCAACGTACAGTCAAGCAGTTTACTAAAAACAGAAATGTTCAACAAAAAAAAAGAAGTTCGTCGAGCAACAGTCACAGGTAAAAATAATGAAATTAATGTCTTAGCAGCCCTCTGCTAATCCTCGTGCAAGCACAGGAGAATTATCTCGCGATTCCGAAATATCCCAGAGCAGTGTTATCAGAATATTAAAACGAAATAAATACCATCCTTACCATATTTCGTAACATTAAGGCTTTATGGTTTGAATTTTCAAAATCTGGTAATTTTTTGTCAGTGTATTGTTCTCCGACGAGTCGTCTTTTACGAACCACGGAACGGTAAATCGGCACAATCGCCGGATTGGTAGAGCTGGTCCGGTTAGTTGGCCTGCTAGATAACCGGATTTCTTTTTGTGGGGCTATCTCAAAGACCGTGTGTATCAACAATTACCAACAACCCGTGAAAATATGATTGAGCGAATTATAAATGCATGTGCCGAAATTCCAGCAGATACGCTACTTACTTGTGTAGACTTATTTAAAATCCGAATAAATAAGTGCATTGAAGTCAAATGCCACCATTTTGAACACCTACTTTAATAAAAATTCGAAAAATAAAAATTGTTTTGAGCTAAATTTGTATTATTAATAATAACAACCAACAAGCGCCATCCATGGTGTAGTGATGATGGTCTAAGCCAAATCTCATTTCCTGGCTACGAAATTGCTGCAAGTTATTGCAGAAGAAACTCTTCAAATCTTCATGGAGGGTCCCTTCTTCTTATTAAATATGATAATGTATTTGAAAAAAAAACAAGTTAATATAGACAATTTATGTGTTGAAAAGTGTGTTGAAGGCTGAGCGGCTATGTTAGTGTATAAGAAGATAAAATACTGTGTTATTAGTGTTTACCGTCCTCCTGGTGGAGATTTTAAGGTATTTCTTGACTCTACGTTTAGTATTATAAATGTTTGCTATATATTGACACCAAATTTGTTTGTTTGTGGAGATCTAAATGTTAATTACCTAAAAGACACTCAGCAAAAACGACAACTTCTTGACTTGCTTAATAATTTTAATCTTAGATGTAGCAGTGATTTACCAACAAGAGAATTTATTGATAAAAAAGGCAAATTGTCGTCTTCTAAATTAGATTATATATTAACAAATATAGATGCTTCTTTTGATTCGCATGTTGTGCAGGCAAATATTGCGGATCATCTGACTATTATCTTTACATGTAAAATAGAACAACAATAAAGTAGAACAAATAATAAAAAATATGATCTTAAGCATCCAAAATATGTGTTTACAAAAACTAGGTTAGGTGAACTATATATTTACTTTTTATCATATACCTATAACTATAGGTATATGCTTTTTATGTATTTTTGTGTTCTTCTTCTTTTTTTGTGGCCGCTATAACAACTCTCGTGTGGAAGTATTAACAGTAACAGTGAATTAAACTTGAATTAAAATTATGTCTTTACATAATTTTTATTCACTGAATTTTCATTATGTATCAGCATAATTTTAATTCTAGAAATAAAATTAAGTAAAGACATATATTTAATTCAGTGAATTTTTATTATGTATCATCATAATTTTAATTTAACAATTAAAATTATGTTGATACATAATAATAATTCAGTTTAATATTTTAAATATAAATGTGTACACTAAAAATAAGGTAATAAATAAAAATCTACAATTATGGAGATGATATTACTTTTTAAATTAATATTATGTACATAATAAAAATAAACTAAATTAAACTCTCCAAATGAAGAAAAATGGTTATCCATTGGAGAAATTCTGTGATTTAATATTAAGTACATAATTTTAATTCAAAATATTAAATGGGAATTACAAAATATTGGTCTAAATAACTTTTAATAGGATTTAATATAATTTTATTTTGCTGGATTATTATTAAATTGAAGTACGGAAAAAATTACTGCTATTAAAATTTTGTTTTATCTCAATTTCACCCAGTTGAATTTTTATTATGTACATAATTTTAATAAAGGTCGATTTTTTATTATGTACATAATTTTAATACTACATTTTTGTATTAAAAGGCAAAAAGCAAATATTTTATTGAATAAATAAGAATAAAAATTATTTTGGACATTTTATTTGAAACAAAAAATAAAATAATAAAAAGAGAATTTATTTCTATTGTTTTAATTTTTATTCAGTCCTATTTTAAACTGTTAAACAAAAATTGCGCGCATTACATTGTTTTTTTAATAAAACTGATTTATTTTTATGTTATAACATAATAAAAATACATTATTATTATGATGATTCATAATAATATATGCTTCTTAAAGCCTATATTATACATGTATTTTGTATTAAAATTATCATTCTACATAATTTTAATAAATTTATTTTATGATTAAACATAATATAAATTAAACTTTAAAGTTTTATTCATATTTTAAGTTAAAATATTTATTTAAAATTATTATTTTACAATCTTGCTATTAAAAAGTAAAACGGCATGCCATATTATTTGAGTTTGAAAACATTTTAAAAATAATATTTTTTGTAAATTTGATAAATACTTTTAAGAAAGATTAATTTAGGGGCCATTCCACGCTTAACGGATAGGACAGTTGCCGTGTTTTTATTTACAAAATAATATTGTTTTATTATATTACCAATGTTAAATTTTTATAAATAGTTCTAAACAAAAGCTGTTTAACAAGGTTTTTATTTGGCAAAATTAGGTATCGTGATTGACTGTTTAATTCCTTAAAAATTAATAATTTAAAGCGTAACGGGCGGGACTATTACAACGTCCCGTCCGTTATGCTTTAAATTATTAGTTTTTAAGGAATTAAACAGTCAACCACGATACCTAATTTTTCCAAATAAAAACCTTGTTAAACAGCTTTAGTTTTGAACTATTTATAAAAATTTGACATTGGTAATATAATAGAACAATATTATTTTGTAAATAAAAACACGGCAACTGTCCTATCCGTTACGCGTGGAATGGCCCTTAGTCAGTTTTTAATTTGATTAATTTTTATTTGTTTAATTTGTAGTTGATTAATTTAAATCAATAACAATTTTTACTTTTTTTTTCTGTTAAAAATATTTCTATACCGGGATTTATTATTGATTGGAAAATAAAATTTCAATTTCAAGATTTATTAAAAAATAACATTTTTAATAAAATCTTATAATAATATTTTTAAAAGCAAATTGTGCAATAAAGGTCAATTGTTTTCCTAATGTAATGTAGTGTAGATTTATTTGTTTGTTTAGCTATATACAGGTAATAGAGGTGTCAATTCAGGGATCCCGAAATCCCGGGATACCTGGATCTTCTAAAAAAGCGATCCCGAAAATTCCGGGATAAAAGTCCCAATCCCAGAGTTTTCGAAATAAGTAACAAAGAATAAAATATCTATAGATTCTATACCTTTTTATGGCAATAATTGTTAATTATTTTATTATTTACAGAGTAATGCCGCACAACAGGTGATAAAATATTGTTAGCAATTTAGCCCCAAAATATATTGTTTTTAAATATTCGTTTCTTTTACACATACTTTTGTTATAAAAGTAGCAAATAGTTGTTACATCGTAAAAATTAGACAGTGTTTTCTTAACTACCCTATACATTCAAAGGCAAAAAGCAAACAAAAGAAAATGAGCGTCTAACGGTACCGGGTTCGATTCCCGGTCACAGCCTTGGGCGTTGTAGTTGTTTATTAAAACAAAAATAAAAATATCATGAGCTGGCTAATTAGTCTGGAAAAGACTAAAAGCCAATAAATCTAAAAAAAAGAAAAAAATGAAGCGGTTTCACATGTTAAATAATTATAATAAATTATAATTTATTAATTTATGTAATATTATGCCAAAAACTAAACCTAATCTATTTTGTTTATAATTATATTTTATTAAAACTTATAACTTATACTAGTTTTTGAGAGAATTCATGTTCTGTTTTTGAGGACCCTAGAAGCCAAGGGGTATAAGTACAGTTTGTTTAGTTTTGAGATATTCATGTTTAAAGTAAAAAAACACTTGTTGATTTATGACTTTGTTTTTCAAGATATATAAGCTTAAAATTTAGTTATATCCCTCGGATACCAAGTAAAATGTACCATTTACTATCACTTTCTGTGCATAACAATTTTTTTTTAAATGTCACTTGTATCCCTTGTCTTCTAGGGTCCTCATATATTAAGCTTGTTCCTACCGAACTATTCGAATGTCAAAGTCATTCTACAGTCCTTGCTCGGCAGGAACAAACCTTTTATATAATAAAAAAATAAAAATGTTTTTAAGCATATTTCAGCACATGACTTTGTGCATAATTAATTTTTTTTTATCGTATGATACACATATATTAAACAAACAAAAAATAAGCTTTTGTTAACAGGTTTTTGTAATGTTTTAAGTATATTGAATGCTCCTCAAGTTATAGAGTGTACCACGGGTATTTTATATTAAAATCAAAATTAAATTTTAAATGGGTACGGAAATATAATCATGGGTCAAGCGCTCAGATGAGAACTGCTTAAGTAGATATTTTCAAGAATAATAACGGCATAATATTGATCGTGATTTACAGTATCACATAAAATTTTAATTAAAATCAAGGTCCGATTTTTGCATAAAATTAAATTGCCTTTGTAACTAGTTGTGGGCATTATTAAGCACTGGGCAGGACAGGACTTAATATTTTTTTAATATCTTAGAAACCTAAATAAATTAAATTTAAATTAACCCTTACACACGCCCTTGGTAAAGCACAACAATTTTTTATAGTAATTTTTTTTTACAAAAACAGTATTTATTAAACACGCTGTGTTTTTATACTTTGAAAACAAAATTACTTAAAGAAAATTTTACAATTAAACATATACGGTCATAAATAACAATATTAACAAAGCCGTAATCTAAAAACTATTTATTATTCTTATAAATATATAAATATTTGACGTGCAGTGCCATTTAAAGCAAGGTAGGGATTATTTAATTACATTAATTATACTTACAAACAAGTAACTTCAATGTCAAATTTCAATCAGTTTTTGTTTTTCTCAGTATGCTCTAAAAGAAAACAATAGTTTTTTGTTAACCTGTAAATTAAGTTCACATCGTTCACATCCCATTGACAGATCCATTTTTGGTTATTTAATGTTACTAATGACCTAAAGTTATTTAACTGTAATCAATATCAATATCGATGCCAATAAAAACATGCACTAAACATCCAGAACACCAAGTCATATGTAGGTATTAGAAAAAATATTCAGCTTAAAAATCTTTAGTGGTTTGCAGTTAAACCTTCTTGCATTTCATTATATTCTTCGATATAAAGCATACGTTAATTTCCTCCAATTCCCAACCAATCTGATTATCAAAGCGATCGGCTGTGACCCAGGTCCAAATCCGTTCATCTTAGAAAGGACAATGGTTTGTTTATGTTTAGGTTTTGAGGTAAAGTTAATACAAAAAAAGTTTTAAACAAAAGCGTACTTTTAGTTTTACCCTTACTTCCTAAAAAGTCCCAGAAGCCAACTGAACAGCTTGTGCGGGCTAGGGGTAGGAACAGACCACGGGCTTAAAGTTCCATCCAAAGGACTAAAATACACAAATGAACAACCATATCAATGTACGACCCCTCGGCTAATTTACTATTTCGTGTGGTTTTGCTTTTTAAACCATCTTTTTTCAGTTTGGTGGAATTATTGGTTTTGGATTTGGTTTATTACATTTATTTAATAATGCTTTAAAGTGAATTAAAAAAAACTGTTTAAAAAATGCAAAATTATATTTTTAAAACCAAATTAGACACGTCACCGATTTCTGATTGGTAAAAAGCAGTGCGTTTAACTATCTGTATATTTGGATTCAAAAACGTTATTGTGCTTGTCCTTTTATTTATATGTAATGCGTAAAGAGAGAAGGAATCTACATTTCACCAAGATACAATATTTCCAGAAGCGTGTCTATACCTTTAAATACGTTGCTGCTTTTTTGCTTGAATGAACGCCATTGCTATTTTGTATACTTTTAAATACACATATGTCCAAAAGTTTGGAATATTGCAATATTTCTTTTTTTATTGATATTTATATATATATTTTTTATATAGGTAAATACCATTTTATAACGACTCCGACAAATAATAAATAAACCTCAAAGACAGAGAAAATAGAGTAAATATTAACAACAGTTTTTTTAAACTACCATAGGCGTAAATATATTATTTGTAAATATTCCAAACTTTTGGACATGTGTGTATATAGGTTCAAATAAATATTAAGGAGTACACAAATTTAAACTTAATACCCCTCTGATGATGCGTTATCTCAAGAAGTGAACTTTATTGCTCTGGAGTAGCTTATGCCTTTCAGTGAACATAATTATAGGATAAGTAATAATGTACTATGGACCAAATAAAATGTTGAGAGACTTTGGTATTTTATAGGTTTCCACAATATAGATTGTAACCGAGTTGGTCCAATATCATTGAAATTAATCATATTTCATGTAAGGTGTCAATGTTAGATAGACAATTAAATTAAAAAAAATATATTTTTATGCATGTAAAAAAATTGTAAAATAATGTATTGCTATTTAATCCATATATTAAATTTAACAAAGTAAAAATAAGAATTAAGTACACTATGCAAAAGGTAAAAACTTTATTAAAACAGACTAGTTTGTTTTCCTATGTAGGACACTGCTGTCTGAAGTTAATAATCTAAACGTTCAAAATTTGTGTATTTTTTAGTCTTTCAGTCAAAAAAAAGAATTGTGAATAATATTTTTAAAAAGAAACTAGTTTTCTTCCATTAGGTTTTAATGAAATGCAATTAAATTTCAATAACTTTTATTTAAATTTTTACAAACTGAATTTATTATTCGAGAGATAATGCAGGCTATTATTCAAAAGGATGAGGTTTGCATCTCGAGTCGTCAGACTAGAGTCTCAATCATCCAAGTGAATAATGCGCATAATCTTGAGTGTAATACTATACTTTATTTACTCCAATACGTAGATAATTAAATGATGTTAAAAATTAAATAAATAAAATCTGACATCTGTCAAATGGTTAACCTAACTTTTTACCAATTTTAAATGTAATTATAGTCGCCTTCTTCAAATTTAAAACCTGCGAAATGTGTATAGTTTCTGTACTTCCTGTTTCAGACCAATTACTTTGGACGCATGTCGTCACTTAAGGGTGGAATTGTATCTAATGCTAGTGGATCCTGGGGGGGGTGTTTAAAGAGATAACATTATCAAAATGTGGTGACATATCCCATAAAACTTTAAAACTGATTGGGATAAAGTGTATTTAAATTAGACTAATGTTAGTCTAGAAAGGACAGTCATACGACGTCTAAAATAACTAACATTTAATACGGAAGGATTCGAAGGTAGCTCCGTGCGAAATAACAGGCGAACTATACCGTTTTTGATCTGCCGCCATTTTAGCGGCTTTGAGTTTGCGTCTTGTCTTCAGAGTTGCGAGATTTGTACTTAAAAAGTATTGCCATTAGAATATTTAAGTTACTTGAGAATGGAGAAAATAAAAATTATCAATACATTGTATTTTTTACTCTAAATTGATTTAAAGTAAAAATACAAAAATAATTTGTACTTAAAAAGTATTGCCATTAGAATATTTAAGTTACTTGAGAATGGAGAAAATAAAAATTATCAATACATTGTATTTTTTACTCTAAATTGATTTAAAGTAAAAATACAAAAATAATTGTACTTATTAATTTGAATAAATAATATTTTTTAGTACTTCGTAATGCAAAAAGTTTAAAGTCAAAGTAAAAAATTGATTGTACTTAAAATATAAATGAAAATACAAGTACGAAGTATTTTTTAACGGGACCGACTGAAAATAAAAAACAAAATCTAATTAATAATTATAAATACTCTATATACGGGGTCGGTTGGGTTGGGTTGTTTGGTTTCGGTTGGTTTCGAAGCGGGCGGACTCGGGACGTTAGTTAAGGAAAAAATATCTGCTTCCCGTCCTAAGATTGCGTCATTGGATGACGTCACTCTGTTAACGGGAGCGAAATAGGGAACCGTCTGACGGGACTCTAGACACGGCGTTAATTTTATCATTATTATGTTAACATAACCTTATAATAATTTTACATATTTTTGTAGTTTGCCTGAAGATGATCTAATATAGATCGAAACTAGTCGCAATAAAAACATAAACAAGCACGGAAATATCCTTATTCACCATTCTATTCAAATAAAAAAAAAATATATATAATAATGTATTCTGTTCTTTATTATTTTTTAATTATAAAATAAAAAAATATTTAGAATCAGTAAACATTTTAAGTTAAAATAAAAAGTACTTAATATTTTCTCTGATTATAATTACAAAATAAAAAAAAAATTGTAATTATCAAATTATCAAATAAAATAAAAAAATATTTAGAATCAGTAAACATTTTAAGTTAAAATAAAAAGTACTTGATATTTTCTCTGATTATAATTAAAAAATAAAAAAAGAATTGTAATTATCAAATTGGTAAAGTAAAAATAAAAAGTACTCAATATTTTTCTCTCATTACAATTATAAAATCAAGTAATAATTAGTAATGATAGCATAATCCATTAAAAAAAATACTCAGTACTCCCAACTCTGCTTGTCTTCCTTAATTTACGTCGTAAATTCCTCTTTAGAGCTGCTTGATGAAGTAGTAACGGGCGAGTCTCGACGCCTTTTGTCCATTTTCGTGATAAATCGAGCACAATTTTTATATAAACTTAAGTTTTGATTTAACAAACGTGGTTAACATAAAGCACGAAAAAGAATAATGGCATAAGCACTGCTTATTAAGCTGGTCTACCAACATCGAACTTTGAAGTTTTGATTTAACAAATGTGGTTACTATAAAGCACGAAAAAGAATAATGACATAAGCACTGCTATTAAGCAGGTTTACCAACATCGATAGTTAGGTATTAGAAATTTCTTTATTATCTGTAAAATCGTGGTCCCATTTAGTGACGCAAATGTAATAAAAGTTATTTGAAATATTAACAAATTTTGTTTGTCCATTTGATTTCTACACGCCTGTTAAGTATACACCCTTATCTTAAATCTCACCAAAAAAATCTTAATCTTAAATTTTTGCCCAGAAGAAAAAAAAGTTTTTATAAAAGTTAAAGGTGTTTAATTAAACAATCTGTATCTTCAAAACAAAGAGGCTTCTCAAAAACATAATTCCTTAAATTTTTGTCCTTGTAAATCAAATATACTTAAATTGTAAAACTTAAAAAAACTAAGTTTAGGTTTAAACTATAAAATATCTTTAGACATAAGCAATAACCAATAACCATAATAAAAATTATGAAGGACCTCCTTGATTTTCCTATATTTTCGCACTCGCTTAGCGTTTAATGCAATCCATTCTAAAAGTAAGTAATAATTGTTATAATAATTATTGTCATTATGTTAAGATTGATCTTAAAGATTTTCCCTACATTTACTGGAATCAGGGCCGGATTAAGAGTTTTGAGGCCCTGGGGCCGACATTTGGTGGGGGCCCTCAATATTTCTAAAAATGTTGACACTTGGGAAATTAAAACTCATGGTTAATTTTTAAGCTAAAGGAACTTTACGAGATTTTTTATTATCTGAATCATTTATTATTTACCTAATAAATTTTAATAAAATCGGCCAAATCATTTTTAAGCTATAAATAAAAAACGAAACACCTTGTATCTCGATAATGAAGCATTTTCGGACACGTGTTTATATATAAACATAGGAACACGTGTTTATATATAAATATAGGAACTTTTTTTCATATTTTGATGAGAGGAATTTCCCCTGAGCTTTTGTTACCAAAAGTCTGAATCACCCTGTATATTTTGAATAATACCTTATATACATTTTACCCAAATCTGAGAAATTATAAATTCGTATGCAAAACTATAAAAACGTAGATAGTAGAATAGAATTGTGAATGAAAGTGTTTTTATATACTTTATATTTTATATATTTTGAATTATACTAACATACCCTTATATACATTTTACTCAAGTAAAATATTAATTGATCCAGGTTTTGTTTGAATTTTTAATACTTACCGCAAACTGAAAAAAAGTGCATCAAAAGTCGTATTATTTGTCTGTTTTTCATATAAAATCAAACAATAAAACAATCTTTTGTCCAAAGAAAAGCACGAAACAGTATTTCGGAAACACCGGAAAATATTCCACAACACTAAGTAATTGACTCTTTTACAAAAACGTTACGACAAGCACTAAAGGAGCAACTGCTTAAAATTGTTATGAGTCATAACTTACGACTATAGACTATATAAAAACGTCTTCGCGCGCCAAAACTTTGAGTGTGATAATTTACATTCTGATTTGCAAGCGGATAAGCGATAAAAAATCTGCGAAAAATTAGAGTTAGATCTACGAAGAATTAATTGAAAATTACAGGATTCGCGTGGTTTTTTGTTTTTTTCGTCAATTTTTTTTATATTTGTTTCATTAAAAAGCTACATATTGCATTGGTGGGGGCCCCTAAATGGTGGGGGCCCTGGGGTCGTGGCCCCGCTGGCCCTATGCTAAATCCGGCCCTGACTGTAATTTAATGAGGAAAACTAGATGTAAAATAGTCACTCGGAGCCGAGTCACAACTAGGCAATTTACTAGTTACTTAATAGTCGGGGCCTATCTAGAATTTCCCTTTCTAAACCCAACCAGCGCCGCAGCGCCCTACCACTAGTGAGGAAAACTAGACAATTTTCACCACTACTGATTCTATTAAACAAAAAATTCTAGAAAATAAAGGTTATTACCACACTAAACTTGTGTTAAAATTTTATAGAGATGCATTGAATAGGTAGTTTATAAAATCGCCGTTACTGATCGAATTAAATTAAAGTTTAAAGTAATCAAGGTTATTAACACAAAATTTCATAATGATTTTTTAAATATTTTTTAAAATTATTTCATTTTTAACTTACTTTAAAGTGGAAATTCGCCAAGAGGTCCATTGATTTTTCTATCGAAAATCATTCTTATTTGTTCATATGATTAGCCCTTACACATCTCCAGAGGGTCTAGGAAGAGGTTTTTTTTGCACCTTAAAAAATTCATAAATAAAATAGTTGTGTAAAAAAAATTTTAATAACTTATTTATAACCGCCTATTTATTAAGGGTTGCATCCTGTCTGGTGAAAGCCAAGATCAGTTTCGGAACGAATAGCGAGAACAACAAGGCCTCGGACTGAACAGGGTCCTAAAAACTGCAAAAAATCAAAAAGAATCCTAAAACTAAACATAAACTAAGAGCCATTACAGAAGTTATAACAGGGTACTGGGTGCTTAAATATCACTAGACGAAACTACAGAGCATATAGTTTGCGAATGCGATGCTCCAGTCAACTGTAGACTAAGACATCTCGGGGACAGGTATCCGGATTCTCGGAGAGGGTCTGACTGCGGGCTACTAAGGTAAGGCAGGGCTCTACCAAAAGGAGGTCTGCATAATGGGCCGTATGTGTGCCCACGAGGCTACCTTTTAAATTAATCAAGCAATAATGCTTGTCTTTAAATGTTCTTAATCGGTAAAAACTTTTTATGATATACATACAAAATTATTACAAAATATGAAAAAAAAATCTACGGCATCGGACTTTAGTTAATAAATATATGGGTATTTGTCGCTCGGCGAGCGCGTATCGATACGTTCGTAGAGGGGAACGTGTTAAGATGCGCGCATCATCATAAAAAGTCGAAAAACAAGTTTTTACCGATTGACATTTAAAACCAAGCATTTATTTATGAATAAGTTATTACAAATTATTTTTTTCGACCATTTAAGTCCTTAGGCTTTTACTTAGATACTGTAAATTTCAGGTGGTTGGATTAAGTAGTTGCAAAAACAATAAGAAAAAAAATCAACTTTAAAACACCGATGTTTACTTGACAGACCAAAATCCAGCAGAAGATTTACGAACATTCCCGAACAAGTAACGAATACATGCACTGTTGCCACATCTCAATTGTATTTCCTCATTAATTACATGGTATAGGGGAATTAAGTTTCATTTTGTTATTATGGAATAATATTACTTATAATAATAATTAACAATTTCTTAAGGGGTACAGAGACTCAACACCCCATTTTAAACTTAAATAAAATAGTTTTCTATGCTTAGAGATAATAATAATAATACACGACTTTATTTGACATACATACTTATATACATATATCAATATTGATTATAAAAATGATGTTGTTTTACTTTTATATTTTTGAATATTATTTATAACAATAAAAACTATAAATTTCAAAAATTGCAATAATTTATAAAGGGAACAAACATGGTAATAAAAAAATAGTTTTTTAAGCTAGAAAGCTATTTTTTTATTTAAAAAATAAGCCGCTTACCCCTTGTCTCCTTCAGAAATGGTTAAAAACTTATTATTATTTTTTAACATTTCATCCGGTGCAGGTATGGTTGGCGATATCATTTCGTGCTGGTGTACGAATCAATGCGGCGCAACGTGCGGCTGTCGAAAGGCCGGTTTAAAACGTTTCGCAGTTTGAACATTTTCTTGCAGGAAAATACGTTTAAACTTTAGATAGATTGCCATTGACTCTGACAAAGATACATCAAATCTGAAAAAGGGCCACACCTACCACACGACACTTCCACTAAAAAAATCACAGTCAAACGATCATTATTAATATTTATTTCTATGTTAATGCTTCATTAACATAGAAATAAATATATTTTCCTCTAAAGTAGTGAAAAACGGCGTTCTTATGGAAGTACGAGCGCGGCCATGTCCACTCGAGGATTGGTCGTTAGTCACACCAAGCTATATTTTTTTAATGTAGAATATTAAAATAGGTATCAAATGATAATCAAAATAACTTATCACAAAATATACCGTTTGCGAAATATTTGCAATAAAGTGAAAAAAACAAAAAAATACTTGACAATACAATTCATTAATATTAGAACCAATAAAATGCCAGTATTCCATTTTATCACAGCGACAAAAAAAATTATTCACAATTTTTATGTTCATAAATATTAAATGTACAATTAGATATATTTTAGAATGAAATTATATTTGGACTTTTGGAAAATTAACCTTTCCCAAAAAAAACGCTATCATAACATTTTCACTGACACCTTGTACCCCTTGATTGTTTCTCCATTGACAGAATTGTTCAAAAGTTTTATCATATTTTTCTTTTGTCTTAGATGGAAGCAGATTTTGAGTCTCTTGTCTCGCGGCTTCCAAAATTCCTTTATTTTCTTTAAAAACACTCATCTTCCGAGAAAATTATGTTTTTATTTAATTTGTTGTCATGCGTTGCTACGGTTTACTTTTCATAAGCAACTATGTTAAAGATTGTAAAAAAACAAAATTTTTGTTAAAATATTCTTTATTATAAGTTTTCCACTTTTTCCATTAAGGATACAAAAAATAGCATGTTCAACTCGTAAGAAAATTACATTTTCCAGCTCGTGAAAATTGGTTTCACTCGCCACTTTTCTTTACTTGTAGAACAATATACTATTATCACCTTGTCTACACGTTACTAAGGATTTTGACATTTGTCGACATTTAAATCCTCTGTTTGTTATATTATTTAAATAATGAATTATAAAATCTATAAGATTCATGAGTTGCTGCAAACAATAATAAAATTAAGGCAAGTTTGAATAAATAAGGTTTATTAAAGTCAAAATACAAAATTTTAATCTAAAATGCCAAACTGCCAATTTGTGATATCCTAAAATTCATTATATTTTCTCACTAAATAAATACTCGTGGTATGAATAATAATATATTCGATGATATTAACTCATTGAAACCGAAGCAGCACATTTAACTCGTCCTGCGGACTCTTGAAATCTGCAGCTCGGTTTCAATTCGAAAATATCATCGATGATAATCATACCACTTGTTATATTATGGGTGAAAATATTTCGTTTTGTCGTCTAACTCGCAGCAGAGCAGCAACAGCAGCCCAGCAGATAAGACCTGAAGATGGTACATGAGATTGAACCGAACCAATATATATATATATCGAGGGGTCACCCACACCTGGGAAACCCTGGACATTTTAGAGGGGGAATACCATAGGAATACAATGGAAATACATAATAATACAATAAAATATAATGCATTATATTTTATTGTATTCCTATGTATTTCCATTGTATTCCTATGGTATTCCCATGGGAATACATGGGAATCCCTGGACGTTTTCCCTTTGGGTGGTTGACCCCTCGATATATATATACCCAATATATATTGGGTTGATTCATTTCCGCAAAGTTTTTGGATTTTTTGTGCTCAAGCAAAATATTAATCTGCATATAGAAAAAAAAATTATCACCAAGTTTGAGCTCTTAATATCAATTTTAAGTACTTACTATTTAAATTTAAAGTTTTACCGTTTAAAATGCATGTAAATATTTTTTTTTATTATTTTTATTTTTTCAAATTTCTAATGCTTGCTTACCCACCTTTGACAATATTGCAAATCGGTTTGATACACCTTGTGAGGAATTTCAGGCTCTTTAAAATTGCTTTTGAGTTTTATTGTCATTATATTTCCCTACACTAAGAACTTTTTTAAAATTGTTATGATTTCTCACTCATAATAAATATAAAAACAACAAATAAATTCATAAAAAAACAACAAAACTTTAATCGTAATATACAGAAGGTTATGTTATTATGTAACATATTCCAAATTTCGCTTCAAAAAATTAAATCTTCATTTATATTTTTTTGCTATATGACAGAAATGTTGAAAAATTGCAAAATCCACGTTACAATTTTATTCTTGTTGTTTTTTTATATATATATAATATATATATATATATATATATTTAGTTTAAAAAAAATTAATTAAACTTTATATATAACTTATAATTATGTTCATATATAAATAAATAATACACTTTAATATATTTATATGGCAATTACAATAGCTCATTAAGTAATTTTGAACCTCCGCCCATTTGGATTTATTAACAACATTCTTAATATAACAGATATCGGATTATGAGCGGCTATTTGTGGTCAACAAAATGTGATAAATCACGCAAACATTAAAGATTATTCATAAGTACGCCCTCCGATTGGTAATTAAGTTCAGAGCAATTACTTAGGTTGAAAGCGATCTTCTTAAGAGATATCTGCATATATGAACCAAGTTACAAAATTACATCTGAGAACCCGCGCGATCATTGAAGTAGAAATGCTCTCAAATAAAAATATATATTTTTATAATCTTGAGACCTACTGTTTAGCTAGTATCTAATAGAAATACTAACACCTATACACTGTTCAAAATTTCATGACCATTTTAACACCAAATTAACACCATATGTGGTCTATATCGATACAAACCAAAATGGTGTTAAATAGGGTTCGTTGGTCCGGTGTAAATTCAAATACTAAAATGGTGTTAATTTAACTTTCACACAGTTTTAAAATAAATTTTACCTGGTGTAAATTGAACTCCTTTTCAGTGTTAAATATTATGTGTTTGTGGTCAAATTAAATCATACTACACAGAAAAAAAGGAAAAAAAAGGAAACAGGAAGTTCCTTGACGCATTACTAGTATATTACCAGTGGTATTATTCCAGAAAATTGAACCTTCAACTCGCTAGAGATAATGTTTTTAGTTCGTTCCACTAACTTAAAATAAATACTTCAAGTATTGACAGCTGTTTCCACCTATTTAAGGTTTTTTTAGTAGTGTCACACCAAAGCAAATCACTACCTGAGCTTATATATTCTTCATGTAAGTCAACAGAGGCGAGACATAAAAATAAATACTTATATACTTATGTCAACTAAATTAATATAATTAAATGAACTATTCCTTTTTTTCTGTGTAGGTGCACTTCTCAAATATTTTTAGATAAACACCGTTTTGGTGTTCATTTTCAACCATAATTCATGGTGTTATATTAACACCACTTGGTGTTGGATTTTGACACCATTTTAGGATTACTTTTTACACCACAGATATTTCAAACAGTGTAGGTACCTATTTGTTAATGATATAAATAATAAATTCAAACTTACTTACTAATTTAAACAGAACTTCTTTTTTAAGGTAAAATTTCTGAAAAACATAGTGGTTTTTTTGTTTACCTCTAGATTTTAAGATACGCATGAAATCTCTGAAAATTGCACTGTTACAGAACAATACATTACAAATATGCATCTAAAATTTTTATTTGATGTCAAATCAATCCCAAATTATAATTGTAATTGTAAAGCTCATAAATTACATTAGTATTATTCAATTTTTTGCCCCTTGCAAATATAAATATACTTCAGGAAATAAAAAGTTAACCCCCTATGTTCCAGAGAATTTAAATTACGAATATTTTAAGAATACTTAATATCGGATACGATTTAGATTCCCGCCTGTTCTGTTCAAAACGTACACAGCTGTATTAACTGCTTCCGCAATAATGTCTATATTAGCAACAAATGCATCTAAATCTGTTTTTTTTTCTTTTTCATATTTTATTTGTTAAATCAAAAATCTCCACTTTTCTGGCAGACAAGGCAAACACCAGTTAATGGCTTTTTCAAATTTTTTGATTTTCCTTTTTGCTGAAAATGCGGTATTCTGAGCTTCATCTTCACATTTTATCTCGAATCTTAATTCTTCCATCAACAAACGAGCCATCGAGTTCTAAAGAGTTTTTTTTGTTTTCAGTAACTCACTATGAAAATGCGCAAAGCTTGCTGCTCTCTTAACCCTGGATTGCTACACTGATTTTCACAAGTTATAAAATTATAGGAATTTTTGAAATATATTCAATTCCATATTAAATGGAAAATTAAAACACTGTTTTACTTTTATAATTTTTGACGATATTTTCGAATTCAGCGAAATTTTTTATATAGGAATTGACTGCTAAATATCCGGTATACAAATTGTTGTTGACTAGGATTATTAGTCATTTTTGACCAATTCATTTTAAAAGAGTGGTGATGTGACACATATTTTAGTTACCATCAATCCGACACTGGATCTTCTAGGTGTTTTAATTGCTGACCCAAGTTAGTCTAACTTTGAAATTTGTGCTTCAACATCATTAGCTGGATTCTTAGCATATTAAATAAAAAATGGTGAACAAGATACAAAAATGAATCATAAAATGGATGTAGCTTATCCCACATTTCTTTAGACGTTGTATAGCGGATATTTTTCTATAGAAGTTGCAATAATCTTTTGTGCCACACCATCTGCTTTTATCCAAATTTTCATTTTTAAGCTTAACTGCAAAAAAAAACAATATATTTTCTGAATTAGCATGAACTTTCGCCTTAGAAAAAGTGGTTCTGGTTACACGAGGAACAACTTAGTCAAATTTTGTAAACTAGTTTTATGTATAAAGACCTAAATATCCCTATTATCGACATCGTTAGCCAAATAAAAATCCATATTATGTTATATACCAATTGTCTTAACAATTAGTGGATTTCTAAAGTCAGTGGCGTAACAACTCAATGTTCCACTTGGCAAATTTATGTACTTTCTTGATTTTTTTATTGTTATTTACACATGCAAAATAATATTATCTTTTATCTTTTATTTCGGTAAAATTGGCAATACATTAATTCAAGTTTTAGGCTAGGAAATGTTCGATTGTAAAACTGACTGACGTGCGCTCGAAATCGAGTTCTCAAATGATTTAAACGAGTATCGGTCACTATTAATTTTAAAACCATTTTTTTAGTTATTAAATATATTATATAATAAACTATAGTGATTGATTGTCATCTTTTGGTTTAGTGCATAGACAAAAGAGAGTGAAAAATATGAAACGCCATTTTAGTATTTAATACATATTTAAAATTAGCTTAAGTTAAAAGATATATTCTTTAACAAACAAATTATTGCCAGTTACCATAATGTCGCGACATCGCGATAATGAAAGAGTACACTCAGGGGCGGACTTTGAGGGCCCTGGGCTAAAGCTATCAGGCAGGTATATACAGAGTTCCCCATAATAGACTACCCATTTTATTTTATTAATAAATTCCCTACGAGATAGCTAAATAAGTTGTTCTCTATTGAAATATCTTCTATAGTCTTTGGGATTTAAGTTAATTATTAATCAAGCCTGTCACAAATAAGTTTTAAATTAATAATTTCCTGGAACGTCATTTTTTCTACGAGAAGTTTGTTAGTTTTCATCAATAATTATTTAAATTATTTAATTTTTTTGCTTTGAGACATTATTTCAACATCCGTTTGAACTTTCGTGGATTACTCAGTCCAACAACGTGGGTTTTGTGTAGAAACTTACATAAGAGCAATTCGATAGAAGAAGTTAGGCGTGAATTCCGGCGTCAGTTTAATAACAACAATAGGGGTCACGCACCAAATCGTAAAACTGTTAAGTTATAGGTTCGTCATTGGCGTGAAAATGGTTCTGTACAAAATTTGAAGAAGCCTGGACGTCGAAAAACAGTTCGTACACCAGAAAATATTGCGTTTACGACTTTACCACTTTTTATCTAATATTGAAAAATGTGTTGAAGTTGGTGGAGGTCATTTAGAAGACGTGATTTTTTAAAGTTAGAATTAAATTAGCCAAATATTTATAAGTTATCATAAATCCCAAAGAGTTAGCTGTAATTTAGTATAATAAAAAGTTTGTTTTGTTAACTAAAAATTTTTTAATTCAAATGTTAAAATGGGTAGCCTATTATGGGGAACCCTGTATAACAAAACAACCAATTTTTCGTCAAAAATAAAAAAACAAGAAAAAAAAATATTACTTATTCTTTATAAAATAACATAAATTAAATAAATAATTTAAATAAAACATTCTAGTATTTATACAAGGTGTCCATATAAGACCTAAATACAAGGCCACATACATATTCTTGGTTAAAAATTATTTTACTCAACCCAACTTACCTAAATAAAAAATGCTTTGTTTAGCTGCTATGTCGGCGTTTAAAATATGTAAAAAACTGCACTGATTTGCAACTGTTTGTTGAAATATTGCAATGGTGGAGTATTCTAAAAATAAATAGTTGTGATTCAACATGCGTTTGTTTAAAATACTTTAAAAGTCAAATTAATTTCTGCAATTATCTTGTATTGAAAAATATTATTATTTTATGTATCAAGTTTGATAAACGCCATTTTATTCACGAATTTTAATTAGTCACGAGCGAGCTTGCGAGCGAGTGTTTAATTGAAGAGAGTACTACACTTTTTCTACGACAAATCCTTAGGCTTCATTCAGAACCTCATAATTAGTGGAAAAATTAGTGGTTTCAATTATACTTATAATTGACACAAAACGATCATTCACAATGCGCAAAATTAACATCTAAAATTAAGGGAATTTGCTAAAAGATTGTCAATTTTTCTTAACCTGACACAAACAATATTAATTATATTAAAATAATATTTTGTACAACCATTACAATAATATTTATTTAACCCTACCTTCACTGGCAAATCTTCAAACTTTTTGCTTTTGACATAAAATATCCGCGCACATGCGCAAAGCCGCTTTCCAATTATAATTAGTGGTAAAAGTTTGCAAAGTTTTTCCACTAATTGAAAAGTACTACTACTAATTTTTTGGTTGTGAACAACACTGTGTATATTCATAAGACAAACTTTTACGTTAATTGAAACCACTAATTTATTCCACTAATTACGAGGTTCTAAATGAGGCTTTATTATTATCCAAAAATTTAAATTAAATATTTGTATAAAGAAACATCTATAAAACAATAAAGTAACCATTTTTGGGAATCTGTATTACCAGCGCGCCGGTGAAAATGTCAAATTTGTATGTGTAAATCGAAATCTATCTCTTGGCAGTCACGTCCCAGCACACAAATTATAGTGAAACAACTACAGTGCACGGTGTTCTTAAAGGCGCGATAAGTATAACAAAAATCACAAAAAAATCTGTTGGGTGGGATTTGTTCCAATTTTTTTCTAGTTTTCAGATATATTTTCATCAAAATCCTATTTTCTCGGTTTTTTGAGTTATGTCATTTTTTTGACATTTTTGAGTTATGTCATCGCTTTGCATATTTTTTAAACAAGCTTACCGTCATGGTTGTGCATCTTTACTGCATTATTATTATCTATACTTTACTGTACAAAAACTTGTCAGCTAAGAAGTTTAGACTACGCTTGCCAGAGGCGCTAATGTCGCCAAAATTGTTTTCGTCACCGAGGCTACCGTTGTCATAATGACAGTTGTCATAATTCGACTTGAAAGAATAACTTAAATTTGTGAAGTATTTATAACCTTTTAGGTTTGTATTGTGTATTCATTATTATGGTTTATTCATGTTTTGTACAAAAGTGCAAAAGCAGGGGAGATAGTGGTATGTCCCGCTTTTTGCCCAAATAACAAAAAATATGTTGATTCTATAAGCACCAAGTATTAAAATTTTTATTGTTCTTTTATTTATACATTTATTTTACCTTATAGAATAATATTATAGGAATAGGAATATGAATAGGAATGAAATAGTTAGATAAGTTTTTATGATGCAGATATGATTTCAAGTTGTATTTTGAATTTTTGCCTTTATATATTTTGTAACTTTGACAAATAAAATAATTACAAAAATGTCGTTTTATTATTCCTCTTTGAACTTTCCTAGAAAAATATTAGAATTATTTATCTAGTGGAGGTAAAAAAAGGATCAGTACCATCCAGTAAAAAAATTTAAACAATAATTTTAATATATATTTTTGACTACACCCGCTAGATGGCGCAGTAGTCAAGAAACAAAACTTAAATACTAAGTTGCCTATCTAACTAACCCCAACCAATCCCTTGTCTATGCTTACCGTCAAGTATTTTGATTTAAAATGTCCATCGAGCACTTGTACAACATGTCGTTTGATCCTTTTTGAGCACGAAAAGCAACAAACCCGAAAACCTTTACCGAAAATGCCCAATTATACAGATATAATTTTACCATCAACAACACGCTTAAATAAAAGTGACCAATGTAATTGTTACATTTGTTTAACCGGAAGATCCATCATACATCCTAAAACTCAGAAAGGCCGAGGTCATTCTAAAGATATATCTATAAATATCGAGAAATCGCAACACACAGATTCTAAGGGCACAGATTCTAAGGGCAACTGAATATGAAGAAGACAAAAAACCTTTAAAAACTTCATTAACTTTATGTAATGCTTGTTGACGCTGAAAAAAAAACTGATTTAACCATAAGCACTCTGGGTAAAAAACTAAGAATCTCAGTAAACGAAAAAGAACGCAAAGAAGCTACATTTACTGTCGAGCGACTGGACAGTTATCAGGTCAGTACAGGTGTTTCAAACAATCAGATGCACGTTGGTACATTTGGCGTTTTCAACTTAAAAAATATATAATCTTCCAAACATTTTTTTTTTAAATAGTGATATTATTAGCTTTACTTTGCAAGAAAAATTAAAATTGCCTATGTAGCCGTTGTCAAGATATACACTTAAATGTATTTTTTTATAAATTAATTTGCAACATTAAGCTTAGTCTCTGTGTATCGCCTCTTTTATTGAGGTTTTTTTGGACATTTTCCTATTTCAATGGCTTCACGAATGGTACGTTTGGTTCTGTATTCGATGCTAGCCAAGACCCTTGTTTTTTCAAAGTCAATTTCCCAATATCGCCAGCAATAGCCAACTTATTCATGGAAGACATAGAAGTACGAGCAATCGAAACGGCAACACTAAAATCAAAGTTATGGCTACGGTACGTAAAAGACACATTTGTCATCTGGACCCACGGAGAAGAGAAACTGAAGAAATTCCTGGACCAGAATTCCCAAAAAGATTAAGTTCACAATGGAAACCGAGAAAGAACACCAATTACCTTTTCTGGATGTCTTCATAATCAAGATAAATAATGGCACATGCCCAGTCTCACCACCAACTACAGTCAATCATTAAGACACTTGTCATGCGAAAGGCTGGCGGATGATGACCACAAGAAACAAGAAGACCTGAAATTCCAAACGACGCTACAGCAAAACGGATTCTCCAAACCCATCATCAAAAAGGCTCTTAGACCACGACGCCGATTAAATACCACAGAGGACGAGAACAACAAACCAACTTCGAAGGCCTTCCTTCCCTACGTGAAAGGGACAACCGAGAGAATAGGCAAAGTTCTCAAAAAACATAACATTTACCGCCACAAGAAAGATCGGTCAAATACTTCCAAACGCCAAACCAAAATAGAGTTAGAGGCACAAGGGGTGTACGAAACTCCTTGTAATAATTGTGACGGAAGCTACGTTGGACAGACCAATAGACGTATCAACGTTAGACGTGAAGAACATCGAAACGCAGTCTTAAAAGATCTTTCTTAGCTTAACACGTCCGAAAAACTTCCCATGAAATTGAAAAAACAAGGGTCTTGGCTAGCATCGAACACAGGACCAAGAAACCTCAGCACAAGAGACGATACACAGAGACTACCAACTGCATAAAAACCAGCTCTTACAACCACCAAAACGCCACGCAAATTAACGATATCAATGTTCTGCTTTAGGTTTTCACGGGCGTTATATGTATTGATGGTTTTCCGGCATCTGCTCTGTGTTGTCGGTTTATGGTTCTTAAAAGAACCGTATGTCTGACGACGTTTCGGTACAATCTCATGTACCCTCTTATCTGCTGGGCTGCTGTTGTTGCTCTGCTGCTTTAGATTTCTATTGGCGTTATATGTATGAACTTGCAGCAGAGCAGCACAGTAGCACAGCAGCACAGCAGATAAGACCTGAAGATGGTACATGAGATAGATTGTAGCGAAACGTCGTCAGACATACGGTTCTTTTAAGAACCAAAAACTGACAACTCGAAGCAGATCCCGGAAAACCATCAATATATATATATATATAAATATATATATATATAAATATATATATAAATATATATATATATATATATATATATATATACGAGCCCTAACCACATAATGTTCGGACACTTCATAATTTATACAGAAATTTTTTTCGTGAATACTATCTCAAAATTATTAGAAGTTATGAAAAATTCAGCTTATTTTGGCATATACCCCTCGAAGCGATTTTTATTTTTAAAAAGTTTACCTTTTATTTTTAGCTTTTAAAAAAAGGCTAACTTTTTAACTTTTTTTTGCATGAGTAAAAAAAGTTATAAATGGTCCCATTAAAAAGAACATAAAATATTATACAAACCCTGAAAATTTGGTAAAAATTGTATAAATAATAAGAAAGTTATAGCGATATATATATCTGCAAAATCTCCCGTTTCCTAAGAAAATTGCAAAAACTCTTTAAAAATAGCATTTTTAAATTACTTATACTTTTTTATAACTTATTTATTTTTTACCAAATTTTCAGGGTTTGTATAATATTTTATGCTCTTTTTAATGGGTCCATTTATAACTTTTTTTACTCATACAAAAAAAAGTTAAAAAGTTAGCCTTTTTTTAAAGGCTAAAAATAAAAGGTAAACTTTTTAAAAATAAAAATCGCTTCGAGGGGTATATGCCAAAATAAGCTGAATTTTTCATAACTTCTAATAATTTTGAGATAGTATTCACGAAAAAAATTTCTGTATAAATTATGAAGTGTCCGAACATTATGTGGTTAGGGCTCGTATATACATGCACGGCTATCAATACGAATCCCGGTGCATTACACTGGCTAGTCGAAGCCCGGTAATGCGGGACGGGGCGGTTAACTGTTCGTTGGTGCATAAACAACAAGAGACACACTCCGCTGTGTATCAGAAGCCCTGCGGTGTTGCCAATGTCTAAATTTATAATTATAGGCAAATTTGATTTATAATACCTAGACTATAGGTACCTAAACTTAACCTATATTTTTAAATAATGACGTTGGTATACTTCAATATTTAATAATATTGTTGAATTATAATTATTATAATAAAAATTATTATAATAATAATTATTATTAAATTAATTATAAGTCATTATTTAAAAATATTGTCTAAATTTATAATTATAGGCAAATTTGATTTAAAATACCTAGACGATAATTAAACTTAACAATATTCTTAAATAATGACGTAGGTATACTTAAATATTTAATAATATTGTTGAATTATAATTATTATAATAATAATTATCGTTAAATTATAATTATTTATATTGTAGCGAGTACCGCTCTGGATATCGGAGTGATGACTCTTTCGCCGGTTAGTCATCGCCGGTGAGTCATCGCCGGTGACTCAGCGCTCGAATAATCGAGAGTGTGGAAGCTCGCTGGAATGTTCCAGAAGACTTGAGCGCTAAATATATAAGAAACGGAGCAGCACACGGCAGTCAGTTAAGTTTTGGTACGCGCGAAGAAATAAATAAATATAAGTGCAAATAAATAAACTAGTAGTGATATAAATAATTAGTAGTTAAGTGTTTAGTTAGTTTTATAGTGTTTTAAGTGTAGTTAAGTTATTAAATAAATAGTTTAGTTCGTTAATTAACCAGTGCGTGTTTTAATTCACACTACGAACAGTTAAAAACGTTACAATTGGTGTCAGAAGTGGGATACCAGAAGTGCTGCAGGAAATCCATGATGGAACTACTGGAGGACATCTTGGGGTGACCAGGACGCTCGGAAGACTTAGGGAACGGTTTTATTGGGTCAACAGCCAACGAGATGTGAAGGAATGGTGCAAGAAGTGCGCCGTTTGCGCGGCAAGCAATGGACCCCAGAAGCGCCCAAAAGCCCCAATGCAACATGAAAATGTGGGCAGCCCATTTGAGAGAATTGCGATCGATGTGGTGGGTTCATTTCCGGAAACAGAATCTGGAAATAAATACATCATCGTTGTAATGGACTACTTCAGCAAGTGGGCGGAAGCGTACGCCTTGCCAAACCAGGAAGCTGCCACAGTGGCCGATGCCCTTATTAAGGAGTGGATTTGTCGTTTTGGTGTGCCAATGGAGATGCATTCAGACCAAGGCAGGAACTTTGAATCTATATTGTTCCAGAATGTCTGTAAGATTCTTAACATTCGGAAGACGAGGACGACTGCATTACATCCGCAGTCTGATGGAATGGTAGAACGAATGAATCGAACGATAAACCGGTACTTGTCCAAGGTAGTCTCTGATCACCAAAGAGACTGGGACCGCTTCCTCCATCTGTTCCTCTTGGCGTACCGTTCTTCAATCCACGATACAACCGGCCAGACACCCGCTAGTATTGTTATGGGACGTGAACTTCGTCTACCTTGTGACCTGAGGTTTGGTTGCCTACCAGGGGATGATATTGCTGGAGAAGATTACGTCAACAATTTACGTAGGAAAATGAGCGACATTCACAGCCGAGTTCGTTTAAACATCCAGAGTGCCAGTGATAGAATGAAAGAGGCATACGACATCAAGGCGGAAAATGGAGGATTTCAACCTGGAGACCTAGTTTGGTTATACAACCCTCAGCGCCGTCGTGGTTATTCACCGAAGCTGCAGACTTCTTGGGAAGGACCATACGAAGTCATGGATCGCATAAATGACATCATCTACAGGATCAGAAAACAACCAAGAGGAAAGCCGAAAGTGATCCATTTTAACCGATTGGCTCCTTACGCTGGAAACAATGATGACCAAATAAACGACGCTAGAGTAAGGAAGGTTAATCCGCCGGAAGACGACTTGCCTTTTGAAGACTTCATGTATTTATATTCGAGCGGTAAAAAAGCTCGCTACGGTGTCACTCAAGAAGAACAAAAAGATCTGTTCACAGTTTCGGCCGATTACTCCTTGGCTCACTGTGTTGCGGAAGACCTTAGGATGTCCAGGGGAATAGCGGTTGTCTTTAAAAACAAGTTTGGACGGGTCGACGATCTACGAAGGCAGAATCCCAAAGTTGGAGAGGTGCTTGAAATTGTGGATAATGAGCAGATAGGCAATAGAAGTATCTTCTATCTGGTAACGAAGCAGCTCTCCCATCAGAAGCCAAACTACCGTGACCTATGGAATGCCTTAAATAAATTGAGGGATGCCCTTTTATCCAAGGACATCATGAACCTGGCGATACCGAAGATTGCTTGTGGACTTGACGGTTTAGACTGGAGAATAATTAGAAGTATGGTGGAAGTTATCTTCAGATTTAGTGGCATACACATTCTTGTCTGTTGCCACAACCCTAACAGAACAACCGGAAGGAAGACCGTAGACTGCTACTTCTATAGGACGTCACAATGCAAGTTTGGATCTCTATGCAAATATCGCCATGGAGCTGAGGACCATTTTCGGGACGAAAATGTTTTAAGACGGGGGCAATGTAGCGAGTACCGCTCTGGATATCGGAGTGATGACTCTTTCGCCGGTTAGTCATCGCCGGTGAGTCATCGCCGGTGAGTCATCGCCGGTGACTCAGCGCTCGAATAATCGAGAGTGTGGAAGCTCGCTGGAATGTTCCAGAAGACTTGAGCGCTAAATATATAAGAAACGGAGCAGCACACGGCAGTCAGTTAAGTTTTGGTACGCGCGAAGAAATAAATAAATATAAGTGCAAATAAATAAACTAGTAGTGATATAAATAATTAGTAGTTAAGTGTTTAGTTAGTTTTATAGTGTTTTAAGTGTAGTTAAGTTATTAAATAAATAGTTTAGTTCGTTAATTAACCAGTGCGTGTTTTAATTCACACTACGAACAGTTAAAAACGTTACAATATTATAATAATTTAAAAGTATTGTTGAATTTAGGTACCTACAGGTAGGTATAAACATTTCATTTATTTTGTTTATACATCATAATTTTGAAAAGGTTTAAATATCTTATACAGGGTGCTCTACAAGCTCTATGGCAAACTTTGTCAGATGAAAGCTGGGTTAATTATAAACATTTTTTCTTAAATGACATGGATGCGATTCGTTTTTGTTTAAAAGTTAAGCCTTTAAAAAATATATTTCCATATGTTAATAAAAAATATACAAATATATCAATAATTATAATTATTATAAGAATTATTGTTGAGGTTTAACCATTTAAGTTTTACACAAAATTACCTAATAGGTAATTTTTTGTAAAACTTAAATGGGGATCAAAACAAGTGAAACTGACTGAATATTTTTTTCATGAATTATAAAGACATCTAGTTTTTTTTAAATTATTAGATTTAAATACACCAAAAATTCTAAAAAATCTAAATAATGACGTATACTCTAATACACTGCCAGACAAAATTATCGCATAATAAATATAAAAAAATTAACTCTAAAACGCCTTTACCAATCTTTATTAAATTTTGGATAAATACTTCAACTTATATCTCAATTTACGTGTTAGAGGGTTTTTCGAGAAAATATGTTTACAGCCTTTTTATTTAATAATGAAAAAAAGTTCGAAATATAACTTTTAGGGAATTTTTTTAAATAAATAAAAAATATGCTGTTAAAGAGCGTATTTTTTTAGTACACCCTGAAAATTTTGTACAAATCAAACATTAACGAAGATACAACGCTTCAAAGTCGGAAAAAATGACGCCTTTTTGATTATTTTGCTGAAAAGTGGTCATTTTTCACGACTTTGAAGCGCGCTGTATCTTCGTTACTGTTCGCTTGATTTGTACAAAATTTTCAGGGTATACTAAAAAAATACGCTCTTTAACAGCATATTTTTTATTTATTCCCTAGAAGTGATTTTTCGAACTTATTTTCATTATTAAAAAAAGGCTTTAAACATATTTTCTCGAAAAACCCTTGAACACGTAAATTGAGATATAAGTTGAATGTTTTTATCCAAAATTTCATAAAGATTAGTAAAGGCGTTTTAGAGTTAATTTTTTTTTATTTATTATGCAATAATTTTGTAGGGAAGTGTATTTAAAAATAGTGTGATTTATAATTATTTTAATAAAAACTATTATATTATTGAATGAATTATAAGTCATTATTTAAAAATATTGTCTAAATTTATAATTATAGGCAAATTTGATTTAAAAGACCTAGACCATAGTTGAGGAGCATCCGTGGAAAACCGGCTATATCCATTTTAATAAATGTTGGGAAAATTTAGGAAAACTAAACCAAATTAAAAGTTGAAAAATAAAAAAAAGAAGTGGGGAAAATTGCTATTTAGTTTAGCATCCTATAAACAAGAAAAATGTATTACCAACCAAATATTCTTTTATAGCTACATTATAAAGTTAAAGCTGCCTTTTATCCAATAAAAATCGTAGATAAAATATTACTTTAACCAAAACGGTTGATAAAATAATATTGTAATAGTAAGTATAAATGGACAATCCTTATCTAAAAGGAACCAAGCGCCAAAAACTATTTTTTTGTAAAATAACTCATTTTTAATAATGCTCAAAAAGTTTATCATTGTTTAGAACTTCTTTTAAATTATTGAGAGGACTTTCAAATTATAATTAAGTTTTTGAGCAGCATTAAAAATGAGTTAGGTATATACAAATAAGTTTGTTAAGCTCCGAACAAGTTTTTGGTTCCTTTTAGATAAGCACTAGCCAAATAAAGAACCCAATTTCTTATTTTTGTTTGGTCGTTTGGTCGTTGTTTGCCATGTATAAATAACTTGACCAGTTGTGAATGTTAATTGATAAATTGCCAGAGAAGCTATCTGTCAAAAAGCAGTGTTTGAAATTCAATGTTACATTAAAATGATATTTAACAAAAATAATTTTTAATATTTAATATATTTAATATTTTGGTGGAATAGGTTTTGAGCCGCATACACCAAGTCATGCTAGAGATTTTTAAAATCAGTAAATTTGTGCAAGTTAAATATTTTTATGGACATTTCGTGAGTTGTTAGTTGTAACTTAACATTAGTACCTTAAAGTTCGGCAAGAAAATATTCAGTTTAGTAATATTAGAAACTGTTGCTGTCAAAAGCTGGGGCTGCAGTAAATTGCAGCCCAGGTCTAGTAATGGATCAAAGTAGTGGAGTGCTTGACGGCGATCACGTAAATGGCTGTTTTAAGTGCAAATTACAATTCGAAGATGTAAAAGCGATAATTCAATGTACAGTTTGCAAATTATTTTATCATGGAAAATGTGAAAACGTCGATATGCGTGGGTTTCACATGAAAAAGTCGACCTGGAAATGTGTAAATTGTGAACCACACACAAGTGAGGCTAAAACTGCATCGGATGCTAACAAACCAGAGCGTACGAGAAAGCGGAGCCGTTTAGATGATTATCTCGATCAGGATCTTGCGAGTGAAATAAGTGCTAAGTTGCTATTTTTAGTAGAGACAACTAAGGAGCTAAGCCAAAAAATGGATTTTCTATTAGTCGAAAACCGAAACCTTAAAGAATAATTAGCTAGCTTAAAGGAAAGTAAACAAACAACAGTAATACCGAAAGAAAATTCTACGTCTTCCTATGCGAAAATTGTCACAAAAAATGATAACAAAGTCTTGGTTGTTAAACAAAAGTGTCCAGAAAAAGATGTTGGGAAAGTCAAAGAAGATCTGAGAAATAAAGTTAATCCTACAGACATAGGTGCGGGTTTATCGTTAGGTAAACCGACAAAAAATGGGGGTATTATTCTTAAATGTGGCAATGAAAAAGATTTAAACAGCATACAGGCTCATATTCAAAATAAATTGGGTGACAGTTATAGTGTTGATGTCCCGAAAGTATTGGAACACCGGATAAAAGTGGTAGGCTTAAGTGAATCTGAAAATGCCCTTACAGATAATGAGATTGTGTCGAAAATCGAAAGTCAAAACAACTTACAAAACATATCTGACAAGAAAATTAATATTGTACGAAAAACTAAAGTTGTAAATGGCAAGTTCACTATGGTACTGGAAGTTGATGCCACTACGTATGGAATCTTTATTGAAAAGGAGAGAATGAATATTGGATGGAATCGGTGTAGGGTTTTTAATGATTATGGTATAAGAAGATGTTTTAGGTGTTGTCGTTATGGTCACATTGTTAAAGATTGCAAAGAAAATAAGGTATGTGCTAAATGTAGTGGCGATCATGATTTTAAAGAGTGTAATTTGAATATTGTTAAATGTGCAAATTGTGTAGAGTCTAATCAAAAGTATGGTCTCAATCTAGATGTTGTCCATGTTACTTGGGATGTTAGTAAATGTGAATCCTATAAGAGAATTGAGGAGTTTCAAAGGAGTAAGTACCTAAAATAGCAATTAGATTCAAATATAATTTTAAACTCCAGCATTATTTACTTTAACTGTCAGGGTTATCTAAACAACAAAGATAATATTGCTTTATTAATTAATAATTGGAGGCCTAAGATCGTGTTCTTGAGTGAGACTCACGTATCACCGGAAATTGAGTCATACGAACCAAATATTGATGGTTACAAGTTAGAACAATGTACTAGTAACAACAATAGAACTGGAGGAGTTATAGCTTTAATTAGGTGTGATGTTGGATATAAAATTAAAACTGTACAGTGCGTTGATAATTATGTGTGGTTATTGTCTATTGAATTATCTTCGTCTGGTCCAAAGTACTTGTGCTCTGTATTGTACCATCCACCTCAAAAATACGATGCCAAATTTATAGATTTCTTTGATGAATATCTGGATCAAGTCAGTGATTTTAATGGTATCAATGTTATCATGGGAGATTTTAACTTTGACCTACTGAAGCAGACTTATTATGGCAATAAAATAATCAATACTATATATAAAAATGGATTTACCCAAATTGTTAAAACACCAACTAGGGTAGTATCCAGAAGTCAGACATTAATTGATTATATAGTAACCAATGACAAACATCTTCCACATAAAGTTCATCTTACACCTAAAATTAGTGACCATTCCATCCTGTCAATTACTCTTAATCAACATAAAGAACAAACTCTCGATATTATAAGCTATAAAAGATCATTTAAAAACTATAATTGTGACAGGTTACAGCAAGAGTTAATTAACATTGACTGGAACAACAGTATCTCTGATGTAAATTTTCTAGCGAATTCTTTTATCACAGATGTCAAAAACATTATAGACAGCATGTGTCCTAGGGTAAAAATTGTCCAGAAACAAAAATATTTGAACAAAAAATGGATTACATTGGAGATTAGGAAAATGATGCAGGAAAGGGATTTATTATATACAAGGGCCATTATGGATAAAAATGAGAACACCTGGAATGAATATAAGTCCAAAAGAAATACCATTGTAAATAAAATCCGAGTGGAGAAGGAAAAATATTATGTTGAAACCATAGACCACAATAAGAATAACCCTAAAGAACTTTGGAAAAACCTAAAAACTCTATTACCTGACCATACCAGACGAAATCAGTTTTGATTCGGAAATAGTCAAAGAAGAGTCAAACATAGCCCATAAATTTAATAAATATTTCGTGGAAAGTATTGATGCTATTATTCAAGGTATACCACAAACAGCAAACGTTATACCCCATATAAACAGGATCCCTGAACATAGTAAATTATTTTGTAATTTTGAAAAAATATCTATGTTAAAAATGAAGCAAATAATTAAAAATCTGAAAAATGTAGGAGGCGATGAAAGTGGCATATCTAAGCAAGTCCTTTGTGATGTTTTTTATGCTGTTGGTGATCGTTTTTTGGACATCATTAATACATCACTTAGTTCTGGTGTTTTTCCTGAGTCATGGAAATTGTCAACAGTGATTCCAGTTCCCAAGGTGCAAAATACAAAAAGTCACAATGAGTTTCGACCAATTAACACAGTTCCCATTTATGAAAAAGTAATTGAATTATGTGTAAAAGAACAGCTACTTAACTATTGCGTCAATAATAAAATAATAGTTTCTAACCAATCAGGTTTCCGTGAAAACCACTCCTGTGAGTCTGTTGTTGTTAGTATCAGTGATGATTTTCTCAAAGCCATTGACTGTGATAATTTTGTTTTAGCTGTATTTTTAGATTTTAAAAGAGCCTTTGAAACAGTAGATAGGGAAATATTGATTGTTAAATTAGAGCAAATGGGCATTAAGCATAACGTTTTAAATTGGTTTAAGTCTTACTTGTGTAATAGAGTCCAACGTGTAATGTATAAAAGTTCTATGTCTGAATCTATATGTGTAAAATACGGTGTACCTCAAGGGACAGTTTTGGGCCCATTACTGTTTTTATTGTATATTAATGATATGGTAAAGGTGACACAAAAATGTAAAATTATTTTATTTGCAGATGATACAATGCTCTATATAATAGGTAAAAACTTGAATCAAATGCAAGCAAATGTCAACAATGATCTGAACAATTTATTTAACTGGCTCTGTGAAAATAAATTAAGTTTAAATGCTGGTAAATCTAAATTTTGTCTATTCGCCAAAAAATCAAGAATAAGTTCTGTAAACATGAATGCTGTGCAGATTACTGTAAATGGGGAAAATATTACTTATGATAAAGAAATTAAATATTTGGGCACAATTTTAGATTCCAACTTAAAATTTAATTCCCATGCAGACTATATTATGAGAAAATTCTCAAAAAAGGTTGGTTTTATAACAAGAATAGGTAAGAATCTGTCAATGCATATAAATATGTTGCTTTACAACGCCATTGCACTTCCCCATTTGCAGTTCTGTTCAACATTGTTGTTTCATTTGCCACAATATAAAATAAGCCAGTTAGAAAAAATCCAAAATAGAGCTATGAGACTGATTTTAAAATGTAACCGTTATACACCTATTATATCCATGTTGAGTGTCCTAAATATGTTGTCTGTCAAACAAAGAATTATGTTTAATGTAAATTTATTTATATTTAAACTAAAACAAAATCTGTTACCTGATTATATCTGTGATAAGTTAAAAGTTTTTAGAGATGTACATAATTATAATACTAGAAATTGTACAGATTTTATTTTAGTAGATAGGTGTAATACAACACAAATGTTAAACTCCGTTTTATACAAAGGTTTACTTGAGTTTAATAAACTACCTGTGAATATTAAAAACTGTGATAATATAAATCAGTTCAAAAAACGTTTGAGAAGATTTGTTTTAAACTAAATGTTGCGTTTTTGTCATCTTTATATTATATTTATTATGATATATCTAATTCTGTATACACATGTTTTGTTAAAAATCTAATTGTAAACTTTTTAAACTTTTCTATTTTTTTTTTCGTTGTATTTTTTATGTAAATATGTAAATTGTTATTTTTTATGTAGCTCTGATGCTAAATAAATTCATTATTATTATTATTATTATTATATTTCATACCGCTTTTGGAAATTTTTTAAATAAATTAAAAATTATTTTTATTAAAATTGGAAATGTTTCAAATAAATTAAAAATTATTTTTATTTAAATTATTTAAATGTAACATTGAATAATAATAATAATAATATATACAAATCCCCTTGTTTCCCCAACTAAAACTATGTAAAATATCTGGACAACTTGTAAAACAGCCCCAAAGAAAAATGCACTCCAAATAATATTTCAAAAATAAATAATTCTTTAAAATTAAGTGTATTACGAAAGTATTTAACAAAACATTGCCTTTTAATCCACGCCATGTAGTGAACAAAACATAATTTTGGGAATATAACATTTATTTTGAAAATCAGTAGATACAAATTTAAGAATCCCGCATTATTTTCCCCGCCTTCCTATCAAAAAGTCATCGAGGGTATAGTCCCCATAGTTGCCAGATGTACGGGCTTCGTATACTGCGTAATACTTATACAAACCTGTATATAATCTCCTTTGACTCGTGTGCCCCCTACCGCCAAAGCATTGGAACTAAGGGTGTATATTTTGATAGGTTTGAATGGCATTAGGAAGCCCACCACTTTTTCGCCATTGAAACAAGGGGGCATCACTTAACTCTAAAACAAATTTATACACGCTAATTTTAGGAAGCCCGATTTCGGGCTTCGTAAAAACCGAGTGGGCTTCGTTTATACTGTAGAATGTAACGTTTCGGGCTTGGTAATGTAGGATTGCATATCTATATATATATATATATATATATATATATATATATAAATAAATATATATATAAATATATAAATATAAATATATATAAATATATATATATATATATATATATATATATATATATATATATATTAGGGTGGTCCTTAATAAGGTTATTTTCAAATTCCTTTGCTCCCAGGGGCTTAAATACTTCCAAATTGATAAAAAAAAATTCCCTGAAAATTTGAGCTCTTAATATAAACTGCGCATTCCAATCTAAGTTTCCTATGGAAATAACATAGGAAAAATTACTTTTGTTGTTTATAATTTTATAACTTGGGAACGAATAAATTAAAAATTATAAATCATACATATTTTTATAGAGAATTTAACGCTCTACGAAAAAGGTCTCTTATAATTTTTCCATTAGTCTATTGGTTTAAAAGTTATTCAACGCCAAAGTTTAATTTTCATATTATTATTAATATCATCAAGGCTTTTTTATGAGGCGCCGTTTGTGTCAAAATTAAAAGTGCTAAATAAACTTATTTTGTTTTATAAATAATTAATTATATGCTTTACCAAATAATTTTTTTATAAAATTTAAAAAAAAATTTTTTTTAATTTTTTAAAATAATTTTTTTATAAAAATTTTTTTTTTAAAAATAATTTTTTTTAAAAATTATTTTTTTATAAAATAATTCTTTTTTATAAAATTATTTTTTTTAATTTTTAGTTTTGTTTTAAGAGAATTGATTTATTTATTTTAATTTGTTTTCAAGAGAATTATTTTATTTATTTATTTTAGTTTTTAACAAGTGCTTTCTTATAAAAAACGTTTAAACATAAAGAATTCTTGTTAAAAACTAAAAATCAAAATAAATGTAGATAAAAAAATTAATGAATTCATGAATAAAAATAATAAATTATTATTTTCAATCGTTTCGCCAAATTGCGTCAAACAAAAGCCCAATCCGTCATAAAATTGTATCTGGGGAGGGGCGTTCGGGTTTACTCGGGTTTACTCGAGTGTCTACAAACAAATAGAGATGGCTGCAGTAAAAATTAATTTATAAAGGCGCCCGTCGTCTTTTTTTAAATAATTTTTGATTCGAATTGAAAATTATTTTATAAAAAATATTTAAAAAAAAATTATTTTATAAAAAAATTATTTATTTATTTACAAAAAAAAATTATAAAAAAATTATTTTAAAAAAAATTATTTTATAAAATTTTTAACAAAACAAAAATTTATAAAAAAATAATTTTATAAAAAAATTATTTGGTATATATAATTAATTATTTATACCTAAAACAAAATAAGTTTATTTAGCACTTTTAATTTTGACACAAACGGCGCCTCATAAAAAAGCCTTGATAATATTAATAATAATATGAAAATTAAACTTTGACGTTGAATAACTTTTAAACAAATAGACTAATGGAAAAATTATAAGAGACCTTTTTTGTAGAGCGTTAAATTCTCTATAAAAATATGTATGATTTATAATTTTTAATTTGTTCGTTCCCAAGTTATAAAATTATAAACAACAAAAATAATTTTTCCCATGTTATTTCCGTAGGAAACTTAGATTGGAATGCGCACTATCTTAGAGTTAATATTAAGAGCTCAAATTTTCAGGGAATTTTTTTTTATTAATTTGGAAGCATTTGAGCCCCTGGGAGCAAAGAAATTTAAAAATAACTTTATTAAGGACCACCCTAATATATATATATATATATATTTATAGCGAATTGCTGTGGTCATTTTCACTAGAACACATGTTAAGCTTATTGTTGCGCATTAATTTATAAAAAAAAATACATTTAAGTGTATATCTCCACAACGGCTACATACGCGATTTTAATTTTTCTTACAAAGTAAAGCTAATAATATCACTATTTAAAAAAAAATGTTTTGAAGATTATATATTTTTTAAGTTGAAAACGCCAAATGCACCAACGTGGATAAAGTCCAGTTGCAACTGGGTTTTAAAAAAACGCACACACATTAACTGCAAAGAGTACAAAAACGCATTATAGCATTATAGCTTGCCTGAGGGAACGCGATAGGATGTTCAAACTCTTAAATTTCGAACAAATAAAATAACTCAAAAAACCAAGCAAATAGGATTTTGATGTACACATATCTGAAAACTAGAAAAAAAGCAGAACAAAACCCTTTGAACAGATTTTTTCGTGATTTTTGTTATACTTATCGCGCCTTTAAGAACACCGTGAGTGGTATAGACTACCCTACGGTCAAGAATGAGTTAAGAGTTAAGTGATAAGAAAGAGTTAAGTGACAAATGAGCTTCTGGGCGGTCATACCACCCCTCAACAGTACTGGGACAAAAGAGGACAAAACCAACAAACAATTTTTAGAAAGTCCAATCTAATATAGTGTAACGGTCAATAAAGAGTGAAGTGTTAAATAAACTTACTATTCAAACATATAGGTTCGATAATAAATCTGTCAACAAGAAATGCGTAAGGCATGAAACTTAAAGAACGGCCCCAACAAAACAACGTTAATTTTAACCCAAACGAGGCCAATAATAAGCATTTTTACACTTAATAAATCATGAAAACCCAAACATAGTAAAAACAGCATACTAATCAAATTCTATTCTATTTGTAAACACGTTAGATTATAACAGAATAATTGCGCTGGTCATTTGTTTAACTCATAAATAAATGCAATACTTAGTTTTGGAAATTAAGAAAAAAAAGACAAAACAATTCCACCACAAAACGTGCTTGGACAACACAATAACTAAAAAATTGTTAGAAAGTTTGCAAATATTGCACTAATGCGGCAATAAACAATTTAAAAAAAACATCAAAAGCTACAGGTTACATATCCAACTACTGAACTATCTATTGGTGGTTTTCGGCCTCAAAACTGAAGACACATGTGCAGGAACAATTCTACTTGGACACGGACACGAACCATAACGACAAAAACGTAGACAAAGACGTAGGCTCTTGCAGCAAAATAACAACTCCCGAACTTCATACAGTAATCCCAAATGTTTGGAGTAATACTAACTGCCTGGTCTAGGGGGGTACCGCGTCGTATTTAGATTTGAGTGGGCGTAATTGTCCCCCAAACACCAAAGTATCTATCCCTCCCGTCCTACCTCCTTCATGACACTACTGGGCGTATATCATCGGCTCGGCAAACCCGGGAATGGCTACTAAAACTATTGGCATTTCGCTCTTGAGCCCTAATTAGGGGACAGTACGGGACGCAATGGACATTCGCAACCAGCAAACACGGGTAAAGCCTCGCTGTTGATGGTGGTGAAAGAAAATCGGCGCAAGGAAACAGAGGCCTATGCGGGGCCCGGGAGCGTTGAGGCAATGGGGCCGGTTATACATCTCCTATACTCATACTCATATTCATAAATCAAAATCTATGTCTTGAAAATAGACTAACAACAGTTTTTCACAGTGAAAGTAAAGAACATGTTTTGTGGGCACTCCACAATGGAGTCTCCACCCTAAGTTAAGTTAAAAATAGTTTACTGTAGCGAAATTAAAAGGTCAGTACAATGTTTATATAAACTTTTCAAATAATGGCGATGAGAAACTATTTAATAATTTTTATTTTTAGTATTATTTTACAAGTGCACTTTTAACCATTGTATGAAATTTGACAACTGTCAACTAACTTAAAACTTACTTCGACTAAAAACCTATTGCGTACTTCAGCCCGTGACTAAAACGCCCTAAAGCCACAACATGTACGAGTATGGGCGTTTTAAAGGTGGGAGTAGAAAAAATTATTTATAACTGTTATGTTGATGTTTATGAAATCTGGTATATATTGAAAAAACTAAAGCAAATAGTTAATTATTGTATAATTTTGGCAACTGACAACAAATACCAAAAGGCATCTCTCATATATTATATATTATATATTATATATTATATATTATATATTATATATTATATATTATATATTATATATTATATATTATATATTATATATTATATATTATATATTATATATTATATATTATATATTATATATTATATATTATATATTATATATTATATATTATATATTATATATTATATATTATATATTATATATTATATATTATATATTATATATTATATATTATATATTATATATTATATATTATATATTATATAATATACGAGAGTTGTCTTTTATATTTCGGGAATGGGCGATCCTGCTGCTGCCATCTGACAACGGATGTCTCTGTCGTTAAACTTTTGGTTGGTTTTATTACTTAGAAGTTGACGTGCAGGCGCAATTGCTTTTGTGTATTGGCAGACACTGTATGTTACTCCAGCGCCTAAAATACTTTATCTATCCAAAATCGTAAAACAGTTAATCTATCAAACAAAACACAGTGAGAAGGTTCTAAAGGTATATAATAATTATTATCAAGTATAAATACCTTGTTTGATAGATTAACTCTGTTAGTCATGGTTTTGGCTAAATATCCAAAAATGGACATTATAAACTGTATCTTATTCTGATTGACACCTATAAATTCCTTGGATTTTTAAATTTGATTAATAGTTCGCATTCGTAGGTATATAATATTTTATTTGGTTATAGTATATTTAAATCTTGTAAAGCATGTTCTTTTTAATATTTGAATAAAATTTTTATTGATCCTATTCATATGCACCTTTATTATTTACTGCTTATTTTTCTTTATTTTGGTTTTAGCATTGATTATGTTTAAACCATTTTTTGTTTTCGCATATCTCAGTATTTATTTTTTCTACTCCTATTACGGAATTTGACCCTTCTAATATCAATTTTATCTATGGAATGATATATATTCCGTAAAGTGTTACAGAATGAAATATTCTATCATCTGATGACAGAATAAACACTCGTGGCGACATCTCTGTTTTTAATATCTAACGAATTTTAGACCGATCCAACCTCACTTTCTTCCAATTAAATTATTTTTCTATGGTATTTTTTGGAAACGTAGAAAAAGTATAGTCTGAAATACGTTTGGAATTGCATATTCCGCTCTCGTGAAACCGTCAAACTCGCCTTCGGCTCGTGTGACGAACTCTTCACTCGAGCGGAATATGCTGTATTCCAAACTTGTTACAGAATATACTATTAAACGCAATTAAGTCTTAAATAATTTTATAAAAAAAGTTTTTTTTATAAAATTATTGAGGTTATAACCTCAACAGATTTTTTTTATTATAAGGGGTGAGCCAATTGTTGGTTTCTATTTAAAGTACCTACCTGTTATTTTAAAAATGGCGGTAATAAAATATGTTTTGGGGTAATAAATTAAATTTTTAAGTTAGATCCACATTGAAAAATATTGAAAAAATATGTCCAGAGTAAGTTTTGTCCAGCATAAACTGTAATAAAGCAATTATGTAAGATAATTCGTAAAAAAAATCATGAAATTAGCATAGACAGGGTAACAAAATCAATAATTTCCAATTGCAGTGCCCAGAAAAAAATTGTTAAAACCAAGAACCAACTCATTACAGAACTTCATAATATATTGCATAAAGACGATATTATTTGATTACAAGGACTTACTTATATGTGAAACAATTCTTATATGAGGGGCCATACTATAAATTATGTTCTTTGCACATCAAGCTATTTGCGAAATACAGCCAAAAATGTTCGTAAAAGTTTTTTGACCAAAAAGCTTTTTTGATTTTTGTTGTGTACAAAACTTATTTTAGCGTTGACACAAATATTTTCTTTAAGGCTTTTTCAAAAACAAACAAAACAATTATTTTACTGACAAAACGTCAATAAAATATTGATGACGGGTAATGAGGTTACAAACATAGCTGCAGCAGCACTAGATTATAGGTATATACATACAGGGTGTTTCATACCAGGAGGCGAAAAATGAAATTCTATATTCAAAACGTCATTCTAAATAAAAATCTTTAATACTTTTTTGTTCTATCATTTTTCGTTTTCGAGTTATTCGAGTTCAAAGTTTTGAATTCAAACAATGAAAGGATAACAATATGCAATAATAGGATTCATAATTCTAGCAACCAAAATATACATCCATGGAAACGTATATGTGGTCTTCTGCCTTATTTGTCATACAACCTGTCAGTTTATTGTAAATTTATAAACAAAATGGAATTTACGAATGAAGAATATGCAGACATTGTACGTATATGTGGTCTTCTGCCTTATTTGTCATACAACCTGTCAGTTTATTGTAAATTTATAAACAAAATGGAATTTACGAATGAAGAATATGCAGACATTGTTTTTATTTACGGGTACGCAAATGGAAATGCTTCTGCAGCTTCCCGAGAATATCTGCGTAGATTTCCAAATAAACGACAACCATCCCGCCGTGTATTTTCAGACGCATATCAAAGACTCCGAAGAAATGGTATTGGAAGCAAGCATACAGGAGGTGCGAACTTCAGACACAATGCTGGTCAAGAAGAGCAAGTAATTGACGCTGTACTTAACGACCGGCATTAGTACCAGACGTATTGCTAGTAGGCTGGAAGTTTCTCATAGCTTTGTTTGGAGAACCATACACCAAGAAGTATTGCACCCGTATCATAAGCAAAATGTTCAGCATTTGCAGCCAAATGATCACGAGCCACGACTTCTGTATTGTCAATGGCTGCTTCGTCAACATTAGCAAAATCCAAATTTTATTTTTTCTATTGTATTCTCAGATGAAGCTACTTTTACCAGAGATGTTATTAATAATACCCATAATGAACATGTATGGTCGTTGGAAAATCCACATGCTATGAGAGTTAGACATTTCCAACAGAGATTTTCAATTAATGTCTGGGGTGGCATTTTCAACGGGCGAATTCTGACAATTATAGTCCTTCCCAATAGACTAAATGCCGAATCTTATTTAATGTTCTTACAAAATGAACTTAATGAAATGCTGGAAGATGTCCCTGTGGGTTTGCTAAATCGAATGTGGTTTCAACACGATGGGGCACTACCCCATATTGGTAGAAATGTAATGAATTGGTTGAATAACAACTTCAATGGAAGGTGGATTGGTAGACGTGGCCCAATATTGTGGCCTGCTAGGTCACCGGATTTAAATCCGCTTGATTTTTATTTATGGGGACACATGAAACAGCTTGTCTATGCAGTCGAAATTACCACCGAAGAGCAGCTTATGCAAAGAATAATAGATGCGGCGGACAAAATGTACAAGATTTTGGACGAGTTTACAATTCTGTTGTTTTGCGGTGCCAAGCTTGTATTAATGCTGAAGGCCATGTTTTTGAAAATGATCTGTAATATTACAGATAAAAATAAATAGTATAAACTACAAATTGGTCAACTGTCAATCAATAATTCTTGCTGACATATTAGCAATAAACTGACAGGTTGTATTACTTAAATAAGGCAGAAGACCACATAAGGTTATTTTTTTTTATCTGGACTAGTATTTTTTTATTAAGTTGGTTGTTTATGTCAGTTTGATTAGTATTTTTAGGATTAGTATCTCTGTTTTACATAATTTGACAGTTTTTGTCAAATCATTAAATTTAAACAGAGGAATATCAAACTCCAATGTATTTATGTGATTTAAAAAACGTCTCTATACAAATAATTATCCTACAGGACAATAACGAAATACTATTTTGGTCAAAACCCTAATAAAAGGTAAATATTTTTTGATTTCTTAACCACAAATATTAATTTAGTTTTATAGCTGCCAATATAATAGAAATATTTGCCAACTAAACCCCTAAGTTTGCAACGTTGCCGCAGTCCAGATAAAAAAAATGAACTGTATTATAAACTTAAATACTTATACGTTTCCATGGATGTATATTTTGGTTGCTAGAATTATGAATCCTATTATTGCATATTGTTATCCTTTCATTGTTTGAATTCAAAACTTTGAACTCGAATAACTCGAAAACGAAAAATGATAGAACAAAAAAGTATTAAAGATTTTTATTTAGAATGACGTTTTGAATATAGAATTTCATTTTTCCTGTATGAAACACCCTGTGTATATATATAAATATATATATATATATATATATATATATATATATATATATATATATATATATATATATATATATATATATATATGTTTTTCTGTATTTACCATAGTTTCAACCTTTAAAATTTAAATATAAACGCTTTTTTATCTTTTTTTATAATAATAATAAACATTTTTATGATTAAGTATTTTGCTTTCCTTTTATATCTGGGATTTACTAAATTTGCATAAAATTTCAGAGCTCGTGTATAACAACGTAATTCAATCGTATTTATTTGCCATGTAATAATTTTAGATTACTTGGAGGCTGTTTCATACACATTTTTACCTTATATTCCTGCCGACAAATGTTTTGCTGATTCAATTTCCAAAAAAACACGTTTCGAACCATTGTGTCTTAAGAGCACTCCATGATTGGTCTAAATTTAACCAATTCTATAAAAAGTGGAAATTGGAATATACAACCCTAGAACTATAAACTGCTAGAACAAGTAAACTAAAAGACTAGGGCAAGTAAAAATATGCAAAAGATTGAAGTTACTTATATTTCTTGCTGAACATTTTTCTAAAAAAGTTTTAAATTTGATTACCAATTGATTTAGGTCGTAGGTAGAATCATGTAAAGATAGATAATACACCCACAAATGCATTTTTAGTTCAGGGATGTACCAAACCGACACGAACACAAAAACTCAGTAAACTCACAAAACTTAAAATGATTAATAAAAAATAGCTTCGTGCATATGTTTAGCACTTCATATGAAAACCTAATTTTAATTTAAGAGGGAATTTTGAAAATTCCGATTGATTCAATAAAAAAATACAAAAAAACATTCAAATTCATATTATCTGAAGTTTTTTAGTTTTTCAGGAAAAAACATTTAATTCAACTTTGCTGTCTATTTTTTTATTGTATTATTTTGAATTTTTTATAATAAATTAAATTGAAATAAATTTAAACATACACTCAGAGAAATGAATAATAACAGACGTTCAATAAAAATTTATGTTATTGTAATGAGACAAATGGTAAATGTTAAAATTTGTATTGTTCGAATGACTATAGCTGTCAATAACTGAAACTATGAATGTATTATAAAAGTTGTTTAGTAAGTACTGTGTACCAAACTAATTTTGGGTTTATCAAAAGAAATAGCAATTTCTACTATACCTATAGTAAAGAATGGTGTCTCATTGTCTTAACTACACATGGAAATAAACCTCACAATGCAGATTGTAACAAATAAAGGTCAGTTTTATAATAAAATAATACAGTTACCCTACAAATTGTAAGCACTACTATGTATTTGTTACTTTATGGAGTACTGATTACATTCTAAATAGTATTCTTTACTATACTTGTTCTAAAATATATAATAGCATGTTATAAATTATAACTTATAATGCATGCTATACTGCGTAATAGGTTCAGGTTAAAACCTTTAAAAGGGCGTTGAAGGCGTCCATTCGTTGTTTAACTTTTGCTGTGGTACGTTGCATATTATTGATTATTATTATGTGATGGAAAATACAATACAACAGTTGTATTGTATTTTCCATCACATAATAATAATCAATAATATGCAACGTACCACAGCAAAAGTTAAACAACGAATGGACGCCTTCAACGCCCTTTAAAAGGTCTTAACCTGAACCTAAAGTTACTTTTGACACAGTTCTTGGGATTATCAAAAATATTCTTGTAAATGAAGAAAAGCAGGTTAGTTTTCTTTGTCAAGTATGTAATACAATAACTTTTAACAGGCATTTATGTGCTTTCGCAATAAATTCTCCTGATGACGACAAAATCATTTTTATACTACAACGAGATTTCAGAGTGTACGGACACTTCTCACTCACCGGATTAATCCGGTAACAATTGTTACTACATGTTTGCGATTAAATAGCAGTGTTTTCCTTTTTTGTTTTTGTTTATACATATACGTATAGTATGGGTATACGTATACCTAGCCCTTTTTCAACCAAAGAAGAAATTTTTCATTTATTATTCTGTTAAAACTTTGTTACAACTTTCAACTTTTTTTACACCAAAAAAGAATATGTTATATTTTCTATTATTGTTTGTATTTATTTTATTATTGTTACCATTATCATCAAAAAGCATGTTTATTTTTTTATTATAATATGTTGCTATTTTATAGGTATCATATAGTTTATAGCTTTAAGTATCTACAGGTACAAAAGTATGAATATACTCATACTTTTGCTGTGTTCAAAACAATGTTTTATTTTTTGATCTGTAAATAAATTTTTTTGAGCAATATACTGCATTATTTCACACCTACGTTTAGAAATGACAACCATCCCTTCAAGTATCCGGTATTTAGCAATTAAGTACATGTTATAACATAGTTTAGTATACTAAACGATATAGAGCTGATGTTACCGTATTGCTACTGTAACTGAAACACATTCAGTGGCGTGCAGGACGGGCCCCGCAGGGCCCGCAGTGCGGGGGGGCCCCCGACCTTAGGGGGGCCCCGTAGAGAACCACATTGGGTGGTATAAGTGACAAAGGGGCTCCAGCTCAAAATTTGCGGGGGGGGCCCCGATCACCTTTGCACGCTACTGAACACATTATATTCAGTACAAACTAAATTAGTACACGTCCATATAGTAACCAGTACAATGTAGAAATCTCGTCTGTAATATGTAATGTAATGTATGGTACAAGTCCTACTGAACACAGCTTGTTACTGTTAATATACGCTGTGGCTGTCCCTATTTTTATCCACAAATTTAGTGCTGCCAACTATTTTAATAATAACCAATATCATCCATTTCTCTCAGTGTAGGTATATAAAGTTGCCCCCTATGGGATTTGCCAAATTAAGCTCAGAATAAATCAAATACAAAATGGCGAACTTTTTTTAACTGACTATTTCCCTCGTCTTAATTTCCACCAATCACAAACACGCAATTTTGAATTACAAATGGTTTCTAGGTTAAAAAACTGTGTGACAGCACCTGTCAGCAGTTTTTTCGAGTTTACCCGCGGCAAAACTTGACAGCTGTTGTCACCCAAAATTGCAATTTATATTTTAATTGTTAACTGTTACTCATGAAATAGTCTTGTGAAATAACATTCGGGCATCTAATTTTTCCTGTGAAAAAAAATCGAAAAAACACAATGCTAAGTAATATTTTTTAACAAAATGCATTCGTGCAGGTGCAAAAATCCTCCTCTTCGACTCGGATTTTTGTTGCCACCAGCACTCATGCGTCTTGTTAAAATATTACTTAGCAACGTGTTTTTTCGATTTTTTTCGGAAAAATTTGATGCCCTTATGATATTACTTACGAATATATTTATGAAAAGTAGGTTTAAAAACAAAAAATTAAAAAAAAACGTCAGATTTCAAAATAATTTTTTATTTATTTTCTGTTGAATTAAAATTTACAAAAACTTTTTTAGTGGGGTAGTATAACATAAAAATTTCAGCCAAGGGGGTTCGTCAAAAGCGATAAGTTTAGCGTCGAAGATGCGTCCATATTCGTTTACATTGACGTATGAAGATGTATATTATACATTGTAAATAGAAGGACCCCATAATGAGGTGAGTAGAAATAGCCGACTACGTTTAAACAAGGGGTAAACCACTGATTTTTTTTAAATTAAAAATTGCATACGAATAACAGACTAGGGAACACAATCACAAGGGTAGTCATGCGCAACGCGTCGTAAAAAAAATACATATTGATAAGGATTTTTCCTTATTGATAACGACTAATAAGGAACAATTAGAACACAACATCCACATAACGTTCAGGTCTCGCTGATTTTAAATTGGTTTACTCCTCGGGTTGGACCTCTCACTTGTGCGATATAGTGCTTAATCTATATTCTATATTCTTTAGACAAGCACATTTATAGAGAGCAGCATGTTCCAAAAACTGGAGGTGTGCTAGCGCCATACAGTACGTAGTACAATACGTAATTACATAAATATCGTTGAATTTTAGCAGTAATTTCATTTTGGGGCGGCCACTCATTATTCTCTCCTTATTCTGAACAATTTTGGGGAATACAATTAAATTACTGCCTACTAAAACAATGTGCTAGTATAGTAATTACATTTTGGGGCAACCACTCGTTGTTCTCGCTCTATTCTAAACTTGTAGAGTAATGAAAAATTTGGGTAAAGATAATTTAATTACTTTGCAACTGTATGCGTATTAAACCAGAGTAAACACATTTATTGTGTATGCTGCACAAGTTTTGGTGGATCAGAAACCTAATGATTAACAATAAACCATTTCCCAACAATTTTTAAATACTATTTATGTTTATAAAATTATGAAATTACATATATATTTATGTTGTTTTATTATTATCTACATATGCCCATAACAAATATATTAAAATATATATGCTTTAGCTTACCGATGAATAAAAATCCAACAATAAATAAAATCGCATGCAGTGGTATATTGTTAAAAAGTTGACTTGTCAAATATCTTTGGTATTAAATTCGTATTATCTTCAATCTGTTCCTTATCTCATTAGAGAAGACACATCGTTAAGGAGGATATAAGAAACAAAACAGAAGAATAACGGCGAGGGAAAGTGCAAACGGTATCAGGTGAGCCATAGGTACAGAGCACGGTTAGCTTGGATGCAGATTCGTGAGCTTAAAACTATGGTAAAGTACGACCGTATTCAAATTAGTAACGAGACCACCCGCGCATATATCGCACTAGTAGAGGAAAGTATATTTTATCGGGTTAATATTATGAGTAAATACGCCATTCCTATTTAATTTAAGCTCATTAAAATTTAATTTAAACTTAACTTTTCTTAATAGAAGTGTTTAAGCATAAAGTTTAACATTAAAATGGGTATTGTTTTAACTAAAATAAATAAATTTAAAAATATATATTTAAATAGCTCAAATAAATTACATTGCTACACCCTTCAATATTTGCACATTAAATTATTATAAAATATGCACAAATGTTAAAGGGTTTATGCAATAAAATGTATGTAAGCTAATTAAATATATAGTTTTAAGTTTATTTAAGTGGTTCCGTATAAATTTTATTTGTTTCATATAGTGCATTGTAATACCTAAGATTATATCTATAAGAATTGCTGCAGACCACGAAGCGCTATCTGGTGACAACATCTGCAATCTAGATCATGCACACACCTAGGATATTGTAATAATGTATGTAGGCGAACTGACCACAAGATTTTCCTAATTATCTATTATCTATACCTACTCTCCACTTCTATTTACTTCTTTTGGGTCATCGTTATCATTTTTCCCATCGTTATATGCGAAGCGTCGACACGACTTACATTGTTTATTAACACTAGAACATTATTTTATAAAATACAAAATTTGTTTATGATATCAAAGTTTTAAATTATTTTTTTTATTGAAATACAAAAAATTTAATAAACACCAGTTGAACACAAATCAATTTTTTTTAAATGTTTATTTTTTAAGTTTATTTTATAAACATAATAATAATTCCTGGCATCTATAAATACAATTTAATGAAATATAATTAGAACTGTTTTATCTCAGTCTTTAACACATTTGCAACTTGTTGTTTTTAGAGAGCATATTAAACTGCATTCTGCGTTGTTTTTTATAATGTAAGTATATAAGAAGTTCTTAGTAATTAAGGGCAGTAACATTTTTATTGAGAGCTGTTTGTTAAGTACAAATCTTTTGTAATTTTATTTTATAGGTCGTGTTTTAAATATATGGAGTTCCTTAACTAACGTATATTTTATCATAAGCAAAGACCGGATTTTAGGCCGTTAAAAATTGGAAATTAGGAGACTTAAATGGGCAATAAAAACCTACATTTTAGGCTGTTTTAGGCCTAAAGTGCCAAAAATAGGACTCAACATTGGCGTAACTAGCCATCTGACCCGGGGGGGGCTATGGTGGGCCTGTTATTTTGACTAGGAATCTTTAAAAAAGTAAAAGAAATGTTGTCTCCAAAAGGCACAAATAACAATTTTTTTGAACAAACAGTTTCAGTGAGAAAGGAAGTAAGTACTACAATGTGATCTTGAGGACGTGTCCAAATATAATTGATTACCGTTTGTACCGCACATGACCGTTTGTTGTTATGAAAAGGTACAATTGCTACATACACCTTAAGTGTGTATGTGCGCATGTTGGGCAGGGCTTAAATACGTCACTTGTTTTTTCGATGCTGTTGGATGTTAACTTGTTGTTTTTGCGTTTAGTGAGGTTCGAATTACTTTTCAGTGTTCAAATTATTGTTATTGCGTTGTGTTAACCTGTTCTGTTTGTTTATTATTGTTTTGTGTTGTGTTGAAACTTGTTTTGTTTGTGTTTTAGTTTGTGTCGTGCCATTTGCATTTATTAAAATGCGGTGTGGCATATTTGTATGCAATTTGGACAACCAGTCCAAGAAAAACCCTTTAAATAAAAACAAATTTCACCGATTCCCGAAAAACAATATTAACGTTAAGACCGCTTCTGTTTCCTCTAAACATTTTCTGGACTATAAGTTTAATTTAAAACACCAACTCCTAAACTAAACTCCTAAATGTTACCAAGGACTGAAAGAATCTATTATCCATATTATAACACTTTCTTTAATATTAAGTTTAATAAAAACGCACTATGTCCAGATATTTCTCTATTTTCTTTGATAATATTACTATTATTCCTGTATTCGCTCGGCGTCATCAAGTGACGTCATGCGCGGCACGAACCAAAACTCGTCCACGGGAGCATTCAGCCCGTGTTTTTATTTAAAGGGTTTTTCTTGCGTCCAAATATGCCACACCGCATTTTTTTAAATGCAAATGGCACGACACAAACTAAAACACAAACAAAACAAATTAACGCAACACAAAAACAATAATAAACAAACAGAACAGGTTAACACAACGTAATACATATATGAAAATTACAATAAAACCTATGAAAACAAAGTAAATAATATTGTTTAAACATCATTTTACAAACTTAATATTATCCATAATTATTTATAATAAATATTTAGATATAACAAAAACACAATTACGTTTTTCATTAGATTTTCACTAGTTTTGTAATTTGTGGTCCTCGTACTCGCCAAAGCCGTCTAGGCGAAATAAGAGCAAGAAAGCGGGGCCTTTTTAAAAAATAATTTAATTTTTCGCATTGAAAAATATATTTTTTCTGAAAAATTAAAAGAGCCTATTTTAGGCTCATAAAAATTTCCTTTTAGGACCCTAAATCAAAATTTCGCCATTTTAGGCTTTTAGGCAAAAACAAAGGGGAATCAAGCTTTATTTTTTTAAGTTTAGGATTAATATCAAGGTCCCAAACGAATGCATGAAATAGAAACGAAAAGGCATTTTGCCTAAAATCCGGTCCTTGATCATAAGGAACCTAGGAATTATATAATTTAATTCGCACCAGTAAATGTTTTCTTTTACTATACATTTTAAAGCACTGTTAAACCATAAAAAAATTAAATCAAAATTTGAAAAATTATTAAATGTATATTTATTATAAGTAAATAAAACTTAAAGTAAGGTTAAAACCATCTGACAGATGTCGAATTTTATGATTAGATGCGGGGGGCCCCGCGGGGCAAGAAATTGTCTTCCAATTTAAAACCCGATTGGTGCATATCACATTAAATAATGAAATCGGCCAATCACTGACACCTAACAACTAATTAATAGCCTCATAAAAGTTTTTATTTGTTTATTTTATATTTTTATGTGCCTATGCCATAATCAATTACTTTAGTGTCTAGTTGACAATAAAGTTTAATTTATAGACCGCTTGAAGATAAAACATATTATCCTAAAAGAAATGTATTATGTTTAAAACAGCCATACATTATATAGGTTATTTATTGACTACAAAAAAGTAATAATATAATTGAATCGGTGAGAATAAGAACAGTACATGTCCAAATGTTTGAATTTTGAGAAAACAAAATAAACTGTTTATTTTGTTTATTACAATTTTTTCAGGTTTAAAAGTACAGACAAGCTGTGGTGTATGAGTTCAGACGTCCATTAAACTAAACATTTTTTTACCACGTGCATGCTTTATTATACACAACAAATAAACTCGTACTTGTACTGTTCTTAATCTCAATAAAATTCTGAGACAAAATTCTTATAATAATATTTAGAATTTTGTTTTAGAATTGAAAAAATAAAACATCACGATGTGGTAAAGCATTTTTATACATAAAAAGCATATTTTTAACATAAAGAATTTTTTTTTAACAAAAAGCATTTTTTTTACAAAAAGCATTTTTTTTAACAAAAAGCATTTTTTTTTAACAAAAAGCATTTTTATTGATCAAAAAGCAATTTATTGAACAAAATAAACATTTTTATTGAACAAAAATATTAAATAATCAATTTTGTATACCGGCAACATAATCCGTATTAGTGTTTGGCCAGGATGTTACATGGTGGTAAAATTCTCCCTTGATGTACTCATTATATTTTTTATATCATTTATTTTCTTTTCATTACATATAAGATATGTTTTTTCCTGCTTTTGTAGTTTTATAAAATAGTATATTCTGTAACAAGTTTGAAATACGTCATATATCATTCGAGTGAAAAGTTTGTCACACGAGCGAGTTTGACGGTTTTAAAAATATGTACCTCTTTTCCTATTTCTGAAGTTTTATAAAATAGTATATTTTGTAACAAGTTTTGAATAGGGCAGAGCGGAATATACAATTCCAAATGTGTTTCTGACTATACTTTTTTACGTTTCCAAAAAATACCATAGAATAATAATTTAATTGCGAGAAAGTGAGGCTGGATCGGTCTAAAAGTTATTAGATAGGAAACACAGAGATGGCGCCACCAGTGTTTATTTTGTGATCCGATGATAGAATAATTCATTCTGTAACGGTTTAGAGTAAAGCCACGTCAAGTGGGACCAGAAAATTTTAGGAAATCACAGATTTTGATTATTGTGTAGTAGGCATGACGCATATGTTACAGTAAAAAAATTTGTTTTAAAATTCGGTTTTTTATTAAGGTTATTAAAGTTAATAATTTTGTAAAACTTTAGAGCACGGTAAAATTGAAAAAATAGAATCTCTGAGACCACTCTGTATAATTGAATTAAATTTTACACACTATTGTAGCAATGTTTATTAGGGTGAGCCAAAAAAACTAACCTATCGGATTTATGGGTTAAAATAAACCTACATACCGATCAAAAAATTTCCCTGCAAGGCAAAATTTTTTGCTCAATTTTAAAAGGTGTCGGTGAGCATTCTAAGTTTTCCATTGAAATAACACGTAAAAAAATCTTTTTTCATTAAAAAGACTATAACTTTTGAACCGTTTGAGATAAAAATTTTTACGTCGCGGATTCTTGTAGAGCATAAAATTTCCCAAAGAATCTATACCAGGATTATTTTTTTTAATTAAAAAATTCGTATGTTTGAAAGCTTTGAAAAGTGTAAAAAATCACTAAAACTGCGACGTAAAAAATTTTATCTCAAACGGTTCAAAAGTTATAGTGTTTTTAATGAAAAAATATTTTTTTACGTGTTATTTCAATGGAAAACTTAGAATGCTCACCGACACCTTTTAAAATTGAGCAAAAAATTTTGCCTTGCAGGGAAATTTTTTGCTCGGTATGTAGGTTCATTTTAACCCATAAATCCGATAGGTTAGTTTTTTTGGCTCACCCTAATGTTTATACTATAGAATGATTATTTAATTAAGGTAAATTTGTTTAAATGAAAGAATTTTGCATACATTTATTATAAACAATTGAAATTTTTGTATGTGATCTTCACGCTGAAAAAAATTAATCTTGTGTCATAATATGCGGCAAACGTTTCCGTTTAATAAGATGTACATATTTGTCTTTCATATGTCATTCCGGAGATATTAATTTTTTTGTCCCGCTGTGCGCTTGATCAGTACGCGGCGCGCTTCGTTGCTAGCTCGTCCGTTCTAATGTTTTAACGGTGTGCCTGAACGAAGTTTAAGTCACATAAAAATGACCCCAAAAACTGATTGTAGTTTCTTGATCGGGACCCTTTGGTGACTTAAAAATGATATTTACCAAAGGCCTAGCCGCTCCTCTTTTCGAAATTATACGAAAATTCATGATTTTTTTTTAAATTTTTGTTTATCTCCAAAGTCTACCTTTGACAGAGTACACATTTGTACACCGACTTTTATAAAATTGGAGTATATTACACTGTGCTAGTCGCAAAAATCAACAGAGGGAAGACATATGTTGTAAAGTCAATTCGAGTACGCTGAATCCAGTGGTGACAGCCGTTTTTCGAAGTTAGCGAAAATAAGCGATTTTTTTCGATCGGCGTTTTTCAAAATGTACCATTTTATAGGTCACTTTTTAGATGTTTCGATTTCATTCAAAATGTGTTTTAGGGGTGTTTGGGTACGAGAAAACAGAATATCACATTATTTTTTCGATGCGATCACGATTTGACCAAAATTGGCATTTTTCACTGAATTTATCTGACATATTTAATTCAATTCATAATCATAACACAAGAAATATCAATGATTTTTTTATTAACACTGCAGGGTCAGAGAAAAAAAAACAATAAAACATAAAGTTTTTGTTGTAAATATTGACCGTTTTAATACCTTTAGCTAAATAAACGTATTATTTATTTATTTATTATTGCAATCGTAAATAAGCTGGTTATTAGAAATGAATTAAAATTTCATTTAAATGGATTCTTGTGTTACAAGTTTAAATTGATTTTGTTATATTTGTGGAGAATACACTATTATGCCAAATCGTCTTAAATGCATTTTCCTCAAATATGACACCTTGGTAGTTTTTAGAGACCAAATTCAGTGTTTTAGGCCATCTCAACGCATGTTCTGTTTCTAGAAGTTTCACTAGTCCGTTCCAAAATACGTAGGCAAAAGTGTTGCCTGGCAAAGGTGATGACTAACTAGATTTCTTTATATACTCCTTGTTGGAAATTTAATGTAAGCAACTGATGGTAGTATTATTGCGTGGGCGAATACCTCAACTGAACATACATTAGGTACTCAATTTATTTAATGGTCCTGCTTTTTTTAAATACATAGTTTTTTAATAGATAAACCATTTTCTGTTGTCCTTTCATTTTTTGTGAAATATGGTTTCGGCGATTAATGTGCAAAAACATCAAGTTTTTAAAACAATTTGTAATTAAAAAAAATTATATCTACGCCAATGGTTGCGGTTGTTGACGCATCATTTAATAGATAATTTTGTCGTCTTTAATTCTTTATTTTAAAATTTTTCCTAAAGGGCTCAGTTGTGACGCAAACTTTACTCAGTATGTTTCAATTAGACCGCCTTAGAGTTCCGCTAGCTCTTTGAACAAGTGTACTGTTCCCAGAGGGGGATTAAAATATATTTTATTAATGGGCGCCACCAACCTTTTAGCCACAGAGGTTGGACCGTGTCCCGATGTTAGGGAGATCTTACTTAAAACAATGATTAACCGGAATATATATATAATTGAATATAGTAACACTTGAGTATGAGTATGAGTATAAGAGACGTATAACCAGCCCCATTTCCTCTTGACTCTCGAACCCCGTACAGGCCTATGTTTACTTACGCCGATTTTTTTTCTTCCCCAACAACTGCACGGCTTCACCCGTGTTTGCTGGGTGCGAATGTCCATTGCGTTCCGTACTGTCCCCTATTTGGGGCTCGAGAGCGAGAGGCGAATAGTTATAATAGCCGTTCCTGGGTTCGCCGAGCCTATGCTATACGCTCAGTGGGGTATGGATGAGGGACGGGAGGGAGTTGGTTTTTGGGGGACAATTACGCCGACTTAAAACTAAGTACGACGCGGAATCCCCCTAGACCAGTCGGTTAGTATTACTCCAAACATTTGGGATTACTATTTGGAGTTGGGGAGTTGTTATTACGCTGCAGGGGTGTTGTTTCCTAGTCGAGGTCATCGTCTTGTTCATTATTATCATTGTCCGTGTCGGATAGTTCCTGAACTTGGTAAAATGTGTCGGTTGTTTTTTTTTATTATTTTTTATTGTTGCTTAGTTGCTCCCAACTGGTCTTGTAAATTTGTGAGAAGTGCATGTTTTGTGCTAACGTGTCATGAGATGTGAAGCATGGTCTACCGACTTTTTTGTCTTTAAGATCTAGTTTAAGGGTGGCTTGTAGTATGCTGTTGCGTTGTCTACGAGTGACTTGGACCCAGTATTATAATTGGGCTATTCTTCCCCTTTTGGTAATGGTTTTTCCCATTAGCAGGTCGCGGGGATGTTGTAGATGGTAGTCGGGTAAGTCCGTCGTTAGTAGTGTAATGATCTTCCGTTCAAGTTTGCGTATTTTTGTCTGTTTGCTTTAGTTAGCGCGCAGGTGTTTAGGCCGTATGTTGCCGCTGGTACGATAATCGACACACATGATAAACTCCCTCGCAAAGAAATACAACCCCCCGCGGCTCCCCCGGAAGACAATCCACACAACGGCAATCGTACTACGACTACCGCTGTGTAGACCAGTGTTGCCAGATAAAAAATTTCATGTCGCCACCAGAGGCGGCGAAAGTCGCCAGTTTTTTTTTTTAAGTTCATTTTTTGTGAATTTTTACTTGTAAAATAAAAATAACTGAACATTCACGCATGATTTTTATTTAAATAACATCGTTTAGTTAACATTTACAATCAGCGTACAATCTTCTTTATATTACATATTTACATTCGACATCGACATAAAACATATGTTTTATGTCGATGAACCTATTTATGTTCGGATCATAGCTTTGGTGAGTCAAGGAAAATTATTTTACCCTCCTTGGAGCTGACTCCGGTCTAGCGCCGAAAATCGCCCAAATGTCGACTTGTGATTTTTGTAAATTTATGGTCGCCAGAGCGAGTTAAAAATCGCCCAATTTGTGATAAATCGCCCAATCTGGCAACACTGGTGTAGACCATCCCCCGGAGAGGCCACGAGAGGCTGCACCCCCCCGCGGAGGAGCCCATCACGCGTGCCGAGCGTAAGACCGCAATCGCTGCGATAAGGCAGTTCCCAAGGTCTGTAAGTGTTTACAAATTCCATGGATATTGATTAGGCTGCTTTTTTTTACTTTGTTTATGTTTTCTTAGTTTATGTGTTATGTCTTAAGTGTCAAATTTATTTGGTCTCGGTTTGTTATTCTTGATTTTTTTGTTGACAGCTTTATTGCACTGTTCAACTTTGGTGTGTGTCCGCGATCGGCTGTTTGGTTTTTTCTTGGAAAATTGACTTTTTATTTTATTTGTTGCCGTTTTTTGTAGGGATTAGGCACTGTGCCTTGTTTAGTTTAATTTGCAAATTATATGTTAGGTTATGCGAATGAATTGAGAATACTTAGCAATCATTTGCAGGTGGCCTGTTCCTCCCTTGTTTGGCCTCTTTTGTTTGACCAGTGAAAAACGTCCTGTTGACAGATGGTGCGACCGCTCAGGCACTGACACTTGTCACTTCACATTTAACTCGTTTGACCGTTTCACTATGTACGTTTGCACTTGTCACTTCACTTCACTTTTCCTTTTCACTTGGCCCTTAACTAATTATTGACAGAAGAGTAGTCTGTACTCACTGTAATTGTTACACTATAGTTGTTTGCACTAAGAGGGCTTATTTGTTGGTTATGGTTTTTGAAAAAAACTTTTTTCCAGATACTGAAACCTTAGGGTGGACTACAGAAACACTAGTTGCCACACTACAGACTATTTGCACTTTATAAGCAATCATTGCGAGCATTGCTGTTTGTAAGTTTCAAGAGCGCGACGGCAAGATGCAAGATGCGACTAACTTTGACGAGCACTCGAACGTCAATGATGATAATTGAATATAGTAACACTTAAAAAACAATTAATAATTATATTTTGACAGATAATATTTTTCTTTAAATGAATACTTTGCGTGATCACGTTCAGTTTACAAACAAAATTTTAACTAAAATTAGTTTAAAAATAAATTTAAATAAATAAAATTAACCCGACTATTGTTCTTATCACTTGGTATCCATTTTTTTAACAGTAAATGTTCATAAGAACCTGGTTTGTCAAAAAAAAACAATTATCTCTCAGTTCCATATTCATACATATAAGTCTGGCCTATTCCACACAATGTTTTATAGGTTTACCAGAATAAAATCCACATAAACAAAAAACCCTAAAATTATGTACAGAAATAATTTAACCGTTAAACACAAATCGCAATAAATCCCTTATCAAGGGTTTTCTCTAAACAAAATTGTTTAAACAAATTTTACTCAACATTTCGCTAGCCACTCCATAATTATTTTCTCATCAAAAATAATCGGTAGGTATGTAATTATCAAAAATCTGTATAATTTATAATCCACTTAATAATAATCTCCACTATAGTTATACATCAACGAATGTTTCGTTGCATGTCCTCAATCTCCTCAAAATTAATATTTTATTTCCAAAAGATATTACGACAATTCTCCAAATAAAATCTTGTATTAGTCAACTCTTGGAAACCAAAGAATGCTTAATTGGATTTATTATTTTTGTATACGAAATTATTTTAATATATATGCCATGTATCAACAAAAATATTATAATAAAGTTAACTAAAACGGGTTGTAACTGAGCAACACTTGCTAAACAGCTAGAACCACATTAAAGGTAAGTTATATTTAAACATATATTAATTTTATCTATAGATAAGAAAATTATTTAATAACCCAAACTAACCTTCCAAAATTATGACAATAACAACTATATGAACAATTGGACTAAAATTTCTTTTTGTAGGTTCATTGACAAGAAAATTAAAATATTAAATATACTAAATTAACTATTAGTTCTATTATTTATTAAATAAAATAAATTTGAACTAAATGCTTGTTTAAATTGTCTGATCAAAAATACCAAAAACAACTTAAAAATCAAAATCAAACCCAGTAAGTTTTGAACTCTGTCAGACGTACGAAGTTGAAACTTGACGGACCGATAAAATGTCATAATTTTCCAATTGCAATTGGACCAATAAGAGCGCTCCCGGATGAACGGACTAACGGACAAACGGATACATGAAAATTAAGCTTTAAGCCTAAATTATAGATTGCCTTCCTTCTTTCCTCCCGTAGTCGTGCCCGTACGATTTGTGCGTCTTGTAAAAAGTCAATTTATAGATTTCCGTGTAAAATTCCGTAACCATGCGCGATGACACCTAAAATGGTTGACATTTATTTTTGTTTATATTTTGCGTTTTACCCATTGTGTGTAAATATGAAAGATAATCATTTATATATTAGTGCAGTGATCACAATTTTAATTGCCCAGGAGCTTGTTGTATACTGCCGAACTATGGAGAAAGGCAGTAACTGCTAAACAAGAAATTTATGGGAAATTAGCATAAACTACATTTTTATAAAAAGCAGTAGGTATTTAACTGATTTATTTAACTTAAAAGATAGTTTACTGCATTTCTTTGTTAAATTAAGATACAAAAACTTTTCTAAAAATTAAAGACATTGATCATAAACAATATCTAAATATCCTATTTAGAGACACAAATTATTTAATAAACTGAACACCTATCTTAAATAATACTAAGCAATCATGTATTTTAAATATTTTGTACCTACGTGCTGTCACCCTACAGCATAGATGACCGAAGGTCCATAACAGGCACTGTGATTGGTCATGTCAAAGACCTTTACGGTGAAAGATAAAACTACAAAATTTCTACGTCCTTACGGTACGGAAATTTATAACTGTCACTACGATTTAAATAAACATTTTTGAAGTAATTGTCACCATTAACATTGCCCGTTATTAATTTTAATTAAACTTAACAATTATTGATACTTTAAAATATTAAAATAACTTGAAAATATGATTTTGTTAAGAAAATATTTTATTATTTGATTTTTTTTATTACTATAATTGCAAATTATTATTACAAAGTATTAAAAATTCCCACACGGGAAATGTTAATGGTGACAATTACGTAATGTTCATCTTCTACGGGAGGAAGGAAGGAAGGCAATCTATAATTCAGGCTTTAATGTTATGAATAAAAATACACATATTTTGAAAAGAGCAATTATTATAATTATTAGAAATTTAATTTAAAATACTTATTCAGGGCGGTCCCTAGCTATTTTGCCGCCAGTGTGAGAAATAAAATTTGCCTCTCTGTACAGGGTATCCATTTTAAACCACTTTATCGTACAAATTCTCTAAACAATAAAAATAATAAATAAAAAATAGTTTTGACAAGAACTGTAAAATCAATTTATTACAAAGTGAATTATATTGTGTTATTCGGTAATCTACCGACCCACAAGCCCAAGAATGAATTTGACACACTTAAAGAGACTTATAACTTTTGAGACGTCCTTACGGTACGGGAATTTATAACTGTCACTACGATTTAAATAAACATTTTTGACGTAATTGTCACCATTAACATTGCCCGTTATTAATTTTAATTAAACTTAACAATTATTGATACTTTAAAATATTAAAATAACTTCAAAATATGATTTTGTTAAGAAAATATTTTATTCTTTGATTTTTTTTATTACTATAATTGCAAATTATTATTACAAAGTATTAAAAATTCCCACACGGGAAATGTTAATGGTGACAATTACGTAATGTTCATCTTCTACGGGAGGAAGGAAGGAAGGCAATCTATAATTCAGGCTTTAATGTTATGAATAAAAATACACATATTTTGAAAAGAGCAATTATTATAATTATTAGAAATTTAATTTAAAATACTTATTCAGGGCGGTCTCTAGCTATTTTGCCGCCAGTGTGAGAAATAAAATTTGCCTCTCTGTACAGGGTATCCATTTTAAACCACTTTATCGTACAAATTCTCTAAACAATAAAAATACACATTTTTTCTTTCCTACATTTTAAAGGTTTTTTTATTATATATCTATTAATTAAAGTTAATTTAATTTTTTTCGCAAATCATATACCGGGGAACCCAACAAAGTAACCAGCAACACATTGACAGATGTCAAGTGGACAGCCAACAGATGACAGGTGACAAATGACAGGTAACAGATTACAGGTGCCAGATGACAGGTGAAAGATGCAAGTTAACAAATGGTAGGTGGCAGACGACAGGTGACAGATGGACAATTGACAGGTTACAGATGACGGATCACAGATGGCAGGTGACATATGACTGATGGCAGGTGACATATGACAAATGGCAGGTGACAGATGACAAATGGCAGGTGACAGATGACAAATTGCAGGTGACAGATGACAAATGGCAGGTGACAGATGACAGATTGCAGGTGACATATGACAGATGACAGGTGACATAAAGTTAAAATTAAAGAAAATAACCTGATAATTAATGTTATGAATAAAAATACACATATTTTATAAAGAACAATAAATATTAGAAATTTAATTTAAAATACTTATATCAGGGTCGTCCCTATCTGTTTTGCCGCCAGTGTGAGAAATAAAAATTTGCCTCTCTCTACAGGGTATCCATTTTAAACCAATTTATCGTACAAATTCGCTTAACAATAAAAATATACATTTTTTCTCTTTTCAACATTTTGAAGGTTTTTTTATTATGTCCCTCTGTTACCTGTCATCTTTCACCTGTTACCTGTCATTCACCTGTCATCTGTACACTTGACATCTGTCATCTGTCACTTGACATCTGTCACCTGCCATTTGTTATCTGTCACCTGTCACCTTCCATCTGTCATCTGCCACCTATCATCTTTCACCTGTTATCTGTCATCTGTTACCTGTCATCTGTCACATGTCATTTGTCACCTGTGATCTGTCGACTGTCATCTGTCAACTGTCCACTTGACATATGTCAAAGTGTTGCTGGATACTTTTTTTGGTTCCCCAGTATATGATGTAGTAATTTTTAAATAGAATTTTATATTTCTCACATGTAATCTGTCACCTGTCATTTGTCACCTGTCATCTGTCACCTGTCATATTTTTCACCTTTCATCTATCATCTTTCACCTGTCGACTGTCATCTGTCACCTGTCACCTGTCACCTGTCATCTTTCACCTGCCATTTGTCACCTGCCACCTGTAATCTGTTCCCTGTCATCTGTCACCTGAGATTTGTAGACTGTCATCTGTCACCTATCCACTTGACATCTGTCAAAGTGTTGCTGGATACTGTTTTGGGTTCCCCAGTATATGATGTAGTAATTTTAAAGATGATTTTTATATTTCTCACATATCATATGTCACCTGTCATTTGTCATCTGTCACTTATCATCTGTCAACTTGACATATGTATGTATGTCATCTGTCACCTGTCAATTTGGTAATGTCGCATTATTACTTAATATTTTGTTGGATCCTGCCATTTGTCATATGTCACTTGTCATCTATCACCTATCATCTATCAACTTGACAACTGTAACTTGACATATGTCACCTGTCAACTGGCATCTGTCATCTGTCACCTATCATCTGTCACATGTAATATGTCACCTGGCATTTGTCACCTGTCAATTTGGCATTGTCGCATTATTACTTAATATTTTGTTGGATCCTGTCATCTGGCACCTTTTATCACGAGAAGCTAATTAACCCAGGGAACACCCAATGTTGCCACGTTTCTCCGCGTCATCTGTCAAACAAAACTATTAAACGTAAACAAATCTTTAACCTAATTTCTTATACGAAATGTCATTATTATTATTATTATCTATGATGCCTGTACTGTGTAAATTTGTTACGTCATAATTATAATCCGATTTTGTTTCCCGAGCGTTTAACATTTGGCATCAAGCTAGATAGCTCAGATGGTAGGGCGGTCGCCTTTGGACTGCAAGGGTGTGGCGACTGATTTATTGGACGTCGCGCCCTTGTTGTCCAGGGGCGAGGAACATCAAAATAGGCCCTTAAGACCTAAAAATCATAAATACCGAGTGTTAAGCGTAAACTGGGTAAAAATTGTGGAGTGCGTAGGGATGGAAACTACTGTTTGTTGCCGCGGGAACTGGACCGCCACACGCCATGTTACCATGGTACACACCACATGGTACATTACCACGAAATGTGTGTGTGGTGGGGGAGAGTTCGTGACAACAAGCAGTGGCGAAAATTCCAATGCGTAGTCCACAAAAAACAGCAGATTATGTAAACAATTTTATACCAGGTTTTTTAAAATTTTCCTGGGCAACAATAAATAAATTATTTTTGAAATAATGACAAAAAGGCCGTAAAACCATTAAATATCGACTCAGGTCCCAATACCAGCAGAACCATATCATCACCAAGTGAAAAAACGGTTAAACTCAGGAGGAACATTAAATGGAATGACAGTACAGAAGGCGGCAAACAACGTCGGCAATTCGAGAGGTCGTGGCCCCCCGGATGCAGCTCAACTCAGAAGTGGCAGAATTATTCTTATTTTTGTATAAACTCTATGTCAAAATTGCTACTTTTGTTACTGTTAAAACCATACCAAAACTGTGATATTAATTTTAAAATAAATACTCTTTGACTTTGACTTTGACTTTGCTTGGCATGCGAGAGGTCCCGGGTTCGATACTAAGAAGCTGTCGAACATTTTTATTTTTTTATTTCATAAATTTGTTGTTTCTTTGTTAAACAGTGTTCGGTTGGGTTGGGTTGGTTGGTTTGTTTTAGTTTTATCGTAACATAAAATCTACTAGAAGTTGTCGAACTTTTTTTATTTCATAAATTTGTTGTTCCTTTGTTAAAAAGTGTTTTATATTTATCGTAACATAAATTTGCCCATTTTAGTTGGGTTTTTTGCTCAATGGGGCGGGGGGCCCAATAGGGTGTGTTGTTGAGTTTGGGTTGGTTTCATAGATAATAAATAAATGGTTGGTTTGGTTTTATGGTTTTAATAGTTTTGTTTGACAGATGACGCGGAGAAACGTGGCAACAGTGGGTGTTCCCTGGGTTAATTAACTTCTCGTCCTTTTATCTCTCACCTGTCATCTGTCTTTTGTCACCTGAAATTTGTCATCTGTCAATTGTTCATTGTCAACGTGTTGCTGGATACTTTGTTGGGTTCCCCGGTATATGATTTGCGAAAAAAATTAAATTAACTTTAATTCTAAGATACACATGTACCCGATAAATGAATTTTATTAATTATTTTTTTTTCGTTTTGGAAATTTATGCAAAAGCTGGCAACACCGCAATTAAATTTGGCAATGCCGCATTATTACCTAATATTTTGTTTGATCTCCCTGTAATCGATTTGATATCGGGGATTTCAATTGGTTAACTTTTTAAAATACACAAGAAAAATTAAACGGGCTTTCGGCCGATTAGTTTTTGTTCGATAAAGCTCATCTTTTAGTATGTCAAAGTTTGTTCTTTTACCCGTCGATTCGTGTATTTGGTTCGGCCAATTTCGAAATTTTCTCTCGCCCTAGAAAACGTTTGAAAATTTTTCGAAAAAAATCAAAAAAGATCGCAACTCGAAAAGTTTCCGGCGGATCCGGCCCGTTTTCAATCCTAAACGAATTATCGTCCCGAAAAACCTTTTTCCCGAGTTTGGTGGAAAAATCTCCACTCCACTTGGACCGGCGGCCATTTTGTTTTGGTTTTAAGACTATTATTTTTCAGTATGTTAAGCAACGGTCTTTTACCCTTCGATTCATGTAATTTTTTTGTCCCATTTCGTTTTGGTTTCGGAGGAAAAAAAATGTGAAAAATTTCGAAAAAAAAGTTACGGGCGGATTCGGCCCGTTTGCAATACCAAACGAATTACCGCCCCGAAGCACCTTTTCCCCAAGTTTGGTCGAAAAATCTCCCCTCGTTCGAAAGTTAAGCGATTTCAACGGAACGTGCCAAATTTGACGAAATAATCGAAAAAAAGTTGACTAGGGCCTTTTTGGCACCGGAAAAATTTGGTCCACCGGGCAGAAAAAAATGATAAAAATTTCGAGTGTCCACCTGTAACGGTCTCCCCGCTCTGGCGGTTAGAAAAAAAAAGGATACACAGACTAACAGACTCACAGACAACGGACAAAATTTTATTTTTTTAATTCTATTACGAGTCTATACATACATTTGAAGGTATACCTAGCAACAAGATACTAGATAAATTACTTTACTATTTACTTGTAAATATTTAATGCTGGCATAATATAATATTTAAAAATCATGATTATTTTTTAACAAGTAGTAAGAATGTATTATTTAAAAATTTTATTTCAGTTTAGAGATTAAGTCAGTTTTATGTCTTTTCCCATAAATTTTTAAAAACTTTTATTTTTTCAGATAATACTTTAATAATCACAACTATGCGGCGTTGCGTGTAATAATACCTTTTATGCACGATGACATTATAATATGACAATTATAACAAAAATTCTTTGACGTAAACGTCTTTTTATAGCCCGCGGGCGTTATTATGACCCAGCGGGCTATAATGAAACGTCAAATATTAAAAACAATAGGCGCAAAACTATTCTTCCTTATGATACACCATTTGATATATTCGAAGTTTTTTCGTATAAAGATTTTGATTTTTCCGGCAGCAGGCCGCAATTTTTCGTCTTTTCAGCTGCTTACTGACTGATGTCATTATAGTGACGATGACATTATAATATGACAATTATAACAAAAATTCTTTGACGTAAACGTCTTTAAAAACAATAATATATTAAAAATAATAATATATTAATCGTGCATAAAGTTTTGTATGCATTGCTGGCATAACTGGTTTTTATGGTCCTACGACGCTTTTCTAGCCCTCGCGCTAACGCGGTTGGGCTCGAAATAGCGCCTCGGACCATAAAAACCTTATTATGCCCTTAATACATTATAAACTATTAGAACAGTTTATTAAAATAAGTAACATTTTTTAAGAAAGGTAGTTTTAATAATGGTTTTATTATGGTTTTATTGTTGCACAAAAAAGAGACGCTGTTTTATTAAGGCAATATATTTTCTAATGAGACTGCAGGATAAAATACTCTTAAAGAAATGTTTTATAGAATATTTTAAAACTATATGATATAGCTGTTTTGTTTTAAAATCGAGTTTGTTTTAATACGGTTTTATGTGCATTAGTTAATATGCTATTTTAAAACTCTTTTGTTCTATAGTCCTCTTAAGGAGTACATGGGTTTAAAGCAGCCATAAAAAAGGCTTTAAGAAGTGTTTTAGGATTTCACTTTAAACCATTTTACATTTACATTTTTGGGCCTTTTAAAACGATTGGTCTCTAAAGTTACTAAACTTAAAACAATTGTAAGGGTAGGTAAAAGGTTTGTCGTGTTGTTGGGTTGGGTTTTTGGGATTTTTTTTAAATGAGCTTTAAGAAGTATTTTAGGATTTTACTTTATCCATTTTACACTGAGAACCTTTTAGACAACTTTTTGGGCCCTTTAAAATGGTTTGTCGTGTTGTTGGTTCGCATGCTTCTGCATGATGTCGATGTTTATAGACAAAAATTTAAAAAATGGTAATTGGAATCACATTTAATAGTATATTATGTATCAAGTTTTATTAGGCACGAGCGAAGCTTGCGAGCGAGTGTTTAATAAAAACGAGTGTCTAGAGAAGTTTATAAAACGAGTTGCATCTATACTTTATCTACGACGAACACAAAGAATTTAAAGCCAATTTTATTTGTTAAACATTTGACCTGTCAACTTTTAACGGATTTAACCTCGCTTTTCCGTAATTTATAATAAAGCCAACTTCAGCCCGTGACTAAAATGCCCAAAAACCACTATTGTTAACTTTAGCCCGTGACTAAAACGCCATAAAGTCATAGCAATTGTTTGAACAATTTTGAACGGCATTTTTGTAAAATCAAAACCGGCCGACACAAAATAAATATGGATAAGATTTTTAATTAAACCCGCATTACATCATGCAATGCGGGTTGCTCATTTTGTAAGTTTTAAGCAGGGTGGAAGAAGGAGGTGATATCGCTTCTATCTCTAAAGTACAGAAGCAGCGTCCACATAAGTCAGTATTTTGTTCGTTGTTCGTTAGATGGCGAGTCAAATAAGAACCTAAGGTTTTACCAACGAAATCCATATATTCCATAACAACTTAACTTTTAACAACAAATTATAAGATAACCAAAACCCAAGGAGAGTCTTCTACCCTCCTTAATGAAAATTACATCTTTTCTTACAGCATTATTATAATAATTTGCAGAACGATTGGCAATACTGTAGTATTGCCAACTGTTCTACCAAAATGCACAGTCGCCACAAACGCACAAAAGTGACGTTGAAATGGTTTTATTTGAATTTTAATTAAGCTTAGTGGTCTTTTCTTTGAAGTTAATCAATGCAATTTTACTAAAAATGGTAAAAGTTTGTTGTGCACCGGGATTAAAACAGGTTCCACTTCAATGCGACATCTATACAGACTTTTAACAAATACTGACTTATCTGGCCGCCTTCAACGACGGAGTCCTTCCTTCCACCCTGGTTTTAGGCATACCTTGTTTTATGGAAGAAAATTGTTTTAAAACATCTGTTTTTAATGCTAATGGCATTAAAAATTTCAATGTTATCCTGAAAATAGCCATTTTATACCAAAAACGTTTAATAGGTTTTATAAAACATTAAAGTGTTTTAAAGAGGATATTATTAGAATAAATCTGCCATACACGGAGAGAAAAATTTTGCCAAAATAACTATTCAAAGTATTGTTAAATGACGTATCGTGAATTTAGTCAACTGTTTTATTAAACTGAGGATCTGTATAGCTGATTTAGCCATACAAATCCTCAGTTTAATAAAACAGTTGACTTAATTCACGATACGTAATTTAACAATACTTTGAATAGTTGTTTTAGCAAAATTTTTCTCTCCGTGTAAAGAAGTATTTTTTGGCGGAAAGATGAGTACCAGTTATAAAGTTATAAGAAATGCAACTTGATTTAACCGGGTTTTACCTACTAACCAGTCTTGCCAGATTAATCTTTTTAAATTTTCTGGCGCATTTGTCCTATTTAAGCCGAGTTCATATCAGAGATATAGAGGGGGGCGAATGAGCTTTAACGTGCGCGAATGGGGACACACTCATAGCCGCCATTTTGAACCACGTATACGAGGCGCGGTCAAAAATGTTGGTGTTTCTGCACGTTTTAACAGCCCAAGACATTTTATATTACATAAATTATCACAATATAAAAACACAACCAAATTACATGTATACAAAAATTCAACTAAACCAAAGATATCGGTGTAGAAAACAGATAGAATTTATTATTCGCAGATAATCAGGTGGTTGTATTTAGAACTTTAAACCAAAGATAATGTATTATTTTTGCTTTAAACCTCTAAAAACAATGTGGTTATGTACTTATAAACAGTGTTGTCATGAAAGTTCACGACCAAAAATTAAAAAATACCCGATTATACTCACAAGAGTAAAAAAATAGTTATATTTATAAATTTTTAGCGCATTGGCCCTATTTTGACAAATGAATTTAATTTTGTATTAATTAAGAAGAATGATAACAGAATAGAATAATAATAATTATGTAATTCGATTCTCGGGTAAAATAACCGCGAACGGCAACACTGCTTATAAAACTAATAACAAGCGACAGTGGCGGCATCTGTTTATTTTTTATTAAGCTTGCCAATTAGAGATAGAGAAGTCTATATTATCGACATCTAGTTCAAAATGTCAGCCATGAGCCTGTCGCCATAAAATTGGATGCGCAATGGTCCAAGCTCCTTCTCCCCCCTCTATGTCTCTGGTTCATATAGATGCGAATTTGCGAATTTGCGAAATACGAATATTCGCATTTCGCAACTCCTATTCATATAGATGCGAATTGTCGGAACCATTTTAGGGACATTGTTTTCTCACTAGGCGATATTTGCCATGGTATTTTAGGGACATTATTTTCTCCCCAGGTGATATTTGCCATACTTGGTTAACATTTTCTATTTGTTTTATTATAAAACTTTTAGGTGACCATTTGCGACGAAGGCGTGCAATTGCCGCTTATTTATTGTTGAAACAAAGACAGAAAAAAAGAAACAGATCAAATAAAACTCAACAACGATGCAATACAAATGAAATAAACACAGAACATAAACAAAAATGGCGTGGGTACATATAAAAAATACGTATAATAGGCATCTGCATTAATGCGCATGCGCATCACGCCAAATTCGTGCGATTTTCGCAAAATATTGGATCAATCTCAAGATTCCCGCCCCCCAGATTTTAAATCTTGCGAATTCGCAGAATCTGTCGAAACGTCGAAACAATTTTCCCGCCAAATCAAATGGACCAATGAAAACATTTTCGCATTTCGCAAATTCGCATGTCGCATCTATATGAACCATATATATATATATATATATATATATTACTATATACAATATACAACTGTATATATACAGTATTGTACTGTATACAGTATTATTTACTGAAAATTTATTTATTTAGTATTTTGATCGAAATTCGCAAAATACCCGCTTTAATATTATTACCCGCAAGATTTGTTGGCATTAATCGATTAATTTTTTAATCGATTAGTTAGGTAATTTGATTAATTTTAATCGGATTAAGCTTAATCGAGATACATCATTAACCGTTAATTTGATTAAGCAGATTAAGCTATTTTTATACAGAAGCAAAAAATAACATCCCATTTCTGACTTAACTTGGATGTTCATTTTTCACCTGTCATATGTTACCTGCCATATAATGCAATTCCATGTGACAGATATTGGTCATATTTCATTATTTGTCATTTGACATAATGCAAGGTGACAGATATCTATCACCTTTCAACTGACCTATCATTTGTCAACTGTCATTTGCCACCTGTCACCTGTCAACTGTCACATGATAAGAGGTGACAGGTATCTGTCACCCATAGGCAGGGTTGTGAACCGTAACAAAATTTCGGTCCATGGACCGGTTCGCCAGCGGTTCAGTTCCAAAAAAGGTCCATGTAACCGGACCGTTTGTGGACCGTTTGTGTTGGACCAGTCCAGCAAAAATAGGTTCGACTGAACCGGTCCGTTTTGGAACATTGACAGTGTGGACCGCCAAAAACGGTCCGGTCCACGGTCCATGGACCGGTCCGAACGAACGAAAACGTATCCTCCCAAACGTTTTAAAGGGTGAATGTGGCACGTCATTTTTTATTTGACATTTTATTGTACGACCCCACCCGCACCCCTACGCGCTCTACCCCACCCGCCCCCAAAATCTTAAATTGCACGGGGGTTTAAGTGATATCGTTTTAAAGGTCTTTTAATTCTCAATAAGATACTGTAATTTTCTCATAAATCTGTTGGTCAGTTTTTTAAACTAGGTAAATTAAGAGAAAAACAAAAAAATTGTTTAATCAACTTTTTTGTGGGTCTCATGGAGCAAATGTGGATTAGGATTGCTCCAAATCTTATAAATGGTGATTCACTAGCTAAAGGTGATTTATTCAATAGCTGTATACTTGCGGCTTTGCTCGGATAACGTTTTTTCAGCAACTGTCATTTTGACAGCTTATTTCGGCATCTGTCATTTTGACAGTTTTTATTTGGGCTCCTGTCATTTTGAAAGCTGTTATTTGGGCCCCTGTCATTTTATCACCAGTTATTTTTACAGCTTATTTTGACAGCTGTCATTTGGGCACCTGTCATTTTATCATCACTAATTTTTATAGGTGTTATTTCCGCACTTCCGCCATTTTGACAGCCTTTATTTTGACACCTGTCATTTTGACAGTTGCCATTGTGAACAACGGAAGATGGAGAAAATCACTTTGAGCGTATTTCTCGTTGATTTACGATAATTGTAAAAAAACCATTATTGTTTTTCCCCCTAGAAATAATGTTAAATTTTTCATTCCACGTTAGATTTTTATATTTATTTTACCAATTACAAAAAATTTTCAGAAAATAATTAAAATTTTCGGAAAATCGCTTTCTCGTGAATAACTTATTATATTGACTATTTCCCTCCTCTTAATTTCCACCAATCACAAACGCGCAATTTTGAATTACAAATGGTTTCTAGGTGACTATTCCACTCATTACTTTTTGGACCAATCAGATTTCAGAAAACGAGTGGTTTTTTCAGTTTTGCAGCGATAAAACTACTATTCAGGTGAAAAAACCACTCGTTTATACGAGTTGCATAACAACCAATTGGTTGCTATGATAAAAATAATTGTCACTGTTGACGTTTTTAATTTTAAAATTAAAATGTTAAAAAATATGCGTTTTGGTCCAAAAAATCATACAGAAATTGAATCAGCAGTTAAAAATATTCGTGAAATAGTCTTGCCGAATACCACTCGTGATAAAATTTTCCCTGAAAAATTTTTGATTTTTATTTACTCAAGATTTTTCCTTGGAAATTTCGCTCGTGGCATTAACTTCAAACCACTCGCATAGCGGCTCGTGGTCTTAAAAATTAATGCCAATTTCCAAGAAAAAAACATTCGTATAAAAATCAAAAATTTTATCGGTAAAATTTTACCACTAGTGGTATTATATACGAAAAAACTGTGTGACAGCACCTGTCAGCAGTTTATTCGAGTTTACGCGCGGCAAAACTTGACAGCTGTTGTCACCAAAAATTGCAATTTAATATTTTAATTGTTAACTGTTACTCATGAAATAGTCTTGTCAAATACCATTCGGGCATCTAATTTTTCCTGTGAAAAAAATCGAAAAAACACAATGCTAAGTAATATTTTTTAACAAAATGCATTCGTGCAGGTGCAAAAATCCTCCTCTTCGACTCGGATTTTTGTTGCCACCAGCACTCATGCTTTTTGTTAAAATATTACTTAGCAACGTGTTTTTTCGATTCTTCTCGGAAAAATTAAATGCCCTTATGATATTACTTACGATAGTATTTAGTTTTTTTTTAATAATTAATCATTTCTATAGATTCTGAAGATTTGAGTTGTTAATATTAACTATAGTAATTATTTTTCGAATTTTGACGATATTTGTTTTTTAATTTGGTACCCACTGCGCCCACATAAAACCAACTCGTATCTAATGCGCATGGAAACCACCACCTGGTACCCACTACGCTTAAAAACTATCACCTGGTACCTTCTGCGCATAGACACAATAATCTCGTACCCACTGCGCATAGATCAAATCATTTGGTACAAAGTGCGCACACATAAAACCACCTGGTACTTACTGCGCATGGATCCAACCATCTGGTACCTACTGCGCATAAAAATAAACCACCTGGTACCAACTACGCATGGAAACCACCACCTGGTACCTACTGCGCATAGATCAAATCATTTGGTACACACTGCGCACACATAAAACCACCTGGTGCTTACTGCGCATGGACCCAACCATCTGGTACCTACTGCGCATAAAAAAACATCTGGTACACACTGCGCAATAATGCGAATACATAATGATTAATTAAAATTTAAATATGTATGTAATACTGTTTAATATGCACGTTCCCTGACAAAAAAACTGTCTTGGACGGCTATCAAAAAACCTGGCAACGTTGCTAAAAGCCATTTCGCCAAATTTTAGAATTTAAAGTGTCCTATTTAAGAAAGAACAATGTCACGGAGAACAACCCGACCTGGCGTGGACGCCATTTATATATACTTATACCAGCACGTAGTGTGTACCTATTACGAAATTATTATATGTATATTATTATATGAAAATTGGGTTTAGAGCAGTTGCGTTTAAAGTTTCACTTCAAAAATCCGCGAGGGCCAACAAAAAAAAAACTTTATTTGGTGGAATGACCCATATAATATATAAAAAAAATCTGACATCTGTTAGTTCCAATCTCACTTTTTCCAATTTAAAACCCGATTGGTTCAAATCACAGTAATAATAATAATGTCAATAATATGAAATAGGAGTGGAAATAATCTAATAATACAAATGTTTGGACCGGTTCAAAGTGTTTAAACCGGTCCAGTACCGCTCCAAAACACTTGAAAACGGTTCGGTCCAAAATTTGTACCGGTCCAAGTAATTTTAAAAACGGGACGGTCCATGGACCGGTCCAGAATTATAACTTGTATATTTTGGGTACGGACCGGTCCGTAACAAACAAGCGGTTCTTGGACCGGTTCACAACCCTGCCCATAGGTATAAAGGTATTTGGCAAGTTTTGTACAAAATATTTTAAAAAGCTTTTCATCTACGCCTTTAATATAATAACATTAGCTACCATAATATAATAAAAAAGGAAAATTAAATAATTAATAATGTTTAAAATTTCAGCATTGTTTAAATTAATGTATCAAGCATGAAACTAAACCTAATTCGTTAAAAAATTCCAATTTACAAATTCTGCATAAACCTATTTATCTCACAATTAACCTTTTTGCATTACGGTCTTCAATTGCATGATGCACCAATCATATTATTTTAATCGTGATTAACGATTAATGATTACGATTAATAATAGTAATCATTAAAATTTGTATTACGATTAACTTTTTAATCGTTAATTAGATTCATTTTTTGACAATACTGCCGCAAGCCTGGCGAAATTTCCCGATATTCTGGTAAAATATCCACAAGCGGCAACACTGCACTGTCAAAGAACTTTTCATAAGGGGAACCATTTAAATGTGGAAGTGGATAAGATACCAACGTTCATAAAGCCGAATATTAATTATTAAAAATTAAAGTTTTACGTATTTATTCACAAGAAGTTTAACAAAATTACATTATTCGCACTTTCAAAATGTTTTTTGTTTTTTTTATGACTCCATACGTATGACAGTATGATCCGCAATATTTTCTATGTGCTTATTTAAGGTATCTTAACCACAATGGCATTTTCCTTATAATCTCATAAATATATGTCGGTATTTCCAAAAATAACAGCTTAAAACGTAATAAACATCATTTTATTACTACATTATTATGTTGTTGGCTATGAAAGTAAAAACACATTTTTTTGTATATATAGGTATATTACATTTTACGTTAATTTTCCTTTCACTTAGGTTTTTATGTGGCCTTTTAAAAATTAAGATCTATCTCAGTTAACAAAAAACAGGTGTTCGTTGGGAAATTATAAGGGTGTAACCCTGCACTAAAGCCAAATTTATTTATCAATAACTCTTTACGTATCGGAAAACATGGGATTCATTTTTAGAGGCCTATTCCCTTTCGCTAAACATGCATGTTCATGAACTACATATGTTTCGTAACATATGAGCCTATTCCCTTTCAATTATTTCGTCTATAGACGCATGCGCTCGAAGAATTTCTTAAACATCCATGTTTATAAACATCATCGGTGTTAAAATGGCTATTCCGTTTCCAAAATTCGATGTTTGGTGAACATACATGATGTTTGAAAACGTATGTTTACGAACGCTTGCCTAAGAGGTGCTGTTAGATAATATTTAAGGTTTTTTATCTTGCATTAATCATAAATTGCGGCGATGTTTGGTACAGTATACAGTACAGTATCATTATCAAGCATAGTAATTATAAATTAATTACTTTTTCATAATTAATACCTTATTAATTATAATTATAAATGATAAATAATTATTTATAATTGAGAATAGGACAAATCATATAAGGTTTTACACCAAACAAATAATAATATATTTTTTGGTAATTTTAAAAATATGTTTGATTTGTTTTTTAATTATTAAAATGTATTTATTAATTATAATACCTACCAGAATACAAATTTTGCTTTACTGATTTTTTTAATATAATTTTATTATAATAATAAATATTTATTTAGAGAAAAACAGAAAATAAAAAAAACCGAGTGTGAAGAGAGAATGTGGACGAGGAAGGTCAAGACTTATACACTATCGGACAAAAGTAGAGCAACAAAGTTATTTTTTAGTCATGTTTGAATAAAAAAAAATAGTGGGTTGTGATTTAAGGCTCATTTTAATAAAATACCATCTTTACTTCAAAACTAATATTTCACAATATTTTGATGCACTTTAAATGAGTTTAAGAGTGGTAAATAATAATAATTATTATACAAATTAATGAGAATGGGTGCGACAAAAGTAGAGCAACAAATTGTATTCAACAGAATTTTATTGAATTTTATTTCAACAAAAAATATTTAACACATTTTAGAACTATAACAATTAAATGTAATTCATTAATAATTAATAGAATATCCATTATTATTAATTACTTGCTGACAACGGCGCGGCATTGAAGCGATCAACTTTTGAATGACATTTTCGGGAATATTTGTCCAAACTTCACTAATTTTATTTACCAACGATTGTTTATTTGGAAACATTTGCGTACGAATACAACGTTCTACTTCTTCCCAGAGATTTTCAATGGGGTTTAGGTCTGGGGATTGTGCAGGCCACTGCAAAACTCGAACGTTATTTTCCTCAAACCACTGTTGAACAACTTGTGAAGAGTGTTTTGGATCATTGTCCTGTTGGAAAATAAAACGTAATGGCATTTCCCAATCTGCATAAGGAAGCATAATATTTTGCATGATATCTCGATAAACAAATCGGTCCAACGTGTCATTAATAAAGTGTATAGGGCCTACCCCATTCCAAGAGAAACAACCCCATAAAAAAACAATGCCTTTACCATGTTTAATTGTAGGTGTTACGTATTTAGGATTAAACCTTGTATTGATTGGCCGCCTCACACGTCACATTCCATCAGAATTAAATATTTTGTAACGCGTTTCATCACTGAATAAAACTTTTTTCCAGTCATCGACGGTCCAGTTTAAATGCCGACGTGCAAATGCCAATCTTGCTGCTCTATTTCTTCCCGAAACTAAAGGCTTTTTAGCTGGACGTCTCCCTGCTTAAAATACCCCATAGAGACCCTGTTCAAACCGATAGATATTTGTATCGGGATGTATGGTGTTTCTATAGGGTGTATCGGTTTGTATAGGACCCATAGTTGAGACTTATGGTTGTTCTATATGGATATCCACCCTTGATTTATTTGCTATCGGTTTCAATGGGGAAAATACACATAAATGTAGAAATTACTTTTTCCCCTATAGGACCCCATAGGTTTTAATTAAATTATGTCAAATGTTTTATGGTTGCTCTATAGGGATATCCCTATATATCCTTCATTGAGTTATTTGCTATCGGTCTCAATAGGGAAAATGTAAAAGTTATGGTGTGCCTATAGGTAATTTCCTATACATTTTCTATCGGGCCGTATCCGGAAAAAATCATAGACAAATGCACATATTGAATCCGGTAGCGCCCGATAGATTATTTTGTATAGGTCTCTATGGGGTATTTTAAGCAGGGCTACTAAACAACTTTGCATCTACTAATCTTCTTTGAACTGTTCGAATACCAACCGTAATTTCTGGAATTTCGGCAATAATTCTAGGTGCGGACTTCCAAGGATCATTTTGAGCAATTCTTTTGATGCGTCTGTCAGTCAATAATGTTGTTTTCTTTGGCCTTCCCGATTTTGGTAACTTCTCCAAGTGTCCGGACACTGCTGTCATTATACGATGAAATTATTTTAGATACACTGTACTGGGGTAACACAAACTGTCTTGAAATATCGGCTTGTCTGTTACCTTCCATGAATGCATTCACAAATCTTTGCTTCAAGTCTTTTGAAATTGGAATTCCTCTTGGCATAACTAATTCAGCACAGACATTTTTAAAAAGGACACAAAATAAACCCCACACAATTAGCTTTGCCTTTACTTTCGCTAAAACCCTCCTTTTGAAGAAATTATTTAAATGTTGCTTTACTTTTGACGCATTACTATTTAGCTTAAAACTAAATGTCAAAATAAATTCATTTGTTTCTTTGTGAAAATTCTTGTTGTCATCGATAATCATAGCCTACTTTGATGTCTTAAAACTTATTGCATTTTATACAGTTTCGTGCATGTAAAAATATAATATCGGGATTTTCATATATTTTTTAAGTGTTGCTCTACTTTTGTCCGATAGTGTATGTTACAAGAGTGTCTAAAAACGACCTCTAAAACTATATATATACTTATTGGTAGAATAAAAAATAACTTGGAAAAATATATTTTATTAAAAAAATACAACAAATATAAAATATCAAATACCTATGTAATATTATTACTCAAAAATATAGACAAAAGAAAAGTTTAACTAATAAAATACAAAAAATATGCATCTAAAAACACTTTTTCTTCACATGGGAGCTAAAACTTTTTGGTTTAATTTTAAAATCTTATAGGTTTTATCAATACCTTGTAAAACCTCTACACCTTCACTACTCGTCAGAGTTTGAGTTTGACTTTCTCTTTATGCCTCTCTGTTGTAGAAGGGGCCCTTCCACCCGACCTTAAAGGCTGGTCAATGAAGAGTTCCAACGATGGTATTACCTCCACCTTACCCTCCACCACTAACTTTCACAGCGGATCCTCTATTATGGCTAGTAATTTATCCTTAAAGTAATTAAGTTGTTTTACTGGCTCCCCGACATTGCCAGTCTCCATGTGAGAAATTCGTAGTTTTCTTGCCATTTTCAATACACTAAAAGTGTGTAAAAATAAGTAACAAATAATTATTTTAAGATATTTTATGATTACCCTTTTCCATCTGTGCTTTGGCTAGTTCAGCATAAAACGTTTTTCCCAAGTATTTTTAGAATTTGTGGATTTTCCCAAATTGTTTTTAAGTTCATTTAATATATTAAATATCACCAATGATTTTTAAAACAATTATCTAACACAATTTTAGTTTACGATCTGCGACTTTTAGGTTATAAAACCCTGTCCTAAAAACATTTATCGCTGTTCAGAAAGATTCAAGGTCAAGACTCTCAACATATGAGAAACGGAATAACCTTAAACATAGGTGATGTTTGGCTTGTCGTTGGGTGAACATACATCTTAAGAAATCGATGTTTACGAACAGCAAGAAAGGGAATAGGCCTCTTAATTCGGTCGACCGACTATCAATGTAATTATTAAAACTTTGTAAAAACAATTAAAACAATATTAAAATAAATATTATAAAAATTTACTCCTAAAAACACTATATTAAATCTATGAGTCTTAGGGCCGTATGCAGAAACGTTGATTTATTTATATCAACTGATTTACGCATATACACTGATTTAAGTTTGAAACAATTCGGCAACATAGCAAATTTTAAATGACAGTAAAGATTTGTAGGTTATCTTACATATAGGGTAGCGCCTACAGTTATTGACACGTTAAGCAGTGGTTTTTTTGCCAAAGACATTTTAAATTATTGCCCAGGGTAATATTTAATTTTTTTATGTAGCATCCCGAAAAGTAATATTTTATTGACAATAAACCGCTATTTTAGGTAGAAGCGGCGCATTTTTGTCTTTAAAATTGAGTAAAGTTGTTAAAGATGCCAGGACCATACTTATTGACAGGGTCTATATAGTCATTAACACACCTGTGTACACTGATTGACACTTTTGTTTCTATCTAACAGAATGTATCAGAAAAGGAAAAAAAAACAATATTATAAAATATTATATTACAAAATATTAAATAGTTTGGAACATGTAACACATAAAAATTCTGACGGACTACAGTTTTCATTAGTAATCATTTTTTTTCTTAATAGACAGCTAGTGTGATAGCGCCTGGGACAACTCTGACACTGAACACTTGACTGATATTTACTCGTTATATTAAATGTGCAAATAAAACATAGGCCTTTTTGGTTCGTTGATGATTTAAAATTGGTTTTACATTGCTCTTGAATATTTGTCCCATTGTTATTTTCGTTAAATAAGGTTTTTTTAACCTTCTTGATTTCACAGCTATCCAATCCTTTGGGAAAGGTTTTTTCACTTTTTATATTACCATTGGTATCGAGTCTCTTATCTTTTTTCTCTTCTTGTCTTCCATCCTTGCCAATATCTTTATCAATATTACTTGGTCTATTCTCCATCTCCTCTATTTGTTTTTTATCTTTGGCTGTATCTTCTTCATTATCATTTAGTTTCTTCTTGCATTTCTGTGTTTGTTCTTCATCTTTGGCTTCATCCTTTTTCTCTCCTTGTCTTCCATCAATATTACTTAGTTTGTTCTCCATCTCCTCTATTTGTTTTTCATCTTTGGCTTTATCTTCATCAATATCATTTAATTTATTTTCCATTTCCTGTGTTTGTTCTTCATCTCTATCTTTAGTTTGTTTTTTATTAATATTGCCCTTGTGTATGAAAGATACGAATGGGCTTTCAACTGGCAATTCGCAATCTACGTCAAGTAGTTTGATTTTTTCTTTTGGACTCACAATCTGTCTGTTAGATAAAATAATAATTTTAGGTGTCGCTTTCTTCAACTTATTTGTTGTTTCCTCTGGTTCCGACCTTTCGATGTTGTTTAAGAGATCCGTCTTTCCAACAGTTCTTGATTGCTTTTTTTCCTTCTTTTTGTCTTTCGCCTTCGAATTAGCTCCTTTCTTTGCAGTCTTCGTTGTTGAAACTTTGTGTAATTTTAATGTTTTCTTTTCTTCTCTTTTCCTTTTTTTTCCTTTAACTCATCCTCTTTGATCTTTTTCTCATTTATCTTCTTTAAATGCATTTCTTTGAATTCCGCCGATGTTACTGCGAAGGGTGTCCTTTCAACTTCCTTTTTGCCCTTTCTTACTGGAGTCTTTGGCCAGAATAAAATATCATTGATCGTTGTGCTTGAGTCTACTTTTTTTTCAGGCGTGTTTTGTTTCACATTTGAGGTCGCAGCAGCTTCATTAAATTCGTCTTCAGCAGTTTCATGATATCTATTTAAAAAAAAAATCGATTGGCTCGTCAAATAATTTTTGTGATTCTTTAGGAAAAGGGTCAGCCCCTTTTTGGTAATCTTCGTCAAAATTTTCAATTTTCTTGAGGGTGAGATTGTCTTCTATTACATAATCTCCGCATATAATATCATTAAGCAACATATCGTGTTCTTTAATTATAAGAGGCAAATCCGAAAAAACGGAATCTGATGGTACCATGATGCTTTGGTCGAAGTTGTCTTCAAGGGTTGGAGTATTATTTAGGGCTTTGGAATCTGATGGTACCTTGATACTTTGGACAAATTTATCTTTCTTAAACATAGCCCACAACTGAAACAATTTATTCAAATACGGAACTTCTATGTATTCATCATCCTTAATCACACTGTCCCTCAACATCGAAAAACGGTCATAAAAGGGACTCCCAAATTTGACTATGGGATTTTGTTAAGAACCGTTTCCTCAATATATTGTGAAAAAAAACTAAATCTCAGCTGATCGTTTTGTCAAGAAAAATTGATCTTCAATTTTTTTTACTTGAGATAAGATGTTTTATCCATTTTGTAAATGCTGTAAACATATATAATGTATATATATGTATATATATATATATATATATATATATATATATATACCTATGTTTATTATAATATACATATACATTGTATATCCTAATATACATAATATACATATTAGGGTGGCCCAAAAAAAAAGAATATTTTTTTTTACTCGTCTCTTGTAGAAATATGTTAGTTTATCATGCTGTAAGAGCCCTGTCAAAATATCAGTTCGATTAAAAAAATTTTAGGGGTCGCTCAAGATTTTTTAAAATTTTCAAAATCGTCAAAAATTGAATTTTTGTTTTATTTTAATTTTTTTTCTCGTCTCGATATTATTTATTTGGTTGAAAATAATAAAAATTCTGTAAATTTCAAATCAATATTTTGATTTCTAAAGGTCGCTAAAAGTTCGTTGATATTTATATTCAGAGGTCGCTCAAAAACATTCAAACTACTTTACTTTGAAAGTTAAAAAAATCTTGAGCGATCTTTAGAAATCAAAATATCGATTTGAAATTTTCAGAATCATTATTATTTTTAAATTAAAAAATAATATCGGAACGAGAAAAAAAATTAAATTAAAAAAAAATCCAATTTTTGAAGATTTTGGAAATTTTTAAAAATCTTGAGCGACCCCTAAAAAAATTTTAATGGAGCTGATCTTTTGGCAGGGCTCTTAAACCATGACAAACGAACATATTTTCACAAGAGACAAGAGAAAAAAAATATTCTTTTTTTTTAGGCCACCCTAATACATATACATTGTATATCCTTTTTCATAAAAGAGCAAGATTATTTGTATCAGTAAGTCATTTCAAAAACATAATTTATATAGATAAAAATGTATTTTTGAACAACTTAAATCTAAACAATAATTTTACCTAATGACAAAAATTTAAACTACCTACCTAGTTAAGTGAACAAAAATGTAACAAATATGTATAATAAAGTATTTAAAAAAAAGTAAAGAAATACCAGTTTTACAAATGCCTTGAAGAAAATTCTACCACACTCTCTATGTACAGACTCAACTGCTTGCTCCGACCATACTCCAAGTCCATCTCCTTCCAAACTGTCTAAGCCGATAATTAAATAAAATATGAATTTTGAGAGTTTCGGAAAGCTCAGTGGCTTTAAAAACTTTTTGGAGGTGCATTAATAGGTTTTTAAGCCCATGTTGATCAGTGATTGTAGATGAAAAACAATGTGCAACCACCTTATCCATTGCTTTCAGGGATTCAACAAAAGGTGTAATTTTGACTGCTGGAACCAAATATAAAATTTCTTTATCATACAGTTTATCTGCAGCATTTAGCAAACTTTTACAAGCATTTCCTTCGAATAGCTCGCCATGATAATTCTTTGAAACAATATTAAATTTTTTTGGCAAATAAAAGCCACATCTTTTCCCAATAGTGGGACCATCCCCTTAAAAAACAAATGGTTCACAAATCCTTGCAAAATGTGTAGTTCTGGTATCACACATTTTTCCAACACCGAAACGTCGCCTTCTTCATCAAATTTTGAATGATTTACTACACTAAAGCAGTCTTTCGCGTATTTCCTATTTTTTTCGAATAGACAAACTTTGTATGTGTTGTTGGAATGATTCACATTTGTTAAAGTTTAAATAAAACTGCTTGTTTGACAGCAGTTTGACGCGAAACATTTATTTTTTATTACCACGCAACGCCTACATGGTTTTTGTTTCACCACCTACCTGATTTTTCTTCCATATGGTTATAACCATGTCCTTTAAAATTACGATGTTTTTATGGAAAAAAACTGAAATATTTATCTGTTAATCAACAAAAATATAATTTTTGAGGCAAAAAATCAAAAAATCTATTTATCTCGTGAAAACGATCAGCTGAGATTTACTTTTTTATCTTTTTATAAAGAGGAAACAATTCTTAACAAAATCCTATAGTCAGATTTGGGAGTCACTTTTATGACCGTTTATCGATGTTGAGGGACAGTGTGTAATTCCTTCAAATTTACGAATCAGATCCTGTCCCAGAATTCTGTTGACTGTTTCTTCATTTAGTGTAGGTTCCAATCGAGGAATGTCTTTGGCAATGTCACTTTTGCTTTTATAGATATGACCCAAGCACTTACTGAAGTCGATAGCATCAGGTTTCCATGGAAATATACCACAAGCCTTAAATCCATGTTGAATTGTCTTTGGTTTCATACATTTATTCAAGACAAGATTCAAAATTGGAGCAAATTTTTCTTTGGTAAGGGCTTCATTTGGATTACTTCGTCTCCATTCAAGGACTCCCTTTTTCCATGCGTCTTTTAGGGGCTTGAACGCCGCAACATCTGCCGGTTGAAGTATGCGTGTAGCATTGGGGTATAAAGCAATGAGGGTAATCCGTAGTTTCGTACATAATTCACTAAGTTGATTAGTTAGATGAGTTTTGTGGCCGTCTACAAATAGTATTATCGGAAAGATTGTTTTCTTTTCAATAAGGCTCGGGTAAAGTATTTTAGATATATATTCATAAAACAATTCGGCCTTCATCCAGCCATTATCACTTATACCGTATCCCCAATTATCAGGTAGAGATCTTGATATTTCTAAAGTTCTTCTTTTATTGGGATAAACAACCATTGGTGGCGTAACACTACCATCCGCACCCATAGTGAACATGACTGTTAGAGAAGATTTTGCCTTTCCTCCATCTACTTCGTATACATTCTTTGATCCTCTTTCTGCTATGACTTTTCGTCTCTTGGGGCACAGCTGAAAATTAGTTTCATCCCCGTTAAATACTCTGCTAGGATCATTTAATATCTCCTTCTGTCCAGCTGTTAAAAAGTTCTCAATAGTTTCAAACCATTTTTTGATGTCAGTTTCGCTCACAGTTGAGCTAGCTTGAGTAACCCCTTCTGGAGTTCGTTCTGACAGTACTGGGTGTCGACGTAAGAAAGCTTTGAACCATCCGGTTCCCGGTGTGTTTTTTTTGAATGGATTATCTCGTGGAACTTTATCTAAAAATTCCTTTACGCTGTGAACGATATCTTCCTCTCTTCTAGGAAATCCCTTTTTTTGACAGGTCAGTATCCAGGAAACAAGTGTATTTTCCTCCTCATCACTTAAAATCGGTTTAGGTCCATGAGTTGTTTTAATAAATTTTTCACCTAAGCGGAAAATTAGGGTTGTTCTTGGAACGTCGTATTTCTTAGCTGCGGCTTTCTTGGACATGTCATTTTTAATAGCTGACAGTGCCTTTTGCACTCTGTCTTCTGAATAAGGCTTTATGTATGTATGTCCTTTTTTTACTTTAGGCATTTCCAATAAAAAACAAAGCTGGTTAAGGAAAACGTAGGGTACTTGGTAGCAATTCGGCACCTGCAACCAATAGTACAATTATTGACACTGCGTCCACAAGATAGTTATTGACACTGTCAATAAATGTCTGCAGCGTGTTTAAAATCAATGTGAGAGAAGTTTTCACAACCAGTATTTTTACATAGTCATTAACCCCCATAGCAATAAAAATTAAAAATCGGCTAAAATCACAGTTATTGACACTTGGTGTCAATAACTGTATTTTCCCGCCTTTTTAGATATAGTCGTTGACATTCTAAAATTTAAGGTTAAAAACGAAATTGTAGCTTTACTAGCCTTACTTACAAGTTTTAAATAATATTTTTAATGCATTTAAGTAAATAAGAACTGACTAGTCAATAAAATACTAATATTGTGTCCCGTTGGCTGATCTTTAACAAATTAAGAAACACTTACCTTATAGCACTATGTCACCACACACTGACATGTTTCAACGCAATTTATAATTTGTTGTTGTAATAAGTGTTTATGATAATTACAGATTCCTTGATAATTTTAAAGTAGTTATACAGGTGTCAATAACCGTAGGAGTGTCAACAACTGTGCCGGCTACCCTACTTAAATATGTGTTTATTACATTATAAGAGAAGAATACATTTTTAAAATGTACCTATTATTAAATATACACATAAATACATTTATCTTCACGCGGTCTATAATTTAAACTTTATTGTTGTCAACATTCGATAAAGAAATACCTTGTTATGGCCTAGGCCGATAAAATTTTTTATGAGGCAAGTAATTAATCCTTTTCTAAGAAATTAACGTACTAAACTGGTTTAATTTATTTATAATAAGCACTAATTTGTTTGTTTTACTGTTAATGTTTAATATTTTTGTTGAAACTCGATTGTTTTAATTCACCGAGAACATCCTTTATAGCATTGTTAATCTAATTGTTAGTTGTTTGACTTTGATAGATGTATAATTTAATTTAAAAAGAATAAAGTTCAGTTAATTAGAAATCCTTATATTATTGAAGAAACGATCCCATTGGTGTGTATTTAAGTTGATCTGTAATAGGTTATGGGCTAAGCGTACTTTCATCAAGAAAATTTTTTAATTGGAGTAAAGGTACTCAATTAAAATCGATTAAAGGCTGAAGGAAAAATTTATATATAACCAAACCAGTAACAATGTCTAATGTATCGCATACAAATATCGATAGACTGAACAAGAATAATTATGACACGTGGAAAGTGCAAATAGAGGCTATATTGATAAAAAATGAATTATGGGAATTTGCAAATGGTACTTCAGTAAAGCCTGCAACTGAGGTTGAGATCTCAAATTGGGAAAGAAAAGATGGTAAAGCACGAGCCGATATCATATTAAGCATGAGTTCGAGTGAACTATGTCACATCAAATATTGCAAAACCGCCAGAGAAGTTTGGAAAAAGTTGGAAGAGGTTTACCAATCCAAAGGTCCTGCAAGAAAGGCAACTCTCTTGAAGCATTTAATATTTACAAAGATGTCGAATGATACAAATATGATAGATCATCTAAACGATTTTTTTACTTGTGTTGATAAGTTGAAAGAAATGGATATTCCGGTGGCAGATGACTTATTGTCAATCCTATTACTCTACAGTATTCCTGTCTCTTACGAAAATTTTAGAATTGCTATAGAGTCGAGAGATAGTCTACCTACTCCAGATGCATTAAAAGTTAAAATATTGGAAGAAGCTGCTGCTCGAAAAAATCAAATGGAATCTAAAGAACGACAAGAAGCTCTACAAGCACGAGGGCCGAATAGAGAAAGGAAAGATAAAAGATTTGGGTATGAAAATCAAAAACAAAATCAATATAAATCTTACCAAAGTAAACCCAAATATAATCAATACAGTAATAAAAGATCAGAAAATAAAAATGAAAATGACAATACTATAGAATGTTTCTATTGTCATAAAAAGGGTCATAAAGCTAACTATTGTCTAAAAAGGAAAGCTGATGTGCAAAGGGCTCAGTTAGCCCAGCAGATAGAAGAATTTTCTGAAGTTGAAGAGGTGTTGTGCGCGTTTACTGCAAATCAATTAAACGACGAATTTGGAGAACCGGCAGTTGACCAATACACAAAAAATCAAGTTAATTGGTGTTTGGACAGCGGTGCTACGTCACACATGTGTTGTGATAAAGGAATTTTTGAATTTATTACTCCTATTTATCACCGAGTGGTAAAGTTGGCGGATGATAACTCAGTAACTGTGAAAGGCGAAGGTACTGTAATTTTGAATGTTAATTTGAAAAATAAAAACAAGAAGTTACGACTTGAGAACACCTTGTACATTCCTGATTTGAAAAATAACCTAATTTCCGTTTCAAAAATAACCTCAAAAGGCAAAAGAGTTGTATTTCAAAAACATGGAGCTACTATCACAGACAAAAATGACAAGCCAATTATGTTTGCGAAAAGATTAAACAATTTATATGTTTTAAACGTTTCAAATGAATCAGTGGCGGTAATAAAAGAAAATGTTTCAATTTTTGAAGAATGGCATTGTCGTTTTGGGCATTTGAATGAAGCAGATCTCCGTAAGTTGATTACTCAGAATATGGTAAATGGCCTTGAAAAATTGAAACCAAAGAGCCTAGTAGACTGTAAAATATGCTTAAAAGGTAAGCAAACTGCTGTTAATGTTCCAAAAAGCTCTGAGCCGAAGAAATTAAAGATATTAGAGTTAATCCATTCAGATTTATGCGGTCCCATAAGAAATAAATCGATTGGTGGTGCCAGTTATTATGCAACTTTTATTGATGATAGATCCAGATGGGTACAAGTATATTTTCTAAAGTCTAAGGATGAAGTGAAGAATGCGTTTTTAAGATTTAAGGCACTTGTGGAAAACCAGAAGGAAGTGAAGATCAAAACTCTTCGCACTGACAACGGTTTGGAGTATCTAGGAAAAGATTTTAGTGATAAATTAGAAAAATATGGAATACGCAGGGAATTCACTACTCCACACACTCCACATCAGAACGGTGTAGCTGAAAGAATGAATAGGACCCTAGTGGAAATGGCTCGCTGCCTCTTAATTCAATCAAAATTATCTACACGTTTTTGGGCTGAAGCCATTAATACTGCTTGTTATATTAGAAATAGGTGTCCAACAGTTCATGGAATAACACCGTACGAAATTTGGCATGGTAAGAAGCCGAATGTAGCTCATCTAAAGATTTTCGGACAAGAAGCTTTCGTTTTAAAAAAACATCCTGGGAAAGACAAATTCGAAACCAGATCAAATAAATGCATTTTTCTGGGATACTCAAATGAATCCAAGGGTTACCGCTTATGGGATACAGACAAGGGTAAAGTAATCATAAGTAAAGATGTGTCTTTTATCAAAAAATTAGGAAATATCAGTGAAGAATCGGCCACACAATCAAGTAATGATTTTGAATATAATTTAATTTATGATAAAGAAAGTCCAGAAATATATGAGAGGGAGGATGATACTAATAATCATGAAGATAATCTTGAAGAGACCGAAAATCAAAATGAAGATATAGTCGATGAAAATATCACGATTGAAGATAAAGATAGTAACAAAGATGAGAAAAATCCCGAATGTGAAGATGACAACACGAAAACAACGATTAAGAGGGGGCGAGGAAGGCCCAGCGTAGTTAAAACAGGCCAGAGAGGGAGGCCTAAGAAAATTTACAAAACTAAAGAGAACGAATTAATGCAAATGATAGAAGAAAATTCTAATAATTTCATTGACGAAGCATTATCTGGTCCTTACGCTAAGGAATGGAAAATCGCCATGAAAAAGGAGTATGATGCTTTAATCGAAAATGGTGTATGGGATTTAGTCAAACATCCAGAAGAAAAAAATGTTATTGGGTCAAGATGGGTATTGAAGACTAAGTACAATGCTGACGGTACAATAGAGCGAAGAAAAGCTAGATTAGTAGCTCGTGGATTCGCTCAAAGACCAGGAATTGAATTTAACGAAACCTATGCTCCTGTTGCACGTCTAACCTCAATCAGAATAGTTATTGCCATAGCAGCAAAAGAAAAGTTGACATTGTATCAATTAGATATAACTATGGCCTACACCTATGGTGATTTAAGCGAAGAAATCTATATGGAGCAAGCTGACCAATTTGTTGTTCCTGGAAAAGAAGACTATGTTTATCGTTTAAAGAAATCTTTGTATGGACTTAAGCAGTCAGGCAGACAATGGTTTCAAAAACTAAATAATCAACTAAATGAGATTGGGCTTAAACAAATTGAATCAGATCCTTGTGTATACAAAATCATTGAAGAAAAAAAGATTCTTATTATTGTAGTTTATGTAGATGATCTGATAATTGCTACCAATAATAACGAGATGCTGTTGTATGTGAAAGAAAAACTGAAAAACAAATTTAAAATGAGAGACTTGGGGATTTTGAGCTATTGCTTGGGGATTCAATTTTTTCAAGATAAAGACACTAAGGAAGTCTTCATGAGCCAACACAAATATATATCAGATATGGAACCCAAAATAAAACTAATCAAAGATGATGATTCTCCTAAGATGGACCCTACCTTATACCAATCGTTAATTGGTTCTTTAATGTATACGGCAATAGCTACTAGACCAGACATAATGTATGCCGTCAGTGCCTTAAGCTGTTTTAACAGTTTTCCGACAAAAACTCATTGGTTATCAGCGAGAAGAGTTTTACGTTACTTGAAGGGTACATCAAATCTATGTATACATTTTAAAGAATCTCACAAATCATTTCACGGATACGTTGATTCTGACTGGGGAGGAGATATTGACACTCGAATATCTCGTACCGGTTTTCTTTTCAAATTATCAAATGGTGCTATATCCTGGGAGACCCGAAAATAACAAAGTGTTTCTATTTCAAGTACAGAAGCTGAATATGTAGCACTAGCTGAGTCAACAAGAGAAGCAGTGTATTTACGCCACCTATTAAGCGAGTTAGAGCAAATAAATTTAAGTGAAGCTACCACAATTTTCTGCGACAATCAAAGTGCTTCCAAGCTGGTTGTAAATCACGTTTATCATAATAGATCCAAGCACATAGACATACGTTACCATTATACTCGGCAAGCTTACCAAGAAGGTAAAATCGTCGTTAAATATTTATCAACGTGTGATTTGCCTGCTGACCTTCTAACAAAGAGTTTGTGTAAACCAAGCCATGATAAACATGTTTCAAACATGGGTTTAAAAGTCCAGATGATTCCCGTTGAGAGGGGGTGTTGAAACTCGATTGTTTTAATTCACCGAGAACATCCTTTATAGCATTGTTAATCTAATTGTTAGTTGTTTGACTTTGATAGATGTATAATTTAATTTAAAAAGAATAAAGTTCAGTTAATTAGAAATCCTTATATTATTGAAGAAACGATCCCATCGGTGTGTATTTAAGTTGATCTGTAATAATTTTTCATTAAATTATTGTAAAATTAAATATGAATAATAAAACAAAAAGTGAGGTTAGGCAACCAAGAAAACGCACGATTCCTTTTCTAAATTATCTTTAAGTTTTAATTTGCTTTAAGTTTTCAGTGAAATTAAATGTTAAACACAGCTTAAACATTCTAAACTAGGTACCTATTTTTTAAATAAAAATCCAAACAAATTGAAATTAGATACCTACCTATTTATTAAACAATTAATTGAATTCAATGTAATAGCAAAAATCCATTTCTACTTAAATCATGTTGCTAGGTATTGTCAAACTATAACTGCTTCTAAAAGCAATAATAAGTATTGTACTTTTAATGTAATCTTTAGCTAATAAATAAATGAGATTCTAAAAAAGTGAGGTTAGGCTGCTTTGATGTTGAATTAAATTGACCTATATAAAGTGCTTTGAAGATAAAAAGTTGTATGCCATTCGGCCAAGAAGTGCCTTTTTGTGCTTCGCTCAATTGTAGGCCTCCGCTACGCGTCGGCCTTCAAACCTTGAGCTTAGCACAAAAAGCCTTACTTCTTAACCTAATGACATAAATAACTATTATAACTGACAACCTTATTATTGACAAAAACTTGGTTTGAAGAGGATTGCGGCAGTATAAAACATACACAATTGGGTTAAGTTCCCAGTTTGCAAAGTGTTCTAGTAGGTATAAGTAAATTTGCATTAGAAGGTATGAAAAACGAAAATTACGGCATAAAGCCTCTGAAAAGAACAAAGAAATTGTATTTAAGTGTTTGTAAAAGATTTATTATAATAATTATATATAATATTATAGTTAAAGGAATACTAGACTTGTTTCTAAAAGGCAATGCTCTTTTACTTATTATTTTACAGGTGGGTACCAATAACACTTTTTAGGCATTTAGGCAAATGTTTTGAAAAATAAATGCAATGATGCTGAAGACATCGAGAGGGAAAAAAGACATTTAAAATTTGTGACAAGAATATAAAAAAATTAAGAAACAAACTCTAGAGGATACATATGTTGGTTAATGCTTGATATACATAAATTATGGCTTCAAATAAAGTTTTTTAATCAAAAGGAGGTAGCTATACTCAAAAATTGCATGTCTAGAAAAATTGTGATAGAAAATGGGTGGGAGGTGGAGTCTCGAAACTTTTTGTAGAATGCATATAGTGTACCCTTGCCTGCCCCCCTGAACAAAAGCATTGCTACACCCTTGCTGAAAATGGGGCAAGAATCCCTGCTTTTCCAAAAGGTTAAATTAAACCCAATGAAAAAAATTATGGATGACTTATACACTTTGTGTTTTAAATAATTTATATTGAAAAATATAGGTTCACAAATTTTAAAAACTGTTACTTTAATAAAGAAAATTTTAAAATTTAATTGTTGCAGTTCTAATCCAGATTTTTTTCCTGTGCATTTTATTTTAAAAATAAAAATATTGTTTGATATACATCTACTGAAATATACTTTGACATAAATACAAAAAAAATTGAGATGGTAGGAATCGAGATTTAGAGTAATTATAATTAATTGTGCTCAAACCTGCCTGAGCTACTTAAAAAACATATAAAAACTAAATAATAAGTTTTGTTCGATAAAAAGTATATCCCGCATGGTCTAGGATATCGCGATATGCCCGTAATGTGCTAGCGATATACCCGCGATATGACATATTTTTCGCTTCAATTTTTCCGGACTTACACCTCGCTAAAGAAGTTTCACTTTAAAAGTTAAGTGGGAAAAATAGTCATTTTAAATTTTATCCCCCAATAAAGAAGAAAAATGTAATAGCATCAAAATATTTTAATATCAAATTAAAAAAATTAAATTCCTAAAAGTCACAAATTAATAATTTTTGTAGTATGTTATCCAAAAATTGCTTTTTTAAGTTTAGCGTAGGTACTGTAAAATTAACAATTTTCTTCCATTCTAATGCATTTTTTATTTCTAAATTAAATATAAAGCTTTATGTCTATTTATAAGGTTACAACTATATTTTTACTAAAATAGTCTAATCCTAAAAAGGAAAGTGTATGGCCATAAATTATTTTTGTTTATAGCACTGCCAATACTATTTTTCCTTACAAAATTAAAACAAAAATACTTTATATTCACAAATTAGTTTTGACCTGAAAAGTAGGTTTTCAGACCAACGCGGTAAACTGTGCTAAGGGAGAATCTCTTGTTCTCCGGATGATCGGCAAATTTCTCTGGGCTACCAGATTTTTCAAAATAAAAACAAAAGGAACTAGATTTTACTTAAGAAAATCTAGTGGCCCCGATAAATTCATCCGTCAGATTATCATAATCAGGTTATTAATTTCATAAGCAAAACAAAGCAAAGTAGCTAACCTTTGAATTAGTTTTTCACTTAGGTATTTAAAATGGAGTTTTTTTTATTTATAATTAGTTTTAGTTTTAGTTCTGGATAACTTGGGAAGCTGACTCAAATAACATATCTAGAATAAATGTTCCTTTAAAAATTAAATGTATTACGATAGTATTAACCAAAATATTTGCTCTTTATCTACGTCATGTCGAGTACAAAGCATAGTTTTTGGAATATAACATTTAATTTGACTCTGAAAAAGAGTAGATATTATGAAAATTTAAAATTTGCGCTTCATTTCCCCTGCCAAAAATTCTCCAGTCGAGCAGTCCGGCCGATGTGGTAACCCTACCCCCCAGGTTGCTGCTTTCCATTGTTGCCAGATGTACGGGCTTCGTATACTCCGTGATACTTATACAGAACTGTATATAATATTTTTTGACTCATGTGCCCCCTAGCCCTAAACCATTGGAACTAAAGGTGTATATTTGATAATTTTGGATGACATTACGAAGCCCACGACTTTTTTGGCATTGAAACAAGGTGGCATCACTTAACAAACTTATACACGCTAATTTTAGGAAGCCCGATTTCGGGCGAGTGGGCTTCGTTTATAGCTACTGTAGAATGTAATGTTTCGGGCTTGGTAATGTTGGATTGCATATCTATATATCCAAAACATACTATTATACAGGAAGAAAAGAACATTAAAGATGTCTTCTTCAATGGGTTGTTTAAGTCTTGGGATAGCTGGGCATCTTCTTGAAAATGGAGCAAGAATCCTAAGCGGAACAATTTTGTTTCAAGGTGGTTGCATAGGTTTGCCATTTCGCAAAAAGCGGAAAAATAATAACTCTTCAAGAATTCTTCTTTTATACATATATATATATATATATACATCTGGAGTATGTTGCTGCGTCTGTCCAAAATGTATCCTTGCTGCATCTACCAGAAATACGCTATTTAGCTCAAATCTGGCGGCATTTATTGAAACTACTCATTATTCTCAGTCGATTGGTGCTTTCAAAATTTTAATATCTTTAGAAATAAAAAATATATATATACATTATCATCCGTTTAAAAACAGACTTTATTGCATCTAGTGTATAGTTATTTTCACCTTACATACAATACGGCGTCTTTTATGTATACTTTATAAACAAACTTAGTATGATACTGCGTCCGACGCTGTTGTCAAATTTAAAAAAAATACCAGCACATAATATGTAGCATATAATTTGTGAAAAATCAGAAACCAAATTAGTGCCTTTGATCTCTTGTTGTAAGCAGGTCTAGGCATAGCACCCTTAGAGGTTTTGGATTTTTTTTTAAGAATAAAACAGAGTTTGCTTTTTTAGTTAAAAAAACTTTTTATTTTAATTACATTTATTTCCTTGCAAAATTATGCATTACATTTTAAATACCTATATTAAAGAATACAACCGTAATATTAAACTTTTTAAGATAAAATGCAAATATAAAATAAATGAAGACATTTATTCAGTGTTTTTGCTTAAATAGTATCAGAATCATCTTTTTGTTTCTTCGTATATTCTGTATAAAAACTTTAATTTTAAGCCAATCCTTGTTTTTGAATAAGTTTGGATATGTGTTTTTTAATTCTTCACACTCAGCCCTCCTAGGAAGTTTCTTGTCCTTAATATGTTTATGTTTAATATGTTCAGGGGTCCACGTCACCAATATTCTTTTCTTCCCTTTTTTAACTTCCATTTTTTAATGCGTTGTCTTTACATTGTCTAAATTAACGATGTCTTTAGAACTGTCCAAATCAAAATTTTAATTTCTAGCTAAACTAGATTGAGGTTCATCTTCATTATCTTCATTATCATCGTTATTTTCGTTCTTGTCACATATGTCACATATGTCATCGTCCATGTTTAGGTCTATTTGATCCAATGACAACTATAGGCCCATAGCACTCTTATCAAACGTCAGTAAGATTTTTGAAAAAATAATTCACCAAAGAATCATTTCATACCTTGAACAGAACCAAATGGATTTAGACAGAATAAGTCAACATCAAGAGCCATATTTCAGAGCCTTAAATTACTATTGGATGCTCTTAATAATAAAAAAAACATCATTAGTATTTATTGATCTAACAAAAGCTTTTGACAGTGTAAGTCATAAAATACTTTTACAAAAATTAGAATACTATGGAGTGAGAGGAATAGCCCTTAAATTGATCTTTAGCTATCTGGATAATAGAAAACAAAGAGTAATAGAAAGAACATCTGAAGGTTTTAAAATAAAATCCGAAGATAAAATCTGTGAAAGAGGGGTACCACAGGGATCAATTTTGGGGCCACTACTTTACATAATATATACAAATGACTTACCTGAGTTTATAGATGTTCCTGTCGTGTCATATGCTGATGATACAACCATTCTAGTAAAAGAAAACTCACTGGTGGAACTACAGGCAAAAATATTAAGTTCACTGGATATCCTGGAAAAATGGTTCACCAACAATAACCTAAAAATAAATGTAAACAAGACACAACTCATTAACTTTTCGTTTTGGAAAAATGATGATAAATTAACACTTACCAAGAACAATATTGAAATATCAACACAAAAATCTGCTAAATTCCTCGGAGTATATATTGATTCTAGGCTTGATTGGACAGTACATGTACAACATTTAGCAACAACATTGGCAAGAGACATATATGGACTCAAAGTTATAGCAAACAATGTAAATAAAGAGGCTGCAATAATTATGTATAATGCATACGTGGAGTCCAAGCTCAGATATGGATTAATTTTCTGGTATAATTCGATTGATACGTATAGAATTGAAGTTCTTCAAAAAAAATGCATAAGAAATATATTTAATCTTAGCCAAATCACATCATGCAAGCCATACTTTTTAAATAATAATGTTCTGACTCTAGCTAGCCTTTACATCTATGAGGCAGTAATGTTCATTAAAAAAAATGAAGACCTCTTTGACTGTCAAAACCATACGTACAGCACAAGACACAAGCAAAATTTATCAACAGATTTATTACGTTATTCGTATCTACAAAAAAATGTTTGTTATAGAATAGTGAAAATATATAATTACTTACCGGCTATCATAAGAAAACTTCCTCACCAAAAACTTAAAAAGCATCTCCGATTTGTATTAACCCAACGATGTTACTATTGCATTGAAGATTTTATAAATGATAAACAAATACAATGTTTAGATACATGGAGAGTCAAGGCCAACGCAACCGAGCAAAACACTTTTTTGTGAAATATGATTTCTTTCTTTATTTATCTTTGTATACAATATATGTATTAATTATTTAACTTTGAATTTGACATGTTTTACGCCAATTATATGTATACATATGTATGGTATTTTAAACAAATAAACGATATTATTATTATTATTATAATGTCTTACCTTTATATTTCCAGCAGTAAAAGTAGCTTTGAAATCTTGGCGGTCTGGTGAACATCATCTAGAAATCTATACGAATTTTTATGCACACCAACCCAACCCATAAAGGTTGCTAGCTGATCCACTTCGGTTTCATTTAAAGAAAATAGTTGAGATAAGATCGCTAAATGTTTTCGCAATTTGGTGCACGTTAATGATGTAGGATTTTTTGCCCCACTTATTGTGGCATATTTTTCTAAGACTTTGTATCCTGTTATGGGTGTTAGCAGGTCTGGTTTACCAAACAAATAAGGATTGTTTTCGTCAACTAAATTTTGTCTTAAGGATAATACAATATTTATATGTTCTTGCACATCTTTGCTAAGTAATACAGCGACTCCTCTTCCTATTTTTCCTTTAATAACGACTCTTTTAAAGCTCTGCAGCAAAATCTTTTCGGTAGGAGAAATAATGGGATCAAGTTCCTCATATGCATTTAATGTTTCCGACCTATTACTTGAATAAGAATGAACAGATATCCTTTGAAGTTTACCAGGTCTTTTTCTGTTAAGAAGAATTACTCTGCAGTAAATGGTTTCAATTAATGTTATGAATGCTTCCTTATTAGTAGGTTTAATTTTTAAAATTTCGATTGAAGCTTTGGCTCTTTCAATAAGATGTTGCTTTAATTTTTTTAAATCATCGGCTAGTTGAACTATAGTTATTTTGTTCATTTTTTTTAAGTTAAGATCACCTCCAGCCTGGCTTGATATCTCCTATCTCCAGTTTGTATTAAGAAGAATAATAATATTTTTGAGCTTTACTTCTGTTTCTGCTACTGACTGGCTTAGTACTTTTCCAGTTAAATAAAGAGTGAGGGCTATTTCACAGCATTGCTTAAGTGATGTTACTAAATTCATAGCATAAGTAGGAAGATTATATATATCTTTTATTTTGTCGTATTTTGACACAGTTTTTGTTGATTGACCAATTAATTCGAAGTACTGGGGTTGAAGAGCTTGAAATAGGGTACCAATCTTGGGTTCTTTTTCTTTCAAGATTAATAGAAGTCTCGAAAGTTTTTTCATCTTTCTAGAAGTTATATAAAGTGTTTATCTCTGTGTGTCTTCAAATAGTGAGCTCGAAAGGCACATATAAGAGCATCTTTTTTTGCTTCCAAACTAATTTTATCTGGCCTCATACGAGGAAACACTTGCTCTTTAAATTGGTAATCAACACGAACATTAAAATTGCTGGATAAGACAGTTTGACCATCAGCTTGTGCATTTCTTCCCTCACCGCCTCTGCAAGTCTTCTTATGTCTGTATAATAGGGTAGATGAGTAAAATCCTAGGCAGTTTGAACAAGGCAAAAGATTTCGATCACTACGTTTGGATGATCTTACTGGCTTGAATAAACTTTGCATATTTCTAATATAATTACCTTTTTTCCTTAAGGTACTAAGTAATTAAAACTTTTCTCTCCTTGTCGTTAGGTTCAAGTGACATAATTTTTAAAACATCTGTTTCATAACAGTGATGTCTTTGAATGTGTCTTGCAAAATTAAGAACCTCTTCTTCACAGAAATAGCAAAAATCAGGTTTTCTTTTTTTATGGATTTGTCAGGATCATTTGTTTTTATTAAATGTTGGGAATTGGCACGTGATGATGAGGTAATATCGCTGTTAATATTTTCTAGCTGATAATGATTTTTCTCATTTATTATGGCAATGTTAAGATCTTTACTAGAAGGATTTATGTCCTCATCTAATGCGGAGGTAGATGGTAGATGAAGATTATAACTGTCATTTTGTTTAATATTTTTTACCAAGATCAGCATGCTTTGTTAAACCAGATTTATCAAAAAAGAGAGATTTAAAATGAAGTTTCTTCTGTTTTTTCTAATAAATTAAATAATATTTTATTTTTCAATAATTTTAATTATTTCAAAAACTACTTTAAAAACAATAAAAAAGCACTTACCTCATCTGAAGAAGTGTAAGTAGGATCGGCATCGGAGTCATCAAAAGGGGAACATGGCTATAATAACAAATTATTATCGATTATATTTGTTTAAATTTTGCATTTGGAAAAATTATCTCCTTACTATATAGAAGATCACAATTAGTTTCCTTTTTTTATTGCGGGTGTTATAAATGCGTGTTAAAATCTGTAATGAATACCATATTATAATGATAAAAAATAAGTTTTAGTAAAATACCTCAGTGTTCTCAAAATTACCACACGGTGAGGGACTTGATGATGATGTATTTGACTTCAATAATTTGCAAAATGAGCTTACACTGCTTAGTGGGCTATTATTATCTTGATTATCTTGAATGGGTGTATAAATCTATAATAAATACATGTAAATAATTTAAAGGGCAATGGATTTTATAACTTTTAAAATACGTTGCTTAAGAAATATCTTCTGGCTTTAAAACCTAAGACCAATAGATTTAATTTATTTTTACAAATAATTTTAATATCCACCCTTATTATTTTGTTTAATGTTCTGTTAGTCTTAACGAGCTATAGACAAATATTGGATAACAAAATAATAATCAGTAAAAAAAGCTTATTGTCGATAAAAAATTGAGCTACGAGGTACTGTTTAGAAGCGTTCATATAATATTAATATATAACAATGTTCTAAGTTAATTGTTTAAAAAACAGGACCATTTTATTATTTACCATGGAGGCACCAAGAAATTCTCTGTACTTATAAAAAAGTAGATTATAGACATTATAAAACGAATACTTTAGAGATACATATTTTGTTCATAAATTTAGTAGTAATTGCTATAAAAGTCAGGCACTGCAGTAATCATGATTACTTTTTTGTTTTATTCCCAGTGGCGGCTGGTGGATTTTGGGTACACCGAGACCCACACCAAATTTATAATGGCATTAAATAAACAAGTTCTGCGCAAGCAGAAGTTTTCGAAAAAAATATAACTTTTTGCTCGGCCGTACCGGCCCAATGGCGCCCCCAATAAGTATAATATAAATTTAATTGGTGCAATTTATTATTTACCATAGTTTATCGACAAATTTAAAATGTTATTTAAAAAATCCAATTCATACTATTTTATATTATTTTAAATTTTTATTATTTCTTTGAAAAGAAATATTAAAAGTTTATTTGAAAAGAAATTTTAAAAATTTAAAATGGTATAAAATCTATAATAATTTGGATTTTTTAAATGAAGTTTGTCGATAAACTATGGTATATATAATAAATTGCACCAGTTAAATTAATATTACATTTATTGGGGGCGCCATTGGGCCGGTACGGCCGAGCAAAGTTATCTTTTTTTTCGCAAACTTCAATTTAAATACAGCTTGCACAGAACTTGTTTATTTAATGTCATTATATACTCATATAAATTTGGTGTTTATCCAAATATCCCAAGGTGGTGGGATGATTTTTATCGGATATACATAAGTTAATTAATATTGAAGTAGTTATGGTTTTTTTACAATGTACATCATATTTATCAGTAATTACTAATTAGCTTGGAGAGCAGTGGCGTGCAGAACGGGCCCCGCAGGGCCCGCGGTGCGGGGGGGCCGACCTTAGGGGGACCCCGTAGAGAACCACATTGGGTGGTATAAGTGACAAAGGGGCCCCAGCTCAAAATTTGCGGGGGGGGCCTTGATCACCTTTGCACGCTACTGTTGGAGAGCTTGAACTAAATTACCATGTATATAAAAAAAAATACCATGTCTTCAAAATCACTACTTGGTGCCGGACTGGATGAATCTGATCTGTACTACAAAAAAATTAAGACAATATTAATGAAGAGAATATTAATTTATTTATTTAACTCAAAAAAATAACACTGGTTTACAGGCAACATTTGATACCTCTATTTTTTCCAATGTACACGCTAAACTTAAATATGCCAATTCCTTTTTTAGGCATAAATTTGTATTATAAGATTATATATAAAAAATTATTTTTAATAACACTACCCTATAAACAAGGTAAAAATAAAAAAAATTAACAAAAGGTTGAATTTTATTACTTGTATCTATGGATTTCCATCGAAAACACCTTGTTTTGTTCGTAAACTTTACGTCGATTATTTGAAAATGGGCATATTTTGATGATTTTTATTTAAACTTAAAAAAATAATCATTGCATTCTTATTTTTATACAAAACACAACTTTTTTCGATATTTGGGCCCATACCACTAAAACTTTAACTTAATTAAGATATTATATTTGTAGGACACTGAATAATGTTTAATTGGACACCTTTTGCAACCCGATAACCCGTTTTTAACTCGAGATATGACACAAATTGTATGCTGCCTTCAAAAAACAAATAAAAAAATTATATGCATATCTCAAAAACCTATCCATAAAAAAACGTTCAGCGGGCCGAAATGTATAAGAAAAAAAAGCGGCACTAAATGTATCTTTTTTTTAATTCATTTGTAAACCAAATAGTATTGTTAATAAGTTAAACAAAATGTTTATTGTAATTTTGCTCTAATTAGAAATATTTTAAATATACTTCATTTTCAAACACTTCAGTTGGCTTAATAATATCACTTACGATATTAGTCTTCTTTATTGCTGATAAAGGCGCATTACACATCTTATTAATTTTAAAACTACCTTCTGTCGATTCTTTCTGCAATACAATTTATATTTATTAAATAATAAATTAATAACAAATTAAACCTACCTCAGAAACAATCAGGGACATAATTTTATCTGTTCTTGCATTTGTAATTTCTGTAACAAATTTGGAGTTAATAGGCAAAATAAATTTTAGAAATTAAGGATAACTAATAACTTATTAGTTATCCTTATTAATTAATAAGAAAATATATTTGTTGACACAATTGTCAAGCAACTACTGTTTACCCGATATTTTAGACCGACGCACCCTTTACTAACATTTATAGTAAATAAATAATAGTAACGGACCAATTACAGATGCCCAAAAACTATCTCAATAAGACTCAATGAGACAAACACTTTTTTTAGCTTTTGTTTTAAAATTATTGACGGTTGTTGATATCTCTGCTAAAGATGTTTAAAATACAAATTCTAAATAAAAAACTGAAAATTTAAATAAAAATAAAATAAATAACGGATAAAAAGGTTTATGTAAAAACAAATCGATCTTTTAAAAATAAAAGCTCAAATAAAAATATTTATTTGAATAAAGTGTCGATGTGATCTACAACTGCTATTAATAATATTAATGCGGGGTTAGTTTAGATTATGTGGGTATAATAATTTAAAACGTACTTACTGAAAAATTTGAATAACCTTTTACTGATACTTTACACACATTCGAACTATCCACAGAGGAACTAGGTATCTGAACATCGGTAAACAACTAACTACACATTAGATTTGCACAGGCTAAACAGCATCACGCCACATTTTCAACAATTCAATATCCTTTTATAAAACCATTTTATCTACGCCAGTGAGATAAGAACTTCTTATCCCACTCATTTTGAGTGAGATAAGAAGTTCATTAACGCACGCGTTTTTCTCTGTTTTTAACCAATCAAATAAAAAAGTCAAAATGTCAAAATGTCAAAATAACCCTAAATTAAGTCTTAGACAAAAATAATTACCGTTTATTTTTTCATTTGGAGGCGTAGATAAAAATTTGTACAATATACGTGTGATAACGCTTTATTAACGTACTTTTGCAATTGCCCAACGCATGCGTACGTTAATAAAGCTCTTATCCCACTTATATCGTAAATAACTATAATATCCTTAACTAATTTTGATCAGTTTAAATGCATGGTTTCTAACGAATTACTTACCCGTTACTTTTGCAAAGTCTTCGATAATAATTCCAGCCAACAGAGATTCGAAACGTTGTTTAAATATGCGGCGATGCCAAATGCCGGATGCAGCATTATTCTTAACTTGAAAAGCCGTATATTTACCGTATAATTTTGTACACAATTTGAAGCGCCACCAAAATGAATTTTCGTGAACTAACGATATACTACTCGTTTTACTTAACGGATAATACTGCGTCCGAATTAACAAAATTGAAAAGTGAATAGCTAACTTAATTTAAACGATATAGTACAAAACTATATGTAGTCCAGAAAAAAAAGAGACAGGTTGATATGTAATAGACCGATATAACGTGAATAATTATGAAAATAGAATAGAAAAACAATGCTGCGTCCGATATACAGACGCAGTAGTGTATAGGACGCAGCATTGAATGGTAGTTTCCCATGTAGGGACGCAACAACGTATTACACTGCCGAGCATAAAATTGGGGTCACTTAAAAAATCTTCAAAATTTGTGTAAGCAAATGCATTGGGACAGTTTTTCAGCTTAAGATGGTTTCTATTCAAATTTTAAAATTATCTTAAACAATAATCACCTGTTTTAATGCGCATTCTACAGAAAAAAGTAACTTTGTATAAAAACCCTGAATATCCACTGTTTTTAATTTTTTATTTTTGCACTTTTTTTCCCTCTACTTCACATTGCAGTGCACTGTTTGATTAATATCATTGTGTTTTCATCGTGTTTGAACAAAAATTCCTATAAATCCCGTACTTGCGGCACAAATTGTTGCGGCTATACAAGAGGGCCGCGGACAGCGCGAAACTGCTAGAAACTACGGTGTTAGTCTCTCCAGTGTGCAACGAGTGCTTCAGCGGTATAAAGAGACCGGTCTGCTCACTCGAAGACCTGGATCAGGACCACAAAGGGCTACAACAGCTAGAGATGACCGCTTTATTGTCTCCTCTGCTTTAAGAAACCGTACCGCTACGGCAGTTTCCCTTCGAAGTCATCTGCAAGAAGTGAGAAATGTAAATATTAGTGTGTGGACCATCAGGAGAAGACTTCATGCTGCGAGATTATCTTCTCATGTTAGAGCTACAGGACCTCCGCTTTCTCGTGAACACAGGATTGCGAGGTTGAATTTTGCACGAGAACACTTGCATTGGACAGTAGAGGATTGGAGTCAGGTATTGTTCTCAGATGAATCTCGATTTTGTCTGACGGGCTCAGACAGACGTGTGAGAGTGTGGCGAAGACAAGGTGAACCGCATATCTTGATGAGGTTCGAATCATACGATTTGTCTGGCCTGCTCGAAGTCCAGATTTAAATCCTATCGAACATGTTTGGGATGAGATAAAATGACGGTTACGGAGAAATGTTCCGGCTTCAAGAAATTCCAGAGAGCTTTATAGCAATATCAGTATGTACGCCACTGAGTAGCAGCGTCATCATTTTTTGTTAATTTTAAATTTTATAAGGGCATTAGCAAATAAAACAAAAGGAAACATTTTAAATCATTTCGAAGGTTATTAAACAAAAACTATTTTTGTAGAGCATAACTTTAAACAAAAAAATATTATTTTTTACTAAGGAATCAACTTTTGAATTTTTCCCAACATTTATGTTACACCCTTTATGTTTAATAGGGTTTACTGTCACAATATAATTTTGTATTATTTATAAAAAAATATTGTTTTTTAAGTTAATATCAATTCAGAACGTTTAGAAGTTTAAAATTCTTTATGTTTTAATCCAGTTAATTTAGTACGATACATAAATGCCCATTAAATTGTTATAATTGACTGACCGGTGATAAAGTAGGCATAGTTTATTCTTGTTTCCCAAGCAAATTAAAATCAGCCTAAATAAAGTATAAGTGTTATAATAAAATTAGCGAAAGAGTAGACTGGAGTAATTCATTTTTCATTAACGCTAATTGTCGTTATAATTGTACTCTATCGCGACTATAGGACGGTTCTTGTTAGTGAAAATTCGTAATTAAGTACGTTTTTTTTTAAATTTTATTTGCAATAGGTAAAAAAATAGAAATAGAAATAGAAATATCATATACATGGTTTAATAAGCCATACAGTCTACTATTTTATAGTTTTAAAAGATGTTTGATTTTGTTTATATTTGGTTATGTATGTTATACATCTAATCATTTTTTTGTATTTTAAAGTCCTGAACTTATGACGAATAACCATGCGTTGTGTAGCTTAAAGTAGGTATTTGGTGTCATATTAAGCTTAAAGCAAAATCTTTGGATCTCTCTTCATTCTGTGTTGAAAGTCTTTAAAATTCGCTAATTATATTATGTTGTTAGATCCACTGGGGGCGATCTTAATTTATTTTTTGGTAATATCACTAAGGTTTTGGATCGAGTTTACAAAAATAATGTATCGAATTGTTTGTGGATACTTTAACATTAATATATAGTAATAGTATCTCTAATGAATGTAAAAACTGACTTACAATCCTGCTAATACAGTCAATGGAAAGAATATAAAGGGAAGTACTTTGGATCACATATTTAACAACAAGGCGCAAGGTACTTCAGCTGCCATAAAAACTTTATATCCAATCACAATACTTTTTTTTTAATTTTAATTTTTCTTATAATAACCGAAATTACGTAGAGCATAAAATATAATATTCAAATGAAAACATTAATAAATTTAAAATTTATTTCAGAAATGAAAGTTGGGACACCGTTTATAAAAATGATTTTCAAGAATATTTCCATTCTTTTCAGTCTTTCGTATCTCTATTATTTTAATATTAATTTTTTACTTACATCTCATAAATCTACAACTAGTTGAAAAGGTTACGCAAATATAATATGTTTCAGTCAAAATTTAAAAATATTTTCTTCCTACACTATGGTAAAGATTAATTTTACCGTCTCCATTGGGGCAAGAAAGTAGATGTTTTTACGTCTAACCAAAAATGATTACAAATGCCTAGGCGGTATTTTTTTAACTTTTTTTAAAAGAGGGGACTGCAATAATTTGTTAAATTAAAATTTAAAAAAAAATATGATTTTTACTATTTTAATTAACCTCTTTGGTTGAAACAAAAGCTGTATTCTTTCTATAAAATAATCGGCATAATAAAATCTAATATTAGTAAATTATAAATAAAATTTGTATTATATACTATATATTATGGTCTATAATAGACTTCTGCTGTCTGTTTCCTAGATTTAAATGTCAAAATTTTTTCTTCACATTTTTAGTATTGTTCACGTCACGTCGCTAAAGCTTGCCTGTACATTTCTTCTTTTAGCCTAGAAAAATGTCACTTTACCGCCTAGGTCTACAATATACATTTAAAACAAAATACAAAATAATATTTCGATAATTGGATTGTTTATTTTAACAATCAAAGCAAAAATACTACAGAAAAATCTACAATTGTAAATAATAACATAGAAATACTGTATTTTCCGGTTTATACCGTGTTGATTGAATATTTCTAACAGACGTTTCGTCTCCTAATTTTGATACATCTTCAGGGATTGCAAGTGAGTTTTGGTTGTGCTGTGATAATTTATTATACTGGTTGTGTTAATTTAGGAGTGTTTAAGTCGTTCCTGTTCGCTAATTCAGGAGGAAAATTCTTCCGGATTATTGATTTCCATGTGCTTGGTAACAGACAATCGGATTACTTTGTTTTGATGTTTATAAATTTCTATTTATTCCCTTATTAGCCTGGCTATTTTTTTTGGTTCCATGGTCAATGTTTTACTTTAGAAAAACTAATTTTATGACGTGTTTCGCTACCGACTAAAATATTTGTTTTATCCTTAAGCCCGCTGCACAACAGCCCGGTAACGAGAACGGGAACGGGAACCTAAGCGGTAAAGCTGGGAGAGACTCAGCAAACACTATCTATCAACAGTGGTTTCTTAGTCTCTCCCACCTTTACTGTTCAGATTCCCGTCCCCGTTCCCGTTACCGGGCTATTGTGCAGCGGGCTTTACATTTCGCTCATCTCTTATTTCTGGTTGCAATTCTTTTGTTGGTTCCATCTGTGTAAACAGTACCACGAAGACATGGTATCCTATAAATACCTTTGGAATTTAAAGGTATTTTATCTTTTGTCAAGACCAAACATTGCCCTACCTTTTGTTCCGATTTAAATATATGTTTGCTCTCTTCAAAACTTTTTGAATTTTCTCTGTGGTACCGCTTACACAGGGAAATATGGCTAGTGCGACGGGTTCTGTGGTGTCATTACTCTCTTTACTGGGCCAACAGTGTTTTTTAAATAACCGTTTTTTGGTTACCTAATGCTTTGGTTAACTTTGTAAGTTCATCCTCTAGGGAGTTTTCGTCTGATACTGTAAAGGCACTATGAACAAGTGATTTAATGGACGAAACGCTTTTGAGAAGGGTGATGATGGAAAGTTGCATTTAGGTATATGTTGGTGTGGGCTTTCTTTTGGTATATGGAGTGACCAATTAAATCATTTCCTATTTTGTGAACTAAAACTTTTAAAAATAGTATATATATATATATATATATATATATATATATATATATATATAATATTTTAAGGGGTGTTTCTGCCATGTGGCAAAGTAGTATATACATCATCCAAGTATCTGAACCAAATTTTAGATTTTAGAGAAAACGATTTAATCGCTTTCTTTTTAAATTGTTCCATAAAGGCATTGCCCTTCTTAAAATACCCCATAGAGTCCCATAAAAATAATCTATCGGGCGCTAACGGACAATTTATAGGAAATTACCTATAGGTTCACCATAACTTCTACATTCCCCTATTGAGACTAATAGCAGATAACTCAAGGAAGGATATAGAGGGATATCCCTATAGAGCAACCATAAAACATTTAATAAAATTTTGTTAAAACCTAAGGGGTCCTATGGGAGAAAAACTAATTTCTACATTTATGTGTATTTTCCCTATTAAGGCCGATAGCAATAAATCAAGTAAGCATATCATAGAACAACCATAAATCCCAACTATGGGTCCTATTCATACCGATACACCCTATAGAAACACCATACAATCCAATACAAAAATCTATAATAATGGGAATCTCATAGCGGCTCCGGTCATTTGTTCATAGAATTCACCTTAACAGAGGAAATATTTGGATGTTAAACAAACTTCAAACAATTTGCAGAAATTAGGGTCCAAGTCTTCGGTAATGAGTAAGTCATGTATAATTTTGACAGTGTCGGGCACAGGTACATTTGTAAATAGGGATTCCACGTCAAAGCTAACCATTATGTCAGAAGGTTCTAAAGTGACCATTGAAAGGATATAAACGAAATGTGTAGAATTGTTTACGTAGAAGTCGGTTTTTTCTACCAATTGGTTTAGGATCTTCGTTAGATGTTTGGCGAGTTTGAAGTAGGGAAACCTATGGTACTAAATATCGGTCTAAGGGCCGCCATCTTTGTGTATTTTTAGAGTTAGATCCTTAAAATCACGGGCCGCTAAGCATGATTCTTTAATTAGTCTAATGATCTTCCGTTCTATCTACCGGTAGATTCGGCCTTTAGTTTTTTATATGTGTTAATTAGTTTGGTTATTTTAGATAGGTAGTCATGCCTGTCCATTACTACAAGGCATTATTTTTGTCAGCAGAAACAACAAAAAATTCCTTGTTTCGGTTAAGCTCCATTAAGGCTAGATATTCCTTAGTCATTTTTGCCCCAGGGGTATTTTACATAAGGTGGACAGCGAAAAATAGTGTGAGGTTCTGAAATTTGTTCATATTTAGGTTAACTTTTTCTATAGGGCTTATTTGCCAAGTTATGGACTTCTAAAGAATTTACGGCTTTAAAGAAAGGATTTTTCGGAAGCGAATTAAAAAAATACAATAAAATATAAAACATAGCACGCACGCCTCTTGTGGTAGTATTAGGCTTTCATTTTCGTTGCTTACCGAAAAGAATCTTATACTCTTACATCTGGCTGGTAAATATGTATTATACTCATGTTTCGCTTCTAATGGAATCGTAATTTTTTGTCCGTTTTGCAAAAAAGAAAAAATATATTTTTCATAGTCCATTAAAGCTGAAAATTTGTTAAAAAAATCTGAACCAAGTACTCCATTCATACCGAATCAAATTCATCTACTATCAAAAATTTATTATTTATACTACAACCCCCTAACTTAAATGATATGTTTGTTACCGATGCGAATATGTTGAGCCTGCTATACCATTTATCTCAACTTTTTCTCTAATATCTAAACATTCATACAATTAGCAAAAATTACGCGCCTGAAGCGCCTGTATCTAACAAATATATTAATTCTTTTGATGCATATTTTACCTTTATAAAATTTAAAGCGTTTAGTGATAAAATTGTTTCCGAATTTCCTCTACTGTGCCTATTATATCCGCGATTAAAAGTAGTACCTCTACTTCTGCTATTGCTATTATTATAGCTTTTATTTTTGTTATTAAAAGAATTGTTGTAATTACTTGTCCTCGGTCTAGTATTATTTCTATCGTTATTAACATACCTAAAATTCGAACCTCTAAAATTACCTCGCTTACCAATAGAAAATACCTGAGAGGTGGAAGAGCGTTTAGCCACATCTTCATCTTTTACTCCGACAATAGCGCTTTGAATTGATGTATAATTACGCGCTTTAATAAGCATTTTTAAGTTGTGGTCGCGTAACGTTTAAGAAAGCACTAATAGCAATTTTTTCCTTTATATTCGACAAAATTCTGGCTGTGTCTTCATCTTCATCGGCCTGCACTAACGTAAGATTAACCATTAACTCCTCGATAGTTTTACCGAAATCATCGATTGACTTCTGGTTTTGTTTAGCATTGTGCAGCTCAAAGGATAGAGCAGCGGCAGATTTACGCGGTAAAAAATGTAATTTAATGTCAGAAATAAGATCCTTGTTTGATTGATACACTGTTTTAAGCCGCAATTTGGCCGACTGAGTTAATTTTGTTTTAAGAACATAAGTTGTTAGCATTTTCTTCCCGTCTGCATCTAATAACCCGTCGTATAATTCAATTGCATCAATAAGCTGTTTTGTTACATCCTCCTTACCATTCATAGTAGGCAGCAAGGATACTGCTACTTTTAACTCAAATTTGTCACCCATTTTTGTTTCTAAATCTATCTTAACACTATCTCCTACCCTAACTTGCTCTTTAGCTATCCTACACCTGTCCTGTAACAATTTACTAATACTCTCAATACTGTTTTTAATTTCTGTTAAATAACTACTTAATTGCGGCTTTGTAAGGTCATTTTGGTCATTTAAATTTATTTTAATTGATTTAAAACATTACTTAAATATCCAACTGCTACTGCGAGAATACACTCCGTTATGGTAAATTCGTCACTTTTCCTAGGCGAGACCATTCCGAATCGCCATGTAATGTGTGAAGGGTGTTTGATGATAAAACACTACCAGTTCCCATTAACTACTTTATTTACGACCGTTCATGTCTATATTATTCTATAAAAACGAATTAAACATTATTTATACTAAAACTATATTACTTATTATATTATTGCTTACTAAACTAATTCTATAGGTTCGTTGCCATTTTACTGGCAGCAGGAAGTGTATTGGACTCACTATTGCAATCCAAACACATTCTTTAGTATTTGCAAAATTAATCCATTACATTGTACCATAAAATTTTTGTAGAGCATTACATTTTATATAAGAAACTTCGTTCGGTTCCAGCGCTCGAGAAGACACGTCGCGTGCAGGAAAGCTTGAAACGTAAAAGTTTAAAGATGAAACCAACAATAATTAAAAAAAAAAGGTGCAAACTAATAAGTGAAACAAACATTTTCATAGAGTGCAAACTAATAAGTGAAACAAACATTTTCATAGAGTGCAAACTAAAATGGTGTAACGGACATTGAGGAGTGGAGTGTTGAGTGATATGAATGAGCTGGGTGCCACCTGTCATTGGAGGCTTTTCACTGGACGGACGGAGGAGGTCGGAGAAGAGGGGAGGTGGACATCCGCAAAAAAAAAAAAAGCTGATAAATTTTACTTTAAGAGTATGCATGACCTGATACAAATCTGCAACATAAATACGGCAGATCCCAGCAAGCATTTTCCGTTATTTGTCACCATTAACATTGCCCGTATTCATTTTATTAAACATAACATTTATTTTACTTGGAAATGTTAAAATAACTTTAAAATATGATTATGTTAAGAACATATTTTACTATTTAAACAATTGTTTTGTTTTTAATTACTATCATTGCAAAATTGTATTAAAAAGTATTAAAAATTCTTACACGGGCAATGTTAATGGTGATAGGTATCGTTAAAGTGTTTTTTGGGATATCTTTAAAACCTATGAAGGGCACGCGGCGTGGGGCAACAAGTCTGTCAACAGCAAATGCGTAAGGCGGTCCCAATCGAGACCGAAAATAAACACTGGACTGACAGAGTAAACTAACATTGATCACATAATTCTAACACATCAAAAAAAGGGCCTAATAGCCAAAGTCGAGATTTGTAAACATTAGACAACAGAATAATCGCGCTTGTGATTTGTTTGACTAGTGAATAAATGCAATGCTTTGGAATTTGATAAAGAAAGACGGAACTCTACCACAAAACGTGCTTGGGACAAAAATTATTAAAAACAACTGACACACTTTACCAAGGGCAGGAACTATCTGACCAGGACACGGACAATGACAATAACGAACAAGACAAAGACCTCGACTAGGAAACTACACCCCTGCAGCGAAATAACAACTCCCCAACTCCAAATAGTAATCCCAAATGTTTGGAGTAATACTAATCGACTGGTCTAGGGGGATTCCGCGTCGTACTTAGTTTTAAGTCGGCGTAATTGTCCCCCAAAAACCAACACCCTCCCGTCCCTCCTCCATACCCCACTGAGCGTATAGCATAGGCTCGGCGAACCCGGGAAAGGCTATTATAACTATTCGCCTCTCGCTCTCGAGCCCCAAATAGGGGACAGTACGGAACGCAATGGACATTCGCACCCAGCAAACACGGGTGAAGCCGTGCAGTTGCTGGGGAAGAACAAAAATCGGCGTAAGTAAACATAGGCCTGTACGGGGTTCGAGAGTCAAGAGGAAATGGGGCTGGTTATACGTCTCTTATACTCATACTCATACTCATTACATTTTATATAAGAAACTGCAATGATCATTGCCATAAGTTAGTTTGATACAGAGATATAAAAATTTTATTTGTCAAGTTATCCATGAAAAAACATTGAAATAAAATTAAACTAATAGTAACATGGTACTATTGATTAATGTAAATATGATAGAAGAAAAACTTTTTTGTTTTGGCCCTATATAACCAACTGGAATTTTAAATCGTTTGTATAAACCGCGTATTCGTCCCAACTAACGACATATATCTGCCGATGGTTGAACTAGTTTTACGCTTTGTATTTGCAACACATGTCGTAAAATAATTTAAAAGTTTAAATTAAATATTTGTGAATATTAATGAATAACTTGTCCTACCGAAGGTAAGTATTAACGGATTTTACCCGTAAACATTTAGCACATGTTGCTTTATTGGACAAGTAAGAAAACGTCAAAATATGATAATCCTTAAGAACAATATTTTAAGGTTATGTGAAGAAACTAGATATTCTATGAACCGGACATGTGGGCGCACATGAATTGGACGTCTGATTCATTATAATGTAAAATGTAAAACAACCGCCGTAGAAGAGGTAGTGAATACCTGTCAGGTACTGTATTATTGTTTAATTCGCGATAATCTACGCAAAAACGATCAGATCCATTTTTCTTTTTAAATAATAAGATTTGGCCAGCAAAAGGAACTACTGGGCCGAATATTACAAGCGTTTTACAATTCGTCTATTTTATTCTTTACTATTTGTCGCTTATCAGGACTTAAACAATATGGTCTCTCTCACCGGTGGGGACCTGAGTAGATGGAATGCCTTTTATAAAAGACGCAGAGAAATCGTGTTAAAAGCAATAATTTTGATTTATCATCGCCAATGATATCGGTATTTACATTATAAGAATTTATTGCATGGTCGAGTTTAGTACAGATCTAAACCATATTATTCCAATTAATTTTAAAACTATTGGAATATTGGTGATCGTCAAAACCTTAACAAAGAATTTTACGGTCACTTTGCAATTAAGCATGAGGTATTACATGAAACAGAATTTGTAAAGTATAATTGTTAATGACTATTTTAAACATTATTTGTACAATGCTATGAACGGTAGTGTTCCAAATGCCTTTAAAACAATTAAATTATTAACTCTTTTACCTGAAACAGAATAAATACGACTCACCAGATTGAATAAGCGAGCGGGTTATACTAATCTACTCTTACCCTCTTCTCTCGGGTCGTATTTTCTTAAGTACCTTTAAAAAATGACTCACTGGTGGCTAAAGGGCACTTTGACGCAATATGACCGAAAGAACCACACCTGAAGCACGTTACAAAATATTTCTTAAAGTACTAGCACTGGACTGATGGATTCCAGATGTGATTTTGCTTTCGTTAATTCGAAAACGGCATTTACCCATTTTATAACCCACTTTTCCACATAAATGACACTTTAATGTAGTTGATGATTTATGTCCTTTTCCATAAGATGAGGTAGAATCTTCTAAAGTTGAAGCAGCTTTCCGCTTACGCCTTTAACTCTCTTTACAATTAAGCCCTGGTTTTTATACTGGTGGTAAATGATAAGCGGTTCAGTCGATTATCAAATTGGGCCATGTGTGCTAATACGGCCGATACCGTTATTCCATCGATTCTCATTGAGTTCCATCTGTACGTAAGAGATGTCATAGGCGGATACCATAGGACGAAAGACATTCACTTTCTTTAGGACGACATAATAATTAAAGTTGCAGCCGGAATTTCGACACAGTCACAACGAAAAAGAGATCTTTGACTTGTGGCCAAGTAATGCCAGGGAAACATACAGCCGGCCATTGTAAAGCACCTTCTTACAGTGCTTTACTAAGTGCGATAACAAGTACACTACCTTCCGATGGATTTTCTAATAAACACATATCAACAGTAGAACACCACGATATAGGGTCAGCTCTTGGATCCTCCGGGTTAAACCTCGGTACTCTAATTACACCAGCTGGTGTGGTTTTTATTGCACTTATTAATTCCATCATCTTTTGGTTTTGAAATTTCAAAGAAGGCACCATTGTGATACTCCAGGCTCTGGAGTATCTCACTTCTGAAGTCGAATCGGTGTTTTTTGGGCCGCGCTGCTTGGACTTGGACATCATTCACAACAATCAAATACTGATTCTTGACGATAGTAGGCAGTTGATCAAACTGTTAGACTTGGTGCCTCCCAATATTTTTTTAGCTTAAATGGTTTCTATTAGATCCTGGTTCACCCAGACCCTATTAAAAGTACATCACTTGTAACCCCAGATGGGCAATACGAGTGTCTAACCATTCGGTTTAAGGTAAGTATTTTGCGTATTCTATTGTTATTGTTTATATGCACGATATTATAATACTTTCTGGTGCAATACAGGAGGCATTGGAAATACTTCTAATAATTAGACCTCGAAGTTCTTACAAAAGCAGAATTTCCCTTAATATTTCAAAATCCTTATTTCTTAAAAATTGTACAAAATATCTTTGTTATGAAATTAAAGCTCAGCTGAGACAGTTCTTTGGCTAAGCGTCATATTTTTATCAATTTGTGCCCAAATTGTCTCAGATAATAAAATCTTTATTAATTAACTACAGGTAAAATTGAATTAAGTCCCTTAAAACTTTTGACTGGCAAGGTAGCTAGGACTTTCTGATCAATGTCTGTTGCTGATGAATAACCCAAAATTAATATTACTGACGTAAGAAATCGCGCAAGTCAAAATATAAAAGGTTAGATTTAACGTTAAGTGACCATGTCACTTAAAAATGAAAAGAAAAACTAAACAAAAAATTAAAATAGACTTTATCTAAAGTTTAGAGACCTATTCTGATAGCAGAAGTTATAGAGATATTGTAGCTCAAGGTGTTGAAAGAGACATCGTAACTCAAGGTGTTGTAATAGACACAGTAGCTCAAGGTGTTAAAAGAGACATCGTAGCTAAAGGTGTTGCAATAGACACCGTAGCCCAAGGGGTTGAAAGAAACATCGTAGCTAAAGGTGTTGCAAAAGACATTGTGAATCACAGACAAAATAGACTTGCCCTGTTCAATATCGCTTACATGAAACCAGCGTGCCAAAAATCGGGGAAGCGGAGCAAGGGAATGTATAAGAGAAGATATGTATTCTGCCAGGCCCGTATTAAATAATTTCGTACGAGCGGTATCTTTTCAAAAAGTATTAAATTTATTTTGTTTAACATTTAAATATTTGTAAGTACATATATAGTTTAAATAAAACACTAGATATAAATAAAACCTGCTAATCTGCTATAATTTTTTTTAATTAATCTTTTTTCAGGGTGTGGGGGGATAGGGCTACTCCGGTCCTGTCTTTTATTTAAATACCGCGCCTTTTACGCTGCTGCCGGTAATCAGGTGGGCCACCCAAATGTGAGTTGAAGAGCACGCGGCATTTCTCTCGTGCGCTTTTAAGTGTGGCCACGGTTATTTTAGTATACTGTTAAATTACCCGATGATTAATCGTTTTCTGTTTGAAGAAAGGCTTTCTGTAACTGCGGGTAAGTTTGGTTATAATTTTGTATGATAGTAGTAGCTAATTGTTGTTTTTATAGTTAATTTGGGCTGTAATTTAAGTTTGATAGTAAACTAATTTACCGAGCACGGTGTTTTATTCCATTTCTCCACATCTGGCTCCCAACGAGGCACTTGTTTAAGTCGATAAACAACTAAACGAACCACACCATGAAAAGAACGCCGTCTAAAAAATACCAAACGAGAAGTAAGACGCACGAGGACAATTCCAACGACGAGTCGGAGTTCAAAGGAGCGGGGGCACTAAATTCCAATGGCACTGGTACAATCAAAAAGAGGCCTATGGAAAAAACCGTAGAAGGGCAGGACTCCATGCCTAACAGGGATGATGTAGACACCATCACAAATAAGCTAAGTAACTCTTTACTCCACAATAATGAGCTTGCTTCTCCCACGCTAACAGAGCCTGCAGTTTCTCCGGCATGTCCACAAACAGCTTTTGTAGTGCAAAGTAGGGAAAATCGCCCGCCCAATCCTGGTTTGTCACTCCTGTATCCACCAGTAGACCACGACAGCAACTATTCTTACAACAACGGCTTGCTAGAACGTAGATACCAAAATAACTTAAATTTAGACCTTCCAACTAACACACAACCCCCACTTTCTCATAACAATCTTTTAGCTTGTAACCAGTACTGCAATGAAAGTTGCCTAGCCACCAATAGAGCTTATAAGGAAAATAAATCTAATATATTGGAAAATAATTCTATCAATGCTCTGGCAAACAACTTCCATTGCGAGAGTAATAATGCTTTTGTAAACCAGGCTACTAATAATAATAATTTGCAAAATTATCAAGACAACAATGACAATACAAGTTACGTTTTTAGTTTTGGAAAATTGGTTAAAAATCTAACCATTTTTGATGGAAAAAATGTACACCCGGTTGAATTCATGGAACAGCTGGAACAAATTTTGCGCACTTGCAGAATGCCTTATAATCAACTACGGTTTTGGACCTCGAAAATTGTAGCAGACGAGGCCAAAGCCTGGACCGAAATCATGCTGCAGGTGATTCCAGACTTTATTTCATTTAAGACCGCTTTTTTGGCTAATTTTTGGGGTGAGCTAAAACAACTAGAAGTACGTAATCTACTAGAAATGGGTAAATATAACCAAAGTCAAGGTTCATTTGTAAATTATTTTTTAAAAATAGTGGCAAAGGCGCGGTACATTACCCCTCCTTATCCCGATTCTCTGGTCATCAGCATTATTGCCCGGCATTTCCCAACTCAGGTTTCTGCTTCCCTAATCGGGGCATCTACAATTGTAGAAGCCATTGCCAGGCTAGGACAGGCAGATTATATCATGAAACCTCACATGGATAGGCCATTCTCAAATACCAATTTTCCAAGAAATTCATTTTCTAACCAACCCGTGTCTCAAAGTAGAAATCTTAATAACCATCTCCCCGGGCACAGTAAAACATTTAATAGCCATAATAATAAATTTAACAAACCTATAGTCACCCCCATAAATATTGATAATTCTACCATAGAAGAGGTTTCTGTAAATAATGAGTATGAAGAGGGTACTGAGAGCCTCCCTCTCCCGGAAAACTATTAAGTGTACACCTACCAGGCCCAGAGGTGGACACTACTTTCAGGGCTACTGTCCAAAGCAACAATCTCTCATCCGACCTTCTAAATGAGGAAGATGATGAAATTCCTACCACCGCCAAGGCAAAATCCCCTTTCGTACAGATTAAAATTAAAGAATTTTATTTCCCGGCCTTAGTAGATTCGGGATCGGAGATTAGCTGCTTATCTGACGACACTTTTAACCTATTACTTCCCCCGCTCGAAAAAACACCCATCTGGCCAGTCCACGGTATCAAAGTGGTGGGAGCATTTAAATCCAAACAAAAACGTATCACCCACCAGTTACTACTACCTTTTTCTCTAGAAAAATTCGACACTGAATTTGAGTTTTTAGTGGTCCCTGATCTTATTTACTCCGTCATATTGGGGGTAGATTTTTTGAGAGCCTACCAAGGCGTAGTAGATTTGACTAACCACTATTTAAGTGTAAGGTCCCAGGACAGCACCTATCAAATACCAGAAATAGACGTTCCAAATAATTTCGGGTTGTACCGAACCAGCCACCTTAAGATATGCGCGGTTCAGTCCTCTTTTCCTAACTATAACTTAGCTTCAGGTTTTGAGAAAAATTTTGATGACTCCCTCCAAAATGTCCCTTTAGACCAAGAGCAAAAAAGCAAATTGGAGGCCCTTCTCAAACAACACTCGGAAATTTTTGCAGACCGACCCGGTTTGACCACGGAGTATGAATTTGAAATAAGCCTAACCGACTATACCCCTTTCTCTGTAAAACAATACCCCATACCTATAGCGCATAGAGACGCTGTAACTCGCGAAATAAAAAAATTAGAAGCTTGGGGCATTGTTGAAAAATCAAATACCCCGTTTTGCAGTCCTCTGATGACCGCAGTAAAACGCGATGGTTCGGTAAGAGTTTGTTTGGACGCCCGCCGTCTAAATAAGGTCATCGAACCCGACAACGAGTTGCCCACGCCTATTGACGAGATTTTAAGAAACCTCCACAGTGTCAAATTTATGTCCTCTTTAGACTTGACCTCTGCCTATTTTCAGCTACCAATAAAGCCGGCACATCGCCGCTACACCGGTTTCAGGTTTGGAACTCAGGCCTATCATTTCAACGTATTGCCGTTCGGTCTAAAAACCGCCGTTGCGGCGTTTACCAGGTGCATGCGAAAAGTTCTAGGCCCGTACGTCGATCAATTTGTCCACGTTTATGTGGACGACTTACTAATAACTTCAGATAGTTTTGAGCAACACCTGCAGCACATCGACTTAGTGTTGTCCAGGCTCAAGGAGGCCAATTTCTCTGTACGCCTATCTAAGTGTGGGTTTTTCAGAACCGAAATGCGTTTTCTAGGCTATATCCTTAATTCTGAGGGGCTCCAACCGGACCCCGAGCGTGTTTCCGCCTTATTACACTTTACGCCCCCTAGAAACGTAAAGCAATTACAGGCATTCCTGGGTCTAGCTAATTTCGATAGGGGTTTTGTCAGTAATTTTACTTCGGCCACCGAACTACTTACCAAGCTATTACGCAAGAATTGTAAGTGGTCTTGGGGGCACTCCGAGCAAGCTGCTTTTGAAAATATCAAATCTCTTATGTGTCGGGAGGTTTTGCTTTATCACCCTAATCCAAACTATCCTTTTCAAGTAACGTGTGATAGTAGCGATGTAGGGCTCGGGGCCGTTCTGTTCCAGTCTATAGAGCAGGAACGTCGCGTCGTCGGCTATGCTAGCAGACTCCTTCTCCCCCGGGAGACACGTTATTCGGTTCCAGAAAAGGAACTGTTAGGGATAGTTTTTGCCCTTAAGAAATGGAGGATATATCTAGTCGGGCGTCCATTCATTGTTTTTTCTGATCATAAATCACTATCTTTTTTGCATTCCTGTAGGCTGCTCTCACCCCGCATCACACGGTGGATTCTGTCCCTGCAAGAATATTCGTTCTCTATTCAGTACATTCCGGGCTCTGAGAACCTAGTAGCCGATATCTTATCCAGGAATCCTCCTCAAAGGCTTCCTACTCCCGTTGATCGGTGCTTTAGAATACTTAGTAAAAAGACCAACCATTTTGACCAGTTATTAGGGCAGGTCCGGCAAGAGCAGCCAGCTGACCCTAGGTACCAGACCGTCTTTTCGGAACTCCAAGCCTCCAAAGAATCTTTTAATGCACGATATGTACTCCATCAGGGTATGCTATATTTGAGGAACGACAATGATTCGCCTTATCTCCTGTGTGTGCCCTCCTCCTTGGTTGACCATTTTATTACTTTCTATCATGAGGAGTTCGGACATTTCGGGGTATACAAGACCTGGTGTGCTATGCGGCGTGACCTTTGGTTCCCTCGAATGCATGCACGTATAAAACGGAATTTGGGTTTTTGTGAGGTCTGCCAGAAAGCAAAACACTCGGCACTTCCCAAAACTGAGCTGGAACATATAGTGCCCCTGTCTCCGAACGATTTGGTTGCCGTCGACTATTATGGCCCGTTGCCCCGTTCCACAGGAGGTTGTACTTATATTTTCGTCGTACTTGACGTGTTCTCAAAGTACGTAAATTTATACCCTCTCAAAAAGGCCACTACGGAAGCCACCCTCAACCGTCTGTCTAAACACTATTTTCCTAGCATTGGTGTTCCTAAGCGTATTCTAAGCGACCGCGGTACCCAATTTACGGCCGCAAAATGGAAAAATTTCCTTAATGCTAAGGGTATAGCCGTGTCTTTTTGTTCGGTGCGCCACCCTCGGGGAAATCCTTCGGAGCGCATTATGCGTGAGCTGGGTCGGTTGTTTCGGTCCTATTGTGGTACAAAACACTCTGGGTGGTTTTCGGAGATTCCCAGGTTTATTAAATTCCTTAATAACGTGACGCACGTGGCTACGGGGTACACCCCCACCGAGGTGCATTTTGGTCTGCCTCCTTTCTCACCGTTAGCCCCTTTTCGCCCGCAGATTGAATATGCGGACAACCATGTAAAGTTGTATTTAGCCTCCGAGAGGTTGAATCGTAGCCGTAAAAAGTCCGACAGGCCCCCCCAGCCTGTTGTTACCACATTTTCCGCGGGAGACCTTGTCCTAGTTAGGGCCAACCCCACCTCTTCATCACTGCTACAACAAACTAAAAAATTCCTTCCTCTGTTTGAGGGTCCTTATAAAGTAAAAAAGAAAGTGGCCTCTAATTCCTATGTCCTGATCTATCCCGAGAATGCTCAGGAGCGGGGCGTTTTTCACGTAACTCATCTCAAGCTTTTTCGTCGTCTGGATCCACTTGTTGTGTACCCTACGACGAAGGGGGCAGATGTGGGGAGATAGGGCTACTCCGGTCCTGTCTTTTATTTAAATACCGCGCCTTTTACGCTGCTGCCGGTAATCAGGTGGGCCACCCAAATGTGAGTTGAAGAGCACGCGGCATTTCTCTCGTGCGCTTTTAAGTGTGGCCACGGTTATTTTAGTATACTGTTAAATTACCCGATGATTAATCGTTTTCTGTTTGAAGAAAGGCTTTCTGTAACTGCGGGTAAGTTTGGTTATAATTTTGTATGATAGTAGTAGCTAATTGTTGTTTTTATAGTTAATTTGGGCTGTAATTTAAGTTTGATAGTAAACTAATTTACCGAGCACAGTGTTTTATTCCATTTCTCCACAAGGGTAAAAAATTCGTTAGATTTTAAACACGAAAAAACCTAATATTAATTAAATAATTGATGTATTTAAAAAATTTTAATGTAATCCTTGATAAAAAAAATAAAAATAATAGATGAAACGATAAGACATTATAAATTTGCTAATGAGAAGGAAGGCAAATTAAGCTCTTAAAATGGAAAAAAAATTAAAATTCTGTCAATTTTAAAATAAAAAACTGAACAAAACAGACCAATTTTGCTAAAAAGTCAGAAAAAATAAATCCAAATGAAATAAATTTCTACTAAAAGCGAAAAAAGTATTATTTTTAATATTATATTTAATTTAAAATATTCCTAGTGGATTAGCAATGAAATTCATCTAGTTTTACACTCCAGAATGAACAACGTTCTGGTACGGCTCTGTGCAAAGGAGAGAACAACACAAAATCTGTGTGCGCACGCAAGGTATTGACATGCAAAATTAATAAAATCGCTTAAAATTTATCTCGTAATTACTACTTACTGGAAAAAGGAAATTGGTTGGAATTGGCTGGAACTAGTTTCACTACGACTAGGACACACTTTAACAACACATTTACCCATAATGTACAAAGAATTTTACATAAATAATATATCCTTACAGGTCAACTGCTCAAATATGAATGATGCGAACTGGAAAACAGGCACCCGTTCAGGCACCCGCCCGGCCGTATCATTTTCTCCTTAAGGCAAGTCTATTTTGTCTGTGCTATAGTGGTTTGATCAGGGCGTGATGGGCAGCTGGTGATGTAGCAGGGGCCTAGAAGGTATTGAAAAAAAGATAATTTTTTAGTTATTGAAATGGACTTCTGAACTAAGAGCATTTTTAGTTGTGTAAAAACGTGGTTTTTAAAACCTGAAATTCAAATATTTTAATTGCACTCGAGGACGTGTGATCTTCAGGACAGCCGTGTCGGAGAATAAATTGGCGTGTTTATCACAAATTAGACTTAAGAAATAGATTTGGGGAAACAGTAATTATGTCTTCTGTCCGATAAGAATGCATTAGTGAAGGTGATGACTAAGGATCACCAAATCTGTAAATGTGCTAACCCTCGAGATGGTCATTCTTAAACGGGTTAGACGGTAAAGACGCGTGTCAACCCGGAGACCGTGGATTCGTTATAATCGTTAGCTTCCGACTTTAATTTACTTTGTGTGTACATATAATCTTTAGCGTCTATCGTTTTGTCTAGTTGATTGTTGTGAATGATGTTCAAGTCCAAACAGCGCGGTCCCAAAAACACCCATTCGACTTATTTAAAGTATTATGTCTTGTATCTATAGCTAATTGATATTTATGGAATTAATATTTATAAATTATATACTTGTGTTAAATATTTTTAAATTCACCTTGAGACAATCTATAAAACTGTAAAATATATACTCCATTCCATTAAAATAAATTTTAGGTAAGGAAAATCTAATTTCATATTCAAAAAATTTATGATATATTATTTAAGACAAGTTTTGACCGACAAGGTACTAGGAGAGCTCGAATTTAAAAACATGTTCTAACTGAAAATGTTAAAGGTATACTTTGTAAAAGTTTTTTGTAAATATTAATTACGTTGTATAAAATGAATTTTTATCAAGCAATCCAATAGTACCCTTAATTTACTTACTTACATTGCTTTGTTAAATTTAGGTATAAATTTATAATTTTTTATATTTATGAATAGTGTTCATACACTTTAATACTTATCATAAATTTATTTAATTATAATAAACAATAGTGTAGTGTAGGTAATTAGCATTAAAACATTAATTGTCGGTTTTTGAACGTTTCGCTTGATGATTTTCATTATTTAAATGACACGGATGTCTGCTATTACTATTACTGCATTTACATTTCTTGGTCATGTGCACCCTAATTGAAAAATATGACTTATTTGGGATCGCAATTAGAATTATTTGCGGTTTTAATGGTAAAAAACACATGTGTTTAATAAGCTGATATTACAAATGGTTGCTGTGGAAACAATTCAAGTAGGATCGGATGACATTGTCTGATAGTTTTAATAAAAAATCCTTATGAGTTTATAGTTATTATTAACAATTATTTTTTTTATAAATAAATTAAATAGATTTAAAATGAAAATAATTAACTAAATTTTAACATAACTAATGGTACACAGTAAAACTGCAGATTCTTTGAGTAAAAATATTACTATTTGACCAAACTTAGCTTAGTTCAAAAGTTGACAATATCCGAGATACAAGGTGTCCCAATGAAAATTTAATTTTCGATTTTCCTAATTAACTTATTTATAATTCAATATTTTTGTATACAATTTTGTGATTTGGTGTTTTTTGGGTCGAGTAATTTGTTAATAATTTTGATGTAGATTGTAGAGGGCGCTCTCTGCGGCGCTCTGGGTACATAAAAACGAGTGTAACTTTTTCGTGCCTTTGCTTATTTATGTTTTTATTAAAAATATCAATTTTCCCACCATATTTTTGCAAAAAAGGTATGCGTTGTAAATGTCGATTCGGGGATTTGTTTTCGAAAGTTTTGCATTTAAAATATTTAATGCATCCGTTTTAAAAACTCATTATTGTATTAAATAATAATCGAATAGAATAGAATAGAATATAATTACAAATAATTCAGATTACAATGGTAGATTTTTAGAGCACCTATTATAAATTTATTATTAATTTAAAAATTTTGACCCATCAAAATATTTTAAATATTATATATATAATATTATAAAAACTTTGAAATCTTAATAAAAGAAAAGATTTTGTTTTGACCATAATTGCTCAAAGTGATTGCCGTTAACTTCAATGCACTATTGAATGACCGCCTGATTTTAAATAATAGTTGTTCATTTTGAAACGATTCCGCTGCATTCTGAATTTTTTGCCATAGTTGTTCCCCAGTATTAATTGTCTCTTCATGAACAACTGATTTTATGTATCCCCATAAACAAAAATCAAGGGAGTTGAAGTCGGGGCTTCGGGCAGGCCAAAGCATTTGGCTTCCACGACCTATCCAGCGGTTAGGAAATTCGATATTTAAGTAATCTCTAACAATCCTGGAATAGTGTGCCGGGGCACCATCTTGCATAAAAAACATATATGAGATATATCTCTTCTTAGCTCTAATGGTAGACCATGCAAATAATCGGCAAGCTGATTTTGCAAAAAATTAAGATATAGCTGTCATGTAACATGTAATTGCCAATAAGTCCACACTAACATTTATTTTAAATTCATGCTGAAAATGGCGTTTGGTACTAATTGGGGGTTTTCCAAATCCCAAGCATGTTTATTTCTAAAATTGAAGACACCTTTCCGTGTAAAAGTTGCTTCATCAGTGAATAAGACTTTATTAAAAAACATTGGGTCGGCATTTTTCTGGGTACGACAGAAACGGGCAAATCCTAATCTGGCTGGAAGATCAATGTCCAACAAATTCTAAACGTAAAGTGGTACGGATAAAGCTTTTCTTGCTTAAAAATTCTAAAAATGGATGATTTGCTTACTGGAATATTTGCAGCCATACGTCTTGTGCTAATTTCCGGGTTCTCAGCCACGCGAACTAGTATTTCTTCTTTCTCTTCGGGCGTCCCCCACTATTACGCTTGGGACGAAAGGATTCTGTTTCTCCCAGTCTGGTGTAAAGGTTTCTAAAAATTTTAAAATCTGGCTGCCTTAAATGTGGATACATTTCCAAATATCTTCGATGTGCTCTTCGTCCATTAAAATTTTCTTGTGCGTATAAGCATTTCTTTGTTAGAAAAATAAATTATGTCGTGGCATTTTTAACTCAGCTTTTAACAGGTTTCTCTAAAAACTATAAAGAAAAGTTGAAGTTTGCAAATAAAAATTTAAACGGATGCACAGTAGGCTAGAGCGCGCTTCCAGCGCGAAGAAATTCAAAATAAGTAAGTGTTTTATTTTGACCAAATTTAGGGAATTTTGAATTCTTTAATATCTGTAGATAATGAAACATCTTTAAATCACCTTCAAATCTGTTGAATTTTTATCATGTAACCAGTCAAAGTTTGGGAATTATAATTACTTGCTTCGTGTTGATAAATTGCGCGTAAAGGTATTGCTTCTCTTACAATGTTTATTATTAATTTATTATTACTTTTAGACTATAACGGTGGTCTAGTGGTCTAGTGCATGCTGACTACAAGCCGGAGGTCGTGGGTTCGAATCCCACCAGGGGTATGGCTGTTTATTTGTGTTTGTCCTATTGTGTATTAGTCCTTCGGAGGGGACTTTAAGCCCGCGGTCCGTTCCTACCCCTAACCCGCACAAGCCATTCAGTTGGCTTATGGGACTTCTTAAGAAGTAAGGGTGGAACTAAAAGAGCACTTTTGTATATAAACCTTTTTTTTTGTATTGTATTAAATATTGTCATACGTTATGGCTGGAACGAATAATGGTTTTGACCCCCCCCTGCCCCTTGTCACACAGTGTCACTTTTCGTTGCCCCCCCCTTAACGTGTGGCGTAATTTTTGGATGGCCCCTTACCACTGATAATAATCCATGGCAAACGGAGTACGCCTCTGCCTAGAGAAATCCGGTTTGATTTTTATAACAGCTACTTACAGAGCATAATTGTCCTGATTCGGACAATTCTGATTCATAAGGATCGTATAAGAAAGTGGCCATTTTGGGAGCCTTTAAAGCGACAGCCATATGAATGCAGGTCTCGACCAACATTTTTAAATTATATTTTTTCGTGTCTCGTAAAAGATGAGTATGCTGGACTGTCAGTTTATAATGTAGAAAGTCGTAATAAAATATTTACCAAAAATATATCATTTTTTTGTTTTGTTTATTAATTAAATTATATTTTAGATGTCCTTAATTATCATAATTCGAGAGGCGCATTAAAATTTTGTTAGGATTGTACCATATACTTAACAGTACATTTAATTTCGCAGCAACATCTGCTCCATAGGTGATTTTTTTACTCATTCTTTTTATTACTTTTAATACCGTATCAGCCATTTGTCATTTTATTTTTGCTACAATGTTAACAGGTTTTGGCATCTCTAAACAACAACTAAAGAGACTAATTGCATATTTAAAAACAATTTTATGTCAATAGGAATTTTAAAAGAACTTTTTTATCCTGTAACTATTGGCGCTCGTAGCAAAATAGCTTAAGTTACGAGCTTTATAAAACATTTACAAAACATTTTTATAACAGCTCTAAAAAAGTCCTTTAACGGTCTCTTTTCATCCAAGTAACAGAGCTGTTATAAAACAGTTTTATAAACGTTCTATTTTTATTTTTATTAGACATTTATAAATGTCCTAAGAACTGTTCAGTGGCGTGCAGGACGGGCCCCGCAGGGCCCGCGGTGCGGGGGGGCCCCCGACCTTAGGGGGCCCCGTAGAGAACCACATTGGGTGGTATAAGTGACAAAGGGGCCCCAGCTCAAAATTTGCGGGGGGGGCCCCGATCACCTTTGCACGCTACTGGAACTGTTTTATTATAGCAACAAACAACATTTATAGAGCATGTCTTACAGCTGATTTGTTTTATAATCTGCGCCAATTCCATGCTTACAAGAGCTGTAAGAACATTGTGAAAGTGTTTATAGAACATCTAATATTTTATAAAATATGTTCTGTAAACGTTCTAAGAGTTTCTATAAAACTTAAATTGTTAGTTGGGCAATTGACATCTCCAAATCAACGGTTCGCAGAAGATTGAAAGTTATTATTGTTATTGTTTGTTACATTTTTCTGTTGAATGTTGTAGTTTTGATTATGATTATAACTTCGCATACAATTTTAAAAAATTAACAAAAATATTTTTATTTAACTTTATTAACAATTAGGTTATGTAATATTATCCCGACCACTCAAACAAATTGCAGTAATTTGGCCCAAAAAATGAATCCCTAAATGGCATTTTAATAATAAATATGCAAGAAACACGCCAGCAATCTGTTTTTATTAAGACATTTAACAGCAGGGAATTGTTTTCGAATTTTGATTCTTGGTGATTTTGGTTTTATCTGAAACCTAAATTTGACAACTGAATCACAATCAGGAGGTCTAAATTATAAAGAAAACAAGTCGCGAACGTAAATATCGGTTCAGGTTTAGTTTTCGCAAATTTTCTCCAAAATGTAATTTTGAAAAAGCGGTCGTTGCTTAGGCCCCTCTGAAAATAATGGAAATTTGTTGCTTGTCGCTTGTTCAGAATTATTCAAAGAACAATCTTTCTCCATCTTATTTTGTTGTTCTTAAAAAGTTTGAGTGTATTGTCTACCAAAAAGCCTTGAATGTACTCTTTTGAAAAAAAATCATATTTTCGTTGCTAAGATTCCAATTCGAAAAATTTGAAAACCAATTCAAGGTAAGACAATACTTCATTATTTCAAAGTAAAAACTAGACAAAATATATCTTTTTTCAAACGGCACCCTGTAGAAAATTTACTTGAAGAAACGTGAGCTTCATATCTATAGCATGAATTGCCAGAGAATGGGGCTAGCAGACATCACAGACCAAAATAAAATCTTTAAAGAAACAAAAAAGTTATGTCGTTTTGAAAAAGGACGAACTTTTTGTTCGCGACACATTGAGTGGTGCGCAGTTTATTTTGGTTATAGACTCCTTGATTTTGGTATAGAAAACTAACTTCGCTCTGAGCAAATTACTAACGTAATTTTTAACCTTAAAGCTTACTTTTGCTGCGGGATTCGGATTGTTGTAAATCATAGAAATGCAACATTTAATAAGTCATCCTTAGCAGTTATAAAAAGAAAAGGCTCAAAACATTTTAAATTCTTATTGCAAAATTTATCGGGTATATCGAAGATTTCAAAGATATTCCCAAAACACGTGGAGAATTTGGGTTAAAAGTTCACGGAGCCCCATTGTTGTTATTAACGATCCGTGAAATTGTTGTTAAGTCCTTGTAACGGTTTTAAGTGCCCTTAAGTTGCTGCTGGACAAAGATCCACCTTTTTATTGAAGATCTGAAAAGCTACGATCACCTCTGGAGCTTACGAGCCTTTGTGAAAAATCCTGTTTGAAGAGTCATCTGTCATAAAAGTTGGAGCCAAATGTTGAGGTCATGTCATGCTGCCCTAATCGTGTTTTTTTTTTGGACATCAGCGTTCCTTACAACCAAAATCAAAATTGATTTTGGTTGTAAGGAACGCTGATGTCCGAAAAAAAAAAAACCACTGACATCTACCTTACTAGTTAGGTCAAGGACCCCGGAAGGTAGAACCTTTTGTTTAATTTTTTTATAATGTTACGTGGACCCTATTATTGTTTGGTTTATTGAGAGTGGATCTTTGTAAAGATTACAGGATTCGGTATCTGTAATAATTTTAGATTATGTTAGTCATTAGTTAATTTAGGTAGTAATTAATTACAACGTAGTACATTTTAGATGTACTCGAACAACAACTGCAGGCAGTGTTGCCATGTTAATTTTTTAAAGAATTTCACTTTTTATTTTCTCATTTGGTTTTCTAACACCAAATCAATAAATTTAGTTGGCACGTTAATAAATGTATGGGTCCTGGTTAAATTTGTATTTTGTTAATAATTTCCCAAACTTACTCGACCTGTCGAATTGGTCTCGACTGGCGCCCTCCCTTTTATCATTTTTTTTGTAATAAAAGAACTAAACACAGGCCTAGTGCCGACTATTTTGAGCAAACCAGTAAGTAACTTAAATTATTTTACTATTTTTTTTGGAAAAGTTTAACGTTATAGCATATACAAAAATTATTATTAATATCATTAATATTTTGTAGTGTTTGGAGCATCGTCTACCTAGGTCCTCAGCTCTTCAACGCTATACTCAGGTTTTTTTATTATTTTGGTTTGAACCCGGGAATTGTAAATACGAAACCTTACCCACTGATCGTATATTGCCAACTGAACCACACTTCTACTACAGTTCTACTAGAATATTCTACAATGTGAAAAAATAAATTTCGTATTTTAATTTATTTGCTTGTAAACAAAAATATAAAACAATTTTCCAAAATGGTTTTAGAATTGAAAAGTTAAGATTTGATAATAATAAAGTTATGATTACAATTATTGGAGTCCATTTCAGAGGAGGTAAAAAACGATCCTATAAATAAATTTAATGGTCTGAACAAAATTTCAATTGGCATATAATTATTTCGTCGATTGCAGCCAGGAGTGAATAAAAATTAAAAATAATATTAATTTATAGAATGTAGCTTTATAGGAGCGTTTTTCTTACCTCCTGTGAAATTACCTGATTCTTGCATTGAACCCCTCAATTCATAGACATATTGTCTAAGCCTCAATTAAGTTAAATTTTGACTTAAACTGTCAAAAAATACATTTGTCAATTAAAGGGGCAAGTGAATGAAGGGGTTAAGTGACAATCTTAATAATAAATAATAAAAAATATTGTAATTGAAGTTATATTTGTTTAACATGTAACATTTAAGTTGAAAAAGGAGAAACAATATTGTAATTCTAAATAAAAATAAAGTTAGTATTGCCATTACATTTTTTTTGTCCTTTGACCGACGGCGTTCTCTATAGAGAACGCCGTGTTTGACCCCATTATTAAACATATTACTTAACTCCTTCATCCACTTGCCCATTTAATTATGTTAACTTTAAATCGCAGCATATGACTTGGAAAATGCATAGCGTTGCCGAGTTTTTTTTAACTTAACCTTTATGTGACTGAAAAAACACCTTCTTATCAGGGCGTGGGTACCTGGATACTTAACTATAGGTGCATTATTTTTTACTTGGATCCTAACTAAGTGGGCTGAGATATAGTGATGCGAGAAAGCGTAAAAAAGAACGACACATTTAAAACTACATGCAGTTCACTCAATTTAAACGCGCAGCGTGTTTTGTTATGTGGCAATACAGAATATGGCGGATTTACACGGATTATTCTGCTTTGTCAATTAAACAAAAAATTGTTAATTGATCATAGAACAACTTTAAATTTGCGTTAAATTACGAATAATACATTAATAAACACAATCACAAATAAACAACACAGAACAAGGAGGATTTACTCGGGTTATTCTGGAAAGGCAACGTTACCTAAACTTGGAAATTAAACAAAAATATTGTTAATTGATTATAGAACAACTTTGAATTTGCGTTAAATTATGAATAATACATTAATAAATTTTATTTAAAGAAGACAGGCTTAATTAAGTAATGCTATTTTATAAACGTAAACAAACCAGCAATTTATTTATCCCCTTCACTTTATTTCCGACTTAATACACAACATGTATCGGTGAGGGGAAAAATAATTATGATTCAATTAAATATAAAATATACATACCTATATTATAAACAGATATTCACTAACTAAACAGATATTCATGTGGTACATATTTAGGTTTTTTTAATGAATTGTTTTAATATAAATTTTATTTATTTCCAATCTTTTTTCTATCAAAAAATTATAAAAGTTTAATATATTTGAAATTTTAGCTTCTGTATATTATATTTTTGGTTATAATTTTTTTTTTAAATTGTATAACATGTTATAAAATATAGGTATGTCAAATAGTAGCAAAATTATATGAAGTCTAAAATTTCACTTAATATTTTATTTTCATAAAAATATATTTTAAATTTAAAATATTTTTTTAAATTGGTTTCACTATAAACTTACTTATTCCAACAATAACAAATATTGTCGGAATCCAGTCAGCGCACATTAAAATTAGACATGCTTGAGGTTTTTCCCGGAAACAAAATTAAGAAACCAAAACTGTCACTATGATAAATTATATGTTAGTTATTATGTTTAAATTTGTTTAAAATTGTGAGTAATTCATCAAACAGTTATTTTATTAATGGTTAATTCTTACTGTATTATAAACCATTAAAAACTATCTAGCATAATGCTAGTAGCATTGCGATCTTGTTTTAATAAATATAACCGACATTTCCTATTTTACAATGTTCCCAAAATAATTAAATACGTTGTATGCAGATAATCATTGACTGGGTGGATCCAGAAAAATATTTAGGAAGGGTTTTTATATACAATGTTGTCCCAATTGCATGAAGAAAAAAAGTTAAATCTTACCTCCACCAAGCTTATTTTTGTATGCGATTATGTAATAATTACCAAATTTGAACCCTTTTGTATCTCATATTGATGGTTAAAAAAAAGTTGACCGCACCGCTATATTTATCACCGGGAATGGTCATAAAGAACTTTTGGGTGTTCCAAAAATAGAGAAACAGAAAAGTATTTTATCTGATATGACAGCAAGTAATACTGGTCGCCACACTAGAGCTTTGAAGAGTTTCTTAAATGGAACTTGTTTGAATTAATGCCGGCATCATGTCATGGAGTTTGTACTTTCATCTGCTTTCTCATATCTCCGTTTTGTCAAAAACAAACTCAAAACGTGCGACGAACGAGCCAGCCTTTTATTAACGCGCTCAGCGGCAATTATATTCCAAAAATTAAAGGTTCTCAGGATAAAATTGCACTTTCGCTTTGCAATAAACGGCACCGTTATACATATAAGGTGTTATACATTACATACATTACATACATTACATGCATTACATACATTACATACATTACATAAATTACATAAATTACATACATTACATACATTACATATATTACATATACATATACATTAAGGTGTTATACATATAAGGTGTACTGTAATACGTAGAGTATACATCAAACAACGATGTTCGTCTCTTGTAAGTCTCCCGCAGTGGACCTGGGGCGAGTTAAGCGGGCTTGCCTATTTTACCCCTAAGGGCGTAAATGACATCCCTTTAGGCGCTTTTTGCTATCTGAAGATATTGTCTGATTTCAAAATTTCTTTTTGTGGTATTGTTCTATAGTCAAATGAAATCGTTTGACCGGTAATAAAAATATTCTTTTTTGTATAAAAATAAAAATAAAATTAAATAAAAACTTAATGGACAAATATTACGGTTTAATACAATGGAATTAATTTGATAAATGACTATCGGAAACATAAAAAGAGTAAAATAATCATGTAAATTAGGCGTATTTAAATTTAGCGTGTTTTATTAACTTAAAGTATCATATCCTTACTCTTTGAAATGCCGCTAAGTCGGATTTACACTGAAAATTAAGAAATTACACAAGTTGACCCATAAGTTTTTACCATTGTCAGGAAATTCGTGTGGCTTAAAAGTGACTTTACTGAGACTTAATTAACAGCTAAAAAGCCTTAAGTGGCAGATGCTGAATGCAACTACGCATTTATAAATATAATTGCAAATTAAAGCACTTTATGTAAATAATTTTAATTGCTTTCGGCATAAATATAAAAGATGATTTCTATGATTCACCCAAATACTTAAATATAACTATTGTATTTTCTTTAAAAAAATTGTATACATAGAAAAACAGCTAAAAACAATGTTTTTTAATAGTTTTTTTATATTTTTATTTTATATTTCTTAAATAACACTAGACAACAAATAAAAATAAAATTTTGTGTATTCAACATTTCAAAGTCAATTTCTATGTAAAATTGTTATCTAAATCCGTAAAAGTTATGAAAGTAAAACAAAATTTAAAATATACTTGGTATATTTTTCAAATTTTCTATATTAAAAAAAGTATTTTTACTTATTTAAAAATATATTTGATACTATAGTTGGGGTTTACAATTGCATTAATATATTTAACATGTTCCCATTAGATTATCAGTTCACTAGCTATTTGACGATTTAGTTTCATTATTGGCAAAATTTTTACAAAAATCATATATTTTGCTATGAGTTATACCCAGAATATTTATATCATGCCTGCTTTTTTAATTGGACGTTGAAACGTGATCTATAAGAAATAAAATAAGCCTATCAAAATTGGATGAAAAATGTAGGAGATATAATGATTAAAAAAATGCAAGAAATGAGTCATTGTAAAAATTCAAAAATCTAGAAGTTTTGCTTTTTGTTTAATTACCCTTAAATACTGAGGTCAATCATCATTTACGTGGACAGTGACTGTTATAACAGTAGTGAGAGGTTTATTAGCTACAAATTAAAATGAGTGCAGTGAAATAAAAATTTCATTGTAAAAATTATCGTAACAAATTTTGTTGCATTTGTGGATAGTACACTTCCCATAAATTTACAGTATGTTCACCAAATGCATTTAGATTACATTTAAATGTCTTACGAAACTCTAGGACTCAAATGCTTTGCAGAACCATTGTAACTATATGGATAACAGGCGCAAAGTATTGTTATGGTCCATGCATAAATTATTAATAATTATACTGAAATATTCTTAATTTAATTATTAAATTAAAAATATTTCTTAAATAAATATTCTTAATTTAATTATTAAATTAAGAATATTTCAGTATCCCAGTGGGGACAAACGTAACGCTCGCCCCCCCTTTTTTCAACGGACTCTACTTTCCGTCATCATAATCTCCTTATTTTGCACACCCCTAATTTCTTCCTCACTGATAAAATCCACTTTGATTTTGTTTTACCCTGATCCTCCAATTTTGCATAATTTTCCACACCTAATTTCAAATTTCGCACACCCCTACATCCACCCGCACGCCGCATCGTCCCAAAAAATTAGTCCCTAACCCCCCCACACTGACAAAATTCACATTGTTTTTGTACTATCCTAACCCTCCAAATTCATCATTATGATTTTTGCACACTCTTTACATGCCCCCGAAAAATTCCCTCCAGATTCCCCTTATTACCAAAATAATAATCAACGTTTATATGATAGCTTTGATCACTACCTAGTATCTTATTACTCTAATTTGTCAAAAAAATTACACCTTTTTTCAAGTCTAGCCTTATTAGTGTCCTCGTCCACTGTTTTTCCGAAAATTCCATTAGGTCCTCTCCTTGCCACTGCCAATTTGTTTCTGTTAGTTTTTCTATACCTTGTCATCTAACTTTGTACAAATTTGGACACCATAATATAAATAAGAAAAAGTATTTCTAGATCCAAAGGCAAGGGCCAAGCTTTAAAAAAAATTATTTTAAAAATTAAAATACCTACTATACTCTCATGCTAAGCACAGAGGTCGTAACTGATTTTTTCTTAAAAATGAGTTATGATGATCTAAGCATAAAAAATATGAAATTTTAACTAAAAACTAATTCAAATAAAAAATTCCAATAATTTAAAGTGGTTGTCTTTATACTTGGGCCTAACTACAAAACCGTACCCTTCTTTAGCCATATGGTCGTAACTACATTCGTCTCAGTAGATACAGTTCGATTTTTAAAAGAAATAACTTTCGTCATCAATTTACGGATCAAGCTCAGACATTGTATTGTATTTCCACGCACCGGCTCGCTAGCGATGGAGCGATGACATACAGCGATAAGTATGTCGAAAAACAGGTTTTAAATCTATGACGAACATTGCGTCTTTTAAAAATCAACCTGTACGTCCAAATTCGCTAGTAGTAATTGAAGACCTTGGTGCAAAAACCGGACAAGTTCATTTTTGTGATAAGCAAAAATGTGTTAATTACAATGTTAAGTAATAAAAAAATAAAACATGTTTGCTTATCACAAAAATGGACTTGTCCGGTTTTTGCACCAAGTTCTTCAATTGTAGATACGGCTCATAAGTATAGTAGTTACGGTACAGTTTGCGATGTAAAAAAAGTATATTCTTTATAAAATAATCTATGTATACCTGCATTCTTGTAACAATATAATAGGTACTCTATTAATAATATTTAAAAATTAATGCCACTTGCAAAATTTACAAGAAAAAAACATTCGTATAACAATCAAACATTTTATCGGTAAAATTTTACCACTCGTGGCATTATATACGATAATTCGATAACTGTTTCCTGTTGATTTTAATTGTTTCGTCGCTATTATTTGTGAAATAATAACAATACCCAGCAATGTCCCAACAATAAATACAAATGTCATAAAAAATAATTGTATACCTAAATTAATTAATATTTGCGCTATTTATGGCATATTTAGCATTTGATTGTAAAACCAACATAACCAAAAAAACCTATACACAGTGTTTATAAATTAACAACAATGCCTTAACAAAAATTAAAAATCTCATAAAAAATAATCTGGCCATTGACTAGCATTCATGAATGTCATTCATGTATGTCATACATGCTTGCGCGGTTCATGTTTGCTAGAGTGTTGTCGAAAATGTCATGTACCTACTTGCACAAAATAGTCTGTGTTGTCGAATAATAATTATGCGACAACACACAATGATTGTTTATTTAATATAGTTTAATTTGTTAATATGTATTTCTATTATTTTGAATTAAAGCAGCGTACGCCGCGCCGCGCCGCTGCTAATAAAATGTAATCCTTTATTTTTCATTCAAAGTTCTTATTAAACAAGCTAGTGCCAAACATAAATGTAATTCATGGATGACATTCATGAATAACGCTCATGTATGGGAAAAGCCAATTCAGGAATTTCATTTATGAATGACACTCACACACACATTTATGCTAGTCTATGTCCAGCTTTATTAAATACCATTCGGGCTTTAAATTTAAATTGGTTACTTGCCTCTATATTCCTGCATTATGCCTTTGAATCATGTCAATTTGACAATTAAATCTTTCTAAAATCCCAGAAAAGAGGCGCTATGGCTTTCATCTGCCATATATAGGGCCTTTAAGGCAACTAAGACTGATTTTATTATATTTAGACCCAATACATTCGATTTAAATAATCTATAGAGGATTAAATTTGCTAATTGTAAATTTTATTATAAATTGTTGTTTTAGTACACAGAAAAAACGCTTTGATATAGTCAATAACAATGCTATAATTGATTGTTTTTTCATTTCTCCAATAAAAGTTAAAGTTTATTCAATCAAATATGTTTGGAGCTATTGAGGGTAAGGGATTGATGTTATTAAAAATATTATATTCAGCCCATAACAAAATATTATCGAGTTAAAATTACTTGTTATAAAGTGAATGGCTCTTTAGATTTAAACCTAATGGAAATGTGTACTTCCTTGAAAATTTTAGGAATGATTGCATTCAAAGTTTATCTGATTAAGGTAAAATTAACAATATTTAATTAAATGATTTGTATCAAAAGTTATAATGCTTCAACCAAAAATTAAAAACAAATGAAATAGGAGTAGTCTTTGTTTATGATTTTTATTCCAATGGAAACTAAGGTAAAGCAAGTTATTACTGTCTTACAGTGAATACCAATGTTTCCACTGCCTTGAAAAATACTTGTTATTTGCCCAATTATCATTACCATTTTTTCAATGCGGCCTATATTCTATTTAATGAACGCTAAAATTCTTACAAACGCGCCAGGGCATCCCCTGCGGCAGGGGCAGGGGCCCTGCCACATCACGCATCGGCAACGTGCAATCGCTTTCGTGCGTATAGTTAAATGTGATCAACTGATTAATCCGTATTTCTGGTGACGCCGATTGATGTAAGTGTATATTGCTTTAGGACTTTCAGCAATCTTTAGGATTCGCCTCTAAATAAATAAGATGAACTTCCTATTTCGTTTTAGAATAACCATGTGCCATTGCAGACAGATCCTGCACATCCATACAGTAACTGTTGCTAGTGATGGGTCAGCAACTTTCTTAGAGCCTAATATCACCAACACTTCTAGTGGGTTCTTAATAGTTCCTATAGAAAACAGAACAATTTCATTTTATGGATCGAAAAACCTGTGTACACAAGACTACCATGGTAGTCTGCAGAAGCAGTTTCCAGAATTCATTTTATTTAGTTCATATTAATGTATTATACAACTAATATTTGCACAAGAATATACATATTTAAAGGAAATAGAGCTTTGATTGCATTTAATGTAGACATTCATTAGAAACCATAACTTTATTTATTTAGGTTTTCATTAAGATTCATTGTGGCTTCGATTAAATAACAATTTATAGGTCAATTCTGGGTTCTCTCGTAAAATTTCTGTTAATTCGTAAATCTATACCTTACGATGATCTGTAACTATAATGCTTATAGAATCGTAAAAGTGGCAATTCTGGGATGTTATCTGTAAATGTCTAATTTAAAGTAGTATAAACGAACTACTGCAACTTCACGCCTATTTACTTACGATCAAACATAACCTGTATTTTTATATGTACTCTTTGGTTTATCCACAGTTTATCGGTTTTCATTTATGTACCAGCATATAATATAATACAAAAAATAAGAAATTTAAACTGGATGAGGAATAAAATGAGGTAAGATAATTATACATTTAAAAAAACATATAATATACAATATAACGAATAAAATTGTTAGTGCGTTGAGTGAAGAAGTCAATCAATGGTTAGTGGTAACGCAAAAGCAACCAAGAGAAAAAGATAAAAAAAACACCACTCCTCAACAGTTGAACTATATTTGGATGCAATGGATGGAGATTATGGCAGGAACTTAATAAATTTGAACAAGGACCAGAAAATCAAAAAAAAACATTTTGAGCTTATTAAAAACTATTTAGAAAATTATATAAAGCTGAAAGAAGAACAATTAAGATTAGAAATGAAAAAAATTATATTTTTAAATCCAAATTTTGATATTTGACCTATTAATTATTGACTAATTGGAATATTTATTTATTTTGTTGTTTAGGTATTTCTTTTTTGACCGAGTAGGTTTGCGGTTTATTTTTTTAAGAATATTATTTTATTTTATTTTCATATGTAATATAAAAATATAATGTTTTTGCACCTATTAATACAGTTATTGTTTTATTTAGTCAAAATTGAAATTATTTCTAATGTAGTTGGCCCAGGCTACTTGTCCCAATTGATAAATATTACCATTATCATATCCACATTGACATTATTAAAAATATTCATGTTTTTAATCTTTAAAATAGCTTTACATAACCTAACAAAAACAATCTGTAACTAGCAACGATTGGGAAACACCCGATCGTAAATATTTACGATTCTATAAGATTTTCTGTAAGCTACAGGAAGCGCAGAATTGCAAATTGTCTATAAGCTTATAGAAAGCTACAGATTTGCTTATAGATGCTTACAGATGTGCGCAGAATTGACCTATTAATTCAATAATTTATTATGTTTTAAGTAAGTTTTAATACGGATTTAATTCAATGACTTCTTAATTTTAAGCAGTTTTGCACAAATAAAAGTAAGACAATCATTCATTTGATCATAGCTGAAATTCAGGTATTGCAAATACAGTATACCATTGGCTCAATGGTTAACCCATTCACAATATAAAAGCTTTTTTTCTGTGTAACCAAAAATATATTTTGCATATAATTGGCCAATTTTATTATTGATTTAGCTAAGCTAAATAAAATAATTTACGTTTCTTTAGCAATAAAGGTAGGTACATAAAAACTATATTTGAGAAAAAATAATATTATAACTCATCATATGATTAAATGACGAAAAAAAATCCACCCATCTATTATTTCGGTAAAATTAAAACATAGTTATAGGTTTAATAATTGATAATAATTAATGTTAACATTAATTATTAAAAGTATTAAAATATATATTAATATATTATATATTATATATATATATTATATGATATTTTTAATATTTTAGTATCACTTTAATTAATTTAATACATGACCCACGAGCCATTTCAATGATAAAAGTATTAAAATATATATTAATAGTATACTATTAATATATATTTTAATACTTTTATCATTGAAATGGCTCGTGGGTCATGTATTAAATTAATTAAAGTGATACTAAAATATTAAAAATATCATAAACTGATCGAACTTACGACCATATTGCTTGGTATATGAGTGATTTTCAAATACTTTTAACATATCAGTCTCTGTAGTTTTTTTATCGTCTGTTAAAATCCATGATTTTTTGTACAAATTATAACAAAATTTAAATGTTTACCTAATAATATTACTGATCTGCCGAAAAATTGATAAATATTAGTTGTGCAATTATTTAATGAAAGAATTTGTCATTACCGTCGCATGTCCCGATTTTAAAACTTCATATTATCTGTTTATGTTTAGTTATATTTTTATAAAAATATAACTAGTTATATACATATATAATACTAAGTTATTGGTATAAATAAATCCCTAAACTGTTTTAATTTGTTTACGGCCAAGAAATTACTATTAAATATTACACAATAAAAAACATTTGTTCAGCCCGATCTGTTTCATTATCGTCTACCTTAGTTCTAGTACCCTGCTTTTCTATTGACACCTGTAAATCGTGGTAGTTTGTGTCTGATATTTTCCATTAAAAAAAATTGGTAAGTAGATAATTAGATAATTATAAAAAAAAATGATATTTTTGTCATTTCCCAATTCATTAACGTCGACAGGGTTTAGTTTAAAAAAAAATACAGCACAACAAAAGTTATGACAAAATTTTCTAGCATAATCTTAAACTTCATTAATTACAAACAAACACGATTCAAACTTGCAGAGTTGACACAGTCCTATTTTTGTTTAACTTTCTCTCATTACCGTCCTTATTATTACCGTCTATTTTTTAATAAGTATACGGTAATGATATCTTCTAAGGCGGACATAATAAATCATGGACAGAAAGATAATAGTAAGAAAAAACTACATACAAATACAGGGTGGTGCGAATTTGATTGGTATCTCATCAACCGTTAGATACGTTGGTTGGGTGAAATTTTTTATAGAAAAAATCATATTCATGGAGGTACTACTTCTGGGTGGAGACTTTAATGTTGATTTTGCGGACGCAAGCAGCAATCACACAAAATCTTTGTTAAATCTCATGACACAGTATGGACTGAAAAAAACAATTGATAAACCAACACGTAATATGCATGGAAAAAATAGCTGCATAGATAATATGTTCGTAAACTTTGCTGTTAATAATTGTACAGTTATGGAAGCCGCAGTTTCAGATCATATGCCCCAAATTTTAGAATTTAATACAAATAATAAAATAATAGTAGAATCAAGACAAGTTAAAGATTTTAATTATTTAAATTTACTAAACTTTAACAGCATCATTCAAAACGAAAGCTGGAAAAATATTGATTTACTAAACAGTGCTCAAGAGAAAATGCAATCCTTTTTTAATACATTTAATAAACACTATGAAGTATGTTTTCCAAATATTACTGTTAAAATAAAAAATACAAACCAAAAAAGCAAATGGCTTTCACCAGAGCTGTCCAAACTTAAAGATACCGTATTGTTGCTGAAGTATGCTTACCATAAGCAACCAAGCATAAATAATAAGAGTGTTTTTGATTATTATAACAAAAAATATAAAATAGCGTTGATAAATGCAAAAAATGAAAATAACTTGCAAAGGTTATTGGCTTCTGAAAACAAAATAAAAACCATTTGGGATATAATAAACTTCGAGTCAGGCAGATCCATAAAAAATCTGCATCAAGGTGGAAATATAAGTGCAAATCAATTTAACAATTTCTTTACAAATCACTCTGATATCATTGTTAATAATATCAAAAAATCAAACATAAAAAAGGCCACATTACAAGGTCAAATTCGTCAATGTTTATTAATCCAATAACACCCTTTGAAGTCTGTAACATAATCAAAAACCTTAAAAACAAAAAATGTGAAGATATTTATGGAATAAATACAAAATTAATTAAAACTTGTGCACAACATATAGCAACACCTTTATCTAATATATTTAATGCATGCATTGTACAGGGTGTTTTTCCAAGATTACTTAAAAGGGCTAAAATTGTTGCGATTTTTAAAAAGGGTGATGAGAACATTCCAGAGAACTATAGACCAATTTCTATATTGCCCATACTATCAAAAATATTGGAAAAATACATCTATAAAGAAATCCGGAAATATTTGACACATTTTGAATTGTTGGCGAAAAATCAGTATGGTTTTCGGCGGGGATGCAGGACCACCGACGCTATTCTCAGTCTCATGAGCTTTGTGACTGAAGCTTTTGAGAATGGTGAGAGTTGCATGGGTCTCTTTGCTGACCTGACTAAAGCTTTTGATTGTGTATCCCATTCTATACTAATTGACAAGTTAGATTATTTTGGTATCCGTGGTAACTGTGCCTTATTGATAAAATCATACCTGACCGAACGAACTCAACTAGTTCTTCATAATGGAAACGTTAGATCTGAATTGCCAGTAAGAAGAGGAGTCCCTCAGGGATCCATTCTGGGGCCACTACTCTTTTTGATGTATATAAATGACCTACCAGGAGCAATTTCTTCAAGTAATTGTTTGCCAATTCTTTTTGCAGACGATTCAAATTGCTTAGTCAAGGAAAACAAATCGGGTAATATAAATATAAAAATCAAAGAACTGGAAAGTGCAATGGGTTCGTGGTTTAGTGCCAATGCATTATTTCAAAATGAGTCAAAAATTTAAAAAGTTGAATTTAAGCAACAGTCCAATGAAAAAACTGAAGTAAAATTTTTAGGCATTTATATAGATAATTCCTTAAAATGGAAATCTCATGTAAACCATCTGGCAGCGAAACTATCCCGGTCAGTATATACTATAAGACGTATTTTTAATGTCTCTGATAAGGATGCTGCTAAAATTACCTATTTTGGTTTGTTCCAGTCCATAATGTGTTACGGGTTAATTGTCTGGAGTAATGCTGCTAGTGTTCACCTAAATGAAATCTTTATTTTGCAAAAGGCTGCAGTTAGAAGTATTGTCGGAGCAAAATTAGATGCACAATGCAAACCTTTATCCATCGAGCTTAAAATATTATCATTATACTCCCTAATTGTGTACGAGCACTTAATTTATATCAAGCTTCATTTTGAAGATTATAACAATTTTTTTGAAACTCATTCATATAACACCAGAGGTAAAGACCGAATTATTATACCCAAAAGCAGACTTAAAAAAAGTAATAATCTTAGGATATCACTTTTTAATAGTCTTCCTCTTCACATAAGAAAACTTCAACTAAACTTATTTAGATCAAAAATGAAAAAAAATTCTGTTGTGTAATTGTTTATATTCAATATCGGAATTTTATAGTATTTGTCATGAACTGTAAGAGTTGATTTTATTATTATGAGTATGAGTATAAGTATGGGAACGTATGGCAAGCCCCAGATATATTGTCATCCACTGATCTCCCTGGGTTATATTACCCCCTTTCCGTTCTCCTGCGTATCCCGCCAAATCACAGCATTACCTGTGTTTGTTGGATCCGAAGTTTTTACGCCGGCTGGTAGATCCACCCTAGGAGTTCGTGGATGACAGTGTCAAAGGTTAAGGCAGCTCCCGGGATTTTTGTCAGCCGGGTCGGGCCATACGTCCAGTTTAGGAAGGGTTTTTGGAGGACATTGAACTGACCCAAAACTAAGTACATTTCGGAATCCTCCTCAACCTAGGCCTTAGTAGTATCCCCATTCAATTGGTATTCGTGAATGGGGGTGGGTTAGTTTTTTTGCTTACTCCGGCTACCAACCTTGTATAATATTTATTTATTTTATTGCTATATAAGTGTTCATACCGTTTTCATTTATTTATATCTTTGCCTTCTTACTTATTTTTTTTTCAAATTAATTTAAAAATAAAAATATTAATATACAAAATAGATAAAGCCGGCCCTGTGGTGTATCGCATCAATATTTGAAACCCGGCCCCTATGTCTGGCGTGCAACGCATGCCTCAATAGATGGCCTACCACTTCATTTTCGCGTGGGGGCTTTGCCCATTTACTTTCTCCATCCTCCAAGCTTTGCTTGCGTGAGCTTATGTGTATATTATATAATATATATAATACAATAATATAATATTGCGACGCACCCACTTGATTTCCCTTCACACACGCACGCTGCCCTCTGCAATGATCAATTGTTGCCTGGTTTCCTGTTAAATTAGTATCTATATAAATTCAATATAAATATCAATTAGTCAATACCAATACTAATACCAAATAATACAAAAAATCAATACCAATATCAACCAATCAATCAATTAATCAATATTAACGTTAATATCAGTATCAACCAACTAATCAATCAATATCAATACTAATATCAATATCTATAATGCCAATATCAACATCAACATTAATACCAACAATATTACCATCAATACCAATACCAATACGATTATATCAATATCAATCAATCAATTAATTTATTAATTAATTAATTAATCACTTTATGTAAATACCAATCTTCAAGATAGAGCCGGCCCTGTAGTGCATAGTGGAATGCGGCCTTATGGCCTGCTTGGCTCTTGAGTTCTGTGTATTAGTTTGGCTTTGATTTATGGGTGTGACCCTAAATTTATTTATGATAAATTTTTGTCTTCTTGCTTGAATTGGTTTATTTACTTACGCCTTTTACGCTGGTTGTTTACGTTTGTCTACTATGAGAAAATTAGGTTGTTTATTTAACAGTTACGGAAATGTTCTTATTATTTTTTAAAATTAATTTTTAAGACGAATAGAATTCTTAGATTTTTTTGCAACATTGTGAAATGCTTATATAAACATTTAACGATTATACGGTAAGACTTGCAATTAGAAGAATTACTTAGCTTGATTATTAGGCTATAAACCTGATGCTTTGTCTTTCGCGGGGTGGCCTTCTCCTGCAGGTTTTTGCATAGAAAAAGGATATTTTTGGAACGCTCCGATCCAGGTGCGCCGGTTGACTTATCGTTGCTGCCTAGCCTCAATTAGGTACTTATTCACTTGCACACTTTTACGGCGTTATCTCACAATTTTCGCACTTCTTGCACTTGTTTGTTTATTTATGTATTTATTTATTATTTATTAACGATTACCGATATTTCCGGATACTTTGTTTCGTTTTTGGTACTTTACGTTTGTATCGTATACGCCACTTAGGAGAGATCTTGACGCATCCGACCTCTTCGAATGTCAAGACGGTACTGTAAGAGTTGATTTTATTGATTTTATTGATTTTATTATTATTATGTAAAAAATGTTTTTTATTTGTATTTGTCATAAACTGTAAAAGTTGATTTTTTTATTATTATTATGTAAGAAATGTTTTTATTTTATACTATTGATATTGTGACGAGTCCTGAATGTATATTCTAAATGGATAAATAAAGAATTTTGAATTTTTTGAATTAAAAAAAAGTTGCGCTATTTTATGACCATTTTAAATATGAGAACCGACACTGATAAAAATGGTATCCCTGTGGCAAAAGAATCCATTCATTTAAAAAATATTGATTAAATTCAAAGAAACTATATTTATTTTAAATCCGTTTCCCTTCGGATAAGATAATTGCTGCATTTAGGTGTATTTCTCGATTCTTTTGACATTTAAGGCAAAAGAAATCTTTCTGTCAAAATTTAATGTTATTGCTAGAAATCCCACGGTTTTCTGCCAAACTACACTGATAAACATGGATTATTTTAGGCAAAAGAATTCATTCATTTAAAAATTATTCTTTTAGTTTAAAGAAAGTTAACTTTTTGCAAATTCTTTGGCATTTGGCTAAAATAGCTGATGCATTTGAGGCAAACTCTCGATTCTTCTGGCTAAATCCTTTTTAATAAGTTTATTTCAAGAACAATTTGTCGGAAATCACTCGGTAATTTGATAGTTCTTGCAACAAGAGGGGCCTTCAGTATCAGTCCAAGCGTCGCGTCGACAGTACTTCGTTTTCATCAAAGGTGTTCATCTCGCGCGAATAAATTGTTATACTTTTTCTTTGGTTATAAATCAAAATTATTTGTACCATAGTGTTATAGTTCGAGATTATGGGTACCATAAAGGAACTGCTAAAAATTTGGGACATTATTCATTTATTTCCAAAATTTGAAGGTAAGTTAGTGTTTTTATACGCTTTTCCAACGTTTAATTTTATAGGTTATGTATTATTATTTTTAAAATTTTAATAAATTAGGAATCTAAAGCTAAAATCGACTAAAATATAATTATTTCATGCAAATATAATCATTCTGTAAATCGATTTCTTAAAACAGGAAAATAAAAATGGTTACCTATACCTTCTCCCAAAGATTAAACTTTTGTAAGAAAATAATGCGGTATTTGTTAATATGTTTTAAGGCTTTAACACAAAAGCATCATAATATTGAATAAATCCCCGTGCATTTGACCCAAAACCTACATGTCAGCAAGTCATGTCCTCCATAGATAAAACACACATATATGTAGGTTTTGGCTTAAATTCACGGGAATTAATTCAATATTAGGATAGTCTTTGGGAGAAGAATATATCCTTCTTATTTCTTGACAGATATCTAGAGGCTTACGGCTGCAAATTTTCAAAGGTGGAAATTTCTTTGAGTGTAAGATTAATCATTTTTTTGTATTTTGTATAAACAATGTATTTTATGTCTATGACTGTATGAACAATGTCTTGTATATTTTTAATAAATATATGTTTTTAGTTCAAATTATTGTAGTTTTTTTTTAATTTAAGCGGGCAATTTTTCCAAAATCAAAAAATTTCAGCTAAAGAAATTCTGGCTTTGGTTTAAATGCCCATAGACAAAACATTCGAGTTTTGATACAAATAACAAAACTTTTTAATCAAACGCTAATGGATTTAAAATAAAAAACCCGGTTACTAGGTTTAAGAATAGTTCTATACTTCATGTTAGGAACTTGATTTAAGTATATTTATTATTTCTATGAGATTAGCGTACATTTAAACTAAGTAATGGGATATACTTAATTTTTAAGAAAAACTGTTACTTAATTTGAGATGAGTATTCTTGGATTGAGTTTAAAGGTATTTTATTTTAAAGAAAATTGGTATACTTAAATCAAATATACAATAATGCTTAGATGAAAGGGCTCTAGTTTTTTACTCAAAGCGGAATATTGCCACTTATTTTAAGTATTCTGTATATTTGTATGAAATTTCGGTATACTTTATTTAAATATATGTATATTTAATACAAGAATGCAAGAATACTTCAATTTAAGTATAAGACTTCTAGAACAAAGAATACACTATACTGTATTTAAGTATAGCTATTATTAAAACAAATACCTAATTCTTCGCTTAAGTAAATACCGTCCACCCTCTAAGACCGCTTCGCTAAAAGAAAAGACGCAGTCTCTGTGTTCAGTTCTGTCCTGTGTTCTATGGTGGTAGCGTGTGTACGTGTCGGCGCCGGCAGTTCGTTTTTTCCTTTTTCGGTCTGGATGTTATTTTTAATAAAAAATAATGGAGAAGAAACTTAAAAATTGGGGCTTAGAATGTTTACTAGACACATTTTTGGGTAAGTAAATAATATTTCATTAATTTAAAGTAATTAACTAGGCATGATCGTAAAAATGTAGTGTAAAATGGATAGGTATACTGTAGTGTAAAATGGATAGCATACGACAGGTAATAGACAATTGCACATAAACAGCAGAAAGGCTATATATAGCCTCCAATTCAGCTATATTATTTTTGTTTTAGAAAACGAGATAGATCTCGATATTATGGTAAACCTAAGCGAGGAGAATTTAAAGGAATTAATTCCAAAAATAGGATTGAGGATCAAGTGTAGAGAAAAAATTGAAGAATTAACACCAAACCATCTACGATGATAATGGTAGCGTTCTTAGAGACTCATTTTACAAATTATTTAGCTGGAGATAAATTTTACTGACAATAAAAATACCTACTTAAAAAAATAATAACTATTGTGATTAAAAACCTTACCTTTACATATAGCACCAAAAATGTGATACCTAGGTACTTAAAAAAATAAAATGTAAAATATAGTATCTATGTTAATTAACCGTGAAAGAATGAATTTATATAAATTGACAGTAATTTTTCTAATACCTCTAAGACTGTTTCTTTTAACTTGAGACAGCTCAATATCTCGAGTGATATGTGATACCTAGGTACTTAAAAAAATAAAATGTAAAATATAGTATCTATGTTAATTAACCGTGAAAGAATAAATTTATATAAATTGACAGTAATTTTTCTAATACCTCTAAGACTGTTTCTTTTAACTTGAGACAGCTCAATATCTCGAGAAATACGCATTTCACGGAAAAATGTCTTAATTTAAAGGTTAATGTGACCAAATGGGACATTATTTGGTGCTACCGCTAGCCACCCCCTACCCCTCGTTAAGGGTTAAACGGGGGGTAACTTTGGAAAGTCAAACGGGATGACCCGATTTTTTTCACAGTTTTTGGTAGCACATAAAAAAATGAATAACTTTTATTTGAAACTTTTTTTAATTTATCAACAGATGGGGTGTAATTCAAAATTTAAGAAAAATGGGTTTCCTTGAAAAATGTATTATTTGAAACGTTTGAAAAACAAAAATTAACATTAAATCAACAATAGTCAGCTCTGAAAACAATTTATAACAAATGTTCTTTACAAGGAAACTCATTTTCTTAAATTTTGAATTACAGCGCCATCTGTTGATAAATTAAAATAAGTTTCAAATAAAAGTTATTAATTTTTTTATGTACTACCAAAATCTGTGAAAAAAATCGGGTCATCCCAATTGACTTTCCAAAGTTACCCCCTGTTTCACCTTTAAGGAGGGGTAGGGGGTGGCTAGCGGTAGCACCAAATAATGTCCCCTTTGGTCACATTAACCTTTTATTTAAGACATTTTCCGTGAAAAGCGTATTTCTCGAGATATTGAGCTGTCTCAAGTTAAAAGAACACCCTGTTTACTTTTATCAAATATAAAAAAAGGAAAAGTAAGAATACAAGCATTTTATGCAAGTAAAGCGTGTACTTACAATAAGTATAAATAAATAAATTTTAAAGAAAGTATATTCTTAAAACAAGAATACTGTTAAGATTTTACAAAGAAACTATACTTTGATGAAGTCCATACTAACGTTACAACAAGAATACCGTAGTCTTCATTGAAGATAAATTTGTATATTTAACTCAAATATGTGTGTTTCTTATTTTTAGTATAGCAGTAATCTTAGATTAAACCGAAGCTATCTTTATTTTATAAGAATATGAGGATACTTGAAACAAGTATAAATTTACTTGCGGAATAGGGAAACTAAGCTATACTTGGATAGAGTTGAATTTTCTTGGAATCAGTATAGATTTTTTTCCGTGCGGTATTACATAATATTTTATAAAATAAAATTCCTTAATATTAATCAAAGCACACATTAAAACATGCATATTATAATGAAACTGGGTAGTAATTTAAAAAAAAATTAATTTCTTACATGTCATCTGTCATCTGTCAAATGTCATCTGTCATCTGCTATTTCTTATCTTTCACCTGTCACCTTCCATCTGTCACCTGTCATCTGTCAACTGTGTTTTGTTATTTGTCAATTTTCATTTGTCACATCTGTCACCTCTCAGCTGTCATTTGTCACCTGTCATTTGTCACCTGTCATTTGTCATCTGTCATTTGCCACCTGTTATCTGTCACCTGTCATCTGTCAACTGTGTTGTGTTATCTGTCAATTTTCATTTGTCACATCTGTCACCTTTTATCTGTCACATGTCATTTGTCATCTGTTAACTTTACATCTGTCACCTTTTATCTGCCACCTTTTACCTGCGACCGGTCATCTGTCACCTGTCACCGGTCATTTGTCATCTGTCATCTGCCACTAATCATCTGTCAACTTGACACATGTCATCTGTCATCTGCCATTTCTCATCTTCCACCTGTCATATGGCACCTGTCATCTGTCACCTATCATCTGTCACCTTTTATGTGTCCCCTGTCCCCTGTCAACTTGACATCTGTCACTTGACATATGTCACATGTTCACTTGACACCTGTCAAAGTGTTGCTGAATACTTTGTTGGGTTCCCCGGTATACGATTTGCAAAAAAAATTAAATCGACTTTAATTTAAAGATCCATCCGATAAACGAATTTAATTAATTATTTTTTTCGTTTAGGAAATTTATGCAAAATCTGGCAACACCGCAATTAAATTTGGCAATGCCGCATTGTTACCTAATATTTTGTTGGATCCCCCTGTTTTCGATTTGATTTCAGGGATTTTAATTGGTTAACTTTTTTAAATACCCAACAAAAATTAAACGGGCTTTCGGCCGATTAGTTTTCATTCGATGAAGCTCATCTTTTAGTATGTCAAACTTTGGTCTTTTACTCTTCGATTCGAGTATTTCGTTCGGCCAATTTCGAAAACTTCTCTCGCCCTACAAATCGTTTATAAAATTTTTGAAAAAAAATTTAAAAAATCGTAACTCGAAAAGTTTCCGGCGGATACGGTCCGTTTACAATCCGAAACGAATTATCGTCCCGAAGCACCTTTTTCTCGAGTTTGGTCGTAAAATCTCCACTCTTTCGAAAGTTAAGCGATTTCAACGGGCCCTGCCAAATTTGACGGAAAAATCGGAAAAAAAGTGGACTTGGGCTTTTTCGACACCGAAAAAATTTGGTCCACAAAAAGTATGCAAATTTCGAGTGTCCACCTTCAACGGCCCCCGAGCTACGTCGATTTTAAAAAAGCGATACACAGACTAACGGACAACAGAAAAAAATTAAAAAATTAAAATTCAATTACGAGTCGATAGATACCTTTGAAGTTGCTCTAGCTGTCCTCGTCACTTTTTTGCGATCCGCTTCGCGCGCTTCCCAACAAGAACCTAAGATTTTGTTGTAAACCCACTTTTCTTTATTTCAAATTACTCCAGCCTTTGATCCAAATCAGTACAGGGTTATTAATAAAAGCACGGCATTTAAGGACCTATAATGAAGATCTTCTTCTAAATTCATGTTTCTTTGCAACAAAGACAAATCATGAAATGATCTCAAAGACATGACGTATTTGCTTTAAACCCTTCATTCATTTGGACCTATCCAAGGTCCCCATTCCTTTGAGGGAATGGCAGATTTCCTTGGGGCAAAGGTTTCTTTTTTTCAGTGGACCGGCCGACTCCGTCGCGGTGGCCAGTTTTCGCATATTTAATAAATAATACACGGTGCTGTTCTGAGAGGTGATTTTTGGACTTTCTGTGAAACCTAATTTTTTTTATATTCTTGTTAATTAGGTCATAACTAAGAATTTAAGAGCAAAATAAAAAAAACTGACGGTTTGAATTGTTTTAATTGGCTGTTTAATATTATGCAGTCTTTCAATTATCCAATTAAAACTAGCGATTTAATTTAAATATTTAATATTTGCATAACTAAAAAAAAGGTTTTTACAATTTTTTTTTATATATTTTACTGTTTTGTTGCAATAAACATTCAAACTTTTAATCTAACCTTTGACGTATACATTTATGTTCCCTTAATTAATATATCCTTAAAGGTTGCCATGAAACTTAGATCTATTAAAAATTTATTTGACGTTTTGTCATTTTTAGTATACGTATTCTATAATTTTTGTTCTCTCAAATTTTTTTTTTTTTTGGTCTTAAAATTTTAGTTATGACCTAATTAACAAGAATATAAAAAAAATTAGGTTTCACAGAAAGTCCAAAAATCACCTCTCAGAACGACACAAGAAATTGCTAAAAAACGGCCCAAACCATTTTTGAAATGGAAGCCAATTACGAACAATATTGATGTGGAAAATTGTTTCTATTGTTAATGAACACTATATATTCTCAGATAAGTGCCAATAAATCAAAAAATGTACTCTCTAAAAATGACATTACTACAGTTATTAGTGGCTGCTTTTTCACTTATACCATCAGTGATGGATTTACACCTAGGCCCGTGAGGCCCGGGCCTAGGGCGGCATAATTTTAAGGGCGGCAAAATTTTTGAAGTGCCAAAATTTTAGAGGCGAAAAAAGACAATCAATTTCAAAAATTGGTTCAATTATTTTTTATAAAAAATTAATTAATTAATTAATCACGGTTGCGGGTAAAATCCAACAATATAAAACTATTCGAGATAACTACATATGTGGTTGTATTAGTTAAAAAAGTTTAAAATCCACTTGCTGCTGGTCAAAATGGTACATTGTCTCCAAGACCATTAAGGCGTCAAGCCACCAAGGAAGAAGAAGAAGGAGAAAACATCGCGCTTCGCGCTGTAGAAAAGTCATAGCAATCATTTTAGTTTTAAAATGCTCATTATGTGTACAAGTCTCCAATTATTTTATTATGTTTCTTAACACTAAAAAAATAATTGATTTGATAACTTTAAATTAAGCACTGTTTTTTTTATAATTTGTGGTAGTTTTGATTTTATTTTTGAATTAAATATGAGTGGCTATCGAAAAAAATTTAGCGGTGCAGAATATCGTAAAAGAAAAGCAGAAGAATCTATGAAAATAGATAGGTAATTTACTTAAACAAATTCCAAAAATATCTGGTTTTATGACAAGCTCAAGTAAGTCTTCTAATAATAACCAACAACCATCATGTTTATAGGTCGTAAGTATCTTGTTATGATTGCTAATAACTTTTTTTATATATAACGTTAGTCGGGATAAACATTAAATAAATGAAAGTTGTTTAAATTGAGTTTTTTTATTGCCGGAATTAGAGATTTCAGAACAAGATATCGAAGAAGTACAGTCACACCCTTCTCTCTCACAAGATACGAACAAGACGCCTTCAAATTTTCCTTCATCACAAGATACTGAAGAAATCCAGTCAAGAACTGATATTTTAAAATTTAATACTGATCCCTTTTTATGGAATTTGAATGAAGAAACACGGGATTTCATAACTATAAACGGTATACCACGAAATGATAAAACGGACTTTAAAAATTCCAGAAATGTTTATAGTGATAAAACAAGGTATTGTTCAAAAAGTTTATTTCAACGTACTTTAAAAAACGGAGAGATTCAACGCCGTGAGTGGTTAATTTATTCAGAAACTAAAGGGTCTGTATTTTGTGTTCCATGCTTATTATTTGGTAGAAGTGGTGAAATGAATGCTTTTACTGGTGAAGGATTTCGTGACTGGAAAAACTCAAAAGCACGCATCGAAGCGCATAAAAATTCTGATTTTCACAAAACTAACGTTAGTCATTTTAAAGCTCGAGCGTGTTGATCAACGTCTAATAAAACAGTTCGATGAGGAAATAGCGTATTGGAAAAAAATTTTATACCGAGTAATTGCAATAAAAGGGGTTGCCATTTCGAGGAAATTCAGAACGAATAGAAGATCCCCATAATGGGAATTTTTTAGGAACAGTAGAGCTTCTTGCTGAATTTGATCCATTTTTATCTGAACATTTAAAATTGTATGCACAACCTGGTAGTGGAAATACGTCATATTTGTCTAAAACAATCTATGAAGAAATTATATTGTTGATTCAGAATAAAGTACTACAACAAATTTCCAGTGAAGTGCAATCTGCTAAGTATTTTGGTATAATTTTAGATTCTACGCCTGATATTGCACATGTAGACATGCAGCTTACTATAATTATCAGATATGTAAGTATTAACGGTGAAATTGTTGAAAGGTTTCTAGAATTTTTACCAAATATCGGCCATAAAGCTAAATATATTCAGGCCTTCAGACACGAATCAAAACAATTAATCCTTTAGCAGATTACGTTGCTTGTGCCGCAAATTCTTTAAATTTGGTAGGATCATGTGCAGTTGAATCGGTAACAGAAGCTGTCGACTTCCTTTCTACTTGCAAGAACTATACAATTTCTTTACTATATCTACACATCGTTGGGAGATCTTGGTGCAGCGTACAAATTTAAGAGTTAAGAGTCTTTCTCAAACTCGTTGGTCTGCTCGACATGATGCATGTTACGCATTAGAAAAAAAAGGCCTGCAATAATTGATACACTGGAATTTATTGCCGAAAGCAGAGATGAAAAACCAACTACGCGATCTGAAGCTACGGGATTACAGCATTTAGAAACAGCAATCCTAGTCATTGTTTGGAATGTAATTTTAGATCGCTTTAATGCTGCTAGTAAGAAGCTTCAAAAATCTCAAGCTGATTTATCATCCGTTGTTCAGATCTATAGTTCTCTGGCTTTATTTCTTTAAGACATGAGAGACAGACAATTTTCTGAATATGAAGAAAAAGCCAAAGCACTATCTGGAGTTCACGATTATTATCATTATGATACTCGTCGCAAAAAAACCAGAAGAATTCAGCCAGACGAGTCACGGGTACATGAAAGAACACCTTTTTCTGGACAAGAAAATTTTCGCACAAATGTTTATTTTCCTATTCTAGACACTTTGAGTGTACAATTGGCTGGGCGTAAAAGTACATATAAAAAGCTTTTCGAAAATTTCAATTTTTCGATGATTTATCTGAAATGGATACAAACGAATTGAAAAATCTTGCCTATAAACTAGTCAGTAAGTATCCTGACGATTTGGAAGAGACGTTAGGCAATGAATGTGTTTTTATTTATCTCCTCCAAATACGGAAGATGTACGCTCTGCACAAAAAATATGCAATGTATTGCATTCACGGAGTCTTCGAGATGTTTATCCGAATGTGGACATTGCTCTCCGTATTTTTTTGAGTATTCTGGCTAAAAATTGTTCAGAAGAAAGATCTTTTTCCACTCTAAAAAGGGTAAAAACCTATTTACGCGTAAGCATGGGCCAAGATAGACTTAATGCTCTTGCATTACTGTCTATTGAAGCTCAACTAGTCCAAGAAATTAATTATGACGATATAATCGACGTTTTTGCGCGGACCAAAGCCAGGAAAAAGAAATTTTCAAATTAAATAATAATAAAAAAAATATTTATTATTTATCTGTCTAAAGTTTATAACTTATTTATCTGTTTATTAGTTATATTTAAAAAATATATTTCAATAAATAAAGTTATTTTAAAATAAAAATATTGGATCAAAATTAATGAAATTCATTTTATCAAAAAGGGCGGCGCATCGAACGGGGCCTAGGGCGGCAGCAAGACTAAATCCGTCACTGTATACCATGATATACCATGGGATAGCATGGTATCCCCGATATAGTTGCCAGTTCTTATGTAAAATTGTCCGCATAATCAGAAAATTTCGTCAAAAGTTATAAAAGTAAAACAGTTTTTGAAATATAGTCAATTTTTCATATAATATGGAATTGACTATATCTCAAAAACTGCTCTACTTTTATAATTTTTGACAGTATTTTCGGATTCAGAGGACAATTTTACATAAGAATTGGCTATTTATTATATTGGGGATACCATACTATCCCATGGTATTTATACCATGGGATAGTATGGTATCCCCAATATAATAAATAGCCAATTCCTATGTAAAATTGTCCGCTGAATATAAGTGAAAAAGCAGCCACTAATAACTGTAGTAATTAGTCATTTTTAGAGATTAAACAAGAGTGTTTTGGTAGTGTATAACAATAAAGTTATGTCGACAAATCATATTTTCCATTTTAAAGAAAAATAAGAACAAAATTTACCTGGAAAATTGCCTATTGTGAAAGGGAAAAGTGTATTTGGTCGTTTTTGTCGAAAAAAGTTCCTACAATAAAATAAATTGCTAAAACGCTTCTAGCCTCCACTTCGGTCATGCATGCGCATTCTGCACTTGGTGTATAATGTCATATTTTTTATTTTAGAGCCAAAAAAGAACAACATTTACGTGAGAAATTGTTTAGGTGGATAGTGAACAGTACATTAAGTCGGACTTTGTCTACAAAAATACGAAAAAATTGCGTAAAATTAAAGAAACTGCTAAAAACCGGCCAGACGATTTTTTGAATTTGTTCCTAAATAAGAACAATATTTACGTGAAAAATTGTTTATATAAATAGTGAACAATACATCAAGTCTTACAAAAAAGTGCCCAAAGTACCAGAAATTGCTAAAAAACAGCCTCCATGGAGAATTGCAATCCGGCCAGACGATTTTAACGAATTGGAAGACAAATAAGAACAATATTTACGTTGGAAATTTTTTATTACCTCGTATGGATTTAGTCTAAAAAAGTGCCTAAAATACAAGAAATTACTAAAAAAAAACAGGAAATTGTTTATATTTATTTATATATAATGAACTGTGTAAATTAAAAAGGTATATTAGTGCAGGAGCTGATGAAACACCTTCAACTATTTTAAACCAATGTAGATGTACCTTGACTACCACCGTTGTCTTTGTTATTTAATTTATCTTTAAGAACATGTATTTACCTAGATCTTTGGAAACAAAATCTAATTATACCATTGTTTAAAAACGGTGATAAATCTAATGTTCAAATTATAGACCTATAGCTAAGATTTCATTGATACCAAAATTATTTGATAGTGTACACTGAGGACTTATTAGCTTATGGGACTTCTTAAGAAGTAAGGGTGGAACTAAAAGAGCACTTTTTTTTGTATCTTGGAGAATCAGGGGCAAATTGATCAAGTCTATACTGACTTCTCGAAGGCGTTCGACAAAGTACCTCAAGATATTTTGTTAGCTAAGATGAAAGCCTTGGGTCTTGGCGAAAATTTTTGTTCATGGTTGAAAAGCTACCTCTTTAATAGAACTCAAACAGTCATCTTGAATAATCAGAATAGGTCTAAAACCATTTCCATAACCTCTGGTGTTCCACAAGGAGGTCATCTGTCTCCTTTGTGGTTTAATTGTTATATTATATATACAGGGTGTCCGCAAAAAGGAGGTCAATCCGTTAACCATATATTCCTTGAGTTAAAACAATAAGACTTTTATAATACCATTTTTCAATTTAGAGCTTCATGTTCGATATACAGGGCGACAAAGTTTGAAATTTAAAACTGATTTTTTTTTAATAATTCGAGTAATTTATAAGATATTAAGTTCAAATTCGGTACACTACTTCAACGTAAATAGTTACATCTTTTGAGAACAACAAAGCAAAAAACAATTGTCAAATAAACAAAATAGGGGGGGTCCAGTACTCACTGACTCCCCCTATTTTTTAGTACGTGCGCCAATGACTTCCAAACTTTATTTTTTTAAGTAATCATTTATTGGTGATTATTTTTTGTCTTTTATAAAATTTTGATAAAATGATTTGTTTTAGAGATAATTTGTAAAGTTTTGGTCCTTGCCTACGCTGCTTAATTTTCATATACATAAATCAAGCGAGCCGCTGAGGTATTACCATTGATACAATTAAGTAAAATTTTGCAATAGGTAACAATACCAAAAACTAGCCAAAAATAACCCAATGTTAATGGCGCACAGATAAAAATAATACTAAACCAGAAAAATGAAATTAATTTTATTGCCACACTAAGAACAATAATTTTTTTTACATAACAAGAAAACGCCTCTATTAAGTCAAAAAGTCAATCATTTACTATTTCTTTTTAAATAAATTTGAAGCATTATAACAATTATTTAGAGATGTAAAAAAACGGTTTTTTTTCAGATGTGAAAAAAAAACATGAAAAAAAAAACTAGAAAAAAAACGGTTTTTTTTTTGTTTTTTTTTTCAAATCCGCTACAATAAAGCATATTCTGTCAATAAATAACATAAATCTTAAAAAATGGAGTAATTTTTCAAAATAAAATTTTGAGTAAAATGTATATTAATATACATTTTACTCATAAGAAACCAATATGAATGTAAAACTTATACACTGATAAAAAAAATTAGAGGATAAAAAAATTCCAAATTTATTGCGATTTTTCAGATAGCTGTATCTTCGTTAAAAATTGTCGTATTGGAGCCATGAACATAGCAATTTGAAGCTTAAAGTTTCTAGTTTTGAGATTTTTAGATGAAAAAACGTGCAACGCTTAATCCTAATGAATAAAAAAATTCGAAATTTGTTTGGCTTTCTTTTTGGTCCACGGAATTTTCTGACCACCAATGAATAAATGTTCTACAAGAATTTGCTATTGTTTTTTGGAAGAAAAAAATTCCATACTCTACTTACATGAATTTATAAAATCATGAAAAAAGTGCTTTTGGTAGCTTTTTAAAAAATCAAGCGCTGAATAAAAAAAAAGGTAGGACCAAATCAAAACAAGCAGAGCCCTTATTGGTCAATTCGGTGCTGGTGGCGCGTGCATAGCGCGATACTGTATTTACATTTACTAATTGTCATTTAGTGGCTAATTTTAGTCCATGAACTGGACTGGAAACATAACAAATTAAGCAATTGGGACTAATCTTGAAAAAAAACCTAAAATATGAAAAAAAAACCATTTGAAAAAAAACAATGAAAAAAAAACCTGAAAAAAAAACAAAAAAACGGACCGTTTTTTTTTCAAGTCGCATCTCTACAATTATTTAAAACATATTATTTCCTAAAAATATGTAACAAGTTATAACTTTGGTTACTATAGTAACAAAAAACAAAACAAAAAAGTTGCCAGTCTAAAGAAATTGCTCGATATGACCTCCATTTTTTTTGAATACACATGCGAGCCCTCTTTATTAAAGAAAATCTTAGCCTTTGGAAAATATTTGGCTTTAACCTGAACTCCTCTCCTACTTGAAGGATTCTTTCTCTTAAATGATTTTCGTTCAAAATTGGAACCATATACACAAAATCTTTCATACATCCCCAGACTGAATAGTCCAAGGGGGTAAGGTCTGGGGAACGGGGTGGCCATTTAACAGGAGCATCTTCACCCCGACCAATCCATTGATTAGGAAAGATTTCATGTAAATAGTTTCTAACATTTCTAGCAAAATGCGGAGGAGCACCGTCTAGTTGAAGCCAAATATTTTGCCTTACCAGTAGAGGCAAATCATCAAGTAAATCGGGCAGTGTATTTTGAAGAAATATCAAAAATGAATGACCAGTCAAATTTCCTGGTAAAATTACAGGACCTAAAAGAAAATTATCTACGACACCTGCCCACACATTGACTTTAAAATTTACTTGATGATGCGCCTCTACTATTGCTTTAGGATTTTCTTCTGCCCATGTGTGTGTGTTGTGAATATTTGTTATCCCGTTTCTTGTAAATGTAGCTTCATCTGTAAACAAAATGTGTCTGATAAAACGTATATCTCGGTTATTCATTTCGCATAACCATCTACAAAATAAAAGTCTTGCTTCAAAGTCTTGGGGCAAAAGAGCCTGCACTTTTTGAATATGGTATGGGTAGAGCTGTTGATTTCGTAAAATACCGTGAATCTTTGTTTTCCCTACGTTTTCGACCTGCCTAGCCAAAACTCTGGTACTAATGTTTGGTGTTTCTTCGACAATCCTTAAAATGTTCTCCTCTTGTTCAGGTCGAATTACACGAGGTCGGCCGCAATTACCTCTCCGGTCTTCTCTAAAACTTCCAGTCTGTCTTAGACGGTTAACCAAATTAGAAAAATATCTCCTTTTTGGATGAAATAGGTTCGGAAATTTCTCTGCATAGCACCTAGCGGCTAAACTAGCATTGGAATTACATTTTCCTATTCGAGAAAGAAAAATAAATGTTTACCATTTACGGAAAATGTATCTAAATCTTACCCATGATTAAAATCATATTCGTCATTTCCGAAAAGGGAACTAAATGTTCTCGTCTACGATCCATTTTGTTACTTTTTATTTGCAAGAAGACTTCTAATTAATAAAAGAAACTTAAAAATCTTAAAAAACACTGAAATAGCAACATTTAATTTGACAGTAAACAAATAGCTTGAGCACTTGATTTAGAGTATTTGAAAATTTTGAGATTGCCTTAAGCCGCGCAGGCATCAATCAAGGACCAATACTTTACAAATTATCTCTAAAACAAATCATTTTATCAAAATTTTATAAGAGACAAAAAATAATCACCAATAAATGATTACTTAAAAAAATAAAGTTTGGAAGTCATTGGCGCACGTACTAAAAAATAGGGGGAGTCAGTGAGTACTGGACCCCCCCTATTTTGTTTATTTGACAATTGTTTTTTGCTTTGTTGTTCTCAAAAGATGTAACTATTTATGTTAAAGTAGTGTACCGAATTTGAACTTAATATCTTATAAATTACTCGAATTATTAAAAAAAATCAGTTTTAAATTTCAAACTTTGTCGCCCTGTATATCGAACATGAAGCTCTAAATTGAAAAATGGTATTATAAAAGTCTTATTGTTTTAACTCAAGGAATATATGGTTAACGGATTGACCTCCTTTTTGCGGACACCCTGTATATATATATATATTAGGGTGATTCATTTCCGCAAAGTTTTTGTTTTCTTCGGTGCTCAAGCAAAATATTAATCTGCATATAGAAAAAAAAATTCTCAACAAGTTTGAGCCCTTAATATCAATTTTAAGTACTTGCAGTTTAAATTTAAAGTTTTCCCATTTAAAATGCATGCAAAAAAAATGTTTTTTTTTTCAAGTTTCTAATGCTTACCCACCTTTGACAATATTGCAAATCGGTTTAATACACCTTATGGGGAATTTCACGCTCTTTAAAATTGCTTTTGAGTTTTTTTTTGTAACTCGCATTGGTTCACCAGTAGGGAAAACTTTAAATTTAAACTGCAAGTACTTAAAATTGATATTAAGAGCTCTACCTTGGTGAAAATTTTTTTTTCCATAGGTAGATTAATATTTTGCTTGAGCACCGAAAAAAAACAAAAACTTTGCGGAAATGAATCACCCTAATATATATATATATATATATATATATATATATATATATATATATATATATATATATATATATATATATATATATATATATATATATATATATATATATATATATATATATATATATATATATATATATATATATATATATATATATATATATATATATATATATATATATATATATATATATATATGCAGTAATGTAAAATATTGTAAGTTTTTATTATTTGCAGATGATTTAAAGCTTTATTCACAAATTAACTGTATTAACGACTTAAATGGTTCAAGAAAGTGGTGTGAAATTAATTGTATGCAGTTAAACATTTCTAAGTGTAAGGTAATGCGGTTCTCCCGATTAAAACATTCTATTTCCATATGAAATGAATTACGTTGAATTAGAGTCTGTGAATTGTAGATTTGGGGGTATATTTTCATGTTAAAATTTCATTTAATTATCATTGATGTCATAAAAAATAGGGCATTAAAAATGTTGGGATATGTTAAAAGATCAACTAAAGATTTCTGTGATGTTAAATGTATTAACCCGTAACCGGTACGGTACGACTTTTAGGACATAAACGGTACTAAGGGGTCTGAGAGACACCTGCCTTTTAAAATTATAATTTATATTATTTTTTTTATCTGAGGCTTTGAGGATACAAGGAACTATATATAAAGTTAGAATATCACCAAAAATAATACCTAAATAAAAGAAAAATTTAAACAAATAAGTTTTAATCAAAACATGTACATAAAGTGCAGTAGTGCAAACTTTGTGATTAAACTATAAAAAATATTAAACCAAACAAAATAAAACGATCTTTATTTCGAAGAATATACCTTAAAAACTAACATAAACAAAAAAAATTCAAATATATCTTTTTTTAACAGCAAAAATAACTGCTTCAAACTATAGCTGATTTTTACAACTATTTTTTCCATAGTAACTTTTTTGTTCTTTTTTCAATTTCTTAAAACATTTCAAATTCTTCTTTATCTGACCCTATAAAATTATTTTCTATAGACTCTTCACAGACAAGTCCTGAATCGCTGCTGGTTATGTAGTATACTTCAGTCATCTATATCACTTATATCGCTGTCGATTTAATAAAACCACTACATTACAGTTTCCTTGAAGCCTTTCTTATCACTTTGGACACTTTTAGGAAGCCCTTGTTGCGAATCCATAAGGAATTAATTGTTTTATAAAAATTACGTAAACGGTACTCAGTGGTCTACTAGACACCTCAACACTTTGACTCGTAATAATTTGTCCGTTTGACAATCCAACTTGTTCAAAGTCTGAGAGCATATTGATAACTGCTCAACTTAAAAGTATTGGAAGCGACAGATTTTTAAAACAAAAGGTGAGGGTGTGACAGCGCTTTGTTCGTTGATGAGTGTCTCCCAGACACCACAGTACCGGTTACGGGTTAAAGTAGTTTATATGTCTTTTGTCAGAAGTATCCTGGAATATGCTAATATTATATGGTCGCCCAATTATAATATACATATAAATAAACTGGAAAATGTCCAAAATAAATTTTTAAGATATTGTACCTTTAAGACATCTATACCTACAGATAATTTGGTTTACCCTCAGTTATAAGAAGTCAATTAAACCTTAAAACGCTTGAATGTAGAAGACTAGAAAATGAACTTATATTTTTATTTAAATTAATCAACTCTTACATAAATTGTTCCTATTTACTTAGCAAACTGAACTTTCATGTTCCTAAACGAACTGTTAGAAATCAATCTATGTTTTACCTCTCAACTCATAATACAAATTACGGCCACTTTATGCTTATCGACAGAATATGTAGAACTGCCAACAATTTAAATTTGTCATTTTTTAATGTTACTTTACAAACATTTAAATCTGAACTTAAACTAAAGCTGCAATTGTGATTTATTTATTTACTGTGTATACACGTTGTGTTTATTATTTTTATACATATTCTCAGTGGCGGATTTACAAATTTTCAAGGTATAGGCTGAATAGTTTTTGCCGCCCTTGCCTCAACAATTGTCATATCATACATTATTTTTACAATGCAACAATTTCGTTGAAATTGCACGTAAAATAATTTTTCGGTATATTTTTGAGCTAATCGAAGCTCAATCATGTATGGGCGGGGTAATGTATGCTATTTACACAATAATGAACATTTGGTAAACGAGAATAAATAATCTTTATTGCATGCGCTTTCAAATAGTTAAAAATAATCGACTCAGTCAAGTCAGTTCGGGGAAAAAATATTTTTTTGACTTAAGACTATTTCGCTATTACTGTTCAAGATTTTTTTTGAATTCCAATCAAATTTTCTGAAGCTACTAGTGCATGTGAAACACATAATAGTCGATACATAAAATTGAAATTGGTAAAATTATTCATTATATTCGAATAAAAATCGAAAAATTATATACAAACCATCCAGTTCGTAGCCTCCAACCAGTAGTAAGACTGGCATGTATGGGTTGTAAGTGGGAAGAGGGGCATATTTTTTACAATTTCGCTCTTTTCACTCATAAGAAGTGTGGGCAAAGGGCGCAGAGGCAAGAGGCCGATTACTGGTTGAGGGGCGGCGAACTAGCTGTTTTACTCTAGAATATGGAAGTTTGCTACTCTCGGAATGTGCAATGATAAGTGAGAGAGAAAAGTCATCGACAAAATTTGTTGCAGACTTCTATCTGTAAGACATCAGAAAACCACCATAGAAAAATCTTTTTGATTTCTATGGGTAAAAAAAAAATCGTTCCCCAAATTTGCCGCCCCCAAAATCTGCCGCCCTAGGCTCGAGCCTACTCAGCCTGCTGGTAAATCCGCCACTGCATATTCTATATTTTGTCATGGATTTTATTTCCGTTAATAAAATTTATTATTATTATTATTAATAGTAAACAGTATTTTATGTCTTATTTTGATCAAACAAATGCCAATAATTAATGTAAATGTACTGTTGATATCGCATGTCCATTGAGGCAACCTCCGAATTTCCGCAACATGTTTACATTGGACAATGTTTTCGAGATGTTAATTTGTTACGTACTGAAAACGTTACTTTGAAACATCAATTAAAGTAACAAAAAAACATGCGTGCTATGTGCCCAATTAACCTCTTATATACATATTTTATTAATGAATATAGTATGTTTTGATGTAAGGTTCCATGAACGTAACTTATTGATATACAAAGGCTATAGCAAAAGATACAGGCATCCGGCAAATCATTTTATGTTTTTATACTTCTTATTTAGTATTTGTTTTATAAAATGTAGAAAAACTAAAATTTTTAAATAAAATATCTATATTATTTTAAGTTTTGTTACATTATAAAAAAATGAATTAAAAAAAAACAAAAACACAAAGTAATTTGCTTAATATGTAACTTTTAAGAGAAATTAAAATAACTATTAATAAATAAATTAATATATTTAGGTAAACAATATTTATATACACACTGTACAAAGACAAGAAATTTAGATACAAAATATATATTTCCATTTAGAGGATGAGATAAAACATAAGACAATTTTTAACCTGGAGAAATTAAGAAATTATTATCACTTGGAGAGTTTTTAACGAATACAAACATAACCAAATTTATTGTCGCGATCGTTTAGAACAAATTTTACTCTCTAATATGTTAACATTAAAAAAAAGTAAAGTATACTTATGAAGGTTGATGGCATAACATTTGTGTGACTATTAACTAAGCTTATTTCATTCTTTTTCTTGTCTTATACTCCTTTGCTTGGTATGCTTGCATAGCCATTTAGAATAAGCAGTTTCCTTTTCCTTCCTTGAACATTTGGTCTTTTGATAAATTGTTTCTAAAAGTCAAGACATCAAACTACATCAGGGTGGAACCACATGTTAGTAGTTCTGGTGACATATACGGAGCAAGTATACTTGCCCCAAAATCACCACATAAACATTGTTTTTGTTTTCTTCTAATCCCATAGATAATATTTCTGGGGATATGGTGCCCAATTAATATACTATTCACAGGTAATTTTTGGTGATGCATTTTATGTAACCTCAAAAATATTATCTTTAAAATCAGTGTTAGATACAAAACTAGTGCCAGCAATAACATTCTGTGTATTTGGAGCTGGAGATTCAATACTTGATAGGTTTAAAACACCCCTTTTTATTTGTTGTCTCAAATTTCTCTTTTGAATTTCTGACACATTCTTTAAAGGTTTTCTATACACACCTTTTCCCTATATTCTCGGGCTAAAAACATAATGATAATTCCGGTTTCTCCGGAAGTGTCAACTTTGTTATTTTAAATAAAACACCCCATATATTTTACATTTTTAAATTCTACATCAAATTCTGATTAAAATTACTATACCATGTCCCATACCTAAAGTGAATGTTTTAGGGTTATTAATTTTTGTTGGTTAAAATTTGACAAATGCGCGTCAATCAAAAATAGCCTATAACTTTTTTATTGGGTTTGCAAATATGTGGTTGGAATTTTTTGAATCCTAAAACATTGTTTCAAAGATTCCATGTCAATTCTTGAACATTTTTTAACAAATCACCTAAGAAAACCCTGGGCAAATTAGGCTAACTTAAAAGGTTAATAACTTTTTTATTTTAAACACCCCTTTTTATTTGTTGTCTCAAATTTTTTTTTAAATTTCTGACACATTTTTTAAAGGTTTTCTATACACACATTTTCCCTATATTCTCGGGCTTAAAACTTAAGCACTATTCTCTATGAAACAAGTAGAAACGGTCAGGACACAGTAAACTACTTACGACGCTACGCGGTAGAAAAGGATGAATTTATTTTTAAATTGTTGGTAACGTTAATCACGTGACAAGTAATATACTTAAAATTACCTTTAGTTACATTCTTGGTACATTTATATTAGATGTTTGTTGCAAGTACTTATGTCATGTTATAGGTATGTAACAAAATATCAATGTGCAATATTAAAAAATAATATATCGGCAATATACCTGGTATGTTTTCAACGACATGTATTTATGCGACCTAAACAGAACATCGCACGAGCTCACGTTATATATCGTGCTAGCTGGGAAGTTGTTTTGAAATATCATATTTTTATTCTAAAGCCAAATAAGAACAATGTTTATGTAGAAAATAGTTAAAAGTGAATTCCAACACTATGTTTTAAATTTCAAATTTATGACACACCTACCTAATAAAATCTAAATAAATAACTCAAAACATTTACTATCTTAAATCATTTATACCTACCGACCTAAAAACGAATAAAATTGGTGTTTGATTTTTTATTTCAATAAAGGTTTAAAACTTAAAAACCAATATCCATCCATAAAATATTAATAATATAAAAAAGGCAAGTATTAAGGTAGTTGTCGTGCTGTAAGCATACCATCAGAAAATTTTAAATTTTTGTATACATATTAAGGACATGACAATACAATTATCCTTAAAATTTGAAGTCGATTGACCGTCTATAACCCGAGATAAATTCAATTAAAAATTGGATAATTAACATGGATTGTATAAGCTTTCTGCAGTTCTGTACCAGATTCATAGTTATAAAAAAAACTAACTGTCAGAAGCTTTCAAAAAACTAACAGTCTTTTAATGTATTTTTGCTGAATTTAAAAAAAAAAAAAATTTTTTGACCGTCCAATTGTTTATAAATAACCGTTTAAAGTTCAACAATTTGTAAAAAGTATACATCACTAGTGTCAGATAAAAATAACTTGGCAACGCTGTACGCGAGTATAGATATTATTTCCGCAGTAAATTCAAACACTGATTCAGTCTCTAATATATCTATTGGTTGAGCATAAGCGACGTTGCCGGATTAAAACTTATGAAAATATTTGAAAGTATTACGTAAAGGTAACGTCTCCAGGGTACAGAATAAATTATGAATCACTTAGCTACAAGCTCATATACTTTTACGGTGCGTATAATCTAAAAAATTTTGACAATATTGTACCACGACAACTACCTTAAATTAAAAATTACTAAAATTATAAGTGCCATTAAAAAAAAAGAGTGGAGAAATAACTATAAAACAGAACTTTTTTGTTATTTCATTTAATTTTTTATCTATCTATGTAAATCTTAATTGATATTCCTATGGAAAAATATTGAATTTTTACGTGATATTTGTAAAATTTAAAAATAATTACTAATAAAAAAGTTATAGAACCTAAAAATTGACCAAGTTTGAAATCAATACAAATTATTATTTTTTCTTTAAAATTATTCAAGTTTGAATGGCTGTAACTTGAAAACTAATAAAGATTTTTTAATAACTTTTTTTTAAATTAAAGTCAAGATATTTATCTATCTTTACAATTTTATAGTTAAAAACCATATTAACAAACAAGTTATTTATTAACAATAATGTGCTAAAAACTGAACAATTTTTAACTTTAAGTAGTGAAAAGTTTTTTCCGAGCTGAATCGAGCAGCTCTAAATATATACATTTTGTAGGCCAAAATCTTGTGAACAAGTCCATCTAAAGTTTGGCTGCGACTTCCTGTGACTTCGAAAATTATTAAGGTTTTTATGTGGCCGCGCACAGCCGCAGTGTATCAGGTATATTTAAAATATTTCATGTTTAAATAGCTGTATCTTAAGATTTTTTTTTAATAAGAGATAGGATATTAATCTATCTTTATAATTTTATAGTTAAAAAATACCAACAAAAAGTTATTTATTAACAACAATCTAAAGTGCTAAAAACTAAACTAAACTAAACTAAAGTTATTTATTAACAATAATCTAAAGTGCTAAAAACTAAACTTCTATGTGTATTAGGGTGTCCGTTATTTACGAAGTTGATTTTTTTCTTGCGACGCCCCCTAAACTTTTAGTCTATCGTCTAAAAAAAAATTTCAGACCAAAATAAAATCTTAATATTCATAATAAACCTTGCCCCAAAGACGAACATTTCGCATTCAAATTAGATGGGATTTTGACACTTTTTTCAATTAATTCTTTTTTTCCCAGGCAAGATGACTTACAGCAATGAGACATATATATTCCTATAGTAAATTGAACGCTCTACAAAAAAGGTCTCCTATAATTTTTCGATTAAATCACTCGTTAAAAAGTTATTCGAGGTGAAAGTTAAACTCTGTGTACATTTTCTGATTTTTTTTACTTTTACGGCAAAGTTATTATTATTTCGATGAAAGTTATTAGTATATTTCTGAAAATAGATAATTCTGGTGGTATTAGGGTATACAATTTTAAACCTGGAAAATAATAGACTGCATAACAGGTAGCTGGTTTTAGTTTTAATCATTTTTGAGACTTTATTTATAACACACAGTCAACTAATTTTTATTGAATTTCAAGTTTTGTATACTTTTATGAAATTTTCCTTCAATACAGTAAGTGACTCAAAATTACTCTTACAAGCATTCCCGTCAACACAGGGAATTTTTATTGACGCAAGCGTGCTAAAGCGCATTTAGTACCTTGACGGCGCTTTAAGTCCTTTTAGTATTGTATATTTGTTATATTGTATACAAATATCTCTGCATATTGTTGTGAATGTTGTGTCGTACATTAACAGTAGTTATTTATATAATAAAACTTATTTATTATACACAAAAAACAAAATTTAGAATTAGTGCAATTTTTAACATATAGGTAAATAAAAACTTTAAAATTAAATTTATATTGAAAATCTCATTGGAATTAAAATTTCACAAATAGTTCTAACCTATAAAAATTTAGGTTCAATGGACAAAATATATTTTTGATTGGAAAAACAATAAGTTCAATTACTGGCAAAAAGTTACCAACAAATAAAGAAGTACAACTCAAATTAATTCACGTTGCATAACAAAATTAAAAAGTCTCTACGCAGAATACAGAAATGTACAAAAACATCTTAACCAAAACAATAAAACAAAAGAGCAAGATTTGTCAAATAAACTCGAACAATTATTTGACATTGCTCACGGTGACGTTTTTAAAATGATTGACGAGGAGACAAAACAATTTTTAATTGATCAAAGAACTCGACGGATTTTTCATATAAATATTGCTGAAACAAATAATGAATTATTGCATTTGTTATGCAACGCGAATTAATTTGAGTTGGAATTACTGCTTCACTCCAAATTCCTGTCACTTCACGTATAACGATTGAACAGCTGTCATCAATAGATTTATTGCAATTTCTTGAGTGATGGTACAGTAGTTGCAGAACTTCTTTATTTGTTGGTAACTTTTTGCCAGTAATTGAACTTATTGTTTTTCCAATCAAAAATATATTTTGTCTTAGATCCATTGAACCTAAATTTTTATAGGTTAGAACTATTTGTAAAATTTTAATTCCAATTTTAATTTTAAAGTTTTTATTTACCTATAGGCAATTTTTAACATATATATATGTTAAAAATTGCACTAATTCTATTTTTTTTTGTGTTTAATAAACAAGTTTTATTATATAAATAACTACTGTTAATGTACGACACAACATTCACAACAATATGCAGAGATATTTGCATACAATATAACAAATATACAATACTAAAAGGACTTAAAGCGCCGTCAAGGTACTAAATGCGCTTTAGCGCGCTTGCGTCAATAAAAATTCCGTGTGTTGGCGGGAATGCTTGTAAGAGTAATTTTGAGTCACTTACTGTATTGAAGGAAAATTTCATAAAAGTATACAAAACTTGAAATTCAATAAAAATTAGTTGACTGTGTGTTATAAATAAATTTCTAGTTTTAATCATTTTTGAGACTTAAGTCTCCAAAATGATTAAAACTAGAACCAGCTACCTGTTATGCAGTCTATTATTTTCCAGGTTTAAAAATTGTGTACCCTAATAACACCAGAATTATCTATTTTCAGAAATATACTAATAACTTTAATCGAAATAATAATAACTTTGCCGTAAAAGTAAAAAAAATCAGAAAATGTACACAGAGTTTAACTTTCACCTCGAATAACTTTTTAACGAGTGATTTAATCAAAAAGTTATATGTATATTTGTAGAGCGTTTAATTTACTATAAGAATATATATGTCTCATTGCTGTAAGTCATATTGCCTGGGAAAAAAATAATTAATTGAAAAAAGTGTCAAAATCCCATGTAATTTAAATGGGAAATGTATCGTCTTTGGGGCAAGGTTTATTATGAATATTAAAAGTTTATTTTAGTCTGAAATTTTTTTTAAACGATAGACTAAAAATTTAGGGGGCGTCGCAAGAAAAAAAATCAACTTGGTAAATAACGGACACCCTAATGTATATAATGCGGTATGAGGTATAGGTAAAGCGCGTTATAGTGTGTGTAAATTGTGTATTTAAAAATGTCATATAGAATTGTTTTCTTTCCTAATAATATAATTTATTTTAATTTAATTTATTATTAGTTAGAATATTTAGGTAGTTAAAGTGTTAGTAATTAGTAAAAATAGCGATTAACGATAGGTATTTTGTATACATATATTTTTAAATATTTATTTATTTATTTATTTTTGATACTACTTACAAACACAATACAAATTGTAAGAGATAAATACATGAATATAATTAAAATCTAAATACAAAAATAGTAAAAAACAAAAACAGATGTAAAAGTAGCCTAAACTAAGAATAAAAGACTAGAATGAGAGAAAGTGTGATCTAATTTCTTTGGTATTATTTCCCATAAATAGGTCAATGTTGGATACTTCCAATAATAAGTTGCATCGCTCCTACATATTTCTAAATGGGGAGCAGTCTGTTAGATCAAAATAAAACATATTACTTCCCTGAATGCGCAAATGTATCTGGAACCAATAGCTTAACAAAATTCATCAATTGAAGATTTTTATACTTTAAGTTGTTGATAATAAAATATACAAGAAGTACAGCCTGCAATGACCGCCTTCTTTCGAGTGTGACAAAATTGAACTCCTCAAGCATGCTTCTGTAGGAGATCATATATGGATAGAGGTTATGCATCCTGACATAGAGAAACCGAAGAAATATTTTTTGAACCCTCTCTATAAGATCTATGTTGACTTCTGCCCGAGGTGACCATACAACAGAAGCATACTCAAGATGAGGCCTCGCAAGAGCATTACACAATTTTGTTATACATTTAGTGTCTCTGAAATATTTTGTATTTCTAATTACAAAACCTAAGATCTTGTAGGCTTTGTTTACAATATGTTTATAGTGAGTATTGAACTTAAAGTTGCTTTGGAAATAGACACCCAGGTCCTTGCATTGAGATTTCCGAATAAGGTGCTCGCTATTAAATGTTATAATTGCACACTTGCCTAAATTTAAATACATTTTGTTTTCTTAAACCAATGAACTACTGTATCCAAGTCAGATTGTAGTTCTTTACAATCTTCCAAACAGGAAATAGGCTTAAACATCTTGAAATCATCAGCAAACACAAGGCAGGATGAGTGTGTGATAAAAATTCGTATGATAGAGATTGCCCTACTTTAACCCGCTGATGCCTATCAACAAGGTATGAGTACATGAACTGCAGTGGCTGCTTTGAAAGGCCAAGTGCACCTAGTTTTTCTAATAGTATTTTGTGATTTACTTTATCGAATGCTGTTGCACAGTCAGTCATAATTGTATCAAGTTGTACTTTATATTTAATGACTTCTGCTGCTAATTGAGAAACCAAGAGGAGATTGTTGGCCGTAAATCGATCTGGTAAAAAAACATGTTGATGTTGTAAAAACTCAGACTTAAAGTGGGAAAATATACTGTCGTAAATAATAGTTTCAAAAACTTTTGCCAAAGAATTTAGAATGCTTATTGGCCTGTAGTTTTTAATTTGAGTTTTATCACCAGTCTTAACCTTTATATATGTATGAGGGAATGTTATCATCGCCGGTACATTTTTTTGGCTTTAGATTCTGAATACTTTTCCTGACAGTACATTCAGAAATTTCTGAAAAACAAAAGTTACCAGATGAGCTTATTGATTGTTCCAAGTCTAAGTCCTCATAAACAGAACTGAAATACTTTGCAAAAGCATCCGCTGAACCTTTTGCATCCGTGTTTGTGATGTCATTAAAATACATAATCTGGGGAATACCACTTGGTCTACTTTTCGAACCAATGAAAGACCAAAAGCTATTAGGATCTTCATTAGCATTATCCTCGACAGTCTGCTTGATAGATCTGATATTCAAGCCTAGTTTGGATTTCTTTACGAAGAGCACTATAAGCACGCTTTAAGTTTAGATTTGCTTTATTTCTTTGAACTTGCCCATGCAGTTTATTTTTTTGTCTGATCTTCCTCACAAGATCAATAGAAACATATCTTGGGAATTTACAGTTATTTCTAACGTAACAACCAACCTTTGGGATTGCTAAATCAATAAACGAATAAATCTTATTATAAAAAACTTGAAACGCTTCATTAATATTCTCACTTTAAATCATCCCACTTTAGAGACACTATTAGATTATATAAAAGACCAAAATTACCTTTTGAATATTCATAAATGTAGGATTTTTTATACCTTTATGAGTTGTAGAATTATTTTCAAACTGCATAAATAAGTTCAAAGATGGATGATAATCATCCTCTTTTACCAGGGACTATCACACCTACAGAGATCATAAATATTTACATTACTTATAACTAGATCAAGCTTTCTACCCATAAAATTTAACACAGTGTTATTTTCTTTAAAATTACACATGTTTAGGAACTGATTTAAGACCTTACTTTTCTCACAGCCATTCGTTATGAAACAAGGGATATTAAAATCACCTAATAGTAATGCATCGTTATTATTGCAGAGTTTCTCCTCTGCAGCCTCTATGAAATTTAAGAAAGTATCATTACTAGTATTAGGTGGTACATATACACAGAACAAATATATTACAGCCTTTTTAAGTTTTACTTTTAACAACATGCATTCAATATCACAGTTTAAATTGAAATCAATGAGTTCTAGAGATATATTTTTCTTAGCTGCCACTATGAGACCTCCACCTCTAGTTTTATGGTTGTCTTTCCTTACAACAAATATGTAACAAATATAGGTAGAAGGTATTCTTTTGTAAATTCACCTAGCGTTAACAACATGGCTGATATTTTCAATAAGGATTTAGTAGGTTTTATATTTGAAACCAAAAATTTTGGTGATTTTCTCCTAATCTTTCAAGAAGATTTCGATGCGAATATTGATGAAAACTTATCTAAGAAGCTGGAAGCATTTTTTAGAAATACGAAGAATCGTTTACATAATTCAAGTCGCAACAAACAAAAATTTTTAATTTAAAATTCTGATTGGCTAGATAAGCCTTTCTTTGAATCCAAATGAACTTCAAAGACCCCAAGAAATCTCCCGGAAGGCCAAAGATGGATTTTGTTGAACTATCACATAGATCAAAGAGACAAAAAGCTGCAGAATTTAAAGAACAATTTGGCATTGAAGGTGTTGATTATCTTTATAAATCAACACATAAACACGATAAAAAATATAGAACCTTCGACATATAAATCAGGAGAAATTCCCTTTACAAAAGAAGAGGCTTTCGCGTTGTTTCTTGATTTAAATTTAACTAAAGCAAACTATAAAAAATTACTACAGCTTGCCTTGGGACACAATTCTAAATTATTTCCAGCCTACGAATGCATTCTAGAAGCAAAAAAATGTTATCCTGAGTTGCTAGAAGTAAGTGAAACAAAGGCGGTGGTGAAAGTTCAACCTCTTATGGACCATACAGTCAAAAGAATCCTGGAATCAGGTGAAAACATTCAGGAAGAGATTTTAACAAATTTGAAGCTCATAGGAAGATGGGGTTGTGATGGAGCTTCTGCACTATACAGTGTTCTTTTTTCTTCGAAAGATCTGTGTGAGCCTCGAACATTCGTTTCCCTTTTCAGCATCCAGCAAAAATCGCCCATCATGACTTCATTCCATCTACCCTGATTAATAATCAACTGCTCACTGAAATATTCGCAAAACCGTAACCTGCGATCAGGGTCATCTTCATTAATTTCTTAAACCAGCCGAATTTTGAAAGGATGAAACTTCATTTACATGATTCGAAACACACTGGTGGAGGATACGCCAGAGGCTTGAGATAATTTCCTGATAGACTGTGTATTATTCATTTGTACATGACCCAACACAGCAACTTCTATAGCTTCATTTCTTACTAGACGGTTTGCCTCACCTTTTTTGTTGTGAATGGAAACCGTAGTTTGAACTTAGCTACTAATTGTTGAACGTATTGGTTACTTACGTTTTTGATTATTATTAAAAATTCGTGCCGAGGCGTTTGCAGAATCATTATTTCTATAATAGGTTGCAATAATTTCCGTTCTTTCTTCAATTGAGTATACCATTTTGAGAATACATTGTAAGGTTCACATGTTAAACTAAAAAGGTTCAGAAAGCTAAACTGATAACGACTTATTGAACAGAGCAATAGGCATATACTAATTATTCCTGATAACTGCATTTAAATAAATCCGTGTGGCGCGTGCGCGCGTTACCATGGCAACCTCATATAAAAATGTCATGCATGCATGTAAGTGTGTTACTTTGAGCAATACATTCGTTAATTTACAATTTTTTTGTTTTATTTTATTTACCAAAAATTCAAATAGCAATTTCTCCAAAACTAACTAACAGATTTAAAAAATTATTACTTATTAGGAATTAAACTACATTTAAAATGATATCACTCAAACCCCCTTTAATGTTTTTTTGTGGTTCTTGGGTCAACAATTTAAATCTAAAATATCTCAAAAACTGAAATTATACTCTGTACGGAAGCCTCGCTAAAAAAAGATATAACATTTAAAGATTTTCCCGAATATACACAACTAAACAATGACAGTATGATAAATCAAAACGATGTAGTAATTATGTACAGGGTGATCCCCTATAATGTCGCCCCCCTTTAACTTTTTTATTTTAAGTGTTCCAAAAAATTTAAAAGTGTGGTTATGTCGGTACTAAAAATACTTTTTTTCTATGTTAATAAAAAAATGGAAAATTAGGAAATTTTGCTGTTTAATTATCCAAGCTTGTAATTGAAATTATGTTTACGTTTGAACCATCTTGCATTATAATTTGGATTGTTGTACTTGATTTTATCCAATTAAAAGGTCAGGGTTGTACTGGATTTTATCTAGCTTAATGTCAGGGTTGTACTTGATTTTATTTAATTGTTTTAATAAATATTTCTTAAAGGGGATTTACCATAAACGCTGCATAAATTAGGTGTACTTGATATCAATTTTCTTGGATATGGGATTTGTTAAATTATACTCGCAGATTCACATTTATGTCCCGAAATAAGTTAAGTGATTTTACCAGTCATATTTAATTATTTGGTATTACATTTGGAGTGAGTAGCAACAGTGATTGTGCGATAGCGACATTTAATTTATGACCACTGTCCGTGGCCTCCTGACATAAAAAATCCCATTTTAAATTACTATCCTGTAAACTTTAAGACGTGCGTAAAGGTCTGGATTTATCTGAATGCGCAATGCAAATATTGCCTTTTGTTATTTGGTCAAATTACACTGTGCAACACAAAAAATGAACTGGGATCAAATCTGAAAAAATCGAATCTAGGCAACCCCCAAAACAAATCCTTTAAGGGGTTTTACCAGTTTAGCTCGAATAATGGAGATATCTTCATTATTCGAGCTAAACTAGCAAAACCCCTTTAAAGATTAGTTTTGGGGGTTGCATAGATTCGATTTTTCCACATTTCATCCCAGTTCAAATTGTAAGGTCAAAATTTGTCGCACAGTGTTATTACCTAGTATTTTATGGTAATTATTAAGTTATTTAAGTTTCCGACTAATGAGGCATAATGGGCAATTGCGGACCCTTCATTGGAATGTCCTCGAATCCGATTATTTATTTACTCCTTATTCTAACAGTTGATTGAGCCTGAACTCTAATAAATAATACATGAATAATCATGTAACAGTAAACTTAAATTCAACATTTAATAATTAATAAAACTTTGTTCGCATGACGGATACCTAATGCGGATGGGATTCTTAACGGGTAAATTTACATTTAAAATACAAAAATAGAGACTAAGACTCAATCTACTTTTACCCAACAAACAAACAAACTAAAAATTAAAACGAGGAGCATCAACGCAAGAGCAACGAACTCTCTACTTGATGTATTATTTATCTAATGATATTTATTTATTTATTTATTTTTATTATATGTGGGTTGTGGTCGCAGAAAGGAGATTTTATGTGGTTTCAAGTGTTTGATTTTATCTAATTAAACGGGCAGGGTTGTACTTGATTTTATCTAATTAAAAGGGCAGGGTTGTACTTGATTTTATTCAATTAAAAGGTCAGGGTTGTACTGGAATTTATCTAGCTAAATGTTAGGGTTATACTTGATTTTATTTAATTATTTTAATAAATATTTCTTAAAGGGGATTTACCATAAACGCTGCGTAAATTAGGTGTAATTGATATCAATTTTCTTGAATATGGGATTTGTTAAATTATACTCGCAGATTCACATATATGTCCCGAAATTAGTTAAGTGATTTTACAAGTGATATTTAATTGGTATTACATTTGGAGTGAGTAGCAAAAGTGATTGCGATAGTGATATTTAATTTATGATCACTGTCCGTGGCCTCCTGATATAAAAAGCCTATTTGGAATTACTATTCTGTAAATTTAAAGAGGTGCGTAAAGGTCTGGTTGCCTTTTGTTATTTGGTCAAATTATTATCTGGTATTTTATGGTAATTCTTAAGTTATTAAAGTTTGAAATGAGGCATAATGGGCAATTGCGGACCCTCAATTGGAATGGCCTCGAAGCCGATCTACTCCTTATTCTAATAAATAATACATGGATAATCATGTTAGAGTAAACTTAAACTCAACATAATTAATAAAACTTTGTTCGCGTGACGAATACCTAATGCGGATGGGATTCTTGACGGAAAAAGTTACATTTAAAATAAAAAAAATAGAGACTAAGACTCAATCTACTTTTACCCAACAAACAAACAAACTAAAAATTAAAACAAGGAGGATCAACGTAAGAGCAACGAACTCTCTACTTTATGTATTATTTATCTAATGGTATTTATTTATTTATATTATATGTAGGTTATGGTCGCAGCAAGGAGATTTTGTGTGGTTTCAAGTGTTTGTTCTCTTTCAGAAAATAATTTAAATGTAGTTTGGGTTGCGGTTACTGTTGTTGCTTTATCCAAATAAATATCATTATTGTTTGTTATAAATTTTAGTGTTTTAAACGTTTAACTCACTCCCATAATCCCTCATTTTGGAAGGTTTTATGAGAGATAATTTATATAAAAATAAACAGTAGCCTTCCAGGTCTTGCACCTAAGTTTAAACGTGATTTTATTGTCTTTTAAGCCTGAATTATAGATTGCCTTCCTTTCTTCCTCCCGTAGTCGTAGCCGTACGATTTGTGCGTCTTGTAAAAAGTCAATTTATAGATTTCCTTGTAAAATTCCGTAACCATGCGCGATGACACCTAAAATGGTTGACATTTGTTTTTGTTTATATTCTGCGTTTTACCTTGTGTGTAAATATGAAAGATAAACATATTTATATTAGTGCAGTGATCACAATTTTAATTGCCTAGGCAACCTGTTGTATAATGAAAAAAAAACATCGAACAAGATGTTGGAAGACTCGCCCACTTTACCAAGACCGGGAAACTACGGGGTTTTACAAAGCAACGTTTCTAAAAATGAAAGACATTGATCATAAACAATTTTTTAAATATACAAGGATGAAAGTTTCTTGTGTTTAATAATTTGGTACGACTATTAGAACCTCTTTTAAAAAGACGAAGGATTCAGGATCAAATATGTCCAGAACAAAAAGTTGCAATTACATTACAGTAATAAATTAGTAAGATAATATAAATTTTATATTATTAACTGTATTATTGTTTTAGCTATTTATCAAAAGGTATCAGTATGCAAAGTATAGCTTGGACATACAAAATGGGCCTTACCAGTGTACAAAAAAGCATTCATGAGGTATGTACACATATTTGGGATGTTTTAGCCCATCATACCTGAAAGAACCCAAGACCATTGGATGGAAAACATATTAATATACAAGAACCTGCAAAAAGTGGCTCTTTATATTTTAATTATAAAAAGAGGTTTAGTATTGTCCTAATGGCAATGTGTGATGCCAATTATAATTTTACCCTTATTGACATTGGTGCTTATGGGTCACAAAGTGATGATGGAATTTTCAGAAACAGTGTATTTGGAGTTCGATTGGATGGGGAAAATCTTAATATTCCCGATGATACTTTCATTCCAAATACAAATATTAAAATGCCCCATGTAATTGTGGCAGATGAAGCATTTTCTCTAAGAAAATTTATCATGAGGTCTTTCCCAGAAAAAAGAATATTTAATTACAGACTATCCAGGGCAAGGCGTGTAATAGAAAATGCTTTTGGAATATTGGTAGCAAGGTGGCGCATTTTAAAAGGTGACATACAAGCCAAGGTAGAATATGTAGACAATATGGTAAAAGCAGTTGTTGTGCTCCAAAATTATTGCAAAACAGAAAGTGAAACTCAGTATTGTCCACCTGGATATACTGATGTGGATGATGAAGACAACGGCCAATGGCGATTTGATTCTGAACAGGAATCACTTACCTCAGTGGGAAGGCTCTCCAACAATACAGCAAGTAGGGATTCTTTACAAATGAGAGATACTATGAATATTTTTGTTCCAATTCTGGTAAAGTTTCTTGGCAAGTTGAAAGGGTGTCTTGAGGGGAACATGTAGTTGTTATAAATACCCAATAGTTTTTACTTAATAAATAAGTTTAAGTTTTACTGGGCTTTTTATTTATGCTTTTTGTATTATTTAAATTATTAATTATTATTAAGTAGGTAATTAAAAAAAATACTTTTTAATTAATAATATTTTAATTGAAATAAATTTATTAAATTTTTTTCTAATAGTGAGTTTCTGACAGTACACATATTTTCCTTCTAAATTCAATTTTCCTATTTGGAGGAAATTTTTCAAGTCGTTTACCCACATATTCTCCAAACACCTGGCTTAATGTTTTTTCTTTTCTTTCAAATTTTATTTCATTTGATATGTCGTTTGCCAAGTCTTGCGCCACAGCCAACAATCCAATTTCATCGCCAATTTTTTCTTTCTTTTTTCCTTTGGGGTAAATTGTGGTGGTTCTGAAGTAAGTTGTGGTTGAATGGTAGGAGGAGAAAGAATTGATGAAGTTGAACTGTCAGTAAGGGAGACCGATTCAATATTAAAATCATTGTTTGAATTTGCTCTGAAAAAAATAAAATTATAAATAGGTAATATTATTTTTAATAAAAACGTAAAAAGAAAATTATTTAGTGCTTTATACTTTTTGGAAAATACTGCGCATTTTCTTATAATTCTACCAGGACTCTTTTAAGTAAAACATGAGTTATATATATTTTTTACCTCTGTAAAAAAATCGTCTTTCTTTGAGGGAGTCCAATTCAATATTAATATCATTGTTTGAATTTGCTCTGAAAAAAATAAAATTATAAATATCTAATATTATTTTTAATAAAAACGTAAAAAGAAAAATAATAAAAAAAATATTTAGTGCTTTATACTTTTTGGAAAATACCAGGACTCTTAAGTAAAACATGAGTTAAATATATATTTTTTTACCTAGAATTCTCTGTAAAAACATTGCAGTCGTCTTTCTTTAAAGAAGTTGTATGTTTTATTGATGATTATGTTCTGCAAAAAATAAATAATATTATTTTTAATAAAAATGCAAACAGAAAAATAGGAAGAAGAAATATTTAGGGCTTTATACTTTTTGGGAAATACTATGCATATATGCACGGTATTTTCCATACCTATAGGTAGGTAAATCGGTAACATTTTCTTACAAGTCTAAACTAGCCAGCTATTGGTAGAAAACATCAAAAACTTAAAATATTATATTACATTCAACGTTTATTTCTAATAATACCCACTTAAGTGTTGGCTAAAAAGGTAAAAAGTCATTTGTTTAAGATACATATGTCCACTTGTTTCTGGATGCCCCTGAACCAGATGGAATAAGTTTTCTTTTTTCCCTGCCATATCTTGTTAATGTTAATGTGTTCTTTATTTTATTTATATAACTATTTACTACTTTACAATTGTAAATTTAAATATATTTATTTTACCTGTAACTTCAAGGATGTTGGAAATTTTACGATAGCTATTCGATTTCATTGAATCGTCTTTAAATTCATTTAAAGATTTGTAATACAAATGTGGGTGGCTTTGAATTAGTTCTATGAACAAGGGGTAGTTAAATTCTGTAAGAAAAAGTATTAGCGTTGAGTAAAGAATCAATGGTATTTGTTAAAACTACATTAATAACATTTAAATAGCAGCTAGCTCTTCTAATGCCATATTAACCACTTGTAAACACAATTTAAGTATATTTACCTGCCATTTTCAATATATATATTGTTAGCGAATATTTTTAAGAAGTATGAGTAATACGGTTAAAAGTTTGTTTTGTAAGCCGCTGCCGGTCACGGTGTTATGTAATTATGCGTATATAAAGAATTCGTCAGCAAAAGACGAGCAGTCTTATCATAACCCGTGCTCGGGATACTACGCCGCTTTAATTGTTAATTGTTGTTGATAATTCCAGTGTCGTTGATAAACTTTATTGATTAATTGTGTTATTTCTTACAACATATATATCTATCCTATTTAGAAACAAATTATTTAATAAACTGAACACCTATCTTAAATAATACTAAATAATCATGTATTTTAAATATTTTGTGCCCACGCGCAGTAACCCTACAGCGCATGTCCATAACAAGCACTGTGATTGGTCATGTCAAAGACCTTTACGGTGAGATAAGATAAACTTAAAAATTTCTACGGGAGGAAGGAATGCCGTCCTTCCGGTACGGGAATCTATAAATGGCACCACGATTTTCGTATTGTTCATCTTCTACGGGAGGAAGGAAGGAAGGAAGGATGGAAGGAAGGCAATCTATAATTCAGGCTTTATTTACTGTATTTAATATTTTAATATCAATACTTTCCCCATAAATACAACACCTTAAAAGTACCTTGGGTTACTAAATTAATAAGCTTTATTACCGTAAGTATTTATTTTATTTATTGGCGTAATTTAAGATAACATTTGCCGTGGTGTTATATTTCATTATTACTGGGGGTATAACTTTTACAGATTCTTTGCTGGGGAGGGCGGTTGTACCCTTACAGGCTACAAGTTTATTGTCAAAAATATTCACCAGAGAACTTGAGTATTTATTATTAACGGAAATTAATACGCCCCTACCGCGCGTGTTACGCGCGACCCTGCCATTCGTTAAGATATAAAAATTCATTTTGTTCACTTTTTTATAATTTCACTAAATAAGCAACTCGTGCTTTTTCTGTTTTAATAGAATCCATTTTTGTAAGCAGTGTTAATTAGATCATCAAACTAATAAGTCTAAATCTTTCTTCAATAAATATTTGGTGTTCATAAAAACATCATTAACTGGCGCTGAGAACAGGATTGCCAAAACGTAAATACACGGTTCGTTCTAAGATTTATTTGGAAATCCGGACCAAGAAAGAAGAAAGTCAACCGCAAGAAAAATCAAGAAACTTGTTGACAGAAAGACCTGATCGGACCAAATTCTTCATCGAAGACAATTTTTGGATATTCTTCCCGGAATTTGCTGCCAAGTCTGCTGGTTCAAGATTATGTGGTATTCCCTCATTTTACTTTCGTAAGTGATTTCCGCTTGTTCAAAATGAATCACACTCACTTAATAAATTATTTTTTTAAATAATTTTAGCAGTATATTTAAATTCGAGCACATTATTTTATAATTTATATGTACAATGCATACATTTCATTATTATTTATAAATTTAAGTATACCTTGCATATTTTATTAAACCTTATCGCGTAAATTAAATGCCATTGGAAGAAATTAATTTAAGTGTTCTGGACGAAAACGAATTGAAAACCTTTCGAGACTTATTTTTTCGCAACCGCGATAATTCTAATTTAGATTCAGATCTCTCTGTTCGTAGTTTGAATAACCACACTCGTAGAAATATTACCATGGCCGATGCTATTTCTAATGACGAACTTAAAACATTTTGTAAAACTATACCTGAGTACAGCCACGAGAACGGTAATCTAAACGAACTCATTAATGCTGTTGATAAGATAGTATCGCTTTTCCCAGGAACATTTACAATTACAAATTCTCAACATCTGTTGTTTAATTTATATACTGTTGGTAAAATTAAAGGTCTTTCTAAAGATTATATAACTTCTAATAATTTTAAAGCGTTTATTCCTGGTAATTTCGATACTTGGACTACTATTCGGGGCCAATTGCTGACAAAATTTGTTAAAATTCGATCGGAGTTACCAATCACAAAATTCTTGTTCTCAAAATGTTAATCATAATTCTAACCGTTCGCAAATTTTTAGAAACAGTCCCAACCGTCATAACCCAAATTTGACACAAAGTTTTAATTTGTCCTCTTATCATTCGCAAATATATCCGCGACAACATAAAAAATATACAAGGTTTTTCAGGTAATGTAAACAACCCTCGAAGACAACATTCACAAATTTTTAACAATCCACAACGTCATCAAAACGTTTACCCCCAACCAATGTCAACTACCACTATTCAATCCAACAGGCAACATTACAATCACCATAATTTAGAATTACTTGACGCGAATTTGGATTGTAAACAATCGAATTTTGAAAATTTTTTTAATTATTATGACGACACATACCCTGACGAATCTCCTGACGATTTTCAAAGATCTGACTACGATTCTCAGTCTCAAAATTTTTACATAGAGAGCCATCAGCAATCCCCGAGATAAATTTAAACAACTTGGCAAATTTACCCCGACTACCATATTTCGACATACCTGATTTAAAACTACGAATTTTAATTGATACTGGAGCGACTGATTCGATTATAACCTCTCAAAAATTTCCGAACAATATTTTTTTGAAGAACCTTTTACTATTAGAGCTCTAAGTTAGAGCCTCTAACCAAAACCTACTCCAATAATCTAAATTTACGTTACCCCATTTTACAACATTTTGGCATAAAGTTTTTTATAAATTTTCATGTAATAGATTGGCATTCTCAATATGATGCCCTTTTATCATCTCACGATTTACAACAGTTTAAAAGTAACATAGACTATCAGACAAACACACTATCGGTCCAATTTCAATTTAATTTAAATATTTTAATTCAACAATAACAAAAATCCCAGTATCCATTTCTGATGGTGATGTTTTACTCCCCTCAATACTCAATAATATTCACGAAATTGTTATTCCCCAATCAATTCATACCGCTTCCAACGGCTATGTATCAGTCCCTCATATTGATGTGAATTTTTATAACATCATCCATGTTTAACCCCTTGATAATTTTATAATCAATAATATTCCCCAAGAAAAAAAAATAGACGTAAATACCTTAAGGCTTGACCACGTAAACTCTGAGTAAAAAATTTTTTAAAACTATGTAAAGATTTTTTTCATGAATGTTTCATAATGAAAACCAATTACTTTCGGCCACTACAACAGTCAAACATAATATCCCCACAGATTACACACCGGTTTACTCTAGATCTTTTAGACAACCCCCGGTAATGCAAAAGGGAATTTTTTCTCAAATCCAAAAACTTCTCGATAATAATTTGACCTTCCGTATCACCATACTCCAGTCCATTTTGGATTGTCCCCAAAAAATTGGATGCTTCAGGTACAAATAAAAATAGATTGGTAATAGACTATCGAACTCTAAATTCAAAAACGGGAGAAGACAAATATCCCTTACCTCGAATAGATGAAATTCTTGACAACCTGGGTCGATGCACACACTTTTCTTGTCTGGACCTTGCACAAGGTTTCCACCGATGTCTAAAAAATCGATTAGCAAAACTGCTTTCTCCATGCCAAATGGTCATTTCGAGTATCTCCGAATGCTGTTCGGATTCAAAAATGCCCCGGCAACGTTTCAGAGAATGATGGACGAAATTCTAAAATCTCATATTTACAAACGATGTTTTGTATATATGGACGATGTCATCGTCTTCTCTCGATCTCTTTAAGAACATATTTACGACCTTAAATTAATTTTCTCTTATTTAAAATCCGCAAATTTGAAGATACAAATCGACAAAAGTGAGTTTCTTACTAAAAAGGATGAATTTTTAGGGCACATTGTAACAGATAAAGGTCTTCAGCCAAATCCAAAAAAATAGCCGTTTTTTAAATTTTCCCATACCTAAATCTGTTAAAGAAATCAAATCTTTTCTCCGTTTAATAGGCTACTATATATAGACGTTTTATTTACAAGAACAGGAGAAAAAATCAATATTCATGATCCACGTTATATTTCTCGTACAATATCCCGATTTTAATAAAACATTTACCTTGACAAGTGAAGCATCCGATATCGCCATAGGTTCAGTTTTATACCAAGAGTCCAAACCATGCCGAACACTAAATTCTGCAGAATGAAACTACTTCACGATTGAGAAGAAACTATTAGCTATACTCGCATCAACAAAAAATTTTGGACCCTACCTTTTTGGACAAAAATTTAATATCGAAACCGATTATAATCCCCTCGTTTGGATAAATAGTTTAAAGACACCCAATTCCCGCTTAATGGAAAATCAAATTAGACGAATTTCCTTTAAAAAAGGCAAGGAAAATGTTGTCGCTGACGTACTCTCTCGTGTTGACATTAACGTTCGCAATTCTGACTCGGATAATGATTCACTAATGATTAACGTAGATTTTGATGAAATTGTCACTGTTCATGCACCTGCCGATTATAATCCCCAAGCACCCAAATCCGTAGTGTACCCATTTCGCAGGAATGTATAAACAAATTTTAAAACCAAATTTTTGCTCGTATAGGAACATTACAGTCTTATTCAATCACTAATCGATTCAATAAAATTATTCATTTAATTACTCTTGTTTCAATTAAATTAAAAAACATTTGTCATTAACTTTAAAACATATCATTGATCCTTAAAATACGAACTATCTTTATCTGTTTGACGAAAATCTACGTCCTATTCTCGAAAAAATTCTTTCATCTTTATTTAATACAACACTTAAAATTATTCTTTGTCAGTTTAAAGTTGAAGATATCCCAGGAATTGAAAATCAATCTGAAATTGTTAATAATAATCATAACGGAATCAACGAAGCGTATGGACAGCGGTGGATTTACACTAGGGGCAGTCGGGGCTAGTGCCCAGGGCGGCAAATTTTCTAAGGCGGCAAAAATTGGAAAGTGAAAAAAAAAAATTTGTATTAATAAAAATTCTCAATAGAAATTTTTTATTCTTTTAATTAATCATATAGGTATTATTTAATAGATAATTCAAGAAATTCGACTCATACAATATTTGTCAAATCGAAATTTTGTAAATCATAATTTTGGCACCTTAAGTGAAAATTTATCTTCGAAATAATTCTTTGAAGATTTGGAATGGTAATATTTGATTTTTATTTTGCTGGAATCATAAAATTTAAATTTGTTTTTTTTTTTGGAAAAAATTAAGAATGTTTTTGCATGTGTTAAAAAAATAAATTTTAATTAATTAATGAATTTCTTAAAAATTGAATAATTCGTCGATTATACTTATTAACTTGAATTTAAAGAAAATCTTATACTTTTGAATCTATTCAAATTTCAACTGTGCATACTGCAACCTGCAGTCTGTTTTACAAATATATCGATATACTAGATCTAGTTTCTATCGGTATAGTCATTTTCACATTTGACGTTGACATGAATCTAACCTGCAAAAAATTTCATTAATGTTGAGCATAAAATTTATATTTATATTTAATATACGATCAATTGTCAAATATGGCTGATGGACGCAAAAAATTGAGTATCGAAAGTGCGCTTTGGACAAAAGTAAAAAGGAACAAGAGGTTTTGAGTAAAACTCCCAAACTAGATGATTTTTTTTACGAAAAAGGAACGTGTTACACAAAAATTAAAATCTATAGATAGATGCTATAGCAATAGAGATTGTACGAATTTAGATCACGAAGGTTTGTCGCGACAATCTTTCCAAGTTTCATATGATGGGGCGGCATTTTTTTCAGTGCCCAAGGGCGGCAAAAGTTTAAATCCGGCCCTGCGTATGGACATTAGCGTAGAAAATATTATTGGCCAAATATGAAAAATTTAATAACTTAACTTAAATGCGAAATCTGTTTAACATCCAAATACTAAAGAAATCCTATTAAAACACCATTTAAAGGTCCTTTACTTCCTTCTCTCCCTTTTAAGACACTTCATATTGCTATTCTAAACATACATTTTTGACGATAATTGACCCTTTCACAATACGCCCAAGACTATCACGTAGAAAATACAACTTCACTCCACATTCTCTCCAAATTAAGACACTATTTTTCACACCACAATTTTCCCAAAAACATTGTTTTTGATCGTCCTGAGTTAAAAATAGAGTAGAATTTTTCAATCTCCATAAGATTACCATTCACTATCTAAGTGCTCATTCATAATGGACGTAACCATAAGATGTCCGTAAGAAATACGTAAAATGTAAAGTTGAATATTAACAAAACCAGTGCGCCTGTTTATAATGAGTAGCCGTAATTTTTACGTTTTACGTTCGAACATAAGATCTTATGGGTGACCGTAAAAAATACGTAAAGTTGAAATCATCTCAACTTTACGGGTTTCTTATGTGTGAATTTTAGTAATTTTCATGATTTCACTAGATTCTAGTGACTAGAACATTGTTGGTGGCAATCAGGGTAGTAGCCTTGCAAACCGATGACAGAAGTGTATTCTGGTGTATCCACAGAACAAACAATCTAAAGAACTATTCCTCACCGGGTGAAGCTTACCCTAAAGTTTTAGTTCGAGTATTATTCGACCAAATAGTTTTAACTTAATTTATATACCTATATAATTATAATAATTATGTCTTAAAACTTTTAAGACATAATAATTATAATTATTATGTCTTAAACCTTTTAAGACATAATAATTATAATTATAGACGAAACCTGTCAATGCTGTCATTTTATTGAACTTAGACATGCGCGCCTTATTAATACATACATAAGGCATACGTCCATTATAAACACAGCTCATCGTTACGTACAAATTATGGTGATATTATGTTTACGTTTTATGGACCTCTTATGGTTACGTCCATTATGAATGAGCACTTACTCTTCATCCAACCAGGCCCGTTCCTGGCGAGCGTGCAGTGCGTGCACGCACGCAGGCGCAACATTTTGGGGGCGCAAAATCAAAGAGTCAATCAGTACTTTGTAATGATAAACTTTCTTGCATATAATACTTAAACATACATAGGAGGATCAAAATAAAAGGAGATAAATGGTCATACTATTTTTAGTATTTGTTTGATAGTTGCAGTTGGCGGTAGCAAAGTAGTACATGACTTTGTAACGAGCTTACTCTCTAAAATAGAATTAGTCAAAAAATGACTAATTCAATTAGTCTAAACGCCATAGCGAAAAAGCAGCGACTAATAATTATCGTCAATAGAAACAGTCAACTCCTATGTAAAATTGTCTGCTGAATCCAAAGATGTCGTCAAAAGTTATAAAAGACGTTTTTGAGATTTAGTAAATATTCCATATAATATGGAATTGACTATATCTTAAAAACTGCTTTACTTTCATAATTTCACATAATAATAAGCTGTTAACTGTCCGGGATCAAAATTGCTGTGGACTAAAGTTATTAGTGACTGCTTTTTTACTTTTAAAACTAGTCATTTTTGACTAATTCATTTTTAGAGAGTACGTCACTAAAAACCAGTTGTAGTTATATTGTTAAGATTGTTTTTTTTTTTGTTTTCTTTAGAGTATTTTTATCACTGAATATTTTTTGTGATTGTGTTTGTTTGGTAATTTAATAAATATTTTTTATACTTAATTTAAGCGGTTTTTTTTTAAATTTTTAATTCCATATTGCCAGTTTGTCGAAAATATATATTTTTTAAATTTAAGGGCTTAAAATTAAAATATTTAATGTATTATATTTAAATATAAAAGGGGCGCACCAACGAATGCTGCACGTAGGCGCCAGACACCCCAGGAACGGGCATGCATCCAACTCACCTGTCGAAAGTCTACATTCTACCATAATTAAAAAATTACTTGTTTTAGAACCCTTTCCAATAAATATTATAGAACGTATGATGTCTGCCTTTACTATTTACAACCAATCCATACATTCAGCCACAGGTTTCTCTCCATTTTCCCTTATCTACGGACCCTACGAACATGAGACACTTTTTGACAATAATCTGACAATTTTCGAAAAATATAATCAAGAAAAAACGAAATTCTACCATGTATAAAACAAGTTTATAAAAAGCAAAAAACAAAAGCGGATTACAATCTTGCCAAAATTAACGAAAACAGAACAGATCAGCCCAAAATTTATTCTGACAGTCCCGTATATTTGTCCCGTATGTTTGTACAGCTAGAAGATCTAAACACGAAAAACTCCACAGAAAAAAACTATTAAAAAATCAAGACAACGAAAATAAAGACATCATTTAGATAGTGCATCCTAAAACTAAAATAGAAACTAAAAATAATGTTTGGAAAATTAAACGTCCCCGTAAATAAACAACTAAAAAAATATTTACACAATATGAAAGTGATTTAGGAATTCATGAAGCACAAATTAATATCGCAAATATCGAAAACGTTTTATTAATGCTTTTACGTACAATTACAGTTTTAAAAATAAATTTGACAAATTTAGAACTATTTTCTGCCGATAGAAAAATGTTACGATCCTAACCAAGTTATTTCAACTAATCTGCTTGAATACTCTCAAACTATTTTAATTTACACTAACCATAAAATTTTATTGATTTTGAAAATTCCAATCCTTAACATTAAATCCTTTCCTCTAATCAAAGTTTTCCCAATACCCAATGAAGAAAAAATCTTATCCTCCCACCAACGTCATGGAACTCCCACAACGATTGGTTCAAAGCCTGCCAGCATATAACAACTAGACATTTTTTCTGCAATAAGAAAACAGCTAAAGCCGAATCAGAGATTGTATACGACTTGCCAGATGGAAGAATAGTATACTCCCCTACGAAAACATTCCTGTGTAACCAATCAATAACAGTCGATTGCTACACGATCCGATATACCAATGAAGAAGAAGATGTCACACCTGAATTTTATATACACAATTTGCCTCCGGCAAAACACAAAATTATGTTACAGAAAATGGATATCCAGACCGGATTCGACAACACCAATCCAACCCCTTCATTTGCACCCGGTTGCCACCTATATCAGTTGGAGTGTATTGACATCATGTGTCCTTTTTATGTTAGGCTTCAGATATATTCTGATAAAGAAAAAGAAGAGGATCCACCACTTCCTGAATTGCCCCAGAGTTGTATACGACTTACCAGATGGAAGAATAGTATACTCCCCTACGAAAACATTCCGGTGTAACCAATCAATAACAGTCGATTGCTACACGATCCGATGTACCAATGAAGAAGTTGTCACACCTGAATTTTATATACACAATTTGCCTCCGGCAAAACACAAAATTATGTTACAGAAAATGGACATCCAGACAGGATTCGACAACATCAATCCAACCCCTCCATTTGCACCCGGTTGCCACCTATATCAGTTGGAGTGTATTGACATCATTTGTCCTTTTTATGTTAGCCTTCAGATATATTTTGATAATGAAAAAGAAGAGGATCCACCACTTCCTGAATCGCCCCAGAGTTACAAGAGGAGCTCTTTCTTAAAGAGGGAGGTGTTACGGACGCCGACCCTACACCTAGTACAGCGACCTGATATTCTTAAAGGAAATACCTACATATTTAATAATAATAAATAGTAAAATAAAATCATGTTACATCCGTTAAGATATAAAAATCCATGTTGTTCACATTTCTATAATTTCACTTCCTTTTTTAATAGAATCCATTTTTGTAAGCAGTATTGATTAGATCGTCAAACTGATAAGTCTAAATCTTTCTTCAATAAATATTTGTGTTCATAAAAACTTTTTTATCCAACATTATTAACTCGCGCGGCTGCGCAAGGTATAGGAACTATTATAATTTTTATATTTTCTATAGCAGATTTATGAATTCATTAGGTATTGTTTATTTAACCATTTTGTTCTTTATACTCCTGATATTTTGATAATATTCATACAGTTTTATTTGTTGATTTTTTGAAATTATTGCCTATAAGTTGCTATTGATTTGAATTAAAATGTGTTCTTGATTTAATATTACTAAAATATCTAATAAAAATTGGACATGTTTTATCTAATGATCAGCTTATCATTGCTGGTTTTATTATGTCTAATACAGTTTGCACATTGTTTAATATTTGAGTTACAAACCAAAGTGTCATGGATACCACAACACTCGGAACATACCTGGATTGTGTGTTTACAATCCTTAGCCAAGTGACCAAAAGCATCACAAAGGTAACATCTTTTATTATCATTTACTAAGCATTTTGTCCAACCAATTATTATGCCCCCTTTCTCAATTAATGAATTTCTAGTATTGATATCAGTGGATATAATAATATTTAGGTATACCTTGCTTTAAGTTCATTTTTCTTACAATTTTAAACATAAAATTGTTCCAATTTGTATTAATATTATTTAGTTTAATTATTATATTTGCAAATACTTCATTTTTTTCCATATTATCATCTTTACTGACGTTATATGTAATTAATTTAGGGGTTATATTATTTTACGAAGTCAGTTCAAATTCATTTGGCAAAAACCCAACCAATTTTTTCCTTAGTTTACTCACAGATTCAGCAGATTCACAATTGATTATTACACCTGAACTTTTTTTACAATATAATAATATTGTAAAAAAAGTTCAGGTGTAATAATCAATTGTGAATCTGCTGAATCTGTGAGTAAACTAAGGAAAAAATTGGTTGGGTTTTTGCCAAATGAATTTGAACTGACTTCGTAAAATAATATAACCCCTAAATTAATTACATATAACGTCAGTAAAGATGATAATATGGAAAAAAATGAAGTATTTGCAAATATAATAATTAAACTAAATAATATTAATACAAATTGGAACAATTTTATGTTTAAAATTGTATTCACTGACACAGGAAGATCCGATGTTTTAACTAATAATTTTAAACTAGTGAAAAGTTTATCGGTGTTCTTTACTTTGAATTTAATAACTAAAGCACTGTTAAATACTTTCTTCTTAGAATTCGATGCACTTAAGTTGTTTACATTCGCATTAACAATACTTGTTATGTTTATATTTTCTTTGATCGCACCCGCGAATGAACCGGCGGAGTTGTTTGGAGCGTTTGAATTATCAATGCCACTTTTTTTAATTTATGATTACTTTCATTTAACAATAAGGATTTTATTTTATTTTCAAATGATTTTAACGCAGTTTAACGCAGTTCGTTATAAAACATGCTTTTTACCCTTTCCTCTTGAGATTTCGGTACGGAAAACAGATAGACCTATGACTCGCAAAACCACTTAACTGATTTCAAAAAATTAAGCACATTCAACTTTACACAATCACTATAAAAATAAGACTTGCATTAACCAAAACATAATACAATATTCTTATTATAAACTGCCAAATTGCACTTCTTGCAGGATCGCTCTGACGACTCACTTTCATTGCCCGCCATCTTTATAGATATAGTCGGCTAGTCTTGATATTTGTTTTCATTGTAAATAATTGTGTTTCCTTCTTTTCTGATTCCAAAGCACACTTCGTTATGTTAAAAAAATCTAACAATTATGTTCCAATAAAAATAAAATAATGTAGTTGAAAAAGTGTTGGTTTTGCACTTAGATCCACACTTAGTCCGTCCGTCTGTCTCTCTGTATCCACTAATAGTTTTTGCTTTTTGCCTATTTAAAAATTTATTAGCACCACTAAACAAACACTCATCTCTCTGCAAGCAACCGTTTCACCCTGTACCGTGTTAAATAATATTGCTAAAGCCGAATTAACAGGTGAATTAACAGGTGAGTTTGTACCGGAAATATATTCGTTAACATACCTCAGTTTATGAACTTTTGTTATTTGCCAAAAGTCGGATGGGATCGAGATGTTCTAATTATTATATAAATATAAATATTTTTCTAGTTGCTTGTAGGTTATTACCTACATGTGTGGTTATCAGAGACGTACATGTTATTTTAATGACACTTTACACGGCATGTAGGTAATCAGAGACATTAAATATATGTTTACTGGACTTTTGGGTTTGTAAGAGATTAAAAAAAATGCAATTATTGCAAAAATAACATTTATTACTACAGCTCAGAAAAAAACATTTATTAAACCAAATCAAAATGGTTCACAGAAATTTTGTATATGACTCTTTTGATGGAAGGCTTATCTGCTGTTTTCAAAATTTGACTGATATTTAAGTCACATATCTCGAAAACATCTGGCTCTACGAAACAGTGCCCGTTATTTACGTTTGTCGGCTTAAATCGGAGAAACACACAAGACAAACTCTCTGAACGAACTTTCCTAAGAAATAACTTAGATGTTTTTATTTTTTCTACCTCAAACTCAGCCACAATCCAGTCATTAACCTTAAGATGTTTCCTAGAAACACTTTTTCCAAAATCCTGCCATTTCAATATAAAAAAGAATCGCAGTAGCTGAAATGCCCAAAATGTTCTTGTTTAACATCGCTGTGATTTAAACTTGAATATTTACTATTGTTGTTGCAGTCCTGATGGTTCGTCAAAATTTTCCACTCTTTGACCTGGTTTCACTTAAAGCTTAAACCTTTTTTTCCGGGTTAAGTTTTCAGATCCGTGTAGAGATTTTAAAAGATAAACAAATGATTTACTCACGAGGCGCTGATAAACCAGATTGTCGATTTTTTGGGGATCTGTAATTTTCTTTAAGATAGCTCTCTATCCATGGGTACGTTGCCACAAGCACGGAATCCAGCCATAACATTTTTTGCTGAACTGATCTTAATTCGTTTCAGGAGCTTTTTCAGAAAACCAGAAAACTGTGCATTTGAAATCGTAGATTATTTTAGACCATCTCAAGATTTCCATTTTTCCAAAAGTTTTCTAAAGGCTTCCTTCATTTGCAGAAACAAGCTTACATCGAATGGCTTAGTTAGGTGGGTAGGATTCTCTGAAAGATAAATGAAATGTATGTTTTTAGTCTTGCATTTTATAATGGTGTCTACAAAGAGGTGGAAAGATAAGTTATCCCTAATTAAGTATTTTGGCCCATCTAATCTTCTGAAAAATGAAATGACGCTGGTTTCAATACAGTCTGAAAAGAACGTAGCGTCAAACCATCCTGGTGTTCGATTATATCGGGCTCCCTTTGGTCCTCTCTCAGTCCATAACTCATATAAAAAGGTAGATTTATAAACCACATACGGTGGCAAAACTGTGCCATCTGCAGTGGCAGCAATTATCAGAGATGTTGCCGAATTGCTGTGGTTGAGCACTCGTTCAGGATACTTGAACCCTCGTGTCTTTTTTCTTACCTGGGTCATCAGTCAGGTTTGTCTCGTCATAATTCAAAAAATTTGATGGTGGAACGTCCTTCTAAATAATCAAAATATTGACAAATTGTCTCCCGGGATCCAGAATCTCTCTCACAACTGGCCCTTGTGTATTTTCAGAAAAGATCTTGCAATGTGCGGCCCAGGCAAATTATTCCAAATTTTTTTATTATTACTTCTTTTCGATCGAGAAACGGTTGTCAATAGGTGCCCGCCATTTTGCAGCTATGTTTAAGTGTTTCACAATGATATTTTCAGTTTGTTAATCCAGCACAGTCGGGTGACTGACAGGACCGATTTCAGGTTGCTTTTTGTGCCGGAATAAAACTGACCTGTGCACGCACTATTTAGTTAAAGCCTTTCTGTAGGAAATCCTATTACTTATATTCCTGAAAGTCTGTCGAATGGTTTCTGGATCATGTTTTCTCAAAGTTCTTGAACCCAGTGGGGTGTTGTCCGGACCACGGTGTCTCTGAAAACCCCAAAATTTAAAAAAATGACATTTTTAGAAAAAAATCACTGCCATGACAATATCGCCCAAAAACTCTTTCTATGTAATTTCAATGTGGTTTCATTATTGAATTGCGGTGTATAATAATTTGACTTTTGAACTGCAGACAAATATGAAGTCTTTCTATATAGGCTCATAAGTGTTATAATATATAAATGGTTATAGGTAGGGACGCTTGAAAAAAAAAATTATTTAAATTAAAATATTAGAACTTACTTGTCAAAGCTCTTGGGTGCAAACCAATTGTTTCAGTTTTAGTAATTATAATAAAAATATTATAAAGATTTTTTCGTAAGTAATATCATAAGGGTATCTAATTTTTCCGAAAAAAATCGAGAAAACACGTTGCTAAGTAATATTTTAACAAGAAGCATGAGTGCTGTCGAAGTTGAAGACGAGAATTTTTGCACCTGCACGAATGCATTTGTTTAAAAAATATTACTCAGCATTGTGTTTTTTCGATTTTTTTACAGGAAAAATTAGATGCCCAAATGGTATTTGACAAGACTATTTCATGAGTAACTAATAATAAATATGTAGGTATTAATTTAAAAACTGAAAAATAGGTAAGTTATTTAATAACAAAATACTACAAACTTAATTATTTATGGTGCAATTAAAATATAAATTGCAATTTTTGGTGATACAGCTGTCAAGTTTTGCCGCGGGTAAACTCGAATACACTGTCAGGTGCTGCCATACAGTTTTTCCACCTAGAAACCATTTGTAATTCAAAATTGCGCGTTTGTGATTGGTGGAAATTAAGACGAGGGAAATAGTCATAAACAAAATTGGTATAATAGTTATTTTTACGTCTTTTGTATACAAATTTATAACGTTTCACAACTACACATTGGACATCATTTAAAAATGAAAAATATAGGCACAATCCACACATGTTGTGTGGATTGTGCATATAGGCGTATTTTAATTTTTATAAATATACAGGGTTTTTTTGAAGTTAAAGTTGATAAAGTGTATTTTAAAAATTGTTTCAGGTAGGTAAATATTCGCAATAGTAGGTTATTTTTGGATTTAAGTCAACAAATTTAAATAAAGCTTGTACATTTTATTTCGATATACAATATATTTAAAAAAAAAAATTAAATAAATTTAATACATTTAAATATATAGGTTAAGAAAGTAAGAAAAGCCAAGAAAATATCCACAAGCGATTTTAGGCAATCACATGGTCTGTTAAGCAAGCTTACGATCATTTGATAGTAAAATTCCTGCAAATGACATTTTAGGGTATCTTTCGCATATAAAATGTAGGGGAGCAATAAATTTTACAATTATCTTTAGCTTTTATTCCTATGACGAAATACACTTTTCACCACCCTTAGGTAATGTAAAATACATACAACAATATTGTTTGATTAGTAATACATGTAATTTATAAGTTTTAAGATTTCGATGAAATATAACATAAAAATTTTGTCTTGTAATTATATTCGTAGAAAAATTAGTAGGTGGAAAACCACTTTAAATTGAATACAAAATAAATCAGGTGCTTAAATCATTGTTGCGCATAAATCACCCAGATAACAATTATGACATCATTTAAGACATCAACGTGAAATCATTGCTGATTCATTCAGTGATGTCACTGAGGTACGCATATGTGTTCCCCTTTTAATGAGCAACGTGAGATCCTTAATGAGTCACACGATGAATTCATTATGAAAACAAAGGGATGTCATTAATGATTTTACTTAAGGGACTAAAAATGCTAAAATTAATTAAAATAAATATTTATTTTCTTAAATAAAATAAAAAATATTTAAAACATGTTTTTAATAAAATTTAAAAAAGTAACTTGCATCTGATTATTAATTTTTATACATGTAGATATATATGTACCTAGCACGTGCTAAGTATAATTCATAAATTAATTATAAAAATATATTTATATATATGTACCTAGCACGTGCTAAGTATAATTCATAAATTAATTATAAAAATATATTTAAAAATACGATAATTTTTAAGCCTTCTTAAGATAAATCCATTCCCAAAACTTGGCAACACTTATGCAGAGCTGTACAAGAAAAAAGTACTCGAGTAAAAGTTCAAGTACCTACTTTGAAAAAAATGTACTTGAGCACAAAGTACAAAAAAATCCAAAAGTACTTACGAGTACAAGTACAAAGTACTTTTTCCAAAAACTCTTAAAATGTAATTTAGGTTTCAGTATCTAGCAAAAAAAGTTGTTAAAAGTTAAACATAACAAAATATCAGGTTTAGGTCACTTAGGGATATTTAAAAAAAACTGCATTTTTATATTTCTTTAATATACGTATTTATTTATGTTTTGAATATTTTTTTTTCCAAATAACCAATTATTTCGATTTTAAACAGAAAAAAATAATATTAAAATAGATTAACTATTCTTTTACATAGGTATAAGAGACATTCTTTTACAAATCGTACACCTATTTTGACATCAGGGTTTGGATTCGCATGAAAATTTTTTTACCGCTTCTATTCAGTAAATAAGCAGATACGTGTATCAGGTTTTCTGTAAAAAATTTGTTTTTTCAGAGATATGTTGATATAAAGTTTTTAGGAATTGCGATAAAACGATAAATTCTCTTCTACATAAAACCCATTATCTCCGGTTCTACTGATCGTATCGATTTTGTTTTTTTTTTGTTTTAAACCTTATTGAATAGGCTTTTCAAATTAATAAATTAAAATTTTTTTTTTTTTTTGGTATAGGGAGTTAATAACAGATTAATTTTTTAAACTAGTTTTTCATGTTTGCCCCCTCTATAAAATAAAAGGAAAAAAATACTATTTTATGCGCTTTTTCTTTATCTACAAAATACAGAACAGTGGAGACTCTTTTGGATCGGAAGATATTAAACATTTTCGAGCGCGTGACAGGACTGTCAAGCGCGTAATATAGTGCATGTGGCGGGTGACGTGATATTTTGTATAGGAGTGCCATGATTCGACATCTTTTAATTGGTGACTTATTTGTGCAAATGTCAATTCTGCCAGTTAATAAATTTACTCAATAATTGGAGTTTGTATTATTTAAAATTTAATTTATTTAAAATTATTGAAAACCTTTAAAATCAGCATTAATTTACAAAAAGCGCTGGTATTTTTTTAAAACGATGTATGAGTTTACACTATCCTAAATAGTGATGCCGCGAGACGAGACGAGACGAGAAAAGTCCTTCTCTCGTCTCGTCTCGTGCAGCGAGAGAAAATGGGTCTCTCGTCTCGTCGAGAATACTCTTTTCTCGCTCGAGAGTGCCTTTCTCTCGTCTCGTCTCGTTTCTCTCGTGGTAAAAGTACCTATATATGAATACAAAAATTATTTGCAATTAAATACGTATTCGTTTATATTTTTTCTATATAAATTTAAACTGGAAATAAAAAAAAATTGTGCCAAGACCACACTGATAAAGTAAGACTTTTTACGCCGAAAATGTCGCACATTTGAATCAAATGGTTGGATCTATGTGGAGTAGTTACATCTATAGATGTAACTGTAACACTTAGAAAAAAGTTTATTGCTCCCAAATAAAAAAAATATTTATATATATATTTATATTTATCGTTATTATTTCGACTATTTAGAGGTAATAAACAATATATTCACTTTTAATAAAAGGATTAACTACACAGTTTATTTGTCCCATTTTTTTTCTCAGTGTAGTATATAGGCGCAGTAGTTTTCAGATGGATGGATCAAATCATCCATCCATCTAAAAACTACTGCGTCTATATGATGTAACTACTCCACATAGATCCAACCATCTTGTACCTACTGCGCATGTCCGTCATTTTGAATCCGCAATTTTGTTTTTTGAATGGATATCAAATTCTTAATCAGGGACCCCATAAATATCTAAATACTAAATTTTACCCAAACCATTAAAGCCGAACGACAAATTTTCGTCATATTGGATCAGCCATTTTATTTTTTGAAGAAATGGATATCAAATTTGTAATCAGCCCCTCAAAAACCACATGTTGTTGATAAGTTCATTGAATAAGCAATGCTTATTAAGCATACGGGTTGTTTAATAGTATAAGGAGAGCCATAAATGTGCTTATACAGGGTAAATTTTAAAAATTAATATTATTTTATAAGTAATTTTTTTCTTGGTTAACCTTAAGTTGTGTTATAAAATAATAAAACGTTATACAGGAACAAATTTTGTTTATTATGAAATGCGAATAATGTTCTCATTGGTCCAAATAAATATCGCAAAATTAAAATTTTTATGTAAAAAAATTGTTTACTTATTACCGGAATAATCGAGAGAACGAGAGAGATCGAGAGAAACGAGAAATTCTAGAGCGAGAGAGGGCATTCTCTCGTCTCGTCTCGAGCCTTTTTTCGAGAGAAAATCTCCCTCTCGTCTCGTCGAGACGAGACGAGACGAGAGGCGAGAATCTCTCGTATCGGCGGCATCACTAATCCTAAATGTGTTAGCGTTTCGAAGATGTCTGATTAGGGGGTGTCCATTAATTACGTGAGTCAATTTTAGCGATTTTTTGACCACCTCCCCCCTTGATGAGATGTCGTGAGATTTGGCTCAACCCCCTCCCCCTAATCTCACGTGAGATTTTAAAAAATGCTTATTTTTAATGTTTATACGTTAAACTGCTTGATTCTGTTGGATTTATTAAAAAAACATACTTTGTTAAAAATTACGTGATATTTGCCGAGACCCCCCCCTCTCCCTTACGTGAGAATTGATGAGATTTGGCTTGACCCCCTCCCTCCCCTAAACGCCTCACGTAATTAATGGATGCCCCCTTACGGCTTGTACTGGTCACGCGCTCGAAAATATTTAATATCTTCCGATCCAAAAAAGTCTCCATTTTTCTGAAAAATTCATTTTGTAGAGTAATAAATAGTGCATAGAACAGTATTTTTTTAATTTTTTTTCATAGAGGGGGCAAACACAAAAAATCTGTTTATACAAAAAAAAAATATTTTTTTCATATAATAAACAAAACACAAACTTTTTAAATATTTATCTAAAAAGACTATGTAATATGGTTTAAAATAAAAAAAAAATGAAATCGATCCGATCAGTAGAACCGGAGATAATGAATTTTAAGTACAAAAGAATTCAGCATTTTTTCAAATTTTATCAAAAGTTTAAATCAATATATCTTTGGAAAAATAAATTTTCTGCAAAAATTCCGATATAGGGGTCGGCTAAATTTATGAGAAGATGCTTTAAAAAAAAATTAAGTCATTTTAAAAATTTGAAAAAAATATGTTTTCTGTAATCCGTACGATATGTAAAAGAATGTCTCATAACCTTTATTATATTACCTATAGGTATACCTATTTTCTTACAAGTAATTTATTATATATTTTATTTAATAAATAGTCTAAACATTATTTAACTGCAAGCACGAAATTAAATTAAAGTAACATGCATTTATGACTGCAAAAAAAACAGATTGAATGCAAAAATATAACCTAACTTTTTAGGCGTACCAAATATAACAAAAACTTAATCGAGTAGGTAATCAAATACAAAATAATATTTAAAATCCTACTTACCCCAGTATAACAAAAACCAAAACAATTAAAATAAAACTAATGCATATTCTGTATTGCAGAATAATCTCAAATTTCTTAAAAAAAAAACCGTTACATACGACATTATGACGGCACTACCAGAGATAAAAAAGAGCACTACCTCTTGTAATATATAATATCTCTATAAAAAGGGCACCAAAATGATATTTTACCAACTTGCCCATATCGAGGATTTATTCCGAATATTGCCGAACCGTTAAACTTTAGCTGCTAAAGCATTATAATTATGGCGATAAATTTGAATATGTAGTAGTGGTTATGTTAACTTAACACAAAGATGCCGAGTACAAAAAGTACTCCAGTACATTAAATGTACTCGAGTACAACAAAAAACTTTTTTGAAATATACTCTGGACTGAGTACCGAAATTAATTTCACAAATGATCTCATAAAGAACTCAGGATGAGCTCAGCAATGATTCAGCTAATGAGCTCCAGGTGAGGTCCAGGTGATTTCACAGAAATGCATTTGATGTCATAGTGAGTTCACTGTGAGCCCACGCGATGATTATCACTAAGTGATTTTTTAATGAGTCATAAATGTTATCTGGGTCAGTGATATAAAATCTGGCCGTATATTCCGATAACAATTATGACATCATTTAAGACATCAACGTGAAATCATTGCTGATTCATTCAGTGATGTAGCTAAGGCACGCATATGTGTTCTGTGTTTTGATGAGCAACATGATATCCTTAATGAGTCACACGATGAATTCATTATGAAATCAAAGGGATGTCATTAATGATTTTACTTAATTGTAGATTTTGCAAAATTAAAAATTGTTAAATATTTTTTTTGAAAGTCTAATATGAAGAGCTTGCAAGGAGAAACCAAAAAGCCAAATAAAGTTTTTTCATGTGAGTTGTTGTTACTAAGATATTTGTTATTAAAAATAAAATCAATTTAGGTCATAACTCGAGTGGTCCTATTATTTTTTAGAAATTGACTGTTATCTCATTTTGTGATTATGACTCAATGTTGTTGCTTTTAACTGACATGTCTACAATGTCTACAATTATTTGTTAAAATTTGAAAACTAATATCTTTAATTTTCAATATCAAATATTTTAGTATCAAAAACTCATATGAAAAAACTTAATTTGACTTATTGATTTCTCTTTACCCTCTCTTTATTTTAGCGCTTCAAAAAAAAATATTTAAAAATTTTGAAAATTTTGAAAATCAGTATTTTTGCTCACCTTGTACAACAAAATGGATGTTTCTCAACCCGAATTGAATTTATACAAGGTGTCCCTAAACTTAGTGGCATAAATTTAGGAGCAGATTAAGCAAGTCAATATAAGACGAAAATCTAAATAAATATTTTTCCTAATTAACTATGTTTAAAAGATACAGGGTGATGAAGTGTTACTTACCCGGACAACAATCGGGATTTCCTGGTGAAGTCATGATGATATCACATCCTGATTTTTTTTTATCACGCTGTGATATCCTGAGTGCATACACATGCTTCATCACAGTGATATCATGTAGAACTCAAGGTGTGATATTTGCAAAAGTTGCGCATGCGTATGAGCTCTGAATTTAAAACCTAGTTCGTTATTCACATTACACCGTTATAATTATAAATTAATTTATGAAACGTTAACGTTTTGTTAAACATTGGAATATCTTTTTTAATTGAACCCGGACAACATGATATTCATAGGAACATCATGTCGTGATTTTTACAAATTTTATTCATACTGATATTATACAGAAGTCGCCGCGTGATAAATGAAAATCATACGAACGTCACGTCGTGATTTTCACAATTTTTTTTTATACGGACATCATCCGGATGTCACTGCGTGAGAAATAAAAATCATGTCGTGATTTTTTATGCCATCACTGTTTGCGATTGACCGATGGCCTAAAAAATCACGACATGATTTTTTATGCCATCGGTGTTTGGGCATAAAAAATCACGACATGATTGTTTATGCCATCGGTGCCCCGACATGTTTGATTTTTTTTTTGCGCCACATTCGTACATTGAAAGATAAGTATGTTAACAATTGAATTACCAGTTTTTGCGGTCAAATACATTTAATATTTTCTTGGATGTAAATGAACTAATAATTGTAATCCAAAAAAATATTGAATGTATTTAACCACAAAAACTGTTGATTCAATATATATGTAGGTATACTTTTTCTCTCAATTTACGAATGTGGCGCAAAAATAAATATCCAAACACCGATGGCATAAAAAATCACGACATGATTTTTTATGCTATCGGTGTTTGGGCATAAAAAATCACGACATGATTTTTTATGCCATCGGTGCACCGATATGTTTGGATATTTATTTTTGCGCCACATTCGTACATTAAAAGAAAAAGTATGTTAACAATTGAATCAACATTCGGATGATGTCCGTATGAATAAAATTTGTGAAAATCACGACGTGACGTTCGTATGATTTTCATTTATCACGCGGTGACTTCCGTATGATATCAGTATGAATAAAATTTGAAAATCACGACATGATGATCGTATGAATATCACGAATGTTGTTTGGGTATCATATCAGTTTTTTTAATATAACTTCTACTATGGTAGACTTGGAAAGGTGATATTTTGCGAACAGTCACTTACTACCAAAACACATATTCACACATAATTACAATTGTTCAAGTGAACAATTAGGACAAATATTTATTTGGGTTTTCGTCTTATTTTGACATGTTCAATCTTTTCCTAAATTTATGCCAATAAGTTTAGGGACACCTTGTATAACAAGCAAAAGAAATTATGAAAAATTACTTATCCTGTATATACCTAGCACATGCTAAGTATAATTCATAAATTAATTATAAAAATATATTTATATATATATTTACATTACGATAATTTTTAAGCGTTGGTAAGATAAATCCATTCTCAAAACTTGGCCACACTTATGGTATATACCATGGCAACACTGTTATGCACTTGCATAGTTCAGAGAAAAACCTTATAAATTATATAAATTTAAATTATGGCACTATGACATCAAATGCATTTCTGTGAAATCACCTGGACCTCACCTGGAGCTCATTAGCTAAATCATTGCTGAGCTCATCCTGAGTTCTTGATGAGCTCAGAAATGATTTAGCTAATGAGCTCCAGGTGAGGTCCAGGTGATTTCACAAAAATGCATTTGATGTCCGAGTGAGCTCACGCGATGATTATCACTGAGTGATTTTTTAATGAGTCATAAATGTTATCTGGGTGATGATAGTTTTGGACAAGAATTTTAAAAAAATGGTTTCCAGTGGCGGCTCGTGACCTATGATAAAGGGGATTCACAAATTTAAAAAAGCAACAGGTAATTTTTTGTGGCTTGCACAATTATTATTACTTTTTAAGCTTTTAAACAAAATTAGATTAAAAATTGAAATATGTAAAGAACAAAATGCTAATTTATATTTTATCACAATGTACAGTGTTTCAACGTAAAGTCCATTATTTAGTCCTTATTAGCAGCAAACTTGTCAATTACTCAGTAATTCACCGTTAACGTGTTCATATTATTTGTTGAAATATTAATGCAACAGAGAACTAATAATAAAAGCCTATATAAAATCTCTAAACGCAGGAACGCACCACAAATTGCGAAATTAAAACAAGGCAATCTGTGCCAAACTGGTTTTGGAGCACACTAAATGTGTGCGAGAGTTCTCCGGCATCAAAGCTCCTTCATTTCATTTCATTTCGACGTGAGCGCGCGATTTGAGATAATTATTAAGGCGCTTGGGAACTGTGCGATAATAATAACTATTAGGGCCCATTCTTCCAAATGAATTATGTCCCTTCCTGGGCTAACAAGTAAAGATATATAAAAAAATTGTGTGCCGCATGCAGACCACTTAAAATTTTAAATGAAAAATAAAAAATTGTCAAACTTCGCACAGTACGCAAGTACTAAATAAAAAATATTATAAAAATATTATTTGAAATATAAAAAAAATTCTTAAGCCGGATTTATAGTTCTAAAAAGTAGGAGTAGCAGTAGCAGAAAGTAAGTGTTAATAATAAAATTTCTTCATAAATGTCTGCAATGTGATTGGCTGGAGTAGCATCAAAAAAAGTTAAAATTTGGCCATCTCTTACTCCAACGACCTTGGTTGCTACTCTCTAAAAATGAAATAGTCAAAATTCTACTATTTGAATTAGTACCAGCATTTTTTACTAATAAAATAGTCGTTTTCACTTTTAAATAGTTATTTTTTACTAATTTAAGATTAGTCACCATATTTGACTATTTCTGACAGTTAAAAGTAACTAATTTATTTAATCGTTTGCGGCCAACAACAAAGTATTATTTGAATTAAATGCATATACCTCTCCATGGTTAAATGACAACAAATAAAGATGCAAAAAGTTTAGCTCAAAACAGCAACACAAATAATATATTAAACTTTAAAATATTATGAACAATATTTATTGACAAATAAAATTTATTTTTATAAGAGCGGCCGACAGCCGACTGGTTATGAGGTTAGGTTGACAAGCTTCTCAAGTGACAGACGTGAGTTCAATCCCAGGCTGGGTCAAAACTTTTTTTAAATTTAAATTTACTAATTTAACTATTTCATTCAGTAGAATTTGACTAATTATTAGTGACTGCTTTTTCGCTATGACAATTAGTCAAATATGACTTATAATTAGTTATTTTTGACTAATTCATTTTAAGAGCCCGCACAACATTTTTGATTTCATATTGTACTCATATGGACGTCAAGTCATGATTTATAAGTCATGCCATGACTTCATTTGAGCATACATATGAGTCCTCATAGCGATCTCATGTTGTGGTCATGTCATGAGCCAGGATCCAAAAATTGGGTAGCGCGCATGCGCATACGATTCAGGAATCCCCGCGAATTTTTCAATAATCAATTGAATCGCTCGTTCTTAAAACGACCAAGTCAAATTCATTTTTTACCACAAGAGCTTCTACATGTAAGACGACACTAAAAATCACGGAAACCTCGGAAGTATTCGGCCGTGTCCGGAGGGCAGCGAGAAGCGGCTGGCGGGAATTTTGATTTTAAATATTGTTTTGGTTCGTTCTTTATTTTTAGATAAGTGATGATTTATTAGGTTTATTAAGTATAATAAACATAACAAATCATTACTTTTTTGGAGAATTTGTTAGATATAATAATTTACACAAGAAATATTAAGAATATGATTCTGATAAGGCTGATTTGCATTCTCGTTTTAAATTTATATCAAAATCACTTGCTTTCGGACGTTTTTTGTTATTTGTATTTCTAGGGACTTCAATCTATTTCATCTTTGATGGTCGAAAAATAGAAATTGTTTTATTCTTTGCAGGAAAGTGGCATGCATTCGAATTTGGTGTACGGTTAAAGCAATCGAAATTTTGTTTTCACATAGATGTTTAAAATTAAAAAAACCCTTCTAATAAAACCAAGTATAGGTCAGAAAAATTTAACTACCCCATTGAAGATCAGCTTTAAAATTTTGAATACAGTACATAGATGAGCAGTAAAATAATTTTTGTTGTGCTAAATTTAAACTAAGTTTTAAGAAATCCGCGATTTTAAATACAACCCATAAGAAGAAAATAAAATAAACTTATGGATGTTTTTTTTAAACCAAACATATCATTTAGGTATATACAATAATTGTTAGCTTACACATATGTGTACATATAATATATATATATATATTTTAATTTTAGAAATTACAGTTGATCTACTTAAATAAAACAAAACATAATATTAAAGTTCTTTATTTAAACTTAGTTTTAAAAAATCCGCAGTTGCGATTACAACCCATAAGAAGAAACTGCAAGAAACTTATGGGTGCTTTTTTCTTTAAACCAAACTCATCAGTCAGGTAAAATACAATAATTGCTAGCTTACACCTCTAGGTACATGATATGTACCTAAGTACATATTTATATATTTTAATTTTCCTAGTACTAACTAAAAATTATACTTTATACATCTACTTAAATAAAACCAAAACAACACTACAAAACTACAAAATAAATTTAAAATTAATAATAATACTAATTTAAAATTTAAATTAATTTAAAATTCTTCTTCATTACATTATGTTTCTTCATTAAATATGATACATCATTTCTATTCAGCATATTTATTCTTTGAATTTTCTCAGATTTTAATTTTCTGGCATCGGACATAATTCTGTCTACGGTTACACCACTACATAATTTTTTAACTATTTCAGTTTTTTCAAGTTTTGACAAGTGTTGACTTCTAATCTCCTCTTCATGGCCTACATGTGATTTCCAGAATTTTACAGTAATCTCTCCTACAATTAAAATGTTGATATTATCTCAAATAGATTCATATTTTAGGGTTATATATATATATATATATATATAAGCAGTGTTGTAACAGTTACAATATTTTCAGTATCTAGCTACAGTTACAGTTACTTACCAAAATTTGTAGCTAGATACAGATAAAGATACATATTTTATTGCAGTAACTAGTTACAGATACAGTTAGGTACCTTCAAAAAGTATCTAGATACTTTAAGATACATACAAATTATTTTTTGCTTTAAAAATTTAAAATAGAAATAAAAGGGAATTTTTAATACAAGTACTTATTTTTAAATATATCATTTTTGTAACAAGATTCTTTTAATTTAAATTTTAAACAAACCTTAACTGTCAAACGTGCAGATTACAGAAAACTGTATCTACCACGGTTTTTAAAACCTTTTATAAGCAGTTTAGTATATTTCTTTACTCAACGGAAGTAAATTCGTTAAAAAATAATAATAATAATAATAATATCAGTATGACCATATATTATATGGACATACTGTTGGATGCGTTCAGAAATTAAAAATTGTGTCAGAAGTGGAAGTTGACGTGTTTTCCTTGTCTCAATAAATAATAGTCGCAGTTTAATTAAAAATGTATCTTTGTATCTTAACACACCTAGTTACTTAGAATTTGTAACTAGTTACAGTTATAGTTACTAGATTGGGATAAGTACCCAGCAAACATTAATCAGCGGGCGACGGTCGGCAACACGATTATCTTTTTTGGACGTCGGCGCGACGTTTGGCCAACATTATTTTTTTGGACGGCAAAGCGTTAGTAAATGATAATCGAAACACAACATACTGCCGCAGTCGGGCCAACATTGACATTTGATTATACGAATAAAACAGCAATTTTACGTTGGCACTTTTTTGCTATATTATGATGGTATAAACTAACTTTTTTACAACATAAAATAAAATTGTTTTAAATTATATATTTTGGGCCTAAAAACTTTAATAAGCGGCATTATGTCGGTCTGACGTCGGCAAGACGATCATTTTTATGTCGGCTGGTGGTTATTTTGATACATAAGCCCGTCGTTGCCTTAAAAACATCGGCCCGCCGTGGTTTAAAGACATCGGCCCGCCGTTGCTTTAAGACATCAAATTACAACATACAACCGCCGTCAGGCCAACGGTGGCATTTGATTATACGAATAAAACAGCAATTTTACGTTGGCACTTGTTTGCTATATTATGATAGTATAAACTAACTTTTTTCACCATAAAATAAAATTGTTTTTAAAATATATATTTTTGACCTAAAAACTTTAATAAGCGGCATTATGTCGGTCCGACGTCGGCAAGACGATCATTTCCATGTCGGCTGGTGGTTATTTTGATACATAAGCCCGCCGTTGAATTAAAAACATCGGCCCGCCGTGGTTTAAAGACATCGGCCCGCCGTTGCTTTAAGACATCAAATTACTACATACGGCCGCGTTTAGGACAATCATGACGTTTGATTATAATAAATTAATTTAATTAACAATTGTTTATATTGACATTTAAATGTCATGATTGGCCTAAGCTCGACAGTATGTAGTAATTTGATGTCTAAAAGTAACGGCCGGCCGATATCTAAAAGCAACGACGGGCCAATGTCTAAAAACAACGGCGGGAAGAGGTCTAATAATACCCACGGATCGACATAGAGATTATTGTCTTGCCGATGTCATGACGCGTCAGGATGATTGACAAAAGGTGATGCTACTATAGTTTTTATGATGCTACTATAGTAGCCTACTATTAGTAGGTATTTTAATATTGCTGCACTATTGATATTTCTTGCGCTACACCAGTGTAGGTCCGGACCTATTAATACAATTGTTTTTAGAAAATTCCTTTTTATGAATTAATTCATATTTGATAACATTAACAATTGTTAATGTTATCAAATATCTGCATAAAAAAACTTTTTATCAATACTAAATACATAATAATTATTTAAATAAAAATTACTAATTTAAAGTTTAACGTCGAGTGGTTTTAAGGTTAGAGCACAATCTACAGTGTTGCCAGACAGCCGTGAAATACTCAAATTTTGAGTCTTTTAATAAAATTTAGTTAGTTTTAATGAACAATACACTTATAAATTACACTAAAAATTGAAAACTCACGCGTAAAATCATTTTCAAGGTTATAATTATGATTAATCATCTGCACAATGCAGCACCAAAGCTTTGGAAAGTATAATATACTAACTAATTTTCAAAGAAAGTTTCTCATAAAATATTTCTGGAATTTTTAAAATGTATTTGGCGCTTTAATTGTTTATTTATGAATAATACAAGACCATAAAAATGTAAATGAAATAATAAAAAATTTAATAAGAATTTGGCAACGGCGCGGCAGTGTCGTGTTCTTTGGTGTTCTGCATGGTGCGTATATAAACTGCGCGGCGTCGTTCTTTTGTAACCGGCCATGGAACGCGAAGGATTAAAAATTGTTTTGTTATTGTTCTTTGAGTGTTAGTAAGTTTTTTTTAACAATTCAGTGGTTTTTGCCTGTGTTAGTTGATCACCATCTCACAGGAAAACAAGTAAGTAAATTAGTATAAATATGTAAGGCTAAAATTTTACAATGAAATGTTTTTTTTCTACGACCACTATGTAAAAGTCACATTTCGTATTGGCATCATTGCTTAGAAAATGAATCTTTTCATTGGCAAGGCAAAACCCGAATGTAAAGTGACATTTCTTATTTTTGCAAGTTCTATCAAATATTAAATTTTCCTTATTAAAAAAAATAAAATAAAATATAAATATAAATTATTTTATATATTATATTATATATTATATTATATATTATATTATATATTATATTATATATTATATTATATATTATATTATATATTATATTATATAATATATAAATTATACTCGGTATAGCTATAGTTTTTTTTTTTTTTGTATTTTAACTTAAAATATTTTGATATATAGGTACCTAATTTGTTTTTTACCTATATTCTATATGATACAATAAATTTTAATTTAGTTATTATTAATCTCAATTTTAGTGCTCAAAACTAAGGCTTATTGGAGGTAAGGATGTGATTGATTCCACAAGGCGAATATTATCTAAGATAATATCCAATAGTTTAGCAAAATAATATAATTGGAAGGGAAAAGGAGCTAAAAGAGCATTTGCCACTCACGTTAATATAATTAACCTCTTATTAGGTAAGGCTTTCTTATAAATACAAGCAATACTTTTTTAATATTTACTTTAAGGTTCACTTAGAATGAATAGCCTTACTAAGAATGTTTCCACAACAGAAGTTGAATAGATCTGTTATTAAAGCTTGGCTATGAACAGCTGGGGACAGGGATGGTGGCAGAAATAGAAGAAGGCAATAAATTCATATTTTAATTTAATACCTAATTTTTTTGCTTTACCAAAAGTAATAATATATTTTTTATAAATACGTAAACCCACATATGTGATTATTTTTTTATTATTAATAAGAATAAAACATTAATTTTTTTATATATAATTATTTAAATAATCCTTTTTTAACTAAAATCTTAGAGACCTGAAAAATTAAATTGACATTTCCGCCCGTGTTTTTAGAATAGAAGAAAAGGGGCAACGGTCGGCCAACGATTAATTGCCGATCATTTTCCGTCGTTTTTAGACATCGGCCCGCCCTTGTCTAGATAATGGATGGATATCCTTACAGACATATGTCTGAAAACAACGGAAAACGATCGGCGATTGATCGTTGGCCGCCCGTTGTCACTTATCTCCTATTGACAACGGCCCAATATCTAAAAACAACCTCTAGCCGATGTCTGAAATAAACGGCGGGCCGATGTCTAAAAAATGATCGGCAATTGATCGTTGGCCGATCGTTGCCACTTGTCTCCTATTGACGGCGGGCCGACGGTCGGAAAACAATGGCGGGCCGACTACGTCATTATCGGCTTGCCGATGTTAAGCCGCCTTAATGCCGCTGATAAATGTTTGCTGGGTAACTAGTTACACAAACAGATACATAAAAAGTATCTAGATACTGTATCTAGTTACTTGTAACTAGATACATTACAACACTGTATATAAGGCATAGTATTCATGCCTGCTCATATACTTTTTAGGCAAAAGAATAATATTTTACCCTTAAATTTACCTGTTTTCCAAAGCTTTATATTTAAATGAGATGGGCAGGCATACTCCATACAATTTAATTGAACCACCAGCCTTCTCCGTTCTTTTGGAACAATTGCTGCCATGTCCTGAGGATAACAGAAATATTTTGTAAAATAAAGTAATAAAAGGTGAACTTAATATTTTACCTATTGAATTACTACAATTGCAAGTGTAGGATTTTTCTAAATAATCATTAGATCTTTTTGATCTGGCCGATGCATAAGTTGTCTCAATTTTCTGTTGATCAAACCACAGTTCATAACTTTCTCTCGTTGCAAAATTATATGTATGCATTTCTATTTTTATTTTATGGTTTACCTCCAAATGTTTTTCCAGTTTATTATAAGTACACAACAATGCCTAATAACACGGGAATCGCCAATAATTATTGTCAGACCTCTCTGGATTTTAAAACACATTTACTAATAAAAAAAATAGTCTTATAATAAACAAAGCCTTCTAATAAACAGAGATATACTATCTGAATAAACAAAACGAATAAAAGCAATAACATCAATTTGAGGTTATGAAATAACCGTTTTTTGGCGCAAATGATTCATTAATTTGAAATGAATGACGTCAGCCGCCGAAGCTCTCCGTAAACAGCCGAATACTTCCGAGGTTTCCGTGATTTTTAGTGTCGTCTCTACATGTAGAATGCATAACACACAGAACATAAGATGTAGAAGCGTTTCATGGTAAAAAGCGAATTTTGTAAAAAAAATTACTTATGTGGTCCTTGGTGACTCTTGGGTTTTTTTTGCAAGCCATGGTTCTTTTGTTGCGCAAGGTATCGTTGTTTTGTAGTCCTAAATACCTCTTCTACATGTTCTTTAAATTCGGACATGTCTGATGGACCTTGTGCAGTCCATGGCAGCTTCTGTAAAATAGAAAATAGTACAATGCATTTCTACGAACCACCTATAAATTTTGGCTTCGATTGCACTCAGCTGTGCTGTCATTATTCAATAAGTTTCTTGCCGTTAATTGTCAAAATTTGCATTTAATGCCTATATAATATATATATTAATCACGCACATAAATTATAAACCCAGATAAACATTTCAGATAAATTTAATTAACGTTCGTATTTCACACGTTTCAATTTTGCAGACATTACAAAAAAACCTAGGTTATATTTTGAGGTTAAATTATTAATAATTATTATTTAATAAATAATTATTAATTTTGTTAACAAAAAACCAATATAATACCTACTTAATAAATTCATGAATAAGTTAAATGTAAATTTGAAAACAAACCGACTGTCAAATAATTTAATAAGCGAGGACATGTCACATCTTTAAATTAAACAAAAAAAACGAAACTTACCTTCTTTTTCCCAACACGATCTGTGCACTTATATTATAATTGAAGGGGTTAGAATAAAAAGGGTATAAGTAACATTTTCATTTTTTGGAGATATTTGAAGTTAAAGTTATGTTACCATAAAAAAGTGAAGAATTTTGTTTAGTAATGTTTTTCTACTGGATAATAGAGGTCCCTAGAAGTATGAAAATTACTTAAATCCTTTTCATTTCGATACGTCGGAACCTTATCTTTCACAAAACGAACTTATCTCCTAAATTAAAGAAATTGCACTTATACCCTTTCTATTCTAACCCCTTCAATTATAAACTATTATAAATAATTATTACAACCATAGAAACAGAATATTACAACCACTTAAACAAATAAAACAATCGGGCAGACGACACTAGTGATGTCGTATTTCGAATTAAAATATTCGTTTAATCCGAGTTTTGAGATATTCGGATGCATCCGAATAATGAAATATTTTATGGAATCGGAATCGGATTCGGAATAATTTCGTATCCTCCTATGAAAAATCCGATTTCGGAATCCGAAATTCGGATGAATTGCATTCGGTATCAAAATTTATTGTTTATACCGTAGCCCTCTAGTTTTTACCAACCGAACTCGATGACGACTCATACGTTAAAAAAAATGAAAACTAAATAGTTAAATGTCAACTACCAATACGGAACACCATTTAAAATTATATTAGATGATATAGGTATATATTGCCTAATATTATTTACTTAATTTTTGATATATTTATAATAAAATGGTGTTAATTTAAAATTAGTTAATTAAATCAAATCGGTTTCGAGTTTAAAGGTATTTATGTGAATTCGGAATAGGATGATTAATCCGAATATTGAAATATTCCGATTCCGGATAATCCGAATATCTAAATCATCCGAATATCTGCATCACTAGACGACACAGCTTGTTCCATGCGCATTCATATGCGCAGCCGGTGGAGATCTTCGAAGCGCGAATATTCAAAAGACATCACGGCGGATCATGCCGTGAACTTATCATGACTCCGAACTCATCATGAGTTCTACACGAGCACAAAACCGTGAAGTCATGACATGAGGTGGTTCATGAACTCATGAATGTTGTATGGGAGAGTACTGAACGCTATTCCAGCCATTCACATTGCAGCATTTATATTATTATATTGGCAACACTGGCTTACTAGTACTGCTACTCCTACTTTTTATAACTATAAAGCCGGATTTATAGATCTAAAAAGTAGGAGTAGCAGTAGCAGTAAGCCAGTGTTATCAATATAATAATAAAATAAAATGTCTTCATAAATGTCTGCAATGTGCTTGGCTGGAGTAGGGGTAGCAGCAAAAAAAGTTAAAACTTGGCCATCTCTTACGCCAACGACCTTGGTTGCTACTGAACGCTACTCCAGCCATTCACATTGCAGCATTTATATTATTATATTGGCAACACTGGCTTACTCCTACTTTTTAGAACTATTAATCCGGCTTAAACCCGCACTTAACGTGGTAGGAATAAATTTAAAAATTGTAAAAAAAAGTTTTCGATGCTTGTTATAGTACCTACAAACTGTGCGAAGTTTGATGTTTTTCTATTAATTATTTTAGTAATTTTCGCGGAGCTAATCCCGAACTAATTCCGGACATCCTAGACATGCGCTTTTTTAAATTTGGGGTTCAAAATGTAAAGTGCGCATGAGAAATATTAAAATGCGCATGCCTAGGATGTCCGAACTAGTTCGGGATTAGCACCGCGAAAACACGTTCGCTATAAAAAATAAATTTCCATTTCAAAATTTTTGGTACCTACTCTACGGCACGTGTCAATGTAAATTGATTTCACTAAAACTTTACACGTGTTTTTTATATATCTTGATCACTTTTTAGTCCGGGAAGGGACATAATTCGGACTTTGCAAAAATAAGCTCCACCTTAATAGTACACATGAATAAAAATCAATCGAAATGTCCTCCAAGAGCCAATAAACAGCGAATAACTAATACATGAAACTATAAAAAACCTTTTCAGCACCCTGTAACACAAAATAAATGGGTAAATTACCCCGGGTATTCATCACTTAATTAAACAAAATTTTATGTATGTCACTTTATTTCGTCAAACCATTGATTAAGGTGTGAGAAGATACGCAACCAGGATAGGAATATCTGTGCCAAGCGTTTTAGTAGAAAATATAGGAAAATGTGTCAGTAAGGTGTCGCCATTTACCCACCAATGGTCTAAGTTTGAGAATGAGGGGTTTCCGTTTCATATAGCTTGAAATTCCGATCTCCCACGCGATCTTCTTGCCCCTCTTTCCACTAAACTGGTCGCCTGGCAACAACTGCGTGATAGGAGGGGTAGACCAGACGAGACAATCTTGATACATACACCTTAAGATAGGATTGTGCGCATGTTGGGCGGGGCTTAAATACGTCACTTGTTGAATATTTTTAAATCTTTAATTATCTGCTGCTAAAATTCTTGTTTTTGCGATGCTGTTGAATGTTAACTTGCTCTATTTTTTTGTTTAACATGTTGTTTTTGCGTTCAGTAAGGTTCGAATTACTTTTGTGTTCAAATGATTGATATTGCTTTGTGTTAACCTGTTCGGTTTGTTTATTAATGTTTTTGTGTTGGGTTAACTTGTTTTGTTTGTGTTTTAGTTTGTGTCGTGCCATTTGTATTTATTAAAATGCGGTGTGGCATATTTGGATGCAATTCGGACAACCAGTCCAAGACAAACCCTTTAAATAAAAACATTAAATTTCATCGAATCCCGAAAAACTTTGATTTGTGCTAAATGTGGTTAAATGCCACAAAAAGAATAGACAATATTAACGTTAAGACCGCTTCTGTTTCCTCTAAACATTTTCTGGGCAGTGATGTTATGTTATCAAGGACTGAAGGCATCTATTATCCATATTATAACACTTTCTTCAATATAAAGTTTAATAAAAACGCGTTATGTCCAGATATTTCTCTATTTTCTTTGATAATATTACCATTATTCGTGTATTCGCACGGCAAATACTCATCAAGTGACGTCATGCGCGGCTCGAACCAAAACTCGTCCACGGGAGCATCCAGCCCTGACGAGACAAATTTTGTATTTGTGTCATCTGTGATTATTTTATAGAGTAACCAAAATAATTTATTTTTTTATTTACTATTCATAGTGCTGTTTTAAGAGGTAATTTCTATTCTATTTAATTATATAGGTATTATTAATTAATATTAGTAATAATAATTATTAATTAATTATCTACCTACTCTATGTAATTATCATTTAAAAGTAAAATTCTATTTAAAAAATATGCCTGTATATCTAAAACGTGTGAAATTTAAGTTTTTTATTTAAAAATGTATATACCTACATATTTAAGTGTTGCCCTATTTGATATTTTAATTGCCATTAAAAATATATATGTATAAATATAATATTATGTATGTCCAGGGTTTTTTAGTATAAATGGGACACCCCTTTAAAATCTTTATTTAAAGAAAAATTTAAAAATCCAGCTTGCATGTTTAAAAAAGTAATTTTCTGACAAAAGTTGAAAAACAAAAAAGCATAGGTAAAATTGATAAAATAGATAACATTGATTTTTCCAATGAAATACCCTGTATATTTTTGAACATTTAGATAGAGTTTTTTATTCTAATTTCAAAAATATATAATTTGTAGGTATATATTGGAATTAAAAAAAAATCTGCAAAAAACACTTAAAATTTCATAAATTACCTATTTAAAAAAACCCTCAGGAACACGTGTTCTTTCTGATCACTTAAATTTAAATTTTGCAAGATATTTTTGTCTTAAATTTGGAATTGTTTTAGGGAGCAGACCAATTGAATTGTTGGTTTATCTCTGCACACTTGTGTTCTGTGAGTATATAGATACCAACCAAAAAGTTGCTGCGCGTTGCCAGATGTAAAAAATTGTTAGTAAAAATTGTTCTTGCAAAAAATACATAAAAACTCAATAAATACAAAAGTTTTATGCTCTTAAAGCTCTAATACCCTTTTGTATTTATTTACTCATCCAGCTATTAGCTTAAGCAATGATTAGAAAATTTAGTACCAATTTTAAAAAATCCATTATCACAAAATTAATTTTTTCATCAGTTTTTTTCTTTCTGTTTACTCAAATGAAATTGGGACCAGTTCACAGGTTAAACTTTAAACATTTAATTTGTGTAAATAAATCCAAAAGCACTTCCCTTGGTTAAGATATTTACAATTTGAGCACATAACCCAAAATTTAAAAGAAATGCACTAGATTCTGTCAAAAAAGTTGGTAGATTTTGTTTGAATTTACCTTCAGTACAAAAATGACATAACCAACAATTAATAAAAACGCCAAATTGACAATTTACATTGTTAATTTTGTCATTTTTTGTAATTAAGCTAAATTTAAGCAATGTTTATCAACTTTTTTGACAGATTTTGGAAACGCTGTTGTTACCAACCATAACATAATAAATTGAATTAGGCAACCAGATTAGCCTAAAGTTCCTAGTCGATCAGTGGCGTACTTTTTGGTAGAATAAAGGTTATTATAAATTATTTTTAGACTTTGGGATTTAGAAAAAAAAGTTTCAGGTGCTTCTTTATGGACCCTAAGGAACAACCCATTTTAATATATAACATTAATTACATAACACCCTGTATATATATATATATATATATATATATATATATATATATATGAGGGTGCTTCAAAAAATAAAATTTAATTTTTTTTCGCTCTTACCCTCTCAAATTTTTCTATTTAATATAAAAAAATCCTCACCAAATATGGGCGATCCAGCTCAACTCTAAGAGGTCGCTGTTTTTATTTTAGTTTCCCATTTAATTAACATGGGAAAAAATAATTTTTGGTTTGGGTTTTTTATACCTCTGTATCAAAGTAACTTATGGCAATGATTATTGCAGTTTCTTATATAAAATGTAACGCTCTACAAAAAAGTTCTCTTATTATTTTTCGATAAATTGATTTCTTCTACAGTTATTCAAAGTTTGATTAACATCAAATTTTCTGTTTTTTTTTAATTTTATGGTACAATTAGCAGACGAGGGGTGTAAGGGGGCAAAACAAGGCAGCTGGGGGGGCAAAATGGGGTAACCAAAAAATGAGCATATGAAAAGTTTCCTCGCTCTACAGGGTCAGAATAATTATTTTCGATTAAAAGCGTGAACTTGTGAGTCAATACATTTTCAAATAATTTAGAAACCAAAAAAAACAATAAAAAAAATAAAAATAAAAATTACGAAATTTTTGGGTACCCCATTTTGCCCCCCTGCTGTCTTGTTTTGTCCCCTTTCCCCTCCCGTCTGCTAATTGTACCAAAAAATTTAAAAAAAAAACAGAAAATTTGATGTTAATCAAACTTTGACCTCGAATAACTCTAGAAGAAATCTATCGAAAAATAATAAGAGACCTTTTTTGTAGAGCGTTACATTTTATATAAGTAACTGCAATGATCATTGCCATAAGTTACTTTGATACAGAGTATAAAATTCCAAACAAAAAATTATTTTATATATTATTAATTAAAATAAAAACAGCGACCTCTTAAAGTTGAGCTGGAACGCCCATATTTGGTGAGGATTTTTTTTATATTAAAATACACAAATTTTCTTCAGTATCTGCAAATTTAAAAAATATTAAATTTAAAAAAATGTTAAAACCAATCAAGTTTTAAAGTTAAATATGACAATTTTAAATAATTTAAATTTGTCTGGTAGTTTTTTGTTCATGACACGTATTATTTTTTTAATCATCATTGAGTATTTATTACCTTAGTTATGATTTACCTAAACTAGTTTTTTTTACAATTGTTTGTAAATAAAATAAGATTCAACAAATTACCAATTTTTGTTGGCAAAATGTCCAATGTTGAATTTCAAAAAATCTTTATAACTTTTTATACAAATTTTATTCTAAAATGGTTGTTTTTTGGAATTTGTTAAATTAAATAACAGTTGTAAAAAAATCGATTTTTCTAGTTTTTAAATCTAGAAATATCATAACCAACGTAATTTTTTAGTACAATATTGAAATAAAAATAAACGTTTTTTTCGTGTCAAAAATTACATTTTTAGAACTAAAGATTATTTTTGGGAAAAAATTAACGAACAAATGTTAAAAACACTAACATTTTTTTATATATATAGTAGGTTGCAATGGTGCCGCCGCTATCTCCAACTGTTATCGTGTGTAAACTTAATAAGTGTTCATCACAAATCAAAACAAACTCATACAAAGTTCAATGTGATAAGTGCAAGGGTTGGTTTCATCGTGACTGTGCAAACCTAACCATAGAGGAATGCTCCACATTTAACAAAGAAAAAGACTCACCAACTTCAAGTAAGTGGACATGTCAACTCTGCTTAACTATAAACAACACTCCTAAGAAAACACCATCACAACCATCCTTAAGTATGGATGTATTACTAAATGAAAATATCCTCCTTAAGAGAATCATTAGGGAGTTAGAAGAGAAAAATGCACTGTTAATTGAAAACAAAACGTTATTAGAAGATAAGATAATTAATCTGGAAAAAAATCCGCAAAAAAGAATTGAAGCTAATATCTCGCGCCAAGACATTAATATTAATAAATTAAAAGTTGTCGATACAATTAACTCTCTTGATTCATCTACCAGTCAACAGGGGGCAGATAACAACAATGGTTCTGAAAACATAGAAACTCAAGAGAGGTCGTCAGATGCACAAAATAAAAATAAAACTAATAAGGAAATTAAAAAACATAAAACAATTGTTACAAAAAAGGACATCCCATCCACAATTATTACCGAGAAAAATGCATCATCGGCTATTTTAGAAGCAACCATAAAAAATATTTGTGGAAAGCTCATAAACATTAATAATGATGAACCAAAATATACCAATACATGGGCTGAAGTGGTTGGAAAAAATAAGAAGAAGTCAAAGACTGCTAATAAAACTAGTATCATGGGAAATCTTAAAGGCTCCAGCAGTTGCGCTTTAAAAGTTGTTCCCAAAAAGTCTTTTGTGTATGTCTCAAGGTTGGAACCAAATACCAAATGTGAAGATATAATTACCTATTTAAACTCTAAATTTCCTGAAAACTTGTGAAAGTCTTGAATCCAAGTTTCCACAACATTATGCGTCTTTCAAAGTAACTGTTTATTTGTGTAATTTTGAAAAAATTATGGATCCTGAACTTTGGCCTAAGGGTACTTACTTGTCTCGGTTTTTTCACCCAAAACCGAAAACCGCACAGGTCACCTAAAGGAATCTTTTAGTATTGTAAATTTAAATATTCAATCAGTTAAAAATAAAATAAATGAGCTAGAGTTATTCTTAAACAATAAAAATATTTCTTGTGTGTGCCTATGCGAACATTGGCTTACTGTTAATGAAATATGTGCATTAAGTATAGAAGGATACACTTGCGCTTCTTTCTATTCTAGATTAAATAGTAGAGGAGGTGGATCTGTAATTCTAGTAAAATGTAATACCAATTATATTGAACTACAAAATATTAATAGTCTTTCATTAGAAAGAGTTGTGGAAATTAGTTCGATAAAGATTTTAGATATTAACTTAATAATTGTAAATGTATACAGACCCCCTAGTGGTAATTTTAAAATATTCTTAGATGTGATAGAAAATGCGTTAAATACTTTAGGTGTAACGTCAAAAATTTTAGTGTCAGGAGATTTTAATGTTAATTTTACTCATTTAAATAATGATGCTTGTGTTTTAAGAGGTGTGTTTTTATCTTTCGGATTTAAACAACAATTTTTTGCTCCCAGTATAAATTTTAATTGTATTGATAACATATTTGTTAATTTTAATAATGATTGTGTAACTGAGATTATAAACATTCCCTTTTCTGACCATAATGCTCAAGTGGCAAAGTTTTATGATTTAATACTAAACTCTAAGACTAAGCCGATTTTAAACAAGTTTAGGCCTATCACAGAATGGGGCAAGCTACAGTTTTATAACATAATAGAACAGACCAATTTTAATTTTGTAAATAATGATTTTAATGTTAATTTTAAATTTGAAATGTTTGTGTCCATTTTAAAAAGTACATTTTTAAACTGTTTTCCTGAAAAAACTTGTTTGAATAGTTCAAATAGCAAAACTAATTTCAACTGGTTTAATAATAAATTACATCAAATGAGGAATACTTTAAATTTTCTATCTGATCTGTATAAACAAACATGTAACACCAACATATTAAAGCAAAAAAGAGATTTTGGAATCATATATAGAAAAGCCATATTGGATGCCAAAAGGGAATATAACAACAACAAAATAAAAACTGCAAACAACCCAGTAAAAAGTATGTGGGACATAATTAACAAAAAAAGAGGAAGTAATCATATAGATTGCGCAATACCCCCTAACTTGATTAATTCATACTTTGCTAATATAGCCAATACTATTATTAAAAACCTAGGTGTCACTAATTCTTCTTTTTATCTTGAAAGAATTAAAGCTCCTGAAAATCGATTTCACTTTAAGGAAGTAACATATATTGAAGTCATAGATATAATTGACAAAATTAAGTCCAAAAACAGTAGTGATATTTATGGTTTAAGTATAAGTATCATTAAAATAGTCAAATATTTAATTTCTATCCCTCTAGCTAAACTAATTAACTTGTGTTTTATAAAGGCTGAATTTCCAGATGTTCTAAAGGAGGCCCTTGTGATACCAATTTATAAGAAAGGTGATATAAATGACCCCAACAATTTCAGGCCCATATCCATCTTGCCTGTTTTTTCGAAGATTATTGAAAGATGCATGGCCAATAGAATTGTTGCTTTTTTTGAAGAAAACAACATATTCAGTGAGTGTCAGCATGGTTTCAGGAAGGGTAAAAATACCACATCTGCAATTCTGCAAATGGTACGAACAATAGAAGATTCTTTCGAAAATCTTGAATTTGCAAATGCAGTGTTTTGTGATCTAAGCAAGGCCTTTGACTGTGTTTCTCACTTTCTGCTTCTAAAAAAGCTTCAAGCCTACAATTTTTCTGAAAATAGTGTAAAACTAATTCAATCATATCTATCAAATAGACATCAAGTTTGCAAAATTGGGAATGAATTGAGTCAAAGGGAAACTGTGAATGTGGGGGTACCTCAAGGTTCTGTTCTTGGACCTATCCTATTTTTAATATTTATAAATGACCTATCTAACATTAGTAACTCGACGGATTTAACACTATTTGCTGATGATACCACAATTGTAGTAAAAGATAAAAATCTTGAACTTTTGGAGGTGAAGAGTGAGAGAGCAATGTCGCGGGCCGAAAAATGGTTCACCGAGAATCAATTAGTCCTAAACAAGGGCAAGACACAGAACAATATTTTCTCCTTAAGAGATTTTAATGACTTAAACAAGTCAGAACCCATTAAATTTCTTGGAATCATGTTTGACAGTAAATTAAGATGGAACAGTCACATAGATTCACTATCAAAGAGGTTGAATACCAATATATTTATTATTCGCAATCTTGTTGGTAGTGTGTCCAGTGAAGTATTGGCTAGTGCCTATTTTTCCTTGTTTCAATCGCATATTTCGTATGCCATAATTGTTTGGGGTCATTGCTCTGAGTCACATAGAATATTTAGTCTGCAACGCAGAGTTATAAGAATTATTGCCTCCCTTGGTTATAGGGACGATTGCAGGGCTGAATTTAGAAGACTTGGAATTATGACTTTTCCTGCCTTATTTATTTTTCATAATTTGGTATACGTAAAAAATAATTTAAACTTATATAAAAGTCAAGACTGTGTACATAACCATAACACCAGAAATAAAGGCAACTTAATTAATCAATTCTCTAGACTGAAAAGGTGCCAGAGTGGACCTGATTTTTATGGAATTAATTTTTTTAACAAACTCCCAAATAATGTAAAAAATATGGCTTTTAATGAATACAAACTGTTTTTAAAATCCTTTTTTACTATTTATTCATTTTATTCGATTGATGAGTTTTTAAACTTTACCTTTTAATTGTGTACTTATTTTATTATATTCTTTGTTTTATTTATATTTACATTTCTTGTACTATTTTTATATTTGTATTTTTCTGACGTTGTAAACCTTTTGGTAATAGCACTAATAAATATTATTATTATTATTATTATTATTATTATTCTCATATTTGTTTCCTTAATAATTAAAATAAACAATAAAAATTATATTATTTTTTAATAAATATATAGTCACACATTTATTAATTTTTAAGATTTGATCATAATATAAAAATTGTAAATAATAAATTTTTAATTGATTTTTCACCGGCAGCTCCAAAATTGTAAAATATTTTTTCTACTCCCACCTTTAAAACGCCCTTTAGGTATAGTACATGTTTCTATGACACTAAGTGACCTTTTAAATACACATTGACAAGTTGCTTTATGGCGCTTTAGTCACGGGCTGGAGTTAGTTTTAAGTTAGTTGACAGTTGTCAAATGTCATACAATCGTTAAAATAAAGTGCCTTTCTTGTAAAATAATACTAAATGTGAAAATTATTTTATTATTTCAATACAAAAATACAAAAGTATTAAATAGTTTCTCAACGCGAATATTTGAAAAGTTGAACATTGTACTGACCTTTTAATTTCGCCGGCAGTAAACTATAACTTAAATTCGGACACGGACACAACTGTAAAGTGCTCATAAAACATTTTATTTACTTTCACTGTGAAAAACTGTCAATTTTCAAGAAATACATTTCGATTTATAACCTTTATAATCTGTTTATAAAATAAAAAAATTGACATTTGACGGTGACACACAGATTCCCCTATTGTTTCATAGATGGCGCTCTATACAAATGTTTGATTTAAATCATTTTAAGATAATAATAAGAATTTGTCGTAGAAAAAGTATAGTAAGCACCTCGTTTATAAACTTTTCCATATACTCATTAATTTAATTAATGTATAAAATGGCGTTGATACACAGGTCTGTGCGTTGATACATAATATACTATAATATATTCAATAAAATTTTTAATAAACAGGTACCTGGGAGTTGTTGTGGAGGAGGGTTTTTTATCAATTTCATAAAAGAGATAGGAGTTATACAAGGAAAACTATCAACAAATGGATGTACAGTTACGGAAAGAAGTAATGTCCATTTGAATGCTCCATTGTAATTGTTCGGAGGCATTCGGGTTTTGGTAATAAAATTAACATATCTATTTTTAAACTCAATAATTCTACCTACCTGCTATTTACCATTCTTTCTAGGCACATTTCATTTGACTTTTAAGCTTTTATGCAATAATTAAATATTTAAGGAATAACATTGATTCTGAAATAGTTTAAATATAATACAATATATTATGTTCTATAACTTATTAAATAAACTATATATTATTTAATAAGTTGTTATTAATAAAATAATATATTTAAATGAAATATAGACATTTAATACTAAAATAATTATAAACTTTTGCATAATTTTGCAAATAAAATTGTTAATAACCCTCTTTAATGTATTTACCTTTTTATGTGATTTTTTGTTATCTGGGCAATATAAATTAAAATATTTATTCTTACTATGTAAATTAAACACATTAAAATTTTAAACTAAAATGCATTTTGTGCACTATTAATACGTTTTTCTACTTCTATTGCATATTATTGATATTTTTTGTTTTTTTTTTGCGTAAATAATGGTAACCAATATAACCGCCCGGTCTATCAAAGTGAATTATATTTACTTTGTAGGTATCAGTGATTGGCTTATTTTAATATTCACTGATATTTGAAACAATCGGGTTTTAAATTAGAAAAAAGTAAGGTTGACAGATGTCAGATTTATTTATATATACGAGGGGCGACTATAATGATCTTTAAAATAGAAGAAAAGTGAGGTTATAATAAATAAATTTTGTTATCAATGGAAATTTCTTAATTGGAGTAGAACAAACATAGTATTACACTCGAAATAATGCGCATTATTTACTCGGATGAATTACGTCTCTCGCCTGACGGCTCGACATGCAAACCTTATCCTTTTGAATAATAGCCTGCATTATCTCTCGTATAATAATATACTATTATCAACATTTTAGTTTTCATTTCTTGTTTTATGAAATATCTGCCCAATCGGCCATTTCAAGCGGATGGACGGGACAAATCACAAAACTGTTTTTATAAAAAAAAATTGTAGCTAATTTATTATATATTATTTTTGCATCAAAATTGTCAAATATATTCTTCTATTATTAGGGTATACATTAAATAAAAAAATCGCAAGAAATATTTTATAAAAGTAGAGATAATTTCAATAATTGACAGGGATGGACGGGACAAGATAAATCTTTTTTTTGTCCCGTCCACACCTTTCAATTATTAAAATTATATCTACTTTCATAAAATATTTCTTGAGTTTTTATTTATTTAATGTATAACCTAATAAAAGAAGAATATTTTTGACAATTTTGATGCCAAAATATTATATAATAAATAATCTACAATTTTTTTTATAAAAACAGTTTTGTAATTCGTGCGTTTCGCGCGCTTGAAATGGCCGCAATACCAACTTATTTCAATGTATAAAAATCCAATAAAATATGGAAACGGCAAAAATTTATAATTATTATAATAATTGAACTTGGTATTCCCAAAGGGTCTAAGTGTCAAAAATAAAATTGTGTGAAATCAATGAAAATCCATTCATCTTTAAAATACCAAAATAATATGGAAAATATTTTTTTAGTCGTTTTGCATGGCACATAGACTATTTTTAAATGATAATATAATATTTGACCAAATTGGGTCCAAACCCTTTGGGAATGCCATGCTTCAATTATAATTATTAATGTAATTATTTACCATTTCTTTTTAAATAAAAAGGCAGCTTTTTTTGCTTATGGTTTTAGATAATATTTTCCTAAAAAAGGGTCCTACTAAATTTTACCATAAATTTTGTTTTGCTGAAAAAGTTTGAAAATCTTGAAAATTTCTATAAATTCAACTTTTACCTTGAATACCTTTTAAAAGAGCCCTACCAAAATTTGTTTTAGTTTTACTAATCCGTTTACGAGTTATACAATTTTAAAGTATTTTAAAAAATCTCATATTATTTTAATGGGAAATAAAAATTCCCGATGAGGGACCTGTAAATGTAATATTAAGAGCTTGCATTTTAACAGGACCATTTTTTGGTATTTATACTTATAAGTCTAATAATTATATAATATTTTTTATCAAATATTTAATAATTTGTCCTACGTTTAAAATATTAATATGAAATTAAATTAAAATACTTTTTAACATTTTAGTCCGGAAGAACTTCGGCTATAAAATTTATTACCTACTTTTATGATATAATTTATATATTTTCTGTTTATACATCTATAGATATTGTAATCTTTTCTTATTAAGCCGGATGAGGATTAGCCCTTTCGGCAAGTATTAACTTATACCTCTAATTATGCCTAAATACGCGACGTGTGCGCCGATGATAATTTTAACGGCGCCGGAGTATATTATTATAACTTTAAAGAATAAATATTTTATAATTTTTTACACATTAACCTACATATATGTTATTATATATAATAAAAGAGCAATAAATAAATATGAAGAAATATATAATATATATTTTATAGTTTTATAATATTTATATATTTATATAATATATATTTTATAAGATATAGCTATTTATGTTTATATGTTTTATAGTTTTTATATGCAAGTTATAGTTTTATAGGTATGTTAACTTTTATATTATAATTATATTAAACATTTTTTGATAAATCCTACTATATTTAATTTAAAAATATACCAAATATAAAAATTTTAATTATTATTGACTGCTTTTTCACTTGTACCGTGGTTAACTATGAAATACCATGGTATCCCAAAATTTAACAGCCAATTCTTATGTAAAATTGTCCCCTGAATCCGAAAATACATCAATAATTATGAAAGTGAAGCAGTTTATGAGATATAGTCAATTCCATATTAAATAGAAAATTGACTATATCTCAAAAACTGTTCTACTTTTTTTAACTTTTGACGGTATTTTCGGATTCAGGGGATAATTTTACATAAGAATTGGCTATTTAGTTTTGGGATACCATGGTATTCCATGGTTAACCATGGTACAAGTGAAAAAGCAGCCACTATTAACTATTAAATTAGTAATTTTTGACTAATTCATTTTTAGAGAGTATGTTTTTAATTTTAACACATAAAAGTGCAACAAATAATAAAATTTGTTTTTACTCCTAAAATAGTGTATTGAATCATTGCTAGTTCTGAAAAATGTAAAGTAAGTTTTAAAAAACTACAACTTGATAATATAATTTATAGCCTAAAAAGTTCTTATTAAAAGTTTTTTCCTAGAATAAATGTTTATAAAACTATACAAAAATATATCAAAAAATTAACGATTTAATAAAAATACAGTTAAATATGTAACATAGGTACCCAAAATAATTAATTCAATACGAGCAGGTAGTAAATTCTAAATATAAACATATTTTTAAATAAATCCCTAAGAGGCAGATGTTGACCATTTCCGAATGCCTCCGAACAATTACAATGGAGCATTCAAATGGACATTACTTCTTTCCGTAACTGTACATAAAATATGATTTAGGTACACATTATATAATTATAAGATTACAGTCATAATATAGATAAAAAAACAAAATAAAATACAAACAGTATAGAAAATGGATATTTAGTTTTCGATTACAGTTTTTACATAAAGGATAAAGAATATAAAATTGTTTAATGCGTTTAAAGAATTAATTATTAAAAAATGTTACGTTATACCTAAATACAAATGTGCTAAAAATTTTCGTTTGCTTGTAATAAGAATGTCCTGAAGCAAAAAATATTTTTCACAAGTACATTTAAATTTTAGATCATTATAATCTTAATATAATAAAAGTGGATTTCCGGAATTTTTCTTCGAAATTTCACACTGTTCGTGTCTTTTATTGGAAATCGGAAAAATACAAAGCTGGTTTGGCTTCTTTTTAAAAAACATTTGTTATAGTATTTGTGGGTAAATTATTCATTTTTGCTAAAGTATTACGAACAGTGGTTTCTCGTCTATGGTAGTAAGGAAACTAAATTCTAGTCGACCTTCACCATAGACAAAAGAAAAGAAAAAGACCACCAATTGAATAGGACCGTGCATGCATAACGTTCCCGTAGCGCATAGCGCATGGTGGTGAGCGGCTAAACCATGATACAAAGAAACAAGGTATGCTACTATTGAAACCAAATTTTGTCCGCCACGCGCATGTACGTCATATTCGTCAATCGAAACTAGATATTTGAATTGCTGATGCAGTCTTTAATGATATTATTGTGTTTAATTAGAAATTATTAGTATGTTTAATGTTTTTATTATTTTATTAGCAGAAAGAATTCTGTAAGATATTTCAATTTATTATTTGTATTGTGTTTTTATAATTATTTATGTGTGTGGGATTAATTTACTGTGCTGTGGCTATGTGTAAAAATTATAATAAAAGGTAACAGCTAACATTATAAAGTTATACATAAATAAAATCTTTTTTATTAAATTTAGTTTTTGGAGATTATGGGCTTCAAAAAACAGATTTTAAAAAAATATAAAGGGTGTTCCAAAGAAAACTTGTAACCCCCAAACGTTTTAACGGGTCAATTCCAATTCTTTGGACACGTCAATTTTTATTTCTAGGGCGACGAATTTTAATGCTCCACCCGTCGCCATAAATTGTTGAGTTGTTGAGTGACATATCTTATTAAAGGTCTTTTAATTCTTAATAAGATTCTGTTTTAAAAATATGTCAGTTAGTTTTCGAGAAATTGCTATTTGAATATTTAAATTAAGAGAAAAACAAAAACATTGTTAATAAACGAATGTGTGGGTTTCATGGAGCAAATGTGGATTACTATCGATATAAATGTTATGAATCTCCTTTTTATTAATTTTAAAACAAAAGTTTCATTCCCTATACTTCTAAGAAAAACTGTTATTTTAACAGCTGTCATTTCGACACCTGTCATTTTGACAGGACATTCAGGCAGCTGTCATTTTGACATCCATTATTTTGGCACCTGTTTTTTTACAGCTTTCATTCAGGCATTTGTCATTTTAACAGATGTCATTTTGACACCTGTCATTTTGACAGTTGGGTCAGAATTTCTCAAACGGGCCACCTGAATTAGGTCAAAATTAGTATTTGATTGTAGATACATTTTTTCGATAGTATTTTACATCACTAACACAAATCCTAAAGGATTTTGAAAAAAAAAAATTTTCAATTGACATATTCATGATATTAAAAGTAAAAGTTTTTAGTAATTAAAAAATAAAAAAAAATCATTATGGCTAAACTAATTATCCGATTCCAACGATTTAACTAGCGTTGGAATCTTGTTTTGACATAGATTCTTTGTTATTTTTTTCAATTGTACAATTTTCATTTAGGTCGATTTTTTTTTGTTTTTTTTATAACAAATTCGGAAATAATTGGCTTCTGCGCCAGCTATCGACTCGAGAAAAAAAACACATATACTCCAATCATTTCTCGAAATTATGCTGCTGAGAAAAAAAATGGCCCGCAGGTTCCAGACCACCGTAAGACGTCGCGTCACAAGCGCGTACAGCGTACACGGTTCGGAGCGTGAGCTGACACCGCGCGCGGCCACAAAAGGACGAATAACTTTTTGTCAACCTGCGGGCCATTTTTTTTCTCAGCAGCATAATTTCGAGAAATGATTGGAGTATATGTGTTTTTTTTCTTGAGTCGATAGCTGGCGCAGAAGGCAATTATTTCCGAATTTGGTATAAAAAAAACAAAAAAAAATCGACCAAAATGAAAATAGGACAATTGAAAAAAATAACAAAGAATCTATGTCAAAACAAGATTCCAACGCTAGTTATATCGTTGGAATCGGATAATTAGTTCAGCCATAATGAATTTTTTTATTTTTTAATTATTAAAAACTTTGACTTTTAATATCATGAATATGTCAATTGAAAATTTTTTTTTACAAAATCCTTTAGGATTTGTGTTAGGGATGTAAAATACTATCAAAAAAATGTATCTACAAACAAAAACTAATTTTGACCTAATTCAGGTGGCCCGTTTGAGAAATTCTGACCCAGTTGTCATTTTGAACAACGTCTGTACTATTGCATGGAAGTTGGAGGGAATCACTTTAAGCATTACAGATTTTATTAAGACATTTAACAGCACGGAATTGTTTTCGAATTTTGGTTCTTGGTGATTTTGGTTTTATCTGACACTTAAATAATTTAAGTTAAATTTGACAACTGAATCACAATCAGGAGGTCTAAATTATTAAGAAAACATGTCACGAACGTAAATATCGGTTCAGGTTTAGTTTTCGCAAATTTTCACAAAAATGTCATTTAGAAAAAGTGGTCGTTGCTTAGGCCTCTCTGAAAATAATGTAAATTTGTAGCTTGTAGCTTGATCATAATTATTCAAGGAACAATCTTTCACCATCTTATCTTCTTGTTCTTAAAAAGACTGAGTGTATTGTCTACCAAAAAGCCTTAAATCTACTCTTTTGAAAAAAAATCATACTTTCGTTGCTAAGAATCCAATTCGAAAAATTTGAAAATCGTTTCAAGGTAAGACAATACTTCATTATTTCAAATTTTCACTGTTTAACAAATTTACTTGAAGAACCGTGAGATTCATATCTATAGCATGAATTGCCATAGGATGGGGCTAGCAGAAATCACAGACCAAAATAAAATCGTTCAAGAAACAAAAAAATTATGTCGTTTTGAAAAAGGACGAACTTTTTGGTCGCGACACATTGAGTGGTGCGCAGATTAGTTTAAAAAATACATTGGCACAATGACAAAATACAAATTCGTAGAAATACTACCTCAAACTAATTTTCTCTTACAATCAGTTTTAATAAATCGACCGTCATAATTAAAAATTTAATAAAACGCGAACGCGCTCCTCAAAATTACATTGGAACAAGTGGATATCTTTGACGAACGTGACGTCATAAGGAGCGAAAGAGACAGCGCTACCATGCGCAATGGTATACCATGTTTCCTTGTTTCATGAGCTGAACTATATAAACTTTTAATAATTGTCATACTGCTCTGCAGCCGTCTTTGTTTTTATATGTATTCAACAAAGACTCATTCTACCGGGTGTGTTTGAGTAATTTTTTTATTATAAAACTTCGTTTTGTGAGGTTAGATTGTTTGTGTTTACATACATGGTTTAGGTATTTGTTTATTTTTTGTTTACGCTTTATCTAGAGCTAAATTAAAGGTAATAATTTTATAAATACTCTGCACCTCCTTAATACTTTGTTTTTTAGGATCTACCTAATTGTTCTGATATAGGTACCTAGGCTAGTAGGAGATTCTCAATATCCCTAAATATAATAATGGGCAGTTTAAACCATACATGGTTTACAGCTTCATTCGAGGTAATAATATTAAATTTATATGCTATATGTAATATATAAGATGTTTTTATGCAAAAATGTTCCTTTTGTTTTGTTTATATATTTGTATAAAAGTTTATTAATTTTTTCACCATATTATATCTGCCAAAAATGTTTTAATTTGTTAGGTACCTATTTGGTTTTTTTTTTGTCCTGTTTTATAATACAGTGTTTCCCCAGAGGGGTTTGCAAACATTTTTATTATACGTTTTACGAAAAAACATTCTTCATAATATCTTCTGATTATTTAAAAATGAGATTCCCATTAAAAAATTAATCAAATATACAGGTTGTTTAAAAATTAAGAAAACTAAATACCTTTATTTATAATATTTTATAATATAAAGTATCTTTAGATATATATTTATAGTTGACAATTTAAAGTACAAAACAAAATTAACATTATTATTATTAATATTATTATTTCGTATTATAATTTTCATCGACTTTCTCTTAAAATAAAATTCTATAAATGAATTAATCCGTGATTTGGAAACACCCTGTATATTTAATTTAATTTTTTTTTATGGATATATCATTTTTTAAACAAGCACGAGTTTTTATGAGGTGTAATGGATAAATTAGGCCATAAGTTAATTACCTTTAATACATTACTTAAGTTTGGCAATGTCCGACACAGCATTTCATTGATTGCAATAATATGTTATTAAGTAGGTTAACTAGGTATATTTTAGTATTATTGATTATGTTGCATTTTGTTATTTAGTTTGTAAGTTATAATAATAAAAACCATTCGAATGAAACCAGTCTTTGAATTAACAACTATCTTAAACCTCAAGTGACTACATGGCGATCCTGCCTTAAAATTAATGTCAAAGTGTTAAAAACCTGCAAAATGTTCTACAAGATATAAGTGTAGTTGAACAACAAATCAGAAGATGTGCGGGGCAAAAGTTTCAAAAGAGGAAGTAATTATAGCCCAAGCAGGTAATAGTGGTGGCCAAACAACACAGAAACCTTTTCCCGTATGGAGGTTCTTCTGCTCGTGGCATGTGCGGTGATCATCTTATTCGTATGTATCCGCTGTCATTCATACATTAAGAAGAAGTTTGAAAAAAAAGTAAGGCAAGAGGTTAGAAGAAGTCAAGAACTTATCTAAATAAGCTGATCCACAACCAGTTGTACCATACCGGGACTGGCATCGAGGGAACGTACCTAGTTGTTGACATATTTCGCTAGTACGCAACAAAGAAAAATACTAGAAAGATCCAGGACAATGCAGACCCATCCAAGGTGCAGGAAACAACAACCAACAAAAAAGAACATATATATAAGGTTAGATCTAAAAAATTAGTTAAGAATATATATTAAATGAATAGAGTAGTTTTAAAGCAATTTAGGGAACTTTATGAAGTAGTCAAGCAAGTTTATAGTAATATTGGGAAAGAGCCACAGGATAGGCGGTTAGATTTAGATAGAGTTAATAAATGGGTTTTAGAAGTAGAAATTTTAGAAAATCAGTTAGAAAAATTAAAAAGTGATTTCAAGTCGGACGAAAGCGATACAAAAGAAATAGATGACATAGCTGCTTATGTTAGGGAAATCGGGAAAAATTTATATCAATCTCGAAAAAAAATTAACGAAAGGCTAAAAGTAATTTGTGATCAAAAAGAAACTAGTAGAAGTATCGAAAATCTTACAACCATGGGGGAAAAATTTTGTTTAAAAACTGCTGTATCATTACTGCCGTCTATGGATGGTACTGAGGATACAACTAAACAATTAATAGATGCTATTGATCTTAACAACTCTATGTTAAATGCGGAAGGTAAACCATTATTAGTTCAATATGTGCTTAAAGCCAAGTTATCGCAAAGCGCAAAACTACGCATGAATAAAACGTACGATACGGTGGATAACTTGGTAAAGGATATGAAAAAACATTTACTTTCCGACAAATCTGCAGCTGTTTTGGCTACGGAGCTGCATAGGGCAAGGCAAGAAGGAAACTCTATTGAGGACTTTGCAAAAACTATAGAAGATTTGTTTATTAACCTAACAATCGCGCAGGCCGAGGGTAGCGAACATCCTACGCAATGTTAATGAAAAGTTGGCTATTAACGCATTTTCTAACGGGCTAAAAAACAACGATCTCCGTACAATTGTGAAAGCGCGAAATTACTTATCTCTAAAAGACGCCATTGCAGGTGCAAAAGATGAGGAAAAAGTTAAATTTCCTAATCCGGTGCATAATAATTTTCATTTGCAACCAACTTCTTATAAAAGGTATAATAATCGGGGAAATCATGGTGTGTTTAATTGTAATAAATTTAATAGGGAAAGACCATTTAATAGGTATCTAAACAATAGAAGTACTGTAAACACAAACGCAAACAATAATCAGCAAAAAGGATATAATACTACTAGAGGTCATTATCGCGGTTCATTCAGATCTGGATCAAATTACCGAGGACGTAGTAATCGTAATATAGGTCATCAAACTAATTATTACACGTCTACAGATGCGGGTGAAAATTCTCTAAAGTCAGAACAGTCACAGAGGTTTTTTCGTCCCCGAGAGTGAATGTGTAATTTTTAATTTAAATGGTATGAATGTTGTGCATGTGAAATATGGAATGCAAGAATTGTTGTTTTTGCTAGACACTGGAGCGAGTATTAGCGTAATTTTTTCAGATTATATTAGTAAAAATGATTTTATTGACAACTCAAAAAGTATAAAAATTAAAGGAATAGGTGGAAATACTTATTCTTTAGGATCAGCTAATAAACTGATCGAAAAAAGTTAAGCATATTTTTGAACAAAGTTGAAATCAAACTGGATACCGACTGATACCTAAAATGCGTTTTTTCGACTTCGTTCTTTTTTGTCTAAGATTCTTTCATTTTTACGTTTTTATTACCAAATATTAAAATAAAGTATACAAGGCGTATAAAATTGTATCGTTAAATTTATGTTTTGGTCAAAATATCTTAATATGCTTAACTTTATTCGATTAGTTTATTTCATTTTCTATAGATAATAATGAACTTAGTCATAATTTTTTGGTAGTAGATAAATTTAGTTTAGATTTTAATGGGGTGCTTGGTTCAGATTTTTTTAACAAGCACACAGCAAATATTAAGTATGAAACAAAATTATTTTCATTTAATATTTTTAATAAAGTTATATCAGTTTCAATGTTATCTAAATTTGAAAATTATATTTTACTTCCACCGAGAAGTGAAGTTATAAAATACTGCTCGAGTGCCTTAAAGGGTGAATGTGTCCAGAAGAATTGTGTAAAGGTGTGTTTGTTGCGGGAGCAGTAACAATAGCAAATAATAATAAAATAGCTGTAAAATTTTTAAACGTTAATGACAATGAAATTAAAATAAAAAACTATAACCCCAGATTAGATTACGCAAAAAATTTTGAAATATATAATTTTAATAAAATTGATAATTTATCGGTAGAACGGGTAGACAAAGTTTTAGATTTGATTGATTTTAAATATTTAAATAAGGAGGAAAAAATGTCAATTGAGAAAATTTGCGCGAAATATGCAGATGTTTTTCATTTAGACGAAGATCCCCTTACGGTTACAAATCTTTATAAACAAAAACTTCAATTAAAAACCGATGCGTCACCAGTTTACGTTAAAAAATTTTGAAATATATAATTTTAATAAAATTGATAATTTATCGGTAGAACGGGTAGACAAAGTTTTAGATTTGATTGATTTTAAATATTTAAATAAGGAGGAAAAAATGTCAATTGAGAAAATTTGCGCGAAATATGCAGATGTTTTTCATTTAGACGAAGATCCCCTTACGGTTACAAATCTTTATAAACAAAAACTTCAATTAAAAACCGATGCGTCACCAGTTTACGTTAAACCATATAGGTTGCCGCATGCTCAAAAAGCAGAAATACGTAACCAAGTTCATAAAATGCTTAAAGATGACATTATCGAAGAAGCTAGATGCGAATGGTCATCACCTCTTTTAATTGTTCCTAAAAAACCTGATAATAAAGGTGTGAAAAAATGGAGACTCGTAGTTGATTACCGTTTAGTTAATAAGCAAGCCATAAGGGATGAAAAATTTCCCTTGCCATCTCTATTAGTGAAATATTGGATTCATTAGCAGGAGCTTTATATTTTTCACACCTCGACTTATCTCAAGGCTATTATCAACTAGAATTGCATAAAGACAGTAGGCCATACACTGCCTTTAGTACAGATGAGGGGCAATTTCAAATGAAAAGACTACCAATGGGGCTTAAAATTAGTCCTAGTGCATTTTCAAGGCTAATGACTGTAGCAATGTCGGGATTAAATTATGAGGCATGTTTTGTTTACTTAGATGATTTAATTATATTTGGTAATTCATTAGAAAATCATAATAGAAATTTAATTAAGGTGTTAAATAGGCTTAGAAAAGTAAATTTAAAACTAAATCCAAATAAATGTGATTTTTTGAAAAAACAAATTCTGTATCTAGGCCATGTAATTTCATCAAGTGGAATATCTCCGGATCCAGAAAAAACTAAAAGTATTTCACAATACCCTGTACCTACAAATGCTGACGAAGCTAAGCGTTTCGTAGCGTTTGCAAATTATTATAGGAAGTTTATAAATAATTTTGCTCAAATTGCGCAACCAATAAAGGAATTATCACGAAAAGGAAAAGTTTTTAAATGGACTGAGAAGTGTGAAACTTCTTTTCATACTTTAAAGCAAGCTCTCATGAACCCGCCAGTGTTACAGTACCCCAATTTTTTAGAAAATAATAATTTTGTATTAAAAACCGATGCTAGTGGTTTTGCAATCGGTTCCGTTTTGTGTAATAGGGATAATAGGCCTATTGCTTTTGCATCTCGTGTTTTAAATAAAGCTGAACAAAATTATTGCACAATTGAAAAGGAATTATTGGCAATAGTTTGGAGTGTTAAGCATTTTAGACCATATTTGTATGGCAGAAAATTTCAAATATTTTCTGACCATCGTCCACTTGTTTATTTATTTGGTATGACGAACCCGTCAAGTAGATTAACTAAATTTAGATTAGCTTTGGAAGAATACGATTTTACAATACAATATATTAAAGGCTCAGAAAACGTCACTGCCGACGCTTTATCGCGTATAAAAATAGAATCTAGTGAACTTAAAGACATGAATGCAAATATGGATGAAAGTATAAATGTGATGACGCGCGCACAATTAAAAAATAAAAACAAAAATATACAGAGTGGTTTAAAATATTCTATTAATGAAAGGTCTGATCACCCTGGATTGGTAGAAGTATTAAAACGCCCTGTCGACACCGTCGAATTAAAGATAATAGATAATAAAATGTTTAATAAATACATTAACCATGGTTGTATACGAAAGAATAATATTATATATAATGAGATATCTCAAATTATTTACTTTTCTCTAGATCACCGATCGACGTTTGACTTAGGTACATCGTTGAGGGATTTAGCAGGTATTTGTAAACGCAATAAAATTGCACAGTTATGCATTTTAAAAAATTCAGAAAATAAACCATTTATAAAAAACATATCGCGATATAAAACTGAATTGACAAATTACGGAATAAAAATATGCATAGTTAGGAATGTTAATGCTATTGCAGATATAGAAACTAGGCAATTAATTCTTAACGACTTTCACACTCTTCCTACGGGAGGACATGCTGGAACGAACCGCATGTACCACAATATAAAAAAAAACATATTTTTGGTCAGGTTTAAAAAAAGATGTTTGTGATTTCGTTAAACGTTGTGACGACTGCCAAAGGCATAAATACAGCAAAACGAATAAGCAAGCAATGACAATTACGACTACAGCTACTACAGCTTTTCAGAAAGTTTTTTTAGATTAAGTAGGTCCTATTAAAACCGATTTAAATGATAAATCATATATTTTAACAATTCAATGTGAACTATCCAAGTTTATTGAGTGTTATCCAATACCAACAAAAGAAGCTCACGTTGTTGCTAAATCTTTTGTTGAAAATTTCGTTCTCCGTTACGGTATTCCTCGTGAAATAGTAACTGATCAAGGCAAGGAATTTGTAGCTAATATATTTCAGGAATCGTGTAAATTACTAAAAATAAATACTTTACATTCAACTGCATATCATCATGAAACATTAGGAGCTTTAGAAAATTCGCACAAACATTTAGGTGCATATTTGCGAATTCAAGTCTCAAAACAACAAGATAATTGGAGCACGTGGGTACCATATTGGTGTTTTGCATACAATAACACGGTACACTGCGAAACGAAATATACTCCACATGAATTGGTTTTTGGAAAATTAAGTCAAATTCCAATGAATATTAAAAATAATATAGATCCATTATATAATTTTGACAACTATCCTAATGAACTGAAATATAGACTACAAGTTGCTTGTAATGATGCTAGAAATAATTTATTAGAGTCCAAATACAAACGGAAAATTAATTATGACAAAAAAAGTTGTAACATATCTTACAATGTAGGAGATAAAGTTTTAATTTTAAATGAAAATAAGGGAAGTAAACTGGATCCATTGTATATTGGTCCCTATAGTGTAGTAAAGGATAAAAATCCAAATATTATTTTAGAAATTAATAATAAATGTATGGAAGTACATAAAAATAGAGTTAAGCATTATTTTAATTAATGAAGAAGTATTGTAATTATGCAAATGTTTAAAAATATATACATGTACGACTTTGTTTAGATATATATTTTTACTTCCGCGGGGAAGGTGTAATGGATAAATTAGGCTATAAGTTAATTACCTTTAATACATTACTTAAGTTTGGCAATGTCCGACACAGCATTTCATTGATTGCAATAATATGTTATTAAGTAGGTTAACTAGGTATATTTTAGTATTATTGATTATGTTGCATTTTGTTATTTAGTTTGTAAGTTATAATAATAAAAACCATTCGAATGAAACCAGTCTTTGAATTAACAACTATCTTAAACCTCAAGTGACTACAGAGGAATTAATTTTTTTCTTAAAACGTAACAATTTTTGTCTTAAAAAAGTTTTTCCAATTGGCACCCAATACAGGCACACACTGTCTATTATTTATATACATTTGTTTCTTGAATAAAAACCATTTATCATAGTATAGATTTTTATTATTCCTATCATAAATAGATCTATTTTAGTTTAGTTTTAAATGTCCCTCCAAACACCTAGTTACCGAGGGCGCTCGAAACTATGTGCCTTAATCGTTACACGTAAAGTGTTCCTCTCCTTTTTTCCTTTCTCTATGACCTTCACTTAACGATGCATGCGGCCAGGGTGGTAACCCTGCATGCGGCATTAACTTGTCACTGACAAGTTGTCAGCGTAGAAAGTGGGGATGCTGATGATGATGCGTTTCTTAACTCGCGGCTATATCTCATACCTAATCTGACACTCTGCGGCATGAAATGCTGTGCAAATATTAATTATGAAATAAAGTAGAGTATGAATCATTAATAATTATTTATATAATTATTAATTATTTATATATTTCAATAATTATTTAAATAATTTATAATTTATCATACAGTATAATTTAGTTTTATCCTATCCAGCTTTATAATACAGTACAATAAAATAAGTAGTGAAAATTGACATGACAATAGATATCTAACCCATCCTAACTATTTTAGCTTTGTGCAATAGACAGGGATACTAGAGGCTAAATGTAGAAAAGTATTCCTCAAGGTTATGACGATTAGCTGTCATTTTGGTTATGCCCAACCCAACCGACCCCGCCCCATTGGGCCCCTCCCGCCCCATTGTCACAATCCAGCCTGCCCTTAGATATATTATACCTCTATTGCTCAATGGGGCGGGAGGGGCCCAATGGGGCGGGGTCGGTTGGGTTGGGTTGTTAAGTTTGGGTTGGTTTGGTATGGCACAATGCAGTGTACCTGCATAATCAAGATGACAGTTAATCGTCATAGCCTTGTGGAATACATTGCTACATTTAGCCTCTAGTGACAGGGATTAGGTGTGAGATATAGCCGCGAGTCGTTTCTTACTGTCTCACGCTAACGGTCTCACTCTACTTCGACTCAAGGCGTAGCTACCGCGTTATCAGCCATATCAATGATACGGGGCCCCCGGCTAGGGGGGCCCCGATTGACTTTGACATGCCTAAGCAAAAACATATTACCCCCATGTTAAAAGATAAGGGAATGAAAATAAATAAATAATATTATTATTTAATTGCAAACATGTTTATACTTCGATTTATTAAATTTCTGTTCCAACGAGGCCGTGAACTCATACGAATTGTATCTTTTTGCTATGCGTTGTCTGCGGCGCAGTCTGCGCATATTGTTCTGCGCCGCATACTGAGTCTACTTTGCGTATTATTATAGGTTATATTAATAGCAAATTAGAATAATTATTAGCGTTAAAATTATTTCAAATGGCTTTCCATTATTTTAAAATAGAAAACTTTTAAAAGATGTTGAAAAACGCTATATATCTAAAACCAGACCAAATTTTAAAATTTTCCTGTTCATAAAAATCTATGAATACATATATTATTTATTAAATTATAAAAAATTGGTAAATGCAAAAAAATCATACCCTAAAATTTTTTTTTGCCCAAAATAGACTTTCGGGCTTGACACCCAGAAATGTTTTTGCCAGCAGCTTTTCCCGTATAAGGGCCCCCAGATTTTTAATATGGGGCCCCCTCGAGGCTATCTACGCCACTGACTATGGCACCTCCTAGTATTCATTTTCGATTTAGGGGTTATTTTAAATTCATTAGACCACGCCTCTTCCCCACTTCTTCACTCAACGGTCATATATACAAAATCAAGTGATATACATAAAAGTTTGTTTAATTTCAAATACATATAGCACGGTAGGTCAAAATCCGGTCTATATTGACCGGATTAGCACCACGTTTTTTATGACAGATTTCGAAAATATACAGGGTGAGTTTTAAGTTGACGCGTTCCTTTTAACAGCGTGTAGAAATCAGATAAACAAATAAATATTTTAAGTAACTTTTTTATCAAAACTCAAAAATAAGAGAGTTATAGGCCTTCCAAGTTTAATTAAATTTTGAGCCAGTCTTGGCTATTGTTAACAAAAAACATAACAAAATAAACAATGCAAAATGTTATCTATGACAACAAACATAACCATTTAAATCAAAATGACATTTAGCAATGAAAAATGTCATTATTTACCTAAGTTTTTTTTGTGCCTCAATTATTGTTAAAAATGGTTCATAATTATAGCAATAATGAATTAGTGGAAATGTTACTAATTTATGGAGAGTGTCGTCAAAATGCAAATGCTGCAACTTAAGTAAATAATGACATTTTTTAATGCAAAATGTCAATTTGATTTAACTGGTTATGTTTGTTGTCAAATATGACATTTTGCATTGTTTATTTATTTTTAACAATAGCCAGGATCGGCTTAAAATTTAATTAAACTTTGATGGGCTATAACTTTTTTATTTTTGAGTTTTGATAAAAAAGTTACTTAAAATATTTATTTGTCTAGCTGATTTCTACACACTGTTAAAAGAAACGCGTCAACTTAAAACTCACCCTGTATATTAAAATAAACTCAAACACCCGTTTATAGCAAAATTGCCCGAGCCGTTTCGTCGGAAATCGAAATTTAGAGCAAAAAATTACAAAAATGAATAGTTTTACTTGCAAATCAATCAGGTTTACTAAATAAGAGTCATTATGACATTATAACAATCAAAATCGAGTTCTTCGCGCGAAGAGATTTTACTATTTTCCCGTGAGGTGGCGCCACAACGAAAGGTCATCTGTCAAACTGTTTACTTTACGGACATAGTTGCTGGACTACACATTGAGCTTTAGTGCTTGTTCACAATGGACGTAACCATAAAAAACATAAGAAATACATAAAAAAAATACATAAGGATACATAAGAAGCGTTCACAATTTGCATAGTACGTAATCTTTACGTTTATGTGACTCTTATGTAAAAATTATGGAATACCGTAAAATCCACATAAAGTTCAAATAATTTAACTTTATGAAATATTTATGTAATTTTTTGGGAAAATTCAGCGACTTTTGGTTTGTTATGTTTTTATATTGGCAACTCTTGCGGTGCCTAATAGTAACCATTTGCTATGGAAAAGGTTGAGTCACCGACCGGTAGACAAATACCTAAGATAAAGCCAAATTAATATTTTAGTTTTTTAATATAATAAAAGTAGGTACAAGACACCCAGAAGAACAGAAATTCAAACATCTCGAAAAGACATTACTTGAACTATTCAAATCCATCTTAGACTAACTTCTTTTTTTCCATTCTATACTAAAATTAAAAAGCATTACCATTGCCATTATTATTGTTTAATATCAATTTAAAATTAAGCACATTTGGCTGAAGGACTTCGGTCATTGGCCATTTAATCTTATGTTGTAACCTTACATTGTATGTATTTACATAAGGATTAATAAATACGTTATTTATTTATTTAAAAGTTGGTAAACAACCTCAATGTAATGGCCAACCGTTGACTTGGACTCAGTGGTTTTCGTATGCTATGTTTAATCAATTAAGGGGACACTAGTTTTAGCAATTCCTCAAATAATGAGGCTGTATAAGTAAAAAACCTATTTTGGCGTCGTCTTAGTAGTAACAATAATAACAATTCTTCAGTCTCACTCATTTTAAAAACACAATTCACAAATTTTATGAGTTTAAAAAAAATAACATTAGTTTGACATGCTCAACATGTCAATTTTTATGGTCATTGTGAACGCTCTTTGGGTTTTATGTAAATTTTATGGTTATGATTTATAATTTCATTATGTATCGTTTATGGTTATGTCCATTGTGAATCCACACTTACGCTGCAGATTAGTTTATTGTCTAATTCTGAACCTTATAATAATGAACGTTTAAATAATGTTTGTGAAAACTCAAGCTTGGACCCATTAAAAAAATCGAGAAAGTTCGCTTGTTATGTTTTAAAAAGAAGGCGGATATGCGAAAAATTACTGGAGCTCTTCAGAGCTCGGTTCAAGACATGTTTCCTTTTAATCCTGAAGACAACCGTCTTTCACGACTTATATGTAATGCTTGCAAAATACTTAGTTACCGAAAAAAAAAGGATCAGAATTCGTCTGCTGTTCAGACACCCGATTATTTCCTTCTTTACCAAAACATACAAGGAAACAAGATAAAATAAAATGCCAGTGCAAATTATGCAAGTTCGTACGAACACTGGGACATCAGAATTTTATACAGAAAAATATCAGTGTCAAGAAAAAAGTTGCCAAGCAATGTGCAAGGTGTATTTCTTTTATTTTTAATGAGTTTCCATCAATGTTTCTGCAATAAACTTCTCGGTCCGAAGTACGAAGAACCGCAGCTACACCCACCACAGTATTTGTTGAATGTCCAAAATCTGTTCCAATATTTAAAACCTCTTTTGCACGAATTTGTTTATCTCGTTTTTTTGTATTATTATTTCGGACTAGATTTGCATAATTGTGCGTTTTATACCAAAAATGTGCTAGTCCTTTTTTAAAAGATTTTCTACACCTTGCACATTGCTTGGCAAATTTTTTCTTGACACTGATATTTTTCTGTATAAAATGTCCCAGTGTTCGTACGAACATAATTTGCACTGACATTTTATTTTATATTGTTTCCTTGTATGTTTTGGTAAAGAAGGAAATGTAGAAATTGAGTATCTGAACAGCAGACGAATTCGGATCCTTTTTTTCGGTAAATATATATTTTGCAAGTACAGCATATGAGTCGTGGAAGGCGATTGTCTTCAGGATTAAAAGGAAAAATGTCCTGAACCGCGCTCTGAAGAGTTCCAGTAATTTTTCGCATATCCGCCTTCTTTTTGAAACATAACAATCAAACTCGCGATTTTCTTCATGGGTCCCAGCAAGAGTTTTCACATACATCATTTTAACGTTCATTGTTATAAGGTACAGATTTTGACAATAAACTATTCGTAGTTCAGCAACTATGTCCGTAAAGTGGACAGTTTGACAGACGGAAAAATAGTAAAATTTCTTCGCCCGGAGGACTCGATTTTGATTGTTATAATGCCATTATAACTCTTAATAACCTTAATAAATGCTTTGCAAGCAAAATTAATTATTTTCGTGATTTTTTGCCCTAAATTTCGATTTCCAACGAAACGGCTCGGGTAATTTTGCTATAAACGGGTGATTGAGTTTATTTTAATATATATTTTCGAAATATGTCTTAAAAATTGTGGTGCTAATCCGGTCAATATAGACTGGATACCGTGATAGGTGATAATTTCCCCCTTTATTTCGTTATAAAAAACCCTGTATAATTAAAATACAAAATATGTAAAAGCACATTAAGGATTAACACATACCCAATAAAACCTATTGACAATACGTTGAAAAATGTTCTTTAAGGTTCTGAATTGTTGGAAATAATGGATTTGCACAATTGACCTTAAAGTGTGGGCTGACCAACTTGAATGTCTTAAAAGACGTTTACGTTATGCACCTTTGCATTGAAAAGCACACATAAATTACTCATTTTGGACATTTTAATTTTTAGGAATTGTAGCGAATTTTATAAGTTTATAAAATTTTATATAATAACACTATTTACTTAAAAAGTATTTGTTAATTTTAACCAAATATTAACCAGATTTTATCATAATTTTTTTATGTTAATCCACATAACTAATGTTAAGTTTACAACCATCTGTAATATGTTAACGTATTAAATAAGTAGTTTGTAATTATTACAAACATTTTGTACATTTAACAACAAAATCCTGCCAATAATTCAACCATAATTCTTGTAATTTTCAAAAAGGACCTTATTTTATAAACCTTTTTGAAGACCCTGTAACAAAAGTATTAGTTGGAAATTGGGAACTTAAATGAAAAGAATTTTGATAAGAAATGTTGCTTTATTAATCAATTTCCCAAACAAAACAAAATAACAAATACCTACATAAATGAACACAAAAATAACATCCACACAATTAAATAACACACCATTCTAAAATCATTAAATTATAAAGAAATTTGATACAATATAATTATCAGTACTACTACAACACTTACTAATGTATGTCGTAACTTTAACCCACTTTACTTTATCCCCTAATTTTAGTTTAAAACCAGTGGTAGCATCTTTTTTCGGATACTTCGCACTCGTTATATAACGGTATAAGGAATCTGAATAACAATAATAACAGATTTCTTGTAATATATTATAACACTCTGAACAGTTGTTACGAACACGTTACGAATTAGAATAAAGTAAGCAGAAACATAAGTTGCAGACGCTGAAGTCAGTTGAACTTGTTGATGCGTATTGGCAGTGGGAAATGTTTTGATTGACTGGCTAAAATCACCTGAACTTTTTCAACGAATAAATTTGTTACACATTAACTAAAGAATCTGTAACCTTTGAAATTAACAAAATGCTTACAAAATTGCATAGGTACTACCTTTAGAAAACTTTCGGTAAAATATTTTTTTGTTAAAATAATTACAAACCCTGTTTTTCTACAAAAATCAAGTATAATATGTATACCGCGGAACTTTTCCAGCGATGACGTCAAAATGTTAACAACAATCAGAGTTAAAAAAGTTAACACTTAACTCTTTATACATGTGCAAAAAAACTATGATATCACAATATAATCATTTTTAAGTAATCGCTGGAAAACTTCTGCGCTATAATAATATGTAGGGTGCTTCTTTATTTTATGAAACAGGTTTTCCTTTTGACATGAATTATATAATATTAAATGGATATATTCCCTCTGATTGTGAGTTCTTTTTAACTACATTGAGGAAATATTGTAGACTTCAATAAGTCGTAGTAGATTAAACATTATTTTTATAATTATAAGACACCAGACTTTAATAACTTCAATACTTAAGGTAACCTGGTATTATTAGTTGATAGAACCTGTGTAAGCAGTACCAGTAACATTTCGCGATTTTGTAGCCAACTACATAATTAAGGGTAATTACGTATGCTCGTATGTATATAGTGACCCCGTATATAATAGTATGAAAAAGTCAGATAATACAAAACCAAAAATGTTTAGTTCAAAATTAAAAAAATTATGTTAAAATAATAACAAATACGAATATGTACTAAACACCTATACTATATTATAAAGCTTATTAATAAACTTTATACACCTTTATTGTAGATTGTTTGATTTTAATAATACAAAAAATTTGTCTTATAGTAATTTGCAATAACTACAAAATTGGAAGATTTTTACATACCCAAATAATAATTTCTTTTGGATTTATTTTATAATACGCATGGTATTCGTTTTTTAAGGGTTATTTATTGAAATAAAAATTAAATAAAAAAGACATCTGCCCCTAAGAAACCTACCTTAAGAAGGATATGCCGTTCGGCTAAGGTTAAATTAACTGTAGCTAAGACTCGGGTTGAAAAGTTCATTTTTAAACGACATCTGCCCAAATGACACTTTCGGCGAGGGTGGTTACACATTTACAATACAAGAATAAGAAACGATTTGGCCAAGAAAAGCATTAGAATACATTTAAGGCAGTCATTGTGTCGCGAAAATGATTCCTAGGCAATTGTATACCTTGAAATAAGATAAAATAAGGTTCAGAATTTCTTATCATCGGGTAATAATTCTATCCAGTTGTCGTTTTTCTAGTCTACCGTTTCTTGTTAAATTTTCTTGTCGTACTTTTGCAAAAATTACTTAAATTGCGTACATTTTAAATAGATTTATTTATATTATAAAAAATTGTTTTTAAATAAAAATTACTGTAATTCCTTTTATTATAATTATTACTATAATTTTTAAATACTCACTGTAGGTATACATAAAAGTCGAGGAAACTACAAATTTCTGAGAATTTCTAGTATAGTATTTATAATATTTACAATTTTTTCAAACAATTTAAGATTAGTTTTTAAAGGTGCCTCGACAAGTTTTTTTGATTTTTAAGATTATAAATAATTCATATTATTCTTTTTTGAGCTACAAATGCTCTATGAGAATAAAAAGAACCACCCCACATACAAACGTTGTAACTCAAATGCATAATACAGCTAAATCAAGTATTCTTGTTGCATAGAGGTTGTTATACTTAAGATTGGAAAAAATGCTTTATTTATGCACTATATCGATATGTGATATTCAATTTAAGTCACTATCTAGGTAAAGTCCAAAAAACTTTGTTGTTTTAGAGGGATCAATATTTAAATTGCCTACCTTTACATGCATTACGCAAATAAGGATTTTTTTTATCATAGAAATGAACTAGTACAGTTTTATTGTTTTTTTGTATACAAAGTAATATATTAAGCTATTTTTTAAACGCCATTTCTGAAATCTCTTAATAGCCGAGGTGATGTTATCTATCAGTCCCTTTGGAGTTTGTGCTGAAACCATTATTGTTGAGAGTATCAGAGATTATGTTATATTTAATTACGTACTTCATTATTCGGCAATGGATACATTTTTCAAGTATCTTAGTTAAAGTGTTTAATAAAGACACAGCCCTGTAACTTTCTAAGAGCAAAGGATCATTTTTATTTTATAAATCGAAACAATTGCTGCACTATGAGGCGCCGTTTGTGCCATAATTATGATTTATAAAATATAGAATAATTTGTAAAAATATAAATATTTTGTTTAAAACATAAATAATTTGTTTGAAATATATATATTTTAACTTATTTTCTTAGATATATATTAGTTTTACTAAAATATATCATATTTTAACTAAATAATATATATTTAAAAACAGTAATACTAATAATATAAACTCAGCTTACAAGACGTAACGCCAGGGGGCGCTGGCAGCTTTATTTAACTTGGCAACGCAGCCCTTCTGTAATTACATGTGGGATTCCCACAGTGGGAATTACTGTGGTGTCAATTAAATAAAACTACATTAAAATAACAATACCTCTGGTACGTAATAAAGCACTAGGGTATAAGTTTAAATTAAAATCTAACAGATTAATAGGTCATTTAAAATTTCACCGCAGTAATGGAACCAAATCTTGACGACATAGTTTCGGAAGTTTTGCGTAGCCCAGAAATAAGGAATAAAAAATTGTTGTTTTAAAAAGAGAGTCACGACAATAAACATCCAGTTAAACATATAAAGCACTAGGGTATAAGTTTAAATTAAAATCTAACAGATTAATAGGTCATTTAAAATTTCACCGCAGTAATGGAACCAAATCTTGACGACATAGTTTCGGAAGTTTTGCGTAGCCCAGAAATAAGGAATAAAAAATTGTTGTTTTAAAAAGAGAGTCACGACAATAAACATCCAGTTAAACATATAATAAATAACAAAAAGCCAAAGTGCGGCAAAAAGTTATTTAATTTACACCACAGTAATTCCCACATAAAATGAAAGAAAGGCTGTGTTGCCAAGTTAAATAAAGCTGCCAGCGCCTCCTGGCGTTACGTCTTCTAAGCTAAGTTTATATTATTAGTATTACTGTTTTAAATATATATTATTAAGTTAAAATATATATTTTTTTAACAAATTATTTATATTTTTACAAATTATTATATATTTTATAAATCATAATTATGGCACAGACAGCGCACGTATGGCAAAATGAGGTATTTACGGCGACAGAAGTAAAAAAAACAGTATACAATAATATTCGTTTCTTTATATAGCAAAATGTTCTCAAATATACAACAAAAAACAAAAAATTTGTAAAAAGGATAAAGACAGGGTTGAAAAAATGTCATATTGTTCGCGTGTTGTCAGGTAGTCGTGCGCGCAATAGGACTAAAGGACTAAAAGTTATATGATAAAAAAAATGTAATTGAAAAAACTACAATTTTTTTAATTTGACGGTCAGGGTAAAAAGTCCCGAGGCTCATGGAATGCCCTTTTTAGTTTTTTCAATTAAAAAATAAAATTTGTTATCATATACCTTTTAATCCTTTTAAATAATGCGATAAAACAATTATTGTAATCTCAAATATCTCGGAAACGGTTTATTTTATCGAAGTTTGAGAGGTACACCTTTTTAATGGTAGCCGAACTGTTTAATCGATAAATTGCATCAAATGTTACAAAAACCTAACCTCAAAGTTTGTATGGGACAATAAGCTTAAAGCAACCCCCGTTTCTACGACACTGTGTTCACTCAAACAATTGTAATTATGTGTGAATATGTGTTTTGGTAGTAAGTGACTGTTCGCAAAATATCACCTTTCCAAGTCTACCATAGTAGAAGTTATATTAAAAAAACTGATATGATAAGTAACACTTTATCACCCTGTAACTTTTAAACATACGTAATTAGGAAAAATATTTATTTAGATTTTCTTCTTATTTTGACTTGCTTAATCTGCTCCTAAATTTATACCACTAAGTTTAGGGACACCATCTTTTTTAAAAGTATTTATTTAACATCCAGATACACGTGTACAGAAAATAATTTCTGCCTATTGGAGGTAATGAAATTACCTGTACATAGGTCCGGTACATAACTTAAAAACTAGGATCTTAAAACTAAACTAAAACTAAAATAATATATAATATTTTCATTATCATTGCGAAAACAGTTTATAATTCCAACATTTAATACTATTAAGTTAACAATGAATTATTGGTACAGTTTTTGGTAATCCAGTCTTTTAACATTTGTTTAAACTTAAAAGTAAATTTGTTTTTTGGGTTATTTACTACTTTGATGTTATTAGGTAACATGTTGAAGATTTTTATACCATTGTAGAGACTAGTTTTTTTACCAACAGCAAGCTTGACTTTTGGCAGTACAATACTTTTAAACCTAGTTGTTTTATTACCATTTTTGTACATAACGTACAAGTTATTAAAATTGATAAGTATGGTTTTTAAATAGTAATTTTGATAAATATTAAGGTGGTTGTCACAAAACTGATCATTTCCCAGAATTACCTTTAGTACCCTTTTCTGCAAGTTTAAAAGTGGCAAAAGAGCATTCTCATAAGCAGAGCCCCATGCGGCAATTCCATAAGTGGCAAGGCTATTAAATATACCATAGTAAATTACCAACAGTGATTTTGTGTTTAAAATAGACTTTAATTTTGCAAAAACAAATAGGAGATACCTAAGACGCTTTGTAACCCATTCGATATGCTCCCGCCATCTTATTTGTGTATCAATAACTACTCCAAGGTATTTTGTACTTTTTACTCTTTTTATTAAATGGTTGTCAATTTTAATATTAACAGTGGCAGGATACATATCTATGTAATTAACAAAAGTTATAAACACTGTTTTATCTATATTTAGAGATAGCTGATTGTCTTTAAGCCATTTTGAAATTAAAGTTAAAAAGTGATTTATTTTTTCAGTTACTATTTTCCAGCTAGCATTAGTGCACAATAGAGCTGTATCGTCAGCGAAGGCTACAATGTTTTCAGATGGAAGTAGTCGAAAAACATCATTGACATAAACCAGAAATAACCAAGGACCAAGGATTTTACCTTGTGGAACCCCCATAGTCAACTCACGCTTACAACTTTCAATACCATTTATATTTACATATTGGCTTCTTTCATTTAAGTAACTTCTGATCAATGTCAATGCCGTTCCCCGAATGCCATAGCGGTATAGTTTATCTAGAAGTCTTTCGTGTTTGACTGTATCAAACGCCTTAGCAATATCAAGGAAAACAGCAATTGCAGGATGACTATTATCTAAACTATTGTAAATATAGTCAGTGACATGTACAAGAGCATTGCTCGTACTTGAACCTTTTTTAAAACCAAACTGATTCCCTGATATTACATTGGAACTGTCAAAAAATTTGCAAAACCTATTATGAATTAATTTCTCAAATACCTTAGCTAAATTTGATATTAAAGAAATAGGACGATAATTATTTGGATCTTCACGATTACCGCTTTTATATAACGGTATGACTTCAGCAACTTTAAAGTGTTTAGGGCAGGTACCCGTGTTAAAACAACAATTTTTTATGCTAGTTAAGGCTTTACTCACTTGCTGTTTTAGTTTTTTTAGGACAGTTGCATTGATATGGTCTACCCCACCATTTTTGTTTTTTAAATCATCAATAGTTTTTTCAACCTCTTCCTGGATAACTGGATACATAAAAATAGAATTTTCTATATTATCTATTTTAATAGAATCAGACTCATTCTTTTGTGTTTCTATTTTTTTTGCTAGTTTTTCACCTATCGTGGTAAAATGCTCATTAAACAGATTAGAAATCTCTTTTGTATCTGTAGAAACTTTACTATTAATTTTTAATTTTGTTATAACATTTTTTCCAACCTTCTTATTTTTTATTTTACTATTAACAAAACTCCACAATTTTTTTGAATCATTACGAAATTTTTCAACTTCAGATTTTTCATACTTAAGTTTTGCATATTTTATCAAGTTTGACAGTTTGTTGGAATAGTTCTTATAATTAATTTTCTTAAAGTCATTTTGGGGATCGTCCATCCATATTTTATGTAATTTATTCTTAGTTTCACAGGATACTTTTAGGCCGTTTGTTATCCATGCATTTCTACTCTTGGGAATATTAGTACATGGTAGAACTTTAGATGATCTTTTGATTAAGTCATTAATTATATTAATCAAATGGCTTACTTGCGTATCCACATTTGAATTTTCTTTTATATACCAATTTACTGAGGTTGCTAGTCTTTGAATTTTATTGTAGTTTATACAAACATAATTTTTTTCTGCTGATATTTTATTTTTTGCCTCAGCCTCAATTACTAAAAACAGTGGGTCATGATCAGTTAACTTATGAAGCAGCTTGAAAGGATAGGTAGAATATTTATTACACTTACTAAAAATATTATCAATACAAGTGCCACCACCATTATCATTACTTCTTGTGATAGTCCAAAAATTAGGATAATACTGGTTTTCAAAGTAATTGTTTAAATATAATTCATTATTTTTATCTAGGTTTAATATGTCAATATAGAAATCACCAATAATAAAATGGTTTTTTATTTACTTTTAAAAAATTATTTAGGTCCTCTATAAATTTTTTTTTATCAATATCATGACATCTGTAAACAGTACTAAATACCACCTGATCACTTTTAAGTTTTACATTTATATTCATAACTTTAACATTACCAATTATATCAAAAGATGCCTCGGCATCAACATTTAAATCCACATATACAACTACACCATCAGCTTTACTAATTTGAGTGTCACTGTAGTGCATATCATATCCATCAAGATTAAAAAAAGCATGGCAATCTAAAATCCAAGTTTCAGTGCAAACTATTAATTGGATAGCGCTTATCTAAAAGGAACCAACCGCCAACTTTTAAAATTGAGTAAACTGGGTTTAAAGTTTTTAAAGTATATAAAATTCATTTGTAATTGCATTAGTCCAGTTTTGGCGTTTTATTACGGTAAAATGATTAACTTAAATAAACCTAATGAATTTTTCCAAATTTAGTGTTGCTATTTGGTAATACAGGTAAAAATGGCGTTTAGTTCCTTTTTGATAAAAAGGAAATTTTAGACATGGATCTCTTTAAACACTTTTTAGACAAAATAATAAAATAACACATGGATCGTTTGACTTATTTTGTACATAAACGTTTGATTTATGTTAGACTTGGGCATAAAATAAAAATAAGACAAAACCTGTAATATTTTTATAATAACTTCAGAAAGTTTCGTGATAAACAAAAAATACAAGCCATTGTTTTCAACTAAAAATAAACAAAAATTGTTTGACTAATTATTAGAAAATAAAAGTAAAACTTTTTAATAGGTAATTCCTAAATTAACGACAACAAAAAATTATACATCAGATTCTGTTTCTGGCAAAAAATCAATATTTTCACCAAAACCATCTACATCGTCCTCAAAATCAGCTGCATTTAAGTTTCTATAAAAGTCTTTTACATCGTTAGGAACTAGTGCCATCAAACTTTTAATATCTGCTAATTTTTTTGTAGAAATTTCTTTTCCATTTGGGTATAGCATAAACAAATTTGAGGAAAAATCGCTTTTAGTATTGGGACGACCTTTCGTTATTTTCTTTATATTTATTTCTCTAAATTCATCTTGAAAATCGTGTGTGTATTTTACAAATATTGAAAAAGGATATTCTTTGGCCAGTTTTATAACGCGAGTTTGGAGCCAACTTATTTTATGTCCGTTTATATCGGCTTTTCGGTTTATAATTAATTGTTCCAGTTTTGAAGTCCCGAAAAAATCTTCCTTTCCCATTTCTACAACAACAAATTTTTTCTTATGTGAGCACCGTTGTATAACTGTTTTAAATTCTTCTAAAGTGTACAAACGTATTTGGTATTTAATAGATCTCTCAATTTCTCCAAAATCGGTGTCATTGGGTAGGAAACTGTGGCCGGGTATCAAGAACTTGAGGTAGATTGTTTTAAGTAAAGGATGTGCTTCTAAAATGGCTTTTAGTAGTAATACAATTTTAATATTTCTGTTTTGCCCCCCACATGAGTCAGACCATAATATTAATTCTTCTGTTTCTGGAGTTAAATACATATCTACAAACTTTTTAAGACAAGATCCTACCTCTTGAGCTCCCCGACCCGCAGTTCCCTCCTTCCACACAAAACAATATGGTGTATCGTTCGAGCTTGTATGTACTCCTTCGTTATAAATTGACAGTTGTCGTTTGTAATATACGATGTTAGTGGGGAGTTTTGGCAAACCTAAAACTTTTTCCATGTCATACGTTGCGGTCTCCAATTTATTGTTTGTTTTTGCCTCCTCCATGTCATGCTTCATTGATTCTCTTGCTTCCTGTGCCTTTAGTAAGTGCTGTTCGTGTTGCAACTCCTGTTCCTCTCTAAGTACAACGTCGTGTTGAAAATTTTTTATTTTAGCATTAAAACTATCACATAAATTGCAAGTATCTTTAACTGGAACTTTGCGCCTTAAATTAAAGTTTTTATAAAATATAGTTTTGTATGAGGAGAATCCTATTTTATGGTTTGGTTCATCTTCCGTGTATAAACTAAACATTTTTCTAAGTGTAAGATCAGTTTGCAAAAACTTTGCTTCACTCTCATTTCTTGTGTAATGTGAAATATATGTAGGAAATCTCGATATTTGATTTATTACTTTATGTTTAGTTTCTTCGTTTAATTTATTATGTCCCCCTTGCATGAAACCTCGTTCATCTTTAAGTGATCCTGTTTTTATTTTATTTAAGGCTGTATTTACTCTTTTTGGTGAAATCTGTAGAGTTTTTATGTACATATCTCTACATACTCTAATATTAGTTATTTCATAAACTCTAGAATTTTGTCTTCTATTGCTCTCTTTGTTTCGTTTTCTTTTTATGCCATGCTGTTTAACTGTGGCCGCTATATAAGCAGTTTGGGCATTGTAGTTCCCTAAACCCCAAAACTGTTCAAACACATTTTTTCTGACTTCTTGTGTTACCTTCTCGTTACATTTTAATGTGCAATTGCACAAAAAGTCTATAAATTCCTTAGGTTCTACCTTTTTTCCTTTAATGCTATAGTGTTTCTTGTTTGAGTCTCTTAATTGCTTTCTGTTTTTAAAAGTCTGTCCGGGATAACTTGTTTTTCTTCCCTTTTTAGGCCTTCCCTTTCTATTTGACCTTTCTTGGAGTAATGCTAAGTTTCTTTGTGTATGCTCTAAATTTTCCTCCTCGATTTCCTCCAGAGTGGAATCTACACCAGAACTACCTGAACTTTTAGAAATCTTAGTACCAGGGTCGTATTCACTTCCAGAGTCCTCGAAGTCGGAAAAATGTGCAAAGTCTTGTTTATTTATCTGAAAATAAATATGTAGGCAGGTCCAATAAACATTTTAATAAATAATTCACATTTTTTTTAGGCAAAGTATCAATTGGGCCAATTTCCATTAAATTGGTTTCAAAGTTGCCATTATCATTTATTGCTATATTTATTTTGTTTAGCTCTTTATCTGCATCTTTAGCCTTATTTTTGGCACTGAAACAAGCATCTGGACTCGTAGCACTTCTTTTACTCATATTTCTATCAAAAATTCGTTTCGAAACAAGCCATAAACAAAAAATAATAACACAAATATTTTAATGTCAAAAGGGAACCAAGCGTCACGATATTTGTCAAAATAGCCTTGTGCGCCTTGGATCCGTTCAGAGAAATATAAAAACAGCAGTTTTAAACCAGCAACTTGGTAACCTCAGGAAAAAATGTTGTTACAATTAGCTTTGGCGTTTAAATATTTTTGAACAATCTAATATAAAGTATTTATAGGCGTTTGGTGCCTGTAACTCGAAAATTGTGATTTGGCGGTTGGTTCCTTTTAGATAAGCGCTATCCAATTCAGGTTTAAAAGTCAAGCTGTCAAGCAAAACCTTCAAACCTTCAAAGTTTTTATGTAGGCTCCTGATATTTATATGCATCACAGTAAAACCCAAATACTTTTTAATAGAAGTATTTAAAAATTTTATTAAATCACAAACAATTTCAGAATTTATAAATTCATTTAGCTTTTCTTCTTCCTTTTGAAATATATTGACAAAAATTAAATAAGAATTAATTGATGTAACCTTTACTATAGTTTGTCCTGTTGATAATAAAATTTTTCTTGTTTGTAAGCGACGAGCAATTTTTATTATCTGAAGCACGATGATCAGTTGCACAGTTTGATTTGTATTTTTGATTTGCAAAGACACAATTAGAACATTTGTTGGCGTTATTGTTATCACAATCACTAGTGAGATGGTCACCAGCACAAATACTACACTTGGCAACATTTTCACATTTTTTTATAGAATGACCAATCTGAGAGCATTTTTTACAAATTTGTAAATTTAGATTATCATATACAGGGCATCTAGATCAACCAATGTTTAACTTCTTATTCGACATGAGATTAAAATATGTATCACCATCCACTTCAATGAATGCTGTATAGTTATTTAATTTTTTATTTAATGCAATATGTGATATTGTTAAGAATTCTTTAGTAGGGTCTTTACCCCAGTTCTCATTAAATAATGAGCTGTTTTGACTAATAATTGTATTTTTTAGTTCATCTGAAGAGTACATTTCTTCTATATTGCATTATTGCATATAAATTCTACTTAAATTTCAAAAAATAGATATTTTTAATTTCAAAAATTTTGACAGATATACCATCGGTGTGTATTACCACTAATTGTAATGTTAAAAAATTAACACGTTGAATGCGGATGCTAAAACTGAGCCTAATCTTTCAAGTGCGGTATCGGTCTTCTGAGCCCGATGCTGGTAAAGTCTGCTGTGCGGTATCGGTCCTTGGGGACCGATATGTTAAAAAAGATAAAGCGACATCTGACGCAAAATTTATAAATGATATCAGGATTCTGTTTACCAATTCCCCCAACAGGAGTGACATCGTCAGCATCGGTCTCCGGGGACCGTAACCGCACAGAAAGATGGTTAACATTTAGTTACCTATATCATTTTTAAAATTATTTTAGCTTCAAATAAAACTTTTTTATTTCAACGTTATTTATTACTTAAGAAATAAATATGCATATTGCTTACAAACACAAAATATCAATTTTCTGATAAACTGTTAAAAAAATCAAACAGTATAAAAAGAAGTTCACTACTGAAACTTCATAGAAAAAAAACTTAGTTTCTATGTAAATTATTGAAACAGTCGAGACACATTCCTGGTTTTTTTGTGCAATCGTTACAATAACTGATCACTTTCGTAACTTTTTTATTTGCAGTACGGGTATCCATGGTACGACGTAATTTGCGATAGCATCCAATGCACATCTTCCTCTTTTTGCGCCCCGGTCCAGTTGGCTTCATTCATTTATGTACAGATCTTCTTGGAGGTTGGTTATTGGGTGCTTCATTTGCTATTTCTGGCTCCACCAATTGCTTTGCAAGTACTTTTCTAAATTACGTTATGGACATTTTCGGTGTACATAGTTTGTTATATATTATCCATGCATTTACAACAGCAGTACCAAATAACAGTTCGAATGCCAGTTTGCGATACCATTTCAGTCCTTTACGTAAAACCGAATGATAGGACGACATCTGATCGCTGTAGTCTACGCCTTTTTTCGCCTTGTTATAATCTATTACAGCCTTGGGTTTCATAATGTCTTCCTCATTTCTAGATTTCTTTCCTGTGGCAGTTAGACAAGCCTCGTGTTTTGGATCAGTGCTGAGCATCAAAACAGGGCGTTTATCAACCCATTTTATGATTTTCAAGCAATCGTATTGCTTGCCAAATATTTCGCCTTTCTTCATTTTTTTGTTAAAAATTTTGGGAATGCCCTTTCTATTTGTCCTCAGTGTACCGCAGTACAGCATTTTTTGGTCAAAAAGACTCTTTGCTAATTGTAAAGATGAGTAGAAGTTATCGGCATAAAGCATCTAACGCATTCAACGATGCCAAGAGATCAAAAACTATGCTTTCGGAATGAGACTTCCCGATCTTCTTCTCATTTTTTCCGGTGTAAATGATTATGTTATGGGTATAACCATCGACAGTACAGAGTTTGTACAATTTAATACCATATTTGTGACTTTTATTTGGGATATACTGCTTGAAAAGTAGTCTACCTCGAAAAGGAATCAAACTTTCATCGATGACTACCGCTCTTCCAGGAGATAGAACGGATTGGAAATTGCGATTGAACATATCCAATAGATTTTTTAGTTTATAAAGTCGATTGCCTTCGGTCAGTCTTTCGTTGGTATTGTCACAAAAGTGTAAGCAACGAAGAAGAACTAGAAATCGATCGCGGGTCATAGTGGTCGCGATAAACTCATTTCTGAACATACTATCCTTCGACCAATACAAATTTAGTGCAGGTTCCTGAACCAATCCCATTGCCAATACGATTGCAAAAAAACGTTTGACTTCCTCTTTGGTGGTATCAACCCATACTTTTAGTCTGGACTTGGATGCTGTTACGTCACTCAAGCACTGCAATGCATATATATTTGTCTCTAGAACAATCATGTCCAGAATCTCATCAGTTAAAAATAATTTATATGCATCAAGTGGTTTGAATATTGGTCCATTGATGTTCAGTACAGCTTCTTCCGGTTGCTGTGTACAAGGTAACTGGTCTGAAGATACAATGTCTTCCCAGTCATTTTCGTCCGAAAAAGTATAATTATCATCGTCTACTGAAGCATTCACATTGTCATCATCTTCCTCAGTCTCCGAAAAATTGTCAGTTCCAGGATCGGTTCCTGCTAAGTCTGCTGACGAGCCTTCCGAAGACGTGGGCTCATAATTCTTGTCTGCAACAGAGTCATCGCTGCCAAAATCACTAAAACAATCTTTGGATTGCGTTTTCTGATGTTCGCCAACATCTTCACTTTCCATTACTTCAGGGGAATTTTCTTTCTGGTCGTGATCCATTACCGCTTCTTCTTCATTATCAAGGTGGCTGTCCCTTTCTTCTATTTCATTTTCTATCTCAGCTACGAGTTCCGCTTGATTGTCTAATTTTGTATCTGCCTTTATTGCGAGAAGTAGCATTCTTCTTGCGCGTGAAGCCATCCTTTATAACTATTACATGAACAACCAACACTTATTTATTTCTAAAATAACGCAGTTTTGCAACACTATAACATAACACTATAATAATTATTGTTAGATCAAGAATTGATACGTATACATTTGTAGAATAACACAGTTTTGTAATACTACACAACACGAAAGCAAAATTTGACAGAAAACAGCTGATTCAAATATAGGTCTCTGGGGACTGATAACGCATGTTAGAAATAAATATTACTCCAGTGCGGTACCGGTCTCCGGAGACCGATGGAAGGTTAGACGTTTGTTAAAGTTCTGTACCTCTTAAGGATCAAAAAGCCATATTTAATGCGAAAATAGAGGTTTTCGTTTCGAAGATACAGCTCCCGCACCATGAGTAGTTTAAGCACATATCTAGCCGCATAGAAACGCAGTTGCGCCATCGGTCCCCGGAGACCGACGACGCAGTCAACGTGAATGGTGAACCGGTTAACTAAGGAGCACTGAAAATTTTATACAGGGTATCTGGTATTTACGTTGCCTTTTTTGTCACAATAACTTTCTTATTTTAAACGAAACTACCATACAATTGTTACATCATTCGACACAAAATAATGTTTTCTATTGATATTGAAATTTTCTACAACTTTTTTCAAAAAAATAATTTTGGACACTAATTTTCTCATACACATAAAATTAATTCTTATAAAAAATAATACAATTAATTTTATGTGTACACATAAAATTAATGCAATGAATTTTTATGTTATGTGGTGCGGCTGAAAGTGGCAACTGCAGTAGTTCATATGCATAGTAAGGTATATGTTTTGTATTGAACAAAACTTATTTTTAAGGATTTATAAGCTCAGGCAGGCTTAAGAACAGTTCTAACAATAAATAACACAAAAACCACAAACAGATCTCTCGCATATTGGCGCCAAACTAGACAAACTTTGATAAATTAAACATGCCTACTACTGCAGTTGCCACTTTCGGCCGCGCGAATTAAAATTATTCGTACACATAAAATTAATTATGGCACGCCGTTTTACTTTTTAATTGTATAAGAAATATTAAGTTAAATATTAATGTGTCACAAAAATATTGCACACAGAAAAATTTAATTAAATAAATAATTCAACATCTTATATAAACATATTTAAAAAAAGAATAACTTCTTTGACATGTATAATTCTAATTAATGTATTATTTTGAAGGTATTATTTTCCAGTGCAATTTATTTTTAAAGTATATTTAACTTAATATTTCTTATCCGATTAAAAAGTGAAACGGCGTGCCATATTTTTCTTTGTTTTTTTTTTCATAAAAAAATTATGTTTTTAATTTTTATAATTATTGTGGAAAATGTTGGATTTATTGTTTAAATTTATTACCTAATTTTTATTATAAACCATGCACAATATTGTAATAAAATATTAAAAAACTATTGTCTATGACTCTGCATGCACACCTTTAGATACATTTTTTAACCACATTTTCAAATATCTGTGTTAAAGTTTATCAATAACATGTTATATTTAATTTTTTCTTTAACTTCTCGAAACGAATTCAGTGGTCAATTTCTGCCAGGAAAATTTTTCATGCAATAATTTAAGGTGTACTAAGGTATCCTCACAGCAGTGTCATGGTCATGGTGTCTGATATTTTGTTCTATAAATAAGTCTACTAAAAAAATTACAAATTAAATTAATATATTATGTTCTTATTGGGGCTACATTTTTAAACAATGGTATTATTTTTTAAGGATAAACATTTAAGAAATTATGTTGTGTTAATTCGTCCTATTTTAACCGCAGCTTAAGCTGGATTTATGCAGCACAAATTAACATTAAGTTAACATTAAGATTAAGATTAACATTAACATTAAGAAGTTAAATGAACGTAATCCATCCAAGCTTTTGTGCAACACATTAACATTAACTTTAGCATTAAGTTAACCTTAAGATTCGGCCAACTTTTATCTTCTTAATGATAATGTTAATTTTTATTCCTCCTGCGCAGGTTTGCGGCGCAATTTTTAGTGTTAGTAATGCCAAAATACCCGAAAATAAAATGAAACTTACTGCTGAATGATTGATTTTTTATTCAATGATTGTGTTCTTTGGTTTATTGTTTGACGTGGAGTTTATAGTTTTCATTTATTTTACTTAACAGATGCTAAAACGGGATTAAAACAAAATTTAAACAAACCAAAAATCTTGATGTCAAAATTACTTTAACTTATACGCATGCTTAATTTGCTACTAATTTTGCTGCATAAATACCCTCCTATTAATGTTAAATTAATCTTAATCTTAATGTTAATGTTAAAGTTAATCTTAATGTTAATTTGTGCTGCATAAATCCACCATATACCTTAATGTTTGTCCCATTATTATCGGGAACCCACGGGTTCGCGATACTGCAGTATATACCTACATAATATTAATACATATTTTATGTTCATTCAAATTAGATTTTTTTAAACCAACTTTTTTTTGTAAAATTATTATAAAAATGGCATACAAATTTACATATTTTAAAAAATATGTTTTTTAAAGGTTATCTGGGAAACTTATACTGGGGTTGATAGAAATATTTTAAAAATTTGAAAAAATATGTTTAAAAAGCATCATATAATTTACATTAAAAAACAGCTTGGATGCAGTTTAACCTTTTTTACTGTCAAAAGTATAATAAATTAATTAAAGAACATTAAAAAAGTGTTTTAAAGAAATTCAAAGAAACATCATTTTATGTGTTTGGCTTATAAGAAATGAAATAAATCTCCCGACTAATAAAAGTTTTAACCGTTGAGAATTGTTAATTTGCATCACACATTCATCCTCACATTACAATTACTGACAGTTAATTTAAAAAATACCGTGACATTTTATTTGAAGTATTCTTAAATAATATAGTAATACATTATAAATCCTGATTATTAGAAAAATGGCCAATAGGAAATAGTGTCTGGGTCAATAGGTCCTTATATTCACCAAGAATCGGTCTCAAAATCAGTTAAGAATCCAGGATTTTATCATGATAATATTTAATAATGTAAGTAACCAAAATAGTTATAATATTTTATTATATTTAATGATTTAAATTTTTAAATTTTAAAAAATAATATTACTGGAAATATATTTTTATATGCATTCAGACCATTTCTAGTTTTGTTCTAAATGAAAATTCTGCAATTTGACAAATATTGCAAAGATATTTGTTTTTTTCAAATCATATTATTACTTTACTACAACACTAATAATATACTTATATTTTTACAGAGGCTAATTTTAATATAGCCCCCTACTATACCCCCCCCTACCTACATTTAAAATACATTTATTACAGTTTCGGGAGCAAGTGATCGCTACGGACTCAAAACTGTAAAAGTTAGAGTATTGATGATATTTTAATGTCAATCTTTTATATTTAAGCTCTATATCTTCAGTACAGAAGCAAGCGTCCAGATAAGTCAGTATTTCGTTCGTTGTTCGTTAGATGGCGAGTCAACTAAGAACCTAAGGTTTTACCAACGAAATCCATATATTCTATAACAACTTAACTTTTAACAACAAATTATAAGATAACAAAAACTCAAGGAGAGTATTCTACCCTCCTTAACGAAAATTACATCTTTTCTTTCAGCATTCTTATAATAATTTGTAGAACGATTGGCAATACTGCAGTATTGCCAACTGTTCTGCCAAAATGCACAGTCGCCACAAACGCACAAAAGTGACGTTAAAATGGTTTTATTTGAATTTTAATTAGGCTTAGTTGTCTATTTTTTGAAGTTAATCTATGTAATTTTTCTAAAAATGGGAAAAGTTGTTGTGCACCGGGATTAAAACAGGTTCCACGTCAATGCGCCATCTATTGAGAATTTTAACAAATACTGAGTTATTTTGCCGCTTTCCGAGATAAAAATGTATCACCTCCTTCTTCCACCCTGGGCGCGCCTTTGGCATGGAACCACAGAACATTAGATGTAAGCTAAGAGTTACTAAGGCTCGTATATTGTGTCGTTACTCGGTAAGGCACGAATCTGCAATGTACTCAGTGCCACTGTACAACCCAAGTAGCACAACTGGTTAAATTAACGTTAAATTTACGTTATGTCTAGTTAATTCATTTAAGTAATATTGTACTACAACGTTAAATTAACCTTAAATTAACGTTATTTTGTAATAAGTGGGGAATTCAATTATGGTAAAATTAACGTTATGTTAGTTAAATGTAACTTCTTGGTTAATATACCTTTTGGTTAAAAAGAAGTTAATATTTGGTAGTTTTTTGTTTATTTTCCCCTTTTTAACTCTTAAGTTCACTTAAACTATAATAAACTGGTTTAAGTTTATTTTATTTATATAATTATTAAATATGGTTACGTATATCTATAGATATGACTTACAGATCCCTAAAATACAATGTCGCCCCTAAATATTAATACTCATATATGTATATATTAATTGATGTCTTAAAAAGAAAGTTCAAAGGGAAAAACCAACTGGGCATTTTTTTTTTTGATGACATGATACTTTCAAATTTTAAATGCGCTTTGAAAAAAAAAGAAATAAAGAAAATAAAAATTTTAAAAATATTTTTTTGCCCAATTTTTCTTTATTTTGTTTGATATTAATTTAAAATACTTTTAAACATAAAATAATATTATGTTTTATTATTGGTTTCTTTAAATTACCTTATTTTTGGAATAAAACAAATTATTAAAATTATTGGCATTTGCTTTTGTTAGAATGGACAGCAAACAATATGGCGATTTTAGGATGCTTTTACTTATATATATAACCAATATAAATTAAACTGCAAGTTTATTTAAACCATTTGGTTATTTTATTGTTTAATTTAACTACTTTGTTTACCTATCGGTAATTTATAATTTTTTAGTTATTAATTACCAAAATTAGTTAAATTTAAACAACTTGTTATTTTTAAAACAACTCACCTAACAAAATTCACGCCGATCTTACGTTCTGATTTTAGTTGCAGCACTGCTTTATTAAAACGCATCTGTTCTTTGATAAAACCTATAGATGCTTACCAAATTACTGCAGTCTGTCCACTCTAAGTTGGCGGAACTAAGGAATTTTGTAGTTTAGATATTAAAGAATCGTCGTACTGGGTGCTTTTAAAACAGATTTTATATTATAAATAATACTAGTATATAACACATACTAGTATTATTATTAATACAAAATCTGTTTTAAAAGCACACAGTACGACAATTCTTTAATATCTAAACAACAAAATTCCTTAGTTCCGCCAACTTAGAGTGGACAGACAGTAATTAAATGTAATGGGTTTGTTTTAAGATTTGCAGATAAATAATGAAGAAAGTCTATTTTTTTAAATTATTTTTTTTAGGCTCCATTATCACACACAACTCACAACATATAGGTTTAAATATAAAGCTGTATAAAGACTAATTTTTCTATGCAGGTAACAATAAAAACTGCAAAACCATCACTGTTTTAACAAGTTTATTAATTAACGTTAATTTACCAGCAAGTTAAAATATATTTGGTAAAATATAAGTTGGTTGGTTAAAAAAATATATCCAAATTAACTAATGCTTTGGTTAATTTACCAAAAAGTTATATCAAAAGTTAAACTAAACCAAAATATGTCTAAAAAATAACTACTCTAACTATTTAGAGTAATATAACAATATCTAACTTCTAAAATAACCTACCTATTATATTATAAGTAATATTACCAACTAGTTAAATATTTGGTTTATTTATAGTCAATTTAAACTCTTGAAAAAACTTTAATTTACTTAAAGGTGAATTTGGGTTATTTCAAGTTTCAATTGAATATAAATAAACCAAATAATTAACTAGTTGTTAACATTACTAATAGGTTTCTTTTATTAGTTAAATTATACTAAAAAATAACCTTTAAATTTACCTTAAGGTTATAGCAACCGGTTGGTAAACTTATTATATATATATTTTTTAGTTCATAGTAACCTTAAAAAATGTTAATGGTTAAATACAACTAATTGGTTAAAAAACAAGTTAAAAAAAACGTTATTTTACTTTTGGTTAATTTACTTAGAATGCTAGTTGCTACTTGGGAATGGTGGTAATGCGCTACTAGTCTGTATAGTAAACAAAGACGCATGCGATACCTACAGATTTGTTCAAAAATTTTTCTTAAATTTAATTTTCAAAAATTTTATCCCCCCCAATATAAAACGTAGAAACAAGTGAGATAAACACCCATTAAATCCCCTCTGTTTGAGCATGCAGTAGAAATTAAAAAAAAAAAATCAAAATTTCCTAGTATTCCGTTGCGCGTCTTACAATCGTTTTATTTTTATATTCGTCTGTTGGCAACACCACGCTAAATTTAATTTTGGGGGAAAAAACAAAAAACCCAAAAACGTTTTTCTTTATTGCATTTAAATAAAAGGTAAATTTCAGGGATATTTGGTACATTTTAAAAGTCAAATAAAGTACCATATTTTTTCTACTACTGGCAACACTGCATCTCACCACTCGAGTCGAGTAACTCGACAACCTTGTAGATTTGCCCAATTTCATTTCAGTTTTATTCCAATGACGTAAGGGTGTAGTGTATCGTTATACAATTATTTTAAAATTTCATTATGATTTTGTTCCCAAAAACGAAATAGGGTGTTAATATTTTTTTTAAATGTGAAAAATAAACGATAATATTTTTATAGTAAAAAAAACAAATATTTTCATATAAAAAAATAATATAAAACGCTGCCAAATAATACGTCAATATGTTATAAACATTTTGAATGACATTTGCCAGCCTATTAGGGCTAATATTTCTTAATGTAGGTACCAATTATTATTTCTTTTAATTCATCAACTTTGCATATCCCCGCATAAAAAAGCACACGGAGCCAAGTCCGGTGATCTTCCTGGCCAAAGTATATTTCCGTGACCACTTATTACGCGTTCTGAAAAAGTGCTTTGCAAATATTTTCTGACGAACAAAGTATTATATGTGAGACATCCATCCTGCTAAAACCACACGGGTCCAAAAGGCAGAGGAAGAGCACGAACTGCAGAAAGGATATTTTATGTAAAAGTTTCGGTTTCGCAAAATTCCATATGTAACAAATTTATTCACATTTTATATTGCTGCTCTAGTTGGTAAGGGCCTATTTGGAAATATATTGAAAATAATAATTGAATTTTTTGATCTGACATCCCACTTATATGCCACGGAATAAATTGCATTTTTTCTTTTCGAGAATATCTGAAATTTTATTTTTATCATTGCAATAAACACATCACAACGAAACCATATGTTTTATAGTTTTCAATACCATCCGTCAAAGCACAAAAATTAACAGAATAAAAAATCAATAATATTTTTTAATTTAATTTTGCTTATATTACTTTTAAAACTGTAAAACTTACTGCGCTACCTTGAAATATTTATATTGCTACATAAGTTTTAAAAATTACAGTTTGGTTCCGATGTTAACACTTTTGCGTCCCTAGATATCGTTTTTACAATGTATACTGTAATTATTGGTGTTTTCTTTTTTCTGTGTAATTTCTTTATATAATTTTCATTGAACATTTATTATGATTGTATAATACATATTTCTCCAATTCCAAATGTATAATTACAATAGTTTACAGCCATTTTGCCCACCATGTCTCACTATGATTTTCATGTATAATTTGGCTCACTAAACGCGAAAATCACACTTTTTTCATGGAAGGAGTTTTCGAGATATCAATTTTTAATTGTTTTTTTAATTTTCTTAGGTTTTGACGTTTTAGCGAGTTCTACTTGATCGATTTGACCAAACAAGCACGATGCTACCGATTTTATTTAGTTGAAAAAGTCCTTTGTTTTACAAAAATCGAGGTCGAAAATTTACATATCTTTCTGGGAAAGTTCAGTTTGATTTATTTTACGTAGGTATAGATAATACCAAAAGAAAAAAATAAGCTGCTGTTGATAAAAATCCATGAATAAATGGCGAAGTTATGAATTTTTCAGTAAAAGACCAAAATTCAGTTTTTTGAGAATTTTTATATAATACCTATATATTAAACATTAAATATTAAAATTAAATTATATATTAAAAAATTAACATTAAATATTGAACAATAAAGATATTGAAAGTTTTATTTTGTTGTTTTAAAAATAATCTGTCTCCTTCTTTGTTTTTTGTTGCTTTCGTATTCCGTTTCTCGTATGAGGGACCAATTTTAATCACCCATCATGGCTGCATCCCAGAAGCCGTGATACCGCCGCTACATTATCATAACAATTTAGTAAAAGTTGTTCATACAAATTAATAAAGAAATTCATGTATTTAATGGAATTGTTTACTGGACTGATAAAAAATTTGTTGCCAAAATAAATATTTATGCATTAACTAATGTAAAATTAATTACTTTAACAATAATTACTAGTTCATCATGATGATTTCATTACATTAATGAAAAAATAATTGTCCCAATAAAATATTAGTCAATAAACTGAATTAATTGATATGGGATAAATTTTTTTCAGTGTATTTTCTCTATAGTTTTGTTTTAAACAACAAAAGCACACAAGGAAATAATGATAAAACGAAAAAATCTTAAACAATGTTAAAAAGGTAAAGGCAAACTTCTTTAAAGGGCTTCCACTTCGAATGGATTTAAATTATCAAAATGTATAAAAAAGAGCTTTACAAGGCATGAAAAAAATCAAAATAAAATAATTTTAATACCTATATTAGTTTAAAAAAAATAATGTTTATCCAACTTACATTACCAACCTAACTAAATATTATATGAAATGTAATATTCCTGTTTAGGTATTGTTTAGAATCTAAATACAATAACCATTAAACTAATTGCATTCAAGTTGCAAATTATACCATAACAATTAATATAACAGATGTTTAATGTAAAGTATAATCTATAAAATTATATACATTTAAAAAAATATATTATTATTGCAGCAATTAAGTAATATAATTGCAAAAACTATTAATCTATTTAAAGTATAATTTATTCTAATTTATTTCAATTAATTATAAAATTACACTAATATCTGCTATATTTTAATATTTATGCATAGGAAGGCATAAGAAGTGGGAACCACTTTATAAAGCAAATTGGTTCCCAAACTTTTACCTATGACGCCCCCCTGATTATTAGACAAGAACTTTACTGCAATAACATTTATTTATTCATTTATTTCTCTCTACTTACAAAGAAGAAAGATACATACAAAATACGCATAATGCCACCAATATTAAATACTAAACAACAATTCTTTTAAATTTGTTTTAAATTTATATAAATTATTAATAAAAATATCACAAAAAACAGAAATAACCCATAATACCCATGGCTTGTTTCGCTGTCTTTTAATGTAGTCTCAAAACAGGTTGTTTGCTACCTATATACCATGCGCGAACGCGAAATTATGCGGTAAAATGATAAAACATTCTGACCGCGTAAATTTCTTTATCAAGGAATAACTTTTTCAATTTACTTTACGCCCCCCAGTTACAATTTGGATTCTTAAAGACTTGATTTAAAATTTTTTTCCATGCATTAAGCCCAATTGTCACAGAGTGTTTTTATTTTTTCGTAAAAATAATTAAAAGAATTTTTCATTGTATAATATTTTATAAAATCGTAGATACTAAAATTAAGTAAAACTAGTACCAGATTCGTTTAATGTAATAAAAAAAATTTAATTTATCTGAATCTCTTGTTAATAATTTTTACTAATCTTTTTTTAATAATTTTTTCTTTTTTAATAGAACAATAAAAATTTTCATAAAAATAATGATAATTTTCCTGTAAAAATATCTAAAAAATTACTATTACCAAGTTTAACTTTCACCTTAAATAACTTTTAAACCAGTGAATTTATCGAAACATCATAGGAGAGCTTTTTTGTGCAGCGTTTAATTTCCTATATGTTTCCTTTATTGCTGTATATTAACTTGCTTAGGAGGAAAAAAATTAAATGTAAAACGTGCCGAAACCCCATGTTATTTAAATGGGAAATGTATCGTGTTTATGGCAGGGTTTAATATGAATATTAAGGGCTTATTTGACTCTGATAATTTTTTTTAGGTTATAAACTAAAAATTTAGAAGGCGCTGCGAAAAAAAAACAAGTTGGTGAATAACGGACACCCTAATGTACATTTTAAGCAATTTGATTGGTTGACATAAAACGTAAGTTGTAAAAGATATAGTCTACGACAATTGTAGAACAGTATTTAAAGGAGTCATTGCTAAAACTTCTTATTTACCAAAATGTACTTAAAAACTTTCCAGTTTCACGCAACGTTCAATCAAATACAAAAATATTTTTATCTGAAAATCTTTAATATCTAGATAGGTATATTTTTCTGACAGCACTATTTTTACAAAATTTTATTGGCCCCGATCCTTGAATCAAGAACCTACCTAACCTTATAGAACATTGGTCGACCGTGGTAATTTTAGTCAAACAACTTACAAGTCGTTTTTTTTTAATTTTAGAAAAAATAGAAGCAATGGGGTTGGGACATGCAGTTTTTTATTGCATATTTAAAATTTACGCATTTAACCTTGTTGCTACAAATTGTTTTCTACAATTCTCAAATAATTTTTGAGAACGCTACAGCTTTCAAGATTCAAAACGCTTCGATGACCTTAAAGAGAGATCATGACGTCATGTTATAGATAGATTATCCATCATAGATAGATAGATTGATATATAGATAAAAATTTATTTGTCCCTAACTAATAACAAAAGCGTCAGGTGAAAATGAGTATCAAATTTCAAATACGTATATAAATTACCTAAATCTAAAATAAAATAAAACATATTTATAAAATGCACAGTAAACCAGTTAATTTAACTCACAGAGGTACTAACCAGACTACAAAATAAAAATAAAAGTTTATAATTACCGAATTTTCAGGTACAGTCCAAATCACGAGAGAAATCCGTTGCGTCATCGATCATATTCAACTCGGAGACGTATGTTGTAGCAGTTCCAGCAGTACCAATGACGTCAAACACCAAGAGCGCGTTCGAAAACTCGCAAGAGTGCACTCTGGATACACTCCAAGTTTACCTTGCGCGTTCGAATTCTCTGGTATATACCTAGAAATATGTAACTGTCAACGGTTCGAAAACAGCAAGTAGGTATATGCCCATAGTGCACTCTCGGTTGTCCAGGCTTTAGACTTGGTTAAATTTTACCCGTCATGCGCATAGGGTACATCAAAGAATAATTTGTATTTACATTCATATTATTTATTTATATCTGTTTAAAATTCAATAAAACAAAAACGAAAAACGAAAAACACTAAAATAAAATAATTTATTAAAAATAAATTATTTAAAAAATATCAATTCTACAAAACAAAACAAAATCTATCACAAAAACTTGAATAAACCATATAACTAAAGGGTTAAAATTCAATAATTTAATATTTACTTATAGGTATTCAGTAAAATAACAAGCAAAACCAATTGATTTTAGAGTACTACAACATAAAGTTTATAGGTATATGCTCCGCACAACAAGAAGGTCAGGTATAATGTAAAGTCACGTGATTATATACCTATCCTTATACCATATCCAAAGTACACTCTTATTTCGAACGCACTCCAAGAATGTATTGGGACAGCAGAGGCGTGAGCACGAAGCGATATGCTAAGACCTTGAGTGAACAATCAACGCTTAGACCAAGGTGGAAGAAGGAGGTGATTCAACTGCGTCGTTGAAGGCGGCCAGATAAGTCAGTAAAAAATCAAAATAGATGGCGCCAAAAATAAGAACCTATTTATTTTTTTAAATCCCGGTGCACAACAAACTTTTTCCATTTTTTAGTAAAATTGCATTGATTAACTTCAAAGAATAGACCACTAAGATTAATTAAAATTCAAATAAAACCATCTCAAAGTCACTTTTGTGCGTTTGTGGCGACTAGTCGCGACTGTGCATTTTAGCAGAGCAGTTGGCAATACTACAGTATTGCCAATCGTTTTGCAAATTATTATAATAATGCTGTAAGAAAAGATGTAATTTTGGTTAAGGAGGGTAGAAGACTCTCCTTGGGTTTTCGTTATCTTATAATTTGTTGTTAAAAGTTAAGTTGTTATAGAATATATGGATTTCGTTGGTAAAACCTTAGGTTCTTAGTGACTCGCCATCTAACGAACAACGAACGAAATACTGACTTATCTGGACGCTTGCTTCTGTTCTGTAGAGATAGGAGCTATATCACCTTCTTCTTCCACCCTGGCTTAGACGGCAAATAATCTGTTGTCTTTGTCATCATTACGGTTTTGCCAATACAGCCTAAGAAGTCATGATTTTCCATAGTTTCTTTTCAACACGTTAAACACGACAGTAACGTTGTGCGTAACTCGACAAAAAAATTTATGACGCAACGGACTTCTCTCCTGATTTGGACTGTACCCATAAATTGGTTTTGGGAAATAGCGAAATTGGTTTTGTTTCTCGTGTTATAGTTATGATAAAGTTCATTTTTAAAAAAGTTGTTTTTGTTGTGGTGCACAAACAAAAGACAATTAAGTATAAACATGGATGGCAAGGTAATGTTTTTAAAGTGTGTTCTTGGCTTTCTTGTTGATCGATTTCGCACATGACTGTAAAGAAGAAAGAAAATTTGCATAGTAGCATGTTTAAACAGCTTTTTGATCTGCAATATTCATTAAGTTGCGTATATTATAAATAGCTCTTGAAAGTTTGTTGCTGAGTTGATTTATACGTGGGACCAATTTAATCGACTATCAAGTTCTATACCCAGAAATTGAATAGATGTTATGAGGTTGCTGAAGCTGAATGTAAGTTGTTGTGTTTTATTGATATTTATTCTAAATTTGTTGCTCCCGAGGGTTGAGCATACCTACCGGGCGCGTCTCCTGGTGGTGGATAGGAGGAGTCCAGGTAAATCCTGGAAACAGGACATCTGGCAACGGTGAGCCATAGGTGAAGTGCCGTGGTCTAAAACCCACGCGTCATGGAACTAAAGCCCGTTGCGAACCAGCTCGTGGCACAAACCGTAAACCGCTCTTGGTACAACGACCCCCGCAGGTTCCTCCCCGGAACACCGCGGGGTACGTATCATGAGTGGCACGGGGGGCTTGGCTTAATTGCCCGGCCCGCGTGGTGAGAACACTATAACTTCTCCCAATTCTTAAAGTATGGTGCGCACTTATGAGATGCAAGGCTGGGGGGAAGCCCAGTTCCTAGCGACCACTCCTGGGGAACCTGACGCACCCCAGAGTTATAAATGCCTTACTCCTCTATGAGGCACTGCAGGAGAACGACCCCAATACTTCATCCTTACTCGTGGGACCAATATGGACACAGTAAAAAATAAAGAAAAACCGGCGGCGGGTAGCACCACCGCCAAGGAACCGGATGAGGTTGAAAAACCGAAATCTGGGGCCCAAAGGCGGAGGGCTAAGCGCCAGGCCGCGCTAGAGAAGGCAAAGACCGCAAGGTCGAGCCAAAATCTTGGAGAAGGGCCTTCTAGGACCACCCCAAAAGTAGCAGAGGGTGCACACCAAAAGACTGGGACGCAAAAGCGACACCGGTCAGACGGGAGCACACCTCAGCAGACAAAAAAGAGGCCCAGGAACCCTGAAACAGGGAAACCAATGGCGAGTTACCGCGATGCTGCAGTGGGGACCAAAATGGCTATAACAGACATTGGATACCCAACAAAGATGATTTCTGAGGAGCAGTCCCAGCTCCTCAAGCAATGGCTAATCGCCAAAATACTCGAAGAGGGGAAAGGTCCTCAGTTCGAGGGCACATACTACGGGGGAGGAGTGCTATACCTTACAGGCGCCAACGAGTGGACCAAAAGTTGGCTCGCTGGTACAATGTGGGAAGCATCTCTATGGGAAGGAGCCCAACTCCAAACTTTGGAAGCAAGCAAACTTCTAAAACCCGTAAAGGTCCTCGGATACTTAACCGAGGAAGTACAGGACAAGGACCGGTTCCTGCGAACGCTGGGCGCTCAAAACCAGCTAGAGACCGGGACTTGGAAAGTCCTGTCCAACAGAAAGGTCGAGGGAGGCACTGGCTACCTAATGACCTTACTGAAGGATGAACAGTCCTGGGAAAAAGTGGGGGGGAAGAAAACCCTGTACCACAACCTAGGCTGGCTAAAGATCAGAAGGATCACCGGGAAGGAGCCCGAGAAAAAAGAAGAGGGGGAGCTCATTGAGCAGACCCCAATGGACGAGGAACCGATACCAGGTCCCTCGTCCACTGCTACAACCCAAAGTGAAGGAGAGGGGGAGCCCACTGGGCAGACCCCAACAGACGAGAAGGCGCCACAAGAGCCCTCGTCCAGACTCTAATCGCCCCGCATGGTAGTGAGGATAATACATATCAACCTTCACCACTGCAGCTCAGCAACAGCGGCCCTATGCAAGTATATGGCCGATGACGAGATTCATATTGCCCTTATTCAGGAACCGTATGTGTACAGGGGCCAGATAAGGGGTCTGGGGGGTCTCAGGGGGAGGCTTGTTTCACACCCAAAAGAGACGAACCCAAGAAGTTGTATTCTCGTCATAGGTAACATGGATGCTATGCCACTGTGGACTTACTGCGATAAAGACACAGCGACAGTAAAATTAAATCTAACATTAGAAGGGAGCCAACAAGATGTAATACTTACATTGGCATACCTTCCTTATGACCAACAAGGGGAACCACCAGCCGCCATGCTCAGGTCTCTGGTGGAACAACTTGGATCGGCTAACCTGATAATAGGATGTGATGCCAATGCACATCACACAATGTGGGGGAGCACTGACATCAACAAACGTGGTGAATCACTACTCAACTACTGTATCTCCACTAGGGGTGTCAATCCCGAGCCCATTTTCCAATCCCGGGCCTTTCGGGACCAAAGGTAACTAATCCCGGGATCCCGGGATCAGTCCCGAAAAAATATATATCATTAATTTTAAAACAAATTTAATATAAAACAACAAACAAACTAACGAACGATATCTTTCGGATTTCACAATAGTCGGAAGAATGGTTTTCAAGAATTCGTAGGCACATTGTACCCACGTTTACCCCCATTAACAAATAATTCCATTTCTTTTATCAATCGGGCCTTGGTGAGTTCCAATTGGGGCTGTAACTTACATTGATATTATCAAGTTTGTGACATTTTTTCAGGTTTGACGTTTGAAATGTGTTATATTATAGGTTATGTACATACATTTTTTCTACAGTGACGTGTAATTTTACATTTTCTTTGCTGATTTTATGCTATAGATGGAACCACTCTTGCTATGTAATTTCAATGTATTTTCATTATTGTACGGCGGTGTATAATAATTTGACTTGAACTGAGTAAAAAATGAAGTGTTTATATATATATGCTTATGAGTGTTATAATATAATAGTTATTTGTTTTACAAGTGTTGAAAAGCGACTTTTTCATGCGAGTTTTTAAGTTGCCCACGAGGCCGTTAGGCCGAGTGTGCATTAACACGAGCTTGAAGAAAGCGTTTCTCACAAGTATAACACAATGTTTTTTCTGCGACCATTTTATTTTTTATTATTTTTAAATACAAAACAAAATAACCTAAAAACTTTTTTGACAGCTGAATGTCAAACGATGGTTTCCGTTTCTTTTCACGCAGACCTGTCACTTTTCACACAGAAATGTCACTTTACATTCGTGTTTTGCCTTGCCAATGAAAAGATTTATTTTCTAAGCAACGATGCCATCATGAAAAGTGACTTTTACATAGTGGTCGTAGAAAAAAAATGTTATACGCTTAAAAAAAGTCTATTTTATTCTTTGTAAGTTCAAGATCCCGGGATTGGGACTTTTAATCCCGGGATTTTCGGGATCGGATTTTTTACGGGATCCCGGGACCCCGGGATTTTGGGATCCCGGGATTGACACCCCTAATCTCCACAGATATTAATATTCTCAACACTGGGAACGAGCCAACCTTCGTAACCGTGGCAAGAAGAGAAGTAATCGATCTAACACTGTCAAAGGGATGCATAAGTGAACTGGTGAAACAGTGGCATGTATCGAATGAAATTAGTCAGACCACAGATACATAAGGTTTAACCTTGAATCGACAATTAACACCCAACGGGAGTACAGAAACCCAAGGAAAACGAACTGGGACCTATATAAAGAGGTACTAGAACGTAATTTGGAGAGCTGCCCAAAAGAGGCGAAAGATACCTTTGATCTTGAATTACTCACCGACTCGGTGACAGATTCCATTAAGGATGCCTACGAGCGGGCATGTCCACTGCGTTGCTCAAAACAAAAAGAGGGCCTTGGTGGAACTCTGACCTAGATAACCGCAGAAAGAAAACAAGAAAGCTGTTCAACACAGCGAAAAGAACGGGAGGATGGGACCTATACAGACACCACCTAACCGAATATAACAATGCCATCAAAAAGGCCAAGAAACTAGGTTGGCAAAAACTATGCCGGGAACTATCAGAGATACCGGCCTACTCCTGACTGCATAAAGCCATGGCCAAAGGGCCACAGCAGACCCTGGGAACATGCCTAAAACCAGAAGGAGGACACACGACTACTGAAAGTGAGACACTTAGGCTTATGCTAAGGACACACTTCCCAGGATCAATCATACTCGAAAATTCGGAAATCCAAAACCAAACCACACTTGAAATCAAGAGGGGTAAAAAGGAGGACTGGATTCTATCGAGAAAAATAATAACATACGAAAAAGTCATATGGGCAATAAAAACTTTTAAACCATTTAAATCTGCCGGAACTGACGGAATCATACCAGCCATGTTACAACAGGGCCAAGACCTGCTGCTACCAAGACTGTGCAAAATCCTAAGAGCCAGCCTAGCTCTTAATCATATACCGGAAGGATGGAGGGAGGCACTGGTGGTTTTTATACCAAAACCAGCAAAAGCCTCCTATGACAAACCAAAATCCTTTCGACCAATTTGCTTAACATCATTTCTTTTGAAAACAGAGGAAAAACTGATAGAGCAACATATACGGGAAGAAGTGCTGCACAGAAGGCCTCTACACCGAAATCAATTTGCCTACCAAACAGGCAAGTCTTGCGAATCCGCCATCCATGAGATAACCCAAAGGGCTGAGCAATCTTTAGACAACAAAGAAGTGGCCCTTGGGGCATTCCTGGATATCGAAGGAGCGTTTGACAACACGTCATATGACTCAATAAATCGATCAGTAAGAGATCGCAACATAGAACCTCTGGTTGGCAAATGGATCAAACAGATGCTGGCTCAACGACGAGCCAGAACCACCCTTAACAACACAACTGTTAGAGCTAAAGTGTGCAGAGGGACACCACAAGGGGGGGTGCTATCACCCCTGTTATGGAACCTCGTATCGGACAGTTTACTGACACGATTGGAAAACAAAGAAATATACGCAATAGGATATGCGGACGACATTGTACTCCTTATCAGAGGCAGCAACACAGCCCATGTGTTTACCAAAATGCAAAGAGCGCTAAACGCTCTCGCAAACTGGTGCAATGAGGAGGGACTTCGGGTAAATCCCACAAAAACTTCCCTTATTGCCTTTTCTCGTAAAAGACAGTTGGAACCCGTGAAAAATCTAATCTTCTACGGGGAAACGCTGCCCTTGAAAGACGAGGTTAAATATGTAGGAGTTATACTGGATAAAAAACTCACCTATCGGATGCATATAGAAAACATAACAAATAGGGCCATAAAAACCTTCATGACCTGTAAAAGAACATTTGGTAAATCTTGGGGACTGTCACCAGGCATGGTACAATGGGTGTACACTAGGGTGTTTCAAAAAAATCGACTTTTTCTTTTTCTTCAAATGGTCAGCAAATTCTTTTAGAGGATGTCAAAACAAAGACCTCGTTAAAATTTGAGCTTTTAATTTAAAGATTTAGAGGTCGCGGATCGCAATTTTCTATTTCCCATTTAAATAACATAGGAAATTTTTTGTTTTAACTTTGGAATTTTATACGTCTATATCGAATCAACTTATGGCAAGGGACATCTTATATTTTTATAGTAAATTTAACGCTCTATAAAAAATGTCTCTTATAATTTTTCTATAAATTGATTTCTTCCAGAGTTATTCGAGGCCAAAGTTTTATTTCCATCGAATTTTCTCGTTTTTTCAACTTTTAGCATAATGTAGTAAAAAAATCACATATTTATATCTGAAACATAGGAAGTGTTGTAAAAAAACAAAAAAACAAAAAACGTCACTTTTTTCCAAAGCCTACTACAAAGTTTTAATGAAAATATGAGATGTGTATACTATGCAGAGTAATTTATATATAAATGCATTTTTCTCGAAAATGGTGCATCTGAGCAATTCAAATCAAGAGTACCTATTTTTCGTAAAAAACTATAAATTCTCTTAATTTCATAAAAAAAATTAAATTATTAACCCAGAAAAAAGTTGGGGCTATTTTTGTAACTTTCCCCGCTCCAAATGTTACGCCTATGATTAAATTTTAACAGTTTTGATCGTAGATCTAGATTCAGCATGTCAAAATTCGAAAAGTACTGAAAATTCATTTGTTCATGTTCAACCCTCTAGGAATAGTTTTAAAAAAATTATCCTCTTAGGTTCCTATTCAGGGGACCGTAGCTCCTTTAGGGAGCATTTTTTGATACATGTTTATTAAACAAAAAAGTGTTATTTTTATACGAATAATGCACTGTTTAAGTTTGGCCCCCCTAATTTCGGTTTGGCCCCGTATAATGATAATTGTACCATAAATGTTAAAAAAACGCGAAAATTCGATGGAAATCAAACTTTGGCCTCGAATAACTCTGGAAGGAATCAATTTATAGAAAAATGATAAGAGACCTTTTTTGTAGAGCGTTAAATTTACTATTATCATTAGCAACTTTCAGATTTGATACCGAGCCTTTGCTGATTGGTAGTCGTCATCATGTTTCCATTTCGATACATCCATCTGCAGAAAATTTGAGGAAAGATCAAGAATATCGAAAAAACGTTTAGTATTTGATGCGACAAAATCTTGTAGATTTTTTGTCTGTATTTTGTCATCATCAAGTTGAATTCTTTTGAAAATCTTTTTGTCCCCATTACGTTCTAAAACCATTAGTTTTTTGGTTTATTCAAAAACTTCTTCATCAAAAAAATACCTATAATCTTTTTTAAAGCAACCCTTGCTATTGTTTTATTTCTTTACTGCTTAAGATTTGTTGTTATTGTAAGTCATTTCGTGGAGCAGAAATATCGCTTTGTGCTGTATACCATTGAATATACAACTGAAACGTAAACAAGCAAATTTGTAATATTTCATTAAAGGGAAGCAGTACTACCAGCCGGTTCTCTTTACGAATTGCATCTGAGCAATTCAAATCAAGAGTACCTATTTTTCGTAAAAAACTATAAATTCTCATAATTTCATAAAAAAAATTAAATTATTAACCCAGAAAAAAGTTGGGGCTATTTTTGTAACTTTCCCCGCTCCAAATGTTACGCCTATGATTAAATTTTAACAGTTTTGATCGTAGATCTAGATTCAGCATGTCAAAATTCGAAAAGTACCGAAAATTCATTTGTTCATGTTCAACCCTCTAGGAATAGTTTTAAAAAAATTATCCTCTTAGGTTCCTATTCAGGGGGCCGTAGCTCCTTTAGGGAGCATTTTTTGATACATGTTTATTAAACAAAAAAGTGTTATTTTTATACGAATAATGCACTGTTTAAGTTTGGCCCCCCTAATTTCGGTTTGGCCCCGTATAATGATAATTGTACCATAAATGTTAAAAAAACGCGAAAATTCGATGGAAATCAAACTTTGGCCTCGAATAACTCTGGAAGGAATCAATTTATAGAAAAATGATAAGAGACCTTTTTTGTAGAGCGTTAAATTTACTATTAAAATCTAAGATGATCCTTGACATAAGTTGATTCGATTCAGACGTATAAAATTTTAAAGTTAAAAAAAAAATTCCCATGTTATTTAAATGGGAAATAGAAAATTGCGATCCGAGACCTCTAAATCTTCAAATTAAAAGCTCAAATTTTGACGAGGTCTTTGTGTTGACATCCTCTGAAAGAATTTGCCGACCATTTGAAGAAAAAGAAAAAGTCGATTTTTTTGAAACACCCTAGTGTACACAGCTATGGTCAGACCCATAATTACCTACGCGGCGCTAATATGGTGGCACGCAACAAAAACAAGGACTGTAAAAGAGATACTAAGCAGAATCCAAAGACTGGCGTGCTTGGGAATAACTGGTGCAATGACAACTACACCGACCGCAGCCATGGAACTGGGATACTAGGACTGGGGGGTCCTAGTATCCCAGTTCCATGGCTCAGATTAAAGCTGAAGCGTTAGCGGGAGCCCAAAGACTAATCTCAGATAATGCTGAAGTTATTTCCAACATCAGACATAATGCCATATTTGAAGAGCTAGAAAATACTGGTAGTCTAGAACAGACAAAGCCAAGGTCAAACACTTCAATAAAGCTTTTATCTCAATAAGGATAAAGGATGAGGAGATAAACAACCAAATTGCCCAACTCAGTCAAGAAGAAAACCTAATCTGGTACGTAGAACACAAACGGTCAAAGACCGGTGTTTCTGCGGGCATAAAAGAGGTATCTCAACAGGGCAGTCACGAAATACTAAACCTGGGAAAAGAGATAACCGATCTTTAAGCGGGCATCATTGCCATACAATTGGGTTTCCAACGAATGAGGGAGAGCAATCCCACGGAGAAGTTGCTCACCATCATTACACACAAACCAGAACCAATCCAGGCACTGAAGGCATTTGAAATCAATTCGAAGGCCGTACTAGAATGTTTGAGAGATATGACGGCATTAACCGAAGCACAAAACCAGATAACTCTTATTCTTGTGCAAGAAGAAGGCAGAAACAGTTCGATGAGGTGGAAGCCAAACTTCGTAGCTGATGAAGCCGAAACCCTGCTGATGGGGCCGGAACCCACATGCGGCACCAGCCAATAATCGTCCAGGAAAAAACTAATTGACTGGACAGAACTACAACACAAACAATACTGGGAAAGCCTGTCTGGTCTGGAGCATTCGAAAGCACTTTTGGACAATCCATCTGCTGAAGGGCAGAAACCAATGAGGACATATACCAGGACCCAACTAAAGAAAGCATTAGGCCTTCTCACAGGCCATGCTCCATTCAAAAAACATCTTCACAAAATGGGAATGACAGATGACCCCTTGTGTAGAGGATGCGAAGTAGAAGAGGAAACACCTCTTCACATTATGTGTCAATGTTAGGGATTCAACACCTTAAGAAGAACACACCTGGGAGAGTCTAAACTCACACCAGAACTTTTAAAATTGCTCCCACTGCCTCGGCTACTGCGCTTCATAGAAGCAACGGAGCTAGAGCTATGGAAGTAATACCATTTAGGGCACAATAGGATTGCGAAAGCAAACCGCAGTGCAGGGCTTTGAACCACCTAACGGGGGAGTTTTAGTGGGTATACGTCAATAGACGGAGTCCCACACTACTCGGGGCCCCAAGAGGAACCACCGGCCAAAGAAAAAAAAAATTGTTGCTTACCATCCATTGGCTTCCTTCTGTAATGCTGTCGTTTGCCTTATTTCCTATTTCTTTTTTAGTTTGGCCTTTAATGAGAAAAAATATCATTAGAAAACTGATGCCTCCATATGTGCCTATGACATTTGACAAAAGTGTAAACAGTAATGGCCCAAGAACTGATCCTTGTGGAACTCTATGTATAATAGGTAGGTTGGTTGAGTAGGAGTAGTTCCATAAAACAGATTTTTCAAGAATTACTAATGAATCCAACGTCTGTTCCTAGCATGGTTTCTAGGTTATGTTCAATATTTTTTTAATTATTTAAAGCGAGGAAAAGTACATACTAAATTTTAAAAATATGTTTATGAACTTTATACTAAAATATGCGGATAATGGTTTTATAACAAGTAAAAAAAGTATAACTGTCAAAGAATTAGGTATATATAATAGTTATAATAGTAAGTTTTACGAATAAATTACATTCAGAAATAAAAATCCGAACATAACCTAGCTATAGCTACCAATATTAGGGTGATGCAAATCAGCAGCCAAAAATAATTCTTGTTGCAAATTAATACAGGACAAGTGCTAGAAGTATGTCTTTCAGTAAGAAAAAAAAGTTGCCACAATTTTATTGAAAAAAAAAACGAGTATTATTGGTGGCGATATTCTAAAGAAAGATATGTATATGTAATGAACAGTTTATTTGCTTAAATATAAAATGGTAATTAACATACATAAATTAATTGATCGGATCTTCAAAATAATCACTATTATAGTTGCACTAATAACTTTTATTAAAATTTAAAGTTCCCTTACGCTGTCTAAAGTTTTGTATTGTAAGCATTAAGAACTGTTTTTGTTCTTCGTCAGTCGTACGCAGTTTGTTATATTCATCCATTAATGCCACGGCCCTTTCAGCAATATCATTAGCAACTTTCAGATTTGATACCGAGCCTTTGCTGATTGGTAGTCGTCATCATGTTTCCATTTCGATACATCCATCTGCAGAAAATTTGAGGAAAGATCAAGAATATCGAAAAAACGTTTAGTATTTGATGCGACAAAATCTTGTAGATTTTTTGTCTGTATTTTGTCATCATCAAGTTGAATTCTTTTGAAAATCTTTTTGTCCCCATTACGTTCTAAAACCATTAGTTTTTTGGTTTATTCAAAAACTTCTTCATCAAAAAAATACCTATAATCTTTTTTAAAGCAACCCTTGCTATTGTTTTATTTCTTTACTGCTTAAGATTTGTTGTTATTGTAAGTCATTTCGTGGAGCAGAAATATCGCTTTGTGCTGTATACCATTGAATATACAACTGAAACGTAAACAAGCAAATTTGTAATATTTCATTAAAGGGAAGCAGTACTACCAGCCGGTTCTCTTTACGAATTGTAGTAGATATCTTAAACGTTTTAAATAATAAAATATCAGGACCTCTTGATGGACCAATACATTTAATTACAATAGCTTCCAGCATTATTTTCAGGTTGTGGTGTCGGCAAGCTAGCCATAGCAAATCCTTTTTATTTTCTGTTCAATCAATGTACGAGGTGGTATCAAATCCTAAACATTTTAATTTGTTATCGATTTCCCAAGCATGTAGTATCGTAGACTGCAGTTGCAATTGACAATCCTGTTTCATTTGGCAATTTTGGAACCCCTAAAAGTTGAGCTACACGTTCTCCTAAAACTCTTGGGAAGGCGATCCATCACAGTTTTTCCAGTTATATCTTCCAACATTTTTCCATCCCAATAAACGGTTAGCACAACTTTCAGCAATTCTTTTCCTATTTCTTTTTTCGATTTCTTCTTATTGCAAAATAACTTACATTACATTTTTCTGGATCTTCTCCAATTGCTTGGTTTAAACCAATGCTGACTTTCTATCACTTAATTTCGCAGCATCCAAACTTGTGGACAATTTTTTGTTCACAATGTTAGTAATCTTAATTATCACATTTTGTTTTTTTTAATAGAGTACGATCAGCAAGGATCGTTATTAAGTGAACGTACATCCTGCTCAGATTCAGATGATGTTTCCAAGACAACAGTTTTCTCCCGATCCTCTTATTGCAATTTTCTTTTGTTACTTTCCTCGAGCCTTTTTTGTGCATATTTAATTAATTTTGTCCACAGTTCCGATATAACCAGTTTCTCTCTGAGCTTCTAAAAATTCCTTATCTTCCTGTCGAGAGATTAGATTCATCGCATTTGCTTGTGCTATGTTAAATACCAATATACCATTTATTATACCATTTCTATTACCGAGATAATTTAACTATTTTCAAAGTCATTTTTAAATATTAATTGATAGCAAAAATTTTGTTAATGGGATGGTTGTTTTTAGTGACCTATTCATACGATAAAAGTAGTTTCACACTGATTTTCGACCCCCAACCCCAAAGTCATATTACCATTACCCTGGTATTTTTTAATAATATATATATATATATATATATATATATATATATATATGTTTAAAAGTAAAAAAATTGTTAAATTTAAAACAAATTTGTTCCCACACTTTTTTTTTTGGTTAATTTAACAAAATATTTTACATTTTACATGCCAAAAATAAGCAGAATATGTTTCTTTAATATAGGAGTTAATACATTCAATTCAATTCAATTAAATTGTACATATTTAATAAATGATTTTAATAAGATATCATTTTTTTGTCGTAGAGAAAATAACCTTTTTTGTAATATGCACGATTATTTTTATGTATATTAATATTATAAAATAAAATCCTTAAGTAATTTGTATTTTCGTGTATTGAGTAGTTAAATCAGTTTGCAAAGCGCTTTTAGTATTTTCATTAAAAACTTACTTGAATGTACAGGGTGATCCCCTATAATCTCGCCCCCCTTTTACTTTTTTATTTTAAGTGTCCCAAGTGTGGTTATGTAGGTACTAAAAAATACTTTTTTTTCCACGTATTAAAAAAATGGCAAATTGATCAATAAACAGGGAAAAACAAAAAGTTTTTTTTTTTTCAATGGATCATGCTATATATGAATTTATTTTTCGATCCCTTGTAAAATTCTGAGCATAATTCATATAACAAACCATATACCTAAATTCAACCGTTTCTGAAATATTCGCGTTCGAAATGTTATCATTAAATGTTTTTTTAAAATGTTAGAAATCAAGAAGCCTCAGTATCACAAAATTTTTATTGAAAATAAATTACTATAGTCACATTATGTCAATATGTCTTGTTAAATAAGTAAAAATGGCGTACTCTGACATAGAAAGACAAACTATTTCAACTCTTAAAAATAATTTAAATATTTCAGAAACAGTTGAATTTAAGTATATGGGTCTTAATATTTTTATGAAATATGCTTAGAATTACAAGGAGGGGACTTTAAGCCGTCGGTCCGTTCCTACCCCTAACCCGCACAAGCCATTCAGTTGGCTTATGGGACATCTTAGTTTGGATGTAAGGGTGGAACTAAAAGAGCACTTTTACTTTACTTACATATACATATGTATAGGTATAGGGTGATCCATTAAAAAAAGTAAACTTTTTGTTTTTCCCTGTATACTGATAAATTTTCCAATTTTCTTTATACGTAAAAAAAAGTATTTTTTAGTACCTACATAACCACACTTTTAAATTTTTTGGGACAATTAAAATAAAAAAGTTAAAGGGCGACATTATAGGGGATCACCCTGTACAGGAGTAACTGTCATAAAAAATTCACATCAATTACAATCGAAAGATTCGCAGTGGATCTGGGTGGCGCGCCATGGCGTCAAAAACTGGCCATTGACATTCACAACTATAAACAAACTTGCACTACATTTTAATGTTAACAGCGAAAAAAAACAATTTCATGGAAAATCAAACCTTAAAATAATAAGACGAGTTGAGCTGATTTTTACTAAATCAAAGAAAGAAAACAAACTTTCAGTTCTTAAAATTATTGTTAAGAGTTCAAAATTGGACTGAATTATTACAGAGTACAACAAGTCTGACAGTCTAGACTAGTCATATCCTATGGATTTTGGGTCGTTGAATCCGCTGAACGAAATTCCGCCATTTCTCTCAGGTTTTTTAACCTTAAAAACATCTTTTTATTCAGCCACACTAAATCCATAGAAATTGACTACTTTGATTTGCCAAAACATCCATCCTTTTTTGGCGAGATTTTACGGTATTGTACTTTGTACAGCCCCTTTCTCACCGCAAAGTATTGAATCCAAATTTATGGTCGAGATCTAAAAAAAACACGTTATTTATTTTACATATTTTAAAAAAATAAGGTTAGAAAAAAACATGAGTTATGGCGAAATTACGAACACGGATTCGGATTTAACAATCCAGAACCCATTGGATATGAATATTCTACTCCGACGATTTTTAATAACAAAACCTTTAGAAATCGCCGCCTTTGTCACAAATTATAATTATTATAATACATATATGTACAATAATTTTTATGACAAGCGTAACAGAAATTCGTCTTTCGCTGCCTTTTAAGAGATAGCGAGAAAAAAATTATTACGCGTGTGTAGGTATACATCCTTGAGCGAAGCATAGGGAAGAAAAACAAAAATTCAGTCGTACCAACCCAAAGATAATTAAATAAGTTAACTTTTGCGTTCACAGCTAAAGCGAAAGTAAAGTCGTGTGCTTTTCCCAAAAATCCCCCTTTTTTGCATCACCCAAAAATTGCAAAATAGCTATTTCGTAAATAAGTCACACAAATCCTTACGTGGCGTAAATAGTATATTTTTTTATTGATAAAATTAAATGTACAACCATCATAGTTGGCTTAGGGACTAAATAACAATTTTTATTAAAAACCCATAATATCTATTACCTATTATGTTTTAATATACCTACTTATTTAACCAACATTAACGCCCAGCGGTCATTACACTGATTATAATTATCAATCTGGGCAAAACGTGTATTATACTATACATATACTATACTATACACGGTGTATAGTATACAATGTATACGCGTATAAAGAAAAAATTGTCGTCCCTATAAATTGCAAAATGCCCTTTTTGCCAATTACTAAAAATGCTCTTGTCAACGCCACACTTCGGTGATTTTTCTTAGAACAAAAAACGACTGATTTTTGGTAATAGCGCTTTCCTTGGTGAACTAATGATAGAGTCTTGTCTTTATAAAAAAACGGGAAAGCGACAGAGAGGGCTACGTGAAATTTAGATTAAACCTTGCTAAACTCTTTGAACAAAATTCCAAAATCTAGCTTAACAGAAACTTTTCGATGTCAAACCACACATTGTTCACTAAAACTTCAGTAAAAAAGAGAAAATGGTGTCAATGTTTAGGTCCCTTAGAGGTATATATAATTTTACAGGGTATTTGTTTATATGCATACATAGGTAATGTGTTAATTAAATATGGCATTCATGTGGCATATACATATTATTTACGAATTTAAATCAATGAATATTTAATAGACAACAAAGGACTTGATGCAATTAAAGCAGCCGGTAGTATGTTTAATAAGTCGGATGTCACAGGTGTTAAAACAGGTGTCAATCAATATTCAATAGTCACATAAATAAACTCTAATTTGGTCATCTGGTGCTGATTTAAAATAAATAAATTTTGATTTAAAATAAAAATCATCAAAATAACATGATCCCTATAATATAATATAATATATATTATATAAGTATATAATAATAATTATTACTTACAAAAAAAAAAAATTCTAACAAACATTTATAAATTGGCATAAATTGGCATAAAAGTGGCAAAATGTGTTTTTATTTGGAATTATTAAATACACATTCAAATATTATATCTAAAAATTATTTAAATTATAACTACTTAATGGCAAAACATGATACATAATTAAATTTAAAAAAATATTACAATAATATAATTATTTAAATATTTTAAATAGTTGGCAAATTTATAAAATAAACATTTTATCAGAATAGTATAAATTATAATCAAGTAAAGTATATTTATAAAGACGCTTTTGCCTAACTTTAAGCGTTATTCCTGTTACTAGGTAAAAATAAATATTTCTTAATATAATTTTTTTTAATAAATTAATTTACCATAAAAAAAGATAATTAAAATACCAAATGTAAGTCTGGCTATATTTTTACTCACGCGGTATTGCAGTAGGTGGATACATTGTAGTTTTGCGGTACGCAGTATCACCGAAGTTATTTTATCCTACAAATTTATTTGTTGTTTTTTTTAGTTTAAGGTGCATCAATTGCCAAGTTAAAAAGTATAGTATAAAAGTATAAAAAGATGTAAATGGAGATATTAGAAACACTTACTTTATATATAATAAGAATAAAAAAGGGAATAATTGTGTACAACGATAAGTATACATAACATTTAAAAATCAATAAATAAGTACAATTTTAAATTTCTTGAAGGTAGTTTACATCATTGAGGTAAAAAAGAACTTTAAATGTGTTTAAAGGATCATAATTAAGCAATGTATTTAATTCTTGATCTGCCACACCATGAAGGACCCGCTTTTCACGAAGATTAGGACATTTCAGCAGGATATGCTTGACCGAGAGTACTGCTCCACACCGTCTAATATATAAGATTCGGTAATCTTAGTATAGCCTAATCTAAATCTGGTAATTATAACCTGTTCTCTCCTACATAAACCAGCAATAAATTGACCTACCACTTTAGCCCATTAAGCTAAAACGGCGTTTTTAAATCTTGAGACAACCAAATTTAAAACTATTAATACTTTGTTCATATTCTGCCGTCCAAGGTGGGTTTACAGGGACATATGTTTCTACTTCAATGTCAATACTCATAATGTCTGCTTCTACATGCAAACTTGACATAGGTGTGGTCCGATAGGCTCCAAGAATCAGACGGATCTCCGCATTGTGAATTACATCAAGGGGTCAAAGTTTTGATTTAGGGGACGTTCTAAAGACTTTAGATCCCTAGTCCAACTTAGACTGGACTAACGATTTGTAAAGTACAGTTCAATTGTCTCTGTGTGCTCCACATCGTGAATTTGCAAGACATTTAATAATATTAAAAAGTCAACCTGTGGTTTCCAAGATATGCGCTTATCCAGTACGACACCTAGATATTTTAGTTGGGGAACACACTCCAAAGGGGAGTCTTTTATATGTAAAAGAGGACGATAGTGCGGATTTCTCAAATGACAAAAAAATGCATAATCTTGGATTTTGACAAAGATAATTTAAATCCTCTTTTTTCTCCTGCCTCCTGCTTGATTAATTGCTACTTGCAATTTTCTGTTTATGTTGGCTTTTATAGGCCCTGATAAGAATATAGCAATGTAATCTACATATATAAACACCTTATCACAGATATTATTAAAGATTGAGTTGATTACAAAATGGGTTATATTCAAGGTGGTATCCCGTTTTCCAAAGAGCGTTGACTAAAAATAGAATCACAAATACGAACACGGAAGAAACGACTACTTAAAAATAATCTGACAAAAACTGGCATATTACCACGGTAACACAAACGGTGCAGTGTTTCCAAAATTCCATACCTCCATGTTATGTCATAAGCTTTCTCAATATCAAAAAAGGCAGCAGTCACATGGTGTCTTTTACTAGAAGCGGTCTGAATTGCTTGTTTGAGATAGACCAGACTATCCAAAGTCAATCTTTCGGTGCGGAAACCGGACTGAGATTTGGAAACTGGGCCGTTTCTCTCCAAACACCGCTGGTGGGATCTTTTCCCTCCTTGGGTTGGAATTACCTTTTCCTCAGATTTTATTAAAAAGATTAAGTAGATGTAACTTAAATTCCTGATGATCTTCCCCACGAAAGTCGTATACCATATTATCGAGGCCCGGGGAGCTCTTTTTGAATTGTTTTAGCGCATACTCCAGTTCACTAACTGTGAAGGGTTCATTATACGAGTAAAAATGTATGGAGTTGAAATTTAGTTTCGTCTCACGCTTAAGTTTTCTGCTATGGCAGTTTTATCCGTTATAGTATTAGTTTCTAATAAGGTAACTTATTTGTGATAATTTTTGTATTTCCTCCTCACCAGTGACGTTGGTGTGAATGGGTTTATATCACCAACATACCTTTCCCCAGAAGACCTTTTGGCGTTTAGAATAATGCGGCTTGAGTAAGCTCTGGCAATTTTAAATTTATTTTGATTTTCCAGAATTTTGTACCTTTTGTATAGATTAAGACCGTCTTCTTTTTTTTAACAGCATTTTCAACTTCATAACTCCACCAAGGCACTTGCTTTTTAAATATATAGTAGTTTCCAGACCTTGGAACCACTTCGTTTGCTGCCTGAATCAATTTATCTTAAGGATAGCCACGTCATCATCAACAGAGGTTTCTTCACTTAATGTTGGACCTAAACTTATCCCAGTTGGCAAGATTTAACTTTCAGTTTGCTGTTATGTATTGCTTTATTTTTGAACATTAAATTCTGTTTTTATGGAGAAATGGTCGCTATCGCACCCCACCGCAAGTGAGAGGCAATTGAGAAGGAGCACAATAAGGGATCTATGAGTGAGAAATTTTGTGACCGTAAGTTAGAATATGTCGGAATTTTTTAAAATTATATTTTCAATAATATCACCACGAGCTTCGGAAGTTTCCGAACACCACAGCGGACTGTGGGCGTTGAAGTCGCCCACAATGAGGACGAACGTGGTAATTGGAAGATGATTTTTTAAATTTCTACACCTGTCCAATTAAATTGAGGTAAATATATATTGCAAAGAAATAGAGAAGAAGTATAATTAACCGTAATAGCAACGGCTTGTTAATTGGTATTAAGATCTATTTTTTTCGGCTTTTAAATCTCTTCTAATACCAATGTCGACTCCACAATTTTTCATGGTTGACTACGGCATCACATCGAGTAAAGCCGTAAAAGAGCACATGGTTGACCCGGCTTGAGGGTATTAAATTTATTCAAAAGGAGTTTTAAATGACAATATCTATATATAAGACCATTGCAGTTTCATTGAATTATGGTTTACATACTGTTACATAATTAATTAAAAAAACAAATTAATAGATTAGTGTATAAAGGCGAAAAACAAGTAAGTAAATAAACAAAGATAGATAAGGACGTGCAACCAGGTAAGCATAAAATAATTAAAATGTAAATATAAATGTATTACAGATAATATCACAGAAAAAAAGGACTATTATTGGTCCATATAGAGAGATGCGCCCTTGTCACCATTTTTATTGGGTGGCTTTCGGGGTTTTTTCTACTTCCATCCCCGCTAGTATGGCTAATCAAAGATGCGTCGTAGTCGTCATCGTTCCCAGAGCGTGAATCCTTTTTGGAGGATGCCTCCGAATTCGTTCTTGACCTCAAACTGTGCTGATAGCTCTCCCTTAATTCTAGCGAGGCTACCAGTTCTTTAGTTATGACTGGTGGGACTTGACTAGATGTCGACGGATATTTGGTGTGACCAAAGGTTGAGAGCCGGCCCCGCCTGAAATAATAGAAGTAACAACGGTTGTTATTAAGGCTTTTACAATAGGCTCTACTTTAAGGTTCCTGGCCGCTGGTGCAGTAGTTTTGACAACATCCAAGATGTTTTTATTTTTGGACACATTTTATCGACGTTTAGTCTCAAAACAAGTATCTAAATTTTTGAATTTTTGTATTACAGCTTCTTCCTGAACCTCGCCGGATGGCCTCCGCTGCAGTTCACGCACTTGATTGGAAGGGTGCAGGATGTTCCCTCATGAGGAGATTGTCTACAAATACAAATTTGAACTTTGGCCTCACATTTATCGGTAATGTGCCCAAACTTTTGACATTTAAAACATCTTGACGGGTTAGGAATATATGGTCTTACCTATAATCTATGGAAAGCGGCTTTTATTTTCTTTGAGGGGACAGGTGAGTTAGATGATGTGGCTTGGAGTATCTATAATCTTTTTTTTTTTGTTTGAATTCGTTTGTCAGTTGTTATTCCCTCAACGAGCAGATGCTTCTTAAGTTCTTCCACACTGCAGTAAATGACACCTTTACTGTAGTTTAATGTTTAATGGGTTTTGACCATCACATCAACTTCACCAAATCGTTCCAAAGCTTTTGGTCGTTTAGCTTGTTTATCATTTTTAGCCTCCACCAGTAGTTATTAAACGTACCTCTTCAACTGGACCAAACAAAGTTTTCGAAATAGCAAAGGGACTTTTCTTTGAACCACCTCCTTTTCATTAACAATTTCCACTGGGCTGCCAGCTGAAGCAATGCGGTGTTCTAAGGAATTCTGCTACCCTGGTTTTGTTTTGAAGATTTAGATGTATCTTCTAACGTTTTTTTGTAGATAAGCTCATATCGTTCCCACGAGTAGGCTCGGAAATAAAAGGTTCAGAATGGCAGAGCCGGCGTACTACCTACGGTCACTTCGTCTGGAGGCTCCTTTTAAGACTCACTATCGTAGAGCCATCCCTCCATCGTCACAGATCGCATAACACTTTAGATTACCGACTGCAGAAAGAACATCCTTGGCGATGGAAGCGCCTTGGTCTCTGGATTGTGGTGGGGGTACTGGGCCCCGGGACCACGGCAAGGGGAATTTATTTATTAAATATATAATGGTAATTAGCGAATTTAACAAAATAAATTGTACAAATGACAAAATAAGGTTGTTTTGCTTCTAAAATAAGATGAAATTATAATATATTTTTTGTCGAAATTATTATAATGAGACATAATAATAGCTGTTAAACTTAACAAAAAATGCAAATGGCAAATATAGTATACAATTACTACAAAAAGTATTTAATTATAACAAATTAGTTTGTTAAAATACATCAAAATACTTGTGTGCTTCTACGACAAAAAAAAATTGATTTTAACAATAGCTTAACCCATAGCTAGCCTAGTGCACTGCCATTGTTTTTTTTTAAATACAATGGTGTAGTGCAAAAAATGACTTAAAACAAGACAAAAATCTTGTTTTTTGGGACTTCTTTGAGGATTAGAAAAAAGATCATTATTACATTAAATAATTTTTAATTCACAACTGCTATGAGGGGCCCCTATGATTTGGAAAAATAATGACTTACAAGTTCGCTGGAAAAACACTAAAAATATTTCAACTTATTTTAAAATTACTACAGAGCATTTCCACGAAAACGCGGACACAGAAAGCGAAATGTCAATCAATTAATTATGTCATATTTCGTTTAGAATAACATTAATGGAGGTTTAAATGTGGTGTTCCAACAATACATGTTAATATATAACTGATAATTTATGAATGAACAGCTTGTTAACATGGCAGACGCTCTGACCTTTCATTGAGCAAATATCTCTCTTGAGTTTTCAAGTAACAGAAATCCTGGAGGCAAAATAGTTAGCTCTGATTTAATTTTGCAATTCATTCATGGTATCTTTAAGTTTATTTCGACGCTGAGAAAATTTGATAAATGCAAAGCATTTTCAATTTTTTGAATTTTTCGTGTCCGTACGTTACGAAAAACATACAAGTTCGTCTACTGTGTGACAAAATTATCAAATACCTTCCAATTTTCATATACAAAGCCAAAAGTTAGCACTTTATAACGTGGAATTTTTTCATATTTTTAAAACAAGTGTAAGTTAATTTTTTTTGCGTAACGGACGGACACCATTGTATTTTTCTCATGTAACCGAGGTGCAAGAAACGACTATTTCCGAGTTCTAATCTGATGTACGGTTTTAAGGTTTTACATTCATTGCTTATCTCAACTGTCAAAGTAATAAATAAAAATATGTAGAATTATTAATATCATTTGTTATATATATTATATATATATATATATATATAACATAAAATAATTTGTAAGACATTTTTTTCGAAAATTAATTTTGCACATTTTCTCAGTTTATTTGCACATGCGCACATATATTCCAACATACAACATAACCATAAAAAGTCAATCGCTTTCAAAACGGACGTGAATATTCGCGTATTGATATTGCTGTTTTATGAATACCAAAGAACATTCATCGTTAATTCACAAAGTGTTCTGCGATCAAGAAAATACAACTTTAAGTCTTCGTTACGAAATACTGGTAAATAATTGCAAGTTGTTTTTCAGCAAAATTTTTGAAACTTGACAAAAATTGTCATATAAAAATCTTGTTTTTCCAGGTCAATGGCACCGAAAACCAAAACCTCTGCTTTGACGTCCGCAGAGCGCCAAGCAAGATACCGGGAAAAAGGGGTTGACGTAATGCAGAAGAAAAAAGAATCTTAACGGTCTCTGCTCTTCAGAAAAAACTTTGCTACAGATTTAGGGAAGCTAAAAGACCATCGCGAAAAAGAAGCTGAGAGAAAAAGAGTTTCAAGAAAGGCTTTATCGCAATCTGATTCATCAATGAATTCAAGCTGTTCAAACTCTTTCTTCATATCGGTCCCGTCAATCATTTGGAAAAGTTTTATACAGGGCAAGAAGATCCTTACCAAGTAGCCCAAGAAAAAGAAAAGCTGTTGTCGCTGCCCTCGCTGAAGAAGAAGGTCTCCGATTTTCAGAAAAAATTCGCAAAGGATCGAATGAACAAACAAAAGCAAATGTGCAACAATTTTATCTTTTTAATCAAATTTCGTGGCAATCTCCAAATATAAAGGATAGACTCATTTTTAGACATCACGATGAGAATGGAAGGATACAAAAGCAGTACCCCCTAACGATATATGTTAATGTCTCTTGTTGAGGCACACCAAATGTACCTGAAGGAGCACAAAGATGAACCCGTTGGCCGCTCATTATTTTGTGAGTTGAAGCCCAAAGAAATCTGCTTCTTTGGAGACTCAAGGTGTATGCGTTTGTCGATATCACGAAAATGTGCGCCTTATCTTGAATGCCATGCATCCTTACACTCAAGTTCCACGATCCTTCAAGAAATTTATCGCACTTGTCACCTGCGATCAGAGTAAAAAAGATTGTATGACCAACAAATGCGACCAGTGTAAAAAGATCGATGAACTCAATCCCCGAAATTTCTTTATTAACGCTTCTGTGATTTCACCAAGTTGCGAGCAATGGACAAGCCAACCACTTCAGAAAAAAAAATAATGGATTGGGATTTGCAACAATGTTTTCAACATCTAAAAGATCAGCTACGTTATTTTTTGGAACACTTGTATGTAAAGCGAGCGCAAGCAAAATTTTTTTAAGGCACCATTGCCAGCGTTGATGGAAATCAAATTGCACTGCAAGTTGACTTTGTTGAGAATTACGCTTTAAAACAACAAAATGAAATACATTGTGCGCATTGGTGTCACCAGCAATGCACAGTTTTTACAGCTTATGCTTGGATGTCCGCTAAGGAAGCGCAAAGTTTCGCGTTAGTTTCGGACGAATTGACGCATGGAAAAATCAGCGTTTATAAATTCATCGAAGGGCTACTTAAACTAATTACCGAAGATTACGATGAAGTGGCTGAAGTAAAAATATTTTCAGACGGAGCCGCTAGCCAATTCAAGCAAAAGTACCTTTTTCGAACCTGCATGTTTTTGAAGCGCGCTACGGCATTTGGGTTGATGCCATTGGAGGAACAATTAAAGGTTCGGTGTGGAGGCGAGCAAAATGCGGAGCTGTGGTAAATACTGCTGAAGAATTCACATTTATAGCTCAAGAAGCATTCCCTAAGATTCACGTTGAGTTTGTGAGCAAAGCAGACATTGATGTTAATTCCGCAGGTCTCGAAGAACACTGGAAAGATCTTGCGACAGTCCCAAAAACGCACAGAATTCATGCTGTGTTTTCCTTCGCTCCTTACTGGATCAGCGTTGCCGAAGAATCTATTGTGCATAAAGACAGGCGCATCGCTGTCCGCATGAAGTAATGAAGTTCGCGTGTATGCATATTTTGTGTACTTTTTTTTAGATTTCAGTAATTTAGTTGAAATCGCTTCGTTTTTATATTCATATTGATAAGTTGTAACAATTTGTATCGTTAATTATGGGTATTATTTAGCAATACTAGTTTAAACGTTCAAAACATGTAATTAATAAAAAATGTAAAAAAATACATTTATTTAAACATGTTCTCTTCTTTTTCATATGTTCTTCAACAATTGAATCTAACTAACGGGTACGAATATGATTTAGTGTTTTTAAATACCGTGATTATAATGTGTATTAAATGTGTATGTCCGTACGTTACGAGACCTTGACCGTACGTAACGTTTTTATTTTGGATAATTTCCGCAAATAATGAAGAAACGGAAAATTAGTTGCAAATAGTATCGTGATCTCAGTTCTTTGGGCAATCCAGAACCACGTATAAAGCAAGAAAATTTGATTTGAATTCGCAGAGTCCCAAACGTTAACACAGGGAATACAAAATGCGTGTCTTCGGTGTCTGTACGTTACGCTTTTTATACTGGTACTTTCATTTTCTTTTGAAAAAATATTTTTACTGCTCACATAAGCCTATTTTATGGGAAATTTACTGCTCTTTCAGATGGCGTGAAGCGTTTTTGTGTTAAACTTAAATAAGTAATAGTAATTTAAACATTTATACGGTAAAATGCTTCCGAATGTCCGTACGTTACGCGTGGAAATGCTCTACAGTTTAGTTTTGGATAAAATACCTTTAAAAAATTGTAAATTATAGGTATATACAAAAGTAGCTAAAAAGATAGGCCAATGTATTTGTTATTATTATATGTTTTATGTTATTTATATATTTTTATTTAATTTAATTTAATTTACATCCAACAGTTTAAATACCATTTACAGGATGAGAATTAAGACTTGTAACAATAATATAAAAATAATCCCAATAATGTAACAATACACCCTAAGAAAAAAAATAATTAAAGCAATAACAAATACTGCATTACAACAGCTGCAAAAATGCTTGCTTTACTTCATTTATTGATCTGTTGAATTTTGAATTAGTTTATAATTGTTACAGGAGTAAAATAGCGGAGATTGTCGTAGTAAACTCAGGTACATGAAAGTTTAGCATTTTTAGAATTTCAGGGCAGTCAATTAAACCATTAGCAACTTTAAAAATAAATATTATTGAGGAAAGTCTTATTTGGGATTACGTAGATATTATGTGAAACAAACTTAAAGAAATCTCTTTGAACACATTCAATCCTTTTTATATAGGTTTGGTAGCCCGAACTCCAAATACAGCTCATTCATAATGGAAGTAACCATAAGCTGTCCATAAAACGTAAACATAATATCACCATAATTTGTACGTAACGATGAGCTGTGTTTATAATGAACGCATGCCTTATGTATATATTAATAAGTCGCACATGTCCAAGGTCACTAAAATGACAGCATTGAAAGCTTTCGTCTAATTATAATAATAATAATTATTATTATGTCTTAAAACTATCAGTGTTATCATAACCTTAGTGTAATAAGCGATATATATGTAGAATTACTTCTTCTTTTGTTGGCAAAGAGAAGAAGTTTGCACACAACCGAAAAGAAGCAACGGTAACCTCGTCGGTGGAGTGTAAGACCAGTGAATAGAGGCAGAGAAAAAATTTCGTCGAATAATATTCAAACTAAAATTTCGCGATAAGGAATGGTTCTTTAGATACACCAGAATACACTTGAAAAACATCTGTCATCTGTTTGCATGGCAGCCTGATTGCTACCAACAATGTTCGAGTGAAATCATGAAAATTACTAAAATTCACACATAAGAAACCCGTAAAGTTGAGATCATTTCAACTTTACGTATTTTTTACGTTCACCCATAAGATCTTACGTTCGAACGTAAAACGTAAAAATTACGTCTACTCATTATAAACAGGCACACTGGTTTTGTTAATATTCAACTTTATGAATTATGAATGAGCACTAATTTTGATTTAACAAGGGCATTAAATAACAAAAATAAAACAGAAGGTTGGTCAAAATCCTTCCAATTTCTAAATAAAAAACCCAAATTTCTGTAAGCCGAAGAAATCACACAATTAATACGATCAATAAACCCAAGGCTGGAGTCGAATAGAACACCTAGATCTCTAAACGTTGTGTCTCTAACTAAATATGTATTGTCAATTATGATATTGTAATTTATTAAGGTATTTTTTGCATTTTTGTGCATTTAGTGGTAGCTTATTCGCAGTGCACCATTCTCTAAGAATTAGAAGGCTATTTTGGATACACATACAATCATCAAGGGACTCAATTTTATTATAAATTTTTAGATCGCCAGCGTACATTAGGCAGGGCATATTCAGAACTGAAGGTATATGTTGACAAAAAGGTTAAAAAGCAGGGGACCTATAATAGATCCTTGCGAAACACCAGATAAAGCGATAAACTCTTTTGGCCTGAAACTTCTGTATTCTACAAAGTAGGTTTTGTTTTGTAGATAAGATCTGAAAAGATGGTTAAGGTTTTTGGAAAAGCTTATCAAACGCTTTCGAAAAATCTGTATAGATAACGTCTACCTGCCCTTGTGAATTTAGAACTTCTGACATAAATTGGGTAATGCAGAACAGGTTTGTAGTCGTTGACCTACCTTTAACAAAACCGTGTTGGTAGATAGATAACTTATTTTTTACGTTTTTAAAAATTACATCATGCAAAATAAGTTCATTAACCTTAGCAAATTTGCAAATAATAGCAATGGACCGGTAGTTTGAGATAATAGTTTTATCACCTTTTTTTAAGATAGGAGACTCTGGAGGATTTGACGGAAGCTAAAGAAAGGTTAAAAAAGCTTTGTTAAAGGTTTAATAAAAGACATATAGCAATCGCGAGTCAAAGAAGCTGGAATATTATCAGGACCTTAAGTACCTACCCTTTGCTTTTAATTGTTTAATTGCTTCTTCGACTTGTGCTTCAGATACGGAATTTAGAATAAAGATGGAAAAAGAATTTTGAAAAAGGACATTGGTAATATTTTCATGGTTATAAGGTAAAATAGAGTAACCAGATTTGAAAAAATCTGCGAGTTCATTTACAATGATTGATGGGTCATTAAAAGGTGTGCTGTTAATATTCATAAAGTTGGGAAGCGATGTTTGATTATTTTTACTATTAACGTAAGACAAGAAATTTTTTGCGTTATTTTTTAACTTATCTTGAATGTTGGTAAAATATTTTTTTTTACATTGATAAATTTCATACTTTATATTTTTTCGTAATTGTTTGTTTGTCACGGAAAATCGTTTAGGTTGTTAGTTCTTTTATATTTATTCCATAATTTATCTTTATTTTTTAGGTTTTTTATTATACTCTTTGTAAACCACTTGGGATAACTATGTTTTTTATTTAAAGAAACCGTTTTAGTGACAAAATGTTCAAGGATTTCAAAGAAATTTGAGTAAAATAAATCACAAGCTTCTTCTAGATTATTACATCTATCAAGATAAGACCAGTCGTGATAAATGAATGTATTGTATAGGCCGACAAAATCTGCTTTTTTTAAGTTGAAACTTGGAATATTATTATTTTGAAGAGTCATTAACTTTTTACCACTATTTGTATAGTATAGTAAACAAATTCCCGGTAATTTTTTACAAATTTATTGTAAATTTCGGTAATTATTTAGATACTAGATCTCTGTAAAATCAACGTCCACTGTAATGGACAAGGAGTCTGATAAAGCTAAGGTATCCTAAAAAGTTATCCTGGTTTATTTGAATTTTTTGATAAGTGCACTCTAAACTAAACAAGTAATGGTTAAAAACCTAAAGTGTCCAAAATTATCTAATTGTCCACGTCGAATTAATTTAATTAAGGAAAATGAAAATTGACAATCTTATTATTTATTGTCCTCAAAATTGACCACTTGCCGCAAGTGACCACCCAGGCCCACCCATAGTCACGGCCGGCCGCGGCCCTGCAAAGACGAAGAACAGTTGAAGTATATTCTTTACCAAGTTGCAAATAATCGAAAACAGTTTCCTAAACCCTCAAACACATTCCCTTTATAGTAGTTTTTGATTTTCCTAATATACGCTTAATTATGGGCGACTTCTAAATTTTGTCATAAATTAAAAAAAACATGTGGAAACAAACTTGTGCATTATATTAATATTTTGTACAAGTGAGATAATTAAACAAATTTTAATGCTAAAAAGTATAAAATAAAACAAACGTAAAAATCTTTTTAAAAGCAAGTTGACCTAAAAAGTAAAAAATAATAAAGCTACATAGGAACCAAAAAATGCAATCAAAATTAAATTTGAATATTTTCTTAAAACCTTGAGGCAACGTTATTACACTTAAAATAAAGGTTTCAGAAAATATTAAAAAAAATATTTTTCTGGTTCTTCTGTAGCTTCACTATTGAACTATTTCATACAATAATATTATTGTTTTAATTTTTACTTTAATAGTTTATAAATAAAATCTTGTTCTTAAAAATATTTTTTAGGTTTATTTTAAGTTATTGATGCTTACTTTATAGCAGTTAAAAAAAAGATATTTTATTATTTAGAAAAATATTAGCAAAAATGCATGAAAATAAATAAACTCGCAACTAATATTCTTTTCATAAAAATTTAAACTTTAACATCCGGTATCTCAAAAGCGTTACTTTTTTTAAATTTTAATAAAACTAATTAGTTTTACGCTATCTAGTGTGTCCCAAAATTATTTAACCAAGTTTTATTTTTTAAACCGTTCAAAATAATTTAGGGGAACAAAAACTATCTTGTTTATTTATGAAATGTTTACAAAAAATTCGTCAGATATCAAATATTTAACAATTCTTATTTGTATTCTTGGTGGATAAAGTATAGTATGCAACTCGTTTTATAAACTTCTCTAGACACCCGTTTAGGTATATTAAACACTCGCTCGCAAGCTTTGCTTGTGCCCAATAAAACTGGTTACTAAAATGGCGTTTATTTAACTTGATAGGTACATTATATACTATTTAAATACCTCAATCCTTGAGTAATGCAGTTAAAAACGCCTGCTACAATTATTTCTATTTTAATTTAATCAAAATACGTAAGTATAATAGTTCACTCTAATTGTAAAAACACGGATTAACATATAAATATATTTCTAGAATTGTGTAATTTGCGAAACAACTGGCATTGGAATTTATTGGTTTATTGTTACTTAAAGTATAAGACAATTTAATGGAAATTTATTGCGCAAAACAATTTAAATGATAAATAAATGCAAATTAAAATAATTTATAATTCTTTTATTTAGAAACAAAAGGGGGTTTATGCATCATATTAATCGAAAAATGTTGAAAAAATTCTGGGTTAATGCACAAAGGTCAATTTTTAATAATTTTTATTAGTCGAACATCTTTTTGCTAAAAAAATTTTTTAATGGCTAAAAGGTTTGAGATAAATTTAAAAAAATATTAGGGTAAAAATTGATCTTGAGTGTATTATGGGAAGATAAATAGGTACATAATTAAATAACCAAGATAAAATTAAGAAAAAAAACAAATTTTAACAAACAAAATTTTTTGAAGTATTTACTAACATAAATAAGAAACAAATTCACGTAATTATTGTAAATTATGTATATTAACATAAAAAACACAATTGTTATAAATAGTTCTGTTACTCTTGGATTCTATTTTTGGTTTATTGGCAGTGCTTCCAGAAATTTGATTTGTGCTTGTAGAATCTTCCTACAGGAACATTTTTATACCATCCGCTGGAGTTGGTTTTATTCCAAGTAGGATTTGGCGTCAAAAATAATCTACTTTGCCCGGTTTCGACCGCAAACGTCGGATTTCGTCCGCAAATGCCTGCTTTCAACCGCAAACGTGATGTTTGAAACGTCTGTTTCTTAACACAGATATATGCTAAGAAACCCCAAAAATATCTTGAAAAAATATCTTGTCCTAAAAAAGTAGTTTAGATAAAATTAATATCTAATTGATTAATAGCCTATACCTGGATAATAAGTTGTATTTTCAACATAAAAAATATACAGGGTTTGGTTTGGGACGAATCAGTCAATTTCTGAAGCTATTATTCAACCAGTTGGCTTAATTTTTTAAGCTATTAAGACCAAGGGATATTTATTTACTGGATCCATGGAATTTTTTTTGTATGTTAAATTTTTTAAATTTTTTGTAAGCAAATGTGTTTTACTTAAATATAAATGTATACTTTTATAGGAAAACCGCAAAAAACAGTAAACATTTTTTAACAAATGAATTTAATTTATTTGAAAAAAAAATTAAAAGATTTTTTTTAAAGTAGTAAAAAAAAAGTTACATATTTTGTTTTCTTAAAAATATATGCATTTCTTATTTTTTTAATAATACTATAATCAAATATTTGCATATAAAAAATCCCGATTGTTTTAATTATATTTAGTTTTATAGATATTTTCTTACCAATATTTTTTGGTTTCAATTCCAGTCTAAAAATAATTTTAAATTTTAAAAATTATTATAATTTAGTAAAGAGTAAATTTTTTATTCATAAAATATTTTATCTACATATATAAAATATAAACGCTTTAAAAAAAATTAGTTAAACATTATTTATTAATTTAAATATATAAAAGTCTTTCAGTGGCGTAACTATCACCGCTGGTGCCCGTGGCGAATTCATCAGATGGGCCCCCCTCAATTTAAAGAAGTTCAATGTTGCTTATAAACTTTTAAATAAATTAAAATAAAAAATATTTAAAAAATATATACGGACTGAGAGCGATGTTGTTTATATCCTTTTTAAGTGTAGTATTTGCCCTTTGTAAAATAAAGATTTTTTGAATAACATATACTTCAATCATTTTTTATTATTTATTTTTTTTGTTTTATAAATTCAGATAAGTAATTTAGTTAAGTTTTAATTATATTTTTTTTTACCAATAAATCGTGCCATATGTCCGTTTTGCATTTCATTTTCGAAATAATATTTTAATTATTATTGAATTAAAATGAATTTTTTCTACGACCACTATGTAAAAGTCATATTTCGTAATGGCATCGTTGCTTGTACGAGGTGTGTTCAGAAAATATCGGGAATTTTCGTTTTTTGAAAAAATATTTATTTATTCGTCTACATTAATGTTGTCGCCTTCAAAATAGTCCCCATTGGATATTATGCACATGTGCCAGCTCTTCTTCCAATACTCGAAACACTTCTAAAACTCGATCTTTGGGATAGCCTTTAGTTCTTTCAGCGATGCGCTTTTAATGTCATCTATGCTTGCAAAACGACGGCCCTTTAAGGATCTCTTTATAATAATAATAATAATAATAATCTTTATTTCCCAACAGATTAACAATCCAATTACAGGAAAATTTACAAATAAAAATAAATATAATAGTAAAATAAATATTCTAATGTAAATTTAGGAATCCAAACTTAATTACTAAAGGTTCTTATTAACAAAATATAAACTCCAATAGCAACAAAAGAAAACAATTATTCACTAAATTATTAAATTAAATGTTCTTTGACGCAGTTAATTAGGCAGTTTATTAAAATTATCACAAATAATATATAGTGGGGATCTAAGCATAATGTTTGTTTTGCATGGTGGTAAATAAAATGTTTTATGCGTCCTTGCTGATAGTCTTGGAATTAAAAAGTTTAACATAGATAAAAGACACATGCAATCAATCCTATCCATATCCAGTAAAACATCATTATTAAATCCCCTCTCAGGATAAATTCCTTGAGTTTTAAAGTAAATAAATTTTAAGAATTTTCGCTGGACATTTTCAATTTTTATCTTGTATGTGTTGTACAAAGGTTACTAAACAAGTGAGCCGTATTCAAGTTTTGAAACAACATAGGACCTATAGAGTGTTTTAAGTGCAAGACAATTACTAAAACCACTGCAGTTGCGAATTATAAATCCTGACACGATATGCAGAGCTACAAGTATTGTTGATATGAATATCAAACAAGAACTTTTGATCAAAATGGATACCCAAGTCCTTAACCTCTATTTTTCTTTTAATGTTTAAATTTCGAAGGATATAGTCAAACTTTATTATCTCCTTTTTCCGGCTAAAACTTATAATCTGGCATTTGTCAACATTTAAATACAAAAAATTATGCTGACACCAGGTATCCAATTTTACCAATTGCTCCTGAATAAAGTTACAATCTTCCTGGGTTGCTATAGAGCTAAACAATTTAAGATCATCGGCAAACATAAGTTTTTCACAATCAATGTTGTTCACAATATCATTTACAAACAGGAGAAAAAGTAATGGACCCAAATTTGATCCCTGAGGAACTCCGGAAGTAGCAAAAAACCTCGTTGACAAATATCCATTGTAACTAACATATTGTTCTCTACCTTTTAAATATGACTTAAAAAAACATAGGTATTAAATTTTCTCAATTTTACTCAATACAACTCGATGGTCAATTCTGTCAAAAGCCTTCGCGAAATCAGTATACACGACATCAACCTGCCCTTGATTGTCAAGAATATTACATATATATTGTGAAAAACAGGTTAAATTTGTAACTGTAGAACGCGAACTTACAAATCCATGTTGATACGGAGTTATAAGATTGCATACATGGGAGTAGACATGCATATAAACTGACATCTCAAAAACCTTCGAAAAATTATTTAAAATTGCAATTGGCCTATAGTTTTGAATTTGGCTTGGGTCTCCATTTTTTAGAACCGGACATATCCTAGCAGTTTTCCAAATGTCTGGGAAAGTTGAGCTATTCAAAGATAGGTTGAACAATTTTAGTAGTGGTTTAAGAAATATGTGTTTACAGTCTTTTACTAGGTAACTAGGTATTTGATCTAGACCTGAAGTTTTTTTATTTGCTAATTTATTAATTGATTTCAATACGTCATTTTCATTAATTATAATTTTATTTAAATGGGAAGCATTATCATTAAAAGTTAAATCTATATAATCATTTGTTGGCTCTGTATACACACTACTAAAAAAGGTTTTAAATGCTTCGACAATTTGTTCAGGAACATCAAATTGTGCGTCGCCATTGCACATAACACCCGGAATACGGGTCATCCCTTTTTTAGTTCTTAGGTAGTTCCAAAACTTGTCAGGCTCTAGTATGACAGAATTTTGAACATTTAAGATATATTGCTTATAAGCTAGGTTTATTTTTGATTTTAGTATTGAACGCGCATTTTTAAAGTTTTGGTAATTTATAGCAGATTTTTGTTTTTTGTACCGCTTATGGTAGTAGTTTTTAAGTTTTAGAATTTCCTTTATTTCAATGGAATACCAATGTGGGTATTTTTTGTTTGATGTTTTATATGTAGGGACGTTTTCATCAAGAAATGAATATATTTTTGAATAAAATTTATCACATGCTGCATTAATTTCTGCCTGTAAGAAATCGTTAAATAATTGAACAAAATTAGCCATTTTATAATTGTAAGTCTTGGCCTGATTAATATTTACAGTAAACTCATGAACAGTGCTGGCTTTAAGAGATATAGATATATTTAAACTGGATGATGCAAATTTTCAGGAATGAATGGTACATCATGAGTAACACATATTTCATTTACATTACTACAAACTAAATCTAGAGTTCTGTTATAGTTATTTAGGATATCATTAAATTGTTTATAATTATTAAAGTTTATAAAGTCATTAAATAAGTTTAATTTTGAATTAGAATTTACTTTAAAATCACCGACAATAATAGTTTCCTCATTAAGGTTAGACAATAGATTGCTAAGTTCATCAAGAAAAAATTCAAAGCTATTAACAGACATATCAGGTACAATATATACAATAAATAAATAAGTTATTACAGAATTGATTTTAACTCTACAACCAATTATATCAAGTATAGGTATTTCATTTGTTATATTGGTTAGATCTAATTCGGTTACATTAATGTATTCTTTGCAAGCAAATAACACACCTCCTCCACGTGTAAGATTTACCTTATCGAACTGCCTATCTTTTCTAAGAACACGATATTGGTTATTAAAATACTCCGAGCTGGATATATCTTGAGATAGCCATGTTTTACTTAAAAGAATAATGTCATAGTCACAAACAGAGCAAACAGAATAAAATTCGTCAGCCTTGGATCTTAAACTTTGCACATTTTGATAATATATATTTAAAGGAATATTGGATTTAAAATTGTTGGGAGTATTTAGTTTTCCGCTTTCACCATAATTTTTGGAACACCTCTTTCATATTTTATATATAAATTATTTTCACCATTATTTCTCCGTTCATCCATTTCCTTATGCAATTGAGAATAATGTTCCATTTGCTTTGGTGTTTTATCAAAAGATATGCCAATATGTTTCAGGGTAGAGTCTTTTAAGGATTTCGCTTTTTGTATTACATTGTGAACCTGATCAACATTATCCAATGTTAATCGTATAGGCCTTGGTTTCTTCCTATTCGGTATATACTTGCCTAAGCGATGAAATTTTTTAATGGATACATCAGCTTGTATTATATTCAAAACTTCATCAACTGACACTTTTTCATGATTTAAACGGTCTTCTTTACTTTCAGCTAAGTTTTCTTTTAGGCCATGAATAATTTTGTTGCATTTTCGATGTTCACGCTCAGTCATTTCTTGAATTATATCATTAAACATGTAGATTTCATATTTATTATCAGCCGGTATTTGTTTTTGGGACTTTAATTCGATAATTTCTTTTTGGAGATTTAAAATTATTTGCTTTAGCTCATTGAAATCTTTTCCAAAAGCACTACAGTTATTACAAGTATAGGCAATGCAGGACTTTGAAGATAAGATCTTAAGTTCTGTTGCGGTGACTCCAACACATGTATTTTTGTAGGGTTTTTGGCATATACAACATGTAACAATTTTAGCTTCATCGGTATCCACATTGCAGCACGAACACTTAATCATCATACGTAATTTCTGTATAATTTTTCAAGCTGAGTAAAAACAGTAACAGTGACAACGCCGCAATTGTTCGGGTGCACGGGACAGATCAAAATATAACCTTCAAATTCACATATTGTGTTTTTGTACTTCTTTATAAGAACAAACTTGTCGTTTTTTTAATGCTATTTGGTTCTTTATTCCAAAGGTCTATTTCACTATTAAACAGTCTTATTTCACTATTATTTACACCTAATTTGGCACTGTTGCCTAGTTTCCACCTCACCTAGCGATTATTTATTTTTGGGAATAGGAAAAAGTCAGACAGAGGCATGTCTGGCGAATATGGAGGCGGGGCATCATTACAGTATTGTTTTTGGACAAAAATTTTGTTCAAAATTAAACAATTTTGGAACAAATTTTTCTGCCACCCGTTTCATACCCAAAACATTCGAAAAAATTTCATGAGATGAGCCAATAGATATACCAACATCATCAGCGACTTCTCTGATGGTTTATAACCATTTCTTCAACTTTTTCCATGTTTTTATCGGTTGTTAATGTGCTTTGGCGTTTGGGGCGTTCGTCATCTTCAACGTCTTCACGGCCATCTTGGAAACTCCTATACCACTTGTAAACTCTTGTTTTACTTATAGCAGACTCACTCTATAGTTTACATTTCACAGAATTTATTTATTTTTTTAAAGCAAAATTGGATACAAATTTCTTTGATCCATTTCTTTTAACGAACGAAAATCGCCGAGCTCATAAAACACGTCTAATCTTAGACAAATCCGCAAGTTCGCAATCCGGATAAATGTTATGTGTGCGTTAATTTCAAACCCGGAACAAACAGAAAAAAATACGTTCTATGAAATATAAAGCAACAAAATTTGTTCAGTTGCCATTGCCGCACTCGGAAAATGTTCCTGTACCGAAAAGACCGAGTCCAACAGCTGTATCTATATCCAGAATGTCCGAAACAGTTGAAGGAGGAAGTAATTTCGACTATGTGCCAACTAATGTCACTCCTGATTGCGATCATACCGAAATCACGCAGGATAGTCTTGACATTATTGCACGGCGACTGAAGTTATCGCAGCGACAGACAATTCTCTTGTAGTGATGGGTCCAACCAGCACATTCTTGTGTGCTAGCACACGTTGCACAGCACACTACAGTGTGCGGCACTGTGCGTGTCGTACATTTGTGCGGGGTGGGGGAAATGATTCAAATTGAGAATCTTGCACGTTGCACAGCTCAGCACACTGTGCGTGTCGTATCCAACTGTCGGTTTTGGATTTTTAATTGATGTAAAATCCAGTTTTATGTTTTTTTATGTTTATTATTAAAGTCGATAAATAGAATTTTAACTTGAACCCTTTTTTGATAAGTGGCAATTTTATTTTAATATAATTATAATATAGACTTTGTTGCCATCTATGGATATCACGATACATTATGGATTGGATATTTTCTAAGATATACCTACAAACTTTTAATTATAGGTATAAAATAATTTCTTTAACCTATTGTAGTGCCATCTATGTGTTCTGTGCTGAATCATAGAGTCAAAGCCACAGTAAAGATTCTTTACTAAAGAGCCATAGGTTAGATAAAGAGCAGTGCTGTTTCAGCGCACCGTGCCACATATGATAAAGGTGCCTTTTTTATCCCTGGGTGCTATGTGCTGGTAGCACATTTAAAAAGAGTCGTACCAGCTCCGCACACACAAAAGTGTCGTACATTATGTACGACTCGCACATGTGCGACCCATCACTATTCTCTTGGCTAAAGAGTTAAAAACGTTAAATCTTTTAGCACCAGATGCTCGCGTTTATGGATCCATCGGCCGTCATCGCAATTTTACACGTTTTTTTAAAGCTATCGAAAATAATTCACTGGCTTATTGCGATGATATTCGTGGTTTGGTTTCCACCTTGCACAACGGATACAACCCGGACGATTAGATACTTTTCATTGATTCAACCAAAAGTAGCTTAAAAGCCGCACTCCACATTACAAATTCAAATCCGTGCCACTAGCACTCAGTACAGATACAAAGGAAAACTATTTGTCATTGAACAAGATTCTCGATCTATTGAAGTATAATGAAAACAAATGGAAGATTTGCGTATATTTAAAGGTTGTTTCTATTCTCTCTGGTCTGCAATTGGGCTACACGAAAAACATGTGTTTTATGTGCTTATGGGACACGCGCTACCGTGGTGACCAGTATCAAAAACGCGATTGGATTACACGCGAAGAAGTAAGATTGCGCAGACATAACGTTGTTGAGGTGCCACTTGTACAGGCCGACAGAATTTTGTTGCCGCCATTGCACATCAAATTGGGTATCGTGGAAATTTTTATAAAAAAAACTGGATCGTGAGGGCAATACATTCAACGAATTACGGCGTATTTTTCCAGGTTTGAGCGGAATGAAAATAAAAGAAGATGTGTATATATAATACCAATTTAATTGTAATAAATTTCTATCATGATTTTTTATGTATTACAGGGATTCTAAACGGTCCAGATATCCGCCGATTAATGCGAGACAAACAATTTGAAGCTGCGCTAAGTGATGTCGAGCTTGTAGCGTGGGATTATAGCCGTGATTTAAATCGTTCTTGGTGTTCATCGGGTGGAAAATTGGCAAGTTTATGTCCAAAATATGCTCGACGCATTTCACAATATGAATGTGAATATGTCTTTGAAGATTCAACTCCTTCATTGCCATATTGACAAATTTGCGTAACAGTCACCGGCTGAATCGGACGAGCACGGCGAGAGCTTTCATCAAATAACAGCCAGATTGGAACATTGGTACAGTGGGAAGAAACTCGATGCACTTTTGGGAGATATTTGCTGGAATTTGCAAGAAGAACAGGATGATTAAAAAAAATCTCAATAAAGAAATTTTGTTCAACATTAAATTTGGTTTTTGTTTTTTGTCCCTTTTTGTGAGATAAATTCAGTAAAAGTTTAAAAAATGCCAATTTTGGTCCATTTTTACAATTTTTTTACGGGAACTGCCTTAAATAGTAATTTTATAGCAAAAATATTGTCATATTCGGTTTTGTCATACCCAAAAACCACCAAAAACACATTTTGAATGAAATCAAAACATCTAAAAAGTGACCTCAAAAATAATCCATTTTGAAAACCGCCGATCGAAAAAAATCGAAAACTTTGAAAAACGGCTATCACCACTGGATTCAGCGTGCCCGAATTGACTTTATCGCATATGTCTTCCCTCTGTTGAAAAAAAAAACTTGTCATTTTCGTGCACAGTGTTATCTTTCAACGTTTATATTTTCCCTAAAAAAGTCGATTTCTATACATTGGCATTTTAAATTAGACATAAAACAATTATAATTGGTTGATAAAATTTATATCAGTCGGTAACGACTGATTTAAAATATGGATAAAAATAGACAGTATTTTTGTTTGTAAATATATTGAAAAGCTTAATGCTTGAAATCAACTTGGGTACAAATATTTATTGGTTTATTTTTTTATTATTAAAAACATACGAGGTGTGTTCAGAAAATAACGGGAATTGTTAAATTTCGCGGGTTCGGAGGGTCCGGTTGTCATAAAATTTTCTTTATTATGTTGGTATACATGCCCCCCAAGTATTATAAAAAAAAAATCTGTTTTCATCTTTTACTTTGTCTGTGGCAGCCGCTAAGATTAGACGTGTTTTATGAGCTCGGCGATTTTCGTTCGTTAAAAGAAATGGATCAAAGAAATTTGTATCCAATTTGCTTAAAAAAATTAAATAAATTCTGTGAAATGTAAACAAAGGCCTATAGTGAGTCTGCTATAAGTAAAACAAGAGTTTACAAGTAGTATAAGAGTTTTCAAGATGGCCGTGAAGACGTTGAAGATGACGAACGCCCCAAACGCCCAAGCACATTAACAACCGATAAAAACATGGAAAAAGTTGAAGAAATGGTTATAAACCATCAGAGAAGTCGCTGATGATGTTGGTATATCGATTGGCTCATCTCATGAAATTTTTTCGAATGTTTTGGGTATGAAACGCTTGGCAGAAAAAATTGTTCCAAAATTGTTTAATTTTGAACAACATTTTTGTCCAAAAACAATACTGTAATGATGCCCTGCCTCCATATTCGCCAGACATGCCTCTGTCTGACTTTTTCCTATTCCCAAAAATAAATAATCGCTAGGTGAGGTGGAAACTAGGCAACAGTGCCAAATTAGGTGTAAATAATAGTGAAATAAGACTGTTTAATAGTGAAATAGACCTTTGGAATCGATAAATGAACTAAATAGCATTAAAAAAACGACAAGTTTGTTCTTATAAACAAGTACAAAAACACAATATGTGAATTTGAAGGTTATATTTTGATCTGTCCCGTGCACCCGAACAATTGCGGCGTTGTCACTGTTACTGTTTTTACTCAGCTTGAAAAATTATACAGAAATTACGTATGATGATTAAGTGTTCGTGCTGCAATGTGGATACCGATGAAGCTAAAATTGTTACATGTTGTATATGCCAAAAACCCTACAAAAATACATGTGTTGGAGTCACCGCAACAGAACTCAACAGATCTAGGTCGCCATTGCTTTTTCTGGGGGCTGCCTTTGGTAATGGTCTGATAATGCGTCAATTTCAGAATCGGCAATATTGTTAGTGGTCATACTAATGGATGGATTAAACGAATCTTTCAGTGTAATAGAATTTGATGGCAGTTCACACTCTATCATTCCAATTTTAGGATCTGCCCGATCTGTGGCGAACGACCCCATAAAATCGTCATCATTAAAAATCATGGAATTAATAGGCCACAAGCCGGTACTGGATTAGCTGCTTATAATGTTTTTAAGTAAAACTTTGCAAATAAGGATCTGCAGTGAGTTTAGCAATATCATAAATTCCAATTGGTTTTCCAGGATTTGAAATCATAAAGTCGTTAAAGCCTTACATCTGATCTTAAATGGCCCATAAATGCAACTGTCAAGGGGTTGCATCTTGTGGGTGCAATGCGGTGGAAATGGTAGTAGAACTATACCATTCTCACGAGAATAGACTATGGCCTCGAGTGATGTGTGTGTTTCGTGGCTATCAAGCAATAAAAGAATTGGATTTGCTTGAATACAACCAGTATGTACTAATGAAATTTATAAGAATAACTATGTTTTTGAATTTTCTTAAATAAATAGTTTCCAAGTGATCGAAGTCGCTGAACATGTACGTACCACAGAACTATGAGTCTAGAAGGATATTTACTGTCAATATGACTCTCGTAGTATTTTAAGGCGGTAAATTTGATTTGTCCGGAGGTGCCCCATGTCCGAACCTACCCCACCTTACTCTACATTTACAGTGGTACTAATGGCGTTCCATCTTCATAAAACTGCCGTTATTGGAACAAAGAAAATCATCACTGCGTAATTCATGGAAAACGAAAAAGTAAATGTTTGGTGTGCTGTGTCCTACGAACTAGAAATCATCGGACCGTATTTCATTAAGGACGATTAAATCAGCACACTTATTTACACATTCTGGAAACTTTTATTGACGAACTTCCTTTAAATTTTCTTCAATCGCATTATTTCCAACAAGACGGATGCCCCGCTTATTCTACAAAAAAGTAATAAGTTTGGTAAAAGATGGGTTGGAGGAATGAGCGAAATATCTTGGCCGGCCAGATCCCCAGACCTTACTATTATGGATGTTTTTTGTTTGGGGAAGAGTGAAACAAATAGTTAACCAAGAACCCATTCCGAATTGTACTGAAGCATTAAAAAAAAAAGAATAACACATGCAGTCCAACAAATTCCAAAAGAACCTGTACGAGAAAGTTTCAGAATGTCGAAAACGGATTGAAAACTGCGTTAATTTAAGAGGAGGCCTTATAGAAGCTGATATTTAATTTAAGTTCTAACCTTATTTTTAAAATTGGTAGTCGTAAACTATTATTTTGATTTCAGGCAACGTTTTTATACCTTTTGTAAAAATCTAGGTAGTAAAAAAAATAAAAAACAAAGTTGTCCAAGAATTTTGAAATTTAGTATAGGTTCCTAAAAGTTAGTTCTAAACAACTTTTTTTTTATAATATTTTGTCGTATACTCCACTTCTTTCATTATTTTACCTACACAAAATATATATATTCATAAATATATATATATATATATATATATATATATATATATATATATATATATATACTATATATATATATATATATATATATATATATATATATATATATATATATATATATATATATATATATATATATATATTATATATATATATATATATATATATATATATATATATATATATATATATATATATATATATATATATATATATATATATATATATATTTATGAATATATATATTTTGTGTAGGTATATATATATATATATATATATATATATATATATATATATATATATATATATATATATATATATATATATATGTATATATATACAAAATTCTATCATTGCTGCGTCCATACATTTATAAAATCCCTATTCTTATTGCGTCAACGACCTTACTGCATCAGTATATCTGACGCACTAATGTCAAGCGCTTATTTCTTAAAATTTACTTCATCCCAGCACTTTCTAAGATTCTTGCTAATACAGATCTGTGTAGAATTTAATGCCCAATTTTTGTGTCTAATTTTTTTTTATGTCCGACCCTGCGTTTTTTAAATATTTAGAAAAATTTGAACACAAAAAATGTGCAGCAACATACTAAAAATGGAAAAAATGTGTATATTTAGTTCAACCCATTTGACGATGAGGGCGTTGCGATAATATACGTTTTTCAATATACGTGTTTTTAAATACTGTATGTTGTTGCGTCGCACAATTTGGCAACGTCTCGCCTATGATTTTAATATTCGAATTAAACTCACGATACTGTTGCGAATGGTTACCATTCAATGGTAGCGCTGTCTCTCTCGCACCGTGTGACGTCACGCTAGAGACAGTTGTTCTTTCGTTTAAATGTAATCATATTATAATCTTGGGGCGCGCGTCGAGTTTTATGAAATTTACAATTATGACGGTCGATTTATTAAAACTGATTGTAAGATAAAATTGTTTTCTACATAAGTAATTGTGACAATGTATTTTTTAAATTATATATGCAGATGCAGATTTAAAGGCAGAAAAACGATTATCATTTTTTTACGCTTATAATCGTAAAAAAATGATCAGTGTTTTTCTGTTAATTTTACTATTTCAAAAATAATAAAAGTTTTTCATGTTTTTAGATAGGTACTTAAAAAAAAAGGTTAATATCAATGTAAATAACTACAATGTGTTTTATGTTATTAACAGGTAATTCAAAAAAATTTTAAAAAAGTAAAACATCAATGTTATAAATACAGGGTGTTTCTACTAAAAATTGACAATCTAAATTAGGCTTTCTAATAAATATTTTTCAATAATTGAAATTATTGAGCTTTTGTTTTTGAATTATCAAACTTTGTTTTGAAGTAAAACTTTTTATGTAAGTTATTTATGGGCGGATTAAAAAAAAATTAGTTTTTAGTAAATTTTGACATTTTTTCTTTAGTATCTTTAGCAGATTTATTACAGTTTTTACACAAAATAACAAAAACACAATACAAATTTGAATGTCTTATAATAATAATTATTATAATTTTAATTATTGTAATAATAATAATATTACATCATATTATAATAATAACATTACTAAACAAAATTAAACATAATAATATCATTAAACAATGCAGTAGCAAGTTAAATAAGTAGTTTCGAAACTCGAATGTTGAGCGGTCTATGGAATGTCACCCCGTCCATTATATCTATGTTCAGGCATAATTAAATACATGTAAATCTTAAAATCAAATAATACCACACAATGTTAGTTAAAAAAAATTGTCTTAATTTTAAAAACATTCAATCCCCCGGGGGCGTGGCAAAAATTATTTTAAAAAAAAAAACAGCTTATACAAATACCCTTCTCACAACTTTTTTTTAACTAAGTGAGATTTACAAAAATAATTATTTCAGCCCAGCCTACCGAATTTCCAATTTTTGCCGCGCCCCCGGGGGATTGAATGTTTTTAAAATTAAGACAATTTTTTTAACTGTTCGTTTTGTATTTGGCATATTGAAAAACTATAAGGTATTAACCCAATTGTAACACAAAAATAATCTTGTTAATATATTTTAATTTTAAGCCCCTCCCCAAAGCTTTTAAAGTTCTAATATGCAGCTCTTCGATTAAAAAAAAAAGCCGTGGTGCGCGGCGTAAAATTAAAATATATAAATATTTTTTTGTGTGTCTTAAGTAAGTTAATACCTAATAGTTTTTTAATATGCCAAATTCAAAATTTAACTTAAAAAATATTTTTTATTGAATTTTGAGGAATTTCAACCCCCCGGGGGCGCGGCTAAATTAGTTTTTAAAAATTTGAAAAAAAACAGCTTATTTGTGTACCCTTCTTACAACTTTTTTTAACTAAGCCAAGTGAGATTTACAAAAAAATGTTTTGCCTTTTTCTGCCTAGCCTACTGTACACTGTACAGGGTGGTCCACGTAAAGTGACCCATATACTTATCTCAGAAACTACTGGAGTCACAAACAATTTGTAAGGGAGAAATATTCACGAAGTAAAAAATAGAAATTAAAACATTTAAGGTTACAAAAATAATTCAGAAATTTCAAATAAAATTAATTATAATTAATTTTATTTGAAATTTCTGTATTATTTTTGTAAATAAGTAGGTACCATGTTCTATAGAACATGGTACCTACTTATTTTTATTTAAAAACACACTTTAATAACGATAAATAAATAATTATAGTTATGTGTAATTTTTAACAAAAAACATTTGTTTGTAGAAATTTTTTATTTTAAATTAAAAAATAAATAGGAAAAAAAAATTCTATTATAAAACAAAAACACATTTTTAAAATAAATTAACAAAGTAAAATTAAAATAATATGAAATATTATTATAATATCTCAGCACAACAATAACTTTTTGTTTTATTTAATTTTATTTTAGTAAGTTGACTGATCAATTGTACAAAAACAATTTAACCGGTCAATTCCACAACCCTAGTCTTATCTGTTGGTTGATTGTTGATTTTTATACGATTTAAATTAAATAATAAATAAAATTAGGTAATTATATTTAAAATAATTTACAGCAAAATATTACACCCTAGGGGTTTGAAAATTCTTAGACGTTTTCTAAATAATAATTATTACAATTTATTGTATAAGACTAGGGTTGTGGAATTATAATAAAAATACTTATTTTTATTTATGTTAATGTTAACAAAGGTAAAAAAAAATAGAAACTTAAACATTTAAGGATACAAAAATAATACAGAAATTTAAAATAAAATTAATAATTTTAATTAATTTTATTTAAAAATACATTTTAATAACGATAAATGAATAATTCATGCAAATCAACAATAGTTAATTATTCTATAAGTAAAGAGAAAAAGGGATAGATTTCTATTTAATGGAAATATCAAATTTCCAGGAGATAAAAAAATTGGAGTGCACCCATTAACCACGCTGTTTTGTCATATTCTTAATGGGATAGTGCATTGCATATAGCATTGCATATGGGGAAAGGCGGCGATTTCTGAAGAGTGTGAGCTTTGCTGCACGAGCGAGGCGAATGTAGAACACACTATTTAGAAATCGCCGCCTTTCACCACGAAATATGTACACTATTTTTATGACAAAATGAAAATTCGACTTTCGCTGCCCTTTAAGGGAGAAAAATTCTTAATATTTAAGTTAATTCATAAACAAAAATATACCAAACTAAAGACAATAATTGGCTTAATTAATAATATTAATTATTAAAGAACTTATGTTAAGCGAAAGTAGAATTTATTCTGCTAGTGTCATGAAAAAGCATTGATTAATAATATAATACTTTTCTTTACGATTTTTAAATTGTGCTTAATAAAAGTGTTGCTGGGTAAAAAAGTTTTGCTAACCAGAAAACGTATACTTTTCTTTACTATTTCTCTTAGTAAAGTAAGTATGCTATTTTTCATTAAGAATACGAACAAATATAGCCTTAAAAAATATACCCTTCAAAAAGAATTACTATAGTAATTAATATAATATTAATGGTAATTATTCATGTTAAAATGTATAGCAAGAAAAAAATATTTATATAAACTAAAACCTTGAAGGTTACAAAATAATAGGGATATTTAAAATTTAATATAAAATTAATTAAAACTTTTTAAACCTCACATTCCTAATACAGACATTATTTTATAAACATGCAAAATATCAATATTAAAAATTTCATAGAAGATAAAACTCATTTATTAGTCCGGTCAAATTAGACCAAAAAATAGTAGTAAAGGTACATAAATGTACAACAAGCTGAAAATCAGTAAAATTGTTTATAATATAATTATAAATAAAATTTTAAAGTTCCCCATCATTCCCTTGTATGGAAAAATTTTTATTCAAGGTCAAAATTAGTTTTTCGCGATTTTCAGCAAAACGGTAAGTTTTATCATAAAAGTACTCCAAAAAAAATTGTACACCATAAAATTATCTATAAAAAATGTATAAATACTTTTTTTTCTACGAGCCACCGTTTCTGAGATATAACGATTCGAAAAGTTATAAAAGTTGTAATGGTCATAATATGCATGAGTACGCCACGTATCTCTAAAGTTGTAATATATGTTAAAATATTTTTCTGTCGGTCACTTACACTTAAAATATAATATGCTAAAGACATACGAAAACTTCTAGAGTGGTTCTCAACGCATGATCCTTTTCCAGAGGTTAACAAAATTGTTTCTATTGAGAGTGGTGATGATTAAATTAATTGTTATAAATCTCGTGAAGTTGGACTTGCTTCTATGGCAAAAATGACAGGACTGACCAGTCAACAGAAATTTCTTACAAATACTCACAAGTCTCGGTTAATTTCAATGTTGAAAGAAAAGTTTACTACTGAAAATATATTGGTAAAACAAGCTAGTAATGATGCTGATGTATTGATTATTGAAACAGCAATAGAGCAATTCAATTTGACAAATACAACGATTGTTTTTGGTGAAGATGTAGACTTACTCGTATTACTCACTGCTCGAACTGAAAAAAACTATTTTCTTCTTAAAACCAGGAAAAGCTCAACATCAATCGGAAATATATTCATCAATAAGTTTATCTACTTTTGCAAAGTGTCAAAATCATGTACTATTTTTACACGGAATAACTGGCTGTGATACTACATCTGCATTTTACAGTAGGGGTAAAATAACAGTTTTCAAAATGTTTGAAAAACAAGATTTTATTCAATGGGCTGAAGTTTTTAAAAACAGTAATTCAACTCGACAAGAAGTTATCACCAACGGCATTCACTTTCTTCTTTCTATGTATGGAGCTCCTAAAAAAACTACCTGCTTTGATAAGTATCGATATGCATGTTTCGTTAAAAATACTAAAAGTAAAAAATAAGTTCAATTAGCCTGTCTTCCTCCAACCCCAGTTGCTGCTCATCAACATCTTTTTCGGGTATATTACCAAGTTCTAGCTTGGTTATCAGCTAGACCCTACAGACTGGGGTTGGAAGTTGATCAACAACACATTAGAACCAGTTCAAACTTTACTTCCACCTGCGCCGGAAAAACTGCTGAACACACAGACCTTTTTTTTTGTTGGTCTGTGGCTGAACACAATTTTTTGCAACTGCAAAAAGGGATGCAACGCTAAATTTGGTTGCAAAAAAGTCGGACTGTTTTGTTCTCTGGCATGTACGAATTTTAAAGGCCGGTCGTGCTCTAATGTTGAATCACCAACAGTAAAGGATTCATTTGATTCTAACGACGTGACATGCGATACATCGCTATTGACGCAATTTACTTGTACCCAGGATAAAGATGAAGAAGAACAAGAACAATAAGAATAACAATAAGATGAATTTAAATGTTACGAATTAGACGAATAAACTTCACTACTTTTTTTTTAATTATCATCGCTTTTATCTTTTACAATCTTGGCTAATTTCCGTTATTTTGCAATAGTTTCAAATGAAACAGCATCACAACCGACCCGCGGAATAGGCCTACTGGGGAAACCACGTTAAAAAACGCGCTAAGTACACTACCTCATAGGTGGCGTGGAAACTTGTGCATATTATGACGATTATAACTTTTACAACTTTTCGAATCGTTATATCTTAGAAACGGTGGCTCGTAGAAAAAAATATTGATTCATTTTTTATAGATAATTTTATGATCTACAATTTTTGTCTGAAGTATTTTTATCATAAAACTTACCGTTTTGCTGAAAAATAATTTTTTTGACATTTGACCTTGAATAAAATTTTTTCCCTACAGGGGAATGATGGGGAACTTTAAAATTTTATTTATAATTATATTTTAAACAATTTAACTGATTTTCAGCTTGTTGTAAATTTATGTAACTTCGAATGTCTAGATTGACCGGACTATATATCTTATTAAAGTTGACTCGCTAAATACCGTATTTCTAGGAGACGCAATAAGGTCGCGAAATGTAATGACGCAATATTGTATTAGGGATGTATATATATATATATATATATATATATATATATATATATATATATATATATATATATATATATATATATATATATATATATATATATATTAGGGTGATTCAAAAAAAGCCTTTTTTTTAAAATGAACCCGCACTGGCCTAAATTATAAAGATTACATTAAAACTAAAAGATTAATACCAAAAAATCCAAATTCGATGAATATTTAGAGGTCGCTCAAATCGATTTTCGTATTTTTGCACATTCGAGCCGCGAAATTATTACTGCGCAAAATAGTAAATAACTCCGTTAGTTTTTATTCGATATTATTAAAAATTTAAGGGTTACCTAGTTTTTTAATACCATCTGAAACAGTAAATTAAACTTTACGGAAAAAAAATTTTTTTCATGAAAAAAAAATAATTTGTTAATAAAAACGTATCATCTTATAAAATAAGCAACAATTGGAATCGCACTATGATGGTACCGTAAAAAAACTAAAAAAATAACACTTAAATTATTTAGCATACATAAAACCTGCCGAAAGAAATATTTTATTTGATTTATATAAAACATAACCTAATAATAATTAAGTTATTCAAATTTTTCCCATTTTCATACGATTTTATAAATAATTTATATCCGTTTTATTAATTATGACGTATTTTTATAAAATTTCTTTATTTTTGATACCATATTTAATTAATTACACTAAGTAGTTATTAATTTATGTCCTTTTTATAATAAAAAAAAATCCACTGCTCTACATCTTTTTCTTTGCAATGATTGTTTCTAATGTTAATTTTTTCAACCATTTTTTCTTTTGTTTCAGTAGGTACTCTTTTATCAAAAAATGCCAAACAAATTAGCTCTTCTATTTGCAAATCTATATTTTTGTAAACATGAAGTTCATGAAGTGTTTTCAAATCATTTTTGGGCGCGCAAGTTGCATTTGGAGCTTGGAACCAGGCAAATATGTAAACGAAATAATAAAAATACAAATTCTACGCAATGACTTATTTTCATTGTTAGTGAGTTTAAATTGATCCCGAAATAAGAAAATCTTTAGAGAGTATATAGCTTTGTTCATCCATCTGGTACTTAGACGCTTTTGAATTATATAAATTAATTTATGTTTGGAATTTTATACCTCTGTATCAAAGTAACTTATGGCAATAATCATTGCAGTTTCTTATATAAAATTTAACGCTCTACAAAAAAGGTCTCCTATTATTTTTCGATAAATTGATTTTTTCTAGAGTTATTCGAGGTCAAAGTTTGATTAACATTAAATTTTCTGTTTTTTTTTTTTTTAATTTTATGGTATAATTAGCAGACGGGAGGTGAAAGGTGGCAAAACAAGGCAGCGTTGTCCCCCCCCGCTGGGGCACCCAAAAAGTTTCGTAAATTTTTTGTTTTATTGTTTTTTTCGGTTTCTAAATCATTTGAAAATATATTTACTCACCAAGAAAAAGGATGGTACAATTTTGGAAAACTTTTCATATGCTCATTTTTTGGGGACCCCATTTTGCCCCCCCCCCCCCCGCTGTCTTGTTTTGCCACCTTCCACCTCAAGTCTGCTAATTGTACCATAAAATTAAAAAAAAACAGAAAATTTGATATTAATCAAACTTTGACCTCGAATAACTCTAGAAGATATCAATTTATCGAAAAATAATAAGAGACCTTTTTTGTAGAGCGTTAAATTTTATATAAGAAACTGCAATAATCATTGCCATAAGTTACTTTGATACAGAGGTATAAAATTCCAAATATAAAATTATTTTTCCCATGTTAATTCAATGGGAAACTAAAATAAAAACAGCGACCTCTTAGAGTTGAGCTGGAACGCCCATATTTGGTGAGGATTTTCTTTATATTAAAAAAAAAACATTTGAGAGGGTAAGAGCGAAAAAAAATTTTTTTTGAAGCACCCTAATGTATATATATATTTATATTTATATAATTTATCAACTACCTGGTAGTAGGTCCTACTATCAAAATTTAAGAATAATAATTATTATTGTGGTATGTCAATTTAGCAACATCTAGACAGAATCAAATAATTTTGGTATCAAAATTTGAGAATTGTTGTATGTCAATAATTTTAATAAAATTTAAATTTCTGCTTAAGCCATATCAATGCAGTGAATAATTTTGTAGTTAACGTTATTTTATTTTTGTTGTAAAAAGGGCCTAATTTAATAACTACCTAGTGTAATTAATTAAATATGGTATCAAAAATAAAGAAATATTATAAAAATACGTCATAATTAATAAAACGGATATAAATTATTTATAAAATCGTTTGAAAATGGGAAAAATCTAAATTACTTAATTATTTTTAGGTTATATTTTATATAAATCAAATAAAATATTTCTTTCGGCAGGTTTTCTGTATACTAAATAATTTAAGTGTTATTTTCTTAGTTTTTTTACGGTACCATCATAGTGCGATTCCAATTGTTGCTTATTTTATAAGATGATACGTTTTTATTAACAAATTATTTTTTTTCATGAAAAAAAATTTTTTTTCTGTAAAGTTCAATACATTGTCTCAGAGGGTATTAAAAAACTAGGTAACCCTTAAATATTTAATAATATCGATTAAAAACTAACGGAGTTATTTACTATTTTGTGCAGTAATAATTTCGCGGCTCGAATGTGCAAAAATACGAAAATTGATTTGAGCGACCTCTAAATATTCATCGAATTTGGATTTTTTGGTATCAATATTTTAGTTTTAATGTAATCTTTATAATTTAGGCCAGTGCGGGTTCATTTTTAAAAAAAGGCTTTTTTTGAATCACCCTAATATATATATATATATATATATATATATATATATATATATATATATATATATATTTATGAATATATATATTTTGTGTATATATATGTGAATATATATATATATACATCCCTAATACAATATTGCGTCATTACAATTCGCAAACTTATTGCGTCTACTAGAAATACGGTATTTAGCGAAAATATAGAAGAGTATATTGGCGTACTTTTTTTTGCTGATTCCAAAAATCTGGTCAGATTTTTTTATCTTAAAAAATAAGATATACACTTTTTTTTCAAAAGTCACTACATTATCAACTCATTTTAAACTTGATATAATATTGCGTCACGTGTATATTTCATTTTAAATTTTATATGGCTTGTACAGACTTTATTGCGTCCTACAGTGTTGCCAAATTGTAATGACGCAATATTGTACTAAGGATGTATAAATATATATATGTATATGTATATATATATATATATATATATATCCGTAATACAATATTGCGTCATTACATTTCGCGACCTCCTATTGCGTCTCCTAGAGAAAATCAGTTAAATTGTTTAAAATATAATTATAAATAAAATTTTAAAGTTCCCCATCATTCCCCTGTAGGGAAAAAATTTTATTCAAGGTCAAATGTCAAAAAAATTATTTTTCAGCAAAACGGTAAGTTTTATGATAAAAATACTTCAGACAAAAATTGTAGATCATAAAATTATCTATAAAAAATGAATCAATATTTTTTTCTACGAGCCACCGTTTCTAAGATATAACGATTCGAAAAGTTGTAAAAGTTATAATCGTCATAATATGCACAAGTTTCCACGCCACCTATGAGGTAGTGTACTTAGCGCGTTTTTTAACGTGGTTTCCCCAGTAGGCCTATTCCGCGGGTCGGTTGTGATGCTGTTTCATTTGAAACTATTGCAAAATAACGGAAATTAGCCAAGATTGTAAAAGATAAAAGCGATGATAATTAAAAAAAAAGTAGTGAAGTTTATTCGTCTAATTCGTAACATTTAAATTCATCTTATTGTTATTCTTATTGTTCTTGTTCTTCTTCATCTTTATCCTGGGTACAAGTAAATTGCGTCAATAGCGATGTATCGCATGTCACGTCGTTAGAATCAAATGAATCCTTTACTGTTGGTGATTCAACATTAGAGCACGACCGGCCTTTAAAATTCGTACATGCCAGAGAACAAAACAGTCCGACTTTTTTGCAACCAAATTTAGCGTTGCATCCCTTTTTGCAGTTGCAAAAAATTGTGTTCAGCCACAGACCAACAAAAAAAAAGGTCTGTGTGTTCAGCAGTTTTTCCGGCGCAGGTGGAAGTAAAGTTTGAACTGGTTCTAATGTGTTGTTGATCAACTTCCAACCCCAGTCTGTAGGGTCTAGCTGATAACCAAGCTAGAACTTGGTAATATACCCGAAAAAGATGTTGATGAGCAGCAACTGGGGTTGGAGGAAGACAGGCTAATTGAACTTATTTTTTACTTTTAGTATTTTTAACGAAACATGCATATCGATACTTATCAAAGCAGGTAGTTTTTTTAGGAGCTCCATACATAGAAAGAAGAAAGTGAATGCCGTTGGTGATAACTTCTTGTCGAGTTGAATTACTGTTTTTAAAAACTTCAGCCCATTGAATAAAATCTTGTTTTTCAAACATTTTGAAAACTGTTATTTTACCCCTACTGTAAAATGCAGATGTAGTATCACAGCCAGTTATTCCGTGTAAAAATAGTACATGATTTTGACACTTTGCAAAAGTAGATAAACTTATTGATGAATATATTTCCGATTGATGTTGAGCTTTTCCTGGTTTTAAGAAGAAAATAGTTTTTTTCAGTTCGAGCAGTGAGTAATACGAGTAAGTCTACATCTTCACCAAAAACAATCGTTGTATTTGTCAAATTGAATTGCTCTATTGCTGTTTCAATAATCAATACATCAGCATCATTACTAGCTTGTTTTACCAATATATTTTCAGTAGTAAACTTTTCTTTCAACATTGAAATTAACCGAGACTTGTGAGTATTTGTAAGAAATTTCTGTTGACTGGTCAGTCCTGTCATTTTTGCCATAGAAGCAAGTCCAACTTCACGAGATTTATAACAATTAATTTAATCATCACCACTCTCAATAGAAACAATTTTGTTAACCTCTGGAAAAGGATCATGCGTTGAGAACCACTCTAAAAGTTTTCGTATGTCTTTAGCATATTATATTTTAAGTGTAAGTGACCGACAGAAAAATGTTTTAACATATATTACAACTTTAGAGATACGTGGCGTACTCATGCATATTATGACCATTACAACTTTTATAACTTTTCGAATCGTTATATCTCAGAAACGGTGGCTCGTAGAAAAAAAAGTATTTATACATTTTTTATAGATAATTTTATGGTGTACAATTTTTTTTGGAGTACTTTTATGATAAAACTTACCGTTTTGCTGAAAATCGCGAAAAACTAATTTTGACCTTGAATAAAAATTTTTCCATACAAGGGAATGATGGGGAACTTTAAAATTTTATTTATAATTATATTATAAACAATTTTACTGATTTTCAGCTTGTTGTACATTTATGTACCTTTACTACTATTTTTTGGTCTAATTTGACCGGACTAATAAATGAGTTTTTAACATGTGATTTATCTTCTATGAAATTTTTAATATTGATATTTTGCATGTTTATAAAATAATGTCTGTATTAGGAATGTGAGGTTTAAAAAGTTTTAATTAATTTTATATTAAATTTTAAATATCCCTATTATTTTGTAACCTTCAAGGTTTTAGTTTATATAAATATTTTTTTCTTGCTATACATTTTAACATGAATAATTACCATTAATATTATATTAATTACTATAGTAATTCTTTTTGAAGGGTATATTTTTTAAGGCTATATTTGTTCGTATTCTTAATGAAAAATAGCATACTTACTTTACTAAGAGAAATAGTAAAGAAAAGTATACGTTTTCTGGTTAGCAAAACTTTTTTACCCAGCAACACTTTTATTAAGCACAATTTAAAAATCGTAAAGAAAAGTATTATATTATTAATCAATGCTTTTTCATGACACTAGCAGAATAAATTCTACTTTCGCTTAACATAAGTTCTTTAATAATTAATATTATTAATTAAGCCAATTATTGTCTTTAGTTTGGTATATTTTTGTTTATGAATTAACTTAAATATTAAGAATTTTTCTCCCTTAAAGGGCAGCGAAAGTCGAATTTTCATTTTGTCATAAAAATAGTGTACATATTTCGTGGTGAAAGGCGGCGATTTCTAAATAGTGTGTTCTACATTCGCCTCGCTCGTGCAGCAAAGCTCACACTCTTCAGAAATCGCCGCCTTTCCCCATATGCAATGCTATATGCAATGCACTATCCCATTAAGAATATGACAAAACAGCGTGGTTAATGGGTGCACTCCAATTTTTTTATCTCCTGGAAATTTGATATTTCCATTAAATAGAAATCTATCCCTTTTTCTCTTTACTTATAGAATAATTAACTATTGTTGATTTGCATGAATTATTCATTTATCGTTATTAAAATGTATTTTTAAATAAAATTAATTAAAATTATTAATTTTATTTTAAATTTCTGTATTATTTTTGTATCCTTAAATGTTTAAGTTTCTATTTTTTTTTACCTTTGTTAACATTAACATAAATAAAAATAAGTATTTTTATTATAATTCCACAACCCTAGTCTTATACAATAAATTGTAATAATTATTATTTAGAAAACGTCTAAGAATTTTCAAACCCCTAGGGTGTAATATTTTGCTGTAAATTATTTTAAATATAATTACCTAATTTTATTTATTATTTAATTTAAATCGTATAAAAATCAACAATCAACCAACAGATAAGACTAGGGTTGTGGAATTGACCGGTTAAATTGTTTTTGTACAATTGATCAGTCAACTTACTAAAATAAAATTAAATAAAACAAAAAGTTATTGTTGTGCTGAGATATTATAATAATATTTCATATTATTTTAATTTTACTTTGTTAATTTATTTTAAAAATGTGTTTTTGTTTTATAATAGAATTTTTTTTTCCTATTTATTTTTTAATTTAAAATAAAAAATTTTTACAAACAAATGTTTTTTGTTAAAAATTACACATAACTATAATTATTTATTTATCGTTATTAAAGTGTGTTTTTAAATAAAAATAAGTAGGTACCATGTTCTATAGAACATGGTACCTACTTATTTACAAAAATAATACAGAAATTTCAAATAAAATTAATTATAATTAATTTTATTTGAAATTTCTGAATTATTTTTGTAACCTTAAATGTTTTAATTTCTATTTTTTACTTCGTGAATATTTCTCCCTTACAAATTGTTTGTGACTCCAGTAGTTTCTGAGATAAGTATATGGGTCACTTTACGTGGACCACCCTGTACAGTGTACAGTAGGCTAGGCAGAAAAAGGCAAAACATTTTTTTGTAAATCTCACTTGGCTTAGTTAAAAAAAGTTGTAAGAAGGGTACACAAATAAGCTGTTTTTTTTCAAATTTTTAAAAACTAATTTAGCCGCGCCCCCGGGGGGTTGAAATTCCTCAAAATTCAATAAAAAATATTTTTTAAGTTAAATTTTGAATTTGGCATATTAAAAAACTATTAGGTATTAACTTACTTAAGACACACAAAAAAATATTTATATATTTTAATTTTACGCCGCGCACCACGGCTTTTTTTTTTAATCGAAGAGCTGCATATTAGAACTTTAAAAGCTTTGGGGAGGGGCTTAAAATTAAAATATATTAACAAGATTATTTTTGTGTTACAATTGGGTTAATACCTTATAGTTTTTCAATATGCCAAATACAAAACGAACAGTTAAAAAAAATTGTCTTAATTTTAAAAACATTCAATCCCCCGGGGGCGCGGCAAAAATTGGAAATTCGGTAGGCTGGGCTGAAATAATTATTTTTGTAAATCTCACTTAGTTAAAAAAAAGTTGTGAGAAGGGTATTTGTATAAGCTGTTTTTTTTTTAATTTTTAAAAATAATTTTTGCCACGCCCCCGGGGGATTGAATGTTTTTAAAATTAAGACAATTTTTTTTAACTAACATTGTGTGGTATTATTTGATTTTAAGATTTACATGTATTTAATTATGCCTGAACATAGATATAATGGACGGGGTGACATTCCATAGACCGCTCAACATTCGAGTTTCGAAACTACTTATTTAACTTGCTACTGCATTGTTTAATGATATTATTATGTTTAATTTTGTTTAGTAATGTTATTATTATAATATGATGTAATATTATTATTATTACAATAATTAAAATTATAATAATTATTATTATAAGACATTCAAATTTGTATTGTGTTTTTGTTATTTTGTGTAAAAACTGTAATAAATCTGCTAAAGATACTAAAGAAAAAATGTCAAAATTTACTAAAAACTAATTTTTTTTTAATCCGCCCATAAATAACTTACATAAAAAGTTTTACTTCAAAACAAAGTTTGATAATTCAAAAACAAAAGCTCAATAATTTCAATTATTGAAAAATATTTATTAGAAAGCCTAATTTAGATTGTCAATTTTTAGTAGAAACACCCTGTATTTATAACATTGATGTTTTACTTTTTTAAAATTTTTTTGAATTACCTGTTAATAACATAAAACACATTGTAGTTATTTACATTGATATTAACCTTTTTTTTTAAGTACCTATCTAAAAACATGAAAAACTTTTATTATTTTTGAAATAGTAAAATTAACAGAAAAACACTGATCATTTTTTTACGATTATAAGCGTAAAAAAATGATAATCGTTTTTCTGCCTTTAAATCTGCATCTGCATATATAATTTAAAAAATACATTGTCACAATTACTTATGTAGAAAACAATTTTATCTTACAATCAGTTTTAATAAATCGACCGTCATAATTGTAAATTTCATAAAACTCGACGCGCGCCCCAAGATTATAATATGATTAAATTTAAACGAAAGAACAACTGTCTCTAGCGTGACGTCACACGGTGCGAGAGAGACAGCGCTACCATTGAATGGTAACCATTCGCAACAGTATCGTGAGTTTAATTCGAATATTAAAATCAATTGTGCGACTCAATAACATACAGTATTTAAAAACACGTATATTGAAAAACGTATATTATCGCAACGCCCTCATCGTCAAATGGGTTGAACTAAATATACACATTTTTTCCATTTTTAGTATGTTGCTGCACATTTTTTGTGTTCAAATTTTTCTAAATATTTAAAAAACGCAGGGTCGGACATAAAAAAAATTTAGACACAAAAATTGGGCATTAAATTCTACACAGATCTGTATTAGCAAGAATCTTAGAAAGTGCTGGGATGAAGTAAATTTTAAGAAATAAGCGCTTGACATTAGTGCGTCAGATATACTGATGCAGTAAGGTCGTTGACGCAATAAGAATAGGGATTTATAAATGTATGGACGCAGCAATGATAGAATTTTGTATATATATATATATATATATATATATATATATGTTCATATATATATATATATATATATATATATATTATTCATATATATGTTCTGCTTAAGGTTTCCACGGGCGTTATATATATATTGATGGTTTTCAGGAATCTGCTCCGCGTTGTCGGTCTTTGGTTCTTAAAAGAACCGTATGTCTGACGTCATTTCGGTACAATCTCATGTACCATCTTTTGGTTCTTATCTGTTTGGCTACTGTTGCTGCTATGCTTCGAGTTAGACGTGGAGTGAGCTCCGTTGCCGCTGATCGTTTTTTATATACCCTTTCAGCTTTCCGCGTTGTTGGCGCCAAGTATTGCGCCATGGGTTGGTTTAAGTTGTCGATGTGACTTTGGTTACATAACCTTTATTTTGTGTCATTGTTAGTTGAGAGTCTCAACTTAAGACTATCGATAATATCTTTGATACTTTTATATTAAAAAATAGTTATCCATGATAAATATAATAAAAATAACATAACATAATAATAACAGAAAAAGAATCATAATCATAAAATTTACATAATTTAATATACATCATAAAATATAAATAAAATAAATAATATATAACATACCTACATAAACAAAATACAGATAATATAAAAGAAAATTATACGAGAAGAAATACAAGAAAAAATATAAGAAAAATACACGAATAAAATAAGAAGAATGAAATAAGAAGAAAGATAATAAATTAAGAAAATATAAGAAGATATTCATGGATATGGAGGAAATAAGATTTTAAAGATATTTATTTAGATGAATTTTAAATTAAATTACAGATATTATATAGATAAAAAAATAAAGAATATATAACTGTAAGTACAATCTCTTCTTTTATTAACCTGTGGTGCTTTGATACACCATATTTTGGCCCATACGAACCGGATTTTGAAATCCATTTTTTGATACAGTCCACTTATAAAATTTTATTTATTTAGGCCCGCTTGCCATTATGCTAATTTTAGTACTGAATTTAGCACTAAAAATATTGTGTTTACAAATTGGATGCGCGCGCCGATTTAGTACTAAAAATTAGAGCATGTTCTAATTTCTTGTACTAAAAACCCTGAAATGTCAACTAAATGTGAGGTATGCTTATGTTCTGTGCTTAAACATGTGGAGTCATAAACAAATAGAGTTTAATTGAGCTATACAAAGCAAATCCGTGTTTATATGTGCGAAAAGATTCTATGTACAAAAACAGAAATGCAAGAATCAAAGCATTGCAATAAATAAAGGAGGAATTATCCAAATTACGTGTAGATGCATTTATCGCAGAAATATATTTCTACGATAGATGCATAAAAGCCAAATTTAACAATTTACGGACAATTTTTTTGGTACAGCATAGAAAATATTTGTCATCTGTAAAAAGCGGAGCTGGTACCGATGATACTAATAATTTTTCGTTAATAGTATATTATGTACTTATCAAGTTTTATAAATGCCATTTTAGTTACGAGTTTTTAAGACACGAGCGAAGCTTACAAGAGAGTGTTTAATAAAAACGAGTGCCTAGAGAAGTTTATAAAACGAGTTGCATACTATACCTACTTTATCTACGACGCACACGAAAAAGAATTTAAATCTAATTTTATTTGTTAAACTTTTGACATCTGTCAACTTTTAACGGATTTAACCTCACTTTTCCCTAATTTATAATAAAGCTAACTTCAGCCCGTGACTAAAACGCCATAAAGTCTCAGCTCGTCAATGAAGGAGACTCCCTCAAGGAGTAGATAAACATATTTTATATTCCTTTGCCTAACCCTCTTCCCTTGATCCATTTTTTTCTTCATATACGCTTTTTTAAGAAGTGTAGCTAAGATTTCTTTTCTTAATTACTCGTATCATTATTACAATTAAAGCTACTGCACATAATTTTAGCTTTTTTCATTTCATTTTCATTTATTTGTTATATCGTGTTATGTTAGGTTAGGTTATCAGTACACAAAATACAAAATTGTTAGAGAGCATGCCTACATACTAAATAATATTAATGTAGTTGCAAACAGAAACCCACATTTTTCATACTAAATCGACTTGGGCAACCACCTAATATTTTTAGTACTAAAGTCAGTACTAAAATTAGCATAATGGCAAGCGGGCCTTAGTTAAAAATTGAATTTAAATTAAATTAATTATAAAATGTCAAATATGTCATTATTATTGTTTATCTCAGTACAATTCTGTAATTAAATGTTCATCTAATAGTGTTAGCTCTATGGTTTTGTATTCTAAATTGACATAAAGTTAGTTCAGTCCGTTTAAGTGAGATGGCGCAAGTAGTGTTTAGAATGATAAGCAATTTTGTATGTCATATAATATGTTAATAAGTTTATTATTATTAATACATGAATATTAGATATAATTAAGATAAGAAAGTGTATTATTGGAAGATACACGAACCTTCTACAGGTTATGGGCCCAGAACTAAAAGAAAAATAAGGAAAACTGTGGAATATGCAGTAAAAAAAAAGTTTGTAAGGTTAGGAAATAAAAGTTTTGGGCGGAAAGATTTTTAAAATACACAGAAAAACGACGGAAAAATGGAAAAGAATCTCAATCTAAATTTTTGTGTAAAACCATTTGATGGAAATGCCTACTCAAATTGGAATTTCCGGATTAAGTTAATGCTGGAACAGCAGGAGGTATTATCAGTTTTAACGGAGCAACAGCCAGTGGCAACTGATGTTGAGGAATTGAGAAAATGGAGGAAATCTGATGTAAAGGCTAGGTCGCTAATTGTACAGTGTTTATCAGATAGTATTTTGGAATCTGTAAAAACACAAACTACAGCAGCAGAAATAATGAAAAGTCTGGAAAATACATATTCTAAGAAAGGTATTTCTACACAAGTAATGCTACAAAAGAAGCTTAGAGGTTTAAGATATGTAGAAGGAACACAATTAAATAAATTTCTTACTGAATTTGACAACACAATATGCGAGTTAAAGGCAGCAGGTGGAAAAATTGATGAAAGCGAGCTAATCCTGCAGTTATTGTCAACAATGCCTGAATCTTTTTAAAATGTCACAACGGCAATTGACAATATGTTCTGCCAAAATCAAAATGCAATTGATATAAGTTTTGTGAAAAACAAATTGCTCATGGAGGAAGCAAGACAAGCAAAGTTAAAAGAAGATGAAAATCCTAATATGGCATTTATGTCAAAAAATTCAAGGGGAAGAGGAAACTGGAGAAGGCCTAGTGGAATCAACAGATGAGGTTTTAGCCAAAGTAATGGTGGAAATAATGCAACTACAAGTGGGGGAAATTTTCCTTTTCGGTGCCATTTATGTAACAAGCCTGGTCATAAAAGAGTAGACTGTTTTATGAACCAGAACAGAAGAGGTGATTATCGTGGTGGTTTTAGAGGAAGTTTTAGAGGAAACCATAGTCAGCAGAATAATGCTCATAATGTACAAGAAACTACAGATAAAAAGGAAGATGAACACATTTCTTTTTTGTCCATGGAAACTTCATTGACTACATTTAATCAAGACAACATAAGTTTTGTAATTGACAGTGGATCAACAAATCATTTGATTAGAGGAATTTGTTCCAAGTTTTTAAAAGGCTGTAAGACGATTGATCATAAGATAAGTGTGGCTAAGCAAGGGCAAACAATAACAGCATCAAAGGAGGGAAATCTGGAACTAGAAACTGAATCTGGAAAAGCAGTTACAATTAAGGATGTGGGTTTGTGAAGGTTTACTCTACAATTTGCTATCGGTAAGAAAGCTAGAAGAAAATGGGCTGGAAGTAAATTTTAGCAATGGGAAGGTGAGCATCATGAAAAACAAAGTATGTGTGGTAGAGGGAAAATTAAAAGGCAAACTCTACTGTGTTAACTTTAATTTAAACAAGAATTTGTATGTCAATTTGACAAGTGAGGAGGAAACAATGCTAAAACATAGAAAAATGGGGCATTCCTCAAAGTTCCCAGCTCCATGGTTATGTGAGGTGTGTGTCAAATCAAAACAAACAAAAACACCTTATGAAAACCTTCCCAAGGAAAGAAAAGCAAAAAGAATTCTGGAAACTGTGTCAACAGATATTTGCGGGCCAATAAAACCAGCAACTCATGATGGGAAGTCATATTTCATTACATTTATTGACCATTTTTCACATTTTTGTGTTACGTACCTGTTGAGCAACAAAGTGAAGCCCTGGAAAAATTTAAGTATTATGTGGCAATGGTTGAAGCAAAATTTGGCACAAAAATTGAAAAACTAAGGTGCGACAACGGTGGAGAATATATTTCCAGAGATTTTAAATTATTTTGTGTAAACAAGGGTATAAAAACACAATATACTGTAGCATACAACCCAGAACAGAATGGAATTGCAGAAAGGTTTAACCGTACCATCATGGAAAAAGCAAAATGTCTAATTTTTGATGCAGAATTAGAAAAAGAGATGTGGGGAGAAGCTGTTAGAACAAGTGTGTATTTGATAAATAGGACAGAAACAAGAGCATTAGAAAATCATAAAACTCTAGCAGAAGTATGGAACAATGAAAAACCTAATATGGAAAAAATAAAATTGTTTGGATGTAATGCATACAATTTAATACCGAAAGAGATGAGAAAGTCAAAGTTGGACCCAAGATCAGAGAAAATGATTATGGTGGGTTATGCAGATAATGGGTATCGGTTGTGGAATGAAAAAGAAGGAAAGATTGTACATGGAAGGAATGTCATTTTTGAGGAACAGAAAAGTGAATTAAACAACCAAATAACACCTATTATATGTGAAAGTGATGAAAGTAGACCAGAAAAAGGACAAGAAAATGAACCAGAAATAGAACATAATGAAGAAGGAGAAAATGTGGAAGAGAGACAAACAAGGAAGAGTGTAAGAAAAACAAAATCACCAAGACTATGAAACAAATGACATAAACTTTTTCGCAGCATTTACAGCAGGAAATTTATTCACAGAAGTGCCAAAGTCATATGTAGAAGCAGTTGAGCAAGATCATGGATGGAAAGATGCAATAGAAGAAGAATTAAATGCTCTGGAAGAAAATAAAACATGGCAATTGGTGATACCACCAAAAAGTGCTGAAATTATAGACTCAAGATGGGTGTTAAGTGAGAAAGTTGTTGAAGGACAAGTGAAAAAGAAAGCACGATTAGTGGCAAGAGGTTTTAGACAGAGTGTGATTAGTGATGATGTCTATGCTCCTGTAGCCAAAATGTCAAGTATCAGGTTACTTCTGTCTTTGTATGTAGAATTAGACTTAAAGGTATGTCAGTTAGATGTTAAGTCTGCTTTCCTGAATGGAACGCTGAAAGACCCTGTTTTAATGTATCCTCCAGAAGGACTTGATGTAAAAAATTCAAATTTAATTTGCAAATTACAGAAAGCACTTTATGGTCTACGTCAGTCACCAAAGTGCTGGAATTCACTATTTAATGATAACTTGATTGATATGGGTTTTCAGCGGTCTAAAAAGGATCCTTGTTTGTATTTCACTGATAGTACATATCTTTTAATACATGTAGATGACATAATTTTATTCTCAAAAAGTCAAGAATATTTAAATTTGGTAAAAAGTTCTTTGTCACAAAAATTTAAAATGTCGACATGAAAATAACTTTAAAAATATTAAGAATAAATGTCACACGTGATATCACGGTGATCACATATTTTCCTCATGCGTGACATGAAATAACTTTAAAAACATTGAAACCAAAACTCACGTGCGCATGGGGCGCACGCGCATAATTGTATCAGCGCAAAGTCCGCAAAACAGTCTTGTCAATGATCGACACTTTGCCAGGTCTCCCGTTATAGCGGCAAATCTACCGCTTTTTGCAGTTCTCCTTATAAATAAAATTGATAAATAACATAAAGACAAAATTGGATACCAAGGCAATTAAGGGATGTCTTTACACCAAAAGGCTGATTGGAATAAAAAATTAATTTTTATTTGCAAAATAGATTTTATAAAACAATGCGAAATAGATTTTATAAAACAATTTATGATTCGCCATAATTCAGATAAAGAATCCGTTAAATATTTTAATTTTTTGTTACCAAAGATTCTTATTTTTGACAATGTTTAATTAAGTTTATATGGCATGTGCAAGTTGATATCTGAATAGTCTAATTTCAAAAGCGGCCATCTCTTTTGAAGAATATTTTAAGTAAACGTCAAAAAAACATTCTAAACAGTAATGGGTAAAAAATAAATATATTTTGAAAAACTTGTTCATATGGTAACTAAAAATATTTTTTCTACAAAATAAGTAACCAGATTTAAGTTTTAATTAAAAAAACATATATTTCAAAAGGAAAATGGGCATTTTAAGTACGTTTTTGTACTTAAAACATCAATGGAGATGGCCGGTATTAAAACTAACATAAAACTTTAATGAATTATTTTCCTTGCAAATAGCCGTTTTTGTTGGGATATAATTTTGCACTAATATACTACGTAATATTTCGATTTTATTGGTGTAAATAACTCATTTTAAAAAAAAATTGGAGATGGCCGCTTTTGAAATTAGACGATTCATCTCTTCTAATATAGAATATATTTTTTTGTTATGTTCGTCATATTTTTATGTTTTGTTTGTTAAAGTTTAACTACGGTTTCGCGAAAGGATCGAACGGTCGATTTGCAAGGGTTCAAGAAATCGATTGAAACTTTTTTACCATATTTCTACATGTAAATGCAGTACTTTTTTCAAAAAAAAAATCTCCTTCATTGACAACTTTGTTTTTATATTTATTTTTTCCTTCATTGTGTTAAAAATGAAGAAATTTTATTTTTTGTAAACAACTTTTTTATTTCAAAACGTATCGATTTGAAATTTGAACAAAATGTAGATCTTACTAATGACAATTCTTCCATTTAAAAATTTTGTTTAGATTGTAACGTACAGGGGGCGCTGGTGATAATTTAATTTAAAATTTAACAATTTTTAAAGGGTAAATAATCGAAGAAGCAACATAGTTTTATAAATTTGAGTATAACACGTTAAAGTATTGATATTTGACTATTATTTGATATATTAACTTTTTTATGCAAATGATGTTTCTGTGGCCAGGATGAGTTTTGAATTAGCAGTAGCAGTATTCATAAATGTTTAGTTTGGTACATTTTGTCATTTTTATACTAATATTGTTGTATCTTTTACTAATAATTAAGTATAGCATAACGCATATATTTATAAATGACGTTTAATATACAGGGTGTTTCACGTAAGTAGTCCGTTAGAAGTTTCTGGGGAATCGCGAAAGTCATCGATTTAAAATTTTAATAGCGTAAATTATTCGATTTAGACTTTAGTGTGCCACTAATATACGTAATTATATTATATACAGGGTGTTCCACATTCGTGGTCCATTATAAGTTTCTAGGGAACAAGAAAAAATATCTATTTGAAATTTTAAAAGAGTTTATAATCCATTTAAATCTATTTTTCTAAATTATTTTGAACAAAATAGTACTTCCTGTTTTACCGGAAATGTCTTTAACTTTGTTATTGTAAACAGTAAACCTTATATATTTTTACATTTTTTATTTCTACATAAAATTCTGAATAAAATGGCTATACGATATCCTATTCCTAAAGTCAATATTTCTCGAGTTACTAATTTTTCAATCAAATATTTTAATTAATTTTAAACAATGGATTTGGTGGTAACCATGAATACTATCACATTAACCCACATGTATAATTTCACAGGTTTGTTGATACAAAATAGTAAGTATTAAAAATATTAGAAATTGTTAAATGTCTCTGAAATTTTAACTTTGGGAAACAGTTATTATAATACCAATCGAAAGATTTTTTAATTTTTTTTAAAACATACAGGGTTTTACATTTATAATAAAAACGTTATTATTGTTTGAACTTTGCCTAATTTCAAGTGTTTTTTTCTTAAGCTATTTGTTGAAAAACCTTTAAAAAATTATTTAAACAATGTTTTAATACATAATAACAAAAAAATTAGATGCTATTTTTGATTAACGTGCATTTAGCAAAATTTTAACGAAAAAAATAATAATATTTTGAAAACTAATAATAATTGTATAGTCTATATCAAATTGTATATGCTATTAAAATATCAAATCTATATCGTTTGCGTTTCTTCAGAAACACCCTGTATGGCATTATATTATATTGGTAAATAACCAATTACAAAAAAGCAAAAACCAACTTAATAAAAAATATACATATATCTAAATAGCCAATTGCAACATAAAAAATAAACTCTTTATTCTAATTTATTTATTGGGTAAATATTACTTTTCTCAGTTTGGAATGAAAATTAAAGCTTGCTTATCTAGTAAAAAATAAATTGAAGCTTGGTTGTGCAGCAAAAAATAAAATTAAAGTAGCTATAAGTAGGTTATTATGTCTAACTTGCTGACACTGTCTATAATTATTATTTAGTTTATTCATTTAAAAAAAGTTAATGTTTTGAGTTTATAGTAGGTACACTTATAAATTGAAACGCAATCAGTCATTTGCAACTTATAAACTGAACTGTCAAATTATATTTCATGCTATAATTGTAGGTTACCATAGAGAAAAGTCTATCATGCATACTATGATCAAAATTAGTAAAGTTGAAAAAATTTAAAATTTATAAATAAAAGTAATTTTAGCTCCATCTATGGCGACTTTTTAAAATAAATATTTAAGGATTGTATGTTATATATAATATATTATATGTAATATATAATGTATAATATGTAATATACAATACATAATCTTATTAAACTAGATAAAAGAATATATACTTTGTAAAACACGTTAGTATTATGCCCTTTGAAGGCCTAACTTAAAAATGGTGTATCTCGTAGAAACATAATTTGCATATAAAAGTTTATATATCAAATAATAGTTAATTATCAGTACTTTCACGTGATATACTCAAAATTATAAAACAACGTTGCTTCTTCGACTTTTTAAGCCTTAAAAAATGGTAAAATTTTAAATTAAATTGTCCCCAGCGCCCCCTGTATGGTAAAATCTAAAAAAAATTATACGTGGATTTATTGCCACTAATAAGGTCTACATTTTATCTAAATTTTAAATCGATACGTTTTTAAATAAAAATGTTATTACAAAATATCAAAATTTATCTATTTTTAACACAGTAGAGTGACTTAAGGCCTAAAACCCACGGCGGTCAATGGATAAAAATTTTTTTTTGAAAAAAATGCACCATTTAGATGTAGAAACAGGGTTAAAAAATTATATTCAATTCTGGCATCACTTGCAAACAAATGTCCAAAATTTGTTCGATTTTTACGCGAAACCATAGTTAATATTAAAAGTACATTGCGGAGTATTTAAAATAAAAACCATCATTTTCTATTTGAATCTCCCGCTTTTTTCATGAAAGCGACCTGGCAGCGCTGATAACAAACACGTGCCGCGCAATCTTTATCAGAATTCTGTGTGCATTTGTTTGATGGTTTTATGGTGCCTATTTACAATACATATTAAAATATCTCTGAAAAAAACAAAAGGAACCCTTGAAAACGAGTTTTTTAATACCTACTAAATTCAGGTAAGTGGAATAATTATAATTTAATGAAAACTCTGGATTACGAGTTGATGGTTTTAAGGTTATGTGCTACTAGGTATATTATTAACTAAACGCACAATTGTGACTAAACGTTTGCTAAACTTTTGTAAAACATAGTATTATAATATAAAAAATTATTTTCTATTTCGTTGTTGCAGAGACTCCGAGACGCTTAAGGTCGACCAGCCTGCTAAAGAAATCTGGGCAAATTTTCGTTAAATGTACATTTGCTGTCCCCAGCTAATTTTATTTTTATTTTTGACCTTTGTTGATAAGTTTTGTATTTATTATATTTAAATACCCCCTTCCTGTTAGGACCCATCGTATTTTTTTTTGTAATTACTTTATGTTTCTATATATGGTAGAAAAACTAGGTGAAATGTCCTGTAACCTAACTGTCCCCAGAGGCGATTTTTTACTTTAAATTATTATATTCTTCTTCTTTGCAGGTTTCTTCTGAAAAAATAAATTATTTTTGAACAATGGAAAGTTCTTTTATTCGTATATAAAAATAAAATAGTTTTCTACAAAGTAGTTTAAACAGAAAAAAATATTAAAGTTGACATTCAAAAATCTTGTCTTTTTCCTAACGTCGACTGCTTCGAAATAAAGACACGAGATAGAGATACTATCGTGTTATTTCTAGAGGGCATACATGTTTGATAGTTCGGCAACAACAAGTGAGCACGTATAAAATGTGTGATTTTTTTTATAAATATTTTAAAGGTAAGATTTTTTTGCGTACACTTTTGGTGTCTTTTACAAAACGCTACATAAAACTCTTGTTTTAGAAGTTAACTTTTTTATTTTCATTTTGTATTATAGCATAGTAGAAATTCCAAACAAATGCCGAAAGATATTTACATTTAACAGTATTTCTGAAAAATAACGTTTGAAAAAGTCAAAAGCAATGTGTCATAAAACGTTCAGGAAGATGCGTTAGGAGGAGGACAATGTTTAATTTCTTCCTTGTGTTCCTTCCCTATTTCAGATTAACCTTATAAGTTTTATTTCTTTAGAGTTTATTTTTGTTATTTATAAACTTATAGAATTTTTTTGCAGTATATTACACTGTTCTATCACAAAGGAAAAAAAATCGATCAAATTGACCTGCCTGGACAAAATATATATACAAAATGTACATTTAAGGAATATTCGCCTATCTACGAATCTGTCATAAAACCTGGTACTTCAGGAATTTCTCATAATATTCAATACTGTATTGGTAATGAGAAAATGACATCTGCTATTTTTAAGTTAATGGAAAATCAAAGTAATGTGATTTTGTGGACAATTTCTCGAAAAATAAAATGGGCATTTGTTAATTAATTACGTTATTTCATTTTATAGGGAAATAAAAGATGACATTCACAAATTAATAAAGCAAAATGCTTCATTGGAATTAAAAGTTGACCATTTAACTCAAAAGGTAACGTCCAAAGCCCCAATGCTGTAAAAAACCGCGAAAAAATGGTATAGTCAACAGTCCTTATATCTTCTAATTTAAATGTATTTTATCTGTTTTCTTTTCAGTTTGACCATTTAAAAACTTTGGGTGCAGGAAAACTAAGAGAATTTTTGGGCGCAGTCCTAAAAGAAATAATGACCGATGAGCTCGTATTTTCTTTCACTTGGAAAGGAAATTCCAACAATTTATCTTTTGAATCGACAATCACAGCAAATATTCTATATAGTACGTAAGATATAGTCAAATATTGTTCATTATACCATGTTGTTTGTCTTGCAGATATTGCGGTAGAAGTTACTTCTTACCCTGGTCCCTTAACAAAAGAAAAATTCAAAACCGAACTTTTAGAAGTGTTTAGAGCTACAAAACAAAGATTTAAGAATAGTTTAAACAAGAATGAGATAAACCCAAAAAAAACGGAATCGCATGAAAAAAACGAATTCTTGTTCAAAATCAACATCTAATAAAAAAAGAGCATTCAACTCCGTTATCAAAGTCAGATTCTGCACATTCTGTAAGTAGAACACTCGACAACGAATCAATCATGGAAACAATTCCAGAAGATTCTATAGCAGAATATTTGGATTTTTTCAATGAATTACCTAGAAATTTTGTTGAAGGACATACTAGCAATGAATATGATCATACTTATATTCACCACGATTTGGAGACAGGCAAGATCAAATTTGGGGATTCAATTGTGGAGTTTAAAGGTCCTGATTTTTTTGTAAATAATCATTTTTTCAAGGGGTCCCCAGGACTGTACGAATTAATGTTTAAACAAAATTCTGATTTTCAAACATTTGGTAAACTTGTTATGCTTACAAACGCGCATAAAAGATCCCAACGAACAAACCATGGGGCATAGAGGACTCAAATATAAAAACATCTCTCTTTTAGAGCAAATGAAACAGCAAGATATAGATAAACAAAAAAAACATAGTCGTAAACTTAGAGTTGGTAGAGCATCACAGCAGACAGAAATAGGTAAAGAACATACTGAAAAAATTGGGTTTGGCAGATCATCGCCCACCTTGGTAACATACAATGAAAAACCAATAGAGTACATTTATTGGGATGACGTAAATGAATTGGTTGAAAGATTAAAGTTAGTAGTAGCCTCCAAGCATGCTGGCAACACATCAAATGATAATGAAATTACAGCAATTATTAATGAGCTGAAAGAAGCAGGTGTTATATATTAACGCATAAACATAATTAAAGCAGTCATTTTCCAAATGCCTCTCAACAAGTTTGGTCAATCCTTAAAAGGACTATCTAACACAAATTCGATACTATCAAAATTACAGTATGGTAACAAGGGTCTTAAATATACTCCCGATGGTAATATTGACGCAGAAAACCTAAAAATAAGTAATGTGAAATTACCAACTTTAAATGCAGATGCTGCTAATATGGGCTATGTTGATAAAATATTTTCAGATTTTTTCGATAATACAGTAAATTCGCTTAGTAAATTTGAACAAGATACCTTAAAATCAATTTAAAAATTTGAAAAAAAATCGCTCGTAAATTATGATAAATGCGCAAAAGAACTTGAAAAAAATAAAACAAAAATTATCAAAGATTTGCTAGATTTCAAGAAAATCTATGAAAAAAGTATATTGGATGTAAAAAAACAAATTGAAGAACTGAAGAAACAAAAAACAAAAATTATCAACGATTTAGAGCCTTTAAAGAATATTTCAAAAGCACATGTAAAGGCACTATGAGTAACAAAATTGTGTGGATTGAAAAGGTTTTGGATATAAATAAAAAACAATTTCAACACCTAGAGGAAAAAAATATGGAGTTAGAAAAAAAATAATGATATATTTAAAGTTATTACAGTACCAACTAATGTTACTAAAAAACAAGTTGAAGATCTAGGGGAAAATTTTGTTGAGTTAGAAAAAAAACTTTATACAATATTTAAAGGTCTTGGAGTACCTTTTAATGTTAGTATTCCCACAGCTATACCATGAAACACACAAAGGAAAAAATAGAACTTGTTGATGAACTTCATAGGAACTTTAGATTATTAGTTAAATATTAAATAAAAATTGTAAAGATAAAAATTTATTTATAATAAAATATTAATAATATAAAGAGTCTATTATTCCTAATAAATATACACTAAAGTGTGAAAAATTATCAGTTGTGTGATGGGCACGAGGGGATAGTACCCTACACTCGAGTAAAAAGTAGTAACCCAAAGAGATTTTAAGAATCTCGCGAATTCAAACATAACCTCAACAACTTCGCAATGTTGTCAAGTGTGGCCAAAAACGGTGTGATCATCTAGTCTAGTCGGAAAGGTACCTACGTGTTATTTGAATTCGCTTCTAGATAGGAAGGATGCCAGAGAGAGGAAATTAGATTAAGTAATAAAAACACACAAATAATGGTTGTCAGCTTTATATTCATTGTATTTGAATATTAATTTTAACAATAGGTTTTATCAAACGTTTTGAGATTATTAATTTCAGTTACCTTTTTTTCACTTTAGGGGATTTAGATTTACTAGTTTAATACGGTAGATTTATAGAAGTATATATATATTTTCAAGTTTATAGGTTAAAGGGTTTTATTTCCAAGGTTTAATAAATGCAGATTCTTAAGTATTACCAAGCCAAATGTAATATCAACTAAATTTATAATAATGATCATCAGTAACAATATATCAGCTCATTTTGTATAAACAGTCGAAACAGAGATACAATTCAACTTTATACAGCAAAACCTTCATTCTTATCAATCCCATTACATGGCGCAATAAATAGAGAAACAGTAATAATATACAATATAGTAATCATAGAAAATATAGTAAGAATAATAATAATAATAATAGAGCAGATAATAATATCAACGTAATAATAAAAATAAGGCATATAGTAATAATAATATGTATGTAATATTAAAAATAAGGAATATTAAGGTTTAATTTATTTAATATAATGATATCGACTTATGATACAAAATATATGAATTATAACGTCTCCTGAACTAGATAAATAAATATCAGAGTTAAAACCTTAGGAATCCACATTAAAATAATAAACTTGGTCAAAGCTTTACAACCATTTTAAATAATTAATTAAATTGATTAATATAATATTTATATCATACCTTGTATGTTTATACTCAAAAATACCTACAATTTCTTGTTTAAAAAAATCATCAATATCTATATTTTTCAAATTCATTCGCCTACTTCCATCAACAACCTTGTTACTCTAGGAGACCATTTTTTTATTACCAACTTTACTTTTAATACTGGTTTGGTAATATCCCAAACTTGCTGTACTCAAACTAACAATCTTTCACGCTAAGACTCGATATAATTTAAATAAACTTTTAAACGTTTTTAACACAGCTGATTGAAATTAATTTGTCAATGTCATCTCATTCTGTCAATATGACTTTAACTAAGTGCGTATAGTTGGTTGTCACCTTTTTCCTTACGAGTATGAAGAGTCGGGCCAACACAGTTGTTAAGTTACTATCATCGAATAATCATGTTTTCAGTAACTAATTTTTTATTACTATCTACATTTATAAATAATACTTTATATGTAAATTTCCCCAAAAACACTCAGGATTGTTATGTGACATTCGGTGTTGATAATCCAATGGTAAAGACTCAATGGCCAAATGATTGGAATCCAATGGATGCAGCTCCTGGTACATTCAAGATTCAAGTTAATGCCTCAGCAATAATTGCAATTATTGGCTCTATATTACATTATAAATTAAAATATATTTTATCAGCAGATGGTGGAAAGACTAGAACCCTTTTTGAAATAAATAGTTTAAATAGTGTAATAACTAATTTAACCAATTTATCTACCACTACAGGATCAGGGGTGGCCTCTTCGAATTCAACAACATTTTCCACAAAAATATTTATAGAATTTATATCTCTGATAGTAGTAGGAATTTTTTTACTAACCATTTATGGGTTTTTATACTTTTTAGGTTATGTATTAATTAAATGTAAAAATATGTAATAAATATATTATTTAACTTACCTTTGAGTTTTATTCTAATTTTAGGATATATGTACATGAAAACAATATAATTTTTTTATTTATTTATTATAATATTATTTTATTTAAAGCACATAATTTTTTTTTAAATTAGTAATGTTAAGCGAATTCTTCCTCAGATCCTCAGAAATGCTCATAGCAGCAACATTACATACATTTTAATGTCTTCTTTTAATGCTTGCAATTCTTTATAAAATTTTATTTTTCTTTACAATCCATGATGCGGTAGATAACTTTGAAGCCAATTATGTAATACTAATGCGTTTGTTGTGCTGCACCACATGAGGGGTTTGTTTTTAAACATAGGTTGTTTCCAAAGGTAATAACTGCTCACAGACTGTTTTTATATATACATAATTTTGATTTCCTTTTGTGTAAACAGTATCGTATTCGGGCAATAATTCCATCAAAATATTGTTAATCTCATTGAAATTCACATATCCACTTGAATATCGTAGGCCATGAATTTTTTCTTCAAAGCAAACTTGTTTTTATTTTTTCGAGATAACAGCTTAAATTTTACCATTGGTTTTAAGAGATAATGATTTGTTTGCAATCCATTGGTAACCGTAACTTCTTTTGGATGAAAAAAACATTTTTCGTTAGAGAATAAATTAAATCCCTGAATATTTATAGACACAACCTTCATTTTAGACAGAATAATTTAAACTAAACAGCATCATAATAAACTACGAACTATTTCACTAAGTGGAAGATGATCCATAATGAGGTCATGTATAATAACACAATATGCTTTTGTGTTATCGGGAAAGCCTTTTTTCGCCTCAATATCAACTTTGATGTCAACTGTACTCGATTTTAAGGATTAATTTCTTCTGGAACAATCAATTACAAAAAGGGCGTGGTTCTTAAATTGTTTATAATCAAGTAGAGAGTGTTTTGATATTGTTAAATCATTTTTAAAACTTGAATAAAATTGTGTATAATTGTGATGGGCCTCGATAAAATTATTTTTTTCAAAATTAAGGTCCATGCGTTCTATAGGAAAATATTCGCCATTGAGGATAACACGTATATCAGATATATCAATGTTGTCAAAATATGAGGGATCTTTTGTATCATTACTTCTTCTATTGGTATGAAAAGCTAAAATTATATAGCGTGGACTTTCCAATGCAGTGCACGTTTTAACTGACCATATTTCCTTAGTGGCATCTTTAGTTAATTCGGGTAGCTCATGGGATTCTCATTTTCTAAATGGAATTACTATGGGTCTATCTGATTTTATTGATTCCAACAACTGAAGCTTTAATAAATCATTGGGTGTAATAACTTGTACTTTTAACGAGATATTTTCAACGGTTGATTTAGCCTTTGTTGTGCCAGCAGCAGCCGCAGTTTTTTCTGTTATAATTTGACAATCAGGGTCATTTCGAGCTCTTACAAGACGTATAGTTTGTTTACCAAATTGGGCTAGCTGATAATCATTAAATATACCAAATAAATGATGTAATGGTATACGTATATTAAAAGTTGAAATTTTGGCTATTGTTGAGACTATTGGTTGAGCTGGTTAATTCCACCCTGCAATGCCTAAATGGTTTGAATCATCGCTACTGTAATTAAGATAACCCTTAATTGTGCTCACAATACCAGGATCGCGTATACCATCAATTTCTTTTCCATTTATTTCATAAGAAATTCGGTCAAACAAAAATGCCCCAAAATTATTTACTAGGGCTGCCTCGCCATCCCCTTTAGTTATTTCCAATTTACCATCTATTAATAGAGCTGCATCGTGCATAAGCAACCAGGAATTTCTTTGATTTATTGAAATTTCTATAACATCATTATTATTAAAAGATTTAAAATAAGGGTATTAAGTTCCGTAGTCAACATTTTGAATTGTTTCAATAAACTGTGGTTTTTCGATAGATGTCGAAGATTTGGTCTAATGATGACATTATATCCTAATGATTGTAGAAAAAGTCGATTTAAATAAGTTAGGTTGTTTGAACTAGGCAAGCGTTTGCTGTCAACTGATTTCAAATTGCTTGTGCTGGGATTTTTATAATAATTGTTAAATATTAAACCCATTATGATAATTTGTTTAATTCCAAACGAACTATAACTTCCTCTCCACGAAAATGAACTGGCTTAAAATCTTGGTTTAAAATTACCAAAGTAATATTAGATATTTCCTGTTTATTTATTATTGGTAAATATATAAGGTTTCGGGGAATTTCGTTGATTGTATAGCCTGGATCAACGCCTACTGAAAATTCGTAAATTGTATGTGTTGGTAGATAATTATAATAAGCACCTGTAGATATATTACAATCGATGTGAATGGTTCGAACTTTTATTATATTAACTGGGAGATCCGATTCGTGTTTTTTACCCGTCGTTAAAGTACGCTTTGAAAATCCTAATATTTTTCCTCTACCATCTGCTTGTGAAAAATCTATTTCCAACGTATTACTTTGAATTTCACACTTTAAAGTATTATTATTCCTTTTTAACGGCGTCAGGAATAATTTGTTGTCTTAGGTAAGTTTCTATATCTAATATTTCATAAGTACCAGTTGGTATTATTATTTTCTTATCCACATTCGCATCTTTATAATAAAATGTATTTTCACCTTCTTCAATAGTAGGGATACTGTTATAGGAATAAAACCCTATTAATGCTATACCGTAGTCAAAATCTGAATTAAGTTGTATTGGATTTGTAAAATCGATACTTAAAACATAATTATTACTTTTTAATGTAAATAGCTGGGACATTATCTTTAAACAACGGTTAATAATAGACTAATCATATTTTCTTATCTCATTTATTTTTATAATGAAACCACAAACATAAATGGCCACAATTAATTTGTTTAAAGTTTTGAAAACAATCATTATTATAATTAATTTTTTCCTAAATAATTTACTAATTCTTTTGGTGGTTTAAGACCACCAAAACTATCAAAATAAATAACAGAATTGTTTCTTTTAGTATAAGCTACCCAATGTGTACCCAAATTTTTTGAAATGTCTAAATTTAGGATTGCAGATTCATTTTTATTTTTTATTTTTGGTAAAGCGTCCCGCATAAAAACCCCTCTAAAATAGGGTATTTTAAGCTTTTGTGCATATTTTACCAATTCAGAATCATATAGGGCTCTATTGGGTAGCTTTATTGGTAGTTTTTTGTTAAAAAAAAAGACCATATCCTCCCTTGACATTCCTTTTTAAATATAATCCCGAGCCTTTTTTCCCAATTTCCTCCATAGCCCTATTATGTCGACCTAATTCTTCAAGTTTCTTTTTAGCATTTTTTGTGTCTATCACCGTTTTGGCTACAGCGCTTGCGCCTCCAGCCAATGATCCTATGGCCCACAAAGCTCCTAATATGGGTAAAAGGGGTAAAAATCCTCCTTGTTTGTCGGATTCAAATGGAATTATCCTAGGCACCTTAATATTTTTACGACCCATGGCTTTCTTTATAATCACCCGAGCTGCTTTAAGTGCCGTTGCGGCAGATTTTTTAAGTGAATTTTTATTGGATATATCTAAATATTGAACATGTTTTTTAATTTTATCAACCAAACCACGTTTAAATGAGATTGGTTTTTGAGTTTTTCGAACACCCATTCCAAGTTTTCTTTTAACCTTCATCCCAGTTGTTACTAACCAAGCTGCTGCTTTCTCCCCCAATTTAGAGTCCTTTGATTTCACCCTTTGCTGAGCTTTATTTTCCAAAATCCAATCTGCCTTATGCCTTTCTGCCAAACTTTTATTTTCTGAATAAGCAATATCGTGATCTTTACATGCAGCGTCTAAGGGGTTTATACCAGTACCACCCCTTATCTAATTTAGATAGAATAGAATTTTTAAATGAATTTGTTCTATACTTTTGTCGGTCATTAATTTTTTTGTTTAAATAACAATTACTTCAAAACGCGAACTAATGGAACGAAATCCTTAAAGGAATATGTTTTTGGGGTGGCACTATTTCATAATCAGTAAACAGATATTATCTGAGATTTTTACTGTCGCACAGTGTTATCAATTAAAGTATGTTGAAAGGGTTGTTAATATGTTTTTTAATTGATTTAAAATTGTTTCATTCGGACAATTTATTCAACTTCAATCAAAAACTCCTGCTCTTATTAATTTACCCGTTATATTCATAAAATAAGTTTTTTCTAAAAAAATAAATGTTACCATTTGTATAGCAAAATGCTGAAGATATATCTGGAGGAATTCCTGGGAAAAACTTATTTATATTCCCCCTATTAACTACATTTAAACCGCATTCATCAATTTCAGCAACCCAATAATTATCATGAGTTCTACCCCTGTTTGAGTTAAAAATAGCATTTATTTTACTACTTTGAGCAATACTGTCTATTGTTTAATTAAAACGAGCTAACGCGATTTAAATTATCTATATACCAAAAACCTAATGGTAGTGTGGTAATAATAGATAATTTAAATCGCGTTAGCTCGTATCAACATTGGATAGGGTTGTTATATTTGGCGAAAAATATGGATAAATGAGTGCAGAATGTCCCAACCCCAAAGCATGACCAATTTCATGAAGCATTGTGGTATATAAACTTGTTTTATCATTATCTTCAGGTATATCAAAACCAAAATACCAATTTTCATCTGAATCTAAATGAATTTCCGTACAGGTATTAATTGGTTGATATGCGTGAACAAGTACCTTCCCCATCAAAAGGCTATCCACAATCACCCTTCATGCATCGAATTGAATAACTATGATTATATCTTCCAAATGAAATAAAAATGTCTGGATTTTTATACGAATAAGTAAACTTTAGATTTACAAATTTTTGCCACTCATACAAAGCCCTAGAAACAACTTTTCTTGATTCTTTATTATAAGCATACCAATAAATTTCATGTTTATTCCATTTAGGCTGAGTTTGTGTCAGTCATCTGATATAGAACAACGACGTGTTTTTATAAATTTTAAAAGTTCTTTCGATATTTCACCACTTATGTTTAAATTATATCTCTCCTGAAATAATATTTAAGCTTCTTCATAATTAGTCAGCGAAAATTAAGGTAGCCAAATACTTAGAAGAAATATTAATAACAATTTAAAACCCATTATTAATACTCAACATAAAGCAATATTAAGACTGATCATTATATTTAAAACAACTACCTTTATATGAAAAAATTTACCGATCGGTACCCAAAAATATTTAAAAAAATGTTGTGATTGGATCGGCTGGTCCAAGGAATGACGTCCTCTTGGTTCTTCCTGAGGGCTGCATGTTGTCTGAGGTTCGGATTGGGCAGGCAGAATAGTGCTACATGCACCTGAAGTGTTGAAACAAACGCTAGCAGCGTTGGTATGCAGGGTTGTTCCAGACTGGGCTTCTTGTAGAACCATGGGTACATGAAGGTCCATCTTGTAACGTGGAACGTGCGTGGGCACGTCGGCAACGGTGTCCATGGCAGCAGTTCCAACCAATTCTAAATGATTATTGACTTGGGAAATCAATTCGTTGTCTTCGAAGACGGTGTCCACAGAAGCCTTGATTTCTTCAGTAACGGCGTTCAACTTCGCTATTTTGGAAGCTGAGCGTGTAATGGGCATATCATTGACCTTGTTGACTTTGGCGACGGTGTGTTTCCATCAGATCCTCAATCACATCCCCATTGGCATTAACGATGACATTTCTTACGATGCGGTACGTTGGCTGGCGGGCTTTCAGTTGGAATTTGAAAGAACGTACTAAAGTGTCCTTTACTTTAGTTAACTTCTTCAAATTCTTTTTATCGTACGGCATTGTTTACCAGAAGTTTACCTTTTTTTATTTAAATTCGATCTTTCAAATTTTAATTCAAAATAAATTCAATCATTTGAATTTACAAGTTTTTTAGTTCTACGAACTGTTTTTAAATATCAAAAATAATTTAACTTCGAATCTTTCGAAGTTTAATTCAAAATAAATTCAAACACTTGAATTTTCGTTCTACGAACGGGTTTTAAATATCAAACATAAATTAACTACGAATCTTTCGAAGTTGAATTCAAAATAAATTCAATCACTTGAATTTTAATTCAAACAATAATTAATTCACGAAGGAAATTAAGTTTAAAAGGCAAACAATAAAAACAATATTCAAAGTCAAAATAAGTTACCAGTTGGTTTGTCGAGATGGCACATCGAGTAGAGTCAAAGCTGGAAGTCGCTTTGAGCTAGTAAATTGAACTGATTTTAATGCAGCAGGCATTACTATTTATATTAAATCGGAAGGATTTTGAAACCAATGATAATCGATAATTCGTTTCATTACCTTATTTGGTCACGAAAACCGTGTTTCTAGAACAAAATAGAAGCTTTGGAATTTCGTATGACCAAATAAGGACATTTGGAAAATGCAAAATTTTAGCAAAACTTAATCTAGCCAATAGAAAGCGTTTTGACATTTGATTGGCTGGAAACAAATGTTTCTTGCAGTTTGTAACAGCCAATAGAAAACGTTTCTTTTTCTTAAAATTTCCTGTAATTTGATTGGTCGAAACAGAGCTTCTGGATAAAAATTTAATTTTAATAAAAAAAGGTCGGACGGAAGAATAGCCCAATTAGACTTGTTGGGACAAGTCGGATGACGTCAGCAATTCAAAATGGCGTCAAAAATGACATTTATATTATTAATTTAAAATATATCCTTATCTCTAAAAATTTGACGTTACAATTCAAAATGGCGTTAAAAATGAAATTTATATTATTAATAATAAATCCTTATCTCCAAATAGCGGATACCAGGTGACCAAACCACTGTTAAGTCACGCCCACCCCCTTATCACCAGTTTCCTTTCCCTTATCTCTAGTTCGAAATTTTTGTATCGCTTATCTATAGGTGGCGCCACCTTCGGAAAACAGCGCTACCAACCCAAAGCGCTACGTCACCTGTCTGGGTCACTTCCGCTGCAGTACCCGCTTTGTATCTCTACTGTTCGCTGGGGTAGATACGAGTCGAGCAATTTCGTGAGATATATAGGTAGACCTATCGTATGGCATTTGTGGACAAAACCGTCCGTCCAAACCGTGTCGAAAGCTTTCTCCATGTCAAGCAGTAATAAAACCGTCGACTGATCGGGGTTATATGCCTGCTTGACATCGTGTACTATTCTTGCGATTTAGTGGACAGTGCTGTGCCCAGGTCTGAAACCAAATTGCTTAGGTGGTGTTAACGCAAGTCGTCTATCGATTTTACTAATCCTGTCCAGTATGAGCCTTTCGGCTACCTTGGACAGGGTATTCAAAAGACTTATCGGCCTGTAGCTCGTAGTTTTGCTAGCGTCCTTAACGGGTTTTAGTATGGGCACAATGATGGCTTCTTTCCACTGCTTGGGGAAGTGCTGCAGTCTAAGTATCGCATTTATAATATACGTTATTTGAACGACTGCTTTGCGGGGGAGATTTTTCAGCAGGACGTTGTCGATGTCGTCAGGGCCAGGGGCTTTATTGTTAGGCAATTTACATAAAATATTACTTATGTTAGTTGGTGAAGCCATGAGTTTTGTAAAATCTCTGTCGCTGATGGCGGTTGGAGGTGTGGATTTTATGTTATCCGCAATTATTACTGTTTCTCTTAGCTCGGCCGTCGGTGAGGGTATGCTGGTAGTAAAATGACGGCCAAGATTATCAGTAATGGGGAGTATTGGGACACGATGACCGCCTTTTAGCTTCCCTGTGACTCTCCAAAGTGAGTTGTCGCTTGTTTTGACAGATTTCAACAAATTATACCACGCTACATTTCGATGTTCTTCGATTCTATGTTTTATTATAGTTCTAAGCCGGTTATAGTTGTTTTGATCTGCTGCCTGCCTTCTGTGTTTGTTAAAGGCTCTTTTGAAATTATTTTTCTCTTTAATGAGATCAAGAATTTCAGGGGGCAGGCGATCAGTTTGCGGTCTTATTTTAATTTTGCGCGTAGTTAAGTGCCTCGCTTGCTTAATGTTATTTACAAGTACATCTAATTGCGCTTCGATGATATTTGTAATACTTGTCAGCATTGTCATGTGGGTTCTGAACATATATATACCAGTAGGTTTTCTTGTAGTTAAATACCTCCTTAGGTGGAGATATTTCTTTTTTGAAGTCTATCGTAGCTGAGACTGGTATATGGTCAGAATCCATTTCATCGATAATTGCGATGTTCTGCAGTGTTCCAACGCCACGGTGTAGAAAGAAATCTATGGTGGTTGGTGTGGAGCCATTGTCAGGATAATGTGTAGGTTCGTTCGTGTGGGATAACATGAACTGAGTGTTCATTACGTATCCCCACAGAGTTCTACCGTTCTCATTATCTTGACTGCAGTTCCACATATGATGCGTGGCGTTGAAATCGCCTGCGACGATCACTTTGGGTGCATTATTCGTTAGCTGGTCAAGTTCTGCGTATTTGAATTTGTTGGTTGGTGGATTATAGATTCCGCACACGTACAGGTTATCGGTAAGCTTGATGGTGATGCTTTCGATGCCTGCACGTATGTCGGGTTGTCTATGGTATGGAATGTTGCTTTTAATGATAATGGCAACACCACCGCTAACTTGCCCGTTAACTGGTTGTCTGTCTAATCTGTGCGTGGTATAATTGTTAATGTTAAGGCGATCATTGTGCCCCAATCTGGTCTCATTTAGGATGAGAATATCTACATCGTGTCTCTTTAGGAAGGTAATTAAGGTGTGGTATTTGCCTTTGAGGGTACGGCAATTCCAAATAACTATGTGGAGTTTATTAGACATTGTAGATGTTAACGTTGTTTAAAGCAAAATCAAGAAAGGCGTACAACCTATCCTGCATGTTTTGAGCGTTTTCTAGAATTGCATTTAGGTCTCTAAGAGCCCTAAGCATTTCCCCCATATTAACGTGGTTTTGAAGGGAACCGAGTTCAGAGACTATGCTATTGAATGTGTTGTGTGGTTGTTGCGATTTGTACCTGTTTGTGTTTATGCTGGCTGGTTCTGTGGACTGCTGGCGTTGGGGCTGGCTGGCTGTTGAGGTGTTGGCGGCTGCTGCGGCGTTGGCGGCTGCTGCATTCTTTCTTGCTTCCCAATGGTTGATGATCGGTGCTGGGGCTTGTACGTATCTTTATGAAGGACTCGTAGTTGCTGTTGTCTTTGGTGCCAGGTTCTTCTCTCTGAAGATGTATACCGGGCAGGAAACAGAGTTGGCTGGGTGGGCTCCTTGGCAGTTGACGCATTTTGCCGGTGACTCTTTTTCCTTGGTGTACTCTCTTGTTGGGTGGGGCCCAGCACACTTCAGGCAGTTGAATGGCTTGAAACAATGCTTTGTGGCGTGTCCCCATTCTTGGCACCGGTGGCATTGAGTGATTTTGCGTTCATTTCTTCTCCTTTCCCAGTATACTCTTGTGTTGAGAATGTGCCTGGCCAAGCGACCTTATCTCCAATTAGCGGATACCAGGTGACCAAACCACTGTTAAGTCACGCCCACCCTCTTATCACCAGTTTCCTTTCCCTTATCTCTAGTTCGAAATTTTTGTATCGCTTATCTATAGGTGGCGCCACCTTCGGAAAACAGCGCTACCAACCCAACGCGCTACGTCACCTGTCTGGGTCACTTCCGCTGCAGTACCCGCTTTGTATCTCTACTGTTCGCTGGGGTAGATACGAGTCGAGCAATTTCGTGAGATATATAGGTAGACCTATCGTATGGCATTTGTGGACAAAACCGTCCGTCCAAACCGTGTCGAAAGCTTTCTCCATGTCAAGCAGTAATAAAACCGTCGACTAATCGGGGTTATATGCCTGCTTGACATCGTGTACTATTCTTGCGATTTGGTGGACAGTGCTGTCCCCAGGTCTGAAACCAAATTGCTCAGGTGGTGTTAACGCAAGCCGTCTATCGATTTGACTAATCCTGTCCAGTATGAGCCTTTCGGCTACCTTGGACAGGGTATTCAAAAGACTTATCGGCCTGTAGCTCGTAGTTTTGCTAGCGTCCTTAACGGGTTTTAGTATGGGCACAATGATGGCTTCTTTCCACTGCTTGGGGAAGTGCTGCAGTCTAAGTATCGCATTTATAATATACGTTATTTGAACGACTGCTTTGCGGGGGAGATTTTTCAGCAGAACGTTGTCGATGTCGTCAGGGCCAGGGGCTTTATTGTTAGGCAATACTCTTGTGTTGGGGCTGGCTGGCTGTTGAGGTGTTGGCGGCTGCTGCGGCGTTGGCGGCTGCTGCATTCTTTCTTGCTTCCCAATGGTTGATGATCGGTGCTGGGGCTTGTACGTATCTTTGTGAAGGACTCGTAGTTGCTGTTGTCTTTGGTGCCAGGTTCTTCTCTCTGAAGATGTATACCGGGCAGGAAACAGAGTTGGCTGGGTGGGCTCCTTGGCAGTTGACGCATTTTGCCGGTGACTCTTTTTCCTTGGTGTAGGTACTCTCTTGTTGGGTGGGGCCCAGCACACTTCAGGCAGTTGAATGGCTTGAAACAATGCTTTGTGGCGTGTCCCCATTCTTGGCACCGTTGGCATTGATCGATTTTGCGTTCATTTCTTCTCCTTTCCCAGTATACTCTTGTGTTGAGAATGTGCCTGGCCAAGCGACCGCCCTACCATCTGAGCCATTCAACTTGACACCAATTTCAAAAGCTTGGGAAATAAAAACGGATTTACAGTGTGTGACGTCAGTCGGGATCGAAGTAAAGTCCCGCCTCGGGACGGGAGCCACATCGTTGTTTTAAAACATCTGTTTTGAATGCTAATATGCATTAAAAAATTTAATGTTATCCTGAATATCGCCATTTTATACCAAAAACGTTTAATAGGTTTTATAAAACATTAAATCTATACCAAAGTGTTTTAAAGAGGATATTATTAGTATAAATCTGCCATAAAGAAGTATTTTTGGCGTAAAGATGAGTACCATACGACAAAAAAGTTATAAGAAATGCAACTTGGTTTTACCCGGTTTTATCCGGTTTTATTATTTGGTAAACAGTGTTACCAAATTATATAGTTATCTTTTTAAATTTTCTGCCGATTAGTTAGGTAATTTGATTAATTTTAATCGGATTAAACCTAATCGTTATTAAGTAAATCGAGATTCATTGTTAATCGTTAACTTGATTAAGCTATTTTTATAAAGAAGCAAAAAAATACATCCCATTTCTGACTTAACTTGGATGTCCCTTTTTCACCTGTCATATGTTACCTGCCATATAATACAATTGCATTAATGTGACAGGTATTGGTCATATTTTATTATTTGTCGTCTGACACCTGTCATTTGGCAGGCTGACAGATATCTATCACCTTTCAACTGACCTATCATTTGTCACCTGTCATTTACCAAGTTTTGTACAAAATATTTTTGAAAGGCAAGTTTTTCATCTACGCCTTTAATATAAAAACATTAGCTACCATAATATAATTTAAAAAAAGTAAAATAATTAAAAATGTTAAACATTTCAGCATTGTTTAAATAAATGTTTCATGCACTAACCCTAATTACGTTAATAAATTCCAATTTACAAATTCTGCTAAGCCTATTTATACGATTAACTTTTTAATCGTTAATCAGATTAACTTTTTTCCAATACTGCCGCAAGCATGGCGAAAATTTCTGATTTTCTGGTAAAATACCCACAAGCGGCAACACTGCCCTGGCAAAGAACTTTTCATGACGGGAACCATTTTAAATGTGGTTAAAAGTAGATAAGATACCAAAGTTCATGAAGCCGAATTATAATTAATAAATATCAAAGTTTTACGTATTTATTCACAAGAAGTTTAACAAAATTACAATATTCGCACTTTCAAAATGTTTTTTGTTTTTTATCACTCCATACCTCCATGATAGCACAATCCACACAACAAGGTCTGTTTTATCTCGTTTCGCGCATACTAAAAATCACGGAGTTAGGCAACCCACTGCAAAAAGATTAAAGGCGGCCATTTTTGTTGTTTACAATATTTATGCTTTGGGTTTGTGCTCTGTTTATACAGATTAATAATCGTTTTAACCGTTGTTAGTTTATTGGATTTTATTGACATTAGTTATTAGAGTTTGCTCCTGTGTGTTCCTGTTTGGTTTTATTGACGTTACCAGTGTGAAATTCACACTGTGAATCAGTTGAGTGCGCTCCTGTTTGTGTTGATTTTGTCATTGGCTGTTGACTGTACTAGTGTACTTGTTTATAAACACTAATTAGTGCCTATTTTGAAATAAATATTGTTTAACCAGTAAGTAAAACTAAGGTAGTCAGTTTTCTATGTACATAATTTTATTTATTTAGTGACGTACTTCATAGTAAAAAGTTGTAAGAACAAGAACAAAAACAACAAAGAGTTAAAATTTTACACATTGCCAAAGAATGGATTGAGGCTGCTGATAATTCAATGGTTAATATGGAAAACCCAAAGTCTCGTAAATTCCACTACAATGTGTGCAAAACATAATTATTAATGTATATTATTTATTTAGATCGAATTTGTGCCATACATTTTGAGCCAAAATATTTGGTAAGGCATCCACACGAAGTTTTGTATGCTTTGTCACCACCTAAAGGCCTTACTGAGAATGCTGTTCCAACTATGCATTTGCCTAAAATATTATATTATTGTTAAGTAAAGAGTCTTCAATTAACAATATTATACCATTTATTTTTTATATCTGTTAAATAATTTTCCAACTATGAAATTTACAGATCCGAAACATTAGAAATGGTTGTAGATCTACCAAATGAAGCAACTTGTGCCAAAAGGCAATATAAATTATTTGGAATAAAAAACATAATAATATGAATGTTATTTTTAAATTAGCAGTTCTAAACCATTGCATGACCTGCCTAATAATGCCAAATGTTACAGGAAGAGGATAATACAAAAAATTAAAATATGTCTGCCCTTTACATATTTTTTTTATTTATTTGGACATTGGACCTTCTTCCAAAGGTAATTTTTAAAATAAAATAAAAAAACAAAAATGTACTAACAAATAATTAATCAATTTTACCAAAACTGTACAATTCAATACCTTTTAACCAGTGGAAACCATAGAAAAAGGTGGAAACTATTATAGTGTAGTAAAAATTAAGTTTTAAATATTCTATTTTATATAAAATTGTTATTAAAACGTATTTTATTAAATTTTGTGTTAGTATTTGACTAAAGTTAATCCTAATTAGGCATTAAATATGTTACCAGTATGTTTTGGTATTCTTTTATCAATTTAAATATGCTAAATTGTATTATTTTATATGCCTGAAGAAATATATTTATTTTGTTAAATTATATGCAAAAATTTAAGTGTATTTAAAAAATACTATTTATGTTTAAGTTTATTAATATTTATTTTGATTATTTTTTATTAAAAATATATATTATATTTTTTTGTTTTATTTATATATCTACTTACTAGAAATCCTACCTTCATCATTAATAATTTCCGTATTTTCAAAAATTAATTTGTTAAAAAATTATCAATTTGCAGTACTCAACTAACTAATATTATGTATATGTCTTAATTAAATTATTTTGATTTATATTACTTTATCTTAACTTTTAATTTCTAAAAAAATCATCGACTATGGTCGGGTAAAATACTTTCATCATTGATAATTTTATTTAAAGATTTTAATATTGCCAATAATCAATTTTTAAGAAAATATATTAAAAGTTATAATAATTATTATTAATTATTAAAAAAATTATTGATTACCATATTGTAAAATAATGTTTAATTTACACGTAATAGTGTACTTGTGTTTATTTTAATTAACATATTTATTTTAATTAACACATTTCTGTTTACGTTAAAACTTGAAATAACTATATTTACTTGCTCAAAATACCTTTTTATAAAGATATCTTTAATAATTTATTAATTAAATTCCCCAATTAACATATTTTTGTCAAAGCTTTTGTTTAAAAAAAACATTTGCGTTTACATTAAAACTTTAAACAACTTTTTATTTTTAAATTAACAGCGGCAAATAAATCAAAGATGGTGGCCATTAAACTTTCACGTGGTGCGCATAACAGATTTTTGTTCGCATTTTATCGAGAATTGTGCATGATAGTATGATCCGCAATATTTTCTATGTGTTTAGTTACGGTATCTTAACCACAATAGCATTTTCCTTATAATCTCATAAATATATCTCGGTATTTCCATTAATAACAGCTTAAAATGTAATAAACATCATCTTTTACTATTATGTTTTTTTTGTATATGTAGGTATATTATATTTTAGGTTAATTTTCCTTATTTTCATTTTACTTATGTTTTTATGTGGCCTGTTAAAAATTAAGAGCTATCTCAGTTACCTTTAACAAAAAACAGGTGTTCGTTGGGAAATTATAAGCGTGTAACCCTGCACTAAAGCCAAATTTAGTTATCAATAACTCATTACTAAAGATGGGATATTTAGGTACTAAAAACTGAAAAATAGGTAACTAAAAAGGTACTAAAAAAAGCATTTTAGGTTAAAAAAAACAGCATTTTAGGTATTTTCGTTTATAATTTTGTTTAGCCCAAACACAGAACATACCCACAATAAACTATTTCTATGCAATAAACTGTGTTTCACTGAGTGACACTCACTACACAGAAGTTCTATGACAGAACATAAGCGCACTACAAAGAAGGTAACTGTAAAGAAAGTTACTGTTACAGTCTGTGACCATAAGACAAAATTCTATACCGTTGAGTTGTACGCCCTGGATAAAATATTGGCGGAAAATTTAAAAAGAACACAAAAAAATAAAATAAGTAAAAATACGTAAAAATAGGTAACAAATATGTGAAAATAAACTGACAAATTAAAAAATATGTAACAAAAGTATAAAAAGGTAGTTTAAAGCAAAAACCTCCAAAAAAGGTAAAAAAGGTGAAAACAAGTTAGGTTCATATAAAAGAAAATCTTTTAAAACACATTTTGGCATTATTGGTTTTCAAATAGTTACATCGGTTGAAAAAAGGTAAAATAACTAAAATCCCATCCCTACTCATTACGTATCGGAAAACATGGCGTTTGCATGTTTGCAGTAAGTGGGATACATTTTTAATTCCGTAGACCGACCATCAATGTAAATATTATTAAAACTTTGTTAAAACAATAAATAAATGATTTTAATAAAAATTTACTCCTTTAAAATTATACTAAATCTATGAGTCTTATTTTTGACTCTGTGAGGACATTTCAGTCTTATTTAATAATATTAAGGGTTATGTTATTAAGTTTTATGGATGGTTTAAAAATACTCACCGGACTGTTTTGCTTAAAGCCAAATTGTTTTAACTAATTCTTAAAAATTACTCCTAAGAATCTTTATTCTCCCTTTTATTCTTAAAAGAGACTTAAAGCAGTCCTATGACTATCTCACGGATAATTAGGTTTTATCAATATCTAGAAAAAAGAGCCTTAAAGCTTTCCTGTATTACCTGATGACATCTTGAACATTGTTTTAAAGTTTAGGTTTATTATCAATTTTATTTAGTTCTTTAATATACTTTAATAGGTAAGGGATCATCTTATTAAATTCTTTATTCTTAATAATATTTTCGACATACTCGTGACACTCTGTCATCTCCATAATAATTGGTTTTTTGATTTTATTGTTTTTATTTGCATTTTTGTAAGGTTTACGCACTTGCCGTAAAACATACGTTGGCAAAAACTACTCTATTCCGGGTGATTTTGTATTCACGCCTTGCGTGCATTTATCACAAACAGACATTTTGAATCAAAATTTTGGATTTAATAAAGATAATAAGGTCACAAAAATTAATTTAATGTACAACGCTTTTTCTTTTCTTAAGATTTAACAAAATTTAACTTTTAAAGACACAAGCTATTTTGAGTGCGGTAACAAGCGAGTGGAATTTCCCCTTTTGACCAATAATTCAATTTGAACTTAAAGCTAACTTCAGTATGTGGGCGAAGTAAAATTTCGCAAACCGGTTAAAGTTAAGAAATAAAATGGGTGTTGAATAATATTATTTCGTGCGACTAGTGAAAGAAACCGCACATACGAGTGGAATCTCCTCTTTTAACCAATAGTCGCACAAAATATTTTATTCAACTACCACAAGGAATTTAAAGCCAATTTTATTTGATATTTAATCTTTCATCTGACCGCTGTCAACCAGGTTTAACCAATTTTAACTTAAGGGGTTACATACATTTGTGCTCGGTCAAAAAATTAAAAACTTAAAATATTACTAAATTTTATATTTCACTTAAAAATAACAGGTAAAAACATATTTTCTCACAAACATAAGTTGCATCCACTGTCACATTGCACCACTTCACCAGACCACTGAATTTTAATTTAAAAACCATGGTCTTTAATTAAAATAGCATACATAGGTACCATCAACTGCACTCGGAATACTGATCGCGCCCTTGTCGTTAGTGAATGGTGATGACTACGTGACTTTTTTTTACCACAATTTGTGTAGCTGTCAACACATAATAGTGTCAAATGTACACCGCGTAGAGTTTATCTTTAAATTAACACTAGATTGACACGGTGCTGTGTTAAATGAATTTAAATTAACACGAATGAATTTTACCACCATTTAAAATAAACACTTAATATTTTTGATCAATTTTAGTGTATATATTAACACCAAATGATTTTAGCATTCCATTTGGTAACTTTATACCGAAATATTTTATACTGTGTGTAACGTTTTAAACTGAAGACAAGGTAAATCTGTTATTTGGGCACTGTAGTAAGGGATTTATTAATGTAAAATGGATTTGTATAAACTTTAGGTTTAGGTTTTTTGTTAATAAATTAGTGTTAAATTTAAAAAAAATTATAACATACATTTGTAGACTTTTATTTATCTGCAATATAAAACATTATACCCTATTCAATTATTAAAACCATTTATTATAAATGAACTATTTTATAGGACTGGTTCAGAATCAGAACTTCTAATTCAGAAGCCTGATGTTAATGACTTTGGTCAACAATAAAAACACCTTTATAAAAGGTCGAAATTTGTATAGTGCACCCTACGGTGAATTGGTCTAGAACTTTTTGCTAATACGGGGGTGTAAAAGGTGGAACAGGTAAAATTTTTCTACCGACGGGTGTTTTAAGCATCTTCAGTCCCAGGACAAATTTGTATTGAATATTGATAAGTTTAAAATATTCTTATAAAATATTGTGTTGAAAACGCGCAATAATAATTTCATAAAATTATGTATAAAGCAACGTGTAAATATAGCCTTCTGGAATATTCTATTGCCTGTAATTGATTTTAATGTTATGACAAACACTTGTGCTTTCATTAAACTTAAGGTTGACTTTTTTTATAATTTTGTATATCGTTGGTTATTAGAAATAAATCACCATTTTTTTGTGCATTTATTATTCTTGTTGTTGTATTTGAGGAAAGCAAATTTTTAAATATATTATGTGGTGAATAAATTTATCTCTAGCGTCAAGATATTAAATTGTTTCTTAACATTACTTTCTAAATTATAAGTACCACATACTATGTATTTGTAGGTAGACTGCGCTGCTATCACCCGTACCACGCATCTCTTCCACGGGGAGGCTTAAGAGGTGGAATCTCACTCAAATCCACGCGCCTTTTTACAGGCAACCCGATTGCCACATTGCGGCCATATAGGAAAATCCTTCTTTTATACATTGTACCTAATAATATTAACTATTTCGTTAAATATACTGATTTTGATTTAGATTTTGTCTTAAAATAAAATCACTGCCTAAATATTTATTTTTTATTACACTAATTGGAAAGGTATATTTTTAAAATTTTTGTTGGTATTTTACAATGCTTAAAATTAAATGGTAAAATATTTAAATTATAATAAAAATAATAAAATATTAAAATAAATGTTTTTATTAACCAAATATAATTGTTAAAATATATCTTTAAATATGGCAACATAAATAACACCACAGTAAAAAAGTTTTTTTATTTTTTTATTATTCCAAGAAGGGGTAATAATTTTAATTTATGATGTTTAGAAATGCTTTCTATTTATTTATATTAATGCTATTTTTTTATATACGGAACGCATATGTGCATGCATAAACCAATTTAATCTAAATACACTGTGAGAACATTTATAGAATTTAGGAAAATTTAAATTTTAGGAGGCACAAAGTAAGTAGGTCATGCCAAAAAATAATAAAACATCTGAATTCTTGTTTCCTGGGAAAACTATTCACCCAGGCGGCTGATTCTTTTTTATTATCAAACAACCTTTTTTACCTTTATTTGGATTTTGCATTTGTTGGAATTTTATAAATACAAATTGAATAGAAAATTTAGGGTAAAAAGTTTTTTTTAACCCAAATGCACCCTACAATCTATATGATTGATCAAAGATTTAAATTGCGTGAGAATTTTTTGCGTTTAATGAAATATAACACATTCTAATTTTTAGAATTAGAATATTAAACTATAGGTTTTTTATAGATGTGTGATATAGTTTTAAATATGGAATGAGTTAAAAAATAATACTGGTTTAACAGTATTATTAAGAGAGTTCTGCGTACTGTATAAAAAAATACAATTTAGTAGAAGAATAAATTCATTTCTTTTTTCTATTCGTTCAGTTAAAAAATCAAAAAATATAAATTTAGTACCTACCTACATTTAAAATTAAAATGAGCATTTTTAAAGACCAGTAAGGTACAGAAATATAAAATACCTATATTATAATTGTTTACGCAGTCTTCAAGTTATCTGTAGATGAACTCATATAACAATTTGTTATTAAATAAATCATTGCCTAACACCAATACTTTTCGAATTTTTTCTAATACAAAACTTTGGCTAATAACATTTTTTCAATTTTGTATTGATTTATCACAAATAATAAAAAATTAAATTGACTGGTTTTTGCATCGAGCCCTTCATTTGTATAAACAAAGGCTTTGTTAAAGTCATCATGTATATTATATACGAAACCATTTTTGTTCTTTACCTGCTTACAATAAGCGCCTTCTTTGGCCCTGACGCCCTTTTATTTATAATGTTATCAGTTCAAAGCATATAATGCGTCTTACCCATACACACGCTTCCTTTTAGTACTAGGTGGACAATTTTATAAAGGGTTGAACGTGCACAGGACGTTTAAAATAAAATGTATTATTGCCGTGGTCACGTGCCACAAAACCTGAATTTATTTGTATATAGATTAGGAAGAATTGTATGATCCCGGTATTTATTGATCCTGTCAACTTTATATTATGGATTGTGTCCCCTAATTAATATATTTGATAAAAAATCGTTTAAAATTATAAACTACTTTTTATATGAATACAATTTTAATAATCTAAATATTTATTAATTATACATATATGTAAGGGTCATCCACATCAAATTAACCATATTAACAAATTTACCGCTCACAACATCTAAATACCTGTTTTAAAGTCCTTGCGTATACAAACAGGTAATATAATAAAAAAATAAATAAATTCATCAACCATTATTGGTTTATTTGATACTCCTTAATAAATGAGGACTGTCAGGTACACATAAATAACAATTAATAAAATTAAGACTCAAATAACAAAAATTTCTTATATTGTCCAGTTTCCATTCTTTTAACAGATAATGAAATAGTTAGAAATTATAAAATTGTAAAAGTGTCAGCTGTTGCAGAATCAAGCGTCAGCTGCACAGAATGGCTAAAATTTAAACATCCCTTCTCGTCTCTTAATTTACCCCTTAAAATAATCGCTTAACCTGATATTATCAGGGTAATACAAAATTAACTTTTTGTTTTCAAATATTCATCTTAATCACGCAAATTTAAAATATAATTTAATTATAAGGTTTTCTCTTAATTTTGAGCATGTTGAAAAATTATAGTTTTAAATATAATTTGATTTAATTAATACTTACGAGTGAGTATTCTTTTGGATGAGTCTTTTTGGATAAACAAATTATTAGGAAAAGACTATAGTCGTATACTCGACTTTTTTCAATTTTCCACAAAAAAATATGATTTCTCTTTTTTGAACATGTCTTATAACAATAATTTGTTCAACATGCAAATCAAAATCTTGTCAATTTTTCAACATAAATAATTGTTTACGCCAAAATTGTTCAAAATATAAAGAAGGGAAATATTAAAAAATCCCATGTCGCTAATTACGATACTGAATTCAGATCTTCAAAATTCAAAATGGCGGATCCAATATTGAGGACAAATTTTAGAATAAGTTTTTAAAACTCCGTTTTAGGAGTTTTTGACGTCGCTGATTACGATACTGAATTTATTTCATTCGATCCTTTGGAACTCTGTATGTAAGATTTTTTTATGTCTCTGATTATGATACTAAATTCAGATTTTTTAAATGGAGTATCCAGTATGGAAGAATTTTAAATCCATCAATCTTTTTCAACCCCGGTATTTATATCGCTAATAATGATACAGAATTTATATTTTCAAAATTCAAAATAGGGGATCCAATATGGGGGACAAAAAAAACGTATTTAATCTTTTTAGTATTTAGGAGTTTTTAAAGTCGCTGATTACAATGCAAAATTCAAAATTTTAAAATTTAAACAATGCAATCTTCATTATTATTCATTATTCATTTTAAAGTTACCCCCTGTTCCCCCCATAAGGAGGAGAGTATGAGGACCAATTTTAGTACTGATTGATTCCACCCTCGAATCATTTAATTTTTATTTTTAAACATTTTTTAGTAAAATGCATACTAACTAAGATATTTCAGTTTCAAGTTAAATGACTCACCCTGTATATATAATATAATATTAAAATTTTATAAATTATATAATTATAATAATTAATTATTATTTTTTTATATTATTTTAATGTATATATTTTATGACTTTTTTATTCTTGTTTTTATATATATTTATATGGCACCATATATGGCTATAGCCGACTAAATTTATATTAACAAATGGGGCATTTCAAGTTACTCGGTAATTTTTGTCCCGCCCATCACAATTAAAAATTGTGAGTAAAAACCACAAGTTATAAAATTAATATTTTATAATATTATTTTTATATATATTTTTTATATATATTTTTATATATAACTTTTTTATTTTATTAGGCAGAATACTACAGAATAGTTAACTTTTGTCATATGTGGTAACGGAAAATTACAATAGTACTTAAATTGTATTTCTTTAAAAACCTTTCTTCAGGGGGTACTTAGGTATTAGGTATTATCCACAAATTTAAAAAAAAAACGTGTTCTAATATGCTGACTTTTGTTACTCAGAATACTACTTTTGTCATATGTAGAAACGAATTTGGTAATTTTTGTTTAGATAGTTTTCCATAAAAAGATTGTGTATTTATAAAAAAATATGAATGAAATTACTCTTAAAAGTAATTGAATTACAATTACCAATTATTTTGTACAAAGATATAAATTACCAATTATCACACATTAACAAATGTAGTTCAATTACCAATTACCATGAAAAGTAATTGATAATACAGGCAATTACTATAATTGAATTACTTATTTAATTCAATTAATTCTTATAGTAATTGAATTACTTTTAAGTAATTGAATTACTGAAAAGTAATAGAATTACTTAAAAGTAATAGAATTACTTAAAAGTAATAAAATTACTTTTTAGTAATTGAATTACTTTTAAATAATTAAATTACTTTAAGGATTGAATTGCTTATAAATTTGTTGAATTATTTTATAATTATAAAGCAGTTACTTTTTAGTAATAATTTAATTTTATGGGAGTAAATTAATAATTAATTATTAAATTATTAAACTATTCAATGAAAACATATTCTTATTTATAAATTTATTTAATTAAAAAATAACACAAATTTAACAGTACAGCAAATAAAAAACAAAGGTTAAAAAATATTATAGGTTTTAAAATTTGACTTTAGGATAACTAGCTCTTCAAAATGTGTATCCGAAAGAGCATGTCTTTTAGGGCTATTTATGATTTCAGTAAAAGAAAAGTTTTTTTATAAACGGATATACAACGATTTAAATTCTAATGATGGATCGTTAAGCAAAATCTCTAACTCAATCTTCTTTTTAAGTTTTTGGTCACATGGTTCGAATTCGAAAAAAAGTATCTTCATTGGAGTGTTTATTGTACTCATTTCGCTTAACTTCCGATTTATTTATTTAGAAAAAAATATTAAAAAGCACTTACGGATTACTGCGCACGAAAATTTGTATAAACTTTTTTAAGAACAGAAGTATATGCACAATTCATACTATGAATGTCATAGTAATTCGTGCACATATTTATTTATTTATTTATTTCAATTACAAATCCAACAGGCTGGTGCCCAATTACAGGATAGGTGAGAATGTAAGTATAAAAAAAGAGAAAACACAAAAAAAAACACACAGAAAAAATATATAAGTTTTAAAAACAAACAAAAATAAGATATGAATACTAAATAATAATATAGAAGTAGAATTTTTAATAAACTATTATAACTGCAATGAAAAAAATCTAAACTCATACCAACTTTGTTTCCATAGTAACACAATTGAAAGAAAGGTGACATAATAAACATATTAGTACTGGATTTTGGTAGATAAAATATATCGCAGTTTCTAGTGGCTTTTTGTGGTACTTTGAATGGAATCTTAGACAAAAAGGCTATCAATTAACAACTTATATAAAAATATAACATCTATATTAATTCTTCTTTTTTTCAATTCGATAAAGTCATATGCATTAAGTAAATCCGAACAATTTGCTAAATAATCAAATTCAGAAGTCGCTTTGTATTCAAGGTAACCAACATGTGAAAAGGTTAAATTTGTTTCCCTTTTAAGACGACTTAGGGCCGTTTTATCAATCTCTGGTTAAGTTCCAGTTAGTCTATCCGACAGTTAAATTATATATCGATCGTTGTGAGAAAAATGGTATCCATGGAAATTATCTGCCAGATAACTAACTGCAACTTTAACAGGACATTGATAAACCGGCCCTTAACGTCTATAACCCAATAAACCCATAAATGGATCATACCCACTCATAAAATATTTTTAAAGCCTTTGCAAAAATACTCTTTTAGATTCTAGAACTTCTAAAAATTATTCATTTTAACGTTTTTTCCTTATATTATTACAAAATTGTTTTGGACAAGCAAAATTATTGGGTAATTGAAATAAAAATAAATAATTTCAATTAATTTCAAGTAATTCAATTACTAAATGAAAATAATTGAATTACTTAAGAATTGTTAAAATTATCAATTACAATTACTTTTTTTTCAGTAATTTTAAAAATCAATTTCAGTTTTTTCTCGGTAATTGAATTAAATTAACTCAATTACAAAAAGTAATTCAATTATTTTAATTCAATTTTCGACAGCTCTGCTTGTAGAATCCACTTTGTTACATTGCAAACAGACAAATCAAAGTCATTTTTGTTTACTTTTTACTGAGACGCACTTTATAAGGCAATACATATACAGGCTCTGTGATCGGTCCATATTTGTTTTGCTATTAAAGATATTGATATGAAATTTTTATAGAAAATATGATCCGACTAAACCTATTTTCCAAAATTATTTTAAACAAAATTCCACTTCCGGTTTCACCGGAAGTGACATCAACATTGTTATTTCAAACAGATTACCCTGTATATTTTTTGATTTTTATATTTAATATGTAATTCCTGGCTTCTTCTGTCTTTTAACAAGACCGCAGAGGATCCTACTCTATCGACTACCACACATTAAATTACATTTTTTTTTAATTCCGAATTTTGGCTACCTTTTTTAATTTTTCGACTACTGAGGATCTAGGAACGGCCCTGTTATAAATTTGGCAGTTCTTATGAAAGTTAATTTATACCATTTAAATATAAAAAATAGTAAACGCATCCATTCAGCCTTTACTTTTTACAATCAAAAGTATGCTTTCTAATTACCTATTTGTTTAAATAAAATTCATTTTAATTGACAACCGTCAGTTGTCAGTTGTTAATAATGAACCAATTATTAAAAATAGGTTTAATTAAGGAGCATTTTTATCTTGGGTACACGGTTCACCAAACAACGTTTTTAACGAAAAAAATAGAACAACTTTGAAACATTTTTTAAAAAAATACTTAGCAACTAAGTATTCAAAAAAAAGTAAAATGAAAATCTTCCATGTAGATCTTGGGAAATAGCGATCAATTCTTCGTAATTTATGTGCAGTATCGTATATTGCTAATATTTTATCTGTCTCAAAGTTAATATTTGTAGAATATTTTTAATTTAAAAGACTCATACGATAGTAGGAAACTCAAACTTTATTCTTCTGAATGCATTATTCAAAATTATAAACGTAAAAATTGATAAACTTTAACAAAAATGTAAAAAACAACAAAATAAATCTAAGCCTACAGATGTTGACTATTGTATGCACAAAGACATCGAAGCAAGTTCATATTATATTTTTCTAAGTTATTTCTGGATAAATTAAAATTCCTGGAAAATATATTGACTGAATGATGAACTTGCTCCGATGCTTGCTCTGAGAAGAAACCAAGGGCTCTTTGCGTTTCTTCAATAAATTGAGGAACATGATAAATGAGGGCATGGATCTTTTGTGTACATGTAATTCCAGCTTTTGATGATTTTAGTTTAAATTTTTTTATGTAGTCTTTATATTCATCTGCTAAGTTTTGGCCAAAGCAGCCAGAAACTACTTGATTGAACGCCTCAAATACGGGTATATATTCATTGTCTAAAATAGAAATTATAAATCAGTAGGTAAAAAACATCCAAACAAAGCAAAGCTTATTACCTAATGACAAAGTTTTCAATACAGCAATCGACTTTAGTAGTTTTTGTGCAATATTGCCATTAAATTTGCCATAATAGTCAAAGTATCCTCATCTCCGGTAATCAATGGAACATTTATACAGTTTTCTAAAAATGCAATAAACAAATTAAGATCTTACTTTGTTCATTGCATTTTTAGAAAAGGATGAGGATGTCCCAGTTTTGTTCTTTATTCCACCACCAGAACTTCACCTTATGCTGGGCATAGTACAAAAACTTTTTGATTCAATAAACAGCAAATATCCAGAAGTTGCAGAAGCATGGGTGAAAAGTGCTGGAATCTGCTTTGACCATTATGGCAAATTTAATGGCAATAATGCACGAAAACTACTAAAATCGATTGCTGTATTGAAAACTTTGTCATAAGCTTTGCTTTCTTTGGATGTTTTCTACCTACTGATTTATAATTCCTATGAATGTATATACCCGTATTTGAGGCGTTCAATCAAGTAATTTCTGGCTGCTTTGGCCAAAACATAGGAGATGAATATAAAGACTACATAAAAGAATTTAAACTACAATCATCAAAAGCTGGAATTACATGTACACCAAAGATCCATGCTCTTATTTATCATGTTCCTCAATTTATTGAAGAAACGCAAAGAGCCCTTGGTTTCTTCTCAGACCAAGCATCGGAGCAAGTTCATCATTCAGTCAATATATTTTCCAGGAATTTTAATTTATCCAGAAATAACTTAGAAAAATATAATATGAACTTGCTTCGATGTCTTTGTGCATACAATAGTCAACATCTGTAGGCTTAGATTTATTTTGTTGTTTTTTACATTTTTGTTAAAGTTTATCAATTTTTACGTTTATAATTTTGAATAATGCATTTAGAAGAATAAAGTTTGAGTTTCCTACTATCGTATGAGTCTTTCAAATTAATTATTACAAATATTAACTTTGAGACAGATAAAATATTAGCAATATACGATACTGCACATAAATTACGAAGAATTGATCGCTATTTCCCAAGATCTACATGGAAGATTTTAATTTTACTTTTTTTTGAATACTTAGTTGGTAAGTATTTTTTTTAAAAATGTTTCAAAGTTGTTCTATTTTTTTCGTTAAAAACGGCGTTCGGTGAACCGTGGGTAATTACGCATAAATTAAAATTATTATGAATATATTAATATAAGTTTAAAGGTTTAATTAATTAATAAATGTTTTTAATTAATTTGTTATTGTTAAAATTCATTAGCAACAAATATAAATTTATGTTTAAAATGGGTTTTTACATTTTAATTAAAAAATTAAATTAATGTATATGCAGGCGCACACTTAGGCAAAATTTAGCTATAATACAATTAATTTTAATTAATTTATTATTAGGGTATTTTTAAAAATTATATATTTATTTAAAATTAAACTAAAAATAAATAATTTTTAATAGGTTAATAATGTTTATAAAATTATTAAATTAATATACACCGGGTAAACAATATTTCTGTTATTATAAAAATATATTCTATAAAAAATTTATAGTTTTTTTTATTTAGGTATTCAATTTAATTTTTTTTTATTAGTAACAATAAAAACCGTTTAAGTTTGAAATTTGAAATCATTATCAAACATTGCAATGTTTAAATTTATATTCTTCTGTCAGGGTTTCTTGAAATAGATGTAGCTTATATTTATCGCACCTTGTCAGGGCCGGATTTAGCATGGGGCCAGCGGGGCCACGGCCCCAGGGCCCCCACCAATGCAATATGTAGTTTTTTAATGAAACGAATATGAAAAAAAATTGGGTCGGTTATACCTGTGGGTTATACCTGTAATTTTCGATCTAACTCTAATTTTTCGCGGATTTTTTTATCGCTTATCCGGTTATTTATCAGAATATAAATTATCACACTCAAAGTTTTGGCGCGCGAAGTCGTTTTTATATAGTCTATATTCATAAGTTATTACTCATAACAATTTTAAGCAGTTGCTTCTTTAGTGCTTGTCGTAACGTTTCTGTAAATACAGGCAAACAGTCAATTACTTATAATCTAATATTAAAGTTAGTTTTTGTCCCAGATTTGTATTGGTACATTGGAGTGTTGTGGAATATTTTCCGTTGTTTCCGAAATACTGTTTCGTGCTTTTCTTTGGACAAAAGATTGTTTTATTGTTTGATTTTGTATGAACAACAGACAAATAATACGACTTTTGGTGCACTTTTTTTTCAATTTGTAGTAAGTATTAAAAATACAAACAAAACATAGATCAATTGAGGAGCATCCGTGCAAAACCGGCTATATCCACTTTAATAAAATGTTGGGAAAATGGCAAAAACTCTCGGTTTCCTGGTTTTTACAGATAAAAGAAAAAGCAAACTTGAGTTTTGTGGGCTTTGTGGTACTTGATTTATAAGACATACTTTCGTTTTCAAAAACTTTATATTAAGGCCAAAATTTCAAAAAATGTTTTGTATATAGCCGGTTTTGCTCAAAAACCAAATAAAATGTGAAAAAAAAACCTTTTTCTACTCCTATTACGGAATTTGACCCTTCTTATATCACTTTTATCTATGGAATGACATATATTCCGTGAAGTGTTACAGAATGAAATATTCTATCATCTGATGACAGAATAAACACTCGTGGCGACATCTCTGTTTTTAATATCTAACAAATTTTAGACCGATCCAACCTCACTTTCTTCCAATTAAATTATTTTTCTATGGTATTTTTTGGAAACGTAGAAAAAGTATAGTCTGAAACACGTTTGGAATTGCATATACTATTATTATTCACAAATATTTGCAAACATGAAAAAACAGAACAAATTTTAGTAGTAGTATCGACATATCCAAGCCACATGCTAATCATCATTATTATTTATTGGATATAGCCGGGTTTGCTATAAAAACGTGGATTTGGCCGGTTTTGCTCCTAAAGCTACCTTTTAAATGTGATTTTAACATGGATATAGTCGGATTTAAACAGAATTATCTTGGTTGTCGATAGAAATGAACCCAAAGATGCGAAATCAGAAAAAAATCAAAAACTGAATAAAATGAATTTAGCCGGTTTTGCACGGATGCTCCTTAATTTATATTTTACTTGAGTAAAATGTATATAGGGTTATGTTCGTATTATTCAAAATATAAAGTATATACAAAAAAGTGCTCTTTTAGTTCCACCCTTATTTCTTAAGAAGTCCCATAAGCCAACTGAATGGCTTGTGCGGGTTAGGGGTAGGAACGGACCGCGGGCTTAAAGTCCCCTCCGAAGGACTATTACACAATAGGACAAACACAAATAAACAGCCATACCCCTGGTGGGATTCGAACCCACGACCTCCGGCTTGTAGTCAGCAGCACTAACCACTCGTCCACCGTCGGCGATATAAAAATACTTTCATTCACAATTCTATTCTACTATCTACGTTTTTATAGTTTTGCATACGAATTTATAATTTCTCAGACTTGGGTAAAATGTAGATAAGGTTATGTTCGTATTATTTAAAATATACAGGGTGATTCAGACTTGTGGTGACAAAAGCTCAGGGGAAATTCCTCTTATCGAAATATGAAAAAAGTTCCTATAAACACTTGTCCAAAAATGCTTCATTATCGAGATAGAGGGTGTTTCGTTTAAAAACAATGAGTTTTTTATTTATAGCTTAAAAACGCTTTGTCCGATTTTATTAAAATTTATATGGTTTATTAAATAATAATTGATTTAAAGCTTTTAGCTTAAAAATTTACCATGAGTTTTATTTTCCCAAGTGTCAAAAATTTTAAAAATATATTTCGATATATCGAGGGCCCCCACCAAATGTCGGCCCCAGGGCCTTAAAACTCTTAATCCGGCCCTGTACCTTGTATTTTTTAATTTTTACCGTTTTTCCAGCTATTTGTAAGGGCGGCAATTTTTTTCTATTTAATTTAACTTTTGTTCAGGGTCTTACAATCAGGCACGAATACTGGCAATAATTATAATTATATAATTATAATAATTATTATTACTGATATTTATAGTATAGTATATTTTTAAAAATAATATATTGGTTGGCACTGGTTTACAAATTAATAAAAAAAAATACGTTTGGTGCCACTATTTTTTCCTAATTTGTTTTGGCCTGCTTAACTTGAAAATCACAATATTTTTTATGGCAAGGTTTTCAAAATATGATTTTTATTTTTTTCATTTGTTTTTTGAAGGTAGCTTTGCAATTTGGGTCATATCTCTAGTTAGAAACGGCCAATCTGGTTGCAAAAGGTGTTAAATTAAACATAATCGAATCGCCGACAAATATTACTCTCTTAATTCCCAATTAATTAAGTGGTTTAAGTTCAATGGGCTCAAATTATAAAAATAGCCTTTTTTGAGCAAAAACAAGAAAGCAACATTTGTCCAAGAATTAATAAAAATGATTAAAATATGACGTATTCATATTATCTACATGGAGTTTGCACTTTTACGAACAAAATAAGGAATTTACAAAAATGTGTCATGGATAAATAGTAAATTCTCATTTAACTTGTTTCGATGCTGTATCCACTTATTTTTGTGAAAACTAATTCTCGCTCAAGGTTTTTTTTAGTGCAATGAGCATGTAGCATTTTAAGGTAATGGGAACTTAAATTATGACAACCCTAATCTATTAATTTTTTCCTAAAATTCAGGCTTTATGCTGCAAATGTCACGTAAGTTACCGGTCACCAACTGCAATATCCTAACATTGATGAATATTTTAACAAAATGGCTGTTGAAACAACTAATGTTAGTGCTTGATTAACTAAAAATAGACTAAAGATTGACGAAAAATTATTTTATCCGAAATCGGCAGTAAAGTAGAACTTTACTGCCGATTTATTTTAATTTACGATTGTTGACTACTTTACTGCCGATTTCGGATAAAATAATTTTTTGTCAATCTTAAGTCTATTTTTAGTTAATCAAGCACTAAAATTAGTTGTTTGAACGGCCATTTTGTTGAAATATTCATCGATGTTAGGATATTGCAGTTGGTGACCGGTAACTTACGTGACATTTGCAACATAAAGCCTGCATTTTAGGAAAAAATTAATAGATTAGGGTTGTCATAATTTAAGTTCCCATTACCTTGAAATGCTACATGCTTATTACACTAAAAAAAACATTGAGCGAGAATTAGTTTTCACAAAAATAAGTGAATACAGCATCGGAACAAGTTATATGAGAATTGACCAAATGACAAAGTTATGACAGTTTATGTACAAGTAGCAAATTTAAACTTTTATGTTTTTTTTACTTTAACTTATTATTAGTGTATATTGTAGTACCATGCAATTAATTTACAATTCATAAGGAGGAAATAGTTTTTTGTTGTTTATTTATTAATTACTAAAGTTTTTTGTTACAAATTTTGAATTTCACAGTGTGATGTCGCTGTTACCAACAGGCTGTTTTCTTAGGTTGACGGTATTATGATATTTAGTATAAATCAGTAGGTGAAAAATATAACCAACTACCATTTTTGGACTTTTACCTTATTTATATCTTATAGAATAGATTTCGTTTATTTTTATTGCAGTATTTTTATGATAGCAGTTATAGTTTTATCTTTTTGATCGTCTTCGGTGGTTTTTGGTTTCTCTATCTAAAAATCTCTTATAGCGCTGTTTCATGGAGCTCATTTCTTGGTGAAATCTTCCACCTTGCCGTCACTCTGGTTACTAACATTTTTAGAAAAAACTTTGAATGCAGTAATAAAATATATCTGATTAAAAATGTAATGTAAAAGAATAGAACAAATACCAATTTTTGCATGATTCTTTAGCCAATCTTCGTTGATTATTAAATCCAAAGATGAAAAGATAAGTGTTAACTAGTTGTACAGAAGACCGAAACATCTTAATTTTTCACAAACTGTATTATCTGACACAATACAATAAGTGAAAAAAGTTTTATCAATCTAATAAATTGGCATATTGAATACATTGACATCACACGGTCAAAATCAAAATTTGAAGAAAAAAAAATTAAGTAATTAATATAAGGTGACCAGATTCGTTTAAAAAGAAATCGGAACACAATATGCAGAAATAAATGAGGAGGGTTAAAATTTTTCTGGGAAATAATACAAATATTTAAAAAAAATATATTTTTATGCTAGACAAACTACATGTAGGTATAATGAAAATATCATAAAAAAAACATTAAATTTAATGTTGTCTGGAAAGATTGAGGTTAGTAAAACAAAGATAGAAACACTTTTCGATTGACTACACTGAGAGAAAAAAATGGTTTTTATTACCAAATCTGCATTTTTATAACCAAATGCTTTATTCAGTATTTGACTTACAAACGGCTACGTTATTAAAAACAAATGATTAGCTTCAAGACATTTGGTCATATTTACTTAATAATTTGTTTTTGTTTATTAAAACCAAACCAATTAGTCGTAATAAATAAGTTATTTATTTATAAGAATCAAATTTTTATTTAAAAAAAATATATTTATTTATAAAAACAACAAATCGTTTTGTTTTAAAAAATAAGTAATATACAGGGTATTTTAGACTTGTGGTGCCAAAAGCTCAGGGGAGATTCCTCTCAAGTATGAAAAAAAGTTTTTATGAACATGTGTCCGAAAATGATTCGTTTCCAAGATACAGGGTGTTTGTTTTTTTTTTTTAGTTGAGTTTTTTATTTATAGCTTAAAAACACTTTTTTATACATTATTATGATGTTTTTTGTAACAAAAAAGTATCAAATTTAAACTTTTTTTTTTAATAAAACACCCTGTATCTCGGTAACGAAGCATTTTCGGACACTTGTTCATAGGAACTTTTTTTTCATATTTTGATGAGAAATCTCCTCCGAGCTTTTGGCACCACAAGTCTGAAACACCCTGTATTATTAAAACAAAACATGTATTTTTATAATTTAGCGTTTTTATAAAAATTAGGGTTTTCTATATTAAATAACACTCGGCCATTGATAACAATACATTTTATTTTAATAAAAAATAAAAAACATTTTCCTTAAAAAACATGTTTGCAAACAAAAACTTTTTTTTTGGTAAAGTAAACTAAACATCTTAAACTTAAGTAAACTAAACATCTTAATTTAAAATTCTTAAACTTAAAAAACATAACAAATTAAATTTTGGGAGGTGATGGCAGCCTTTTTATTTCATTTACAAATTTAGAAAAATATTATTATTATATATATATATATATATATTGTATTATTAAATGAGGAACTCTGTTAAATTATTTTCAATAAAAAATGTATCCATATTTACCTAATTTAGGTATAAACTATACAGCACGTCCGAACGCGTCCACTCCCTTTGCACAAACTAACACAATGGCCGAACTAAAGCATCTACGGCGAATAATCAACGTGTTTTATCCTGCATTTATTTTTTATAAGCAAGCAACAACTCGATTTATTCATACAAACTCTATTTGAAAATGGTTTGTTATTATTAAACTATATTTGTTTTTTATAACCAAATACAGTGAACCAAATCATTTGTTCAAAATAAACTTAAGTAATTCTGAATATAGTTACTAAGAAGTGCTGATTTGGTATATAGAAGAATTATTTATTATATTTTACCAAATATATTAAAACAAATCATTTTTTAACTATACCCAGACTATTTCTCTCGGTGTACACTTTCGTGTGGTAAGAGTAAGAAGCAGAGACCTTGTCTCTGGTGAGAAGGGAGCACTAGCCAACTTATGTTCTATCCGAGAATATATCCCTAGATATATCAACGAAATATGCATGTCGTTTTCGATTGACATGCATATTTTAAACGCCAATATTTATATGTGATAATTCTCGAGAAAATTTGTACTTTGCCATGTGGATCAGTGCTTTATCTTATATCGGTACATCTTTGGAACAGATTAATAAACCGGAACATTTACGGAACAGAATGTCGAATCGGGAAGTGTCTGCCGAAAAAGGAACGGCTGGTCACCTTAAATTAATATATCAACGAGAAACCGTTTTTTTCCCGAATTGGATTGTAAATTTATTGCATAAAACTATAATATACCCTATTAAAAACGTAAAAGTTTAAAAATAAACAAAAAGTATAATCATATCAATAGATTTTTTTCGTAAATACCTTGTTATCTTGGAAATGGTCATATTTTCATGATTTTTATTCATTCTAGGCGAAAAGGTAAATGTTGAATTCTTATTTTTGTCCAAAATTGTCCCAGTGTAAAGCTTCATTCGAAAAAAATATGAAAACACGAAAACCTTGCCATAAAAAAGGCCAAAATACATTAGAAAATAATAGCGGAATCAAATGTACATTCAGTTAGAGAAAGAGGAGATTCGTCTAGGGTGGAGTTTGCGGTAACACGCTAATTTTATTTAATATTTTATAACTTTTTGGTCTCATGACCCTGCACAATTATTTGGTAATGTACTTATATAAAGAAGCTAAATTAATTGAAATTAAAATTAAAAAATGTTCTTCCGTTGAAAGACAATAATTATTTGTATCTTTTTGAATTACCCTTAACCCACAAAACATTTATTTTTCATCAATAACATGTTATTGATGTTTAAAATATTTAAAAAGATCATCAGACTTATAACGTTTTCTTCATTATCTATACAATCATTACAATTTTTGTGAAAGGGGTAGAAAACCTTCAAATAGACTAATTAAAGTTGTTACACAGGGTGGGCAAATTCTTTTAAATTAAATTTCCCTAAATTTTCTTTGTTTCCCAGTAACTTTTTTTAAAATTTTCCCAGTCTATGTGGTGGATAAAATAAATTTAAATTTATTTTCATATTTAAAATTGATTTAATATATTTTTGTACATAAAATCATTGCAGATGGGATAGGGTTTTGCGTGTAATTTCGATGGCTCAAAGTCAAATGTGGCTATTTACATAATTATGATTTTACAGGAGAATACTGACGTCGCATTTTTAATCACAATATGTACCTTTACACCGCCCCCTCTGGCCCACTATACGGCATGCTACAGATATTACCATAATGTGGTATGGACAAAAGCATTAAATTAGAGTATTAGTACAAGCAAATACGGCACTAAATCTACTAGCAAATACGGTATAATCATACCACATAAAGATTTTATGTTTATAATAAACATATTATTAACAATAAGTCTATAGACTTATAAGAACATTTAATATTATATCCGGTTTTGGATCAATATAACCTATATTATATATACCTTCAATTTGTATCCCTTCGGTAAATTTGGATTTTACTAATTTTGAAAACAATATGCCAAGTCATTTATTATTAACGATTTGTTAATCTGTAATTATGTTTTTGCCGAAAAGGTTATTTTAACAGACTTGTGGCAAATAATTACGGTTAGCCACAAAAGAACTACCCCTAAACCATTTATTATTCATATTTAAATTCAAACTGCTTTTGTTAGGTAGGTATTTAATTGACAGGGATGCGGTTTTTGCTGCTAATTAAGTTTAACTAAGGGCAGTGGCGTATTAAAATAAGAATACCTAGTAGTCTATTTATTCATTTTTACACGTAATTTTAAAAAATAAGAAATTATAAATAATTATTTGAATACTTTTTAAAATGTTCCTTAGAAATAATAATAGGTGTGTAATCTTATTATAATCTAATCAGCATAAGCTGAATTACCTATAGGTAATTCAGCTTATGCTGACTAGATTATAATAAGGTTCCATACATATTATTTTTTCCAAGAAACATTTTTTTGGTATGTATTTAGGTATGTGTAAAAATCAATAAATAGACTACTAGGTATTCTTATAAGAATCTATAGATTGATACGCCAGTATAATATAAATAATTATTATTAAGTTATTATTATTTATTTAAGCAATATTTAACTCTTAAATAAAAAAATTGGCTCTGAAATTACACCAAAAAAAAAAAAAACTGTTTTTCCTACAGAAGGCGTTTCCTACTGCATTTGATCGGGAAGCAAGTTTTTATATGGTGGGAGTTTTATCTCGCGACTTGTTTTTATCGCCTTCACCTTTTTTACGTTTTTCACTTTCCATCATCTACGCATATTCAGATTTTATTTCGGTTTCTCGCGCAGTCTCTTTCTTGGCATTACGTATGCACCAATGCCGATATAGACACCCCTTAGTGCTGAGGATAGGGGTGGAATGTAAAGTATTTTTTATTTTAAAACGCCTTGCGATTGGTCCAAGTAAGTATTCATATCTGATAGCAGGAAATTCAGGGAAAACTACATTTCCCTTATACATAAGGCTGTAAATAAATGCTCTACCTATAATAGGAATAAAAATGCACGTACCTACATACTTGCGTAACTTAAAATTTTGTACCAATAAAATAAATAATATTACTTATAAATATTATATTTACAATCCTTTTAAATTTTATTTTATTTAACAATTAAACAAATCTTTATAATAACTATCTACACTCTCCTAAAATATACAAATACGTAACCTAATTTTCAAAAAGGAATCAAATATTATTTTATCTCTTTGATTCTACAGCAATATATATCCTTTGTTATTTTATGTCGAGAAATACAATTCCATGTATTATACTCCATGGAAGTACAGGAACATTAAATTAAATGCAGTGCACTCTGGTGAGTTCTGGCTGAGGCTAAGGACCTGTTAAAATCATTCATCATATTAATTAAAATAAAAGTTTGATTATACATTTAAAAGCCTAAGAAAATGCCCAATGAGAATTTACTAAAAACATGTTTATAAATATTTACAATATAAACAAGATATAAATTAATACAAATAGTTTTATGACATACACCTAAATGTAAGCAAACTTAGGGTAGTTATCTACTCCCACATTGACAAACTGTGACTTTGTGGAGTTTTAGTCACCGGTTGAAGTTAGCTTTATTATAAACGGTAATTGGTAAAAAGTAAAGTTAAATTCGTCTGACAGATGTCAAATGTTTAACAAATAAAATTTACTGTAAATTCTTCTTTGTGTTCGTCGTAGATAGTATGCAACTCGTTTATAAACTTTTCTAGAGACTTGTTTTTATTAAACACTCTCTCGCAAGCTTCGCTCGTGAATAATTAAAATTCCTGACTAAAATACCGTTTATTAAACTTAATACATAGGTTATATACTATTACATAATCGACTGCTTAAGATCCATTATTTATTAAACATATTCAAAAGTTTAGTCACATATTTGTTGTTTAGTTTATAAGGGACTAATAAAAGTTATTGCTTAAGTAGATAATTGTTTAAATTTTATTAAATAACTTATCCACAAATTAAGAAAAATGTTTTGTCAACCCACCGCAGGAGGTAAACCGAATGTCACAAACTTTAAATTGTTATTTATTAAAGAATGTTATCCTGGCACTAATGAAATTTAATTGAATACCAATTAACTGCTAAAATAATCAAAAGCAGTTGACTTTTTGGAAACAGATGCCAATTTTGAATATGCGGGAATCAACAACAGACCCTTGCATATGGGCTGGGTTATGAGCAATACTTTTTTTTTACTTATCTAATCAATAAAATAAAGTACCTAGGTAATAACTTAAACAATTTAATTTGTGATTTTATTGGTATACTCGTACGTTTTTAAGAAATATTGATGCTTTTCTTATTAAATCTATGATTGACCATGTTTCAAATCAAATTTTGCGTTTGAGATATAATATACATATATTTATTTATGTGCATCCAACAGGCCTAATGCCCAATAACATGATTATATGATATAGGTACGTATAATACTACAAGTAATACTAATAACTAATTAGTTATTACTTTTAAGTTATGAACGACGATAGATTTTATTCGGGATAAATGTACACATTAAAACCTACCGTAATTTAAAATTAACTTCTTTATTATAACTTAATACAAAATTTTTAAATATGAATTAATTTACTTATTATATAGCATTAGTTATGCCCGTTTATTTGATTTAATTACCATTTTACATTAAGTTGAACCATTACAAAATAAACAATTTGGAATAAATAAAAAAAAACATCTTAAAGTAAATTGTGCGATATATATTGTTTCTCCCAAATATTAACTATTTAACTCTTTTTTAGAAATGGTTTCAAATTAAGTTTTGCCAAACATAAATTATAAATAATTCTATAATAAAAATCGATGTTTGAATTAATAATTGGTAAAATTATAAATAGCAAACGATAGTACCTAAGTATGGGATTCTCCATCGTATTGATTTAAAGCGCCATTAAAATCCACGAATGAACAAAAAGCAAAAAATACATAATCCTTTTTCTTTTCTCCTATACATACATTCACATAAATACATATCTAAAATAGAGAATAAATAATCCATACAATTTATACAGAGTATTGTGTATAGGAACTAAGCGAGCTACTATTGGCTGTTTAAATTTCCCCTCCAATCGCATAACCGTGGCTTTATCCCCACTTTTTTCGCAGCATCCTCTGATGTAAGTGTAAGAAGTTTAAACGGCAACAAACTGCCTGACAGTGCGTATAGTCTCCTTGTTAGTTATTTTCTTGTTATATAGACATTTCAACGTGTATTTTGACAGTGTCAGTGACTTTTTAGTGTGTGATATGAGAAAAAAGTGACTTTAAAGTGTTGCCAACTATTATAAATCTGGCGGATATAACTGGAGAAAACTTAAGGAGGTGGGTCGAGAAAAATCCCACTCTCCTGGAGACCCATCAACAAGAAACCCCTAAATCAATTAAGAACAACAATAACATTGATTTTGAAAAAGACTTTTGGAAATCCAAAGATATGCCAATGTTACTACATCAGCCAACTTCACATGTTTTGTTATCTTCGCATGAAACTGATCAACCATTAGACTTTACAATGTCAAAATTTAAGACAAAAAATACTTTGGTGGCTAATCAATTAAAACACTTTTCCAATTTTACTACACATCAACATATGATGATGTTACAAAATAACGGACTCTACTTTAACAGAAGTAATAATAACAAAAGTTTTACAAGAGGAAGCTCTTCTCCAAGCTCCAGTGAGCCAGATGAAGAAGGTGTTGGCCCTCCATTGTCCCCAAGAAGCTCCAGATCTAGTCCCACCAGACTTTTACCCTTAAAGAGTGAAGGTAAGTAAATAAAAAAAATATTATTGTATTTATATTTATTTATACATATAGGTACTTGATAAATTATTAAAACTAAGGTTTTTAATTTAATAAATAATTAAAACGTTCTAAAATTTTAGGACATTTGGATACATATAATTTATTTATTTTTTAAAGCTTACCTACGCCACCCTCCTTTTTAAGAAATATCACCTGTAATAAAAAGTCTTACATTCTATAGCAGGTAGCTTTGCAAAAACTATCAATAGCCCAAAGGCCCAGGCATGCATCTAATAATGCAGGGGAATAGAATTATTTAAATTTTGTGTATTTTAGGTTTATTTATGTGAAAAAACATATATCACCCACTAAATATTCGCAATTGTCAAAAATTTTACACCCGGACCAACAGTATTTTGTAAAATAAATTTATTATGAAATACTAATTATCATAATTTACATATTAATACTTAGATATTTCAATTAATAAAATATCAAAAAAAACTTTCTTATTATATATTTTGTGGTAATTGTTTCTAGGAAAATATTTGGATAATTATTTCTAAAAAGTACCTCAAAACCACAAAATTTGGGGAGTACTACACCTGCTTCGGGGTAAATTGTAAAACAGTTAATCTTAAATAATTTAAAAACATGAACCTATTATTTAAAACATTTCTTTTTTAATATTTTGATGTTAATTTGCGAATATTGTTTCTCCAATGGTCAAATTACTCCATATAAAATAAGAATTATAATTAAAATACGTGTGAACTGAACCCTAAAATAAATGCATGTTTTATAAACCCTAAAAAAGTTATCTTAATTGTTCGAAATTAAACTAAATAAAAATTTTAAGGGGTTTAACTTCTAATAATAAATCATGTCCGTATGCAAAAAAAAAATTAATTTGTGGCTGGGCATTTTTCTTTTTTGCGCTACTCGTTCAACATCCTATATACAATCATTATTATAAAAGTAACTTAAATATAATTTTTTTTTAAATAGATTTATAGATATAAAAATCATATTTTTATTTTTAATTATGTATTTTTCAAGTAAAATTACCCATTCGTAAATCCTAATAATTAAATTGGGAGAATAAGCTTCTTGAAATGATAATTTCTATTCCACGGCATACTTAAAATTCTAAATTCTAATATAACATTTATTGTATCATTAGGACAATCATTTTTGCAGCCCTATATTATAATAGATAAAAATAATATTTATATATTTTAAAAAAAACTTAAAAAAGTTAAACAAACTTGTAAAGGTTATTTTGAATACAATTGTTGTTTCTTTTTTTGAATTAATAAATATTTTCAGCTATTAAGTAATAAAATTATTGTAAAAACTTTGTAAAACACCTATATAGTCTATAGATGTACCTACATACGGTTAATAGGTATTAGATTTTTTTCAGCTTGTATGTAGATTGCTTCAATTGACAAAAAGATCATTATAAATAATAAATAATGACAACGCCGGTTTATTTTGCGCAAATTCCATTCTTAATTTTATAAACACGAAAGGTATACCTATAGGTATAATTATTTTGTCAATTGTTTAAATATACCTTTATATAAAGTAATATATAACGCGGGAATAATTGCATTATTTAGAGTTCTATAGAACACAAGTATATATATTTGCGAAATACCTCAAACCTAGCATGTTTTTGCTAATTAAAAGGGATTTCGATAACGGGTCCGGGTAAGCGAGATCCTGTCTAATTATAATTTTTAGACCCGCAAATTGGCATTGGTACACTGCATCTTCATATAAGTTATAACATGATCATATATTTAATATAGGTTTAAATTATTATTAGTACCAGTATTTTTATGAATAGGTACTTTTATATCTCTATAACCTCTTTTGCAAAAATTATTTTTAAACTCGATTTTCAGATTTATATGGGATTTAAAATGTATAGATTTAAATATTATCTATTATTTAATCACTGTATTTATTTTTCACGACGAATAAAACATGAATGTTTAAATAAAATAACACGACATGACACCTAATTCCGACGGGTTAAATTGTTCAAAAATCCTGAATAGTAAAATTTGCTAACTATCTTGTAATAAACAATGTTTCCGTTAAATATGCATATAAGATGAAAAATACAATATTTTATGTATATATACCTAATATTATATATATTATTTTAATATTTTTACGCTCGGAAACTAATTAATTTTTTTAGTATCTTCTGGATTCCCCATTAACAAGTGTTAAAGAGTTGTATCCTTACACCCCGATTAGCTTCCTGATAAACTATAGGCTTGAAAGTAGCCTTAAAAGTTGCTTAACATAATATGTTAATATTATGCTATACCAAAATATCCAACCCGGCAAAATTAATATTTATTTTAATGGTATGTTTTTAATTTCAGATAATCCCCAAACTTCACCTCTTAGAACTGAAAAACAATATAGTAAGTATTTTTTAAGTATTATCTTTAAAACAATTATATTAAATTGTATTTAAATTTATTTTATTATATTTTTATTTTTATTTTTATTATTTTATTTATATAAAAATACTGCAGTTTGCAGTTTGCAGTGCAAACCTATTTTTATTTGGGTTTCCGTAAACCTCTAGGATTTCATACAGGTACAATTTAAAATATACAGTTTTCATTTCAAAACTTTTCCCTCAAACACCTAAAAATTGTTATTGATGTGGGTATCTTTTTATGCAAAAATTAATTCACCCACTTTTACCCCATGTGCACAGAAGCTACCAGCTTAAGAATCTTAAATGAATAGAGGTTATTTTAAAAGTCTTTTAAACCTATAAAATCGGTTTGTTAAGATATTTGTGAAAACTTTATTTTTTAATTTATTGTTATACTTTTAAAGGCCCAATACCACTAAAAATAAACCAAAAATTTAAATGTTTAATTTGTTTTAACTGTGTTTTCCATATTATTAAAAGGTTTAATATTTTATTGTACAAAAAATCAGTTTAATAAATGCTTAAAATATTAAATAATTACCGTTTATTACTAAAGCAGATATTTGTTTAATGCGTTTTTATTTTTATCTCGGAAACGGTTTATTTTATCGAAGTTTGAGAGGTACACCTTTTTAATGGTAGCCGAACTGTGTAATCGAAAAATTGCATCAAATGTTATAAAAACCTAACCTCAAAGTTTGTATTGAACAATAAGCTTAAAGCAACCCCCGTTTCTACGACACTGTGTTCATTCAAACAATTGTAATTATGTGTGAATATGTGTTTTGGTACTAAAAATATCACCTTTCCAAGACTACCATAGTAGAAGTTATATTAAAAAAACTGATACACTTTATCACCCTGTATCTTGGAAACATAAGTATACTTATTATTATTATAATTATAATTAGGAAAAATATTTATTTAGGTTTTTGTCTTATTTTGACTTGCTCAATATTTTCCTAAATTTATGCCAATAAGTTTAGGGACACCTTGTATATATATTTATAGGTATACTTATAGGTACCTACTTTATATTGAATAAGAAAATGTGGAAATTTAATTTATTTGAGAGCTGTTATAGTACTATTTAGTGACACAGTTAATTAAATTAATAATAATTGTTTACAGTTTGGCTGAAAGAGTTGAAATTGACATTCTGAAAAAGTCACACCCCATATTTATGTCCTAAATCTTATTAAATTAACTTAGACTGGATGTTGCAAATCTAAAACCTAATCAGCCCCAAGTTTTAAATAAAGTAGCTCAAATAGAAGTATTAAGCCATTTTGGTATTACTGCTCCTGAATACTACGTCAGATTTACACTGCAACTGAAGTTTTCTTAGGTTTTGTCCATAAAATTCCAAATCCTAATAAATTGCATACTTGTAAAATGCAAACTTTTAAAAAGTTAAATAAAGTCGATTTCAATAGAAGAGTTAAGTTTTGTGAACAAATGACCGATATGATTTATAATTATTATAATACCTAATACCACATATTTTTTATTTAAATGGTTTTGTCAATCAAACATAAATGCAGATATTGAGGTAAAAAAATCCTCATCACTTATAGAAAATACCCAGTATCCAGAAAAGATAATGTATATGCACGCCAGTGCGAGTGCAGCAGACACCTATTCCAATGGAATATTAGCAAAGAAATATTTAGTAGCGCAAACATTTTTTTTAGAATAGCGTATTTATAATTAAATTTTTTCCTAAAAATCCGGAATTTTCCCATTGAGCAGGCATTTGGTCCATTTTGTTTTGTTTCACTATGTTATTTAAGTCCGGCACTGGTTAGACAATGTATTTCCAAATATGACCAATCTAAGGGTCCCTTTTGCCCTATAATGAATAGGCCAAAAAGGACCCTTAGATAAGGACCCTTAGATTGGGTCCCTTTGGGGTTATTTGTTGTTTATTCTTTAACCTCAAAATTTAGACCTTAGCCAAAGGATTACAGAAAACTGTCGCCGTAATTTCAAACACTATTTGGCTAATAAAGGGCATTATTTAAAGCATTTATTAAACGAATTTTACAATAAAATATAAAACTTTTTAATAAAATTAGAAACACAATTAAAATAAATTAAACATTTGATTTTTTTTAAACTAAAATAAATATATTTTTAAAATATCTTTAATAGCTTTAAAAACTAATAATCCAAAATTTAGAGATTTAATAGACCTTCAAAATAAGGTACTCGATACCCTTTTCTATTAAAGATTTTTAGGTGGTGACTCAGTTCTTCCGTAAAAAGCTGCCCCCTCGATTTTTAGGTGTTTAAGGTTTTTTTTTAAATCTATTAAATTTCGAGAAATTGAAGTTGGGAAGTTTTAAAATGAACACTCTGTACATGTTAACAGAATGCCTCATTTAATTACAAACAAACCTGAGTGGAATTGTAATAAAGAATATTTGAAGTTATAGCATAGCTAAAAATTAATTATTTTAAAATTTATACATTTATAAACATACCATAATTACGGCGTTGAAAATATTAGGCGCCTGGGCCCACAAATGCATTTTTATAGATTTACTTTTTTGTTCAATATTAACATGAATGACTACCAAGTCAGCTGCCAGTTAGTTAATGTCTTTTAAAATACCATAAGAAGCAGGTACAAAAATTTAGCACCAATTCAACCATACATATGTGTATAAAAAATGTTAAATTGTTGCATCCGTTACGATTCTGCTACCACATTACGAAATTTTGTAATTTGGCAAATAGGGACACTGATTATTGTTCTTCCCCTGCACTTATTTTATGTATAAATTAACTTTTGCATAATATAACTTTTATTAAATTGTTTATTTAATTAATTCTTAATGAAAATATATATATTTTAACGCAGTAAAAGTTTATACCTACCATTTGGTAAAATTTTAATTATAATAATAGAATTAGTCAAAAATAACTAAGAGCCGGTTTATCAATCTCTGGTTAAGTTTCAGTTAGTCTATCTGACAGTTTAATTCCATATCGATCGTTGTGGATATCCATGGAAATTATCTACCAGATAATTAACTGCAACTTTAACTGGACATTGATAAACCGGCCCTAAGTCATATTTGAATAATTGTCATAGCAAAAAAGCAGTCTGCAAAAAATAATATTTTTTTCTCCTCATTTTTTTCATACATGATAACATTATATTTGTTGCTCGAAACACGGAATTTAACATGCAAATGAATACCTACAGCACATAGATTTGAAATATTATGTCCATTTAATAAAAAACGATATTATTAAAGAAACAACAATTACTAAAAAGTGAAAAAATACTATGGCTTAAGTTTTACATAAACTACACATAAAATACTTAACACAAATTTATAGAATATGATCTTTGTACAAAACTTACCAAAATATTTGATATTTGATAGAACGTGAACAATTGCAATAAAAAGACAAGTTTTCAAGTGCTGTAAAGTCACAGCGAATACTGCCCAAGCGCATATGTACCAAGGGCGTCGATAATTTTTTCTTTGGGGGGGGACATATAAGGAAAATAATTTTGCAAAACTCCTTATTGTTTATTTGCTTTTGTATTTTGGGGAAAAGGATTATAAGGTACCAAAACTAAATATCTCAAAAAACATTTGGGTTGGTTAAAGGTTTGTTTACGTTTAAGCAAGCAAAAGCTCAACATTATCCATAATAAGGCTTTAACTCGATAGAACAAGTATTTCAAATTTTCCACCAAAAAAATGTATCCAAAATGTGGCAACGTCGGTATGGTTTGGGCGAATTAGCCTTTCGTTAGATGATGCGCATAAAATGGGGCTTTTATTATGCCACACTTTAAAAACTATTCATAGAGGGCGACTTGCATTCATAAATTATATTTGTAGTAATTTTTTTCTTAGGACTTTTATCTGGGGGGGAGTAGTAAAACTAATTTATGATATTTTGAAAAAAAAATCATATCACAAAATCTAGACGTGATAGAAAAAATCGGCCAACGGGAACAAATTCAGAGCATTAAAATCTTCATATTTATGATAAAATAATTTTGGTGAGGATTTCGTTGCAGACCAGTGTAATTAGTTAAATTCTACTGAATGAAATAGTCAAATTAGTAGTTTTAAATTTAAAAAGTTTTGACCCAGTCGGGGATTGAACTCCGGTCTGTCGCTTGTCAAGCTGTTATCATAACCAATGTGGCTATCATTGCTTCTTATTAAAATCAATTTTATTTGTCAATAAATATTGTTCATAATATTTTAAAGTTGAATATATTATTTGTGTTACTGCTTTGAGCTAAACTTTTTGCATATTTGTTTGTTTTTATGGACCATGTAACCATGGAGCCTATATGCATTTAATTCAAATAATACTTTGTTGTTGGCCGCAAAAGATTAAAGAAGTTACTTTTAACTCTCAAAAATAGTCAAAGACTAATGACTAAAGACTATAGACTAATCTTAAATTAGTCAAACTTTAACTATTTAGGTAGTAAAAAATAACTATTTAAAAGTAACAACGTTTAGTAAAAAATGCTGGTACTAATTCAAATTTTGACTATTTCATTTTAAGAGAGTACCAAATTATCGGAGGAAATTCTTTGAAATATCGTAAAACTTGCCTAATTCATTTAATGTTCTAAGGACTAACAAAATAATTTTTTACTTCTTATACCTGCATCAAGGGTCTAATGAGAAAAATCTTTTAAAAAGTTTTACTACCTGTGCAAAAATATGTTCTTTATGGCGCCAAATGTTTCTAAATTCGACACTTATGTCTAATTTTTATTTCTTGATTATTTGTTTATGCAGTTAAACTAATTTTTATAAATTAAATCTTCTAAAAATTTAACTTGTTTTAAATCGAGGTATGCTAATAGTGTTAGACTAGTTGTTTGATCTCCAATACTACAGTTAAACATGCAATATGATTAATACATTGTTTCTTCTTCAATATCTTTGAACTCGCCGCTTATTTACAAATTGATTTTCTTAGTCAGTAGAACTCGTGATCTTTCCTTTCGGCGGTTTAAATTCGGTTTAACATTAACAATAATTAATTAATCCATAATAGCCCTCAGTGGAGTATCATTTTTTATACAAATAATTATTAAAGAAAAAAAGTTTATTGGGATATTTTAATTAAAAACAATTAATTTTTATTTATTGACGGCGATTAAATATCATATTAATATAATGGTAACAAAAATTTAATAAATCCCACCACGCATTTGGTTTTACTTTACAAATATTAAATATATTATAATTGAAATGGTGTAATTTATTTTTCTTTGATTCCACCTGTTTTAAAAAGATAAAATCTCATCTGCTCTGCTATTAAATACGAATTAAAAAGAATTCCACATAAACGAACTGTGGCTAATGCTAATCCTATAATTTAAGTCGTAAAATATTTAGAGCATTAAAAATAATTATGACTTTACCAGTGTTTAAAAGCGAACGAAATGATTCCAGTATTAAATATTGCATGTTTTAACAACAATACTGACGCATATGTGCATATTATTTTCTGCTGGATGACTTTAATAATTTATTTTAAACATTAAGTTTGATTTGCATATACATATTTTTAAATAAATTAGTTTCCTTTTTAATTATTAAGAAACATAATATATTATATTCATTATCATTAATAAATACTGCTATATATACATATACATATGTTATTTTACCTTAGGTTAGGTTATCTACTAAATACAAAAAAATAATTATTAACTGTTTATTGAAAATGTAAAATACTTCGTTTCCCTTTTTAATTTTAGGATCAATCATTGTCATTTTGTAAATTTAATAGTATTTGAAATATTGCCTAAAAACCTTGGTTGGCTGCATTTTTATAATAAATCAACTACCTACTTTTTGCAATATAACAAGTGGCAATATTATTGTCTTTGAATAAATTGTTCATGTATTAATAGAAACAAATTCACAACAATCGCCAGTCCAACCTTTTTTAATTATCAAAAGATGCAACTCATAAAACATGATTTTGTAACATTTGTTAACTTTTCAATATTAAATACATTGTAATTTTATTAAATATAAAAATCCATTTAGATATACCTACATATAAATATAATAAAATATAGATACATATATTTAAGGTCGAAGAACAAACTAATTGGATTTTCTTAAAAAATAATATTGATAAATATAGTATAGTAGGTATTGGACATATTAATAAAATAAATGTATTTATATACATATATATATATATCATTAATAGTATATTATGTATCAAGTTTGATGAACGCCATTTTAGTCACAAATTTAAATTAAGCACGAGCGAGCTTGCTAGCAAGTGTTTAATTAAATAAGTGTCTAGAAAAGTTTATAAACGAGTTGCATACTATACTTTTTCTACGACAAATACTTATTATTATTTAAAAATGATTTAAATTAAATATTTGTATATAGCGACATTTATATGTATATATACAAAAATAAAGTTACCCTTCGCGTAAGAGTGGGACACTGTATTACCGGAGGCAAATGTCAATTTATTTCGTGTAAATCGAAATTTATCCCTTTAAAATGGACTAACAACCGTTTAAATACGATATAGAAGCAATTTTGCACAATGAAAGTAACGAGAATATTTTATGGGCACTCAACTGTGGAGTCTCCATCCAAAATTTTATTTTTAGTTAAATCTAGTTTATTCCCTAGCACAGTCTTATATTACACCGTTCTGCAGGCGAAATCAAAAGGTCAGTACAAACTTTTTAAATATTGGCGTTAATAAACTAATTCATACTTTTGAATTTTTGTATAAAGATAATAGAATAATTTTCACATTTACCATTATATCCCAGGAAGGGCACTTTATTTTAACGATTGTATGACATTTGACAACTCTTAAGTAACTTAAAGCTAACTTCAGCCCCTGACTAAAAACCTGTAGCTTGTCCATCTGCATTTAAATAGATGAAAGTACTGTACATGAAGCATTATTATGTAAGAATAAAAACCAAAGAGTAGGTATGCATGTTCTTTGGTAACGTGTAAGATCTTTATCATTTGCATGCAGTTTATTAACTAGTAATATGAAAGTAATATCTAACACTTCCGGTTATCCATGTAAATTATTTTAAGCTGTAATTATGATTAAGGTTTAGGTGGAATTAGTGCTTTAAACGCATTAAAAGACAAAATGTATTGTAAATTAGTTTAACATATACCTACCTAAATTAGCTCTGGTTCTTTAAGTTGCATTAAAAACATTTCTATATCAAAATTGAAAAAGAGGCAAAAAAGGCAGGTAAAAAGGCAAAATAGGAACAGAAAGGCAATATTAAAAAAACGCATTTATTCTAATACGCATAAAAAAGTTTTAACATAAATAATTAAATTTATAAAAAAACTAATTTATCAAAATTTCAATGCCTTTATGATGATTTTGTTGGTTTATTTGCCATTTAAGTAACAAACAATAATTTTTGACATTTTCTTTTGTTAAATCATCTTGTTTATTCAAAATATTTGTGTTAAAGGTAAAAGAACGTCGGCGCCATTGATCTGATCTTAGTATCGCTCTATAGTTCCGCCTACTCAAAAAACACACGGTTTAAAATCTAGGTGGTCACATCGAAGCGCATAGGTCGGAGCAAAGCTTTGCAAAGGTCTGGTGCTCAAATCGGTGTATTTATTTTCTTGAGCTATGTGGATGCTATGGTCGGAGCGATGGTCGGCGCTTCGGTGTGTCTACACACTAGAGCGTGTTCCGATTTTGTTTGGTATTTTGTTGAGTTGAGTGCATTAAAAAAAGTTTTATTAAGGCAAGTATTTAGTCATTTTAAGCATTTTTGTAAAAAAAAATGTAAAAGTTAAATTGCACTAAAAATGCCCAAAATAGATTTTGCACTAAAAATTTTAACGGCCTATCAAAATTTGGGATAGGCATTGTGCCTAGAATCCGGTCTCTATTGATAAGATATAACTTATTTTTTTCTACTCCTATCTTTAAAACCATAACACTAAGTGATTTAAACACAAATTGACAAGCTGTGGCTTTATGGCGTTTTGTTCACGGGCTGAAGTTAGCAGCAGTGGCTTTCGGGCTTTTTAGTCACCGGCTGAAGTAAGCTTTAAGTTGGTTTACATTTGTCAAAGGCAATACAATCTTCAAAATATGTGAAATAATACCAAAGACTGAAAATTACTTAATTATCTTAATACAAAAAAACAAAATTATGAAATAATTACGCCAATCGTTAAATAGTTTATATGCACATTTGTAATAACCTTCTGATTTCGCCGGCAGCAAACTAGTATTTGTCGACAAAGTTTTAATAGTTTAGGGTGGAGTAAAATTAAAACATCCTTTTCACTTTCACTGTGAAAACCTGCTTCTATATCGGATTTAAACGGTAGTTAGCCCTTTCTTAAGGAAGATATTTTTATTTTTACAGGGAAATTTGACAAACTGACATTGACATTTTGAAAGCCTTGCTGGCTTTCAGATTTCTGATCAATTCTGAACAATCTTGATTACTTTATTTTTGTATAGACGTCGCTCTATACAAATATTTAAATTAATTAGTAATAAATTATTTTTTTAATAAAATTCGTCGTGGAAAAAATGCAACTCGTTTATAAACTTTTCTAGCCACTTATTTTTATTATACACTTGCTCGCTTAGCTCCTGCCGTTTATTAAACTTAATACAATTAGGCGACAACTTTTTTAAAATATGATTTGGGTATAAAAGCTATTGTAGTCAATAGCATTTTTTAAAACCAAGCCAACGAAACGCTTTATAAAGGCAATTTGCAAATGTATTAAAAATCTGATTTGCCTTTATTGTTGATGATCAATTAATATGCATCAAAATGATTAATTGTTTTTATTTGTTTTAATGTAATTAAAATGTAATAACTTTTGTTTGCAACGTTACCGCTAATACATTCATAATAATCAATCAAAATGCTTATTTTAACTTAATGCGCGATTTTAAAAATAGCAAATAAAACAAAAAAATTTATAATTAAGCAAATAACACATTTAGGGCCGGTTTATCAATGTCTGGTTAAATTTGCAGTGTTATGGAAATTATCTGGCAGACAACTATAGTTATCTGCCAGATTTCCATGGATACCAGTGTTCTTACAACGATCGATATGGAATTTAACTGTCAGATAGAATGTTTTAGCTATTTGTCTGCTTATTCAAGTATCTCCAGGTGTTATAAATTAATAATTGAAATGTAGGAAAATTTATAGGATTTGCATTTGTAGTCGCTTCTCTCGCTTAACTAATTTGCAGTATATCAAAGATAAAACTTTATTACGTGCCGATACATATAATAAAAAGGGCGCAGCGCATAAATTCAAAATCTGCATTCGCGTATGATTTTTTTCAAAACGTTTCGTGTCTGTTGATCGTAAAACAAGAGTAAAATTTATCAAAGTCCTTTATTTAATCATGATTTTGTAATAGTGGTAATTTATTGTTTGGTGTTTTATTAAACCTATTTAGTTTTAAACCAAACCAAAACTAAATTAAATAATAAATTAAATAACATTTAAGAACTTTGCTTGTTAGAAAAAGCATTCGATTATCAAGCTTAATATTTTTTACTGCTGTCTAAAGTGTACGTAAAACCTATAATTATTAAAAGTAAAAAGTAAGGTTAGATCGCTCTGACATTCAAAGTCGAATTTTATGATTGGTCCAAACACGGTGTATAATGAAATCGCGGCCAATTACTGACTCCCAAGGCCGCGAATATGTTGGAACTGTGATAAACGATAAGAGCTTCGTCGATATCGTTACTAGCGAGCAACGTCTTTTAAAACACGTTGAATCGCTAGTAGAAAACGAACTACTATATATTGTGTTGACGACAATAAAGTTTAATTTATAGACCGCTTGAAGATAAATATGTTTTTAATTAAAATTTTAAATTTGAAAAGTTGCCCGCCTAATAAATCACAATGCAGGTTTTTATTCTTATAAAAATATATATTAATTACAAGATGTTTTTGGTCAAACCTCCAATAATTATTTTATGGTTAGTTGTAAAAATTTTAAAGACAAATATAAAAAGTCGATTCCACTGTACGAATTATTAAACATAGTTAAAATAATATTGGAAATTATAGTTAATGAATGGTTTACATTTCATTGGAAATTTTTTTTCGCATGAATTGGCATTGCATGTGTTATTGGTCGTACAGTACATAAATCTCCACCTACTAAATACTAAAACATCTGGAGTTCGACATATATATTTTTAAATAATAGCTAGTTTTTTCTATATAATTATTCAATCGGTTGCAAAATAAAAATGGCGCCTTGTTTTTCTTGGTATCAATTACCTATGTGCTTAAATTTTGTAAGATATGTTTTGTAAATTATTTAAAAAAATTGTCTTCCACAATTTTTTTTGAAATACCTGAAAATAAATATGTACCTACCTATTCAATGAATACTATTCATATCATCATCGAACTACACAAGACGGTATTGAATTGGGATTGGATTTGACAAAAAAAACTGTGTTTTTAATTTCTTAAAAAGATTAAGGTACTTTCCTTAAGAACTAAACAATTCTTTAAAATTAAAACGTCAATCAAATATATCCTAAATATTTCTACCTGTTTTAGCAAAAATGGGCCTTGTGTTATTATAATATTGAATTTTAGATTTCTATTATGTTTTTGAATTATCTAAAATATATTTGTATGAGAACTTTGCTTTGTTAATTGTGTATTTTAATAATTATCAGTAAACTAGTTTTTAGTTTTGACAGGTCCTATAAAATAAGGATTACGTATTTAGAAATATTTACCGTTACACCCTTTTTTTATTCTTAAAATCACACTAATTATAAAATGAATTATATTAATATTAGTAAAGTATTATAAAATGCGTGCAAGAGAAAATATTCATTGTTATGTAATCGTTTTCAATAGAAAAGATAAAATCACCCTGTTAAGTAAAAAAAATCTTTTAAATAATGGTTGTATTTATACGAGGGATGAAAAACCATTTGCTTTATGATAGAAAATCATCGCCTTTGACCCTACAAATTGCAATATTTCGATTTTAAGGGTAATGCGATATTTTGGGGTTGAATTGTGGTTTTATGTTTCTTAAAATATTAGATTATATTACATATGCATTTTTACCTTTGTTACTATTAAGCCTTAAAATAAAAGTATGTCTTGTTGCGTCTCTTTATATTTCCTAGTCTTATATTGTATGTGAGTTAGATATTGGCCTGGCGTCTATTTTGGCATCTCTAAAAGACGCTATGGTGTAATTGAATTGTCTTGCTTTGTACAAGTGGTTTGCTGGAAGGGGTGAGAACGACGTGTAGGCGTTAGTGCACCCTACAACTTCTCAGTAATTGAATTCCCTCCCTTAAATATATATTTAGAGCTCTATAAATTTTATTTCAAGTCTTAGCCAATTACAAAAAATATTATGACCTATAGGACCTATAGCTAAAAAATAAGTAAATAAAAAATGCTTAAGTCTTGATAATGATAAGTTTGCCTGTAGGATTTTAAAAATATAAAGAAAATAGATTATAATAATTATATTAATTATTTATTTATTATACTTACGCAATACAAAAGTACTTATACGCCAGTAGATACTTAAAAGGATGTAAATATTACTTTTTATGAAATTCTACAATGACATTAACTCGTTAAGGTTTCATTCGAGGAATATTAGGCTTTAATCTACTAAAATATATGGAAAACAACTTTTTACTCGTATGTACCTAATTACCAAACAAGAGTTTCTCACGATAACTAAAGAATAATCAGTTATACATACATGCAAATTTTTTATTTAAATAAAGGTTGATTAAAACAGTTTTTCGTCTTCATAAATTGGCTTATACATTTTTAACTCTAAGTACTATAAATTATTTAAATTGTATGTTTAATGTGTTAATTAATAATTTAGGAATGAAAAATTATGGTTAACGTTAGTTTGCGTATCGGAGCAATAAAAGTAACAAAAATAAAATGTTGCTTTGATATTGGGCTAATTTGATTTTAATGTCAATGTGACAATAGTGCCGTAAAATGTAACACCCATAACGTTATAATTTAATAATTTTTGTGTACTTTTGAAAACAAGGTGTCACAGCAATTTAACATATTTCACTAAGAAGCAGCCAACGTCCGTAAAAAAGATATTTTTATGATACATAAAAACTATGTGCCGATACAGTGGCGTATTAAGGACACATTGTTTAAAATTATCAAAAAATTATATTAATTTAATGAAAAATTGAATACAGTTTTATAATTTTAGTTTTATTAGACTAAAAAAATAGTATATCAAAAAGATTTATCTATTGTAAAATGTTACTAATTAATAATAATAAAATACAATTTTAATTTGTACTGTTTTAGTCAAGAAATTTTGATCATTAAAAATATTTTGCCAAAACAAATTTGTTTCTTTAAACTTATATGATTCAGTCAAATATTAATTCAATTTTTAATTTTGTCGTAACTTATATCAAAAGCATGTCATCAATTAAATTTAAAAGATATAGGTACCTCCTACCTGCTTATATTTAACTTAAGTCACCGCAAAGACCTATTAGGGCATCTCCTGTGGAGAAAAATAGAAAAAAATAAATTTTAAAAATATCAAGAGATATAAATATTAGCTTCCTATTATAAAAGATATCTTTTAATGTGTTACATGTGTTTTATCACCAAATAGTCAATATTTTATAACAGTAGCTCTTTAGTATTTTTACGCATCCAAAGACAAAGATATATTATAATAAAAATAATAAAAGTAAATAAATAGTATTGTTTGGTAAAATGTTTACCAAAATATTCTTTTTATTGACATTATAATTTATAATAAGTATAATACAATTTTTTTACTTAAAGAAAGTGTTTTTGTTAGAACCGTCACAACTTAGACCTTTAGTACCTACCTCTAATACAGAAATTCTAAAAGACGCAGTATTTTTTCCGTAAAAAATCGTTATTTCCTTGTTTAATTCAGGATCCTTCGAGATTTTTTAAGAGGGATGTTTTACCAAAAAAATATTTTCCCAAACGGTTTTTATTGTATAAAAATAACGAACTTTTTGTAATACTCAAATTGAAATAACCCTACCAATATATTCTATATTCTATAGAAGAGAATAATGGATCAATTTATCATTTACATTTAAATTGTAAGCCTATACTCTGCTTTAACTTTTTTATGGAAACCCTTAAAAAGTATTATAAAAAAGTAAGATTTGGGTCATATCTTAATATTTGTTTATGTAAAACGAGATTTTTACCTTTTTGTATGAAATAGGGTGAATTATAGTGAATTTTTGTTTCCCTTAAAAACGTTAAAACTAGCAGTACCTACCGTGAGAACAAGTTTTCGCATTTTTAAAGAATCACTGCATTTTTTAAATAAAAATAGGTGAGCCCATTGTCTGCTATAACCTTTTTTATGGAAACCCTTCGGCATTTTTTTATAAAAAAGTAAGATTTAGGTCATGTCTCCCCTCATAATGTTTTTTTCGGGTAAAATGTCTTTTTCTATAGAATTTTTTACCGTTTTATGAGAAATGGGGTGAATTACAAGTTTTGTGCAATGAAATTTGTATCCCTTAAAAAAACGTTAAGAAACTGTGGGAATACTGTGGGAATATTTAGTTTTTTTTAATTACTGAGTATCTTATATTTTACCCAGTGTTAGTTTTTTAATATGCAATAATAATTATTTGTAATAATTATTTATTATTATAATAAAAACGTTTAAATGTTAAAATTTCTTTTAATTTAACGGATAATTAAACATAATTAGGTATTATCAAATTAATTATGAATTGCTTACTCTTGTATTTTATTTAATTCACTGATTTAAAAGTTTGTAGGTATATTAAATGTAATTTATTATGCTTATTAAACAAGTTTTTATCCATTTAAAAAAATATTGTTGGCTTTAATACATTTGTTAATTTAATTTTTTTTTTAATATTGGTAAAAGTTTTGTTTAATTGAAAGGCCATTTTAAAAAATATAATGGTTTGAATTATGTGCTAATCCTATCCTATTGGTTACATGGGGCCAATAGGAATAGTAAAAATATATTCAACAAAAGATTTAGTCCCACGTTTTAAGCACGCGATATATCGGAAAGGGTTCTAACGACTGTAAAACCAAACAAAAAATACACACGTTTTGCACGCTTGCAAAATAGAGTATAAGTTTAAAAGGATCTTTTGTTAAAATTTGATATATGAGTTTTATATTTGTTAACGGTTTTTTGATATAAGTGAAAAAAAATGTAACATTATTTTGTCAAACTTATTCATAAAAAAGGGTCTAAGAAAGAGAGCTAATCCCCACGTAACCATTTTATGTCTTAAAGAAACAAGAACACAATAAAAAATATTATTTCAGTTTCTTTTTAAAACGAATCGGAAACCTTTTTATTTCACTCGGTATCGTTTATTGGCCGCGAGCATTTTTTACAGGATTTGAGGTTGTTTACTTTCAGCCCAGCTGATGTGCAAATCTGCGGTGGTTCTAGGGGTAAGAGGGTTGCATTATAAGGGGTTTCAACCCCTCAGGTAGAAGCGTGTTTTGAACAATGAAGCCACATGCCTCTTTTCAAAGGATAGAATTGTATTACACTTTTACTTTTGCCGATGTATACGAGTAGTACCTATACGAGAATTACAGCTTCTGAACAGTTTTATTTTCATTATGGTTTTTTATATTAAGAAATAAGTTATTTATCTTAAATCAAAAAACATCTTGATGCTAGATTGCGAAATTCCACTTTTGCATTCGAGAATTGAAGTTTTTTGTGAGCAAAAGCGAGCAAAAAAGTCATTTGAGTATGCAAAAGAATTTTGCAATCGAGTATCAAACAATTTTTTTTTAAATGTTTAAAAATTACCAAACATTTGAAGAGAAAATTTTGAAACAGATGTAAAAGTATTTTGCGTACATAGCAACGGACGTAAAAGTACTTTGGGTAGGTACATAGCAACGAATGTAACAAACTTATACGTTATGTAGACAAAAAACTGTAGTTTTGACACTTAATAAATATAATGTAAAAGTTAACTTTTAATGAGTTTTTCAAAAAATATTTCATTTTTAAATGCAAAAGTGGTATTTTAACTTTTTTACCTTTACCTTAGCCTACCTATATGTATTGCTTAAGAAATAAAATTGTGCCTTGAAGATAAAATGTTGTATGCCACGCGGCTGAGAAGTGTCTTTTTGTGCTTTGATCAATTGTAGGCCTCCGCTACGCGGCGGCCTTCAAAATTTGAGCTCAGCACAAAAAGACCCACTTCTCAGCTTTATGACATAAATAACTATTATAATTTATTAACATTTTATAATAATATTTCGTTTATTATAGGTATTCAATAATATTCATTACAGTAGAACCCCTCTGTAACGTACTCGGATATACCGTACTTTCAGGATATAAATTATATTATACTCGTATAACGTACTTGGTATAACGTAGGGGAGACCGGGGTAAAAGGGGGTACCGGGGCAGAACGGTGTTTTCTTTAAATTTCCTGCTGCAGACGATCGATAGTACTATTGTCCTTTGTTATCATTTACTAGAACTTCTGGTCTAGAAGGCCAACACGTCAGTTGGTAATGACAAACGGGTTACTGCAAACATTTTAGTGTGTTTTAGACTAAACGTGGTGAAATTGTGTTTAGTTTTATAACTTTTCGATATATATATTGTATATACCCATTTTCAGCCTCATTTGAGGGTTGGATTTTATGCACGCAGTGCCAAAAGTAGGCTCACAGTTCGTGTGCGGGGATAGAGAGTGATTACGACGATGCAGAACTTGTCTGTGAATTGTGTAAGCTCGATAACCCCATTTTGCCCGCTAGGCGGAGTGGAATGGAGTAAAGGACACGATACGATAATAAAAAAAAATTGTTAAGCTTTTATGTTATTTTTTTTTTGTATTTTGTTTATAATACTTTTATAAATCGTTCTGCTTTTTTTGAATTTGTATCACGTCTATACCCTACTAAAAGTCCCCATTCCGCCCCGGTCTCCCCTAGGTACTTGGAAATATTAAATATATCTTCAGGGTGTCCAAAAATCACCGGACCAAACAAAAGGGGTCGATTCCTTGCGAAAATTTATCTTCTCTTTTCCTTTTCAATTTTTTTAATTCGCAAAATTGCGGGTGTTATTTAATTCTTGAGGCCGCCAATGAGGGTGTCCCAAATTGGGTATCATCACAACATTGGCGCCCCAAAGGATTAAGGTTTATTTCTATTAAAATTTTAGGACGAGTTTTCTTTTACCATTTTTTAGAATTCGCAAAATTTCAAGAGTTATTTAATTTTTTAGGCCGCCAATCAGAGCGCTGTCTTTGTATTCGAGCCCCGCCTTTTAACTCAGCGCTTGCGACAACACACACTGAATTTGTTTTGTTTATTGTTTATTTTTTCGTAATGATAGAATATAAGCGTCTTTTGCAAACACAAAAACTCGTCCAATAAAGCAGCGGCGCTCTATTTGGTGACTTTAAAATTAAATAACTCCTGCAATTTTGCGAAATCAAAAAAAATGGAAATTACGTTTTAGATTTTTGCAACGAATCGACCTCTTTCGTTGGGTCCGGTGATTTTGGGACACCCTGTATAACATTTTAATGTTGAATAATTTATATAATGTACTTTCCAGCTATAAAGGGGTTGTACTATAATGTCAAATTGACAATTTTATTAAAAATAATTTATTTTGATTTATTAAAGGAATTATAAAACGATATTATAAATATTAACTCATGATGAGTTTAGATAAACGGTTTCTATACATTTAAAAATTATTATTGTTGTCACTAGCTACTAATAGCATTTTCTACTCGAGTGGGTTAAATTTTAACACCTAAAGTGTTAACATGCTGTTTTGATATATGTACATTTTAATTATAAATAAAATTTCTTGATATATATTTATAAAATTTGATCTATATATAAAAGAAAACTATTGTATGTACAAAAGATAATTTCTATTGGCTATAGCCTATAGTCTATAGCTATACGTTTCTAGAGGGTTGCCAGTAGCAACTTACTCGGTCTTGAATTTGTTGTATATCTTATAAAATTGTGCATGTATAAAGTGCGAGTTCGGCGCTTGCGTTTTCCATTTTACATAATATCGATAAAGATATGGGCGTGATAAGGCATGCGCCATCTACACTTTATACCCCTTTTTAGACACATCTGCATACTCTCAACAAAAAATAATAATGGCGGATTTTAAACAGGGTAGTAAACGAGTTACACCCCTCTGAAGCGTTAGATAATATATATACAAGGACATGTATAATAAAATTAAACGTTGTTTAACTATATTAAACAACGTTTAATAATATTTCAATTAAAATACGGGTTCTCTAAAAAATATAACTTATTGTTATTGTAAAAAATATTATTATTGATAATTTATTTAATTCAAAATAAACCATCTCATAATATGTATTAACAGAGAAAAATATAAAATTTGTTTTAATTTAAAGTAATTTACAGAAATGTATATTTTGTTCTTTGATTCCAAAATATGACACTGAGTCGGTTTTTATTTACTATATACCATTTTTAACTACATGCATGTAAATAGACACATACCTACTGCCTACTCTCTGTAGCTATATATATGAGGAAAGAAATGGTATCTGGAGTTGTATATGAGGGTTAAATGTCTGTACCTACCTGCAAATAATTCAAGTAAATGGCATATGTTTGCAAAACACTCGAATCTTCAATTAGGGTAGTTCTGTACCCTTTTTGTACACAGGAAATCAGTTAAAGACCCAAAAACATGATCGTGTGTCGCCTACATAAAAAATAAATTTAAGAATGCTTGAGGGTGGACATAGGTTACGATTTGAAGGGTTAAAATCTTATATACACGAAGAAAATAAAACACCAACCATTGATGCACAGAGCTAATTCAATTATTTTCAATTCAAAATAATAATAATAATTATTGTGCAGAATTTTTATCACTACAGTTGTCACAAAAATAACTATTGCTGTTGTCAAAGTAACCCGTAATGTTTTATTAGAAATTGTATGATTGTAAATGGAACACTGACATTGGCATTGTATATTAAGTTGATTAGTGTTCTGCGCATCAATGGTTATTGTTCTGTGATCAATGGTTACTGTTTTTTTTTCTCCGCGTATAAATATATTGATCACGTGGTGGAATTTTCCGTTTAATATCTAAGGGGTTTAAATAATAACATAATAGAATTTAATTTGTACAACAATGTACTAAGTACTTGAATACTTTGTTATGTGCTAATGTTATTTTACAGTTAATGATTATTTATGTTTTAATTTAGATAATTTAAAATACAATAATAGTAATAATAGAAGTATTATTATTATTATTATTATTATTATTATTATTATTATTTATATGATTAAATTTTTTGTATTTCTTTATCTGACATGTCCAATATCATGTATTTGATATTAATGGATAAATAAATATTATTATATTATATTTATTATTGGACTTTAAATAAATTATTTTATAAAGTTTTATTTGATATTGATTATTATAATTAAATTATAATTATTATTATTATTTTAAATAAATAAATATACCTAAACCCATAACTTTGTCTTATTGTTTTCTGTTGTAACGAACACACAAAACTGTTTTACTTTCATTTGTTATTAAGTTTGTGGTATAGCAGTATCAATGGAATCGCTTATTATTAAACGTTGTCATTATTAACATGTTTTAAGAAATTCTTAAAGTCGAGCGACTTGATAAAACATTGAACTCCATTCAAGATTAAAATGTATTTGTGGTATATTAAAACGACCCAAGTGCCAAGTGCATTAAAAAAATGCTCCTACACAACCAAGTAGTACTATAGTATGAAGCATACTGAAGATAAAATACGATATGTATATATAGCTACTTAGGTAACACACTTCATATTTTTACAAAATTTATGAAATAAAGACATTAACTAAAAAGTTTGTAAATGCCCTTTTCAATAAAAGAAATACAGCAGTGAGGAGATACGACTTTTATGGTGTTTTCAGGTCTTAATCTCTAATTTCCTGAAAGTTAGTAGTCAGAATTCAAACAGAAGCCGAAGGCTGTGTGATTTAAAGCGAGATAAAACCAAATAATATAGAAGTAAAATAGGGGCTTTTTATTCTCTTTTGAAGATTCACAATTGGATTCAGAGGGGCTAAATAAATTGCGGGCGACGTTTTTTCAGGAACTTTAAATCACTGCAATGGAAAAACTGACCAAAGGACATTGTTTGCTTGTCTACACATCACTACTTTAAAAAATCTTAAGTATATTTATAAAATATTTGATAAAACATTTATTTATCAATATTTTAACCAATTACCTAATTAATAAATATTATATTATGATATTTTCATGATAAACAAAACCTTTAAGTTTTATAGGTTGTTCATAATTAAGTATGAAAATAATTTTGTGAGAAAGTATTTGTTTCATGTATTAAAAAAATTATAACTAAACTACGTTTTCAACTATAAATTATTTGAATTTCTTAGTAGTTCGAGATTCATGTTTAAAAATTTGTCGAAAGCTATTATTACCAAAATGATAGCACTGCTACCGCGTTCTCTGAAACAATTATATTTTTTGAATAAGAAACAAAAAATGTTTTAAAAAACATTATGATGTTTCATCGGAACCCAATTATAAGGTATACCGGGTGTCTCATATTAGACCAATCAATTTAAGTAATAATTTAAGCTATTCATATACAAAATCTATTTTATATACATACAGATATATTATATTATTTTATTTAAATAAATTATTTAAAATTCCGATTATTATACTGAAACGAAAAAATTCCTTTACTGCAATATTATATTATATAATAGGCGAAGTTATTATAATTAAACATTTTTATTAGTATTACAATTTACTCCGAAAATAAAATAACCAAAACTATTAACAAAAAGAGTTCCAAAAAATGAAACAAATTAAAAATGGCTTAAAAAAGTGCAATAGTCTATTGCTTTAATTGGGTATAATAACTTCGAGTGTGAATTGAAATTTATTATTAAATATTATTATCGTTAATTACTTATTATCCTTAATTATTATATTATAATTTATCTATTTTATGTAATGGTCCTAAAATATTTGATATTATTTTTGTATTATTATCAATTATTAATAATGTAATAATATATGTATTATATTTAAGACTTGCTTCTTAATTAAGTCATTTAGTAAAAATGTATTACTTATTACTAAAAATAAGAAATAGATGAAGTTTTATAAAAGAAAACTAACCAATAATATGTAAGGTAAATAAATGAAGCTTGCGTCGTTTAGATGCAGGGTGGCAGCGCTAACTAGGGTCGCACTAATCAATAAAATGCCCCCCGTCACTACCCTGCATCCTACAGGAACAGAATTCTATTTATTTCGCCATTTCTCGGGTTAAAGAACTTTTGTGTTAATAAAATGAATTAACAAAAATTTAACCCAAACCAATGCCAATTAAAAAGAAAATATATTTTCATATACTATGCTCTAATAATTGGATTTGTTTGTGCTGCTTAGTGAATAATAAAATTTAATATTACATTTAAATTTGCGTTTTTTTTCCTTTGTATCTTTACATACCTATTAACTGTTACTGCTTACTTAAATTATGATATACCTAATTCTATTTTTTAGCTTTAAATCTATTTTCAATTAATAATAAATATTTATTTTACAGGAAAGTTATGGTTAAATGAACCCGAAATAACTTGGCGTTCAGACCTATCGGTGCCAACAGAAGAATCAAAAATTGCCTTACAGGCAAGGTTAGGATTGTCGCCCAGTAAGTATTTTAGGTTACTTTTAATATACACAAATATAATTGAATGTAAATTTTAATTAATTAAATAAATAGGTAGGTAAAAAGGTAAAAGATTGAAATACCTGGAAAGTTGGTAATACTGCGATAACGATAATTAATACCAACCTAACGGGAATGAAAGAAAAATAATAAAACTACCTATTTGAAATTTTTATTAATGGATTCTCTTGCATTGGTTGGATAATATTTCTTAAATTAAAATACAAACACATTTTAAATATTCATATTTTAAAAATGTGATCAAATCGGTGTTACAATTAGCATATTATAAAACGCGTAGGTACATTTATTATCCTTGGCGCAAAATATGAGAATCTAAATTAAAATTATTATTTAGTAAACTAAGCACAATATGAATTATTGTATAAATTATTAATTATTAAGTTTATTAAATTTAATAGGTATTCTATCTGCGAGTGCAGTAAACTTGGTTGCATACGTTATTTATTTATAGATATAAAATATTATCATTTATATACTTTTTTAATATCCGATATACAAACAACTAATTTTAAATTAAATTTATTTAACATAATATTTGTATATTAATACAATAATATAGGGTATATTATAAACCTATATTTATATGTATTTCCTCAATTTTATTAACTTGTCCAACATGAAATAAATTCGACTTTTCGTATAAAAATAATATATTACATACGCGCTTAAGTCATATTTTCCAACATTCTTATTTTGGCAATGTGTTTTATAGGAATATATAACATCGCAAGGACATATATCAATAAGGACTATCATAGCAAGGTGTTGCCAAAGGGTCACTTCTATTCCCAGAAGTCCCTATCGACAAAAACCCCCTTTGAAATATTTCAATACTTAACATATAAAGTAAATGTATACTGGTATAACAGCAACTTTTTATTATATATATTATTATTATTTATTTATTTTCTTAAGTTATATGTATTAATAATTCATATAAGACTTTTCTTATATTTAATAAGTTAATTGCAAATTTGATCTTTAACTTATCGGCAAACATATTTAAATTTCACTTACCCTGTTTTATTTTCTTCTATTATTATTAACCCCTGTAAATAAAACCTGATTTAAAAGGGTGTTAAAATATGTTTATCAAGTAACCCTTATGTAAAGTGGAGCTGTTTTAAATAACACTTGTTAAGGTAAGCGTTAAATAGGGGTTAGCATGGGTAAATTTAGACTACCTTCAACTACATTTTATAACAATTAATTAGAGAGATAAGTTATCTCAGATAATTATCAAAAAATATAATATATAGATTTTTAAGATTATGTTTTACTTAACCTTTAACCGACGTGGTCCCTCGGACTCCACTTTTAAAAAACCAGTTAAAAAAATTGTTTGGTCTAAAATATGAATTATCATATTATCATAGTTTTTTAAATATTTTTTGCAATAATCTAACAAAAAATATATTATTTTACAAAAAACAAGTTTATAAACCTTAAATATAACATAAAAAAAACTTTTTTCAAACAAAATAAATATCTGCAAGTAATAATGTATATATATTTTAACTTACGTCGTGGAGTCCCAGGGACTCTAAATTAGAGTCTCTAATACCGCCTTATTGTAACCTGGCTTATGTTCAACTGAGCGGTTCTGTGTAGGACCTACACTGTAGGTAGCAATGATCATCCCACGACATAAAGGTACTGTGAATATGAGCCTTATAATAAGGTTAATAATTGACCAATGTACAAAAAAGTACTAAGAGTTTTAAACGTAAAAGAGTCCCAGGGACTCCACAACGTCGGTTAAGGGTTAAATTAGTTTTGTTTCGCTATTGTTAATCTTTTTGCATGTATATTAATGTACACTGTAAAAAATGAGTGAAATTTCATTAAAAAATTATTTATGAGTAAAAATAAGGAATTTGTTTCGACTAAATATAAATATAAATATTGGATTTGTCTTAAGTAACCATTAACTTATTATGGATTATTTAGAACATTAATTGAGTATTTATATTATTCCTCTTTAATAACTGATTTTAGGTAATTTTTGTGTTAATTCGCATTTTAGAGAGAGCTTAAAATCCAAAATGTGTACTTTTGAACACATTTTTGATTATATGAATTAAGAATGTAATTATCTTGAGTAATCATAAATTTTTTACAAAATATATAGAGCATTAAAAGAATATTATATTGCTCTTTCAAGAGTTAATTTTAACTCTTTTGAGTTGATCCACATTTACAAGAGTTGAAGTTAAGTCTAAAATCAGTACCTAATTTTTCCTTTTTTTAGCTTAACTCAAATGTGATGTATACATTAATAAAAATGACAATATTTTTGTATCAATAACTGTAATTTAAAAATAAATATTCTTATTCCATTTTATAAACTCATATAAAATAAGAAAACATAAATATTATTCAATTTTTCGTACTTAACTGAGTATACTTATATAGGTACATTATTACACCATCCACTGCACCATAGAATAATTCGTATGTAATAAAATAAAATTGTTTAATATTAATATTCAGATTTTTTTTTTAGTTTGGCTGGGTTTAATTAAACCCAACCAAACTAAAAAAATAATTCTGGACACACAGGGAGCGACAGGATAACTAGTTAAGATAATCTATTTTTAGACTGTCAGGTAGGTTCGTACGAAACTGATGCTCCTGGTTGGCGACTTGTTTCGAAAGGTATTATGGGAAAAATGCAGGGAGGAGTCCTTTTTTGCAAACAAATTAACAAATTAAATAAAAGTCAAATAAAAAGAGTTTTTCCGTTTAAAAAATTCTTTATGCGAGTGAAATTAATAAGATTGGTTAGAATTACTGTGGAAATTGGAAATCATTGCAAAAAGACCCAACTTTAATTAAAATTTTACTTAATGGGATTTTTTACAGTGTATTAACACTAGAAGGTTAGTCATTGTGATAATAACATAAAAAATAGGGTTTAAGAAGTGGGGAATTTAAAGTCTTTTCTACAGAACCCTTTATATCACTGACACGCGTCTTTACTTAAGGGTACAACAGGTAGGGTTTGATTTACATTTTGACCCCTTTTTAATATTAATTTTGGTGATCGTATCATGTAATGGCTTAATACACAAAGACAGGTGTGTGGTTTAATTTATTCGAGGGGTAACAAGTATCTTTGAAACAGCAAGGAATTGAATTACAATCAAATTTTATTTCAATTAAAAGAGTCTAAACGGACTACTTTAGACTAAGGATATTAACTAAAACTTTTAAGCCAATGATAAATCCGATAAATTAAAGATATAATAAAAGTCCATATATTGGAGCTATAAATTGTCCCATTCCCATTTTCGTAATTAAAAGGTTTTCCACCCTTAGCCACACCCCAAACTCACAACTGTCTTTTTCCCTAATGCATAAACAATTCAGCACGTCAATAATCTATAATGAAAATTATTGAAATTAAACTTAAATTAGTTTGTCATGTTTTAAATAATAAAAGTTTTTGTTTCTTAACTTAGGTTAATAAAGGAACATGTAAAAGTAAGCTACAATTATAAAAAGCCATTACGTTGTATTTTTATTATAATTAAGTGTACATCGTGGAAAATTAATAGGTCTAAGTCAATAATTGTATATTTTTTAAATTATACGTCTAATATAGTCTCTATATTTTTATACCACTGTTATACAGTATTTGTAAATGTATTTATTTTCAAGCGTCCTATAACACAGTGCAACACGAAAAATTGGACGCAATTCTGCATAGTACGTTTGAAACCCTAGCTTCGTTTTGAGAAATTAGCTCGCATTTTTATTTTATGGCTCTTTAAAGTTTTAGAAAATTTGTGAATTGACCTGCTCCGTTTTTGGCCAATAACTCGGCAACTATTTAAGATAGCGACATACTTTTTTTAGCAACATTTTAGCTAAGAGTGAAAGCAATAAATTTATTAACACATTACGCCTTAAAAATTACATTTCAATTGAGTTTTAAAGCAAAATATCGTAAAAAGTCAATTTGTATTGCAATTTATTATATTTTGTTAAATTTATGTGGCAAAATTATAGCCTATGCAGAAATAAATAATTTTTGTGAACACATTAACCCGAAAAAAACTACTATCTGATGTGTGTTTTGAGCCAAATTTTAGAGATAAAGTCAATTTTTGACCATCACTCGCATAGTAGCCAATTATTTCGAATGACTTCTTGATATTGTCGCCACAATTAAACTAAACAGTAAAACAAAACGTTTAACGAAAAAAAAAATGCCATATACATTGATATTTATCGATTTATAATCAAAAGCGGATGTAACGAATATTTTGTATTATTAATTGTATTGTGCCTGGAAAAAAATTGAAAATTCTTCAAACGCCATATGTCATTGTGCAAGCATCAGTACGGTGATTGTTGTTTCTATTATTGTAATTATTGGTACGATTTTACGCTATTACGTTTTTTCATTTTACGTTTGTTGTTTTTTCTTTCGTTTTTACCTTTTTTGTTTTGTTGTTACGTTGTTGAAATTATGTTGTTGACGCGAACATGGAAATGTGCAAGAGAAACAAAAATTTTTTGTTATGTTTACCCTATGAGTAAAGAAAATAAACACCCTTAAGCGACAAGTTTGGTGTGTTATGAGAAGTACTATTCTTAAAATGTGAAGAGATGTTCCGTGGGCTCTTAAAAGCGTGTGCAAAATTGTTACAATGCTGTTTTGGCTTGGAAAGCAAAGAAAGTTTATTCTCTACCATATGGTATACCAATGTTATGGTTTGATCCTGGCCCTCATGATTCTCAAAATTGTTATGCGTGTGTAAATAGTGTATTTGGATTCCATGGACAAAAAAATCAAAAAATAAAGTTTATGTTCCCGTTTAAAGTGCATAGTTGCCGTTGCTCCATTCCGATGATGTCACAATACCATCAACATATCCAAGCCCAGTTTTGTTTTCATGTGCAGCAATTATATATACATAACATGAATCTGAATGCTCAATTACAAATGATCATATTCCTGTTACGCAAGCTCAATTGGATCATATTGTAGCTATGTTGGATCTATCCCAACGGATCGGAAATGCAAATAATTTGCCAGCAAGCAATGAAGAAAAAACATTCGCGTATTGCGAAGACGTCGGGAAGTTAATGAAGGCTTTGGATGTTAATTATGAAAGATTATTGGCGTCTGTTTATAGACAGTTCTAAAAATAGTTTAAAAGCCGTTCTGTTGCTTAAATCGGACGCCAAATCTTCACCTCAATCGTACAGTACATACACAAAGGAAACTTATGATAAAATAAAGTACATTTTGGAACTGGTCCGGTATGAGCAACAACAGTGGAGAATTTGTCGCTATACTTTGCAACACGAAATTCATGTGCTTCTTGTGTGATTGGAATAAGCGATACACTGGTGACCAATACGCAAAGAACGATTGAAAAGATTGGACGGACAGCGAATTTAAAAATTGTAATATTGTTCGCGATGCGTTTGTAGCATCTGGAAAAATATTAATGCTATTTTAATAAACTTGGAATCGTGAAAAACTTAACAGCCTTAGCTTGAGCGAAATTTTCACCGGAACTAGTATGGAGTTCTTAATGGTCCAGACTTAAGGAGGTTGATAAAAAATGAACGATTTGATGTGCTTTTAGTAGGCGATGAATTGGTTGCAGAAAGTTATAACTGTTTTGGGCAAACACTGTTTTAAAAAATATTCGGAATCAGTAAAGCGTATGTTCAATGCATTTTCAACTCAAAATACACTATTTGTATTATCAACTGCAATACTTTAGCCGTCAATTGCCTACCGAATCAGATGGGCAGGGAGAACGCTGTCATCAAACTGCAATTCCATTCGAAATAAGGTAGATTTTTATCATGCTATTTCTTAGTTCATTTTCAATTGTTATTCTGTTTAGATAGGGGAAAGAAAGCAACAGACACTATTCTCGCTGAGATTTGTTGGTGTGGCGCAGGTTTGAAAATCGTGACAGTAAAAAAAACGAAGAAGAAGATGAAGAGGAAACGGAAATATTTATGGAAGATTTTTTCCTTTGGACGCTAAAGATGCTGATGTTTAATTGAGCCTGCACCCAAGAAATTGTTTATTTTTACATTAACTATAATTTTGCCACAAAAATTTAGCAAAAACTAATAACGATATTTTGCTCAAAAATTTAATTTAGATATGATTTTTGAGGCATAATGTGTTAATAAAATTTGTTTCTGGCACAATTTTTCTGAAAAAACTATCTTCAATAGTTGCCGAGTTATTAGTCAAAAACTGAGAAAATTTTGTAAAACTTAGCCATAAAATAAAAATGCGAGCTAATATCGCATATGGTCACTACCAAAGTATGCAATTATCTTCTAGGCTGTGCAAATAATTTAGACCAATCAGGTTAAAAAAATACATCCTAATCTGTAAAAAAACCGATAATTCGATAACTGCCGAGCAACTGTTTTAGCGAAACAATTGTCAAATTAAAATAAAGACGTAACACTATAATGACATGAAGTTTCATCGCCCAAAGGTCGAAACAATAAAATAGGTATTTCTTATTTTTAGTAACCTTTTAAAATTATGTTATCTTTCAAAAAAACTTCTAGGCTGTACAAATATTTTAGACCAACAGGATAGTTTTTTACCTTATAGACCCTAGAAACCCGTTTGGACCAATCAAAAATTCGACTGCTGTTGGATCTAATCTAAGCTTATTTTCTACTTTTTAGTGTTATATTTTGTTTAACAAATAAAATTATGCCTTGAAGATAAATGTTGTATGCCATTCATGCGCTCAATTGTATGCTTCCACTACGCGTCGGTCAAACTTGGGGCTCAGCACAAAAAGACTGTATGACATAAATAGTTATGCATGTCGTAAGGCTGAAAAGTGAGTCCTTTTGTGCTAAGCTCAAAGTTTAAAGGCCGACGCGTAAGCGGAGCTCCGCTCACGCTTCGCGGAGACCTACAAAAAGGCACGTCTCAGCCGAATGGCAAACAACGTTTTTTTTAAGGCTCAGTTTATTTGTTAGACGATACATAAAACGTACTTACAATAATTGTTAGTACGTTTTATGTAATAATTATTATAATAACAATTATTAAAAGTATATGGTGTGGTTAGCCTCAGAGCTGTTAGCATTTATCGATTTTTTTACAGACTAGGATGTAAAAAACTTAAACAAAATTATTTTTACAGCCTAGGAGATAATCGAATACTTAGGTAGTAAGCGTTGAATATAATACTATATAAATAATTATATAACGCTTGAAGAACTATTTATTTAGATTATATTTTATGTTTTAAACCATTTAAGTTCAATATGGATCTTTTTAAATAAAATTTTAAAAATTATATTGAATTAAAATATGTATAATCATAACCCAAGCAACAATTTAAGTATTTGTTACGTATATGGGACTATTGAAGAAACTTTAAAGTGTTTTGCGACAGTCGCCGGTCTCTCTATATTACTCTTTTATTACTAAGTTACGACTAAAGTGGGGAACAATTATTGAGTTCCAAAAAGGTAGCAAATATGTCACTAGCTATAAACCCTGCTACTATTTGGAACGTAGCTGCTACGTTACTAGAACGTTCCAATATCGTTGCTAGAGCGTTATAATTACTTTTATTTATTTGTTTTTACTTCTATATTAACTGTCTTTGTCAAACTTATATTAGATTATACTATCCCTCCTTTTTTAAGTGGAACCACTACGGACTTGGCTTTTCAATGTCGTCGTTTATTAAATATGTACTGGTAGTTTATAACTTTCAGAATAACAATATACTGTATAATTAGGCAGGTAAATTTATAAACCCTTTAAATTTTACTGTTGAACTTTTGAATTTAGTTTTTGTAAAATAAATGCGCTTCATTAATATTTAAGTATAAACAAATTATTTATTTAATAAAGTTTATAAATAAAAAAATCTTAATATTTATTATTAATTTTTTTATTTAATTATTATTACCGTCTATTACCAACAAAATTACTATTTATTAAAAAGTAAACAACCATTTACAAACAATTAAAATAATTTATTATTTACATTACCACGTGGTACTGTACAGTAAAAAATGGCCGATAAGAAGCATTTTCCTTTGAAGTAGTTTTCGCTACTTTAAAGTTTTTTCCACTTTACGGTTGTTTTGGTTAGTACCATAAACGTTCCAAATACTAAAATAATAACTTTTAAGTTATTAACTTTGCAGTTTTTAACTCATGTTCCAGTTTCAAGATTTTAACTTGCAAAGGGACTACAAAGTAAAAATAATTATAATGTAATCTTTAGGTAGCAACCGAAAGTAACTGCTACAAATTAAATTTACTTGAAAGTTTTTTTACTTATAACACCTTTTTTAAAGTTGCAAAGTCTTCTTGGGTTCAACCAAGTTTTACTTAAATGTTTATTACTTTATAGTAACCATTTAAGGAAAAATTAAGTTTCTGTTACAAAATATTGCTATTTAATAGTTAGAATTACTTTTAAGTAAAAATTAAAGTAGCTGTTTAGTATACTTAACTTATTTAAAGTTATCACCACTTTGGCAATGGTTTTTGGAACCAAAAATGCTGCTTGGGAATTTATGTATAATAATATGTATAATCAAAATTTTATGTACCTACCAATGCTATGAGTAGGTATAACATTTTTCTATAGACAAGGGTTTAACAACTTATTTTTAAAATTGTTATATTTAAAACGTTTAAAACCCATAAACCTTGATAAAATTATAAGGTTTTATAAAAACTGTCTAAACCCAAATTATATTATAAATTATTTAGGCAACGCTTAGTTTATTTTTAATTTTCTTCTTTGAGTATCCAGTTGAAAGATTTCAAAACGGAATAGTTTGAATTCTTAATGCTCGAAACTGCATAAACCAACAATGCTTTTATTCTTTTCTCGGACTCTTTTGTTGGGGTAAGATGCCCTCAGCATTTAAAGTACTTTTTAAATCGACATAATTTACATTTAGAGAAAAAATATATTCTCGATAAATAAAAAATATTTACATGGACTTGGACAAGTAAATAGTTAAATATAAACCTACGAAAGTAAATTAATTTAAACTTTTATAAATTAAAACTGAAAGCTTAAATAAGGAGATAGGTCAGTGGCGGCTGGTGCATTATGGGCACATCCATATCTTAGTTATTAGACATGGGACCCACATCAAATTTATATGAGTTTATAATGACATTATATAGACAAGTTCTGCGCAAGCAGAATTCAAATTGAAGTTTGCGAAAAAAAGTTAGTTTTTAAGTGTGCCCCCCAGCCTCCTGCCCCCCCAAATTAAGATAATTTAAATTAGTGGAACATTATTTAATTCACTGAAGTTTATCGACAAATTTTAAATTTTATTAAAACAATTCAAGTATTACAGATTTTATACCATTTATATTTTTTTGAAATTTAGTAAAAGAAATAATAAAAATTTAAAATGGTATAAAACCTGTAATTCTTGAACATTTTTAATAAAATTTGAAATTTGTGAAACTTTAGTAAATTAAATATTGTATCACTTTAATTTGAATTATCTTAATTTGGGGGGGCAGGAGGCTGGGGGGGCACACTTAAAAACTAACTTTTTTTCGCAAACTTCAATTTGAATTCTGCTTGCGCAGAACTTGTCTATATAATGTCATTATAAACTCATATAAATTTGATGTGGGTCCCATGTCTAATAACTGAGATATGGGTGTGCCCAAAATCCAGCAGCCGCCACTGAGATAGGTGATAAAAATAAATAATTTAATATTGGAAGCAGTAAATAACAAAGGGAGATCAGTAAATGTCTAAAAGTTTGCTAATTAAATAAATTAATGTTTTCAAAGTTTCACATTTTCTGCTTTTATGAAAAGCTTTAATGTCTTTTTGATAAATTGACAGTTATTAATACTGATACAATAGGTTTTTGTGTCTTCTTTTATTAAATTTTTCTATTACTTTTATATACTTAATTATTGTTTATAAAAGTAACGCTACTTCAACAATATCCTTACCTATATTAAAAAAACTTTTAAACATGATGTTGAAAACATCTAAATAATAAGAATAACTTTTCAACGTCTAAATAAAATTATAGATTAATTAATAAACTTAACATACTCGTACATATTATATGTTCAAATAAAGCAATTGCATAATTTATCAACACCTGAATTATCTTTACATTTATTTAATATACCTATTATCGGGTTTTACATAAATTAAATAGGATTATATATAGTTAGCGTCCAGGAAATTTTCAAGATTAAAAAAATCATCCCGTATGTCCTTAAATCGTATCCACTTTAACAAAATACTAAATAAATGTAAAAATAAAACGATTTCGTAAAGCAGAATTGCTACTTTAGCCCAATTAAAATATAGTTTTACTTTGGAAAAAATCCCAGTGAAGATTTTCCCTCTAAAGTGTTTATTTAGGTATTAGAAATATTATCTGTTTTCACGGTGCTAATCCCGAACAAGTTTGTACATCTTAGGCATGCTCATTTTAAAATTTGGATTTACGGTGATAAAATATTATTTTGGAACAAAACGATGTTCGCGGTAAAAATTAAATACATTTAAGTCTGAATTATAGATTGTCTTCTTTTCTTCCTCCATTCCTCCCGTAAAAGATGAACAATACGAAAACCGTAGTGCCGGTTATAGATTGTTTATCGTCTACGGGAGGAAGGAAGGAAGGCAATCTATAAATCAGGCTTTAGGATACGTTCGGAACATAATTGTTTTATGTTTGTTTAAAGATTCAACATTTTATTAGTCTTCTTTTCTTTATTTCTACTGATTTTCTTCGACATTATTATAGCTTTATGCTATTGGATTGGCCAAGGGTCCAAAACTATTATTAAACAAAATTAAAAAGTAAATTAAATTTATTTACGTTATGTTTATCATAATTTATGCGTTCGAGGTACAAACATTTTTTTAATTAATAAAACATGTTTTCGCGAGGCTAATCCTGAACTAGTTCAGAACACATTCAGGATTACAAAGGGACAAGTTATTTGCGCATGTCATTTTTGGAATTAATTAAAAAAATGCAGCTAGTATCTCAAAAAGCTGCAGCTAGTATCTCAAAAGCAGTTTTTATCGATTAACTTAGTGTTTATAAAATTGGTTGCTCATGTAAATCTGCATAAAAATGGTTCTATAAAAAATTATGTAGGAGAAAAGTTGAAGCAAGGCGTAAATTTCACCATCCGCACACCTGCAAAGGTCGCAAAAATCAGTATTTCTCAAATTTCTAAACTAGAAATAAGGATGAGAAAAGTTGGAGCAAGGCGCCTAATCCTCCACTATACGCTTAGGGTAATGCATCACAAATTTTCCTCGTTATGAGTATCGCGAGAACTATTAGTCAACTACGTAGAATTCTACTTGAATTTTGTGAAATATTTATGTACATTACCATTAAAAACAAAAAAAATCGGGGGGAGGTTGGTAAAATACTAATAGAGTAAAATGAACTATAAAGATCATAAACTTCAAACCCCCCAAAACCCCCATTGCCTATAGGCTGCTATAGCGTATACGCTCTTAACCGAAATTGAGGTTTACAAATAGATAACAAGATAATCGCGAAAAGCTGATTTTCGCAACCTGTACAGGTAAGCGTGTACCTATAAAATATAAATAGTTCTAAATTGTACCTTTAATTGATCATAGCAAAAATTCACTGCTCGCCTTACTAGAAGACTAAAAGCGCAAAGGGTAAATTTTTAAGTATATTTACACAGTATTTCAATAAGGTTCGTACAGCTGACCATTTCATCCCCCAGCATTGAAAATTTATTCTTCTGACCGGTTTTGAGTATCTTAGCATTTTTACCATTTAACTAGCATTAAATTACCTTTTTAATGCATAAATAAGTTGTTTCGCCTTTGAGTACAAACAAAGTAAATGTTTGCTATTAAAATTGGTTTTCTTTTATATGCGCATAAAATGTTTCAATTTATCACAATTTTTGATTTTTTAAATCTTAATTAAATAAATATTTTTGTGTTATCTAGATTAAATTGTAAAATATGTATTAAAACCTGTACGTAAATTCCTTTAAGATGTTATTAACTTATATAGGTGTGAATTATGATGAAAAATAAACAATATTATCAATTCAGACCAATTTTGTTTGCTTTAAATAAACAGGTGATATTCATACAATTCCATTTTGAAATGTTTACTATTGAAATAATTGATAAGTTTACAAAATGTATTATATAATAAAAAGTCGATTAAATTAAATTTATATTTAAAAATAGGCAATCAATTTGGGTAAAATAAATTCACTATTTATACTGACCATAATTCTTTTAAAATGAAAGAAGAATTAAACTATAAGTAACTACATTTTTACACATATTTTTTTAAGATTTACTTTAAAAATTAATTTTAAACGTAATATATAGCCTTATCGTGCTTCATGTTCTAATCTTTAAGTACCAATATAGACAATAAAAAACCTTGCATTAAAATTTAAAAAAACAACTTTAACTTACTGGTGTATCAGTGTAGTAAATAGTAAGTAGCATATTTTTTCTTAATTTTAGTTATGCCAAAATTAAATAAATACATTAAATCGTGTAATTAAATTTATTTTTTCGTATTCTTAATGGAAAAGAGCATACTTTATTGAAAGAAAAGTACTAGTTTTATAGCAACAGTTTTCTACTTAAAACACTTTTTTTTTAAATCTTAAAAATAGTAAAGAAAAGTTCTAGTTTTTAGGGAAGAACATCTATCTGACGACTTTTCTTAACTTATATAATAATTATGGAACAATCTATTATAAAAACCTACTTTTGAGTATTAAGTCTACTAGTAGTACTTTCGGTCTAGTATATTAAAACAGTTATTTTGGCACAACAAGTTCGATAAATTATCCTTGTGCACATGTGCTATCTGCTTTTGTTAAAAAATTTCATGAACCAAACATAATACATTGGTAAGTTGACCAACCGTCCTTGTTTACCCAGGACAGGTTCTGGTTTTTGATAATGTGTCCTGGTTTCAATTGTGTACTGGTTTTGTCCTGGTTTTGCATATTTGGTCCTTATTTGTACTCATTTTGTTTATTATTGACGTTATTTTTTTATATAACTTATTTTGTGACAATATTTATTTATTTTATTTTTAAATAATAAACATTGAATAAAATAAGTTTTGTTTATTTTTTGGAAAGTTGGTCACCTAAAACATTGGGCGTTGTCCCTAATATACAAAAACACCCTGTAAGAGACAGTCATGCACAATGTGCATTGCACATTGATGCTGCATGTCAGTCCATATTTGACACTTTTTTAATTCAAACAAAATATAGTGTGGAAGTAATAAAATATAATTTATTCACACTAGAACCACAATCCACACAACTAGGTCTGTTCTATCTCGTACAATTCTTGTGCTTTGGGTTTGTGCTGTTTATACAGATTAAAAAGTTTCAAACGTTTCTTACAGAGGCACTTGTAAGCCTCAAATGAGGCCTTAAAGTGCTAAAGACAACCATTTTGCTCTTTTTTTTTGTAAAAAAAACTTATTATATCATCAAACTGTCAACTGTGGGTTATGGCAAATTAACCTTAAAATTGGCATTTGACAGTTTGATGACAGCCCTAATAAAATAGGGTTTATTTTTTACAAATAGGAGTAATATGGTTGCCCTATAGCCCCTAGCACTATAGGCCGCTTTTAAGGCTTACAAGTGCCTCTGTAAGAAACACAAGGTTTAAATCGATTATTAAAGCTCATTCACATCTACTTAATAAGCGTAACTTAAATTAAGAAACCTAGGTCTGTTAAGTTGTCTGTTTACATTCAATTAATACACGCAAAGAACGTAATATAATAAAAGCACGCGCAATGCAGTTCATGGATGTAGACTTGATTGCCTATCTATAAAATAAAGTAGGTTGGCAATGCGAAATGGCAATAAAAAAAGCTATGATTAAATAACCCTAACCTCAAAAACACACACGAAATGACAATTGGCAACACAAATGTACAAGTGAAACAACAAGATAGAGCTATATCGTTTTACTGTGCATGTGATTGGCTGACGTAAGAAACGTAATCCCTTAAATTAAGCCGGACCCAACTTTTAAATACGTTAAATTACATGTGATAAGTTTTCTACGAATTAAAACAGCTGCATTGGTTTCCATGTATTCAACTTATTAATTGGATGTGAATGAGCTTTTAATCTGTATAAACAGGACAAAACCAAAGCACAATAATTGTAAAAAACATAAAAATGGCCGCAGTTAGAGTCTGTGCAGTAGGTTGCCACATTTCGTGATTTTTAGTATGCGCGAAATGAGATAGAGAAGACCTTGTTGTGTGAATTGTGAATAGAACATTTTTTAGTGTCATATTGTATTTAGTTAATTTGACAATAAAATGGAGTATTTTTGATATGGAAAAATTAAAAAACTACTTCAGTACCAGAAATCGAACCCGAGCCTCCTGCATGGAAGCTGGGTATCCTGGTCATTACAGCTCGACACATCTAAGACAGAAAATGATTGTGCTTGACAGAGGGCCGGTTTATCAAAGTCCAGTTAAAGTTCAGTTATAACTATAGTTATCTGGTAGATAATTTCCATGGATACCATTGTTCTCACAACAATCGATATAGAATTTAACTGGAACTTAACCAGAGATTAATAAACCGGGCCTAAGACAGGCAAGATTTCCCCTCACAGACACGGGTTATAGTTTATATTAGGCAAATCTTATGATAGGTATTATTAAAGTTTTTTAATTAGCACAGGCGGGCTTGAGCTACTTACAACCCTTTGTTTAATATAAAAACGCTCGGGCAATATGTGGCAACAATGACAATTTGCCCCTCCCACAATTATCCTTGACCGTCCTTCCCTAATCGAAAATGACGTAACCCACATAGAACAATAGAATAAGTAAGTTTTTAAAAACGTGTTTTTTAATCGCAATGATTTGTAAAGAGGGATCTTTAAGAAAAAAGTTGAGCACATGTGTTAGAACACAAAGTTTGGGGGTGCATTTTAATAGATTCGATTTTATCACGTCATATGACCAACTGACCACTCAGTCTAAATTCGTACGCGTTCTAGGAAAGTTATGTTTAAAACTCCGTTCCTTCTTAAAATCATGTTTTTAACATTTTTAGTAATTTTTATAAGTATGATATTTGTTAGTTTGTTAATTTACATAGTGATTTGTGATATTCTTCTTCTTTTTATATAAATTAGTTACATTGTCTTAAAACTTTTATTCTTTAAATGTACATATACAAAGTACAACATTATTAAGTATGGGCACCTATATTATTTAAACAACTTAAATAAATAGGTAATCTATTAACTTGACAAATCTGATTATACATAAATTTCCACCTATATTCCAAGTAATGTTTTTAAATTAATATTAAAATAAATTTATAATATTCCACGTGTTAAAAATATTTATTATTGATTTAAATGATTCTTATCAATAATCCAAACCATATATATTTTATTATTTTATTTTAAATACTTAGTTTTAATACTATCTTCAATATGATATCTTTATCATCGATGAATAACAAGCCGTATAAAAATTATTTTTGTAATTTAAAATTTGACAATATACCTCATGTATCAAAATGTAAGTACTATTTGTATAGATAATAATTTAAAATTAATTTAATTCAAACTTGGCCCTTTACATATTAAGCATAGATTTTAATATTAAAAGAGATTTTTAAAATTACTTTTACTGGTTTTTTGAATTATTAATAATTTATAATAACCGCATTGGTATTTGCATGTAGAAATCTATGAATAATAAAATTATTGTGTGGATCCATGAATAGCTTGAAAGGGCTTTGAATATAAAAATTCTTAGTATAAATATTAAAAGTTTCATCATGGAGAAGTATGATACCAGATTATTCAAAAATTCACAAACCAATTATTCTCTACATGCATGCAATAGTTATTTAAAATGCAATAGATAATGCCCTTTTTAAATGAAGTAATTAAACATATTAATAATTGACATTGACATTTTTCTTATTAGTTATTTTTCGTCACTTTTTATTGTTATTTCCTCTATACTTTTTAAAGTTGATGAAGTTCTTCTTTTAAATTGGTGGCAACACTAAAAAATAATATTAGCACACCAATCTTTTTTAACGAAAATTAAATAAAAAAACTTGACACCGGGGTGTGTTTAATAGTCTGGCACGGTTGGTATATAAAAACAATTTAAATAAGGAAGCCGAGGTTACAGTTTGTGTCAAAAAATAAAAACCTATAAAACCTATAGGTTATAGTATAATTATTATTCAAAAATTATTATTTTTGAAATGGCATTAAACTTTTTTTCTCCTTTTACAAAGATGGTCTTAAAACATTAAAATATTAAATTTAAAAATAACATTTTAAAAATTATATAACTCAAAAGAGTAATTTTTTATTATCAAAATAATGGTATGGCATTGGTGCGCAATTTTTAAAGCCCCTGTATTATTATATAGGTATTGTATTAATTAAACAGGGGGTTTTATTAAAGCTAAATAATTTTAAAGATTATTACAAATAAATAATACTATAACTAAGTCATTCATAAAAAAACATTTTAAAGTGTTCTATTTTAAAAGGCATTGATGAACATAATATGGATAAAATATTATATAGTTGGTACCTATCTGTTTTATTTATAAATTCGGACGTATAATAAGGGCTTTTGCGGCTGAAAATGTCCATTTGAAGGCGTCTCGGATAGTTTATTTCTTAGTGCACCTCTGGGAAAAGTGACCCCTGTCCATTATTTTTCCCTCTCAGCCGCTGGCTTTTGCATATATCCTGAGCTCTATTACATTTTATTCCTGCTCCCAGCCACTGTGTTTCACTTGCTTTGCACCAGTTATTTATAGCCTAACCTTAATGGATACACAGAGACAGGATAAAGATTAATGTATAGAAATATTACATTTCTTTCATTATTAAATAATATAAAATAGGTAACAAATATTAATATTTATCTATAAAATTTCACAAAATGCTATTCTATTAGTTAATAGTTGATAATTAATTGGGGAATCGAAGAAAAAATATTTCCAATAAGAGCAATTTAATTAATTGTAGTTTTATATTAATTGGTTTCTCTGGATTTGATAGTGAACAAATGAAAATCTTACAATATAGCAATTAATCGCAATTTTATTGCGTTTTTCTAGCCATTAGTTTTTTATATTCCTTCTGGGATAACTTTAATTCATAAAGATTAATAAATCGGTAAGCAATACAATTATTTGTGACATTACATTATTACATGTAACGTTAAACCCGTCAAAAACACAATTATTATTAATAGTTTAATATTAACACACACTATTATAATACCGTCTGTCTAATAATTGAAGGTACTAATACGATCATAAACCGTCTATGAATACAATATACGAAAGCATATTGATAGTCCTTAAAATTTTTAAAGGAGGGCGCCATAATTATAACTTGTTGGCATGATTAACAAGGACCATCCTTCAAACTATTACTGTTAAAATATTAGATCAATCTGTTAACAAATTTTGTATTTGTTAATGGGAGAAAAATAGCGTTTAAGAAAGCCACTATGGCTTGAAAGTCGACTAGTCATTATGGGGACTCTGTATCAGCGTATTTTAGCATCAAGACTGGTTTGTCAAATCTCGTCATGGTCGTACGAGCCCTAACCACATAATGTTCGGACACTTCATAATTTATACAGAAATTTTTTTTGTGAATACTATCTCAAAATTATTAGAAGTTATGAAAAATTCAGCTTATTTTGGCATATACCCCTCGAAGCGATTTTTATTTTTAAAAAGTTTACCTTTTATTTTTAGCTTTTAAAAAAAGGCTAACTTTTTAACTTTTTTTTGTATGAGTAAAAAAAGTTATAAATGGACCCATTAAAAAGAGCATACAATATTATACAAACCCTGAAAATTTGGTAAAAAATAAATAAGTTATAAAAAAGTATAAGTAATTTAAAAATGCTATTTTTAAAGAGTTTTTGCAATTTTCTTAGGAAACGGGAGATTTTGCAGATATATATATCGCTATAACTTTCTTATTATTTATACAATTTTTACCAAATTTTCAGGGTTTGTATAATATTTTATGTTCTTTTTAATGGGCCCATTTATAACTTTTTTTACTCATGCAAAAAAAAGTTAAAAAGTTAGCCTTTTTTTAAAAGCTAAAAATAAAAGGTAAACTTTTTAAAAATAAAAATCGCTTCGAGGGGTATATGCCAAAATAAGCTGAATTTTTTATAACTTCTAATAATTTTGAGATAGTATTCACGAAAAAAAATTCTGTATAAATTATGAAGTGTCCGAACATTATGTGGTTAGGGCTCGTACATCGAAAAATGATGCTGAACGTTTCTCATCCTAGAAATCACCTGAGAAGTCCGCAAAATCCTATTGAAGGATCAACGTGTAAATGTGATAAGATTTCTAAGACCGTTGCCATCTCAATGGATTGTCGGTTGCGATCCAAGACAATTTTTTAGCTAACAAAGCCGTTATAACCATTAAAAAATCAAGTAATAAGGCTGGGCATTGCTGCCGCATCCTCCATATACTTCAGATTTGGCCTCTGTGATTTTTTACTTTTTCCGGAACTGAAACTAAGTATCGTATCGTATCCAGTTAAAGTGAGATTATGTTCGAAAATAAAACTTAATTTGGCCCAAAAGGTTGCATTTTCATACACATTTTAAGGACTTATCAATATGACCTCGTACCTGATTTATTTTCTGGCTAAAAATTATTATTATTACTAATAAAAGAATGGTTGTTAAATATAATAATATGATTTGTGTATTCGTAAAAGTAATAAGGATTTATTTTTTTCAGCTGAAAGTAGGTCGATTCATAAAATTGAAAAAACACCCTCAACTCCTCCATCCAACGATGGTAAGTACTATAAACAATCAAATAATTAAAAACAAATTTAAAAAATAATTAAAAATAAGCCTCAACAACGCAAGATGGAGCTTTTGTCTAAAAATATATAATTTTCATATTTTTTATAACTACTTATCTTAATTTAACAGGCGGTATGCTTTTGATGACTTTTAAATTTGACTCAAGGTCGTAAATTTCTCACCCTAATTATTTAGGATTACTTTTCTTTTAACTTATTAAACTACTCCTAATTAAATAGTTTTGTCTACACCATTCCTGTAAATAATACTAAATGTGAATATTATTTTATTATCTTAATACAAAAATTCAAAAGTAATAATAAGTTTCTTAACACTAATATTTTAAAAGTTTGTACTGACCTTTTGATTTCGCCGGCAGTATTCTAGATTTTACTGATAAAGCATTAACAATTTCGGGTGGAGACTCCACAAACTTTTGATAACAAAATTTGCCAACGGTAATACATATTTCACAGGTCTGTGACATATTCCCATTCTTATTATTATTACTCGTTTTTAAACTTTTCTAGATACTCATTTAATTAAACACTCGCTCGTGCCTAATTTAAATTTGTGACTAAAAATGGCGTTTATCAAACTTGATACATAATATTCTATTATACTGTTTATTTTAAAAGAGGTTATTATAATAATTTAATGCCCCCTTTAATTTTCTTAAAATATATATTTACTTAAAAATTAATTGCTGCAGCATCCATGGATGATCCAGCCTGGATTACTTAATATGAATGTTCAATAGGTGTAAAATTTCTTATACTCCGACGTAAATACGCCTTCACCCTATGGTTATCTGCCTTATCAAAATGTTTGCAAGACTTAACATGCTTCTTGTCGATTGGAAAATTGCTTCAATGGGTTTTTCATTTTATCTTTTCTATTACATTGCATATCAAGAATTTCTACTTAAGTATTTATATTATAAAAAACATTGAATAAATCTGGTAAATATTTTAAATAATTCCCAGGGATATATTTTATTTTATATAAACCACTGTATATCCGATTAAACCCGTGTTTCATTTTTAACCGATTAAAATGGCGCGTGGTAAAAAATTTAAAAGGGGTGGCATTATAAAGGGTTGTATGTAAATTTTTATTGGTGCAAAATTGAACAAAAGCAATTCAAAATATAAAGGGGGTTGATTTTTACCCTGTTTGACATGGTATTACAATTCAGCCATCAATCTTATAGTCAGGCAGCACATTTTATATTTTAGTTAGTGTTATTTAAATATATTAAAAAAATAATTCTTTATCTAGCATAAACATAAACGAAACATCTATTATTTTACCCATAAAACTATTTAAGTTCCCAATTTAAATATTTATAATAATAATTATTTTATGTAAGGCTAAACTCATTGAAAATGTAATGTTTTAAGAAAAAATGTATTTAAAAAACCCCTACCAATATTTAACTTGATTTTTTGGAAAACTAATAGTTTTATTTTTTTACCCACATGGAAAAATGTTGTGTGTCAAGTAAATAAATAAAACATGTTTCCCTCAAGAAAGCTATTAGGTTTATAAAAAAACCTAAGTGGCATTTAACCCTTTTTAATAAAGGAAATAGTCACGTGCCTGGGATTATCGAGTCACGTGGCTCCGGTTGTTGAATTATAAAAGATCTTCAATTTATTAAGACGCCTGTTAACCCCAACCATATGCGCGTGTCATAGCTGGGTTTTCGTTTATTTTCAACAGGTAAAAAATATAAATGCAATTTTGTGTGCAATCGTGAGTATAATTGTGTAAGAAAATATTTATTTGTTAATTATTTGGTACGTTACAAAATATTATCATTGCTAAATTAAAAAAATACAGTTTGGATTTAATTGTAAGACTTGGATTTTGTAAATTTCCGTATCTATAAAAATCACACAGAAATATAACAAAATTTGTATGATAAAAATAACATTTAAAATATTTATCAATCCTCCTATTTTGTTATTCAAAATGAAATCTCAATAATTTTTAGATTTTAAAATGTCTTATTCAAATCAGCAATATTAAAGATATTTCAAGAAAATCATTGCTAGAATTTCAAAGTCGTATCACGTAGTTGCAAGTTAAAAATCAGTCCCTTATTTTACATATTGACCGCTGTAAAAAAATAATCATTCGGTAAGAGGGACTGCATTCAAGCCTATCTAAATAACCTTATTTATATTCTAAAAGTGTTTACTCACTCCTCTTTTACAAAAAATTAGAAATACCTACATTTTCTAATTTGTAATAATATATGTGTGTATACACATATATATGCACACTTATTATATTACAATGTATTTTTTATATATAAATCATATTTCACATTAATAGAACTTCTATTAGTATCCATAAAGGGGTAAAAAATCAGTGTTTCCACCATAATACGCATATGGCGAAATAATTTACGGGGGTGAATTTTTACGCATTAACGCGAGTTTATTCACATTTACACCCTTTCAACCGTTTAAACTCACCCCTTAAATATCGTTTCAACAGGCATTGAAATACGATAACTTATGATTGATTGAAGACCAGAAAAGTTACTAGGGTGAATTTGTTTTTCATCCATTTAACAAAAAGTTTATACCTATTTTGTATAAAATGAGTCCAATTAAAAAATTTATATTTATGTATTTTTTTATTTTTATAGAACATGATCCAAATGGTGATTTAAGTGGTGATGATCAAAGTATAAATAGTGATCATTTGGACAATCAAGATGAAAACTCTATGGACAGTGACCGAGGGGGCGCATTAAATTTGGTAAGTCTTTTGATTATTTTTAATTAAATAATAATTATAATATAAATTTTGCAAAAACCATACCTAATATATTTTTTAAAATTTGTTGCAGTATGTTAAAAAAAAAAAAATTAACTAAATGGTATGTAATATTTCGTCAATTGTACACTTGTAGAACTGCCACTGTTGTATTTTGGAATCGATATTACGACAGTTGTAGAGAAATATATGCTTAGTTTTTAATTTGTCGTAAAGCTTTTCTTACATATTTGTCAAAGAAATATAATCGACAGACATCCCTCGGGCCTTTGTTAACAAAGTGTTATTTTTAAAAAAGTATGTTTCCAATAATAAAATCCTAACTTTTCAAATATATGGGAATTTTCTAAACCCCTCAAAAAGTTAAATTATCAAAATCTTTGGGGAAATGCGATCCCCTGTTTCATTTTGGATCGAATTAGAGTTTATTTGTTTGATAATATAGTTTGGTAAACAGTTTGGTTAATAAAAAGATTTATATTCGATGTATTAGTTTCTTTCGCTTTACTTAACGTTTTTATTTGTATATTTTTTTAATAAAGATTATTTCCCTCATTATAAAATGAACCAATCAAAAGCCTTGAATTTTCCAATAAATTTTGTTTCATAAGCGATTAAAACATTAGAACTGTTTAACAGCGACTATTTCTCTTGTCTTAATTTCCACTAATCACAAACGCGCAATTTTGAATTACAAATGGTTTCTAGGTGGAACAACTGTATGACAGCACCTGTCAGCAGTTTTTTCGAGTTTACCCACGGCAAAACTTGAAACTAAAAATTACATGTATAATAGGTAGTGTACCATATGTTTTGTAAGCTATATGTAACTGTTGAAATAGTCTTGTCAAATACCATTCGGGCATCTGATTTTTTCTGTGAAAAAAAAAATCGAAAAAACACAATGCTAAGTATTTTTTTAACAAAATGCATTCGTGCAGGTGCAAAAATCCTTGTCTTCGACTAGGATTTTTGGTCCCACCAGCATTCATGCTTTTTGTTAAAATATTACTTAGCAGCGTGTTTTTTCGTTTTTTTTTCTGAAAAATAGATGCCCTTATAATATTAATTACGATTAAATTTTAGCCTCCATATTGAATTTTAACATACATTTTTTTTTAAACAATAAAAAATAAGTTATCTAGTTTACGAAATATAAATATAAATTATTACATACTTTTAAATTAATTGAATTTTGTTTAAAAAATTTTTTAATTGTCAAATAGTTTTCTTTATTTCGAGAAATAATCTAGACGTATATTACTTAACCTATAATTAAATCTGCCAAACTCTGCTCAGTAAGTTTTTTATTTGATTTTTCTTTTTGGAAAATAGTTTCATGCAAAATAATTAAAAATAAAACCACTCGACCGCTACGCGGTCTCGTGATTTTATTAAATTATTTTGAATTCAATATTTTCCAAGATAAACCAAACAAAAAACTACTGAGCCTAGTTTAACCGTTTAAATTCATAGGTAGTTCTCGTATGCATACTAAACCTCTCTGTAATGACAGCTTTCATTAACCAGTTTTAACCATACAGTGCTAATTTCTTAATTTTGTAACGAATATAATCTTTGAGTCCTGAGGCATCTCAATTACCATGGATAATTTAAGAAGTAATTATGTTAATTTTAAAACAAATATCCTGTTAAATTAAACCTAACTGGTAGTTTAAATCTTATTACATTGAAATATTAAACTTAATATGCATACATAATTATAAGATATCTAATTGTGTACATTATTTAAGGTGGCTTTTATTGAAGGGAATTATTTGTTTATATTTAATACAGGCCAGCATTCAATATAATTTTTACCATTACTATTAATTTACTCCCTAAAATAGGGATCTTAATTTGTTTATGTATTACAATTGTTTGTTTTTAAATATTATTAATAAGTCTATTCTTAAACAAGAGTTTTCGAAACAAAGCACAGTGACGATGTGATTGGCCAGTTTCTCAAGGGTTTTGTCATTAATATAAGCATGATATATTCAAATAATTGATATTTAAACGTATTAACATCTCATTTTGGAACTTTAATTAAATTGAATGTTACTTTTACAGGTTACTGCTGAAAATGACCAACCAAGAATATCTACCCCAAATTCTCAAGTGACTAGTTCAAATCCAAATATTTTGACTGCAATTAACGGAGCTCTTGGAGGGTTTTTAGGCAATCCATTACAAATGCTGCAAGCCTTTCAAAATCCCCAGAGCCTGCAACAATTGCAACAATTGGCAATGCTGCATCAGGCTAGTGGAAACCAAATGAATCCTCAGGCTCAATTTTTGTTTCAAAACCAGGTACGGTTTTTATGAATTATTTGAGCTTTTGTAGAAATAATTGTGTTATATCTACAAGGGTTTTATGAATCTTCAACATAATAAATATTTTTTAATATAAAGGGCTTTATGCAAGGATTTCCAAGATCAAATATACCACCTAGACATAGTCCCCATAATATGCAGGTGTGTTAAATACACAATAAGTTTATTACGTACCACAGCATGTAAAGTTTTATTTTTTTTATGTAATTAAATATAATTTCTTTAAATTCATTTTAATATACCTTTAACATTATTTAACTTCTCGAAATTGATAATTTTTTTGTATTTCTACGTAGCATCAAAACTAGCTTAATTGTGGAATATAGATTTGTATCACAAAATTATTAATTTGCAACTTAAAATACTTTTTGTTTCTAAAGTAATTAAGTACCTACTAATAATAAGGGCCGGCGGAACACGCTCAATCCCGAGTGGGTAGTAAAAAAACAGCAGTGCTTGACCAAGCCCGCCTGAGCTACATGTATTATGCTCCACACCCCAAAGTCCCAACCCGTGTTTACGTACGGAAAATTTGGCATTTAAGGCTTTTCAGGTTATGTATTTGTCAAAGTATAGTCAATGAAAGAAATAATATTTGTACTGTTACCGCTTATGATTAACCTTTCAGTAGTCGCGCACGGTGTCTGACATCAAACTAAACTTTGAAGATGGTGGATATAAAAACTTCACCGCCCACGTACCTTCCTAAATAGTGTACATGAATGCTCAGTTGGAATTTGGATGCGATTGAACATATTTATTGCGAATTATAGTGACTTCCGGTTTGTGAGACCGAGGTGACCATTCGTGTTACAAATAACTCTGCTGCTTTGACCGACATTCCACGAAGTTTGAAATTGAGACTTCAAGAATTTTGTGGAATTATACTTCAAGAATCTCAAGAAAATACTACCCCTGGTAGATGCCTATTGCAATTGGAAGAAAAATATGTATAAAAAAAATCGCAAAACCTGTAAAAAAACAACCCGGTGTTACAGACCGGGGCTAATATACTTGAAAAAAAATAGCGCGACTACTGAAAGGTAGGTCACAATAACAATAAATTTAGGAATATAAATACTGCATTTAATGAAATTCTAAACTGTATGGATTATCTTTAAGTAAAACTTCTTTTGGAAAATTTAAATAAATTCGTGTTTTGTTTTTATTTTAGTTATAATCCTTTATTGTTAAGGTTTCCTGAAAAATTGAACCATTTTATTTATAAATACTACAGTAAAGGAGTATCTAATATTTTTAGTTTACAAATTCTTTTAAAAAAATTAAAGTTTTTTTAATCCATTACATAAAGTTTTGTCAACACAAGTAGGTATCAACTGAATTTGATCAAAACATCATTATAACTTTTAAAATTTTAAAAGATTACATGTCATGGAAGTATTAAATATTTTTACATTGCAAGTTAATCTAAAAATTGTTTGTTTTCTTATAATTTAACTTCTAAAGTAGGCATGCCGAGATCTATGCACAAGTTTTGTCATTAGAAGTATAAAAGCTTCAATTTAATTTAAACCATATTCAACAATTATTTAGTAAACCTATATTTATGTGACCATATTAATACACGCTTCCAAATTATCCAAAATTCTTATTTATTTTGGTCAAAATGGATTTTTATAACCTTAAGATTATAAAATTAGATGATATTTTTTGTGATAATATATTAACCTACCTTTGATACAGATATTTTTATTCCATAATAGAGAAGCTAGACTTTTTTTAATAAATGCCATTAAGTTTAAATTATTGTATGGAGAAAACTAGATATGCATACATGGTCTATAGACCAAATGCACAAAAATATTACTTATTTGACACCATACACTTTTAATTTTATTAAATGCAGTATTTATATTCCTTAATTCGTAAACCATTGTTACTGCGATACTACAAAGACTATGACAGATACATAACCTGAAAAGCCTCAAATGCCAAATTTTCAAAAGACTGCGTTCCGTACGTCACGTGGTGGGACTTTGAGGTGTGGAGCATAGTACATATATAACCTTAATAATAAGTTTAGTTTAATATAAAAACGCGGCAAATTTTAAAAAGAGTTAGCGTGGAACTTTAAATACAGAGAAAGCTTTAAGGTTCCAAAATTTCTGTTCTCTTATGGCATGTAAGAAAGTTAAATAAATACAATGGAAAATGGTTTTAGAAGTCCGGTTTTGGGAGATGACCGTTTAAGGGAGCTATCTGTTTATTAATTTGCAAACTTTAAATCTGACAATATTGTAAAGAAAACATGCTCTCGCCGCTGCAGCCGGCAAATGGTTCTGGATACCCTACAACGCTAAAATGAAGTATAGCCAATTTAATTAATAAACTACAATAGATCAATTTTTTGTTTATAACAATAAAAATGTTATTTAGTCCTATTTTCTGAAAATAATGTAATTTATTAAAGTGACCAGATTCTGTCACGAAAAGGGGGACATTTTCTGTGAATTAATTACAAAAATGACACAATCAACAATAATTAAGTAACGTCAAATTTACCATTTGCATCGTATCATTGTGTCAATTTTTTAATTAAGGTAAATTTATTCAAAATGTACCACTTTTTGACAAAATATTATACAGTGTGGTTCTCACTTATGGAATAACATTCAATAAAAACAAATTTTTATTAAAAACGCTCGGACACGTAAATTGTAATTTTTATTCAAAATCTTATAATTTAAAATTGTTTGCCCCTACCACTTTTTTGGTGAAAAAAAGTGGGGTTGTTGTTTAAGATAAATGTGCATAATGTGCTACGGGGGATATGGTGGAGGCAAACAATTTAAAATTATTATTACCTATACGATTTTACGTGTCTGAAAATTTTTCATAAACAAATTGTCTTATCGAAAAACGAATTTCCATAAGTGAGAATGACACTGTACCTATATGTATATTTTTGTGAATAAAGGTCTTAATTTAAAACACAAAAAATACATTATGTAAATCTAATTTCTCTCTATTTTCTAAAAATGATACAATATATCTGTGGGTAAAAGGCATAAGGGGATAAGTCAAAAAAATCAATTTTTTAGCAGTGCCTTAAGTGTGTTCGCATTAATTTAGGAAATACATTTATGGTTAGCGGTTATACCCTTTTGCCAGCACATATCATATGCTAGCAAAAGGGTATACTTGCTAACCATAAATATATTTCCTGAATTAATGCGAACACGTTTAAGTCTCTACCGAAAAATTACTTTTTTTGACTTATCCCCTTATGCCTTTTTCCCACAGATATTATATTGTAATATTTTTTGAAAATAGCAACAAAAACAAGATACGCCTTTACGTATTTTCAACGGCGATATGATCTTTTATTCTAATAAAACAGAATCATTCTACAATATATAAAACCAATGTGTTGGGATTAATGAGTGACGTTATTATAATAACGTATACGCGTATACGCAAACTCGCGCTGTGAGTGAAAAAATGAGGCATAAATTATTCGTCGGCGCGTGTCGAGTAAGCGCGCTTTTAAAAAAATCATTCCGGATATAGTTTAAAAATCGAAATGAAGTGGGTAGTACTACCTAATAATAACATGCCCTTCTGCCGGTCCTGCTCATAATAAATATTATTTTAAAATTTAAATATAATTTACAATCTATTGAAAGTTTTTATAAGAATTTAATACACATTGCATTGCCTAATTACAATTTTATCTGTATATGTTGTATATGTTGAATATTATGTACATTTATAGTTGTATATTTTTATCGTCTTACACAATAGCATAAAATGACAACTTTTAATTGAAGAATTGCATGTTTTAAATTACGACAGTAAATAAATATTATGCACACTTATATAGTTATATTATATATTTTTTTTAATGTTAAATTAAGTAAACTCAATTTATTTAATTATCGTTATTATTTTTTATTTAGGTACAACAAATTGCCCAGGCAGCCCAACAACTTCAACAATTGCAAAAAGTTCAACACCAAAACTCCAATCAACATAATACTAGTATACCTCCAAACACTCAAATACCCCAAACCCAAACAACACCCCCAAATAATCATATACCTGCAAGTCTGCTAACACCAAGTACCCCAAGTTCTGGTGGTCTCACGCCGCAGCATCTTAAAACTCCTTCAAGAATATTAGAACCATCGCCTGAAGAAACAACTGATTTGGAAGAATTAGAACAGTTTGCAAAAACTTTTAAACAAAGGCGAATTAAATTGGGTAAGTTAATTAAATTGATGTTTAATTTTAATAAAGTACAGTTGACGACCAAAGATAATATTATCTTTGTTGACGACATCCAAATGTAAACGATTTTTGGTTGTCCTGGATTTTTAAGTAATTAATTCTATAATTCTGGCTTTTCCCAGTGGCGTAACAAAAAAAAGGTAGAATATAAAGAACAGAAAGATAGATATTACTTAAATTTAATTATTATCGTTTTGCAGATTTGACATTAAAATTTAATGATTAAATTTTTAAAAGAAATTAAATAAAATAAAATAACAGCAACACTTTTTATTTAAGAATTAAACTAACATAGAAACAAAATTGAACAAAAAAATGGTCCTTAAGTAAAGTAGCTGCTGATTCAAATGGTAGTAAAAGATGCATATTTTACATTAAGAAACGCTGACAGGAACAATATAGATTACGAAGACATTTCAAAAAAGGTGTAAAAAAGGCATGATCTCTTTGAACATATCCGTCAAAATCCTTTTAAATACTAGTAATTTATCTTCTGGACAAGGCATAATTAAATGTCGTAGGAATCAACAAGCTCTTCCCAAGCATTTTCAACAGCGTGCCACAATGGTTCGCGGTTCGCTGGCCTAAAATCCCTTCGATATAACTTTTTCACCATGAAGTCCCATACGTTCTCGAAAGGTCAAGTCAGGACTTCTTGCTGGCCATGGTAAAAAATTTAAATATTGGTTGTTGACCCACTCTCGTACTATGAATTGGAGAATTGTCCTGGGAGAGAAATTAATGAATATAAACAGTTATGTGTGCCATGGCATGCCATATTATTTTATGTTGAAATGTGTCAGAAAAACTTCTTTTACTTATAGAGATAACTTACTTTATGGAAACATAAAATTTTATAAAATGTTTACGTAATTTGCGTTTGTTAATCGCCCATCAAAAAGCCGTGCTATTCCAGGACCGTGAACGCTTATCCACTCCCAAAGATTAATGGAAATGCGCCCACTATTTCTTGTTCACAACGTATCATTTTCCTCGTATCTTGAATTTCTTTGGCGGTAAAGTATTTCACTATTTAATGGCTGGAAGGCCTTTTCATCTGAAAAAACTACATTATTCCAAAAATCGTTACCGTGATTTGAAACTCATTTGCAAAGTGAACTCGCCTGCGCTTAATCTCGTCCGTTAAAAAAACTTTTCGGCAGCAGCGTAGTTTTTTAACCCAGCTTATTTTGAACGCCATTAAGCAGTTCTGATCAGAGACCCTCTGAATAATGTTTCTTCTTGTGCTGCCACAGCGATTTCAAAAGAATTTTGGTGGATATGTTCGATGGGAGCATCGTCTTTATTCTCATTAGAAACCTTTCCTACACTTTGTCTGATAGGTCTTCGCATTCTATGTATAGAGAAGTGTGACAGTACAATTTTTTGTGAGACATGTGTTATTGTAAAACAAACAAGAAAGCCATTCAACACAGCAAGAAAAAGAGCCAACAGACCACTTCAAATTATTCACACCGATATATGTAGGAAAATTGATCCACCAACCTATTGCAATGAAGAGTATGTTCTAACATGTTTGGATGATTATACTTATTTTTTGAAAGTTTACTTGCTTCACAACAAAGATGAAGTAGAGGAGTATATCAAGAAGTATGTAATAGTAGGTGAAGCTCATTTCAATCATGATAAAGTTGAAATTATTCGTTTCGACAATGGAGGAGAGTATATTAGCAATATTTTTAAAGATTGGTGCAGCAAAAAAGGAATTACTATGGATTATACTATTCCATATAGTCCACAATTAAATCTAGCTGCTGAGCGAATTAATCTAACAATAATGAACAAAGTGAGAGCAATGCTTCATGACTGTAAATTAAGCAATAAAATGTGGGGATATGCTACTGAAACAGCTGTATATTTAATTAACAGAAGCCCCTCAATAGCTGTGGATGTGACACCCGCTGAAAAGTGGTAGGGTTATAAACCAGATCTATCAAGACTTGCAATTTTTGGAACTGTAGTTTATACTAAAGTTTTGGGTCATTTGAAAAAACTTGATGATAGAGGACAAAAAGGGATTTTTGTAGGCTATTCCAATGTTGGATACAGAATTTGGAACCCTAAATCAAAAAAAATATATGTTGCAAGAGATGTTCATTTTACCAATGAATGTGAACAAGAAGATAATGAAGTTTTTTCAAGTCCTGAAATAAATATTCTTGATATGACTGACAAAGAAAATAAACAAGAGCAACATGAAGAAGAACAAGATCATGAAGATGAAGAAGTAATAAATAAAGAACAAAATCAAAGACCTCAAAGAGCAACAAAAATGCCTGATAGATATAAGGATTATGTAATGTATGGCTTGCTAACTCAAGAGTCTCGTACTTATGAAGAATGTATGCAAAGTGAAGATGAAAAATGGATTAAAGCTATTAAAGAAGAAAAACAAAGTCTTATGCATAACAACACTTGGGATCTAGTCGATGAGATAAATGCTAAAGGAAAGGAAATCGTTACAAGTCGTTGGCTGTTCAAAATTAAAGACAATGGTCGTTACAAAGCAAGACTGGTAGCTCGTGGCTGTCAGCAAAAACAAATTTTGGATTATGAATGCATTTACAGTGCAGTTGTACAATCAAACTCATTGAGGATGTTGCTTGCTATTGCTGCATCTGAAAACTTAAAGATAAGTACTTTTGATGTTAAATGAGCATTTTTGTATGGACAGTTAAATGAAGAGATTTAGATGCGACTTCCAAATGACATTCAAGAGGAAGGAAAAATATGCAGATTAAGAAAGTCGTTGTATGGGCTTAAACAAGCTCCTCATCAGTGGTTCAAGCGTTTAACGGATTTTCATAAATCAGAAGGACTAAAGCAATTGCAAACTGATCAATGTGTATTAAAAATAACGAATTCCAACAGCAAGCTGTTTGTTGCCTTTCATGTGGATGATGGTATAGTGATAGCAGAAGACAACAATCAAGTCAAGAAAATTCTAAACAAAATGAGTCAACAATTTGAAATAAAAATAAATTATAAACCTGAGAGTTATACGGGAATGCAGATTTCTCAGGGGGAAAATGGAGTGACAATAAATGAAAGCAAGTATGCCCGACAAGTTGTTAAAAAGTTCAATATGGAAGAAGCCAAGCCAACAAAGACTCCTATTTCTCATCAAGATAAATCTGCAGATAACGAAAAAAATATTGTCACTGATTACTTATATCATGAGGTTGTGGGAAGTCTTCTTTACCTTTCTATCAAGACTCGACCAGATATTAGTTTTGCTTTGAATTATGCTAGCAGGTATACAAGAAACCCTATAAAACAAGATGTGATAAATGTGAAGAGAATAATGAGGTACATTAAAGGGTCATGTGCTGTTGGAATTCATTATTCTAATGGTATTACAAATGTTTATACACTTAATGTATACTGTGATTCTGATCTTGGAGGAGATAGAGAAAACAATAAAAGCACCACTGGATATGTTATGTTTTATGCAAATGGGCCGATAGTGTGGTGTTCCCGTAAGCAGTCTCTGTGCAACCAGAGACTGCTTACGGGAATCTACAGGAGAAGCAGAGTACATCGCTGCTGCCCAATGTTGTAAGGAGATGAAATATGTTAAATCTGTTTTGGAAGAAATGTTGTCAAGAAAAATTTAACTTAATCTACATGTGGACAGTCATAGTTGTATTAAAATGGTTAAAGCAAATCAGCTGACACGAAAATGTATCCACATCGATCTGAAGTATCACCTGATCAAAGATGAGTACAAGAAAGGCTGGTATAAAATTTTCTACTGTCAGACTGATGTTTTCACTAAACCATTGCATCCTGTCAAATTTAAATTCTTTAAAAACAAACTCATGAACTGTGAATAGTGATTAATATTTTTTGCAGGGAGTGATTGTTAATGGTTTATTTTATTTTATATTATTCCATTGAGGGAGTGTGTTGAACTTTGTTAGAATCTTGTCAATGTCAAAATATAAAATATAATATGATTTATTATCATGTATGTTTAAAAAAGAAAAAGAATAAAAAATGATAGTCACAAGTATGACATAAAAATAACTAACTGTATTTTAAATTGGTGCACAAACATAGATAAATATTCAACGATTGAAGATCAAAACTCAATTAATTTATTAGAAACTTTAGCACTGCCAGCGTTTCTTAATATAAAATATGTAGCTTTTACTAACATTAACAGAAGCTCTTTTAAGGACCAATTTTCTTCCAATTTTGATATTGCCTTAACTTCTGAGCTTCTGCATTTTTGTTTAATGAATTGACAGCTATTTTATATAAAATAATAAAATAGCTGTCAATTGGACGTCTATGATGCAAAGTCTAAATTACACCATAACCCTTTGACGTCCACTGTACAACATTCAAAAGTTCCCCCTTAACATTATAATACAGCTTATAAATATTACATAGTTCATAAATACCATGGCCCACATCCAAAAGGCCAAATATGACATTTTATTAGGAAACGTAGCCTCAAAATTGGCCAAGTTCGTCTTATTTTCTGAAAATAGGGATCAATTGATTGGGTATAAGGGTGGGTTGATTTTTTAATTTTGTTTATGCCTGTAGGCAGGCGCGTGCTGGCCCACCGGGGGGCGACCGGGAGTTTCCCGGTGGGCCCTCATAAAGTGTCCATAAGGGGCCCCACGACCCTCACGCGTAAAAAAATTTAGCTGTTATTAGCAGGGACTTGTAACAAAACCTCGTATAAAAATTAGAGATGCCACGAATATTCGGCAACTTTTCGGTATTCGGCTATTCGGCCACTTTTTTCGCTATTCGGTATTCGGTCGAATATTGCAAACTATTCGGCCGAATACCGAATAGCAAATCATGAAAAAAAGAACTCAAAATATTACAAATATATTTAATTAACCAATAAATTAATATATTATAATATATTAATTTATTCGTTAATTAAATTTATTTGTGAGTAATATTTAAAATCTACCAGTGGTAAGTTATGATGAATGAAAACAATTTTTTCAGCATTTGTTGTTGACAGACGATTGCATTTTTCCTCATAAATTATACCTGCTTCCGAAAACAGCCGCTCACTATATACACTGGTACCGGGAGATGATAAATAAATATTAGCAAATTGAGAAAGGGTTGGATATTTTTTTGCGTTTGCTGACCACCACTTGTAAGGGTCTGCTGTTCGATCTAAGCGAACAGATGACATGTAGAAATTAAGTTCATTTGCAACCGAACTTTTCTGTTCCACGCCCTCATCTGAATGTACATTTTCTGCAGCGACTTCCTCCTACGTACTACCGCAGCTTACTTCTCAGCTCCATGGAGCCATGTGCACAAGTCGGAGCGGCGCCTTTGATATGGCGGCGAGATTGAATGGTGCGGTCTTTCTTTGACACGGGGTAAAAGCCGGGGCCGCGGTTCGGCCGAACTGAACGACTTGAACCCGCGGAAAGTTCCAAGTGTTACCGAATATTCGGCTGCCGAATATTCGGGGCTTCGGCCAATAGTCTCGCCGAATATTCGGTATTCGGTATTCGGCTAAATAACTATTCGTGGCAACTCTAATAAAAATTAAACTCAGTATCTGGCGTTATCGTTCCGAGTAACATAAATCAGAAACGGGACGTTGGAAATCATTCCCAACAAGTAACAGAAAAGTAATGACACTTAAAACTATAGTTTATAGTTTTGCTCTAGAAAAAACTCTAAGCAGAACCGAAACACCGGGTATGGAAACAAAACCAGCAACGCCACCTGAGTAACGAAATTGTAACAAAGCCTCTTGGTAAAGAAACTAAACTAGTTACGTTTCTCGTATATCGAATAAAACTATTAAGTACCTACCTAGTAACGAAATGGTACAGAAACTAAACTAGTTACATTCCTCATGTATCGAAGAAAACTATTAAGTACCTAGTAACGTTTTCTGTTGATAAATAAATGAAGCAGGGTACTTATAAAATACCTTTATAATTTTGGAAATATTGTACGACTCGTGGGAGAAAGAGGAGATTCCACGATAGTGAAGTTAGTAACACGCCAAAAATCGCAAACAATGTTTTATTCAGTTACCGCAAGAAATATATATTCTTTCCTGCGCCACATGGTCATCAGGTAGGTATACCTAATTGCGTGAGTTACCCGCGCGAAATTCCCGCGGCTTTCTAACCTGATTTACCTGCGCGACTTACTCGCGCGACTTACCCGCGTAACCTACCTGCGCGTTTTACTCGAGAGTTTTACCCGCGTGACTTACCCACTAGTGGGCGGAATAGCAGGAAGTTATCTTTAGGTTAAAATTGGAAAATAGTGAGGTTAAAAATGAGTTTTATATGTCAGGAGTAATCTCCTTTTTTCCCAGAAGTCGCACGATATACTATTAATACAATACATACCTATTGTACAATTTTGTTTATTAAAATTTTAACCCAATATGAATTTTCTTGACAATGTCAATACTTGACAGCATGACAGCTTGACAGCTAGTAGACAGATCACAAATTTTAACCAAGACTTTGTGTTGATGTGCATTTTGTAAAAGTTTTTAAAATTCAGCGTAGTGTTACCAGTTTTGTTTCAATCTCCCGTATTTCGGTAGTTGTTGCGCATCTGCAATTTTTGATATAAACAGTTTCGATAACAGTTTTGTTAACCATTATCAAGATTTAGTCACTCGTTTTGGTACTATTAATTATAATTTCTCAAAGTTTAGTTATCATTTTCGGGGGTGCATGTTTCGATTCAATTTAGTTTAGATCCTTACATGAAGAACGATACCCGGTATCGGATACCGTAACAGGAATGCGTTACAAGTCCCTGATTTTTAGTGAGTAGTGTCGGCCCCAGCACGCGATGTAAAATTTGAATCTCAAACACAACACCCCCACCAGTTCCCCAAACCTTTCTCTAAATGACATAAAATTTAAGGCATGGGAGGGCCCTGTAAGGGAATTATTTCCTGGCCCCTAAAATCATCCCAGCACGCGCCTGCCTGTAGGAAAAAAGGTGTGTAATGTTGTTATTTTTTTAGCTTTAAAGCTAAATAGTTTTTTTTAATTTCTTTTTATTTAAATTTAAATTAAACGCGTTTTATTGGCGTCGTAGCCAGTCGACTGTGTATTTGTTACACATCATATCTTCATCTGTATGGTGGTCCATATAATACGCGGTAACACTAAGCGAAGAATATAGTTGAACAAGTATGATGCGTTGTAACACAATTTCCACTATGCTTACTGTCGGCAACCGACGGCATGTATCTGGGACTTTATTGCTGTTTTGTATTAAACTTGTCCAACTGTATTTTTTAAAGTTCTTCGCTTAGGGTGTACCGGGTCTTATCTGGTCTACTTAACAATTTATTTTCCCTATGGGTGACAGTAAATTTGGGTTAAACAAAAATTTAATCGTGCCGCCCCTAAAAAGCTTCCAAATAACTTCAAAATTTTGTTTATCTTAACGTTGAGCTGTGCTGAACATAGGTTTTCTGCTTTAATTAGTCATTCTGTCAAAAAATCAGGGGGTTCAGCAAAATTATTCAAAAGTGGGTGGATTTTGGATATGTTATTCCTGGCGGTCTGAAGGGTAAAATGTTAAATTGCTTTGTTTCCCCTCCTGCGCTTTCCCCCCTTTTTCTAAAAAGTCTTAAAACGTTTTATTTAGTTTCCTATTGGTCGGACAAAAAAAGTATTTGTACAAAAAATTTAGAGCTTTAAATTTTTAACATATTTGTTTAAACGCAGAACTTTCTGTATTTACTTCCCAAACAGATCAGGGGCGCCAAAATTACCAATTTTTTTCTTATGTCTTGACCCCCCTAAATTGCTTAAAAATAAAAATTATAAATATAAAAGTTGTAGATCTCAAAAATATCTTTAAAAAAATATTCCAATATAATTTTTTGTGCTGCAGTATTTATGTTTTCATAGATATATATCTACCAAAATATATTTTTAAGATCTAAAACTTTTAGAATTTTAAGTTTTAAGCAATTTTATTGGATCAAAATATAAAACTGTGAACTAGGAACTGTCTTATAACAAATAATATTATGTTAAAAATTTTAAGTTCTACATTTTTTTTTTAGTCCGACCTATAGCAATGGAAATAAAACGATATAATACTTTTTTAAAAAAGAGGAAAAGCGCCGAAAGCTGGACATGGAAATTTTACATTTTACCCATTAGAGCGCCAAAAATAACATATCCAAAAATACAGACAGTTCGAAGTTTTTCGATAGTACCCCCTGATTTTTAGACCGATTGAATGTACTTATAAGGAAAAAGCTCTGTGCGGTTCTTAACGTAAAGAAAAAATTTCGAGTGCGCATAATTTGTTTTAAGTTATTTAAAAGCCTTTTAGGGGGCGGCATGACCAACATTTTTCTGAACCAAGTATACACTCGTCTTGTGCGGTTGTGCTTTATCAGTGTTTAGTATTCTTAAAATAAATCTTTCCCGAAAAAGCATTACCAAAATCGATAGACCGAGCTGGATTATCTAGTAGCAATGGTCGCTAGCGCAGTTCTTGAAGATTGGATTATTAACCAAAAATGACAAGTATTATAAGTTTTTCTAGATGATGCATCTCCATGTTTTTCGATGTAAAAAGTTTTATCTTTACGACCATTAAAATATCAACAAACATGGAGATCATCTATAAAAACTATTATATACATAACATATAATATTATTGAAGGAACCAGGTAGCGAATATATAATGACATGAAACACCTGAAAATGCTTCAACCATTTTAAACTTTATTACAGAAGCTGGATTGTCAACTACCGAGCTTTTACTGTTGGCTATGATGGTACAGTCGTAAACACTGGATCTCACGGTGGTGTAATACATGTGTTAAAATTTCTTTTTAAACGACCGTTAAAATGGCTAATACGTCCGTTACATGCGACTTGATAAAATACCACAGGACCTCAATCATTTTCGGGTTCTATTGGCAAACTTATTAAATCTTGTAAGCAGTTACCAGTTATGTGCTAAGAAATAATCGAAGTTAAACTACCTTAGGTTAATTTTAAAAAATCTTAATACGGATTAATAGTATTTTATGTATTAAGTTTTATAAACGCTATAAGCGAAGCTTGCGAGCGAGTGTTTAATAAAAACGAGCGTCTAGAGAAGTTTATAAAACGAGTTGCATACTATATATATATATACTTTATCTACAACGAATAGAAATAGGAATTTTTTGCCAATTTTAATTCATAAATATTTGACAGCTGACGAATTTAACCTAACTTTTTCGCAATTTATAATAAAGCTAACTTCAGTCCGTGACTAAAATGCCCAAAAGCCACTCTTGCTAACTTCAGCCCGTAACTACAATGCCATAAAGTCACAGCTTGTCGATGTGGGAGTAGATAAAATTTTTTATAACAGATATGTAATGCCATATCTACTGAAAACTGTCCAGCTAATTTAGCAAATAAGCAAGATGGCTTACTAAGGCAAACCGTATTTTGCAGGCTTATATTGCAATGGAAAAACCATCGTTCATTCTGGCAGAGTACGTATATCTTTAGAGTGGTTTCTTAATAAAACTACCTTTATGTAGGCACATCTAAAGCCCTTCATCTTTGAAAACTAATTTAATATTTAAAATATTTAGTGAACTAAACGAGGTGTCAAATTAGTGACAGAAGCGTCTTAGTGGTTTTAGTAACAGAGATCCAGAAACACTATGCTTAAGTCAAATACAAAATCAGATTTAGAAGTAAAAATTAATTTTTTTTTCTATTAAAACATGCTCATATGGTTGTATGGATGGGTGGGCAGGAATGGTTTTTGAGACCCAATCGCAACTTTTTAAATTACAAGCATTTTAAAGTTAAAAAAAAAGAAATGGACCCCACCATATTGGACATTATGACAGTGCTATTTGTCGGCCAGTGGATAATGTTTTATTTTAAACCTTTTACAACCAGATTGGCCGTTTATAACACGATATATCAACCAAAATTTTAAAGCTGCCTGAAAACCGAATGAAAATAAAATAAAAAATATTACCAAAACCTACCAAAAAAATATTGCAATTATTGTGTTCAGCTAGACAAATTAAGAAAAAAAAGCGGTACTTAATGTAGTTTTTTTTAAATTTATTACTAAATTAGTGTAATTTATCTCGTTGACTGCGATCAGCATTAAAATTTTAAAGTGGGTTTTTTTGGGTGTAGAGCATAGTACATACAATATCTTTATTATTATTGCATACATTTTCTAAAAAAATATTTTTATATTCAATGAGAATAAATTATATTATATTTATATATTATATTTAGATATTATATATATTATTTATTATTATTTATTTTGTTATTTATTATATTTTAATAGAAATAAATAGGAATAACATTAATTAATTTTTAAACATAACTTTTTTTTTAAATGATTAAATTTGTAAATTCCTTACAAAGACTATAATCAAACTAAAAAATCAATGGATAAAATATATTTATAATTAATTAATTGTTATAGGATTCACTCAAGGCGATGTTGGATTGGCAATGGGAAAATTATATGGCAACGATTTTTCCCAAACTACCATATCAAGATTTGAAGCACTAAATTTAAGTTTTAAGAATATGTGTAAGCTTAAACCTTTGCTTCAAAAATGGCTAGAAGATGCTGATAGCACATTGACTAATCCGGGTGCATTAAGCAACCCCATGACAACTCCAGAAACAATTGGAAGGCGGAGAAAGAAAAGAACTTCTATTGAAACCACTGTAAGAGTAGCCTTAGAAAAGGCATTTTTGCAAAATCCCAAACCTACTTCCGAAGAAATATCCATGCTTGCAGATAGCTTGTGCATGGAGAAAGAAGTAGTGAGAGTTTGGTTTTGCAATAGAAGGCAAAAGGAAAAAAGAATCAATCCACCTTCCTCAGCAATGGGATCCCCCTGCTCGGTTGCTAATAGTAATGGAGCAATGTTTGCTATAGCTAACTCTTTAGCAACAAGCCCTTTAAGTCTGGTGACATCTTCAGGGCATAATTTCAACCCAAATGTTATGGTTAAAACGGAATGACATAACCTTAACTTTTACGCTGATCATTATTTAGAATAGTTATGTGCAATTTAAGAATTTAGGGTAAAGGCTATGATTTTTGTAAATACTAGTTGCAGTAAGTATAATGGAAACATAAATCTCAATTACTTATATGTTTATTTATTTATCCGCTGATCGCTTCTCTTATAGCTCGATATAGGTAATACTTACTGTAAATCTAGTAAAAAACACTTAAAAATATAATTGTCTTGTTATTACTTTCTCTTCTACAATCGTAGCAAAATTTTATTATTAGTGAGTAATAAATAAGGGTTGCAGAAATGTTTTCTCCAATGACCAATACCGGTTGTTCTTTCTTATTTTAAAATAATTGAATAAATTTAATAAAGTCTACCTACAGATTAATCGCAGTTTAAAAATACCAAGCATAAAAAGAAACTCGTAATTATTGAAAAGTATTTTATTTTACTTTAAATAACAATATTTAATTACCCTAAGTCCTTTTAATCTGCCGTATTTGATATTCTATAGAATATTTTTTACAGATATTAGTAAAAAATATTTGTGTTAAAAAATTGAAAGTACAAATTTTTAATTAACTACTCATGTAGTTACAGCATTACAAACATTATATTTTGTGCATATAATCAATAATTTACCTTATAAATAATAATAATTTGTTTGTGTTTGATTGTTATTTTTTGACAATTTTGTTAGGAGAAAGATATAAAAATATTCTCGAATTGTTGTTTTGAGAAAGAAGCTAAAGTAATTATTTTATGACAATATATTTAAAATTATGCTTGTATGTTAAGTAGTTTACCAAGCACTAAACTAGTTAACATAGATGGATATAAAAAGGTCCGCCAAAATTTCACGATTTTGGGGTTTGTATAAAATCTAAAACAGGCTGTACCATAAATATTGTACATACATTTAAATCATAGCTCGAGTAGACGTCTTAAAATACTTATTTATTATCGTATTTTACAGTTATTTTATTTGTGATTAGGTATTTTAACACATATGTGTTTTAGGATTAACCAGTGTAAAAGTTAAACTTGTCATTTTTGTCCTACTTTTAATGAAAGAAGCTGTATTAAATATTGAATGAGCAATGTATATTTACAGTCTTCCACTTTTAAAAGTTCCTAATATTTACACTCCTTTTACTTCTTATGACTGTTTTTTATTTATGCCAAATACACTTAATTTAGGTTATCTTTTGTTTTATATATTTTTTTTGTATAAAGTGTAATTTTAAATATTATTTTTTTATAAATATATATATCATGTAAATAATGTCCTTTTAACTAGTTACTTGAAAAATTCAATTTTGTAGTGGTGTTTTATTAGGCACAAAATTGATTTTTTTGTATTTAATTTGACACTTGACAGTTATTTTTTATGCAGGGTCTAAAATTATTATATTTAAATGATTGTCTTTTGTCAATACATGTAACATATTGCTGTAAATTAGAAAAACGTCGTACGTAGATTTTAAGTTAAGAGTATTAGAATAATAAATTCGTCTAGAATATAGTACCTATATCTTTTAATAATCCATGTATGTATACACAATATATGTACATACAATTCGAAAACTAAAAATGGTCTCTACAGACCAATTTAGATCAAAGTTCCTACTGCTAAAAATTATTTTATTTACACACGGTCATCTTTTAGATTTCGTTGCTAAAGCATTTTAGCATCTTGCTTTACTTAAAAAATGTTTTATTTATTTACAATAAAACACAACAATAATTATAATTGAATAACAATTATAACAAATCATTTTTATTATTACTTATATTTGATCTAAAAGTAGACCTATTTGTAGGTATATGAATTTTGTATGTCCTGTCAAGTCCGTTAGTTTTTATTTATAAATTAATATATTTAGCAAATGAATAGGGTCATAACAATTCCGTTTTGCACACATATATTTACAATTAATGATTAAAATAAAGGTCATTTTTTATTTTGTCTCAGGTGATTAAAAATTTATGAACAGATAAATAATGTCCCTTATTTAATAAAAATTGTTTCTTCATAAATTACCATTTTTGTAAATTTTGATGGAATAACTAAATAATTTATCGTAAATGTGGGTAAAACCGTATAGATAAAACAGTAGCATTTCGTTTTGCACATATCGTAATAAATAGTCGACATGTTACTGATTTAAAGAAAATGTCATATCAATGTTTAAAATTAGTTTTAAATAATGGAAAACAATATACTTAACTTGTATTACAGCAAATTAGATTAGTAAAAATATGTGTGTAGGTTGTGTTTTAGATTGATCAAAAAATGTAAGTGGATAATTTTTATTAAAAAGGGCCCTATTCGAGAATTTACAAAATATGGCGGTCTGGCAATAAAAACATGTACATTATTTTCATTAAAAATATCATAAATTCGTAAACCATGACTTTTATTTTAAAACCTTAAAGCTTAAGGGGGTGATAATTACGTATTAAATTTAATTAAACAAATACCAGTTAACAACGGCTATGATGCACAATTAATTACCAAAATCTTAAATCACAGAAAAACAAAAAATTGCTATTAATAATAATTTTCCAATATTCAGGAACCCTATAATTTAATATAACAGTTGTACATATGAAGGTACTAATATGAGACATGTATATAATTTCTTTAATAGAATCAAAGTAATGTTGCATTTAAAACTAACAACAACCTTAGTAAGTTTATCAAAAACAACAAAAACAGAACAACAAAATCCTCAAAATCCGGCGTTTACAAACTAACTTTGCAGAGACTGTCCGAAAACATATATAGGCCAAACTGGACGAAAGTTTAATACACGAATGAAAGAACACAAGGAATCTTATATAAACCTTAAACAGGACTCTTCATATGCTAACCATTTAATACGAGAGAACCACAAATTTCACGATAACTTAGAGGTAAACAATAAAGGTACCAAACTAAATCTTTGAAAATTAATAAACTAAAGAAAAAATCGGATATTATTCTTAATGACCAAATTGAAACCTACAACTCTTCTTTACTAAAGTTATTTTAGAATGTATAGTATAAATAGTATACCTGTAGTATTAAAAATAAAAAAAATTAATATTGTAAAATTATATTTGATAGGACTTTCCAAATCCATAGTATTTCCAAAATTGTATAAGTTTAATTAATGCCCTCAGGTATAATGTTTATACAACACGTGTTTTTTTTGAATACCTGCATTACCTAATATAAAAACCGCCACTTAATAAAAATTTGTACTTATATTAAATTTTGAAACCCTGTGGTTATTTAATGTTATAATATAGATTGTTTAATCCATTTTTCTAATCCCTGAAGAAGGCCTATTGCAGCCGGCGGCCCTCAACACGAAAATATAAAAAAATTCCTGTTTTGTTTCGAATTAATAATATTCGGTTTTTTTGTCATAGATGTTATAGAAGCTAGGGGCATGAGTGTTTTTTTCTTGAAGCAGTATATACACTTTTTGATGAAGCTTTTTGGTCCTGCCCTGATAGCAAAATTTGATTTTAAGAATCTTCTAAGAAGATATGACCCGCCGGGTCAGATCCGTAATAATGAAATATTCTTAGAAGCTTCCCTTATTGCTAAGAATGTTCTTAGGGACTTTTAAAACATTTAATAGATACCATTTTAATGATTCAATTAGATTCTTAAACCCTAGAGAAGAAAAATTTGTTCTGTTCTTTTGTACGTAGTTTATGGTATATTTTACTATTATATAGATAACTGAACTGAATATGCAGAAATATTCCTAAATAAACTTTCTATAGCTAGTACTAACATTTTAGCATATTCTAAGAACCTGCCTACAGGCCAGTAAGAATATTCTTAGGATCATGCTATATTTCTTTTAAGCATAAAGAAATATAGCATGATCCTAAGAATATTCTTACTGGAAGGTTTAAAAAACATTCTTAGAATAAAGTGTGCTATCAGGGTTACAACCAAAGTGCACTGCACCGTCTAGCTTAGTTACGGGTCTGGGTGTAGGTATCATAAAACTTTGGCTATAACTACACCTTTTCTAACAGTATATTCGAAAGCGTAAAATGTAGTTTCGAAATGTTATTAGTATTGGGTATACATCAATTGAACTTTAGAAATAAAAAAGTATTTTAAAAAATATCATAGTAGTTTAGAGCTATTAATTTAATTATCGATATCGTCAATTGTAAATGAGAATAGTCAAATAATCATAATCATGAGGCTCCGTCAAAAGTAATTTCGGTTAGTAAATTTAATTTTAGAAATAATCATATGTATTTTAGCTTAATCATATGTAGTTTCGAAAAGGTGATATGAATTTTAGATAGCTATAGTCTGGAGCACGTTTACATTAATTCCGGCAATCAATCTGAACGCGCTCCTGGTGGCTAAACCTGAAACTGGGGTTAAAAGTCAGAAATGACAGATTGGTTTAGCATTATTGTTTAAATAATAAGTAAAATATAGTATATTACACTACAAGGGCAGAAAGTGTGAGATTCCTGCATCATGGCGCGCAGTTCAGGGTTCTCACACTTTCTGCCCGTGTAGTGTATACTATTTTTCTTACTACCTCGGCCGAAAATACAACCCGGCCGAAAATACGGGAAAAAATTAAATGTGTATATCGAAACATATTGATGCCTGCCCAAATTTTGAGGTTATATTAATGTCGTAATCAAAGTTGCATATATTCAGCACACGACTAAAAAATGTTTACTCCTGCTATTATAGAGTGTGCGCGTATAGCTTGACCAATGCAAGAAACGTAAACTTTCTGCCGTGAAATCGGGGACGAAACAACGTATTTTCAGTCGAGGTAGTAAGAAAAATAAATATTTCTACAATAAGTTTTCCAAATAAGTACTTCAAAAAAATGAATTTGCGGAATTTGTCGAGTATCCATGTTACGGAAACTTGTTTTGCGACTTCTCCCATGCAATCATAAATTTCATGAAAGGTGCGTGCAGCTAATTTTAAATGTTCCTGAATCAAAATGCCCGATTTGCCGGACTGATATCTTGGGAAATGAAAACATAATATATAACAATAAACCAAAAATTTTAAGTGAGCATCAGATTGACATAATTATAGGATGGCTGGAGGACGATTGTAGCTGTACCTTAAAACAGTTACAGCAAAAAGTGCAAAACAACTTCAATATTTCCGTATGTATTTCCACTCTAGGAAATTATTTGGAAGGGCGACTCTTTACGGTAAAGCAGGTACATCGGCAGCCAATAACAATGAATTTGCACGAAAACAAGGTCGTGCTGATTACGTCCGTGCTATAAATGGATTCATTCAAGACGGAATACAAATAGTTTGGATTGATGAAACAAACTTCAATTTGTTTTGTCGGCGAACGAGAGGTCGGTCCCGTGTTGGAGCGCGAGCAGTTCAAATTCTTCCCGCTTCAAGAGGACCACACGTTCATATAATTGGAGCTATATCTGCTAGAGGTATAATAGCTATGGATCGTCGTCGCGGCTCTTATACTGCAGAAGCTGCAAATGTTTGGGTGAGAGATCTTTTAGAAAATTGGCGAAATAATGGCAATCAACGTATTTCAAAGTCCATCTTGGTATCCCTGAAGTCGCCGCACCGGGTGTTATAGAACAACGATTAGTCTACCTCGAGGAAAAAATAGACGAGGCGAAGAATTCCATTGTTGGGGGTGACTGCGCATGTGCAGCTCAATACACTACTGTGTTTCATGCAGCTTGCTTTACAGGACATACCAGTAGGTGTTTAGATGTTTTGTTCACACATTGTGTTAAACTGTTATGGCTTATTTTTTTATACGCTTGTTGATTTTTAATGTTGTAATTGTATATCTAAGAACATAGTAATTTCTCCATGTATTCAAAAAATATAGGTATGTTATAATTTAATATTTACTTGAATTTATTTTTCTTCTTTTTCATTTTTTGGTTGTTACTGATACCTACCAGGTACGGTCGTGAGCAAAAAAACTAAGACATTCAAAAAAATATAAAATATCAAAATTTTCTACATAATGATCTTTTCTATGTAGAGAAAGGTAATCCTATGCAGATAATAAATTGACTAAGTTAAAATTAATTTAATTAAAAATTCTTGTTTTTTCATATTCTGCAGCTCCAAAGTCAAGAATTCCAAAAACATAAAAGTAACGCAGAATTATAGACACAAGGCTTCCCTTGTTTTACCCGCCTCTGAACGTGAACGTGAATAAAAATTTGGAGATTTGTATCAAATCGTAAATATTTATCTGTAAAGATATTCAAATTATTTGCAAAAAATATCATCAGGAAATCACCCTGTATCGCAAAAACGGTGAGCATTTGTATTTATGCGTCAACTTTTTAGATTACTTTCGGTCGCCGATAAAGTGGTTAAAAAGATAATGTCTATGTAATTTCGGGACACCCTGTATTTACTTAATCTATCACGCAACTTAGGGGTTGAGATACAGCGAGGTCATAAGTTTTACACAGCTGTCAAATGATGTATTTTGACAGAAATAACATAATGCCATCGAAAATACAAATAATGCTTTCAAAAATTCATTTGATGGTTTAAAAATTGATTTGATAGTTCGAGAATAAATTTGACGTTATCCAAAATCCATATGATAAGGATAAAATACATCTGATGCTTTCCACAATCCATTTGATTAGGCTAAAATACATTTGAATGATTCGCAAATCTAATTCACTGTTAGAAAATACAAATGATATCTTATACAATTCATTTGCTAATACTAAAATAAAATTGACGCTTTCAAAAATGTAAATGATAATTTCTCAAATACTGTTTGAAAAGATGTAGATAAGGGTAAAAATGTCAGGTTCGAAGTCTTATGTTCTCAAAAATAATTTCTCATTGCAAAAAATTCTCAAGAAAAAATAACTCCAAAAAAATTAACATCGGGGGACCTAAATAAAAGTTTAATCATCAAAATCATTACTAGAGATTTTAACTAATCTAACCAAATCATCATTCGGGGACCTATATATCATACAAAGACACCTTGAAAAAGGTTCAATATTTTTTTGTAAAATTTGAATGAACTAATGGGGACATGGGGAGACATATTTAGACATATTTTTGAAATTTGATTTAATTGTGGATTTGTGTGATGCAGAACCTATTAATAAAAACAGACAGTTCGAAAGATTCTCTTCACTTAGAAAAAGACATTTTAATAGTACAATTTAATGTTTGGATGGAAAAATCAATTTATATATCAGATTGATGCAGTTAAAGGAATATTAGCTCAGCTAATTTAGCTGCAATTTCCCTGACACTGCAGTATCTCAGAGCGTACAGTGGTTTTCCACTACAAAGACACCAACATTTTTAACTCAAAGAAAAAAGACTTCAGTTTTAAAAATTTACCAAAGTTTCTTAAAATGTATTTTTTCTAAATAAAACTTACTTCAGCTAATTTATGTTCATAAATTATTATCCCCTCAAATAATAATATTTTATTTTATTTTATTATTATTATTACTTTTAATGTGCTTTCAACAGGCACCAGCCCCAATTACAGAAGTACACAATGGCAAACACAAATAAACAGCCATATCCCTGGTGGGATTCGAACCCACGACCTCTCGGCTTGTAGTCCGCAGTGCTAACTACTACACCACCGAGGGCGGTTACTAGTAGTAACCTATAATGCATGTTGTGGCTCAACAGCTGTTATATTAATATAAGTAAATCAACTTTAACCATAGGTAACTATTAAAACTAAACATTCATTTCTAAATTCAGTGTGTATTTTAATGTTAAAATTAATTAAGGACAAAAATATAGTAATCACACATCTGTTTTTTTTTATTAAAAATGTTATTTAACCTCTGTATACACTTGCCCCTTTAATTCGGTTTTATTAATAAACTGTACTTATTAACCCCGACATAACTGATTTATTATACTGATATTCAAAAATATTCCCAAGGCATCTTATTAATAGGTTTAATAAAAAACAGAATTAAAGTTATTATAGATATATTTTAGATAATTATATATTTGCAGTTAAATTTAACGTACCTAATACTTACTAATTTAACACAAAAATAAAATGAAATAAAGTTTATAAAAAAAGCATTTTAAGAAATTTTGGTAAATCTTTGCATTAATATTAATTTATTAATAAAGAAAATGTTTAAAAATAAAAAGGAGAACACTAAAAACAACATAAAAGGTATTTTTTTAATTATTTAATTGATCAAATAGAACATTTCCAGCATGTTGATTTTTTGTATTTCTTCTTTGGTATAAGTACATTTAAACTCTTTTCCGCACCACTCCAGAGGTAGCGTTTTTTAAAGGTGGTTTCCCCTATAGGCCTAATCCACGCCGAAATTGGGATGTTAATGGAAGGTCTGTGATATAGAAAATGCATTGAAATAAAAAAAATGACACCAAAAATAAAAAACCTAATTTATATTCTCCTTCAACATTAGGGATTCTGCAATTGACACAGATTCAGCTTCATTGGGTCTTTGAAACTTAAGCTTTTTAGAACACTTTTTGTAAGTTGAATAAAATCTTTTCTGTGCATCAATATGTATATTATGTGGAAATGGATTGGATATGCTCTTTTCTAAAAAAATCGTAAGCAGTACTCTGAAATAAATTTCGTTGGCAATAATGCAAACAAACAAATATTATCTGATCCATGTGACATAAATATAGGTGTTCCACAAGGATCAATTTTAGGTCCAATTCTCTTTATCTTGTTTATAAATACCCTTCCGGACTTTGTAAATTCCAATGCCTACGTCAACTTGTATGCAGATGACACTGCTGCGGTTGTTAGGGGAGATAAAAATAATATAATAGCTCACTGCCAAACGATTATTGCTCAGATAATTCAGTGGTTTACTACAAATAAACTCTGTATAAATAGCTCAAAGACTAGCGCAATTTTTTTTCATACTGCAAACTCTTTGTTCCCATCAGAAAAACTCAAGATTAATGATGAGCCAATAGAGTTTGCTAAGCACTGTAAGTTTTTGGGTATAACTTTTGATGATAAACTCACATGGTCATAACATTGTAAAACATTATCTCAAAAACTACTACTTCTATCTCATTCATGTTCAAAAATATCAGAAATGTAGTTGATGAAAAATACTTAATACAAATTTACTATGCCTATGCAGAATCAAGATTTCGATACGGTATAATGCTTTGGGGAGGCTCATCTCATTCAATTACGGTTTTTACTGCTCAAAAAAAAATAATAAGAAGTATTGCTAAATTAAATAACCGCACTTCATGCAGAGATTACTTTCGGAAATATAATATTCTAAGCTTGCCTTGCCTTTATATACATGAAATGTTATTTTATATTTACCGCAACAAACAAAATTTTACCAGAGGGAATGACCTGCACCAAGTTAACACCAGGAGCAACCATGCTCTTTGAACACCCTTCAGACGCCTCACTTTTGGTCAAAATGCGCCTGATTCGCTGGGCATAAAGCTGTTTAATAACTTACCCCAATATTTAAAAAACACAGAACACCCTAACTATTTTAGAAAAGAAACCCAAAAATTACTTGTCCCAAACTGTTTCTATAGTGTTAAAGAATATCTTTTACACACTTTGTGAATTTTGTCATATAAAACAATGCCTTCCTTGCACAGCCTCTATAGTGTGATTTACCACTGCCTTTATGTATAATATTTTAACTGTTAAAACAAGTGTTTTGTATTTTGTACATCTTGCTTAGTGTTTTGTATTTTATTGAATTTATTTTTTTGTGCTTTCACATGTAATTTTTTATTATGTTTAGAATGTATCTATCGATTATATATTGACTTGTCATAAATGTTTTTTGTAAGCATAATGTGGCCAATAAAGATTGTTATTATTATTATTGTATTTTTAGTGGAAAAAGCTGCTGTGCGTTCTGAGAAATTGCAGCCAGTGTCGGCGAAATTGGAGCTAATATATTGTCACGAAATAAGAAAATACTATTTATTGATTTATTAATTTTACTTTACTTTAATATAATAATTATTTTCCCACATAAAAGCAACAGGAAAGTTTCAGATTATTGCAGACTAATTGATTCTCAAGTAGATTTACGTGGAAATTTATTGTGAGAATTGCAATCTTGCAATAATCAGCAAACATGTATTCTGCCCTACTATGGAGAAAGACAGTAACTGCAAAAAAAATGCAAAATGCGTTTTCTTGTGCTATGGTAAAGCTATGGACATTTTGTAACCAAATTCAAAACAGAAATGCAGTCAAATATCTCATAAGTTAAAAAAATCAATTAAATACCTACTGCTTTTTATAAAAATGTAGTTTATGCTAATTTTCCACAAATTTCTTGTTTAGCAGTTACTGCCTTTCTCCATAGTAGGGCAGTATTTCTCGTGTATATGACGTAGTTTTGTATATAAACCCATATTGCTTGTAATGTAGATTCATTCAGAAATAAAGCCGTTATAATGTAAGTTTGGCCTTTTAACCATACGTCACCCAACAGTCCCAATCATCGATAATGGAGTCCCCGATCGTCACATGGTGGAGGCGTCAACGATCTTGTACCATCACTATGAATAGAGAAAGTATCGGTACCCAGGATTGGCCGAATACTCGCTGTATCTATTCATAGAAGACTTCCTGAATAGAGAAAGCATCGGTACCCAGGATTAGCGGAATGCTCGCTGAATCTATTTGGGAACTCTAAGAAAAACAAGGTTGGCGTTAGTTAAATTTAATGTGACGCAAGAAGCTTTTGGGAAAATTGACATTCAACCCATCACATCGCAGCATGGAAAAATCCATCTTCGAACCCTCCTCATCGTTACCACGATCACCGACTGGCACCGAACCGAAACAAACAAGATATTTTCTACGACCACCGAAAGAACCTATAATACCCGAAAAACAGACTGAAAACAGCGAAGAAAAATCAGAAGAAGAAATCCAAAAGTAGGTATGGCGCCGGTTAAGACCACCCCCTCCACTTTTTTTTTTCGATCCGCTAAGCCCCGCCCACTTTACCCCCTCCATTTTTTTCGACCCGCTAAGCCCCGGCCACTTTACCCCATGGAAATCATGGGGGCCCCAGTTTTAGGCCTATCTAAAATTCAAATAATAAATATCTGAATAATAGATACCCAGTGACCAGATGTTTTATCGCCGCTGAGCTCCAATGTTTTTAAATAATTATTTAAACCACCAGCTGACCCTGATACTTTTTAGTGTGACATAATGTTGCGTAACATTGCATCATTTTATTTTATCGCCGCTATCTATTAGATCTCCAATGTTTTGGGGGCCCGTTTAAACATAATAATAATTATTTAAAACATTAGACTTAAAAATAACAACGCTGTACCACAAGATGATAACTCATCGCAAAAGGTATTATCAACTTTTAAAACAAATATGTCTAAATATAATTATAATAAATTAAAACAAATGCGTTTTTATTGCAATTAAAATTAAAAGCTGAAAAATCAGGGTCAAATTGTGGTATTATCACACTGAACCTAAGACAATTTTGTGTTGTCAGAAAATAAATATAACAAATATGATTATTTTAAGTAGGTTTGTAAGTAAATAATGTCTTGCAATAAAAAACAAATTGATTTTCAATTTATAATAACTTATAATGTGTGAAATATAATTTACTTTTAATTGTATTTTTATCGCTTTTGCGGTTAATGCATTGAAAGACATTGAAAGAACAATTTTAACACAGCGAGATAGGAACACCATGGGGCCCTTTTGAATTTTAAAAAAAAACTTGAAATACTCACGTTTAGACAGGACAGCACACACACACGACAGCACACAAAAACAATGAAAAGTTTTTCTCAGTTTTGGTATGGTGACTCATCTCTGATAAGGCGTTCAAGGCCAAATTGTGGTATTGTCACCTTGAACGCCCATTTTAAGGTTACCCAACTCCGAAAAGCAATTAAAAACGTAAACTGCACTCCCTGTAAATTTAATTTAAATTAATTAGGTCGAATTTTAGAATTTGTAATATAAAATACTTGCAATGTGGTTAAATAAATATTAATTAATATTAAAATAGTATCGTATTGTTATCGCTTTTGCGGTTCATGCAGTGAAAGACGAACACTTTTAAAACAGGGGGATAGGAACACCTGGGGCCTTTTTTGGTTTACGAAATGGGCGGACGGAAGACTGAACGTTATCACAGGTATAAAAAGTAGCGATAACACCCGCAGGTTGCCAAATAGAAAACGACGCGCTACGGGAGGCAACAAGCTACGACCCCGCCCATAGAAGGCTCTATAGGGGCATTAGAGGCACCATTGGAATTGAACCTGATTGAGTAACCTGAACCTTTCCCAATCCCTAGCCTTAAGCTAAAACCAATCCTTTTTACATTTTTTACATCTTACATTTTACTTTTGCTTTACTCACTTTAACTTAACTAACTTACAAGTACAAAATCACTTTCTCAAAATATAACGAAAGAAAAGTAAAGCAAGAGTAAAACAAACAAAAAGAAAAAAGAAAAAAAAAAGAGAAAACTTCTGAGCAAATCAAAGGGTGGTACCAGCAACTATAAATAAAGGAATACATATTCCCCATATTTCTAAAACTACAAATAAGTAAGTACAAATCTCAATTCTTAATGCACACACACAAACACCTATTGAACCAAACCAATGCAATTCATTCTTTTCTAAACCGCGGTACCACCTCAACCTAAACTCACAATTCAATTTGCTACAACCTCTTAAACAAATGTCAATCATATTTTAATTACATTTAAATCATATCCTATTTCTTTTCTAACTAACTAACTCAAATCTAAAATCTAAAGTCAATTTCAATCTAAAGCCAATTCCATCGTAACATTCAGTACTAAAGACTTGCCATAACGTAGTGTGCGAACTAGAGTAACAAAAATCTTACTAACAGAATGAAAGGAGCCCACACTAATTACACCTTAGTCCAAGCAGACGAAGGGGACAGATGCCTAATTATAGACTTCTTGCCCCCTTCCCCCTGCGAGATAAAAAGCTTTAACAAAAAAAAAAATAAATAAAAAGCATTTAGGCCGCTGGCGGACCCAAACCCACCCTTAAAGTCCAAAATCCTTACGACAAAACCGCTATCCCCTATTTCTGCTAAGTTTCTACTCCAATTAAAGAGTAAGGGCAAAAGGTCCAACTTGACCTGAACCTTGCTCGGGCCAAAGCCCAGCATTTTAGGCCACAATACAATACAATACAATACCCGCAGGTTATCTCAAATTGTCTGAAAGATGGTAAATGTGCAATTCTTTATGGGCTGTTCTGCTTCCAGGAAAATTAGGCAGCTTAAAATAAAGAACGATTTGATTGATCAGTGGTATCATGATAATAAAATTACTTGTTATATTCTCATTGTAAATGAAAAACCAGTCTCATTTGCTTTTCTATCATCCATGAATTTCGACCCTTTACGGCAGCATACAAACCCAAAAACGCTCAACTATATTCACACTTTAGAGGAACATAGAAGAAAAGGATATGCACTAGAGTTGATTAATCATATCATGGGTCGAAACGAGTTTACAGCTTTTAGTTGTAATACAGAATCCGAAGAACTATTTAAATAAATCAAAATATGTGTTAAACATACAAAGAAATAAAATCCTTAAGTGTAAAAAGATATTGTAAATACAATAATTTAAATATATTAAATTATATAAAATTATTTATTTAATTAAGGGTTATTTAAATTGTTGTGATTTAAATAACCCTTATCAAATTAAATTTAAATCATTAAGGTTTAGAACTGAAGGAAAAGGTTACTCATTTAGCTACAAGTTTTCTTTTGAACATATCGCTTGATGTATACAAGACATAAACAAGACACATATAAGGCATGTACAATACACATATAAGACATGTGCAAGATACATCTCGTGTGCAAGACATGTACACCACATGTACACGACATGTACAGCACATGTACACCACATGTACACGAAATGTACACCACATGTACAGCACATGTACACGACATATACAGCACATGTACACGACATGTACAGCACATGTACAGCACATGTACAGCATATGTACAGCACATGTACAGCACATGTACACGACATGTACAACACATGTACAGCACATGTACACGACATGTACAGCACATGTACATCAGTTTAAATAGGACTACATAAGGCTCTTACATTCATTAGCTTACATCATGTCGTGTAAACAACGTATTTCTGAACTTGGCAAAGCTGTTAGACAAAAGTATAATGACTTGAAGAGAATGGAAGATGATAATAAAAAGCGAGTTGAAAACGTGTTCAGGCCTATTACAGAACCGCTGAAACAAATTGTACAATCGTCCAATGAAAAACACTGATCATCAAGACCAAGCTGCTGTAGCCGTAGCTGCCACACAATATACGGAAACCCAAATGGTGTAAGCCTATACTCCTGCAATAACACAGATACTGCTTACGGCCCTGAATTAAAAAATGGTCTGTGGTTGCTGGGTAATACATCTCTAAATTTTGATGATAATTATATAGTTGTGGGCGAGAAAAAATTTAATAGTAGTGAAGGTCTACGACAACTGCTATTTTGTAAAAATCCCGGAAGTTTTAGTGTGAATGATGCGCAAATATACAAACAGATATTAGAGATGACAGGGGTTCACAGAGATTCTGTGGGCCGTTTGAGGGCTAAAGCGTGTAAAGAAAAATGTAATACAGTCATTAAACCTCTATTTAAAAAGAAACGTGGAAGGTATGGAAACATTACGTTAAGAAAGCAGGACCTAGATTCTACTACTAAAAACAATAGTGAATCCCATGAAAATATCAAAAACATTACTACACCTAGATACAATATTCTTCATAATTGGACTGATCCAAACATGCTTGTTAAGCGTTTAAAATTTAAAAAAAACTTGAAATGTTAAATAATTTAAATTTTAATTATTATCATAATCTTTTAAAAAGCACATATGAAGCGATGTAAACTGAACTTCATACTGTGCTAGACGTTCTGTCATCCCTATGTTCTTGCGGTACTAGTGTGGAAAGTTATTGTTTTTTAGAATGCTTATACTATTTAGATATGAAAATGTCAAATGATTTAGAAAAATATACTGATTTTTAAACTTACCCTTGAGTATTAATGATGATTGTTGTCAATAAGAACACAATAATTTAAAATAAACAAAATATTTTTATTATTATAAATAATTATTACATAATATTATTAATCTTGAAGTGAGGTAACGTATCAGTTGAATTTTATAATAAATGCCTTTTATCATCATATGGACTTAAACCAATTTTACTCTGTTTAATACTAAACACATTATGCACATTTAATTTAGTTCTTCGCTACTTTATTATTTTAACAACACTTTCTCGTAAACATTTGAGATAGTCATTAAATGTGAGGTTTTCAACAGCAGAATATTTAACCCCCTTTGATTTTTTATACATTTATTACTGGGGAGTAAAATTTTACAATAAACTTCCTAAAAAAATAAAAACATTACCAAGAAATCAATTTACCAAGTCAATAAAATGCATACTTACCACTGGTGCATTTTAAACTGTTGAAGAGTTCCTGGAGTGTGATATCTCAACGCTATTGCTCGAAAGTTAAATAATTGCGGTTTTTAATCAAAACAATAAACAATGAGTTTTTTTTATACTACCTCCAGCTATTTTAATGTTTATAATGTTTTTTGTATAAATTGTATTAATTGATATTTTGTATATACACTGTGTTTACTTATTAATTATTTATTGTACCTATTATGTTTTTATTTCATCGTAACTTGAAATTTTTGACTAGTCATGTAACATTTTTTTTTATGACAATAAACTATTCTATTCTATTCTATTATTAATAATTTTATATGTATACATTTTTTGGAATTACACCGATTACTACTCGGAAACCATCGACTTTAAATTTTAAGCGATATAAAGTCAGTTGTATTAATTAAAATGATCGGTTTTAATATTTTTTACGTTGAGTAATAACGATAGAATTTAAACTGTTAATATTTTTGCTAAGTAACCTTATAATCTTGGTAGAACCGCTGGAAAAACTGTCGCAAAAACTGCTAGAAAAACTGCAAAACTGCTATAAATACTGCAAAACTGTCGCAAAAACTACAGGCTGTTTGGTAATTATAAAAAAATTTCGTTTAAACAATGGGCGTTATCGAAAGGGGTTTGATAAATATATAAATATGTAAAACAACTATATTTAGTATCATTAGTAATCATGACACCAACCACTGTCAATGTAACTGAAAAAATTAATGAACTCTCTCGAAATATTAGAAAAAAATATTTAGCTCTTAAATTGGGAAAAGCTGAAAATGATGCTACATTAGATAAAATTTTTAGACCAATCATAAAGCCTCTTGAAAAAATGGCATATAATACGGATTTTGTGAAAAAAGAAGCTGAAGAAGAAGATTTATTACAGCTAGCAAAAAAAAATTAAAAAACAATCTCGTATAAAATATAAAGCTATTGATAAAATACTTGAATCATCCCCCAGAAAAGATATTCAAGCCCCAGATAAATCATTAAATATCTCAAGCATACGTTTTCCTGAAAATGACACCACTAATGAAAATAATCTAAATGATTGTTATAAAAGCGAATATGACCCCAATAAAACATCCCACCCCACATTTTCTGGAAATGAAACTATTTATGAACATGATCCAAATGATTTTTATGACAATGAATTAAGCTTAAGTAGAACACTCGACAACGAATCAATCATGGAAACAATTCCGGAAGATTCTATAGCGAAATATTTGGATTTTTTCAATGAATCACCTAGAAATTTTTTTGAAGGACATATGAGAGATACTAGCAATGAATATGATCATACTTATATTCACCACTATTTGGAGACAGGCAAGATCAAATTTGGGGATTGAATTGTGGAGTTTAAAGGTGCTGATTTTTTTTGTAAATAATCATTTTTCAAGGGGTCCCCAGGACTGTACAAATTAATGTTTAAACAAAATCCTAAGAATTACATGACTTTCAGATTTTCAAACATTTAGTAAACTTGTTATGCTTACAAACGCGCATAAAAGAAATTTTGATCCCAAAGAACAAACCATGGGGCATAGAGGGCTCAAATATAAAAACATTATTAAGCCTCTTTTTAGAGCGAATGAAACAGCAAGATATAGATAAACAAAAAGAACATAGTCGTAAACTTAGAGTCGGTAGAGCATCACAGCAGACAGAAATAGGTAAAGAACATACTGAAAAAATTGGGTTTGGCAGAGCATCGCCCACCTTGCAATGAAAAACCAATAGAGTACATTTATTGGAATGACGTAAATGAATTGGTTGAAAGATTGAAGTTATTAGTAGCCTCCAAGCATGCTGGCAACACATCAAATGATAATGAAATTACAGCAATTATTAATGAGCTGAAAGAAGCAGGCGTTAAATATTAACGCATAAACATAGCTAAAGTAGTCATTTTCCAAATGCCTCTTAATAAGTTTTCTCTGGAATGTGAACTGAGCAGTGCATGGGACTTCGCTTCTGTAGTAAAAATTGTTGACAAAGTTACTGGCGAACATCTCTCTTTTACATTTGATGAATGGGCTGATGAAAATCGAGCATTTCAAGAACTTTTGCAGACTGAGGATTATGCCAAACAAATTTCAATTGAAAGAAATATAACAATGTGTTTAAATATTGATAATGATGTTTTGAAAATTTTTTATTCTAACATGTAAATAAAAATACCTTATAAAATATTTTAGGACTAAATATAATAAATTATAAAATCCATTTAAATAATTTTTTCTACTCCGACCTTTAAAACGCCCTTTATCGTGCCTAAACTAAATTCGTGTATAAAATGGCGTTTATCAAACTTGATACATAATATACTATTATTACAGCTTTTTAAGCAACGCAGAAAAATCATCTACCACATTTACTAACAATTTAAAAGAAAAATAATTCGGCCCGCAATAAAATTGTAATAATATAAATATTTAATAACGCCTACCTAACATAATGAATTCCTTATAATAAATCAATTAAAATTAAAATTATTAAAAATATTATATAATATTGTAAAATTACTGATAAAAAGTTGTGACGTCAGCGATCTGCGGTTAATACTACGTACAATTATTTATACGTTATAAAAATAAAAAAAACTCTTCAACATAAGAAAACCTTAAAATTGTTGTAAAACGAGCCTAAAATTACTGTAAAACTATTTTACTAAAAACTGATAAGTAGTGTACAATGCTGAAATATATTAGTTCAGCCTAAAATAAAAGGCATTGATTATAAATTGATATATAAATTATTAATTAAAATTTCAACTAAACATGTTGCAATGTATAACACATATATATCAATAATTGCGGTTTTCTAACGCCCCATAAAACGTCTGTTTTTAATTGTGAATGCGTGTATTGGGTAAGTAAAACTTTTGATTCTTTTTATTTTAGATATTATTATTCTATTTTAAAATCTACCCCAACTGCAATTTCTTTAATAGCAAGAAGTAACCCTATTATTGAAATTATTGGAGCGAGATAAAATATTGTATACCTTACTCTTTTATCTAATAAATAAAATTGGATAGAAATTATTCTAAAATATATGCGAGTTTTAAAATTTATTAATAGGTATTTAAATACATAATTTTAAATTTTTACTTTCGTATCTAATATTGTATATCTTTTTCTCTTATCCAATAAAGTGTTAAGATTCAACGCCTTAAGGCTTAAGAAAAAGGCTATTATTATTATTCTTGTATTGTCATTTTTAATAATTTACCTAGGAATATTCAAATGATCACCAAAATGTCTAGTTATAAAAACATGTTTTGACCACCTAATTAACATAGAACCTTATAATTTGTGTGATTACCTAGAGTATAAATGTTGTAAAAGTTTGGGGTGTTTTAGATAGACAATAATAGAGTATTATTGTATAATATTACGCAATATCCTCTAATTATGTCAACACTATTTTCTTTAGGGAAATATAATAATAAAAATATTTATTAGAAATCTTTATTGATATAAATTATAATTTATAATAATTTATCAAATAAAACCTTATAAATTCCAAATAATAATAATAAATACAAAAATCTTATAAAACTACATATATTGTATTTTAAAGATCATCCCTCGCGCGTTTAAAACCGTATGGCTGCGAGGAATGATCTGCATAAAATCTTCTTTTCAGAGAGTTTGGCCGATATATCTTAGTTTCCTCCCTTGTTACCACCTCATGCTCTTTTGTTCGTCTAATAGTTTTTGATACGATTTTAACTGGTTTGGAATCAGTTAAAATCATTTACTTTATGGAGTCAAAGTATACTAGTAATGACGCGTTATAATTTAGACAGATTCCCTTAACTTTACACACCACCTTTTCTTCTTTCTCGGTAGTGGAGTAAACTTTGTAGGCGTAGTTTTTTGGACCACCGCTAACAAATTATTTAATGAAGCTCCCTGGACCATAAGACTCTAATTCATCTCCGATAAATTGACCTGTTGAGGGTTCAAACTCTTCATCTTTATGAGTAAAGATAACGGAGTCGGTGTCGTAATACAACACCCTGTCGCCCAACTCTTCCAAATAACTATAGAGTTTAAGTCGTGCTTGAGCTGTGGTATACGCTGCCAGACAAACATTTACCGTAGATATGGGTTCGTAACTTTCCTCTTTAAACGAGTAATTAACCACCACCTTCGCTGATTGGTAAAACAGAATTCACGTATATGGATGGGTAAGTCATCATATTAAAGAACTCTTCGGGGTTGTTAACAATCTTGGTCTTTGGCTGATTTTCTTGCTGGCCCAACTTCCTCCAAAAACTGTTTAGCATAAGCTTGACCAGACATCTAAGCCCCGCATTATTTAAAATTGCGTCGAATTCTAGTTTAATGCCCTCGCGATTGAAAAATTCTTCGATGTACTTGCTCTTTTGCTCATCGGATGCACTATTTCCGGGCCACCCTGAAGACTCTTGCTTAATTTTAATGAATTTATTCATCATTTCAACGAATAATCCCCCTGTTTTTCGATCAATATCGTACTGTTCCACCCTGTATTTCCATACTTCATCGATCTTCAATATTTCATACCCCTTTTCTAGGGCTCTCAACACCTCATCAATTACCCAGGTACCCGATAGCGCGCGGTCTTCTTCGGTGTGCAGGCATTCCCCATTAAACATGTTTTCTCCGCAGGTACGACAGAGAACAAACATCATTTTTTTTTTCATTTTTGTTGGTAAAACAGGGTGATACAAATTTCGTGGTGGTAAAACAGTGCATTTTATTATTCTGTCTGTTTCCTGCAAATTTATAGATTTGCATTGATCGCCAACAAAAACTTCTGGGTGACCAACGGGGTACTTGCCGTATTTACATACCCAAAGGTAAAGGGAGCACACGTCCAGGTATTTAATTTTTTCAACCCCTTTGGTCTTGTAATATGTCCTGCAATTTCCTGTACGACCCCCGTAAAAAGCATCTCGCGGGTTTAGAGGTGAGTGGGATAATAACGGATTATTTTCGACATATTTTAATATTTCGGTGTTCTCGCGCATTTCCCGTCGGAAATCACACTACCATTTTTCAATGACGTCATACCCTGCTGCATTTTTGCCACTGTGGATTCGTACCGGAAATTCATTGATTCTGTAGGATCATCTGATAGAGGCTCGTCGCGCTGGTCCTTAAAACATCTGGGGCATCCGTGATAGCATCCTTGAAACTCGAAAACTTGATTTTCACAAAATCCATCAACCTTTAATCATTTTAACGCTATCATAGACTGGTTGTCTGTCATTCTATAACCACCCTTAGGAATAATACCAATTGTGTTTGGCTTAAGAAAATTTCTCCCAAACACTTTATTGCAGGCGGAGGCAATAGTGCAGGCGGAGGCAATGGTACAGGCGGAGGCAATGGTGCAGGCGTTGGTGGTTGTTATCATCTGTTCTCGAAATTTTAGACAGGCCCCTGTTAGAATTTCTACATCGGAAACGCAGTAATCAATGAACTCTTTTTGAAAATCAAACTGGTCGTCCTTATGATCCTCATACCATTTTAAAAATTCCTCTCGTTTCCTCTGGTTTCATCGTGTCGGGGGTAGGGGACCAACATACGATTGATTTTCCAAGGTGTTAAACAAGTATGGAAAATACCCCTTCTTTAGTTCCTTTAACACAAATGCTTTGGGGAGAGCTGAGAGCGGCATGGGAAAATAATTAAGGGAATCCAAAAATTTGATGTTTTGTAGTTGCATCAATATAATTTTGGTTCCTCTCATAATTAACTAGGGGGTTAGGTCAGTTTTCTTCAGTATATGGCTTAGAATAAATTGGTGATCAAATGCTTGGCCGTTGTGCGCCAGCACAACAACATCTTTTTGAATTTTTTTCTAATTTCTAAAAGGTGAATCATAAAGGTGGCAATGAGGTTTGCACCACGAACTTTTTGCAGTCTTAAGCCACATTTTTTACAAATAATATCTGATGTTTTTAGGCACACATCGCAGCATTGTTTAAAAACACACAAATTCGGCTCGTGTTCCAGGTCGTCACCGCTGAGTTTTTCCTGCCTAGTCTCCAGGTCGTAGAAAACAAAAAGTACATCCTTTGTTTTTGGTTTTCCTGTATCTGGCTGCACAAATGCCCTTGTGATTGGAGTTTTTGACAAATTTTACAAAAAATTTCCCCGCATGTATGCTCTCTATTAGCCTTTATAGTTTTAGGCAGTTGGGGCAGAGTCGAACTTATTGGCAAAGAGAGCCCTTTGTACCAACTTCTATATGGTTATCAAAGCAAGCCTGACTTTTAAATGTGCGAAGGCAGTCAGCACATTTAACCTTAATCCCTACTTTACATGGTGGAGACCTCTGGCATGCCACACAAGATTTGGAACATCTGTGCTTGTTTTTGTGATCGGGGGGGATATGGCATTCCTCGCAAAAATAACGACAGCAGAAGGCGGCTGTTAATGATGTAACAACATTATAATGCCCTAGGTGATGAATTAAATTAATTCTTTTTTTTTCCTCAGGCCCTGAAAAAATTATGTCTCGGCCTTTACAGCCGTATTTGTAAACTACTATCCTATAGCCTGTTAAATACTGTTGGAGTTGATGGAGCCCGGGAATACCAGCCCCCTCTTCAGGTATCCTTACATTTGCTTTTTCTAACAATTGTTGGGTTCTCACAGTCTGCAATTTTCCAACATCCCTGCGCACTTTAACATAGTCATGGTCTTTGTCCACGTAAGCCTAGGCCAAGACAAGAGCTCGAGGTAAACATAAATTGTCATTATTTTTAATAGCGATTATCCCCTGACGCTTAGCGCACTCTTCATCAAAAGTATTGTAGTTTTTCCCTCTGGGGTGCCTTTCCCCACAGGTATCCTGACGGTGGTAACGCCAAGACAAAACGTCTCGGTGTTTAGACCCATGGAGTTGGATTGGTAGATGCTGGAGATAACACCCCAAACATCCTCTAGTGTAACCTCATCTGCGGGTTTAAAACGTACCCAACCTTGGCCTCTAGAGAGGTCTTTACAGCTAAAATTAAAAGCTACTTGATCCTTCGGTCACAGGTTCCTCCCTTGAAGGTGGGTCTCGCAACTTAAACTCCAGTGTACGACCTTGAAGATTGAAGCGACGAACATTTTTTGAAAAATCTTTAACAATAATAAATTTTTCCATTTTAAATTATCTGAGCGATAAAAAGCAGCTATCACTTTGACACGACGGATAACGACTGATAACCTGCGGGTGTTATCGCTACTTTTTATACCTGTGTTAACGTTCAGTCTTCCGTCCGCCCATTTCGTAAACCAAAAAAGGCCCCGGGTGTTCCTATCTTCCTGTGTTAAAAGTGTTCGTCTTTACTACATTAACCGCAAAAGCGATAATAATACTATATTATTTTAATATTAATTAATATTTATTTAACCACATTGCAAGTATTTTATATTACTAATTCTTAAATTCGACCTAATTAATTTAAATTAAATTTACAGGGAGTGCAGTTTACGTTTTCAATTGCTTTTCGGAGTTGGGTAACCTTAAAATGGGCATTCAAGGTGACAATACCACAATTTGGCCTTGAACGCCTTATCAGAGATGAGTCACCATACCAAAACTGAGAAAAACTTTTCATTGTTTTTGTGTGCTGTCGTGTGTGTGTGTGTGTGTTTACGCCGCATTAACTGTGGCAACCTGTGTGTACATTAAACTCAATTGTGGCGTGCGCTTTACTTGTGGCAACACACATTCGGACGTCACAGCAAAACTAGCCATAAATTGGCTACAAACCTGTTTTGCGTGTGGCGGTTTGAAAATACCGCGCCTATGAGGATAGTGCGCAGAATGCCCGCTAGAAAGCAGCTCTACTGTTTGAAACATGGCGGGAACTTAACCAGTGTGTAGTAAGCCATAGTCGCGGCATACGCATGCATAAGCTAAAGCAAATTGTGACTACATTTGCTTTGTTAAGTAGTGGCGCCCTCTGGTTACACACACTTTCCAATATTTCATTGTTTTGATAACTGATGTTGTCATATATCCATTTTAAGTCTAAAATTTACCACGTGTAAAATTAAGTCCAAATTATTGTTAAATAAAACATATTTTAATCAGTTTTATATACGCAGTTAAGTTGTTTAGTTGAAATTTTATTATATGTTTTTAACCAATAAATCGTACAACAATGTAAAGTTTAAATCTAAAACATCTTGCAGTATGTTGCCATATGTCCATTTGGCATTTTATGTATGAAACGATATTTTAATTATTATTATTTAATTTAAATTATAATTTGTTTTATTAATTGTTAATTGATTATTATTATCATTTGTTATATTTTTTTATGTTACAAATAAAAGAATTATTTATTTATTAGGGATGTACGAATATATTTTTTTGTTATATTTTTTTATGTTACAAATAAAAGAATTATTTATTTATTAGGGATGTACGAATATATTTTTAAACCATAAATCGTACAACACTGTTAAAGTATCTCAACAAACGGATTACAAAGTTTTCGTTTGTTTGATATAAAGTTTTATTGAAGAATTGTGTTCTTTTGGATCTACAGTAAGTATACAAAAAGGTTATTGCAATAAAGATATGATATTGTTATTGCAATAACGATAATAAGGTACTTTTTTTTAAGGTTTTAATTATTTTTTACTTTTATTATTTTTATACGATATATTGAATTTTCTTTCAAAGCAAAACAATAATCATGATTAGGTACCTAATCATGATTATTGTCTTAAAAAAAATTCAATACAATAGTTTTTGAGCCATTCCACGCGTGACGGATGGGATAGTTGCCGTGTTTTTATTTACAAAATAATGTTGTTCTATTGTATTGCCAATGTCAAATTTTTATAAATGGTTCTAAACTGGAGCTGTTTAACAAGGTTTTTATTTGGCAAAATTGGGTATCGTGATTGACTGTCCAATTCCTTAAAAACTAATAATTTAAAGCGTAACGGTCGGGACTTTGCAATAGTCCCGCCCGTTACGCTTTAAATTATTAATTTTTAAGGAATTGGACAGTCAATCACGATACCTAATTTTGCCAAATAAAAACCTTGTTAAACAGCTTTTGTTTAGAGCTATTTATAAAAATTTGAAATTGGTAATATGGTGGAACAATATTATTTTGTAAATAAAAACACGGCGGCTGTCCTATCCGTTAATTAAGCGTGGAATGGCCCTTTTATATAAATATTTTTTAGTAAATAGGTACAATAAGGCTGATGTGATTAATTCACAAGTATTGTGCTACCTTACATATTTATAATAATTTTTATTAATTTTACGACATTTGTCTATGGTTTTCACGCACTGTTGTCCAGGAAGAGTCGTGAAATATTTTGGATTTTTCCAAATCATCATTTTATTTACACACTGCTGTCACTGGTCGAACAGTCTGTAAAATTGTTTTTATTTTGGCTGCTGTAAGTTACTATTTATTAAAATTAAGTTTTTTTAAAGATAAAACTGTTTGTTTTACTAGACTATGTAAGTATATTTTTTCTATAAATTTAAAAAGTTCCTATATATTGTTGATATACATGTTTTATTTATACACTGAATTTATTGACTAAATAAAAGTATGTTTTAGTTTTATATTTATTATTTAAAATAATTTACTTTTATATAGTCTTCTGTTTTTAAAGTAAAACCAGTTTGCTTTCTTTTACTAGAATATGTAACTTAATTTAAAAAGTTCCTATACATATGTGATATACATGTTCTATTTATAAACTGAATTTATTAACTTTATAAAACTAGAACTAAATGTTGATATTTCTGATAAAACTGTTTATGTTTGATATTAATTTGTATTCTTATTTTGTGAAAATAAATATTTTTTTAGTTTAATTATATTTTATTTTGTATGAATACATTTTTTATTATTATAAAATTCTTGAAGCCGGTCCTGTAACAATTTTAAAAATGCTTTAATCAGGACCTACTCACAGCCTGTGAGTCACAGGGCCAAATGTCAGAAGTGTTTCGTTTGCTTAGCTTGCGATATCATGGCAGCCATGATCATTTGTGTCCCTAGATAGATTCTTTTTCATCTATGTTTGTGTCTAGATCGCCACAGTGAATAGGTGTTTTAACAGGCTGTTTTTGCATTTTATTCCGTAAGTTCGCATTTTTTTAAAGATTTCATTACAATAAAAAAAGACTGAATCTTTTAGGAAATGGAAACCAGAGGTAAAAAAATATTAAGAATGCTGCAAGCGGATAATAGAGATGTAAGCAATCGTTTATTAAATCTGCCTAAGTATGAAACGACAAAATGTCTGGAAAAGGAAAATAGGGAGATGGCAATTAAAAGTGAGTACCCATTTGATTACCTACCTATCTTAACAAAGTGCAGCAAAGCGGTAAATTTCGTCGGCTAATTTATTGTATCACTGTTGTATAAAATCTACATTTTTTATTTTGATCAGGGGTGGCGCCGACATTCAGGACGTTTTATGTAATCAAGCTTTTAGCCGGATAAAGACAGCCCTAGGCAGTGGCGGCTAGTGGATTTGGGTATACCGATATCTTAGTTATTAGACATGGGACCCACTCCAAACTTTATAATGACATTGAATAGACAAGATTTGCACAAGCAGAATTTAAATTTAAGTTTGCTAAAAAAGTTAGTAGGTATTTTAACTGGCCGTACCAGCCCTCTGCCCCCCTATTTAAAATTATTTAAATTAAAGTGGTGCAAATCATAATTCACTAAAGTTTACGGATGCGTTTTAAAATTTATTTAAAAAATCCAAGAATTACAGATTTAATACCATTTTAATTTTTTTTTAAATTTTAGTTTAATTTAAAATAATATAAAATCTGAAATTCTTCGATTTTTTTAATAAATTTTAAAACGTATCGGTAAACTTTAGTGAATTATGATTTGCACCACTTTAATTTAAATAATCTTAAATAGGGGGACAGTTAAAATACTAACTTTTTTTGCAAACTTAAATTTAAATTCTGCTTGCGCAGAACTTGTTTATTTATTGTCATTATAAACTCATATAAGTTTGGAGTGGGTCCCATGTCTAATAACTAAGATATCGGTATACCCAAAATCCACCAGCCGCCACTGGCCATAAGTTAATAATAAAATGGCGCCTATGGTAACAGATCATGTTGGTACCTATGGTGCTAATAGAACACAATACATATAGCCGACAGGGGCGACAGAGGGGGGGACAATAATAATAATTTTACCCCGTTATACCCAGAGCTGTGCGGTACTCGAGTACTTGTACTCAAATTTTGTACTTTAAGTACTTTTTATGTACTTGGTACTCAGTTCAGAGTACATTTTAAAAAAAGTACTTGTACTTGTATTTATTTAATCTAAAAATGTAAAAATTGACACAAGTACATTGGTTGTACTCAAGTACATTTTTTGTACTCGAGTACATTTAATGTACTTAAGTACTTTTGTTATACTAGAGTACTTTTTGTACTCGGCATCTTTGTATTAAGTTAACATAACCACTACTGTAGTCGCACAACATATTCAAATTTAGCGCCATAATTATAATATTTTTTTATGTGTGAAAGTAAGTATTTTATTTCTACTAGTTTTATAAATTAAAAATATTATTTTAGGACTCACTACTTTCAAGTGACCTAAACCTGATATTTAGGTCTCTGTATATTTTTGGACGTGTTTTGGGTTGGTATTGGTTTAATCAGAGCTGTTTCGAGTACAAGAAAAAAGTACTCGAGTAAAATATATATATATTAGGGTGGCCCAAAAAAAAAGAATATCTTTTTTTTTCTCGTCTCTTGTAAAAATATGTTAGTTTATCATGCTGTAAGAGCCCTGTCAAAATATCAGCTCGATAAAAAAAATTTTAGGGGTCGCTCAAGATTTTTTAAAATTTTCAAAATCGTCAAAAATTGAATTTTTGTTTTATTTTAATTTTTTTTCTTGTCTCGATATTATTTTTTTGGTAGAAAATAATAAAAATTTTGAAAATATCAAATCAACATTTTAATTTCTAAAGGTCGCTGGTATTTATATTCAGAGGTCGCTCGAAAACATTCAAAATACTCTACTTTGAAAGTTAAAAAAATCTTGAGCGACCTTTAGAAATCAAAATATCCATTTGAAATTTTCAGAATCATTATTATTTTTAAATTAAAAAATAATATCGGAACGAGAAAAAAAATTAAAATAAAAAAAAATCCAATTTTTGACGATTTTGGAAATTTTTAAAAATCTTGAGCGACCCCTAAAAATTTTTTAATGGAGCTGATCTGTTGACAGGGCTCTTAAAACATGACAAACCAACATATTTTCACAAGAGACAAGAGAAAAAAAATATTCTTATTTTTTTGGGCCACCCTAATATATATATATATATATATATATATATATATATATATATATCGATGCCTGTTAAGTTGTCACTTCCGTAGTATAAACAGGGCGTCCTAACTTCCACATGAACGAAGGCTTATACAAGCATTTTAAAACTATATATAAGTGAAGGGGAACCTACGTAATCCGAATCTCTAGAGAGGGGAAAGGATTTCGCAAATAAATATTTGTGTACTATGGCCGTGACTTAGTCACTTCCATCATATATAGAGACAATTGCATCGTAGACACTTCCGACAGGGTTGCCAGATTTTCGAGTCTAAAAATAGATTTAGTCTAGTTATCTCTCTCCGTTGCTCATGCGGACCTTTTTTAATTCGAAACGCTTAAAGTAAATATTCTGTTATGTGCAACACTTAGTAACCACGATTCGTTCGCCAAGCATAAGTACGGCACATTCGACGTTCGAAACTAGTTATTAAACTTGCATTGTTTAATAATATTATTATGTTAAATTATGTTTGGTAATGTTTTAATAATAATAATAATAATTTAATATTTTTTGAGTGGAGAGAATATTGCGTGTATTATTATTATATTATTTCCAAATTAAAATTATAATAATTATTATTTTAAGTGTAAGACATCCAAATTTAATATTTTTATTTTGTTTTTGTTATTTTATGTGTTGGGTTATAATCTCAAATTGCGCTGTGGCTAAATGTATAAACTGTAATAAATCTACAAAAGGTACTAAAAAATAAAATGTCAAAATTTACGAATTTAAAAAAATAGTACCTACTTACATACGTATTTTTTAATATAATTTTTTCTCTCGTCATAAAAATGTTAAAATTAATATTTTTATAGAATTAATAAGGGTGTTTATCAAAGTGGACAACATAATAAAGTTTGTAGATCTTATAAGAAATAATTATCGAGTCCGACACTTTTTTAAATAAATATTTTTCGTCGGTTGATAAATTTTTTTAAATGTTTAAAACAAAAATTTTAAAGCATATAAATTCATATTAACTTTTCTTCTTAGTTATGCAAGTTCTATCCACTACCGTATTTTTCCAAATAAAAAAATGTGCTAATATGTATTACATTTAATGTAATACCTAGTGGGACATTTTTTTTTTAAATATACTTTATTTAAATTAGCTAAAAACTTTTAATCTTTAAAATGCTTTGTAAAATTGTTAAATTTGAGATACGGCCTTATGTGATAATTGGGACGATAGATCCTATCTTAAACCTAGCAGTATAAAACAATTTTATTAATATTACCTACCAACTTGTACTTTAAAATGAAAAAAATAATAGCTGTTATGATAAAAAATAATAATTTTACTTGGCTATTTTTACCTGTTGGCAACTGTCTACATTTGAAAAAAAATATTTAATCTTTAATTTACTCAAAGAAATGGTATGTACAGGGTGATCCCCTATAATGTCGCTCCCCTTCAACTTGTGTCCCAAAAAATTTAAAAGCGTGGTTATGTAGGGAGTAAAAAATACTTTTCTCCTACGTATAAAAAAAAAGAAATTTTTTAAGTACAGGGTATTCGGTTTTTCCTGGAACGACACTAAATTTCTTATTTTCAGTATTTTTTTGCATTTTTTGAATTTACACACTTTTTAAGACATATATACTTTGCAAATATATTTGTAAAAATTTTAGTATCTGCAGGGTGATCCCCTATAATGTCGCCCCCTTTAACTTGATGCAGTATTTTTTTTATATTATGTTTTGATTTATACAGGGTATTCGGTTTTTCCTGGAACGACACTAAATTTCTTATTTTCAGTATTTTTTTGCATTTATGAGTTTACACACTTTTTAAGACATATGTACTTTGCAAATATATTTGTAAAAAAATTAGTATCTGCAGGGTGATCCCCTATAATGTCGCCCCCTTTAACTTGATGCAGTATTTTTTTTTATATTATGTTTTTATTTATACAGGGTATTCGGTTTTTCCTGGAAAGACACTAAATTTCTTATTTTCAGTATTTTTTTGCATTTTTTGAATTTACACACTTTTTAAGACATATATACTTTGCAAATATATTTGTAAAAATTTTAGTATCTGCAGGGTGATCCCCTATAATGTCGGCCCCTTTAACTTGATGCAGTAATTTTTTTTATATTATGTTTTTATTTATACAGGGTATTCGGTTTTTCCTGGAACGACACTAAAATTCTTATTTTTAGTATATTTTTGCATTTTTTGAATTTACACACTTTTTAAGACAACTTTAATTTACTGTTCTGTTTTTGTGCTGCAACGCACGTCAAAAAGCACTGTTTTGTATTTTTTTTTGTAAATATTAATTTTTTATTTATAATGTGTTAAATGAGTTATTACGTATAATAAACCATATTTTAATTTTAAAGGTTTTTAGATTATCAAAAAGCACTGTTTTATAGAAATAATTCACAAACTTTTTTTATAACAAATAAATATCCATTTTTTTTCTTTTTTACTGCATTATAATGTATAATAATAATAAATAATAAATAAATATCTATTATAATAACCCCATAATTTTTTTATTGCAAAAAAATATTTATTTTTTTATTTGTTAAATAAGACTTATTAGGTATAATTAACTTTATTTTAATTGAAAAATATAACGAATTTTAATTTTTAAATGCGTTTTAGGTGGTCCTAATTAAAGCATCAATTAAGGAAAAAATCAAACTTTTTTATTGCATGAAATATTTATTTTTCTATTTTTAACTGTGTTAAATAAGACTTAATAGGCATAATTAACTATACTTTAATTAAAAAATAAAGGTCTTTATTTTTTAAATGCCTTTTTTAAATGTTCGCGGTGAAATGATGGCGAAAATAATTCAATAACTTTTTTATTGTAAATAAATACATATTATACACATACTCAGCACACTTTAAGAAATAAATAAACATAATTTAAATTTTAAATTTTTTTCCTATAATAATTCCTCATATTTTACAAATTTTGTATTTCTCCTAAGTAGCCGTTCTTAGTAACGTTATTAGGGGGTCAGACGATATTAAAAGACGATGAAATATATTTTCGTTTGTTGATTTTCGATTTGTTTTTCTCGAAAACATAATATATTATATAACAATTTTTTAAAATCCTTATGTCTAGATTCTTGAGTTTCCTCAAAAAGATGCAAAACAAGGGATTATTAATTAATTTATAAAATTAAGATAACCTACAAAGCAAAGGATTATCTATTATTTAATTCATAATTTGTTATGAATAGGTTATTAATTATTAATCCTATAAAAAATTTAATACATGTTAAAATATTTATAACAATTAATAAATTCAACTAAAACTTATGAGCATAGATCTGTACGAAAATCTTGAGTGGGTAGACAATGCCTTACTTATGTATATACGAGCGCTCGCGATTTAGCCATGCAGCGCGATAAATAAAAATTCATAACTTTTCCATATGTGCGTATATGCAGCTAATTTTTTGTGTACTTATAACGTAAAGTTTACTGAACAACTTTATCAACGTGAAAATCAGAGGCAATCGTATTTAAATGCCTATATGAATTTTTTTCTACTAATTTTACTAATGTATCTTTAAAACATTTAAACTTTTAATTTTAATTTTTAAACACGAATTTTTATATATGTAGATTAAGGTCTACTTTAAACTTATTTAAAAAAGATATATTTTGTTCGATTAAAAGATATAGTTTAACTGTTTTAAAAACATTTTACTTTAAGGTAATAAAAACATAATTATTTAAAAATAATTCTTTACCCAAATTTATTGCTTTAAAATGTTTTTAACAAATTATCGTCATAAAAATACCCATAATAAAATGGTTTATAAAAATGTATTTTTTCCGCCGATAAAACATAGTGTGGCGTTTTCAAAACAATTTCGCAGGTTTGCGCTTTGCGTTTTTTAACGCAATGAACAAAGCGTAACTTATATCAAAGTCTCTGCTTGTATCCTTAATTCTTTCGTGCACTTTGCCATGTTGCCACATTTCGGAAGTGACATAGTCGTGCCTATGCTACGGAAGTGACACCGTCGCTATATATGAAATGCATATATCGATGGTGGCGCCAGCGGCATATACCTGAACTAAGTGCCAAACTGAAAAGGTACGAAAGCTACGTAGTCACTTCCACCCGTTTTTTCGGATTTGAGCTCCTTGTGCCCTCTAGTGGCTAAATATGCTGACAACAAGGCGAAACGTTGTCACTTCCATATATACGTTCCCACTTCCAATTTTGGAAGTCACAACGAATGTTACGTACCTATTTCGGAAGTGACTTGGTACATTTCATCAATATATATATATATATATATATATATATATATATATATATATATATATATGCATACAAACATAATATTATTATGAATATAACATTAAAATTTAATTATCATTTTTCAAAGATAAAGTTTTATAAAATTTACTTGGGCACTTCGATGTTTAATGTGAAATTGTCCCATTTTGCTATCTCAAATTTTCAAATCAAGTGATATTTTCGACCGATAATAAAAATGCGCGTTTTAATGGAAGAAAAAGACTTTAAAAGAATAAAACGTTTTCTTACTTTATCTAAATTAATTTTTTACATTTTTCCTGGACCTCAAAAATAGCTGCCCGTACCCTCAAAGTTAAAAATTCAAAAAATCATATTTAGTTTTTGAGTTCTATGAGAAATGTGATAATTTTTTTTAGATATAAAAAAATTAATTTATCCTTATGAACTTAATAAAAAAATTACCTATTATTTGTTATGGAAAAGCGTCCAATGTAAACTGGACCATATTTCATGATTAATTAATTGTGTATTTCTTTATTTAGATTTTCAAGATGCATCGATATCTTCATCTACTGATAAATCCCAGAACACTATTAGTCCAGAAATTCTACCCATACCAACAATACAAATTAATTCAGAACAACTCGCAAATTTACAAAATGCTAGAGCTATAAATATAGAAGATGAAGAAGAATTATTATCAGAACCCGAACCTTTTGGTTCTGGCGGCTCCGAATCTGAATACTTACCTAGTGGTGAATCCCGCAGCAGTTCGATAGTGCCAGACACTCCTGAAAATACGCTATTAAGTGATACAGAACAGGATGAAGTTTCACGAAGTCTACCCGTTGGTTATTATGAAAACTTTTCTTCAATGGAAGCCGACGAGGAAACCGACAAGCTTTCCTCCGGTGTAACTAGTTCCAATAATAAAACTAAGTCAAAAGACCTAATAAAAATTAACTGTGCCAATAAAACCTCAAGTGGTAAAAGAATTCGGAATAAAGACCACAGTTGTTATTTTTGTCACAAGTTGCTTCGTAATTTAGCTAGACATTTTGAAAGGGCCCATTCTAATGAAACGGAAGTTGCCAGAATATTGAGCATGCCGAAAAATTCCAAAAGACGACGAGAAGCCTTTAATGCTCTGACGCGTAATGGTGATTTTTATCATAATTGTGACGTACTTTTACTACAAAAAGGAGAACTTATTTTAACTCGCAGACCAACTGAACAAGAAAGAAAGTTTCTAAAATATTCTGATTATGGTCCATGTCCTGAATGTCTAGGTTTTATGATTAAAAGACATCTATGGCACCATCTTAAATACTCATGCGTTTGCATGAGAGACAAAAATATTTTGACTTCTGAAAAATCAACACGACTACCAGCTGCTGAGAGTGCCTCTTTACTAAATGGAATTTATGGTCACAACATGACAGAAGATTTTCGTTGTAATATTTTAAACAAATTGCGAAATGATGAGATATCTGAAATATGTCGCAGAGATGATCTTATTTTACGATTTGGAGCATTTCTTTATGAAAAATATAGCAGCACTCAAGCAGAACTTATTAGACAATCTATGCGACAACTTGGAAGGTTAACAATAGAGCTCGCTAAGAAAAATACCGAAGTGCACAAGTTAATTGACGCTCTTATCCCTGAAAAGTTTGATGCTGTTGTCTTAGCGACAAAGTCCCTTTGTGTAACATCGAACGAAACAGCGAAAAGGACTGAATTCGGAGTTCCGTCTTTAGCACTAAAAATTGGGTATTCTATTAGAAAGTGCATTGGGATTGAAAGAGGTTTATGTTTGCGAAGGGGTGACCTAAAAAGAAATGAAATATTGTTGGGTTTCTTGTCAATTTTGGATTTGGAGTGGAGTGTTAGAATTTCCTCGAACGCGTTAGCTACTTTGCAGTCTAGAAAGCTCAATTCCGTTGATTTACTTCCAGTTACTGGCGATTTAATCAAATTAAGCAAATTTTTAGAATTCATGATCCAAGAAACAAAGAATGACATGGAAAGAGAAAAGGGTTTTCAAAACTGGAATAAACTAGCATCACTTACCTTAAGTCGTATAATTCTTTTCAATAAAAGACGTTCAGGAGAAGCTGCAAGGATGAAAATTGAACAATACACGAAGAGACCAGCATGGAAAAATCAAGGTGTAGCAGAAATGAAAGAATCTTTGACGGAATTTGAAACTAAGTTAGCAAATGCTCTAACGGTAGTAGAAATAATAGGAAAGCGAGGAAGGAAAGTACCAGTATTGCTTACTAAAGAAATGAAAGAATCTGTCGATTTTCTACTTGCAACTCGCACAGCAGTGGGGGTGCCCGAGGAAAATCCTTTTGTGTTTGCACGGCTAGGTGATTTAAATTCGTATATGAGAGGCCACGATTGCATTAAAAAATGGTGTTCTGAAGCAAACTTGGAGTCGCCAGAAACAATAACAAGTACAAAGTTACGAAAATACGTAGCTACCGTTTGCCAAGTCTTTAATCTTAAGGAAAACGAGTGTGACTGGCTTGCGCGACATCTGGGCCACGATATAAGGGTCCATCGTGAATTTTATCGCCTCCATGAAAATACAGTTGAGCTAACCAAAGTTAGCAGGTTGCTTCTGGCAGTGGACCAAGGGAAAGCACATACATTTGCTGGAAAATCTTTGGAGGATATTGAAGTAAAAGGTGAGGCAAAATTTAATTATTTAGACTTATTGATAAATCATCTAAATATAATATTTTTAAATTGCACGAAGTCACGAGATATTACCTCTTACTATATTTATTATAAAACCAATAAATCAAATAAAAAAACAACCAAGCTTTTGGTCCTTGATTTGGAACTTTTTCAAGGCTAAAAGAGAAAATTTAAAAATTTATACATATATAAAACCATATTAAGAAAAATATTACTTTACTATTTTTTTTGTAATTTACATTGCCAGTGAAAAATGTTTATAAAAATTGTAAAATTTTTATATTTTAGTAACTATAGAACAAAAAACTTGGTTCTGCAAGAAAAAAATTTTAGATTTTATAAAACAAGTTAATTCTTTTTCTTAATAATAAATGTACACACACATTAGATTAATTTTACCTTAAAGTATTTTTTTATGTCAAACCAAGTTTTTTGTTCAAATTTTGTATTTGGTTTTTTGATTTTATTATAATAAGAGCTGAAGTTTCGTGATTTTCTGCATTTTAAAAAGCCACGCATCTGTGATTTAATACATAACATATAATATTTTCCTAGATTTACCACCCATAGAAGAGGATCCTCCTGATCAAAATGACGACGAAGCTAGTGATGGAGAAGATGGAGAAATTCAAAGAGACAGTGCTGAGGTTTCAGATCGCATTACTGCGAAGGAAGCGGAAGAATTAACATCTGAACCATTTATTGAAAGAAAGAAACAAAAATCGAGTGCGTAAATTTATTATTTTTATTTTACAGAAGTGGGCCATAAAGCATGGTTTCTCACCAAACTATAGGCTGGATTAAAAAGTTGTATTTACAAAGTATTTTATTAAAAATACTGTAACATATACAATAATTTGTAAGCTGACTAAAAGTTTGGCCAAAAATAATTGCCCGCTTTTACATGATATTATTTATAGGGTGTTATACAACTGCAAAGTTATAGCCCATATAAATATTATATCTTCTTTCTTTATTTGTTTTTTAGGAAATAGTAAACCGAAAAGGACGAAGAGAGAAGCGGCTTTAGGAAGAGTTTCGTGGATTAATTCAGAAAAGGAAGTGTTGTTGAAGGAATTTAAAATAGAAATAAAAAACGAAATCGTACCCGGAAAGGATAAGTGTACGAAAATTAAAGAGAAGCATAACGATATACTTAGCCGCAGATCATGGACCGATATTAAATTTTTTATTAAAAATGTTATAACTAAAAATAAGACCAAGAAAAAGTAGTTACTGAGCACAGTATTATTATATTATATTACACAGTATTATATATTATATTATTATACCTGCAACAGAAAACTGTTAAAAACGGTTTTATTACTCGGTTTTCAGGGAACCAAACTTAAAGTAAATTATAAAACAAATGCACTAATCGTTAAAATATTTAGTAAAGAGGTTTTTTTGAATTGTGTATGTGCGATTATACAATGCTTTCCAAAAGTAATGGATAACTTCGACAACACTGACTGCTATGAAAAATATTTCGAAAAAATGTTCGGATACGCCGATTTTTATTTCTAATTTAATTTAAAAATTATATTTTCAAACCCAACCTCTCGAATAATAAGCGCTAAAAACCCCAATGCAATTTAATTTTTAAAGTTAATGTGTCTGACTCGGTGTCTGAGCATTTCATCTAAATATTTTTCACAACAATTTTATCGAATTTATCTATTAATACAGTTGAATTTTTCTATAAAAAAAATAATAATAATATGTAGTAAAAGTGTAAGTAATGTAATTATTAAATTTTTTAACTTCTTCTTGAAAGCGTCTAATTGGTTCAAGAATCATTCATGACATTTTTGCATATGTATTACGGAATTTAAAAAAAAATCCACATAAAAAACATTGAAAAAATTTCTTTAAAAAACTTTGTATATCTAAAAATTGTATACCTAAGTACATATTTAGAAAACAGAACATAATGGTAAATTCTGCAAATTATATACAGTTGTCTAGGAATACTTACCTACGTTTTCTTGATACTATTCGAATTTGATACTATTCGAATTTATGAAAATTTATTTGTGAAGAGTTACAAGATTATGTTTTGTTAGATAGAATTAAGACGTACTGCAAATTAAAAATAAAAATAATTAAAATATGTTTATTCAGTTTTGTGTTTTATTTTTGCTACAGTTTAGTAAGTACAAAAATTATTATGAAAAGGTTCCATGCGTGTTGAGCCGGTAAACTTAAATTTCGGGTTATTGCTACGGTTTCAATTTTTAAGAAAATTGAAACCATAGCAAATAACTTGCAGTTTAAGTTATCCTACAGTGAAAACAGGCCCTGACGTTTTCCAGTCGTACAACTATCTCCTTATCGTTTCTGTTTCGTGTCTGTCCAACGTTCTTTTTCGCTTCTGAAATATTTAAAATTTAATTAACTAACATAAAATACTGTAGCTCTAACTTACCTTGTACCTACTCTCTAAGAAGCACATATTTAATAAAAAGTATATGTCATGAATCGCATGAATAAAAGCAGGAACCACTTTTAACGATAGCTATTTATGATATGAGTTAAAGTCACTTTTAACCCACATTTCATACATTGGGTAGGTACTTGTTCTACAAACTACTAATTAGATGAATTTTTTACGATTTATAAAAATAAGTTATTTAATTTGACAGTTTGCTAGATTTTAAAAATGCTATCTATAATCCGATAAATGTACTGCTTAGGTACAGAATGGGACTATACGACAAGTTATTGTTCAAAGTATAGTAAATTTACCTGATCATAGATTGCACTTTTTTTAATATGACAAACTGTCAAATTAATCAATAATTTTTAAAATCACGGTTCATAACTAGGCTCTACGAAACTTCCGACATGCACTCTGAATATGTGGCATTCTTAACATTGTTCATACAGCAAATACATTTCCCATGGTACTCTACACATCTTTGGATAAATGCATTTGATGTGGCATCCTTAACCCAGTACACAGCAAATACATTTATCGTGGCACCCTACACAATTTTGGATAAATGCATTTGATGTGGCATCCTTAACACATTACACAGCAAATACATTTCTCGTGGCACCCTACACATCTTTGGATAAATGCATTTTATGTGGCATCCTTAACCCAGTACACAGCAAATACATTTCTCGTGGCACCCTACACATCTTTGGATAAATGCATTTGATGTGGCATCCTTAACACATTACACAGCAAATACATTTCTCGTGGCACCCTACACATCTTTGGATAAATGCATTTGATGTGGCATCCTTAACACATTACACAGCAAATATATTTCTCGTGGCACCCTACACATCTTTGGATAAATGCATTTGATGTGGCATCCTTAACACACAGTAAACAGTAAATATATTGTGGCGCCCTAAACTCATATTGGATAATTGCATTTGTTGTGGCAACGGACGCCACATGCTTGCTTAAAGCTTGTATTTTTATTTCAAAAAATACGGTGAGTAAAAGAGCGCCACCTAGCGCATTAAATTCGTAATTTTAAGTTCCATTCGCACAGTGGTCGGCAACAAATATGCCACAATGTGGTGTGTAGGTTGGGGTGCCATAAAAATACGTGGACATGTATGTGTGTGTGTGTGTGTGTGTGTGTGTGCTGTCCTGTCCTGTCTAAACGTGAGTATTTTAAGTTTTTTTAAAATTTAAAAGGGCCCCATGGTGTTCCTATCTCGCTGTGTTAAAATTGTTCGTCTTTCAATGCATTAACCGCAAAAGCGATAAAAATACAATTAAAAGTAAATTATATTTCACACATTATAAGTTATTATAAATTGAAAATCAATTTGTTTTTTATTGCAAGACATTATTTACCTACAAACCTACTTAAAATAATCATATTTGTTATATTTATTTTCTGACAACACAAAATTGTCTTAGGTTCAGTGTGATAATACCATAATTTGACCCTGATTTTTCAGCTTTTAATTTTAATTGCAATAAAAACGCATTTGGTTTAATTTATTACAATTGGACATATTTGTTTTAAAAGTTGATAATACCTTTTGCGATGAGTAATCATCTTGTGGTACAGCGTTGTTATTTTTAAGTCTAATGTTTTAAATAATTAATATTATGTTTAAACGCGCCCCCAAAACATTGGAGATCTAATAGATAGCGGCGATACAATAAAATGATGCAATGTTACGCAACATTATGTCACACTAAAAAGTATCAGGGTTAGCTCGTGGTTTAAATAATTATTTAAAAACATTGGAGCTCAGCGGCGATAAAACATCTGGTCACTGGGTATCTATTATTCAGATATTTAATATTTGAATTTTAGATAGGCCTAAAACTGGAGCCCCCATGATTTCCATGGGGTAAAGTGGGCGGGGCTTAGCGGGTTTCATCGTGTCGGGAGTAGGGGGCCAACATACGATTGGTTTTCCAAGGTGTTAAACAAGTATGGAAAATATCCCTTCTTTAGTTCCTTTAACCCAAATGCTTTGGGGAGAGCTGAGAGCCGCATGGGAAAATAATTAAGGAAATCCAAAAATTTGATGTTTTGTAGTTGCATCAATATAATTTTGGTTCCTCTCATAATTAACTCGGGGGAATAAATTGGTGATCAAATGCTTGGCCGTTGTGCGCCAGCACAACAACATCTTTGAATTTTTTTCTAATTTATAAAAGGTTTGGGGAGTTTTTGCAATCTTACTCCGCATTTTTTTCAAATAATATCTGATGTTTTAATACACACATCACAGCATTGTTTACAAACACACAAATTTGGCTCGTGTTCCAGGTCGTCACCGTTGAGTTTTTCCTGTCTAGTCTCCAGGTCGTAGAAAACAAAAAGTACATCCTTTGTTTTTGGCTTTCCTGTATCAGGCTGCATGAAGCACAAATGCCCTTGTGGTTGGTGTTTTTGGCAAAATTTACAGAAAATCTCCCCGCATGTGTGCTTTTGTTGAGCCTTTATGGTTTTTAGTCAGTTGGGGCAGAGTCGAACTTGCTGGCAAAGAGAGCCCTCTGTACCAACTTCTATATGGTTATCAATACATGATTGGTTTTTAAATGTGCAAAGGCAATCAACACATTTAACCTTAATCCCCACTTTACATGGTGGAGACCTTTGGCAGGCAACACAAGATTTAACACATCTGTGCTCATTTTTGTGATCGTGTGGAACTAGGCATTCCTCGCAATAATAGTTGCAGCAGAAGGCGGCTGTTAATGATGTAACAACATTATAGTGACCTTTGTGATGAATTAAATTTAAATTTTTAGCCCTCTCCTTCCCGGAGAAAATTATGTCTCGCCCCTTGGTGCCGTATTTGTAAACTACCATCCTATAGCCTGTTAAATACTGTTGGAGTTGATGGAGCTCGGGAATACCAGCCCCCTCTTCAGGTATTTCCACACCGGCTTCCTTTAACAACGACAGGGCTCGCGATGTCTGCACTTTTCCAATATCCCTGCGCACTTTAACATAGTCAGGGTCTTTGTCTACGTAAGCCTTGGCCATGACAAGAGCTCGAGGTAAACATAAATTGTCATTATTTTTAATAGCGATTATCCCCTGACGCTTAGCGCACTCTTCATCAAAAGTGTTGTAGTTTTTCCCTCTCCCTTTTCCCGTTGGCATTCTAACGGAAGTAACCCCCAAACAAAATGTTTCAGTATTTAGACCCATGGAGTTGGATTGGTAGATGCTGGAGAGAACACCCCAAACATCCTCTAGTGTAACCTCATCTGCGGGTTCAAAACGTACCCAACCTTCTCCACGAGACAAGTCCTTACAGCCAACATTAAAAGCTACTTGATCCGCCGGTAAAAGATTTGCTGTGGCTTTCTTGATGACATCACCAATGGCATTTTTTACCCATGTCACAGGTTCCTCCCTTGAAGGAGGGTCTCGCAACTTAAACTCCAGTGTACGACCTTGAAGATTGAAGCGACGAACATTTTTTGAAAAATCTTTAACAATAATAAATTTTTCCATTTTAAATTATCAGAGATAAAAAGCAGCTATCACTTTGAGACGACGGATAACGACTGATAACCTGCGGTGTTATCGCTACTTTTTATACCTGTGATAACGTTTAGTCTTCCGTCCGTCCTTTCAAAAATTTAAAAAGGCCCCGGGTGTTCCTATCTCGCTGTGTTAAAAGTGTTCGTCTTTCAATGCATTAACCGCAAAAGCGATAAAAATACAATTTAAAGTAAATTATATTTCACACATTATAAGTTATTATAAATTGAAAATCGATTTGTTTTTTATTGCAAGACGTTATTTAGCTACAAACCTACTCAGATTTGGTATATTTATTTTTCTGACAACGCAATATTGTCTTAGGTTCAGTGTGATAATACCACAATTTGACCTTGATTTTTCAGCTTTTAATTTTAAAACGCATTTGATTTTTAAAATATTTATTAAAAAGTTGCTATATATATTTATTTTTCTGATAACACAATATCGTCTTAGGTTAATAATACCGCATTTGTTTTTAAAATATTTATTACTAAATATTATGACAGATTTGTTTTAAAAGTCATCATCTTGTGGTGATGATTACAGCGTTGTTATTTTTAAGTCTAATGTTTTAAATAATTATTTTAAAATCGCGGTTTAAACGCGCCCCAAAAACAGTTGGTAGCATTGGAGATCTAATAGATAGCGGCGATACAATAAAATGATGCAATGTTACGCAACATTATGTCACACTAAAGTATCAGGGTCAGCTCGTGGTTTAAATAATTATCGAGGTTTAAACGCACCCCAAAACATTGGAGCTCTAATAGATAGCGGCGATAAAACATCTATTGTGTGGTCACTGGGTATCTATTATTCAGACGATTGATATTTATTATTTGAATTTTAGATATGCCTCTCCTATGACCCCTCCAGCGCAGTCCATGTGATCCGTCCAAAGGACTGATGGGCCCCAAAAATCTGGGCACCCTAAAATTCTAAGGGGCCCCCTAAAATTGGAAGCGTTTTTGGGCCTTAAATTTTCCAGGGTAGGACCGGTAGCGGTGATCTCAAGCAAGGGGATACCTACTACTTGCAAAATGATTTATTTTACAAAATTTATTTACGACTGACAGAATCAAAACTTATGTCAAACATTATTTCTCTCTACTTTTCGCGCAGTAAATTTTAATTAACTTAATATCCAACAAGTTAGTTAAATAAATAATGTGAACTTGTTTAATATGAAGTTAGTAATACGTTTAAATGTTATGTTCAATACGATTGTTGTAATTTACTTAAGTTTTCAGTACCTAATGTTATTTGCGGTAAAAAAAAACGAATACTTGAACTTGAATTTGTGTATATTGTTTTCTAAAATGGCACCTAAGTCGGTATTGTTCTAATTGTTAAAATATCTTATTGTAAAAACTAATATTTCGGAAAATCTCAATCAACCAGAGCAAAATTTGACTCTAAGGGCACACTTAAAATTATAATTATTTGACTGGGCTACTAAACTACAAAAATATTTATCCCAAATACTTTGGCCACTTAAAAATGTTAAAACACTTAATTTTACCATGTATATATGGAAGGGGGTTAATCTAGAGTTACGTAAACCGATTTAGGTAGTCAGTTTCGTGTTCTAGTTGAGTACAGACGTTTTTCCAAAAACTCCTATTCTCTAATTCAAACTTGTATGTAACGCCAGTTATCTTGGTTATTTCAATTCGACGCCGCGACATCGCACCCTCTATCGGATGACCGCTTCAACTTCGTTTTAAATTTCCCGCTGTGTGCATGTGCTGGCACTTGCTGGACAATCAATTAATTGCAGTGACATTTAATTTCGAAGTCTTTTGCCGTGAGTGCTGACACCTGAGAGCAGTCGTGTAGTAGTAGTGCACAATTAGTTTATAAAGTTTTATTACTATTTATTCAAGGACCTAATTCAATTAGTAGACCAGAAATTACAGGTGAGCCAAACCATGTCATAATTTTAATTGTTTTTCTAACGTAAAGAGAGTAAGAGCCATTACTTAAATAAATGAATAAATAGCAACAGGAATCCGGGGATACCTACCTGCCGGCACGGGGTGGGGGTACTCCATACTCATGAAAACGGCAGTAACCCAAGGCAATTTGAAAAATCGCGCTAACTTAATTTAAATCTCGACAGCGCAAGCAGCGTTGTCAAGTTTGGCCAAAATGTGATCGTCTAGTAAATCGAAAAGAATGCCCTACGTTGTGTAATTTTAAGTTCGCTTCTAAATAGGTGGGGTGCAAATGAGAGGAGACAAGATTAAGTAATAAAAACACAATACCTGGTTATAATCGTTGAATTCAGTCAGTTATGTTTCTACATTTTGTGTTTGTTGAGAACAGAATTTTTGGTTGCTATTTTCTGTATAGACATTGGTTACGTATGTAAATATTATCTATAAATAGGGTTATTTTCCCGCTAAAGATTGTTCAAGTTTTCTGGATTCGATATTGGAGAATAAACAGGTTATTTTGATTATAATAGTACTAATTTTGTAAAAAAACGAATTCACACAGAGTTAAACTTCCCCTCCTTACCCCGTTGGTTTATAGTCAAACCTTCATGACGTACGAATATGGTCACGCAGTACTATTATTTCACCCGCGAAATCCTTTCTAGCTAACTAATAATTGCCGCTATATACTTGCTCGTAGTATCTCTGCTATAGCAGCAGATTAGTATGATTGACTTCAAATGTAAACGAAAGCAAATGACATAAGAAATACAATAAATAAATCTTCCGAGATCCCTTTTGCAATATCGTGGTTTACAAGACCTCACCGCCCTGCACTGCAGCGCGCTATGAGTCCTTAAGGTTTTAGGAAGGGCATACCACGTAGGAAGCACATTTGGTATAGTTTATTCCGTCTAAAACTCTATTTTCTAACGCACGCAAAAGCAACAGGTGAAAAAATAGGCAACCGAGGTGACCACTTGATGAACATTTACGCGGGCCAATCGGGTAGAGAGGGAATACAGTTTATAAAATTTACACGGGCAAGCTACTTATCCTTACTACCAAGTGTTGTGTCGAAGTCATACCAAAGGTTGTACCAGGAAATTAATAAACGCTTACCTACAAGTTTTAAACCACTCCGTACACTGAATGCCCACGTTTTCGTTCCCCACCGTTTGTTGTCAACAAGCCACCGCGCGAACCTAGGACGTGGATTGGTCCAAGTTTCTTCCCCATATTCCTACGCCGTACTGGTCGAACATTCCAGCAGGTTTTTTATTACTACTTTCCTAGCTCTACTCTAATTAATACGCGACACAAAATATCAACCATACAAAGATTATAAAGATTTTACACAAATAAGATTTATTTGTCGCCCTGTCGTTTGTTCCTTATTTCATTCTTGTTTTGCAGAATCCGGGTCAACACATCTTTAATGTAAATAAATAATTATGGTTATAAATATTTGTTTGATTGTTTGTCACTCTTCCTACTTTATTACGACGAATCTGGGCTAGACGAATTCTTGGCTAAATTTAAGGTAAATACGAGTCTTTAAGGCGAGTATACGTTTTAAAGGGTAAATTAATTAAAAACAACGTAAACCGGGTCCTTTCCATTTCAGAAATTGGTGCGGTAGTGACCAGGATAATAAAGTTATTAAAAGGACTGACTGACATAAAAACAAATATAAATTAGCCGATCCATAATGACAATTGCAAAGGACTGAGCGCTCGAAAATTTACAGGTATCCAAGCCATGTCCGAAGACAATGTGGTTATCGAAAACTCCGAAGGTAAACCCGTCCCAGCGTGGTTCCGCATCTGGAAACATAGGATGCAACAACAACAGAGCAACCAAGATGCCATCCTCGGCGCCGTCACCAGCCTACGTGAAGAGAACCCCGGTGCGACACTAACCGTCGTACAGCCGCCTTCAGAGGAGATTATCGTTCACGCCGAGGCGTCTGCATCGACAACAATTTCAACCGACACAACTGACAGTCCCTTAGTCGAACAAGCCGCCGTTAACGACCAAGGACAGGTAGATCTAAAACAGCTGTTGTGGGGTGTAATGACGCAAACTGACCTGCTACCTGACAAACCGATGATAGAGTCAACCCTGAACGCTTTTTTAAAGAAATTGGAGACGTATGGGAAAGTTACCTTCCGGAAGCCTGACCAGATGTTGGATTTGGCACTTGCTCGTTTAAAGGGCGAGGCAAAACAGTGGTCGGTCTTATAAAAGGTTCTTGGAAAACTTTTGACGATTTTAAAGCCGCTTTACTACGCACATATTGGAAAGCCAAGAAACAGAGAGAACCTACAAAGGGAGACAGTTTATTTAGACACTTCGCAAAACAGGTCGAACTAGCGACTCTGTTAACACCTGCGATTCCTCCCGACGAGTTGCTCGCGAATTTAGTACAACATTATCCCGAGGACATACAAATCTTTTGGATGGTTAAAGGATCGAAAACAGTTATTGAGTTTTTACGGCAATATCAAGACACTGTACAAAATAGAGGCCAAAATAAACCAATCGAAAGGAACGACCGTCGGCTACAGCGAGGAGACCGTTATGAGAGAGCTAGCACTACAATCGCCACCGCACGGCCAAATCCGTAACGATGGTCAGCCTCAACACAAAAATTTGGGGCACGTATCTCGTTAGTTAGAGGTTAAACATGCATTGCGACCATCGCAGTGGCGGAACCAATTAAAAACTTAAACCAACTTTATAGTACCGGGTGGAAACTCGTTAGTGCACAAGGTTGGAAACCTGGTTCCGGTTTAGGAAAGAGACGACAAGGAATACAAATACCTTTAGTACATTGTACTATTCCAGTCAAAAGACCAAATTTAGACAATCCGGAGGTGAAAAACCATTAAAAAAACAGTGTTTGAAGACAGTGAAGTGCGGGTAGTGCGCGAAATTATAGTTATTACCCCAACTCTACCTGTCGCTGCGACTCAACTACGTGGCGCAATGGGACAACAGAGTCATCGAGTAAGCCTCCAGGTATTTTTAAATATCAAGATAGACAAAATTTAAACTTTAAGGTGGTAGCTTTAGTGGTAAAGAACTTGGTTAAAGAATTAATATTAGGTACAGACTAGTTAATGGACAATGGTAAAACTATACTTTTCTGCTAAAATAATTAGAATCATAAGGATTATAATATTAAGTTTAATAATATAGAAAAATCTTTATGTTCTTTAGATATAACTTCACTAGACATTAGTTCTTTAATTGCCAATATTAATAATACTGATAAAAACATTATTTTTATTCAACAACTCCAGGAAGTTATGGAAGTGTTACCGGTTAATACAGATATTAAAAATAAATTATTCGACATTCTTAAGCGGTTTTCAACAGTTTTTCATCCGAACCCAGGACTTACTGATAAATACACGCATAAAATTAAGACCTTTGCATCGAGGTGCGGCAATCGAGGTCACATTAGGCGAGATGGAAAGGTTAGGAGTAATTTAACGAAAAGCTTCTTCGTTTGCGAGCCCAATGACAGTAGTTAAAAAGAAAGATGGGTCCGTGCGTATATGTTTAGACGCGCGGTGGATCAATGCGCAGATGGAAGCAGACGCCGAGACGCCACCGCGATAGACGAATTACTATACCGGTACCACGGAATCTCGTATATATCCAACATAGATCTCCGATCATCGTACCGGTAAATTCCACTACACGCGGTCGTAATTTTGTGTACAAAGTTCTGCCGTTTGGACTAAAAACTGCGGTAGAATCATTTAGTAGAGCAATGAATATTATATTAGGACCAGAAGTGCGTGAATTTATCACGAACTACATCGACGACCTGTTAATAACATCGCGTACGTTGGAAGACGACTTAAATCACATTAGAGAAAACCAATTTTTTTCCGTGCAATTCCTCGGGCATGTTTTGACACCTGCTGAAATACACCCAGATGAGGATAAGATTAAAGCCATAAGATCATTTCCTACTTCACAAAATTTTAGACACGGGCATTTTTGGGTCTCTGAATTATTATAGGCGATTTAGTAAAAAATATGGCGCCATGAAAAATCCCTTAAATAAGCTACTAAGAAAAGAGTTGAAATGGCAATGGGGTAGAGACGAACAGATGGCTTTCGATCAAACAAGGGAGTTATTCTTAGAAACAGTGCTGTTGCGGCATCCTAATCCAAAGAAGCAGTTCTTTGTACAAACGGACAGGATATGTAATGGGGGCGAAGTTATATCAGGAAGCACCGGATGGAGAACAATTGGTACTGGCCTATGCGAGTAGATCACTAAGAGGACCTGAGTTAAATTACACGACTACGGAAAAGGAGTTATTAGCCGTGATTCATGCGCTACGTAAGTTTCGAACACATATTCTGGGAAATACAATCACCATCCGAACTGATCATCAGGCATTAAAATTTTTATCAAAATGTAAATTAGTTAGCGAGAGAGTTGCACGATGGACTCTATTTCTCAATCAATTTAATTATACCATTGAATATGTGAGAGGAAAGGACAACACGGTCGCTGACGTGCTGTCTCGCTATCCGCATGACGCGCCGCCACATACTTCGTTTAACAACCAACCGCTCGTTGCGCTATTAGGGGTAGCTGCAGTTAAGAAAATCTTCACATTTCAGGCAGATAACGAAGACAATGTAAAATTAGCCTCGAAATAGCTACATGACCGACAGGCCGACCCGATCCTAAAAGAAATCATAAATTTCTACTAAGTTATAACAGACCCATCCTAAAGCTTGAGGCAAAGCGGATCCATAAAAGTTACGAATTAAAAGACGGAGTCCTATTTTATAAAAACCCAAATAACGATAAAATAATTACCATACCAACTGATTTAGTCGCCGATTTCATCTGGTACTATTATTATACTCTAGGACATCTCGGCTCCAGTAAATTATATGCTATTTTAAAATAATGTTATTATTGAGGTAACATGTTAAAAACATTAAAAAAAAAAACGATTCGTACCTGTGACTTATGTCAAAAATGTAAATACCCGAATAGACATCTGTTAGGCAAGAATAACCCAATTTTAACAAAGGAACCGGGACAGCTGGTGGCTGTAGATTTCTTTGGGCCATTACCGGAAGGGCGAGGAAAGGCGGCATACGTCTTTGTGGTCATTGACACTTTCAGCAAGTTTGTTAAATTGTATCCGATGCGGAAAGCGCAAGCCAAGATAACCGCGAAAAGAATGGTAGACGATTACCTTAAATACATTCATTGTAAAACCGTTTTAAGTGATCATGGTACACAGTTCACCTCTAAAGTGTGGATAAATACTTTACAAGCCGCAGGAGTTTCGGTAACATACTCTTCGATACGCCATCCCGCCTCGAATCCTGCCAAAAGAGTTATGCAAGAGTTAGGCCGACTCTTCCTTACGTACTGTCACAAGAAGCATGCAGGTTGGGCCCATCATATAAAAAATATAGAGGACTTGTTTAACAAAATCCTATACCTAAGTACCGGGTACAGTCCATACGAAATAATCTTCGGTCATAAACTTAACTACCTGCTAGACCATTTAACGACTAAGTATTTACTGCCTAAACAACCACAAAATAAAGATGATCTATATAAAACCGTCCGAGACAACCTACAACAAAACGCGCTACAACGTATCAAATAAACAAAAGGCCAAGATGAGTTAAACATAGGCGATTGGGTATTATTAAAAACGAACCCATTTTCCGAGGCAGCAAGCAAGTTTATCGCAAAGTTCGCGCCACTGCATGACGGTCCGTTGAATGTCATCGCAAAACCGCACCCTAATACATACAAATTAGCTAACGTTACGGCATTGGCGTAACTAGCCATCTGACCCGGGGGGGGCCTAGGGTGGGCCTGTTTTTGTGACTAGAAATTTAAAAAAAATTAAAACTCAAACATCAAACAGTTCTAATTTATTAAATGAAATAACAAGGTAATTTTTAACATACCTAAGAATAAACAAATAAAAACTGTAAATAAATAAAATAAAAACTCCAAGTTGGTATTAGAAAAACGATAAAAAAGTACCGCATGTAATTTATAAAATAAGCATTAAATTAACTTTAATTTCCTATTTGGTTGAGAAAATAATTCCAGAACGCGATCAGCTGTAACATGTTCTTTAACTAAATCTTTTTTGATGTTTATAATGGAAACATTTGCGAATCGACTTTGAGTCATTGTAGTTCTGGTCCAATTTTTAATTCGACGCATGGCAGAGAAGCTGCGCTCACAACCAGCGGAACTTATCGGCAAGGAAATAGCAATTTGGATTAATTTGTACAGGTTTGGACAAAAGTCTTTTTTAATATGCGTTTTTATTGATTCTAAATTAGTTTCCAAATTTTTTAGAGTAAGCATATTTTTTACCACCAATATCTCGGCTTCAAGAATACTCACATTAACACCGGCAATAGAGGAATAATGTTTAATAAAATCTTGGCTTTCATTAAAATTTAACTGAAATAATGCATCTGCTGCTTGCGCCAATGGTAAATTTGAAAATCTGCATCTAAAATTGGATATTAAGTTATCCATAATTTGGTAGTAAATATTTATTTTCCAGTGTTCTGAATGATTCGAATTAGGTCCTGATGGAATTTCTATGTTTCCTTCATGTCCCAGGGTACTTTCCACTATATAATCCATATTTTTTGCAGGAATCTGCTTTTTTTCTTTTTGATGCCCTAATCGGCTCGAGAGAAATACCATGATTTTCGGCAAAGTTTTGAATTTGGCCATAAATATTGTCGAAGTTATTTTTGGAATCTTCTAGAGTTTTTAAGGTACCTTCTATTATTGAACTTGCTTTGCCGATAGTAGCATCCTTGCCTTGAAAGTATTGACTCAAAACGTTAACAATCAATAAAACATGGATTAAGATGTGTAAGCAAATGCAAAAGTCTGTCTTTTGAATGCATTCCAACAATCCAACAGCTTCAACTGCATGCCTGTCTTGGTTTTCTCTTATTTCACTTTCTAGTGTAGTTTTAATTACTTCATAATTTTTTAAAACAGCTTTACAATTTTTAAATCGACACGCCCAGCGAGTAGTTGAGAGACTGGATATTTCCAAAAGATTAATACCTAAGTTATTTGCAACCTTTTTAAGATTTTCGTGATTTCCTGGCTGAGAAAAGTGAACGTATAATGCTTCCAAAGTGTTAAAGAAGGAAGCAGCTGATGAGACTTTTGTACAAGCGTCAACTACAACTAAATTTAGTTTGTGCGCTAAACAGTGAGTATATATTGCTGATGGATGTTTTTCTTTTATTAAAGCTTGTAATCCTTTATGTTTTCCAGACATGACGCTTGCCCCGTCATATGACTGGCCCACTATAGGGATATTCCCTAAGCTTGATTTTTCCAGAAAGTCAAAAATAATGTTAGCTAAACTTTGCGCGTCTCTAGAATTGGAACAGTTAATAAAGCTGAGTAATCTTTCCTCTACTTCCAAATCTTTCGCAAATCGAACAACGATCGATAGCTGCTCCTCTTTAAAAGATCTGGCTTCATCAGCCATCAAAGTAAAAAATCCACAACTTTTGATTTCCGAAACAATTTTCTGTAGAGAAAGCTGGGCTATAATTTCAATTATTTCGTTCTGCACCTTAGGACTACAATAACTTATGTTTTTACTAAAATAACTTAAAAATGTTGTATCATAAACGGAAAACAATTCTGCTACGTCTAATAAGTTTCCTCTATTTTTTGAGAAAACATCCTCCCGATGACCCCTTAAAGGTAGCCCTTGTCGTAGCAAAACTAAAATTATATCATTTAACTTCTTCATGTATTCACGATTTTTCGAAAGTTGCAACTCATGAAATGATATTAATTGCTCAGCAACGTTCCCCGGGTGTGAATCGGATTTCGTTTTCTTGTATTCTATGTACATTTTCGCACAGTCAGAATGGTAAACTGATTTTTCATGTTTATTTAACGATTCGGAAAGCTTTTTCCATTTACAAAAACCTGTTTTACAAAACGTTTCGTTTTGTTCACGGATATTACATCTGCTACCAAATATTATGCAGACAAAACAAAAAACCTTATCCTGTTCCTCACTGTATTCTAACCAAAAATTTTTACTGTAGAATATAACCGAAAAAGATCTTAATTTATCAAATTTTGTCTGAGGAAATTTTTCTAGTCTTGGTTGATGTGGTCCATTATCCAGGCTGCCCAAAGTATTGGGAATGTTGACTTCCATGGTTCTTGTTGAAGACGTCGATTGCAAATCCATTTCCACCAAAAGATTTTTGTCTTGTACGAATTTTTCAGTTTTGTCACACATAAGAGTTGTTGAAGTAGGCGATTCTGAAGTTGTAGATGGTACATTGTTTGTCTCAGATAAATCAATCTCTTTTTGGTCATTTTGTTTCGACTTAAAAAAGCTCCGAATGTCTCTTATTCCACGTTTCATTTTTGTACCTTAAAACAGTAACAATAAATTATTTTTTTTAAATTAATTATAACTATAACAAAAAATACTCAATCAGATTTTTTTTTTGAAAGAGTTACAGAGAGATAAAAAATTCACAGATTTCGCAATGTTTGCAACTATCGGAGACGTACATTGGAAATGGTAACACCATATAATATACTATATTGGTATTCATATTTGGAAACATAATAAACTGTTTATTGTATCACAAAAGGTTATAAATAAAAAAACATTTAAAAAAATATTTCTAGTATATATATAGAAGTTCCGACTCAGAATAGTTGTAGCAATTACGTCTTTTTTGCGGTTAGTAATTATAAATATATCATGAAACTCTTTAATAACTTTAATAACAAGTAATATTACGGTTATTATTATAAATAATTACTATCCTTAATAAATGACGTTATCGCTACAACCAGTTCCGACTTACAGTTATAAAAACTTAAAAAAACATTTACAAATCAAAATAAACAATAGGTACACATTTCAATCTTCTCCACTTTCATTTATAAGTATTGCGTCACCCCGAAACACACCGAAACACTCTAAAACATACCGAAACATACCGAAAAGCACTAAAACAGTCCGAAACACTCCAAAACACTAAAATACTCTGAAACACGTGAAATCCGCTGGAACACGCTAAACATACTAAAATACACTGAAACACGCCGAAACACCCTATATATTTGTGTATAGGTATAAGTATTATACAAACACCCTGTAATACAAAAACAAATGCAAACGCCCTGTACCTATGTTTATATAAGTATATTTTTTTACATTTGCCACTTCATTAAAAAGCAGCAACGCTGGCGAAAGATGTCTTTTTTCATAAAACGAAAAATCAGAAATATATGAACATAAACATTTCCAATGTTAAAACCAATCTTAATTTTTATTATTCCACATTCAATATTAATCTAGAATAATTGAAGGGGTAAGAAGCAAAAGGGTACAAGTGCAAAAAAGAAAAGTTTTGCTATATACAAAAATCTGCATACCTACTTGTTTCAACGTTTGTATTAATCAACATGCAGAACTCGTACAATTTTTACGTTATGAGAAAATTAGAAAAAAATGTGCACTTAACTTATTTTGAGCTAAAATGCACTTTTACCCTTTTGCTTCTTACCCCTTCAATAATTTAATTATTACGTTTTTGGTATTCTAAAAACATTTTAAATTTACATAATTTTGTAATTTAGGTATGTATGTAATTTTTGTAAAAATACAGACTTTTTATTTTTTGAACTCGCCATTTTGTAGGCATTAAAAAACACACCCTGTATAATATTTTGTAAAATAAACTTGTACATACAAACTTGTAGATTAGTTCATAGTTTACTCAGAAGGTATTATATTTTTTCTTATTACATAAATTAACTAAATTTACCTAAAAAAGTAAGTGGAATCCAAAAAATTAATAAATTAAACCATGTAGGTATAAGTAAAAATTTAATCTCTAATTCTTTCTTTGCGAAATAATAATAAAATTAAAACCGGGACGCACCCGGAAGTATTTTAAAAACTCCAAATATTTTATATTTTAATGTAAAAAAACTATATTATTTCATATTTATTAAAAGCGTTTTTTTTATAATAAAACTTTTCTTACCATAGGTAAAAGTAATAAAATACGTTGTACTAGTAAGCTTACCTGCCGTAGTATCATCCATATTGCACCACTTTAGACTGATTAGTAAAAGCATTATTAAACCAGTCCAAAAAATTGTTATTTCAAAGAATTCTTAAATTTAATAAATATTACTTCGAGGAACCCGAATTCCGCCTAAGCAGGCGGCTTCCTGGGAGTGGAGGAGTGCAAAAAACTCTAAAACATTGTTTTCCATTCATTTAGCTATCCAATGTAAATAAAAATTGTATTATGCGACTTTTTCTACAAAATTGACTTTTGACCAGCTTTTTAAAGTAAATACCCCTATGTGCAGGGGCTAAAAAATGACCGTACTTTCGCGATTTCACATATGAAATCGCAAAACAAGCATAATTTTTAAAAGATTTAATTTTGTAAAATTTTTCACAAAAACAAACACTCTTTAAGAAATATAAATATATAGATAAAATAAAAAAAATGTATTATTAAATATGTGATGATAATTATGAATCATAAATTATAATTTATGATATGACATATATATGTCTACCAACATCGTAGGGTAGGTATTAAAGAAATTCTTTATTATCTGTAAAATCGTGGTGCCATCCAGTGAGAAAGGAAATAAGTACTACAATGTGATCTTAAGGACGCGTCCAAATATAATTGATGACCGTTTTTACCGCGCATGACCGTTTGTTGTTATGAAAAGATACAACTGCTAGTTGCGAGCTTACAGGGGCGGTTTTAAAATATGTACATACTCGTATTTTGAAAGTTGATAAAATACAACCTAAGATATGAAAATGATACATACATATTTATATTGCAAATTTGGTAATAATAAAAAATTATAAAAGATAAAAGTCAGCCTTTTCCTGGGGGGGCCCAGCGATGTCTGGGGGGGGGGCCGGCCCCCCTAGGCCCCCCTGTAGTTACGCCAATGCGTTACGGATAGCATAGTTAAACAATACAAAATTACTAACCTTAAGTTTTATTACCGCCCTATAGATCCCACAGTTTAAAAACAAAAACAAAAAAAAATGATAATAATAAATAAACAAGCAAACTAAGTAAGTAACCCTTGTTCACTTTTGCAATATATAAACCCACCAAAAAAACTAATAAAGAAGTCCAACTAGGTGCTTTATATTTTATTACAAACACCAGTTCGTATTAAAATATAGGGGGTGACTGATATGGTTGGACTCCCCTAAACCCTGAAAGTATAAAACCCGTAACGTATACGACAATGCTATTACATTGTACTATGAGTACAAAGAGGTATACCTTTCTACAGGACGTCCTTTGTCAGATAATAAAGACAATTTATTGTAAATATATTAAAATTAAATAGTTAGTTAGTTAAATAATATGAACTTGTTTAGTATTAAGTTAGTAATAGTTTTAATTGTTATGTTCAATACAATTGTAATTTAGTTTCAAGTTTTCAGTACCTAATCTTATTATCGGTCTAAAAACCGAATAGTTGAACTTGAATTTGTGTATATTGTTTTTTAAAATGGTACCTAAGTCGGTATTATTCTAATCGTTAAAATATTCTAATGTAAAAACCAATATTTCAAACATTGTTTAAATACAATTTAAAGAGAGAAATCTTTATTCATTTATTATTGTTTACATAATACTCATATAAGTAGGTTCATCGCGTAGTAAAACTGACACTATTTGATGACCTACTTATTCAGCAATAATTCCAGTCAGTAGCGTACAGAACAAAATATAATAAAAAACAAACGTTTTATCTAGTGCGCTGATGTATGTTTTTAATGTAGTTGTAAATTGTTTAAATTTGTTGGATATAAAACTCTGACAACTTTTGAATAAAGATATAGTCTAACTCTGCTTATTCTATCATTCCTAGAAACTTATTCATGGTCCTTCGAGCTACGAGCTAACGCTGGGAGGTGAGCATCATCAAAGAAAAACCTTTGTACTCGCCCAGTGCTTAGCATAGCGAACTAGCCAAAAAATCCTTACTCTGGGAGGACGTACAGATCCAGCCCATAAGATTGTAGAGCACAGTCCTGAACAGTAAAGAATCCGGACCCTTTATTCGCCTCCACACAACCAAAAAATGCCATAAAAATTAAACGAAATGGCACTCCACCAAGAAACATTGGGGAAAAAATTACGCCAGATCCTATCAAATATGAAAAAGGATTCGCCATTCCGGAAAACCGCAATCTATATTCAACAAAAAAGATTGGACTTGGACAACACATTCCAAGAAGCCATGACCATTGACGAACAAATGGAAAAAGGAACAAACCCATCCCATCCATATTTCCAACAAAAATATATGGAACAATAGAACAAATCCGAGAAATTTACGACGAAGCAGTTGCACATCTAGACAAATGCAACGAAAATCTGCAAGGGCCCGGCACCAATGCCACAACTAATAACGGAGAGGCAATCGAACAACTGACAAATACAGATCAAATTAAGCGCATTCGGCACCAAAATGTTCGAATCCAGATGTTGGTCCATACACTCGAGGAAGCTGAACGAGATCTATCTGAACCACGTCCGAGCATCAGATATGAGTCGCTAATACAAACGGCCACTACACAATGGACATCAGTGACGCAATTGCACGAAGAAATTGAAGCTGAGCTACCGAGACAGGCCACCCCTACTTTCAAGAAAATGTTTTCTGGACGACCCAAGAAAAATACCGCGAAATGGTGAACAGATTAGAAAACATATTGTAACCTATGTTTGTAAAAAAATACAATAAAATAGGGCACTTACCTCGGCAGCTCTTATTTGTCGACGCTAGGTCGAGGTTCAAGTTTTAAGATCGAAAATCTGAAGTCAAGGGCGCCAGTTGCGACAAACTCAACAGGAAGTCAGGGTGAGGGAGTTTCTTTCACAATAACAAATTAACCAATACTTTAATAAATTGACACTTTATTCTAATAAAATAATATTTATCCCACCGTGCGAGCTTAGCTCCAAATAAAATTGTTATCCCACTGTGCAACCAGCTGTTGGCAACATAACCTTAACTGTCAAACTTAAGAACACTCGCAAACATGAATCAATTACAAATCAATAATACAATCAGACGTCTGTTACAAGGGTCGTAATTACTACCTAATTTAATTTGCGAGTTATTGCCGTTATAAAATGTTACAAGTGTTTATACCATACAATGATACAAGGTAATATTATGGTTATATTTAGCTTACTTGGTGAATTTGAGATGTAATTAACCAAATCCAAGGAATTAGGGCCCAGGCACAATACTAATGGGTAAGTTCTATTAGCTCTTCCATGCAGGTTTCAATTTAAAGTGTTTTCTAGGCCTTGTCCATTCCACCAGGAACAATGTACACCGATTGTTTTGGAAATTACCAGCAAATCCACAAATCTTCCAATGGGTATTTTAAACACTGTTGGATTAGGTACAAACATACAATAGCCAAAGCTGCAAGCATGTACGATGCCCAACTATCAAAACCAAATTCAATTATCCAATAAAAAAAGGCCTATTTAAGAAAATAAAGGAATTTGTAAGAAAATATGCTAGTATTATTTTGAAATAGAACTCACCCACAAGATTTGAACCTTTTTTAACAAAATTAATCAATCGATGATCTAAATAAAATTAACTTTTAGCATTTAATTCACAAGATGTGTGCCAAGTCAAAATCTAATTAATAATGGCTGTCCAAAAAGTCACTAGGCCACAGCAAAAAACAATTTAAATTTGTCATTTTTCATCTCAGTGCAGTGGCAATACTGTGACATTAATTTAGCAATATTTATTGTTTAAACATTTGTTTAATACCAACTTTATAATTAAACCCCAGAATAAAGTGTCATAAAAGAAATCAACTAAAATTTACTATTAAACTTACAACCTAACTTGGCCCAAGAACATTAACAAATAAATAGAATAAATTAGCAGGTAATTAATATTTCTTTAATAAAACGCCAAAACTTTTCAAAATCAAAACTAACTAAAATCCTGTTTGTTACATTCCCCTTCTTCCCATTAAAAGAAAATGGAAAACCATTTCATTTTCTTAAAGCTAGTCACTAGCAAAAAACAATTTAATTTATTCCCAATTAAAATACTAATCTAACAAAATTACACATATTTACAATTTAGGTTATGTACAAGGTCCACATTTAATTTCTAATTACTACTTAAAATGTACACAGTTACAATGAATTTAATCATTTCAATTGGCCAAAAAAATCAAAACTTAATTTAATCGACAAAAGTGTCAAAATTTTGTTCATTAAATTTAATGGTTACACTACAATTATTGTTAACAATCAACAAATGCAATTTTTAGTCACTATTCGGATTTTTTTTTGTCATTTACGAGCTCTTCGCATTACCGGGTTTCCACTTGTCACGTTCATTCTTAATTATTTTTCGTCAAAATCGGGGTTTATTTTTTTTCAAAATCGGGGTTCAATATTTTTCAAAATCGGGCAAACAAACAACAACAAAATTCCATAAGCATTCACACACCTTTCGTATCACATTCTTTCTCACATTCACACATTATTAGTCATCATCATTATGTTCGGACTCATTTTCAGAATCATGAAGGTCAACATCCTTAAATGGTTTCAAATCTTTAGTGTGCCAACGACCGACATCATTACCATGTTCATCCGACAATCTATAAATCAAGGGAGACACAACTTCAGTTACCATGCACAGAGTCCAACGCTTAGCCAATTTAGAAGAAAACTGATTTGGACCAGAAGAAAGAATATGGTTCCGCTTCCATACTTTGTCACCTAAAGCATACGAAGGAGATGGATTTTTTCGTAAATTATAATAATGTCCATAATGATTATACGCATCTGCAAGATGACGTTGAACATCCTTGTAAACTTGAGGAAACTGGGCAATAACATTGGCGTACGTATCGCGATCAAACGTGTTCAAGTCCAATTCTCGTAAGTTGATGTCACCATAATAGTTTCCCTTTACAGGAACATGTCGACCAAACGTCAAATAATTCGGAGTATAGCCCGTCGATTCATGAATTGCACTACGTATTGCATAACCAATTTTTGGCAACTCCAAATCCCAGTTTTTATGATTCACTTCATTGATATACGAACGAATGGCTGTACCAATGACACGATTTACACGTTCTACCTGATTTATCTGAGGGTGATATTTGGCATTAAAAAAGAGCTTAACGGAATACTTTTCAGCAAATTCGACAAAGTTTCTAGAGGTAAATTGAGTTCCATTGTCCAAGCAGATTACCTGAGGAGTACCAAAGACAAGAAATACCTCATTTTCCAGATATTTCATAATATTAGCTCCATTTGCTTCACGCATGGGATGCAGCAATACAAACTTAGTGAAATAATCCGAGATCGATAGAATATACACAAAACCACGTGGAGATTTTGGGAAGGGACCTACAATATCAATGGAAATGATTTGAAATGGAAAAGAAACTTTCTTTGGGTTTCCAATGTGACCAGGACGGGCTGTATTACGCGATTTTTGCTCTTCACAAATTCGACACCGTTGAACATAGTTTTTAACATAATGTTTCATCTTGGGCCAATAGTAAAATTCTCTAACGCGAGACAGCGTTTTAAAAATGCCAAAGTGCGAAGCGGTGGGATCATCATGACAAGATTCCAATACTTGACGACGATAAAACTTAGGAGCCACCAATTTCCATTCGGGAATATTTCCATTGAAAGGCAATACCGAGGGAACATGCTTATACAGTAGACCGTCTCTAATCATCCAATCAGGATAACTATCAGGATTATTAGTAACACTTTGAAACATTCGTTGATACCAATTGTCACCCAAACAATTTACAATTTCAAAGTTCAACATGCTAACCATCAACGGAGCTCTAGATAAAGCATCAGGTACTATGTGAGATGAACCTTTCTTATGTATTATTTCCATTTCGAATTGTTGCAGTTTGACCGCCCATCTAGCCAACCTACCAGATGGAGATTTGAGATTATGCAACCACATGAGACTGGAGTGATCTGTCACCACTTTGAATTTTACTCCTTCAATGTAACATCGAAATTTCTCAATTCCAAAAATAACACCTAACAATTCTTTTTCTGTCACACTATAATTTTGTTCTGCTGGCAAAAGAGTCCTACTGGCATACGCTATAACAACTTCATTGCCATTACCATCTATTTGAGTCAAACAGCACCCTAATCCTAGATTACTAGCATCACACTGAATCGAGAATTCCTTGGAGAAATCAGGACTCGCCAATATAGGGGCAGAAACCAAAGCCTTCTTAATATTCCCAAAACATTCATCAGCCTAATCAGTCCACACCAATTTCTGGGACTTTTTTTTACCCTTTATTAAAGCCGTCATTGGAGCAGTAAACATGGAGAAATTTTTGATAAAACGTCGATACCACCCACAAACTCCAATGAAGCGTTTCAACTCAGTAACCGTTTCAGGTTTGTGAAAATTTAACATGGCTGATATTTTAGATGGATCGGTTCTTAAGCCTTGACGATGTACAATGAAACCCAAATATTTTAACGAAGGTAAGCAGAACTCGCATTTATCCAAGTTAATGGTAAGCTTTGCGTCCTGAAGACGTCGAAAAACTTCGTGAAGAACTTCCAAATGTTTGTCAAAAGTTGGGGTAGCAATGATAACGTCGTCCAAATAAACAAAACAAAATGGTTCTAGACTCGGACCTAAAATTGAATCCATCAATCTTTGCTGTGTTTGAGGGGAATTACTAAGGCCAAAAGGCATGACAGTAAATTCAAAAAGACCTCTACCCGGTACTGTAAACGCAGTTTTTTCACAACTCGTTTCTTCCAGTGGCACTTGAAGAAAGGCCTGTTTCAAGTCTAAACTCGAAAGGAAGCAAGCACCAGTTAGCTTTTGTAAGATGGTATCCACCAAAGGCAATGGATAAGCATCCTTTTTTGTAACCGAGTTCAACTTCCTGCCATCGTAGCAAAATCTCCAGTCACCATTGGACTTCTTGACAAGCAAGACCGGACTAGACCAAGGGCTTTTGGAAGGTCTTATAACTCCAAGAGTTAACATATTGTCAAGTTCATTATGAAGATGTTTCAACATGTATGGAGACATGGGATGGGGTCTTTGTTTAATTGGATCAGCCGAGCCAGTATCAATTCGATGAACAATTTTATTTGTTCGACCGAGTTTTGTTCCATTAACATAAGAGAGCTCCTCAAACTTACAAATAACAGAATCCAATTTTGTTTGCTGAATCTTGTTCAAATCAGATCTATCAAGAATAACATTAATAGAATTAACATACTGTTTCTGACCTTGAACAAAAAACTGCTTACTGTTAAAATCTAGCCGCAACCCAAAACTATATAAGAAATCCGTACCCAAAATTAATTCTTCAGCTACAGAAGGAACTACAAAAACTTTTAGAAGTTTTTCCACTTTCTCTAAACAAATTGATAATTTTACAAAACCTACTATATTTTGGGAAGCACCATCAGCTGTTGTTAGTCTAGAACCAACATTTTCATTTAGCTTTAATTTAAACAAATCTAACAAATATAGACCTTTGCCACCAATAACAGTATTGCTAGCTCCACTGTCCAACAAACCAACAACCTTTTTTTCAAAAATACTTACCGTAACATGTACACGATTATCGAAGGACTTATTAACAAACAGTGCACTACTCTTAACATTGAGTTTCCTATAGAACTGACCCACAAAAGCACACCATTCCTTCCACTCATTCAATGATGTTTTTGGCGAGGCCTTTAGGACACTAGGAAAACGCCGACCTACTGAGCGTTTCCAGCAGCTATGTTTTTTGAACATTTCAAACATGAGGGTCTTTTAACACCCGGGGTTCCACAACCATAGCAAATGGGTTCTACAACAGGCTTATTGCAATTTCTAACAGAGTGTCCCTCAACTGAACAATTCCAGCATTTCATGGCAAAAACTCTGGGCTTTGAAAATCTCTGAAATTGTGAATTTTTAAACCTATCAGCACCTACATAGGCCAAATCGGACTCAACGGCACCAGAACTCTTAGAAGGAGGAGCAACAAACTTATTTTGAATTATTTTTGCATTTTCTAACATTCAGGAGGTTATCAATAGTACCAATCGCGCGTAAAGCAATGTGTGCTTGATATTCAGGCAATAAATTATTTTTTATAAACTTAAGCTGCTCATCCTCTCTAACTGCTCTAGTTAACCTGCTAAAATAATTTTTCATAACCGAAATATAAAGTGTTACCTTTTCATCAACACCCTGAGTTCTACTTCTTATCTCACTCCACAAAACATCATCATAATCGACAGGTAAAAAATCTCGCCTTAAAGCAACTACTAAGGAATCCCAATCAACTAAAGAAGTTTGAACGGAGCGATACCAATGGAGAGCCACTCCAGAGAACAAGTCCACTGCAGACCTAAACAGTTCACCATCAGAGATATCTCTAGCAATTTGAAGCTCCCTAACCCGCTGTAGAAAACTGTTTACAGACCAATTTTTATTGGTTCCATCGAAGGTTATTCCCCATTTAAAGACAGGAGTCTTGGATTTATTATTTGGACTTATCGTTGGCTCTTGTACAATAGTTGAAACTGAGGAAATATTAAGCGAATGTTGAGTGGAGTTAAAAAACACATCCGAAGCCAGAGCAGTAATTTCAATGATCTGACTAGCCCTATATTCTTTAACTGGGATTTCATCAGTTGGGAACCTACCTAATCTACCTAAAGTGTGACGACATCTAGACAAAAATTGATTTTGTGTACTGTCATCATAAATTTGCAACTCTGCTGCAAGCAGTTTTAGGGATTTAATGCTAGTGGTAAGCTGAGATTTCTCCGTATCAAAATCAAAGTTAGGTGTTTCATAACATGCTAAAGGATTTTTACAATCGGACTTTAAATAAACATTTAAGCATTTTATTTTGGTGGCAAGCTCACTATCTTTTGATTCTAAATTCCTAATACATAATTCATAATTTACTTCATCTTCCGACAACAAGGAAGCATCAATCTCAAAAAGGTTATCCATAGTAATAAAAATTGGTTGATTTATCAAAAAAATAGTTTTACTAATTTCTGCTAACAAAACCCAAGCCAAGTCCAAGTTAATAGTTCAAGCAAACCAAATACTGAAGCAATTTGCTATTGTGAAAAATAAAGGAGAGGAGAGAAGGAGCAGAGAAAACGAATACTTCAGATTTTCGGGCCCCACGTTGCAAGGTGCCAATTTTGTAACCTATGTTTGTAAAAAAATACAATAAAATAGGGCACTTACCTCGGCAGCTCTTATTTGTCGACGCTAGGTCGAGGTTCAAGTTTTAAGATCGAAAATCTGAAGTCAAGGGCGCCAGTTGCGACAAACTCAACAGGAAGTCAGGGTGAGGGAGTTTCTTTCACAATAACAAATTAACCAATACTTTAATAAATTGACACTTTATTCTAATAAAATAATATTTATCCCACCGTGCGAGCTTAGCTCCAAATAAAATTGTTATCCCACTGTGCAACCAGCTGTTGGCAACATAACCTTAACTGTCAAACTTAAGCACACTCGCAAACATGAATCAATTACAAATCAATAATACAATCAGACGTCTGTTACAAGGGTCGTAATTACTACCTAATTTAATTTGCGAGTTATTGCCGTTATAAAATGTTACAAGTGTTTATACCATACAATGATACAAGGTAATATTAAGGTTATATTTAGCTTACTTGGTGAATTTGAGATGTAATTAACCAAATCCAAGGAATTAGGGCCCAGGCACAATACTAATGGGTAAGTTCTATTAGCTCTTCCATGCAGGTTTCAATTTAAAGTGTTTTCTAGGCCTTGTCCATTCCACCAGGAACAATGTACACCGATTGTTTTGGAAATTACCAGCAAATCCACAAATCTTCCAATGGGTATTTTAAACACTGTTGGATTAGGTACAAACATACAATAGCCAAAGCTGCAAGCATGTACGATGCCCAACTATCAAAACCAAATTCAATTATCCAATAAAAAAAGGCCTATTTAAGAAAATAAAGGAATTTGTAAAAAAATATGCTAGTATTATTTTGAAATAGAACTCACCCACAAGATTTGAACCTTTTTTAACAAAATTAATCAATCGATGATCTAAATAAAATTAACTTTTAGCATTTAATTCACAAGATGTGTGCCAAGTCAAAATCTAATTAATAATGGCTGTCCAAAAAGTCACTAGGCCACAGCAAAAAACAATTTAAATTTGTCATTTTTCATCTCAGTGCAGTGGCAACACTGTGACATTAATTTAGCAATATTTATTGTTTAAACATTTGTTTAATACCAACTTTATAATTAAACCCCAGAATAAAGTGTCATAAAAGAAATCAACTAAAATTTACTATTAAACTTACAACCTAACTTGGCCCAAGAACATTAACAAATAAATAGAATAAATTAGCAGGTAAGCAATTAATATTTCTTTAATAAAACGCCAAAACTTTTCAAAATCAAAACTAACTAAAATCCTGTTTGTTACAATATATATATATCCAATCATTGGAAGAATGATAATAAGAAAATGGGACTTTGAGACGAATAGGATATTCGAACATTCCATCAGCAATCCCAACGAAGTGCCAAGTCTGTCCGAAATAATGACATAAAAAAAAAGATACCAATCGCTTGAAACGACATAATAAAAATCCGCGGCCATGGAACACACAATCCTGTATCATATGCAACCAACCACACGGCATTTTTAAATGTACTGCATTTATGGACAAAACCACCGAAGAAAGAATCAAAATGGTACGTGAAAAGGGTCTCTGCACCAAGTGCATTGGACATTATAATCTACACTCAGAAGAAGTTCCAAATCTGTGGCCAATCGCACCACACATTATTACATTTTAAAAAGAAAGAACAAAAAAACCTTTGGAAAACCAATTCACACACAGGCACTACCGAAAAACCAGACGACAGCGAGAGCAAAGGGCTAAAAGATACAGTACTGTTAGCGACAGCACTCATCAAAGTTAAATCAGCATCTGGGAACCTGGAATACCTGATCGATTCCGGTTCACAGGCCGCTTTACTAACTGAAAGGGCCGCTCAATCATTGGGACTTCCCCGCCAGAAAATTACCACGGAGGTATCCGGGTTAGGCGATAAACACGCAAAAATGTCAAGAAGCAGGATTCATTGTCAAATAACCCCAAGGTTTCCTAGTACATATGCACTTAACGTAAGCTTTATTGTGTTACCAAAATTAACAACAACACTCCCGTGTAGGGATGTCAAATACGACATTCCTGAAAGTTGGCATAACCAGATGTAAGCAGATCCCCTATACAACAAGGCAGGTCCGATTGATGAAATCCTAGGAGCCGAAGAAATTAGTCATTACTGGAAGGCGGGCTAAAACGGACTAAACCCGGACTCTTGGGCCAAGATGGATGGATGGATGGATGGATATTGTCAGCTAACATAACGCCATCGCAAACTAGAGTCATTAGCATGATCAGTAGAATGAAAGAAGATATGCAACTCACCAAATTTTGTAAAGTAGAAGAAGCAGCACCAGATGCACTAGTCCCTTTAAAAAGAACGCTGTATCCCTCGAGAATTCTCGTCCAATGGCAATGGCAAGATATTTCCAGGTGGAAAAAAAATTAGGAAAAAACTGCAACAATAATCTGAAGACACAATACCATGCTTTTATACTAGAATACTTAACATTTGGACACATGGAAAAGGTACCGCAAGAACAAACTGCCAAAGGGATATACTACATACCTCACCAACCAGTAATAAGAGAAGATAGCATCACCACCAAATTACGAGTGGTGTTTGACGCTTCAGCCAAATCGAACAATGGAATCAGCTTAAACGAAAACATGCATATAGGACCCAGACTTCAACTGGAATTAGCAGATATACTTCTAAAATGGAGGATACATGCCGTGGTCCTCTGCGCCGATGTATAAAAGATGTACCGACAAATCCAGTTGGCTACAGAAGATCGAGATTACCATTGAATCTTGTGGAGATTCAGCGATAAGATGCCGCTCGAAGAATATCGCCTTACAACGGTTACGTATGGCACTGCGTCCGCCCCCTACTTGGCCGTCAAAACGCTACAAAGACTTGCCTTAGATGAAAGATCCAACTATCCAGAAGCGTCCAATGTCATCATACAAGATTTCTATGTACATGACCTGAGGACTGGAGCCGAATCCATAATGAAAGTCAAGAAACTTCAATCAGACGTAATCAAGCTACTAAGAGCTGGAGGCAAGTGGTCCAGCAATATACAAGAAATTCTAGCCAACCTACCGGACGAATTAAGAGACCAGACCATTACAGAGATAAGTGAAGACAAAGCCAAGAAGGCACTAGGTGTTTGGTGGTGTCCTCAAGATGATACACTCCGTTTTAAGGCGAATTGTCGAAAAGAAACAGAATTTACCAAGCGAAAAGTTATCTCTAAAGTAGCAAAAATATTTGATCCATTAGGATGGCTTGCACCAGTAGTAATATCAGCTAAAATACACATCCTGGAACTATGGGCACAAGAAATAAAGTGGGATGACCCTCTTCCTGTGGACTTGCACAAGAATTGGTTGAAGTTGTACAATAATCTAGAAAAAGTGAAAGAAATAAAAGTGCCTCGCTGGATTCACACTGCTTTAGATAATGAAAACCTTGAATTACATGGATTCTGCGATGCTTCCGAAAAAGCGTATGGAGCAGTAATATATGCAAGAAGCATGAACGATCATGGCGATGTTACCATTGACCTTGTAACAGCAAAATCGAAGGTGACACCCATAAAAACAAAAATATGGTCATGACGCTTTGGTGGAATGGGCTAACCTGGCTTCCAAACAAAGCACACTGGCCAAAAAATAACAGCAGTCCACAAACACAGTTGGAGGAAAAACGATGCTTACAAGTGGCGATAAACTTGACACAAGATGCTTCACTTTATGACCGGTTTTCCTCTTTTACAAGAAATGTCCGAGTATTATCACAATCCAGAAAATAACAGGTCCACTCACTACAGAAGAATTGCACTGGACCACTGTTCAAATCATCAAAATGGTTCAAAAATAAAAAATGCCAAATGAAGTACCAGCCCTGCGCTGCAAAAAGCAACTTCAAAAGAACTGCAGACTGTTAACATTGAAGCCATTTTTGGTCGAAAATGGAATTACAAGGGTTGGGGGAAGACTTAGCAACTCAGAATTACCATTCGAGCAAAAACATCCTGCAATCCTACCGAACAATGATCATGTCACAAAATTGATTTTTAATCAAGCCCACGAACAAACCTTATACGGAGGAAATCAACTCGCTTCGACAAAAATACTGGATTCCAAATGGAAGAAAAAATGTGCGAAACCTAATTCACAAGTGTGCCAAATGCATCCGATACAAGGCTCAGACGGCACAACAAATAATGGGAAACCTACCAGGTCCAAGAGTAACGTCATCCCAACCATTCTGTCATACAGGAGTCGACTAAGCTGGACCAATTTCCATAAAATGACAAAAGGACGAGGCCATAAGTCATACAAAGTGGTATGGGAATCCACTAAGAAGCCGTAAGCGATATGACAACGGAAGCCTTTTTAGCTGCATTTCGTCGATTCACATCCAGGCGAGGCCAAGTTTCAGTCATGTATAGCGATAATGGAGCAAATTCGCCACGTTAGGAACACAGTGGAAGTTCATACCTCCAGCGACTCCGCATATGGGTGGATTATGGGAAACAGGAGTAAAATCAATGTTTCATTTAAAAAGGCTGTTGGGAAACTCCACACTAACCTTTGAAGAATTAACCACACTGCTGTACCAGATAGAAGTATGCCTCAATTCCAGGCCACTGTGCCCACTATCCAGCGACACAGAGGATGTCGAAGTCATAACCCCCGGACATTTTCTGATTGGACGAAACCTGTTAGCGCCTGGACCTCCAGAAATGCTCGATATAGGAACAACATTGTCAAACCGCTGGAGAACTACACAAAAAATGAAAAAAGATCTCTGGAGTGCATGGACGCAAGAGTACCTCAGTAATCTACAACAAAGGTACAAATGGAAGAGAACCCACGGAAATGTCAACATTGGAGACATCGTCATAATAAAGGAAAAAGACATAAACCCGTGCAAATGGCCGTTAGCTAAGATAACAGAAACACATCCAGATAAAGACGGAGACGTACGAGTAGTGACAATAAAAAAAGTCACGGACAAGTAAAAAGAACATACATCAACTAATTCCACTACCTGCAAACGAAGGTAAATTTATCAAAATACAGCCCAATACAAAGAAACTTAGCAACGACACTTCTAACCATTACGTTAGCAATGAGTGTGGCTGCCCAAGGTTGTCAGGCCGCACAATTTAACGTGTCATCCCTAAACACTGGCTTGTACGTAGAGCATCTAGGATTTGCTAGGGTAGAAAGAGGAATCTTTGGAAGAGTTCCGCCAAAAAATCAATCAAGGACTGTAAGAAATAAAAAAGATGGACACCTGGTTTGCTGCAATCGATACAAACAAACTTAACATTCATCTATCAAGTAGCAAACAGTGTCGCCACGGATTGCCTTAGAAGACACAATTGCTTGTTAGATGTCCGTTCCCGTCGTGGCAGCTTACATGATTTGCTTCCACCATCTCAAGTAAACAAAATTCTAAAAAATGTCCGGAAGAAATTACCCTCAACACTTAAAATAATAAATCATCCAATAGTCAAGACAACGTCGACAATCGACAAGGAAAACGTGCATTGCTACAGTCAGTTCCTGTTAGTTGGGATAAGCAATTTTACCTTACTTAAGATTACTTCTGTGCCGTTACGGATTGAAAACAATTCATACTGAACAACAGAAGTACCGGAAGGGGTATTAGCAGTCGATTAAACCAACAACTCTATTTTGAGATAAGCGACATGGACTTCAAAGCCAGCATCCAAACCTCGACAACTAACTTCGTATGCTCTCCGGCAACCATAAGACAAATAGAATCTAGTCCAAACTGTGTTGTGGATAAAATCTTTCAACGATTAAACCCCACAAAATGCAAAATATTACAAAGAAGCATGTTTGGAATGACTTGGAAAGAATTATACATTCCCAACGCTTGGATTGTAATAACGGGAAAAGAATCACGCATCTCCATACATTGCAACGGCGAAAGGGATGATGTCACCATATCAAACACGTCAATTATTCAAATAAATCAAGAATGCTCCATAAAAACGTCGCAGAACATTTTAACTCCCAGGCGAATTACAACAATACCGGTAATAGCATCTATTCGAAAGCAGCAGTAGAAGAACATACCGCGCTGAAACCACATAGCTTCCCAGACTGGAAACCTATTGAGCCGTCATAAGAAACATTGATGGACTTGACGATTTACGACAGACAGAAGACGACCTTTCCAAAAGATTACAATCCACCATCTGGAAGAAAATTCACCACCACTCCTTGATTACAAGTACAATCACAACAATGGTTCTTGTCGTCGTTTTAGAAATCTCAATCAAGGTCGTCTTACACTTGATACAATGCAGACGCACCCACCTCCAAAACTCCAAAATAACTCCCCAGAGGCCAATTCAACTCAGGATGAAGAGGAACGGATGGTCGAACTTCAACCCCTACGCAGACCATCACCTCCCCCTGGCCGGCAGAATGTTTAAATACAATTTAAACAGAGAAATCTTTAAAAATACATTTATTATTGTTTACATAATATTCATATAAGTAGGTTCATCGCGTAGTAAAACTGACACTATTTGATGACCTACTTATTCAGCAATAATTTCAGTCAGTAGCGTAGAGAACAAAATTTAATAAAAAACCAACGTTTTATCTAGTGCACTACGGATGTATGTTTTTAATGTAGTTGTAAATTGTTTAAATTTGTTGGATATAAAACTCTGACAACTTTTGAATAAAGATATAGTCTAACTCTGCTTATTCTATCATTTAATAAGTCCTAGATACTTATTCAACAATCAACCAGAGCAAAATTTGGCACACTTAAAATTATAATTATTTGACTGGGCTACTAGACTACAAAAATATATATCCCAAATACATTGGCCACTTAAAAATGTTAAAACACTATTTTATCTTAATTTTACCATGTCCCACATATGGTTTACTTTGTCCAACTTTGGGAAAAGACAAAGAACGATATATGGGAGGGGGTTGTTACGTAAACCGATTTAGGTAGTCAGTTTCGCGTTCTAGTTGAGTGGAGACGTTTTTCCAAAAACTCCTATTCTCTAATTCAAACTTGTGTGTAACGCCAGATGTAGCCATCTTGGTTATTTGAATTCGACGCCCCGACATCGCGCCCTCTATCGGACGACCGCTTCAATTTCGTTTTAAATTTCCCGCCGTGTGCATGTACTGCCACCTGCTGGACAATCAATGAATTGCAGTGACATTTAATTTCGAAGTCTTTTGCCGTGAGTGCTGACCTCTGAGAGCAGTCGTGTAGTGCACAATTTTATAAAGTTTTATTACTAAATATTTATTCAAGGACCTTACTCAATTAGTAGAGCAGAAACTATAGGTGAGCCAAAACATTCATTTTAATTGTTGTTCTAACGTAAAGAGAGTAATCTCGTTTAATGTGGGAGTACGATAATATTAAATTGACAATACATCCTGTACCTTCCGATATCCTGTAGGAACAGCGGAAAAGGCAATGCCCACGGATGCAACACCAACATTAAAACAATTCCCACCGAAAAGCTATAAGCAACCACATAAAAGAGCCAATAAAGGCAGTCCTTTCCAACAAGTTCATAAATATTAACACACTCCCGCAGAGACTAGTGTTGATATGTAAACTGATAAAAGGTACTAATAAACACATACCTACTTTAAAATAACAAAATAATAATAAACAGAGGCAACGCTCGATCGTAACGATCGCGAACTAGATAAACAATAAAAAGAGGCACAGGCCCACTATAAATCGATAAACGAATTACACCCGTTCACCAATTTGACTTTTATAATAAAAAAGGTCTTACCACAACAGGAGAGTGTTGACACCAACCGTTTCTTAAAAGCAGGGTACCTGTCACTTGGTTTATGGCTGGCGGCAATAATATTAAAGATCGACTCAGGCGCCAGGTCAACGACCTTGAAATTTGACTGTTAAAAGTTGTAACGATACACATTACGACATCTATGAGACGATTTTCCTAACTACCCGACGTCAAGGAAAGAGTTGGACTACCAGAAACCTGCAGTTAGACGGAACTCTAACAGATGGCGCTTTGACAGTTGTCAACCACATATGTGTTGTCAACACTTGTTGCACACGGCTCGTGTGATGGATTTATTTCACACGGCCCCAATTGTTTTTCATCAAGCCTGTCATCAGAATTTCGTCTATAAAACCGCTGCATTTTTCAATGGACAAAGAGTCGTCATGTGGCTCAAGTCCAAATGGTGTTACCAATTGTGAGCCCGAAAACCAACACTAAATTACAGAGAACTCTCAGTGGAATATTAACAGTAAGTTAAATTATTTTTAATGACAGGGCTTTATGCCGTATAATATTAAAGTTTAATAACAGAGTTAATTAAACTGTAAATCTTGTATGCATAAAACATAACCTAACAATATGTATTTTTCCCCTGGAGTCCAATAGAAAATCTGCTCTGTGTCCCTGTAGGACTGAAAACCACGCCCGTGCCTGCCAGTTGCCTGTGAAAAGCCCTGGAACATTTGCCTGTCCTGTTTGAAGGCTATGAAAGAACCTTTGTGTTCACAGTCCACGATAGTGTTGTAAATACTATATATATAATTATAATATGATTTTGTACATATTTTTTACCTTGGTAAATAAACCAGTTTAAGTAATTCTTGCATTTTAAATTAAACCACCAACCCTAACTGATTCTTATAAACCCTACTTTCTCCACTGAATAAAAGCAACCCGAGGTAGGTATTCCTCTATAGCTGGAGAGTCAACCGGAGAGGAACCTTGGTGGAGTACCAGCCTAGGTACGACACAAATTTGGCGCCCGAGCGCTAGGACCCGGGTTTTCCTGAAAATTCCTGTAACCTAACCTAAAAAGTTTTCATAGTAAACATAACCTGCAAAAATCCCGTGGTTTAATTATTACATTTTAAACTGCCAAAAACAAAGACCAGCCCGTCAAAAAAAACAGAGGAGCAAATTAAAACCCAAAGCACTCCTCAGGCAGAGGCTGGAAATTCTTCGACAGAACAAAACAAGGACTAACACCCTGCGTAAGGAAGGTTTAGTGGATGTTCGTAAGGGTTTTGGTTTGGAAACATCCGGCACAGTAAACGAATTACGTTTACGAGTGCGAAATCATGTCACTGAAGAGAAAGAAGCACCAGCTAATATACCACTTTGGGAAGCGTCAATTTTAGGTACTCCACAAGATGATCGAAAGGTCTGTGACCAGGTTAGAAAGTGGAATGTACACTTTGATGGCAATACTAATGCAGTTTCATTCTTCGAAAGAATTCAAGATCTTAAAATATGCTATGATTTTGAAGAGGAAAACTTACTGAAAGCATTACCGGAACTGTTACGGGGCAGTGCCCTATTGTGGTATAGAAACTGGAAAGCTGGCTGGGAAGAATGGGATGATTTTGTAGAGGATTTTAAGCAAACCTATTTTCCCAGTAGGTATACCGAGGACCTACTCGAAGAAATCTCTCAAAGAAAACAGCGTTCCAAGGAAAGATTTCGAGAGTACATGATTGACATCCAGTCACTTATGCGACGACATGGAAAATACAGCTGAGAGGAAGAGTTGTACACCCTGTATAAAAACCTACGGCCAGAATATCGTAAATACATTCGACGCGCTGATGCCAAGTCGGTTAAAGACTTAGTGGGACAGGCAGAAGAATTTGAACGTTTACAAAAAGAGATAGATTCACAAAAACCTAGCAGGGCGGTTCAAATTCCCCAAGTAGCCCCAATCTTGCTGTCAAAGCAAAATTGTACCCCAAACCGACAGGTGAAACCACCTAATACCCCAGTATATGACAGAAAGCGTATATGCTGGCGGTGTGGCAAAGAAGGTCATTTTCTCACGGAATGTCGCGAAAGGAAGCGCATTTTTTGCTCTATATGTGGTAAGCAGGATGTTATATCAAGAGACTGCACATGCCCACGTCCGGAAAACTCCAGAGGGAACAGGAACTGAAGCCGTCCAAATTTCCGCCCCTACCGGCTTCACCAGGACCGTATTTGGGACAAAATATACAGGGTGAAGCAAAAATCCCGACGATAAATCCAAATTTTGTAGCCGATCAACCCGTAAATGTGGCAAACGACCCCTTAAATTAAAAGTTAAAGGAATGGAATGGAATGCTCTTTTGAACACCGGAGCTATATATTCTTACATCGGAAAATCCGTGGTAGAAAATCTACCAAACCAACCAGGACAACAATGTACTAGCCAGGTATAATTGGCTGATGGGTCCCTACAACCAGTTACTAGGGCCTACACCATTGGTTGTCAATTTTACCAGAAATATACTCAGCACCAGTTTTATTTTCTACCCAATTTGGTGGAAAATATCATTTTGGGGATGGACTTTATATCTAAACACAGGATATTGAAACAAGCCACCCAAAAACCTGAAATATTACAAAGTCAGGTCCTGTTGTCCTTGACTGCGACAAACCTGCTACCCGAAGAACAACAGAAAGTGGCTGACTTTTTATGCACCGAGTTAAAAACCTTTGACAAAATTAAGGGCGTTACCCTGATGACTCAACATGATATTCGTCTCCAGGAGAATACCAGGTCCATTAAACAAAGGTTCCGGCCACAGAATCCAGCCATAATGAAAATTATGTACGACGAAGTTGATCGAAAAAATAATCGAACCCTCCCATAATCCTTGGAGTTCACCTACGGTGATTGTCAAGAAAGCTAATGGAGAGCCGCGATTCCGCATCGATTTTCGAAAAGTAAACGACGTGTCGATCAAGGATTCTTACCCGTTGCCACAAGTCAATGCAATATTAGACAAACTAAGGGAAGCGAAATACATTTCCACCTTGGATTTGCGGCAGGGATACTGGCAAATACCGTTAAATACAGAAAGAAAGCCCATTACAGCCTTTTCGGTTCCCGGAAAAGGACTGTTCCAGTTCAGGGTGATGCCTTTTGCATTAAATTCGGCGCCAGCTACTTTCCAAAGGCTGTTAGACCAAATTATAACACCAGAGTTGGTGCCCAAAGCATTTGCCTATCTTGACGACATTATTGTGTTGGGAACATCCCTGGATGAACACCTGGAAAACTTGAAAATGGTTTTCCAGCGACTACGTGAAGCTAACCTTCAGCTAAATCAAGAGGAGCAGCATCCTGGTACCGACGATTTGTACCAAATTTCGCACAAATTTCGGCCCCACTTGAACAACTCATAAAGAAAGATGTCAAATGGGCCTGGGGCACCGAACAGGATGACGCATTTGCCGCTCTTAAGATAGCTCTCACAAAATCACCGATATTAGCCTGCCCAGATTTTAATCACCCGTTCAGTGTACAAACTGATGCCTCTGACCTAGGAGGGGGGGCAGCGCTAATTCAAAGGGTAAATGACACAAAGCACGTCATCGCCTATGCAAGCAGGTCATTGAACCCGAACGAAACGAAATTTAGCACAACGGAGAAAGAATGTTTAGCAATTATATGGGCTGTACAGAAAATGGGGCCCTTTTTAGAGGGATATCACTTTGAGATAGTCACTAAATTCTCTGAAAAATCCCTCTGGAAGACTTTCTAGATGGGCATTATTTTTACAACAATTCGATTATGAAATTGTTTACCGTAAGGAAAGCCAAAACCAGCTGCCGGATCTGTTATCAAGAGAGCCGCTACCAGATAAACCAGTAACCAACACACCGATATTTGTTGTAACTGACAACAAAACATGCTCTTGGTATCAGCATAAATTCCAAGAAATTCTGAAAAATCCAAGAAGCTTACCAGAATTTAAAATATACGAGGGCAAATTGTTCAGACATTTTTACGATTTCTCCGAATTTAAAGAAAATGAATCTACCGATCCATGGAAAATATGCATTCCAAAGCCACAAAGATCTGTAATTCTCCGGGAAAACCATGGCGAGCCACACGCCGGACATTTGGGCATAGCCAAGACAATTCGTAGAATTGCCCGGAAATATTATTGGCCAGGCATGTTTAGAGAATTCGCTAAATATGTCAGACAGTGCGAAAATTGCCAGCGGTATAAGACCTCCCAACAACAACCCCCAGGAAAATTACGACCATTTCCGGTGGACCGCCCTTGGGATGTCATAAGCATCGACTTAGTGCGCCCATTACCCCGTTCTTCCAAAGGAAATATATTCTTGCTGGTGATGCAAGATAAATTCACTTGTAATGTGTGAAGGGTGTTTGATGATAAAACACTACCAGTTCCCATTAACTACTTTATTTACGACCGGTCATGTCTACATTGTTCTATATATCTAATTAAACATTATTTTAACTAAAACTATATTACTTATTATATTATTGCTTACTAAACTAATTCTATAGGTTCGTTGCCATTTGACTGGCAGCAGGAAGTGTATTGGACTCACTATTGCAATCCAAACACATTCTTTAGTATTTGCAAAATTAATCCATTACACCTCCCACGGAAAAGGAAAAAAAGATTTTTTTCCATTGAGAAAAAAAAATCCTTTTTTTTCATACATAATAAAACTTAATTCTATCTTTATGCACTTCAACTAACCTGCTGTCTATTCTTATAACTACATTAGAGTCCTTATTTTCTATCACTTTGTAGGGTCCTTTAAATATCGCTTTCTGTTTATTGTTTTCGCCACAGTTTTTTAATAACATCTTATCTCCTATCTTATAGCAGATAACAGATTTACAATGGTTTTTCTTATCAAAATATTGTTTTCGCTTTACTTTTGATGCAATTCAATTTTTTCTCGCATCTGCATTTGCAGTTTGTAGACGGTACTTTAATTCTAACGGATAGTTGTCGAAACTGTATAGAGGATCTATTTCTTGGATTAAATTAGAAGGTAGTATACCAATTTTTCCAAATACAAGTTCAAATGGTGTATATTTTGTCTCAGTGTGCACTGTGTTATTGTACGCGAAACTCCAATATGGTAACCAAGTACTCCACTGAGTTGGATTGTTCAACGCTTGAATTCGTAAAAATGAACCTAAATTCTTGTGTGAATTTTCTAAAGCGCCTAGAGTTTGATGATGATATGCCGTCGGTCTTAATGAATTTATTTTTAATAAACTACAAACCTCTTGGAATATTGAAGCTGTAAATTCTGTGCCTTGGTCAGTTAGGATTTCCTGAGGAATTCCGTACCGCAATATAAAATTTTCCACAAACGCCTTTGCCACCGTTTTTGCTTCTTTATTTGGTAACTGGTAACATTCTACGAATTTTCTTAATTCGCATTGCAAGGTTAGAATATAACGATTATTATCTGCGTCGTTTTCTAGTGGCCCTACCAGATCAAGCATTACCTTTTGGAAAGCTGTCATTGCTGTAGTAGTGACTTTCATAGGTTGTTTTTTATTTAAAGAATACTTACATTTTTGACAATCATCGCATCGTTTTACAAAATTTTCAACATCCTTTTTCCTTAGCATGTGAAAATCGTTCAAAATTAATTGTTTCATTTCGTGACTCGTAACTTTTTTCTGTCCTTTAATTACAGAAATTTTAATACCTAGACTTTTTATTCTACTTGAAGCTCTCAAGATTTTATTTAATATTTGTGCATTTTGTTCATTTTTTAATATTATTAATTCCGGAATTTTAAATTTCTCACATACTTCTTTCAAGTCTCTCAACGATGCATCTAGTGCAAACGCTGATCGAGTATCTTGTTTCAGATATATGATATTATCACTTACATTATAATGCACATTCTCATTTACTTTAACATTTTTATTGTTGTGTTTGTCTCGACATTTGTTTAACATTGCATCTAATTCTTGTCTATGAATAATTTGCAACTCTGCACAATTTTCGGAAGGTTTTAATAATTCTACCACTCCAGGGTGATCAGTCCCTTCGTGGGTTAAACCATTTTTTATCTCCGTCTTTTTTACCTTGCTTTGTGCCCTAGTCATTACGTTTATAGATTGACAGGTCATTTCTTTCAATAAATCTGGCTCAATTTAGATTCTTGAGAGTGCATCGGCTGTTACATTTTCACTGCCCTTAACATAATGAACTGTAAAGTCATATTCCTCCAAAATGAGTCTAAATTTAGTTAAACGACTGGATGGGTTAGTCATTCCGAACAAATAAATTAATGGTCTATGATCTGTGTATACTAAAAATTTAGTTCCATATAAATAAGGTCTAAACCGTTTTACAGCCCAAACTATGGCTAATAACTCTTTTTCTATGGTAGCATAATTCTTCTCCGCCTTATTTAATGACCTACTCGCATAAGCTACAGGTCTGTCATCGAAATTTGATAGAACTGCCCCTAATGCGAATTTCGATGCATCAGTTCGTAATATAAATTTATTTTCTTTTGAAAAATTGGGATATTGCAATATGGGTGGGTTTGTAAGTATTTGTTTTAATGTTTCAAATGAATGCTGACATTCTGGTGACCACTGAAATTTTATACTTTTTCTCGTAAGTTAATTCAAAGGGTAGCAAATTTCCGCAAAGTTTTGTATAAATTTCCTGTAGTAATTCGCAAAAGCCACGAATCTTTTTACACTTTTAGCGTCTTTTGGTACTGGATATACTCGCATTGCCCTAACTTTTTCCGGATCTGGTGATATACCTTTCGAAGATATGACATTCCCTAAATATAAAATTTCTTTTTGAAGGAAACTGCACTTATAGGGGTTCAATTTCAAATTAACCTGTCGCAACCTATCTAGTACTTTAATTAAATTTTTATTATGATTTATTAAATTGTTTCCAAAAACAATAAGATCATCTAAATAAACAAAACAACTTTCGTAGTTTAACCCGGACATGGCCATAGTCATAGCTCTAGAAAATGCGTTGGGACTATTTTTTAATCCCATAGGTGCCCTAGTCATTTGAAATTGGCCCCTTTCTGTCGTAAAAGCAGTATAAGGCCTACATTCTTTTTCCAATTCTAATTTGTAATACCCTTGATAGAGATCTAAATGTGAAAAATAAATCGCGCCTGATAATGACTCTAAAATTTGTTCTATTGAAGGTAAAGGGAATTTATCATCTTTTATTTTATTATTTAACTTTCGATAAGATAAGATAAGATAAAGTTTATTCAGTGAAATAAAGATTACATGAAAAGTCAGTATTTAAATAAGTTTAAAGAAAGCATTAATCAGCTAGGTAAGTATAATACATGTTAAGACAAGTTTACAGATATAAGCATAAATAGTAATTATGAAATAAAGATTACATGAAAAGTCAGTATTTAAATAAGTTTAAAGAAAACATTAATCAAAACTTAGGTTTTTAATTTTTGCTAGTAGGGCGTTATACAATTTTGTGCCCCAGAAGTCTACTCCTTGTTGGGTTATTTTTAGGCGATGAAAAGGGACAACCAAATCGTCTCTGTTTCTTATTTCATATTCATGTTGTGCAGAATGCGTGTCCCAGTTGTTTATATTCGCGTGTACATGTTTGAGGCAGCTGATAATATAGATGCATGGTAATGTAAGTATTCTTTCTATCTTGAAAAATTCTCTGCAGCTTTCCTTTTCTTTAAGGTTGCACAATACCCTGATAGCCTTTTTTTGTAAGACAAAGACTCTGTCTACATCAGTGGAACGTCCCCAGAAAAGGATGCCGTAAGTAGAGGAGCAAAGAGAGTTCTACACCGGAAGTGACTCAGACAGGTGACGTAACGCGTTGGGTTGGTAGCGCTGTTTTCCGAAGGTGGCGCCACCTATAGATAAGCGATACAAAAATTTCGAACTAGAGATAAGGGAACGGGAACTAGTGATAAGGGAGTGGGCGTGACTTAACAGTCATCTGGCATCCGCTATTTGGAGATAAGGATTTATTATTAATTATATAAATTTCATTTTTGACGCCATTTTAAATTGTGACGTCAATTTTTTAGAGATAATGATATATTTTGAATTAATAATATAAATTTCATTTTTGACGCCATTTTGAATTGCTGACGTCATCCGACTTGTCCTAACAAGTCTATTTTTAATCCCCAATGACCACCCCCTCCCTTTTTTAGTCACGTGACCAATGGGAAAAATGCGCGGGAAAAATCATAGGCTAGCTCCAGAGGCCTTTTTCTCACAATTAGGTGTGTCCGACCTTTTTTATTAAAATTAAATTTTTTAATATTTTTGTGTACCGATCGGTACAATTTTAAATCAACTAAAAAACATATTAACAACCGTTTCAACATACTTTAATTGATAATTATAAAAGCTTAACTTTAATAAAAAAAAATCATTTCAATGTTGACTTTTAAGCATAAAGGTGGTGGTTTATTAAATTCGGTAATTAACAACCTACCCTTTGAGCTTCACGTACCCTTTTACCAATTTTGTGGACCAGGTACATTAGATAAGAGAATTCAAAGGGGTGATACTGGTATAAACCCCTTAGACGCTGCATGTAAAGATCACGATATTGCTTATTCAGAAAATAAAAGTTTGTAGGAAAGGCATAAGGCGGATTGGATTTTGGAAAATAAATCTTGGCAAAGGGTGAAATCAAGGGACTCTAAATTGGGGGAGAAAGCAGCAGCTTGGTTAGTAACAACTGGAATGAAGGTTAAAAGAAAACTTGGAATGGGTATTCGAAAAACTCGAAAACCAATCTCATTTAAACGTGAATTGGTTGATAAAATTAAAAAACATGTTCAAGATTTAGATATATCCAATCAAAATTCACTTAAAAAATCTGCCGCAACGGCACTTAAAGCAGCTCGGGTGATTATAAAGAAAGCCGGGGGTCGTAAAAATATTAAGGTGCCTAGGATAATTCCATTTGAATCCGACAAACAAGGAGGATTTTTACCCCTTTTACCATTATTAGGAGCTTTGGGGGCCTACCAATAAAGCTACCCAATAGAGCCCTATATGATTCTGAATTGGTAAAATATGCACAAAAGCTTAAAATACCCTATTTTAGAGGGGTTTTTATGCGAGACGCTTTACCAAAAATAAAAAATAAAAATAAATCTGCAATCCTAAATTTAGACATTTCGAAAAATTTGGGTACACATTGGGTAGCTTATACTAAAAGAAACAATTCTGTTATTTATTTTGATAGTTTTGGTGGTCTTAAACCGCCAAAAGAATTAGTAAATTATTTAGGAAAAAATGTTAAAATTAATTATAATAATGATTGTTTTCAAAACTTTAAACAAATTAATTGTGGCCATTTATGTTTGTGGTTTCTTTATAAAAATAAATGAGATAAGAAAATATGATTAGTCTATTATTAACCGTTGTTTAAAGATAATGTCCCAGCTATTTACATTAAAAAGTAATAATTATGTTTTAAGTATCGATTTTACAAATCCAATACAACTTAATCCAGATTTTGACTACGGTATAGCATTAATAGGGTTTTATTGGAGTTGGATGTGCGATCGTACGTTACGGTTGTATAAAAGTTGTGCCTATGTTTAGTAATCAAAACTGTTTAAACAAGTGTTTAAAAAATATTTATACGGGCCAAAATGGCCACTAGAAATACAAGTGAAGTTGTAAAGTTTCTAAAAAGTGATAAGTTTCATGATTTAATAGAAAAAATCGTAGATAATTCTACACTTAAGTTAAAAAAAGAAATATCCCATCTTAGAGAAGAATTGTCGACAATTAAGGAAAGTAACATAGAACTTATAAAATTATTAACTACCGAAAATAGTAATAAATTAAAATCTTTTAATAAAAATGATAACGCTGTAACCGTCATTTTGACAGCTACACATTTATTTTATTTTATTAGTTTTTGTTACATCTAGAACGGTATGGATGTACACTGTTAAGTATTTTATTTTTAGTTTTACTAATTGTTAAGTATAATTTTAAAAAGGATAATTGTTTAGTTCTTTAAATGCCTCTTTTCAAGAAAATCTATTAGTTTTATTGGAATTCCTTTTACTGACACATGAATAGCATTGCCGGTATTTAAAACTCTTTTTAAGCCAGTTCTTTTAATTTTATTCAAAAACGGTAATTTAATAGTATGCAACACAAACACGTCCGTGTGAGGTTGGTTGTATGTAGTTATAATGATAATTATAATTAATATATTCATTTTGGTAGCTGGTTTGCCGTTATTGACAATTTAGTGTCAGTGGAGGGAATTTTCCAAATGATTGCGTTTAGGAGGGTATGTATTTGGGTTTTTGGGTATGTTACTAGGGTTTACTAAGGGAGTATTTGTGTTTGAGGCTTAGGTTCTGGTGGACTTTGTGGGAAATCTTTTTAAAAATGTTTGTTAACATAGGCAACATTGTGTTTTCTTTGTTTAAATAATCTTCTACGCACTTAATAAGGTTTACAATTTCCTTTTCGATTTGGTCGTTGAAGCGATTAGATGAGAGTTAAGTTTGTGCTTAAATTATGGAAAATTTCCAAAAATACGTGGTAAATCTCTCAATCTAATTGTATAATTCCGACCAAGACAATTTTCGTTTGGTACGATGAGCTCTGGGTGAGTTTTTGACCTGTTGCTGAAATTAAATGTTTTATCCACGAGGTTCTCCATTTTAGGGTTGTGTTATTCCCTCATTTTTGGTCTTTATGCAGTCCTGACGTTGTATAGTTATAAAAACTCCTTTAAACAAGGGTAAGTTAGGCGGTTAATAGTTTTTTTAGATGCTTGGGCATCATACCATATTTTTTTTAGGGTTTTTATGTTGGAGTTTTTTGTAAGACTTTTTATGTCAGATTTGTTATGAAGGAATGGTTTTTTACCCTGAACTTGTTTTGGATAATGGCAAGTTCTTACGTTATTTAAAAGCCATCCTGTATAATCTGACATGGTAGGAGACTTCAACATCAGAAGCCAACCCATTCGGAGACACACTCTACCAGGGCCCCAACTATGAACAGGTCGTACCATTTTAGAATATTAATGTTCACGTACACTACACTCCTTATAATATAATATGTTTGTGTATTTTTAAGTTGAGAATTCAAAATATTTATTTTAAGTATATATATTTTTTTTGCAGCATCGATAATATTTTGTCAGTTATCAGACTTTGGTTTTTGTAAACCATATATGGCCATATAAGGGTGCACCAAAATATTTATTATTACATGCAAAGTGATCATTTTAACATCGGTGAACAAATATAACTGATTTATATTTTTTTTAAACTTGACTTTTAATAACCACCCTTAGTCTTTAGTAAGATTGTGTCTGAATTACTTAGATTTTAACAACTGGCCATAATAAGACACTGGCGCCCAATTTTGGATTTATGTTAGTAAAAACACGTAAGTATTAAGAAACAACATTTGCCCATCGACCCATCTCACCACTGTAAAGCTGCCGTTAGCCATAGCCCTCGAGTTGAGGTTGCAACGCAAATAAATCAATTCCAACATTCAGCGATGCTGCAAAAAAGATGCCTACAGCAGTTCTTATAGTCGAAGCAAAAAATGAGGGATCGAATATCAAGAATTTTAAAACAAATATAAACCCTACCGATCTTGGTCCAGGTATAATAAAATTAAAAAAATCTAATAATAAAATGATTCTTAAATGTGAAAATACTGAAAGTATGCAAAAAATTAAAGCAAATATAGAACGTTGCGCGGGAGAATACTTCACAGTTTCAATACCGGAAAAATTTAATCCCAGAATAAAAATTTATAAAACTGATGTAACTGATAAAACAAATGAACAATTATGCCAAGATATTCTTAAAATAAATAACCTAAATGAATTAAATAATAATCACTTTAAAATTGTTCATAAGATCAAGTACAGCAATACCAATTCTGTCAACCTAATAGCTGAAGTCTCACCTCAACTTTTAAAAAAGATTCTTGAAATGGGCTACCTATATGTGGAATGGAAAAAATGTTTTTGAGTCTTTAAATGTTACTCGGTGTTACAAGTGTTCCCAATATGGTCATGTGGAAAAGAATTGCAAAAAATCAGAGCCTTCATGTCCAATATGTGCCTCAAATCACAGAATACAAGACTGTAAAAATGATATTGCTAAATGTATAAATTGTGTAAATCATAATGCTCGCTATAAATTAAATTTAAGTGTCAATCATTCTTCAAAACAAAATTCTTTTCCGATGTATCTTAAACAAGTGCAACAGCTTAAGTCAAAAACTAAATATGGAGATGAGGAGTCATAGCCATCAAAGTTTAATAATAAATCTTGTGTAATTAAAATTGTGCACCAAAACATGCAGTGTATTAAAAATAAAATTGAGGAGCTTGAAGTATTTTTGCTGGAGGAAAATATTGACATCTTATGTGTAAGTGAAAGTTGGTGTTGTGAAAATGATTTAAAGTGTATAAGTATCGATGGTTATAAAATATGGCAATCCTATTGTAGAAATTTGTTCCTGCATGGTGGTGTTATAATTTTGGGAAAACAGTGTATCTCTAGTTTTAAAATATTAGATTTAAATTATCTTAACATTGAAAAGGTTTTTGAATGTATTGCAGTAAATTATACTTTGGAAGGTTAATCTTTGACTGTTGTTTGTATATATAGATCTCCCACGGGAGATATTCAACAATTTTTTCTAAAGTTAGAGGAAACAATGAATTTAATTTATAAAAAATATCCCTTTTCTTCCATTGTAATTTGTGGTGATCTGAATATTAATTTCCTTAATAATGATCATATTAAAATTAACTTAACAGATTTATTAAGTTCTTATAATATCTATAACGTTTTTAATGAACCAACTAGATTTACCAAAACATCAAAGACTACTATAGATTATATTTGTACCAATTTTAATGATTGCCTTTTAAATAGCAGGATAATACATAATGGGTTATCTGATCATACAGCGCAATGTATCTACTTTAAAGTCACCCCTAAAGGTACTCAATTTACCTATAAGTCAAGATCATATTCAGCAAAAAACTTGGATATATTTAAAAATTACCTTAATCGTGAAAGTTGGGAGTGTTTAAATGATTTAAACAATGACAATAATGATGTACACACTCAATTTCAAAATTTTATAAATATATTAGAATATTATCATAATATAAGTTTTCCTATTATATCTAAAAAAAGAATAAATGTACTTAAAGATAATAAATGGATTACATCTGGAATAAAAAAATCATCACAAACACTAAAAATATTACATACCTTACTTAGATCAAATTCAATTCATTTAAATTATTACAAAAAATACAAAACTATTTATACCAAAGTCTTACGTTTAGCCAAAAAAATGTACTATGATAAAAAAATCGTGAACTCCAATAACAAAACAAAATTTGTTTGGAACTTAATAAATTCTACTGTTAAAAATACTGACCGTGAAATTAAAATATCAAGTATCACTATAAATGGAGAAGAAATTATAAATCCTACTGAAATAGCTAAACAATTTAATGATCACTTTATAAATATTCCAAAAAAATTGCTTAATAACAATCAAAATTTTATAAATAATGCTGTTCAAATACCTTTTGTTAATAAAACCATTTATTTATCTGATGTCACACCGACTGAAATCAACTACATATTGCTTAGTCTAAAAAACTCGCATTCCACTGGTTATGATAACTTGTCAACAAATTTATTAAAACATTGTTCTTTATATTTAGTCAAACCTCTTTGCTATTTAATCAACTTATGCCTGCATAAAGCTATTTTTCCTGATTGTTTAAAAATTTCAAAAGTTATATGTTTATTTAAAAAGAGTAATCAAAAGGATATTAATAATTATAGGCCAATTTCATTGCTTCCAGTAATTTCAAAAATATTGGAAAAGGTTATTTTTAAAAGAATTGTCTCATTTTTAAAATGCAATAGTATTTTAGCCCAATCTCAACATGGCTTTACAGAAAAACGTTCAACCATGACAGCGCTGTGTAGTTTTTTGGATTTTGTGTATAGGCAGCTTGACAAGGGAAATAAAGTAATGGCTTTATTTGTAGATTTAACAAAAGCTTTTGACTGCGTTAATCATGAAATTCTCTTAAGTAGATTAGAATATTATGGTTTACGTGGTCACTGTAACAAACTTTTGAGATCATATTTTGCTAATAGAAAACAATTTGTTTCCTATAATGGGGCCAATTCCAATGTAAAAATAGTAGATATAGGGGTTCCCTAGGGCAGTGTTTTGGGGCCTCTTTTGTTTTTGTTATATTGTAATGATTTAAATCAAATAATTAATACTTTTCATTGTGAGTTTGCAGATGATATAACAGTGGTGGCTTCAAATACCTCACAGTTAAATACAGTAAGACAAGTTTGTAATAATCTTGAATCGCTTGCTGAATATTTTAAAGCATCAAAATTAGTTATGAATCAACAAAAGACTCAATTTATGCAATTCCATCCCTATAGTGCACATTATGTATGTAGTCCGTTGATTAAGCTTAACAATACAAGCATTGAACAAGTGTCAAGTTTTAAATTGCTGGGAGTTTATGTTGACCTTTCTTTGAATTGGAAGGTCCATATAGACTACCTTTGCAAGAAACTATCAAGCAATTGTTATGCGCTGAAGAGGTTGAATGCTATATCCAGCAAGTTTGTTGTCAAAACTTTTTACTACTCAAATTTTGAATCACATATTAGATATGGTATATTATGTTGGGGCTATTCAACAGATGTAGATAGAGTTTTTAAAATGCAAAAACGTGCGATTCGATGTATGTTTGGTCTAAGTTTTAATGAATCTTGTAAATGTTTTTTTATTAATGAATGTATTTTAACTGTACCCTGTATTTATATATATGAAATCCTAAAGTTTGTAAGGAATAATATGGACAAATTTAAGTCGTTTAACATAAATCACACATATTTATATGACAAGATATGGTTTTAATTTGCAACAAGATCGTCATAGAATGAGCTTATTCGAATTGAATCCATTATATATGGGTCCAGTACTATAATATATTACCAGCTGAGTGGAAAGTTTTACCACTTAAAAGATTTTTTAAGTGTGTAAAAGAGTTTTTAATAGCAAATGCTTTTTATTCTATAAGGGAATTTCATATGTATGCTTTTTAATATCTATTTTATCTATTTATTATTTTAATCAATGCATTTTGTGATTGTATTATATTATATTGAGTGTTTATGTTTTTTTACTTGTTGTTTGTTTATGTTATTTATTACTGCTCATTATTTAGTACCTGCATGATACAGGTTGTATTTATATTTAATATTTATATTTAATACTTTTGTAAAATAATTGTTGACTTGTCCTATACTCTGTTTTGTAGTCAAAAGGATTAATAAATTTATTATTATTATTATTCCTATAACAGCATCCCTAATATTGAAGAAGGTGAAAATACATTTTATTATAAAGAAGCGAGTGTATTAAAAAAAATAATAATACCAACTGGAACTTATCAAATATTAGATATAGAAACTTACCTAAGACAACAAATTATTCCTGGCACCGTTAAAAAGGAAGATTATGATAAATATTTTTCACTTAAACCAAATAATAATACTTTAAAGTGTGAAATTCAAAGCAATAAGTTGGAAATAGATTTTACACAAGCAGATGGTATAGGAAAAATATTAGGATTTTCTAAGCGTACTTTAACGCCGGGTAAAAAACACGAATCAGATCTCCCAGTTAATATAATAAAAGTTCGAACCATTCACATCGATTGTAATATATCTACAGGTGCTTATTATAATTATCTACCAACACACACAATTTACGAATTTTCAGTAGACGTTGATCCAGGGTATACAATCAACGAAATTCCCCGAAACCTTATATATTTACCAATAATAAATAAACAGGAAATATCTAATATTACTTTGGTAATTTTAAACCAAGATTTAAACCAGTTAATTTTCGTGGAGAGGAATTAAAAATATTATCATAATGGAACTAACATTCAATAATTATTATAAAAATCCTAGCACAAACAATTTAAAATCAGTTGGCAGCAAACGCTTGCCTAGTTCAAACAGCCTAACTAATTCAAATAGACTTTTTTTACAATCATTAGGATATAATGTCATCATTAGACCAAATCTTCGACATCTATCGAAAACCACAGTTTAGTGAAACAATTCAAAAGTTTGACTACAGAACTTATTACCCCTATGTTAAATCTTTTAATAATAGTGATGTTATAGAAATTTCAATAAATCAAAGAGATTCCTGGTTGCTTATGCACGATGCAGCTCTACTATTAATAGATGGTAAATTGGAAATAACTAAAGGGGATGGCGAGGCAGCCCTAGTAAATAATTTTGGAGCTTTTTTGTTTGACCGGATTTCTTATGAAATAAATGGAAAAGAAATTGATGGTATTCGCGACCCAGGTATTGTGAGCACAATTAAGGGCTATCTTAATTACAGTAGCGATGATTCAAACCATTTAGGCATTGCAGGGTGGAATTACCCAGCTCAACCAATAGTCTCAACAATAGCCAAAATTTCAACTTTTAATATACGTATACCATTACATCATTTATTTGGTATATTTAATGATTATCAGCTAGCCCAATTTGGTAAACCAACTATACGTCTTGTAAGAGCTCGAAATGACTCTGATTGTCAAATTATAACAGAAAAAACTGCGGCTGCTGGCACAACAAAGGCTAAATTAACCGTTGAAAATATTTCGTTAAAAGTACAAGTTATTACACCCAATGATTTATTAAAGCTTCAGTTGTTGGAATCAATAAAATCAGACAGACCTATAGTAATCCCATTTAGAAAGTGGGAATCCCATGAGCTACCCCAATTAACTAAAGATGCCACTAAGGAAATATGGTTAGTTAAAACGTGCACTGCATTGGAAAGTCCACGCTATATAATTTTAGCTTTTCATACCAATAGAAGAGGTAATGATACAAAAGATCCCTCATATTTTGACAACATTGATATATCTGATATACGTGTTATCCTTAATGGCGAATATTTTCCTATAGAACTCATGGACCTTAATTTTGAAAAAAATAATTTTATCGAGGCCCATCACAATTATACACAATTTTATTCAAGTTTTAAAAATGATTTAACAATATCAAAACACTATTATATATTATATTATATTATAAACAATTTAAGAACCACGCCCTTTTTGTAATTGATTGTTCCCGAAGAAATGAATCCTTAAAATCGAGTACAGTTGACATCAAAGTTGATATTGAGGCGAAAAAAGGCTTTCCCGATAACACAAAAGCATATTGTGTTATTATACATGACGTCATTATGGAGCATCTTCCACTCAGTGAAATAGTTCGTAGTTTATCATAATGCTGTTTAGTTTAAATTATTCTGCCTAAGATGAAGGTTGTGTCTATAAATATTCAGGGATTTAATTTATTCTCTAACGAAAAATGGTTTTTTCATCCAAAAGAAGTTACGGTTACCAATGGATTGCAAACAAATCATTATCTATTAAAACCAATGGTAGAATTTAAGCTGTTATCACGAAAAAATAAAAAACAAGTTTGCTTTGAAGAAAAAATTCATAGCCTACGATATTCAAGTGGATATGTGAATTAGTAGATACACTATGGATGTTCTCGAGCGGAAGTGACCCAGACGCTACGTGACGTCAGCAGTAGGCGGTTCTCGATGGTGGCGCCCCCCTGGTGGGGTGGTGGGGGGTGATCATATTAGCTATTGGTGGGCAGCCATTTGGGCAACGCCCTCAACTGATAAGCGTAAGTGAGCCTATTGGTGGGTTGTTGGCGGATGGCGGCCATGTTTGATAGATATTAGCTATTGGTGGATGGGCGTTCCCCTTAGGTGTTGTGGTTGGTTGTGGGCGGGGGATGTGTGTTTAGTTGGCATTACTGGAGATGCAAAAGATAAGCGATATGCATATTGGTTGTTTGTGGTTAGCGTATTAGTTTGGTATTACTGGAGATGCAAAAGATAAGCGATATGCATTTGCTGCGTGACTTAACAGTGGTTTGATATCCGGGGGGAGATAAGGATTTATTATTATTTTGTTGTAAATTTTATTTTTGACGCCATTTTGAATTGCTGGATCGCCCGACTTGTCCCGACTTGTTGTTCGACAAGTTTCGGGGGTTTTAATGCGGTGTGGTATCAGTTATTTGGAGATAAGGATTTATTATTTTGTTGTAAATTTTATTTTTGGTACCATTTTGACTGACGTCACCCCAACTTGTCCCGACAAGTCTATTTATTGTCCAGAGATCTTTTTCGGTGATCAGTCTTAATATTGTTTGCAGTATTGATAATGGGGTTTAAATCGTTATTAATATTTCTGCTAAGTATAATTTTGGTAAAATCAAATAATTTAACTGATAAAGATGTTGTAATAAAACATCTCGAAACATTTGGCTACCTTAATAGTTCAGAGTTTTCGTTGACTAATTATGAAGAAGCTTTAATATTATTTCAGGAGAGATATAATTTAAACATAAGTGGTGAAATAACGAAAGACCTTTTAGAATTTATAAAAACACGTCGTTGCTCTATACCAGATGAAAATATTTATGAATTGACGCAAAACCCACCTAAATGGAATAAACATAATATATATTGGTATGCATATAATAGAGAGATAAAAAGAGCTGCTACTAGAGCTTTTAATGAGTGGGAAAAATTTGTAAATCTAAAGTTTATTTTTTCGTTTAGAAATCCTGACATTCTAATTTCATTTGGGAAAAATAACCATAGTAATTCAGTTCGATGCATGAAGGGTTATTGTATTGTACCATTTGATGGAAAGGGTACTGTAGTTGGTCACGCATACCACCCAAGTCATATTAATTCCTGTACGGAAATTCATTTAGATTTAGATGAAAATTGGTATTTTGGTTTCGATATACCTGAAGATAATGATAAAACAAGTCTATATACTGCATTGCTTCATGAAATTGGACATACTTTGGGGTTGAGTCATTCATCAGATAATAATGCACTAATGTACGCATATTTTTCACCAAATATAACAACCCTATCCGATGAAGATAAAAAAAATATACAAAATTTATATGGATTACCCCCAACTACTCCAAAAATAGTAACATCAACAACCCCAAAAACTACTCCAAAAATAGTAACATCAACAACCCCAAAAACTACTCCAAAAATATCAACAACAACAAAAACAATCCCAACTACAAGGAAACTTACAGATAAACCAAGAACAACAAAAACAATAAGCACACCCAAAATAACAGATTCTACGAAAAAACCTACACCCACATCAAATTTAACTGATTTATGTCAAATCGAGCATCCGCAAAAAATGTTAGTAACCAATAATAATCATCTGTATGTTTTTAACAATGGGTTAGCGTGGATTTTAAATATAGGGGAGTCCTCTGGTATAAATATCAAAAGGCCTAAAAAAATTAGTGATTATATTAAATTAAATGATTTTTTACATATATACCAAAAACCTAGTGGTAGTGTGGTAATAATAGATAATTTAAAACGTGTTAGTACGTTTTTTTTTCCTAGTCTTGCATGTGAAACATTTAATCAAACAATAGACAAATTTAATATTGCTCGAAGTAGCAACATAAATGCCATTTTTAATTCAAACAGAGGTAACTTATATTATTCATGATGATTATTGGGTTACTGAAATTGATGAATGTAGTTTAAATGCAGTCAATCGGGGGACTATAAACCAGTTTTTCCCAGGAATCCCTCCAGATATATCTTCAGCATTTCGCTATACAAATGGTATAAATTTTTTTTTTTTTTTAAATTTATTTTATGAATATAACGAATTTTCTGGTAAATTAATAAGAGCAGGAGTTTTTGATTGGAGTTTATTTGGAATAAATTGTCCGAATGAAACAATTTTAAATCAATTAAAAAATATATTAACATTCAACATACTTTTATTATTAATTATAAAAGGTTAACTTTATTAAAAAACAAAATCATTTCAATGTTGACTTTTAAAGGTGGCGGTTTATTAAATTCTGCAATTAACAACCTACCCTTTGAGCTTCACGTGCCTTCTTATCAATTTTGCGGACCAGGTACTAAATTAGATAAGAGAATTCAAAGGGGTGATACTGGTATAAACCCCTTAGACGCTGCATGTAAAGATCACGATATTGCTTATTCAAACAATAAAAATTTGGAGGATAGACATAAAGCGGATTGGATTTTGGAAAATAAAGCTTGGGAAAGGGTGAAATCTAAAAACTCTAAATTAGGTGAGAAAGCAGCTGCTTGGTTAGTAACAACGGGAATGAAGGTTAAAAGAAAACTTGGAATGGGCGTTCGAAAAACTCGAAAACCAATCTCATTTAAACGAGGGGTGGTCGATAAAATTAAAAACCATGTTCAAGATTTAGATATATCCAATCAAAATTCACTTAAAAAATCTGCTGCAACGGCACTTAAAGCAGCTCGGGTGATTATAAAGAAAGCCGGGGGTCGTAAAAATATTAAAGTGCCTAGGATAATTCCATTTGAATCCGACAAACAAGGAGGATTTTTACCCCTTTTACCATTATTAGGAGCTTTGGGGGCCATAGGATCATTGGATGGAGGCGCAAGCGCTGTAGCCAAAACGGTGATAGACACAAACAATGCTAAAAAGAAACTTGAAGAATTAGGTCGACATAATAGGGCTATGGAGGAAATTGGGAAAAAAGGCTCGGGATTATATTTAAAAAGGAATGTTAAGGGAGGATATGGTATTTTTTTAAAACAAAAAAACTACCAATAAAGCTACTCAATAGAGCCCAATATGATTCTGAATTGGTAAAATATGCACAAAAGCTTAAAATACCCTATTTTAGAGGGGTTTTTATGCGAGACGCTTTACCAAAAATAAAAAATAAAAATGAATCTGCAATCCTAAATTTAGACATTTCGAAAAATTTGGGTACACATTGGGTAGCTTATACTAAAAGAAACAATTCTGTTATTTATTTTGATAGTTTTGGTGGTCTTAAACCGCCAAAAGAATTAGTAAATTATTTAGGAAAAAATGTTAAAATTAATTATAATAATGATTGTTTTCAAAACTTTAAACAAATTAATTGTGGCCATTTATGTTTGTTGTTTCTTTATAAAAATAAATGAGATAAGAAAATATGATTAGTCTATTATTAACCGTTGTTTAAAGATAATGTCCCAGCTATTTACATTAAAAAGTAATAATTATGTTTTAAGTATAGATTTTACAAATCCAATACAACTTAATCCAGATTTTGACTACGGTATAGCATTAATAGGGTTTTATTCCTATAACAGCATCCCTAATATTGAAGAAGGTGAAAATACATTTTATTATAAAGAAGCGAGTGTGGTAAAAAAAATAATAATACCAACTGGTACTTATGAAATATTAGATATAGAAACTTACCTAAGACAACAAATTATTCCTGGCAACGTTAAAAAGGAAGATTATGATAAATATTTTTCACTTAAACCAAATAATAATACTTTAAAGTGTGAAATTCAAAGCAATACGTTGGAAATAGATTTTACACAAGCAGATGGTATAGGAAAAATATTAGGATTTTCTAAGCGTACTTTAACGTCGGGTAAAAAACACGAATCAGATCTCCCAGTTAATATAATAAAAGTTCGAACCATTCACATCGATTGTAATATATCTACAGGTGCTTATTATAATTATCTACCAACACATACAATTTACGAATTTTCAGTAGACGTTGATCCAGGCTATACAATCAACGAAATTCCCCGAAACCTTATATATTTACCAATAATAAATAAACAATAAATAATTAATATTACTTTGGTAATTTTAAACCAAGATTTTAAACCAGTTAATTTTCGTGGAGAGGAAGTTATAGTTCGATTGGAATTAAAAAAATTATCATAATGGGACTAACATTCAATAATTATTATAAAAATCCTAGCACAAACAATTTGAAATCAGTTGACAGCAAACGCTTACCTAGTTCAAACAGCTTAACTAATTCAAATAGACTTTTTTTACAATCATTAGGATATAATGTCATCATTAGACCAAATCTTCGACATCTATCAAAAACCACAGTTTAGTGAAACAATTCAAAAGGTTGACTACAGAACTTATTACCCCTATGTTAAATCTTTTAATAATAGTGATGTTATAGAAATTTCAATAAATCAAAGAGATTCCTGGTTGCTTATGCACGATGCAGCTCTATTAATAGATGGTAAATTGGAAATAACTAAAGGGGATGGCGAGGCAGCCTTAATAAATAATTTTGGAGCTTTTTTGTTTGACCGAATTTCTTATGAAATAAATGGAAAAGAAATTGATGGTATTCGCGACCCAGGTATTGTGAGCACAATTAAGGGCTATCTTAATTACAGTAGCGATGATTCAAACCATTTAGGCATTGCAGGGTGGAATTACCCAGCTCAACCAATAGTCTCAACAATAGCCAAAATTTCAACTTTTAATATACGTATACCATTACATCATTTATTTGGAATATTTAATGATTATCAACTAGCCCAATTTGGTAAACAAACTATACGTCTTGTAAGAGCTCGAAATGACTCTGATTGTCAAATTATAACAGAAAAAACTGCGGCTGCTGCTGGCACAACAAAGGCTAAATTAACCGTTGAAAATATCTCGTTAAAAGTACAAGTTATTACACCCAATGATTTATTAAAGCTTCAGTTGTTGGAATCAATAAAATCAGACAGACCTATAGTAATTCCATTTAGAAAGTGGGAATCCCATGAGCTACCCCAATTAACTAAAGATGCCACTAAGGAAATATGGTCAGTTAAAACGTGCACTGCATTGGAAAGTCCACGCTATATAATTTTAGCTTTTCATACCAATAGAAGAGGTAATGATACAAAAGATCCCTCATATTTTGACAACATTGATATATCTGATATACGTGTTATCCTCAATGGCGAATATTTTCCTATAGAACGCATGGACCTTAATTTTGAAAAAAATAATTTTATCGAGGCCCATCACAATTATACACAATTTTATTCAAGTTTTAAAAATGATTTAACAATATCAAAACACTCTCTACTTGATTATAAACAATTTAAGAACCACGCCCTTTTTGTAATTGATTGTTCCCGAAGAAATGAATCCTTAAAATCGAGTACAGTTGACATCAAAGTTGATATTGAGGCGAAAAAAGGCTTTCCCGATAACACAAAAGCATATTGTGTTATTATACATGACGTCATTATGGAGCATCTTCCACTCAGTGAAATAGTTCGTAGTTTATCATAATGCTGTTTAGTTTAAATTATTCTGCCTAAGATGAAGGTTGTGTCTATAAATATTCAGGGATTTAATTTATTCTTCGAAGAAAAATGGTTTTTTCATCCAAAAGAAGTTACGGTTACCAATGAAATGCAAACAAATCATTATCTCTTAAAACCAATGGTAGAATTTAAGGTGTTATCACGAAAAAATAAAACACAAGTTTGCTTTGAAGAAAAAATTCATGGTCTACGATATTCAAGTGGATATATAAATTTCAATGAGATTAACAACATTTTAATGGAATTATTGCCTGAATACGATACTGTTTACACAAAAGGAAATCAAAATTATGAATATTTAAAAACAGTCTGTGAGCAGTTATTACCAAATATAAAAATTATAAACGTTGAAACATTAAACCTATGGGAACAACCTATGTTTAAAAACAAACCCCTCATGTGTTTGGATCATTTTAGAAGCGGTAGGTGTAGTACAACACATGCCTTAGTATTACATAATTGGCTTCAAAGTTATCTACCCCATAATCATGGATTGTAAAGAATTTGCTCAAAGAAAAATAAAATTTTATAAAGAATTGCAAGCATTAAAAGAAGACATTGAAATGTATGAACTGTGTAAGGCTTTTGCTGCTATGAGCATTTCTGAGGATCTGAGGAAGGATTCGCTTGACATTACTAATTTAAAAAAAAAATTATGTGCTTTAAATAAAATATTATTATAATAAATAAATAAAAAAATTATATTGTTTTTATGTATATCCTAAAATTAGAATAAAACTCAAAGGTAAGTTAAATAATATATTTATTACATATTTTTACATTTATTAAAAAGTATAAAAATCCATAAATAGTTAGTAAAATAATTCCTACTATTAACAGAGATATAAATTCTATAAATATTTTTGTGGAAAATGTTGTTGAATTCGAAGAAGCCACCCCCGATCCTGTAGTGGTTGATAAATTGGTTAAATTAGTTATTACACTATTTAAACTATTTATTTCAAAAAGGGTTCTAGTCTTTCCACCATCTGCTGATAAAATATATTTTAATTTATAATGTAATATAGAGCTATTTGCTGAGGCATTAACTTGAATCTTGAATGTACCAGGAGCTGCATCCATTGGATTCCAATCATTTGGCCATTGAGTCTTTACCATTGGATTATCAACACTGAATGCCACATAACAATCCTGAGTGTTTTTGGGAAAATTTACAAATAAAGTATTATTAATGAATGTAGATAGTAATAAAAAATTGGCTACTGAAAACATGTTTACTCAATGATAGTAACTTAACAACTAATTATTTTTCACACTTTTGAATTATAGTCGCCTTATATTATTAATTTTTTATTATAAATAAATTGTTATCTTTACAATTTTTATTAATGTAAACATAACGACCTTGTTTTGGTGGGGTGGCTGATAATTCTGCTGCACCCATATTGGTGGTTAAATCAAATGCGCATAATGTGTTTAGTATTGAACAGAGTAAAATTGGTTTAAGTCCATATGATGATAAAAGGCATTTATTATCAAATTCAATAGATACTTTACCTCATGGTCACTTCAAAATTAATAATATTATGTAATAATTATTTCTAATTTTAATAAATATATTTTATTTATTTTAAATTATTGTGTTTTTATTAACAACAATCATCATTAAAACTCAAGGGTAAGTTTAAAAATCAGTATATTTTTCTAAATCATTTGACATTTTCATATCTAAATAGTATAAGCATTCTAAAAAACAATAACTTTCTACACTAGTACCGCAAGAACATAGGGATGACAGAACGTCTAGCACAGCATGAAGGGATGGAGGATAAAAACGAAGTTCAGTTTTCGTCGCTTCATATGTGCTTTTTAATAGATTATGATAATAATAATTAAAATTTAAATTATTTAACATTTCAAGTTTTTTTAAAATTAACTTTTCCAATTCAAGAATTTCAAAAACATCATTTAGCATAAAATACAAAATGGTACAATCATCTGATATTTTAAAAATTTTATTATTGCCATTAATATTTAATCCAATTTTCATGTTCCTCTAAAGCTGAATTTCATCAGTGCGATGTGCATCCAGAAGTTTTTGGAGTGATTCAATTACATCAACTCATTCACCATATATAAAAGAGAGATGTTCGCTAGTAACTTTGTTAATCATTCTTACTGTTGGCAAAAAATCCCTTGCACCACTAAGCCCACATTCCAGCGAGAATAATTGGAAATCATAAGTCGTTGTGTAAATTAATCTTTTTTCAGCTTTAATAGCTTCTTCATATCTAATAATCAAAGCATTTAGATTGGAATCATAAGAATCAAATTCCGAAACTGCACTACTACTCATTTTATGTGTGCACTGCTTTACTTTACTTTTTAAACAAAATTAAATTTTGATTTTGTGGTGAGAAACTGGAAAAGAGTGGGGTGATCAAAAAGAGTCTGTTTTATTAATATAACTATTATGTGAATCATCGAAGCCCAACCATTTCACGAAGACTTTGTTACCACGTTTATGTAAAACTTTTTCCACCAGGTAAATATCAGGCTGCATTGTTTTTTGTAACTCATCCTCATAAAATGCTCCACTAATGGGTCTGCCATTTAAATCTTCCAAAATGTATGTGGCTGGGTTTGTATCCTTTATCAAAAACATGTTTTGCTTTACTTATTCTCACTATATCACCAATGAAAAACTTTTTAGGTTTGGTTGCTAATTTTAAAAGTGTAAATGCAAACTTTAAAACTTTATTTTCATTTTCTTTACAAACATCAATTGGTTTCATATTAATTGTTCTATGTTTTGTATTATTATAATTTGAAACAATTTGTGGCAATATATCAACCCAATTATATGATCCATTTAAACTAAAGTATTTAAATAGGCGTTCTTTTACAGTCCTTATAACACGCTCAGCGATTGCAGTTTTTTTACAACTAAATGTATTATAGTGATTTATTGAATATTTTTGCATAAGTTCATTAAACTTACTATTAAAAAATTCCTTGCCCTGATCAGTCTGTAAGTTTTGTGGACATCTTTCTTTCAATATTAAATTAAAAGCTTTTGTAACTTCTTCCCCAGATTTATTTTTTAATGGTTTAGCCCATAAATATTTTGAAAAACAGTCAATAACAATCAATATGAACTTAAAATTTTTATTATTTGATGCATACATGTCCATCTGCCCTAAGTCTGATTGCCAAAGGTCATCAATGCCCTTAATAATTGTTTTTCGACGTTTAAAATTTTTTCTTATAGGTCTATGAAGTTCATTAACAAGTTTAATTTTTTCCTTGGTGTGTTTCATGATTATGGTGTGGTGGAAGAGTGAGTACTAGCACCAGCAGCCACTGTAATCACTTTTATTATATTTTTCTCCACATCATTGATTGCGGATTTGTTTTTTTTGACGTCCTCAAATAATAAATCTATAATGTTTTGTTCATTTTTCACGTTTGTATCCAGAGACTTTAAAGCTGTATTAAGATCTTTGATTTGCTTTTTAAAATCTATAATGTTTTGTTCATTTTGCTGTTTTATATCCTTTAAGTTCACATCTTGAGTCTGTTGAAGGAATTTAATTTGCCTATCCAAGTCATTACGTGCATTTACATGCGATCTTGAAATATTCTTTAAAGAATTCAAATCATTGAAAATTATTGTTTTTTGTTTATTAAGTTCTTTAATTTGCTCTTTTAACTCATCGGTATTTTGCGTTAAAATAGCTAGTTCTTTATTTAAATTAATTTTTAATTTATCTTGTTTTTTACTATCGAGGTTTTCAATTTCCTTTCTTATTTTTGCATCCGATTGCTTGAGTGCTTTTAATGTCTCTTGTTCAAATTTACTAAGTGATTTTATTGTATCAGCATAAAAATTTGCATATATTTGATCAACATAACCCATATTAGTAGCATCTGCATTTAAAGTTGGTGATTTCACATTACATATTTTTAGGTTTTCTGCGTCAATATTACCATCGGGAGTATATTTTAGTACATTGTTACCATACTGTAACTTTGACAATAATGAATTTTGATTAGAATGGTTAAGGGATTGACCAAACTTGTTAAGAGGCATTGTTAAACTGCTGGTAAAACTTTATTTGTTTTAATATATAACACCTGCTTCTTTCAGCTCATTAATAATTGCTGTAATTTCATTATCATTTGATGTGTTGCCAGCATGCTTGGAGGCTACTAATAACTTTAATCTTTCAACCAATTCATTTACGTCATCCCAATAAAGGTACTCTATTGGTTTTTCATTGTATGTTACCAAGGTGGGCGATGCTCTGCCAAACCCAATTTTTTCAGTATGTTCTTTACCTATTTCTGTCTGCTGTGATGCTCTACCAACTCTAAGTTTACGACTATGTTCTTTTTGTTTATCTATATCTTGCTGTTTTATTTGCTCTAAAACAGGCTTAATAATGTTTTTATATTTGAGCCCTCTATGCCCCATGGTTTGTTCGTTGGGATCAAAATTTCTTTTATGCGCGTTTGTAAGCACAACAAGTTCACCAAATGTTTTAAAATCTGAAGTCATGTAATTCTTAGGATTTTGTTTAAACATTAATTCGTACAGTCCTGGGGACCCCTTGAAAAAATTATTATTTACAATAAAATCAGGACCTTTAAACTCCACAATTGAATCCCCAAATTTGATCTTGCCTGTCTCCAAATCGTGATGAATATAAGTATGATCATATTCATTGCTAGTATCTCTCATATGTCCTTCAACAAAATTTCTAGGTAATTCATTGAAAAAATCCAAATTTTCTGCTATAGAATCTTCCGGAATTATTTCCATGATTGATTCGTTGTCGAGTGTTCTACTTAAGCTTAATTCATTATCATAAAAATCATTTGTATCATGTTCATAAATAGTTTCATTTCCAGAAAATGTGGGGTGGGATGTTTTATTGGGGTCATATTCGCTTTTATAAAAATCATTTGGATTATTTTCATTAGTGGTGTCATTTTCAGGAAAACGTATGCTTGAGATATTTAATGATTTATCTTGAATACCTTTTCTGGGGGATGCTTCAAGTATTTTATCAATAGCTTTATATTTTATAGGAGATTGTTTTTTAATTTTTTTTGCTGGCTGTAATAAATCTTCTTCTTCAGCTTCTTTTTTCACAAAATCCGTATCATATGCCATTTTTTCAAGAGGCTTTATGATTGGTCTAAAATTTTTATCTAATGTAGCATCATTTTCAGCTTTTCCCAATTTAAGAGCTAAATATTTTTTTCTAATATTTCGAGAGAGTTCATTAATTTTTTCAGTTACATTGACAGTGGTTGGTGCCATGATTACTAATGATACTAAATATAGTTGTTTTACATATTTATATTTTTATCAAACGATAACACCCATTGTTTAAACGGGAGTCTTTTATAACAGCCTGTAGTTTTTGTGACAGTTTTACAGTTTTTATAGCAGTTTTTGCAGTTTTTCTATCGGTTTTTGCGATAGTTTTGCAGTATTTATAGCAGTTTTGCAGTTTTTCTAGCAGTTTTTGTGACAGTTTTGCAGTTTTTCTATCGGTTTTTGTGACAGTTTTGCAGTTTTTCTAGCAGTTTTTGCAGTTTTTCTATCGGTTTTTGTGACAGTTTTGCAGTTTTTCTAGCAGTTTTTGCAGTTTTTCTATCGGTTTTTGTAGTTTTTCTATCGGTTTTTGTAATAGTTTTGCAGTTTTTTATCAGTTCTTGCGACAGTTTTGCAGTATTTATAGCAGTTTCTACAGTTTTTCTATCGGTTTTTGTGACAGTATTTTACCAAGATTATAAGGTTACTTAGCAAAAAATATTAATAACAGCTTAAAGTCTATTACTGTTACTCAACTCAAAAAAAAATATTAGCTACATATTTATATATTTATCAAATCCCTTTCGATAACGTCCATTGTTTAAACGAAAATCTTTTATGATAGCTAAACAACCATAATTCTCATTCCAGCATTCCGAACATATTTTCTTAAACTGATCATAATTCATATCAGGTGAGACATGCTTATCAAATACATGTTTTAAATTTATATCATCCTGTCTAAATAGCACAATAACATTGCAATTATCACGTATTAATTGTTTTGGTATTTTTGAATACGTTTGACACAAGTAGGCGGCATCTATGTTTTTATGCCTACACATTGAATAGTATTCACGTATTTTATTTTGTTTATCACAAGCTACATCATCAAATATAAAAATTGAATTATTTCGAGCTTTCACAGCTTCAATTATTTCATCATTATCTTTATATGAAAAATACCCCACACCTTTTACTTTCCTTAAAACATTTTGTAATAGTTGATATTTTGGTTGGAAAAGTGATTTTGAATAAACGTAAATATTTTCAAACTTAGCTCCATTAGGATTAAATATTAAACTTAATAGGGCATTTGTTTTACCACACCCACTAGGACCACAAAAAATTGCTCTAAAGGAATTTGGTAGTAAATTACCATGTTTACTGACATCAGAACTACCTTCAAATAAATCTAAATTAGATATAGGTAGTTTTTCAGGCTGTTGAACGCACCGCATTTTAAACGAACTGAATCAAAAATAGTTTTGCTAGGGAATTTATTTAATTAATTTTACAACAGCATGTTATTTTTGGTAACTTATTTAACACCTCGTTAGCTTCTTTCGTATAAAATGAAACCATACAGCATGGGCATGTATCAGGACCTTCATCTAAATTTGACCAGGGGCACGACTCAAAATGTTTACCATATTGGGTTTTTACAACATTAGCATTAGCTCCAAAAATTCTTTTTGACTGGTCCATTTTTTAATTTTTTCCTTTTCAAAAAATTCTCGATATATTTCCTGTCGAGTAGGATATTTATTTTAAAATTTTTCTTTATTCTTTTTTTTACTACATTCTTCCAAAAATTTATCAATATTTTGGATTGCCTTTTCAATTTCCTTTACACTAATCATTTTTTAGTAATACCTTTGATATTATATGTTCTCCTGTGTTGTACGTGGGGTCGTTGGTCCGGAAAGAACATGGAAGCTTCCGGATTTACTTCCTGTACACTTCCGGGTTGTTGCCCGGAAAGATGGTTGGATATGTACGAGGCATGGCTAATGGCTCGACCAGGACAGTGGACTCGGTTCCAGCATCGCCATCCTGGAAGCTGTCCTCGGCTGGATGGAACTGGTCTTCCGTACCTTCCGGGATTTGGGCAGGTGGAGCATCGATAGGGCCCGACATCGTAGTTTGACTTCGGGTTACTACCATGGAGGAAACCTGGGAGCGGTCCCACTTGCGGCAGGCAGTGGGCCTTGGAACGGCCCTGGAGTAGGCCTGGGGTCGGCCAGGAGGGATACCAGGGAGCGGCCCTGCTGGATAGCCTGGGAGCGGCTCTACTGGGGGCCAGGGATCGGCCCCGCTGGATACTAGGGAGCGGCCCTGCTGGATAGCCTGGGAGGGCTCTACTGGGGGCCAGGGATCGGCCCCGCTGGATACTAGGGAGCGGCCCTGCTGGATAGCCTGTGAGCGGCTCTACTGGGGGGCAGGGATCGGCCCCGCTGGGTACTGTAACGTCCAGTTGTTCTCCAAGTGGCCACTGCCGATGACAGGTGACCCGGAGGTTTGGTTGGACGTCGTCTTCGTAAGTTGTTCTGATAAGAACAATTCTTGCCTGCACTGAGGACTTGGGCTGCTACGAACTCGCTGGTCCGGGCTGGAGATGGCGTCGGCTCGACGATGTCTTCAGTGATTTCTTACGAAGGGGGTAGTCCTAACAAGGACCGTTGTTTGCCTACACTCAGGACTTTTTACCATGAGCTTCCACAGAAGCTAGTTTGCCTACCCAGGACTTGGAATGAAACACGTAGATAGTAGATAAAGTCGACGGTTGACTCGTATTTGCAGCCAGAGGGGTTCTGGTTGTTTGTATCTCGATGGCTCGAGAGAGACTGACTTGAAGGGATCGCGATCCCTTCTTTTATAGCCGAACGAACCTCAGTCGTACTCTGATTTGCTACGACGTGTAGCCAATCAGGTGCAAGTAGCGACTGAGGCCCGTTTCGACATGCCCCCCCCCAGCTTTTTCGAGTAAACCGTCTAAGATTTATTCAAAAAACTGAGAAAAATATCACAAAACATTTTTGTAAAACTAGGTACATTTGGTAATTGTTCGGTACAGATAAGTTTCGCGCACTGACATTGTTTCATGGCACTTTGTCACTTACTCTGCTTTTTTATTGCACTTGCACTGTTTGTGTCCTTTTTGGGGCCGGACGTATGTCGTCCACATGTAGCAGGGTGACCCGGCCATCCGTGTGCACTTCGTAGGTCACTGGTGAGACCTTCTTCAGGATGCTGAACGGTCCTCTCCAGGGGTCTCCAAAAACCCCCCGGTCTTGGTTGCGGATCAGCACCTCGTCGCCGATGTTGAAACTCACTGGGACCTGGGCGGGGTCGCCCACCTACTCTCTGGCGAAGATTTGCTTTTTCGTCCGGAGTTGTTAATCGTGGTCCTCTCTCGCCTGTCGCACCGCGTCTGGAGTTGGTATCAGCCAGTCCCCTGGCTGACGTGGCTCGTACCCCAGGAACGCCTTCGCCGGCGTCTCCCCTGTTGCTCGGTTCGCTCGATTTCTTAAGACCCCTGTGGCCTTTGGTAGCAGTTCGAACCATTTTGACCTGGGGTTGGTTTTCATCAAGGCTCTGATGATTTTTTTCGTCTCCTGGACCTGCCTTTCCACCGGGTTAGCTCGCTGGTGATAGGCCGCCGAGTTGACCATACGGATGCCCAACTTCCGGCAGTATCGTTCCCATTTCCTGGAAGGTTGAATTGGGATGCACAATCTGCGATGATCACCTCGGGCACTCCATACTTGAGGAACAGCTCGTCTAGGTAGTTTGTGATGGTTTTGTGGCGGGTATCCTTCACCGCGACTGCCTCGGTCCATTTCGTCAGGATGTCTTCGACGATGATGGCATATTCTGGGTCCTGGCCATCACCTCGGTAGCGGCCCAGTGTATCCATCGAAATCGTCTGCCAAGCCCGGGTCGGCTTGTGGGTCGACATGGGAGCTGCCTCCTGGAGATTCCGTCCCTTTATTTGTTTGCATATCAAACAAGTTTGCACGAACCGACGAATCTCTGCTCCCATTTGGTCCCAGTGAAACCGCCCATCGATGGCGCGCTGGGTCTCCTTTTGGCCCGGGTGGGCCCCGGCATCTCCGGCGTGGAAGTATTCCATCACTCGTCTTCGCATCCCCATAGGTACGTACACACGGCATGTGTCATCGGGTCTGCGTTGAAACAAGTTGTTTTCAGCTGACACCATGAAGTTGGCCACCAAGCTTCTGTCGATGTCGTCTTGTGGACCATCCTGTTCGGCTCGCTTGATGCGTCGCACCAAGCCTTGGGTCACGGGATCCACCAGCTGGCCGTTGAGAATTTCTTTGATGAAGGGCTCGTCTTGAACCACGCAGACTGCTGGCGTGGGAATGAGTTCATCATACTCAATGGCTGGACCCTCTGGACACTCGGCTGCATGGCGTGACAAATAATCCGGTAGCTGGTTGGACTTTCCAGCTACATGCTCGATCTCGAACGAAAACTCTTGAAGGAGTAGTGCCCACCGGGTGAGTTTGGCTCGGTCATCTTTATGGCTTTGGAGCCATACCAAGGCCCGGTTGTCCGTGCGGATGGTAAACCGTTGGTCCTCCAGGTATTGACGGTAGCGCCGCACGGCCCAGACCATCGCCAGGCACTCCTTCTCGTTGATGTGGTAGTTTCGCTCAGCTTTGTGGAACTGGGATGAGCTGAAATGCACCAGGTGACGACGTCCCTCGGGGTCTTGTTGCATGAGGACGGCCCCCATTCCATGGTCGGATGCGTCCACCTGCAAGATGAATCGCCAACCTGGGTGCGGTCGCTCAAGCTTCTGGGGTTTCTCCAGGGCTTCCTTGGTCCTGGTCCAGCTGTCCTCACAGGCGTCGTTCCACAGGAATTTCTCATTTCCCGTCAGCGCTGTCAACGGAGCTATCAGCGTCGCCAGGTCCGGAATATACCCTCTCAGCCAGTTCACGAGTCCCAAAAACGCCTGGACTTGGCGTTTATTCCTCGGCTTCTCGAAGTGTTTTATCTTTAGAAAATGGCACTCCCGGGCCCGAGTGAAGGGCCCCTCGACTTCGTACCCCAGGTACGGGAGTCGCTGCGTCGCAAATCGGCACTTCTCAGGGTTCAGGCGGAGTTGATGCACCTCCACCTTTTCAAGAACCCTCTGGAGATGTTCTAGATGCTCTTCGTACGTCTCTGAGTATACGATGATGTCGTCGAGGTATACTTTGACGTACTTATTTAGCATCCCGGCGAAGATCTCTGTCATCGCCCTCTGAAACGTTGCCGGCGCCAACTTCAGCCCAAACGGCATGGCCAAAAACTGATATTGGCCTCCAGACGGGGTGAAGAAGGCCGTGAACTTCTTGGATGACGCCTCCATCGGGAGCTGCCAATACCCACACGTCAGGTCCAGGCTGGTGAAGACCTTGGCTTGGCCCAGGTCCCTGACGGTCTCTACGATGGGTGGCAGCACGCTGATCACGTCGGTGGTCCGCTTATTCAGCTCCCTGAATTCCACGCAGAACCGCCAACCAGCATTCTTCTTCACCAAAACGACCGGGGAAGCGTACGGGGAATTCGAGGGCTCCACAATGCCCCCCTGCAGCATTTGCTCGACCTGGTGCTCGATCTCGGCCGCCTTTTCCGGGGAGTACTTCCTCGGGCTTGTCCGGAAGGGGGTTCGATCATGTAGCTCGATCATGTGCGACCTCAGAACTTGGGAAGGCGGACGCATCTTGCTACTAAACAGCAATTGGTGTTGTTGCACCAGGTCTTGCAGTTGTGTTCGCAGCTTCTTCGGAACGTCCTCTGGAATCGCAGGAAGTTGGATGTCTTCCCGCTCGAGCTCTGGGTCCTTTTATGGTCTCCAGTACAATGCCAGTCTTTCGCGTTTTCCAAGGTAAACGCACCCTCTGGCGACGTCGACCAAGGCTTGTTGCTCCTGCAGGAAATCCATCCCAAGGATCACCGGGTACGGCAGGCATCCCACCACATGCATGCGGTGGACATAGGACTGGCCACGAATGCGGAAATGGGTCCTCGCAACTCCAAGCACCTGTAGCTGTGCTTCGCCGATGGTCCGAATCTTCCGGGCCTCTGGCTGGTACTCCTCAGCATACGCTAGATCCACCAGCGAAATGCTCGCGCCAGTATCCACTAGCGCCTTCATCGCCCTCCCATGCAGTTGAATCTGGATCACATGGGGCCCCATACCTTCTGGTACTGTGTTTACTTCGGAGGAGTGCTCCGGCTTGCACTCCCCCGCTGGTAGTTTTCCGGCGTCGCTGCTGGCTCTCGGAACTTGATTTGCGTGGCCCGATTGAAATCGCAAGGCCTTCAGGTCCGTTTCCAGAGCACGGGCGTAGCGGGTCAACTCATCCATCCCCATGGGCATCTTCAGACGTAGTGCGTATCTGACCCTGGGCAGCAACAATTCGAAGACCTCGTCCACCAGGTTGTCTTCTTGTGTGTTCGGTAATAGCCACCTGGCCATCGACCGTTTGTGTTGGATAAAACGCACCACATCTTCTTCGTCGGTTTGACTCTCGCCGTAGAATTTTGATATTAGTTTCGTGATTCGGCCCTTGGACATGAAGGTTTCTCGGAATTCTTCGAGAAATCGGTGCCAGCTGATCTCCTGGGTTTTATACCAGGCGAATGTGTTCTCCTCCTTGCCCTTGATTTGTCCCATGGCATGGAAGGCCCATTCATCCTCCGGAATGTGGCGTTTTTTCAATGCTTCTTCCATTTTTCGCAGGAAAAACCTTGGGTCCTCAAAGTCTTCCCCTTGGAAGGTCGGGAAGACGCTCCGTTGTACCGGAACATCCTTCAGGGCGCGGGCCATCTCGTATACCATCTCTCCGAGATCCGGGAAAGAAGGTCGGGACGTCAGAATCGGGTTGATTCTTTCCATATCAGTCCCTGCTCGGGCGCCATGTTGTACGTGGGGTCGTTGGTCCGGAAAGAACATGGAAGCTTCCGAAATTACTTCCTGTACACTTCCGGGTTGTTGCCCGGAAAGATGGTTGGATATGTACGAGGCATTGGCTAATGGCTCGACCAGGACAGTGGACTCGGTTCCAGCATCGCCATCCTGGAAGCTGTCCTCGGCTGGATGGAACTGGTCTTCCGTACCTTCCGGGATTTGGGCAGGTGGAGCATCGATAGGGCCCGACATCGTAGTTTGACTTCGGGTTACTACCATGGAGGAAACCTGGGAGCGGTCCCACTTGCGGCAGGCAGTGGGCCTTGGAACGGCCCTGGAGTAGGCCTGGGGTCGGCCCGGAGGGATACCAGGGAGCGGCCCTGCTGGATAGCCTGGGAGCGGCTCTACTGGGGGCCAGGGATCGGCCCCGCTGGATACTAGGGAGCGGCCCTGCTGGATAGCCTGGGAGCGGCTCTACTGGGGGCCAGGGATCGGCCCCGCTGGATACTGTGACGTCCAGTTGTTCTCCAAGTGGCCACTGCCGATGACAGGTGACCCGGAGGTTTGGTTGGACGTCGTCTTCGTAAGTTGTTCTGATAAGAACAATTCTTGCCTGCACTGAGGACTTGGGCTGCTACGAACTCGCTGGTCCGGGCTGGAGATGGCGTCGGCTCGACGATGTCTTCAGTGATTTCTTACGAAGGGGGTAGTCCTAACAAGGACCGTTGTTTGCCTACACTCAGGACTTTTTACCATGAGCTTCCACAGAAGCTAGTTTGCCTACCCAGGACTTGGAATGAAACACGTAGATAGTAGATAAAGTCGACGGTTGACTCGTATTTGCAGCCAGAGGGGTTCTGGTTGTTTGTATCTCGATGGCTCGAGAGAGACTGACTTGAAGGGATCGCGATCCCTTCTTTTATAGCCGAACGAACCTCAGTCGTACTCTGATTTGCTACGACGTGTAGCCAATCAGGTGCAAGTAGCGACTGAGGCCCGTTTCGACACCTGTTTAAAATGTTATTATAAGATCGGACGGGAGACTGAACGTCTAAAAAGGCTCCCGATGTTCCAATCTACCCATGTTAAAAATGTTCGCTTCTCTGCGTTTTTCTAAAATAATAATAAATCCTTATCTCCAAATAACTGATACCACACCGCATTAAAACCCCCGAAACTTGTCGAACAACAAGTCGGGACAAGTCGGGCGATCCAGCAATTCAAAATGGCGTCAAAAATAAAATTTACAACAAAATAATAATAAATCCTTATCTCCCCCCCCGGATATCAAACCACTGTTAAGTCACGCAGCAAATGCATATCGCTTATCTTTTGCATTTCCAGTAATACCAAACTAATACGCTAACCACAAACAACCAATATGCATATCGCTTATCTTTTACATCTCCAGTAATGCCAACTAAACACACATCCCCCGCCCACAACCAACCACAACACCTAAGGGGAACGCCCATCCACCAATAGCTAATATCTATCAAACATGGCCGCCATCCGCCAGCCGCCATCCGCCAACAACCCACCAATAGGCTCACTTACGCTTATCAGTTGAGGGCGTTGCCCAAATGGCTGCCCACCAATAGCTAATATGATCACCCCCCACCACCCCACCAGGGGGGCGCCACCATCGAGAACCGCCTACTGCTGACGTCACGTAGCGTCTGGGTCACTTCCGCTCGAGAACATCCATAGTGTATCTACTTGAATTTTAATGAGATTAACAACATTTTAATGGAATTATTGTCTGAATACGATACTGTTTACACAAAAGGAAATCAAAATTATGAATATTTAAAAACAGTCTGTGAGCAGTTATTACCAAATATAAAAATTATAAACATTGAAACGCTGAACGTTTGGGAACAACCTATGTTTAAAAACAAACCCCTCGTGTGTTTGGATCATTTTAGAAGCGGTAGGTGTAGTACGACACATGCCTTAGTATTACATAATTGGCTTCAAAGTTATCTACCCCATAATCATGGATTGCTCAAAGAAAAATAAAATTTTATAAAGAATTGAAAGCATTAAAAGAAGACATTGAAATGTATGAACTGTGTAAGGCTTTTGCTGCTATGAGCATTTCTGAGGATCTGAGGAAAAAATCGCTTGACATTACTAATTAAAAAAAAAATGATGTGCTTTAAATAAAATATTATTATAATAAATAAATAAAAAAATTATATTGTTTTTATGTGTATCCTAAAATTAGAATAAAACTCAAAGGTAAGTTAAATAATATATTTATTACATATTTTGCCCCCCGAGATCATGCGATCTCGCCACTGGATATCGCCGCCGCGTGAAATGACGCCGTTGAATTTTTCATGCGGCGGCGATATCCAGTGGCCACCGAGATCATGCAACTTTTTTTTTTGTAGAGTCCCTTGTGTGCGTGAGTGGGCCGCGAACGGTTGAAGCGCTGAGGGCCAGCATGGCTCGTGTAGTAAATGAAGTCGGGCCCGAAGTGTGCGAGGGGGTGATGGAGGGTTGGACCTGCAGAATGCGCGCTGTGGAGCGCGGCCGCGGGGGGCATTTGAGGGATGTTGTTTTTCATAGTTAATGCCATGGGATGTTCTTTTAAATGGGTATATTTTTTTCCTAGTGTCTTGGGTGTGGTTGGTTTTGTTTCATTTTAGGGTTGGAGCCAGTGTTACCAGATTCTGTCAAAAAAGGACCGTACGTTTCGTTCGAATTTACCTTAATTACAAAATGACACAATGAAACAATGCAAATAAATGCAATTATGTCAAGTTGACGTTATTTAATATTGTTCATTTAGTCATTTTTGTAATTAAGGTAAATTCGAAAGAAACGTACGGTCTTTTTTTGTCAGAATCTGGTAACACTGGTTGGAGCGCTCTTAATTGGACACCCTTATTTAATAATTGTTATCAACCATCGTAATGTTACTTTAAACTTTTAATTTTATCATTGTCATGTTAACATAACCTTACTTATAATAATTTTACATATTTTTGTAGTTTGCCTGAAGATGATCTTAGATCGAAACTAGTCGCAATAAAAACTTAAAAACAAGCACGGAAGTATCCTTATTGACCAATCTAATCAAATCAAAACGTTATAATGTACTTATAAATAATTTAAAACATGTGGGTGGAGGGTTAAAAAATAAACGTAGTGATAGAATTAAATGGGAGGATTTAACAACAGCCTTTCAGTCTCGTGTTCGCACTGGCATTATAATAAATATTTTGCATCTAGATCCCCTGGGGTTTTTAAATGATGCTTTTTTTTGTTTCAATCCAGAATAAAAAATATTTTTAAAACTAAATATAAATAATGAGGAAGTTGTTGATGTTAAGTATTTTAATACAAAAAATGCAACTATAGATGTGGGTACAAATTTTAAAAATTGGTTTAATGATAATGTTATTGATAAAATTTTAAATAAAATGGAGGAATTTTCTGAAAAAGACTCTGGGTGGGCATTAAAAAAAGTTTTAAGTTTAGAAATCAATATAAATAAAGTTGAAATGGGTAACGAGTCATCGTTTATTAGACTACCTATAGAAATTGAAAAAAACACGCTTGCGTAAATGTTAGCGTAAATGTTAAAAACTATAATTATGATAAATGCTTCGAATGGGCGTTTTATCAGCCCTTTACCCTGTTCATTATAAAAAGCATCCGGATAGAACAACATCCTATAAAGATTTTAGGGATGTGTTAAATTTTACAAATATCAACTTCCCCATGACAATTAAAGATATATCAAAATTTGAAAAATTAAATAAAATCTCGATTAACGTTTACACTTTGGAATATATTGTAACATATTATGTCGGTTCCTATTTTAAAACTGTACCAACTAGACTTACCAAAAACAAACTAGATAAACATGTAAATTTATTATTAATTCAAAATAAATACTTTCCCAAAGGACTCTAATCCAAAAGATGGTGATAATGATGAGGAGGATTGCGATATTAAATTTCATTATGTGTGGATTAAGGATTTATCCAGGTTACTTTCAGATCAGCAATCAAAACATAATGGTAAAATATTTATTTGCGATCGTTGTCTAAATTATTTTTCTAGCCAAATTAAATTAAATGAGCATGAAGAATATTGTATTAAGTTAAATAATTGTAAAATATCTTTTCCGGAGGAAAAATCAATAGGGTTTAAAAACTTTAAAAATAAAATTCCAGCACCGTTTATTCTTTACGCTGATATGTAATCAATTCTTGCACCAGTTAATGATGATAATTTTACAGTCTTTTAAATATCAAGAACATAAAGCCTTTAGTGTGGGGTATTATTGTAAATGTAGCTATGATGATAACTTATCCTACTTTAAAAGTTATCGCGGTTTAGATTGCATGCAATGGTTCGCAGGAGAAATAAATTAATACAGTCCAAAATGCTTAATATTCAACCTTTAAGGGAGCATATAAATTTAAAAGACCATACAGAATCATGTCATATTTGTGAAAGAAAATTTAAACAGGGTGATATAATAGTTCGAGATCATTGCCACTTTAATTCAAAATTTAGGGGGTTTGCACATCAAGTATGCAATTTAAATTATAATAAAAAATTTGTAGTACCAATAGTTTTTCACAATTTTTCTGGATATGATAGCCATTTTGTAATTAAAGATATTTCAAAATATGGTAACATAACATTATTACCAATAAATAAGGAAAAATACATTTCTTTTACGTTGTTTGATAAAGATACAAAAATTCAATTTCGATTTATAGATTCATTTCCGTTTATGGCTTCTTCTCTAGATAAGTTATCATCATATTTATCCGAATATCCAATTCTAAACAGCGAATTCAAAAATTTACCAAATGAAAAAATTAAATTATTAGAACGCAAGGGGGTGTTTCCATATGATTTTATTGATTCCGAGGAAAAATTAAAATGCACTAAATTGCCACCTAAAGAAAACTTTTACAATAAATTAAATGATTCTAAAATTAGTGCTGATGATTATTTGCATGCCCTTAAGGTGTGGAATGTTTTTGATATTAAAGATTTGGGGAGTATTCAGATTTATATTTAAAAACGGATATTTTACTGTTAGATGATGTTTTTGAACAATTTCGTGAAAGTTGTCTTTAAACATATCAACTCGATCCTGCTCATTATTATACATTACCTGGATATACGTGGGACTGCATGCTAAAATATACAAATTGTAGGCTCGATACCATACAATCTGTAGATATGCTGTTATTCATTGAGCAAGGTATTCGCGGTGGGGTGAGTCAATGTTGCAATCGGTATGCGGAGGCTAATAACAAATATATGGGTGATGCATTTGATGGTTCCAAACCATCAAATTATTTACTCTACCTGGATGTCAATAACCTCTATGGTTGGGCTATCTACCCCATGGAGGGTTTGAATGGATTGACAATCCAAATATAGATGTCACCCAAATTCCGGATGATGCTCCAGAAGGGTATATCCTAGAGGTGGACCTTGAGTATCCACAGTATTTACATGATTTACACAGAGACTTACCCCTCTGCCCGGAACATCAAAAACCACCAAATTCAAAATTACCAAAACTTAGGACAACTTTAAATAACAAATCAAAATACATAATTCACTATAGAAATTTAAAGCAGGCCCTGAAACATGGGCTTGTTTTATGTAAAATTCATCGGGTATTAAAATTCAATCAATCACCTTGGCTCAAAGCATATATTGATTTGAATACAAATTTACGACAAAATTCTAAAAATGAGTTCGAAAAAAACTTATTTAAACTAATGATAAACGCTATTTTTGGCAAGACCATGGAAAATATTCGAAAGCATCGAATTGTTAAATTAGTAAAAAAAAAATGGGAGGGTAGATTTGGAGCCAAAAACTTAATTGCAAGTCCAAATTTCAATAATCGAACCATTTTTCACGAAAACCTTATGGCTATTGAACTTAATAAAACAGATTTATACTTTAATAAACCTTTATATATAGGCATGGCAATATTGGATATTTCAAAAACATGCGTATTTAGCTTTCATTACGACTATATGCTAAAAAATCATAATGTAAAATTATTGTATACAGATACTGACAGTCTCATTTATGAAATATTCTGTGATGATATAATGAAATTATCCATAAGGATATTCACTTGTTTGATACCAGTGATTATCCCAAGGATAATGAGTTAAATATCCCTTTGCTAAATAAAAAAATTCCTGGTCTAATGAAGGATGAACTGAATGGTCTAATCATGACACATTTCGTGGGGTTCCGCTCAAAAATGTATACATATAAAGTTATTAATAATAAATGTATAAAAAAATCAAAGGGGGTTAAATATTCTGTTGTTGAAAACCTCACATTTAATGACTATCTCAAATGTTTACGAGAAAGTGTTGTTAAAATAATAAAGCAGCGAACAATTAAATCAAATGCGCATAATGTGTTTAGTATTGAACAGAGTAAAATTGGTTTAAGTCCATATGATGATAAAAGGCATTTATTATCAAATTCAACGGATACGTTACCTCATGGGCACTTCAAGATTAATAATATTATGTAATAATTATTTATATTATTAATAAATATATTTTGTTTATTTTTAATTATTGTGTTTTTATTAACAACAATCACATTAAAACTCAAGGGTAAGTTTAAAAATCAGTATATTTTTCTAAATCATTTGACATTTTCATATCTAAATAGTATAAGCATTCTAAAAAACAATAACTTTCTACACTAGTACCGCAAGAACATAGGGATGACAGAACGTCTAGCACAGCATGAAGGGATGGAGGATAAAAACTAAGTTCAGTTTTCATCGCTTCATATGTGCTTTTTAATAGATTATGATAAAAATAATTAAAATTTAAATTATTTAACATTTCAAGTTTTTTTTAAATTAACTTTTTTAATTCAAGAATTTCAAAAACATCATTTAGCATAAAATACAAAATGGTACAATCATCTGATATTTTAAAAAAATTATTATTGCCATCAATATTTAATCCAATCTTCATGTTCCTCCAAAGCTGAATTTCATCAGTGCGATGTGCATCCAGAAGTTTTGGAGTGATTCAATTACACCAACCCATTCACCATATATAAAAGAGAGATGTTCGCCAGTAACTTTGTTAACCATTCTTACTGTTGGCAAAAAATCCCTTGCACCACTAAGCCCACATTCCAGCGAGAATAATTGGAAATCATAAGTCGTTGTGTAAATTATCGTTTTTCAGCTTTAATAGCTTCTTCATATCTAATAATCAAAGCATTTAGATTGGAACCATAACCTTCAAAATCGGAATCTGCACTACTACTCATTTTATGTGTGCACTGCTTTACTTTACTTTTTAAACTAATTTAAATTTTGATTTTGTGGTGAGAAACTGGAAAAGAGTGGGGTGATCAAAAAGAGTCTGTTTTATTAATATAACTATTATGTGAATCATCGAAGCCCAACCATTTCACGAAGACTTTGTTACCACGTTTATGTAAAACTTTTTCCACCAGGTAAATATCAGGCTGCATTGTGTTTTGTAACTCATCCTCATAAAATGCTCCACTAATGGGTCTGCCATTTAAATCCTCCAAAATGTATGTGGCTGGGTTTGTAATTTTTACTTTTACAATTTTAAACAATTCTGTAGTCCAATTGGGGGTGTATCCTTTATCAAAAACATGTTTTGCTTTACTTATTCTTACTATATCGCCGATGGAAAACTTTTTAGGTTTGGTTGCTAATTTTAAATGAGTAAAGGCAAACTTTAAAACTTTTTTTTCATTTTCTTTACAAACATCAATTGGTTTCATATTAATTGTTCTATGTTTTGTATTATTATAATTTGAAACAATTTGTGGCAATATATCAACCCATTTATATGACCCATTTAAACTAAAGTATTTAAATAGACGTTCTTTTACAGTCCTTATAACACGCTCAGCGATTGCAGCTTTTTTACAACTAAATGTATTATAGTGATTTATTGAATATTTTTGCATAAGTTCATTAAACTTACTATTAAAAAATTCCTTGCCTTGATCAGTCTGTAAGTTTTGTGGACATCTTTCTTTCAATATTAAATTAAAAGCTTTTGTAACTTCTTCCCCAGATTTATTTTTTAATGGTTTAGCCCATAAATATTTTGAAAAACAGTCAATAACAATCAATATGAATTTAAAATTTTTATTATTTAATGCATACATGTCCATCTGCCCTAAGTCTGATTGCCAAAGGTCATCAATGCCCTTAATAATTGTTTTTCGACGTTTAAAATTTTTTCTTATAGGCCTATGAAGTTCATTTACAAGTTTAATTTTTTCCTTGGTGGGTTTCATGATTATGGTGTGGTGGAAGAGTGAGTACTAGCACCAGCAGCCACTGTAATCACTTTTATTATATTTTTTTCCACATCATTGATTGCGGATTTGTTTTTTTGGACGTCCTCAAATAATTTATCCACGTTTGTATCCAGAGACTTTAAAGCTGTATTAAGTTCTTCGATTTGCTTTTTAAAATCTAAAATATTTGCTGTTTGCTGCTGTTTTATATCCTTTAAGTTCACATCTTGAATCTTGTTGAAGGAATTTAATTTGCCTATCCAAGTCATTACGTGCATTTACATGCGATCTTGAAATATGCTTTAAAGATTTCAAATCATTGAAAATTATTGTTTTTTGTTTATTAAGTTCTTTAATTTGCTCTTTTAACTCATCGGTATTTTGCGTTAAAATAGCTAGTTCTTTATTTAAATTAATTTTTAATTTATCTTGTTTTTTACTATCGAGGTTTTCAATTTCCTTTTTTATTTTTGCATCCGATTGCTTGAGTGCTTTTAATGTCTCTTGTTCAAATTTACTAAGTGATTTTATTGTATCAGCATAAAAATTTGCATATATTTGATCAACATAACCCATATTAGTAGCATCTGCATTTAAAGTTGGTGATTTCACATTACATATTTTTAGGTTTTCTGCGTCAATATTACCATCGGGAGTATATTTTAGTACATTGTTACCATACTGTAATTTTGACAATAATGAATTTTTATTAGAATGGTTAAGAGATTGACCAAACTTGTAAAGCGGCATTGTTAAACTGATAGTAACCTGCTTCTTTCAGCTCATTAATAATTGCTGTAATTTCATTATCATTTAATGTGTTGCCAGCATGTTTGGAGGCTACTAATAACTTTAATCTTTCAACCAATTCATTTACGTCATCCCAATAAATGTACTCTATTGGTTTTTCATTGTATGTTACCAAGGTGGGCGATGCTCTGCCAAACCCAATTTTTTCAGTATGTTCTTTACCTATTGCTGTCTGCTGTGATGCTCTACCAACTCTAAGTTTACGACTATGTTCTTTTTGTTTATCTATATCTTGCTGTTTCATTTGCTCTAAAACAGGCTTAATAATGTTTTTATATTTGAGCCCTCTATGCCCCATGGTTTGTTCGTTGGGATCAAAATTTCTTTTATGCGCGTTTGTAAGCACAACAAGTTTACCAAATGTTTTAAAATCTAAAGTCATGTAATTCTTAGGATTTTGTTTAAACATTAATTCGTACAGTCCTGGGGACCCCTTGAAAAAATTATTATTTACAATAAAATCAGGACCTTTAAACTCCACAATTGAATCCCCAAATTTGATCTTGCCTGTCTCCAAATCGTGGTGAATATAAGTATGATCATATTCATTGCTAGTATCTCTCATATGTCCAAAATTTCTAGGTAATTCATTAAAAAAATCCAAATATTTTGCTATAGAATCTTCCGGAATTTTTTCAATGATTGATTCGTTGTCGAGTGTTCTACTTAAGCTTAATTCATTATCATAAAAATCATTTGTATCATGTTCATAAATAGTTTCATTTCCAGAAATTGTGGGGTGGTATGTTTTATTGGGATTATATTTGCTTTTATAAAAATCATTTGGATTATTTTCATTAGTGGTGGCATTTTCAGGAAAACGTATGCTTGAGATATTTAATGATTTATCTTGAATACCTTTTCTGGGGGATGATTCAAGTATTTTATCAATAGCTTTATATTTTATAGGAGATTGTTTTTTAATTTTTTTTGCTGGCTGTAATAAATCTTCTTCTTCAGCTTCTTTTTTCCCAAAATCCGTATCATATGCCATTTTTTTAAGAGGCTTTATGATTGGTCTAAAAATTTTATCTAATGTAGCATCATTTTCAGCTTTTCCCAATTTAAGAGCTAAATATTTTTTTCTTATATTTCGAGAGAGTTTATTAATTTTTTCAGTTACATTGACATTGCCATGATTACTAATGATACTAAATATAGTTGTTTTACATATTTATATTTTTATCAAACCCCTTTCGATAACACCCATTGTTTAAACGGGAGTCTTTTATAACAGCCTGTAGTTTTTGTGACAGTTTTGCAGTTTTTCTATCGGTTTTTGCAACAGTTTTGCAGTATTTATAGCAGTTTTGTAGTATTTATAGCAGTTTTTGCAGTTTTTCTATCGGTTTTTGCGACAGTTTTGCAGTTTTTATAGCAGTTTTTGCAGTTTTATAGCAGTTTTTGCAGTTTTTCTATCGGTTTTTGCAACAGTTTTGCAGTATTTATAGCAGTTTTGTAGTATTTATAGCAGTTTTTGCAGTTTTTCTATCGGTTTTTGCGACAGTTTTGCAGTATTTATAGCAGTTTTTGCAGTTTTTCTATCGGTTTTTGTGACAGTATTTTTAGCGGTTCTACCAAGATTATAAGGTTACTTAGCAAAAGCTACATATTTATATATTTATCAAATCCCTTTCGATAACGTCCATTGTTTAAACGAAAATCTTTTATAATAGCTAAACAACCATAATTTTCATTCCAACATTCTGAGCATATTTTCTTAAACTGATCATAAGGCATATCAGGTGAGACATGTTCATCAAATACATGTTTTAAATTCATATTGTGTGTGGTGATCTTTAGCTAAGTGACACAAAAAACTGGGTGAGAAAAGAACTACCAATTATATTAGTGAACATCACAAAATAAATTTTTAAAAATAAGTAAAACTGACAATTAAACATTGTAAAGCACGCCTACAAGAAAATAACAGTCAATAATTAAACATCTAAAGTACGTAAATACAAATTATATTACGAATAGCAATAAGCAATTAGGTAAAAAACAAAAAGTTCTTTTTTGCTCGTAACATAAAGTAAACCACACACGAGCAAGCAAATAAATTAAAATTAAATATAAGGTATAAAGCATGGCAGATTTTACTGAATCACAGAAAGAATATATGAAGGAATTATTCCAACATATCACTAATAATTTTGATAAAAAAACTGAAGACATAAAGGAAACATTCAAGAACGAATTATCCAAATTCAAGGAAGAAGTTAACGACAAAATAAAACACTGCGAAGATAAGGTTGAAAAACTAGAAACTGATAATACTACTCTGAAAAAGAGAATATTAACTTTAGAAAGAAAAACACGAAAAAACAACTTAATTATATTTGGACTTACGACTGCGACTACAACCAACCTAGTTGAAGAGGTTTTAAAACTTTTTAGTAAAAAATTGTCAGTACAAATATCCGAGCAAGACATCAGTCACATCTATACAATTGGAAAATCTGCTGAAAAACCAATTGTAGTAGAATTTGTGTCTTTTTATAAAAAACTTATGGTAGTTAAAAATTGCTACAAACTCAAAGATACAAATATCGCCATAAGCCAAGATCAGTGTCCAGAAGATCAAGAAAATACGAAGATATTGCGAAAGTATAAAAAAAGGCTGAAGAAAGGGGAGAAAAGGCTACTATAAAGTTTAACGGACTGAAGATAGAGGATAGAGTTTACTCTATTACAGAATTGCAAACAAGAATATCGACAAGCAAAGAAGAAGTTCAAATTTCAAACACTACCAAACGTCAAATCGTTGAAGTCGAATCTGGGGAAGAAACTGAAGCACCGGAAGTAAAGAAAAATAAGGTGACTGGTAAAATTAACAAAGAATCCGATAAAGCTCGCATTTTAAGGTCTGCAGCTATAAGCAAGTAATACTTTTAGTAGGTACTTTTTATTGTTTGTTTTTTTTTTGTATTTTAAGTGATTGTATTGTATTTATCTGCTTTTATTATATTTATCTGCTTTTATTATATTTATCTGCTTTTATTGTATTTAGCTGCTTTATTTTATTGCAAGATCTATAATTATATATTAATGGATCAGTATATACGTGATTTCGAGGATACACAAATAAAAACATACTCTCTTCAAGATGCAAAAGAATGTAATGAGGTACTTAAAATTAATTCTAAGGTAAGCAATTTTACTGTTTTTCATTCTAATATTAGAAGTATATCAAAAAATTTTGATGAATTTGCAATTTTTTTGGATCAAATTGGCATGGACATTGATTGCATTGTATTGTCTGAGACATGGAAAGTACAGAGTACTGCACCTTTTATCCTATCAGGTTACACAATGATTTATAACGAAGGAAATCTTAACCAAAATGATGGTGTAATAATTTATATAAAAGATAACTTTGTATTTTCTCACAAATTAATCCCATTTAATGGCTCGCAACTAATAGAACTTAAACTTAATTTTAATGATCAGTGTATAAAAATTACAGGAATATATAGATCCCCTTCTACTAACATCTTAAATTTTTTAAATGAATTGGAAATCTATCTACAACAAAATTTTGACAAAAATGATGATCATCATTTGTTAGTGGGTGATATTAACATTGACATATTAAAAAACACTGAAGAAAGCTCTATTTATTTAAATATAATGAATGCATTTGGTTTTAGGTCAACAATAAATTTGCCGACTAGAATTAATTCATCCATAGATCATATGTTTCTTAAAAGTAAAACAAATGATGATGATAAAGTTTTGCCAATTGTTGTAAACAGTAAAATAACTGATCATTGTCCCATTATTATGCAAATAGTAACCGAAGGAAATACTTATGACTTAAACGAAAGACATGACTCAAAATTTATTAATTTTATAAACTTTAATAAATTAAAAAATAAACTTTCAGCTGAAACATGGAACTCTGTATACAATGCGAATAACTTAGATTTAGCAACCGATAATTTTATTAATTTAATTAAAAATTATATTAAATTATGTACAAATAGAGTTAAAATCAACCATCAAAATAAAAGGAGAAATTCCTGGATCACAAAAGCATTGTTAATTTTTATAAACACAAAAAATAAAATGCAAACCACTTTGGCACAAAATCCTGATAACATTGAGTTAAAAGAGAACTATAAAAATTATAGAAATAACTTAACAATATTGATTAGAGAGACTAAAAAGCAATACTATAAAGATCAAATTTTCAAGGAAAAAAACAATTCAAAAAATATGTGGAACACTATAAAAGAAATAACGAATTGTAATAATTATAAGAAAAATATAATTGGGATTAAAAATATGAATGGTCAACTCGAGCACAATCTTGCTAATATAACTAATATGTTTAATAATGAATATGCTGATGTGGGTAAGACTTTAGCTTCAAAAATAAATAAAGACAATGAGTACAAACCAATCAATAAAACAATACCAAATTCCTTTTTTTTGGAGGAGACGAATACAGTGGAAATAATTAACATTATAAATAGTTTAAAAAATAAAAAATCAGTTGGAATTGATGATCTAAGGGCGGAAACAATTAAAAAAATTGCTACAGAAATAGTTGCACCACTTACATACTTAATAAACAATATGTTTAATACTGGATACTGTGCGACTGCCTTTAAAGTATCAATTGTAACCCCTATTTATAAAACGGGTGATAAAACTGAAATTCTTAATTACCGGCCAATTTCACTAATCACGTGCTTTGCAAAAATTTTTAAAAAAGTTATCGACAGATTTATTAAAAAATATAAACTGATTTCTCCTACACAATTTGGATTTCAGGCTAAGAAATCAACAGAAGATGCCATGGAATTTTTAATAAAAAAAGCATATAAATCTTTGGATGAAAGTATACCTTGCATGTGCGTCTTTTTAGACCTAGCAAAGGCCTTCGACACCGTGAGCCACCCCTTACTTTTACAGACTTTGTATGATCTTGGAATCAGAGGAACTGAACACAAACTTTTTACAAGCTACTTAAAAAACAGAACCCAATGCGTAAAAATACAAAATGTAAGTAGTAATTTAAAAAACGTTGAGTGGGGTGTTCCTCAAGGAACCGTTCTTGGGCCTTTGCTATTTACACTTTATATAAATGGTATATTTTCAATTAAGTCAAAAGCACAAATATTAAGCTTCGCTGATGACACAGCATTGTTTTACCAATCAAACTCTTGGAATCACCTTCAGGAAGTGGTAAAAGAAGATCTGGTCCATATTAAACAATGGTTTGATCACATGCTTCTGTCAATTAACTTTGATAAGACATGCTTTGTACCTTTTTCTTGCCAAAAAAACTCCTTACCAAATTTTAATGAAATAATATCAACTTGTAATGGTCAAAGCTTTACTATAAAATCATCAAAATCAGTAAAATATCTAGGAATATACATTGATAGTCACCTTAAATGGGATGAACACATACAATTTCTTTTAAAAAAAATAAGAAGCATCATATATAAAATCAAGTGTCTTAAAAATATACTCACTGATCATGATCTTAAGTTAGTTTATCATGCTCTTATTGAAAGCCATTTGGCCTATGGAATTGTTACATGGGGAAGTGTCCTGGATGTCCATGTCAATAATCTATTAATACTTCAGAAAAAAATTCTTAAAATTATCCTAAATAAAAATTTAACTTACCCGTCAGACCGTCATGACGAGATAAAGGTGTTTGATCTGCGAAAGCTTTACTTCTCTAAACTAGTTATTAAACAACATAAACAAAGAAGTTGCTTACCTACCTTACAGCATTACTATAATACTAGACAGGCTGATAAATACTTACCCCCAAAAATGTTTAAGTCTATTGGTCAAAGATCTAGTGAGTACCTTGGTGTTAAATTATACAACATTATCTCTACTGATATAGCTAACACTGTATCGATAGATGCATTCAAAGTTAAATTAAAGAACTTTTTAATTAACATTCCAAGAATTACTATCTCCAATTTTATTAAACCTTAAGCTTGTGTGCATAATATTTATAATATTTTAATTGTTCTGCGTTGTTTAAATTATTAAGTAAAAGTAGTGTAAAGTATTATTTGTATATATTGTAATATAAATATGTGTGTATATATGTGTATGTAATGCTAATTGTACTATGAATGCTTTGGAATTTTAAATGTATATATTGTATATGTATTTGTATGTGTGTGCATGATGTATGCTGTATATATTCATAGGTATGGATTTGTATATTTTTAAATTTGTATTTTATATTTATATTTACCAATTTTTTGTATTTCTAAATATTTTTTTTTAACCCCAGACAAGTTTACTTAAGGGGTTTGTTAGTTTATTTACTAATGGATATTTTCCTATTTATATATTGTATTTTTTTTGTGAATAAACTTATTATTATTATTATTATATCATCCTGTCTAAATAGCACAATAATATTACAATTATCACGTATTAATTGTTTTGGTATTTTTGAATATGTTTGACATAAGTATGCAGCGTCTATGTTTTTATGTCTACCCATTAAATAGTATTCGCGTATTTTATTTATCACAAGCTACATCATCAAATATGAAAATTGAATTGTTTCGAGCTCTCATAGGTTCCATTATTTCATCATTATCTTTATATGGAAAATACCCCACACCTTTTACTTTGCTTAAAACATTTTGTAATAATTGATATTTTGGTTGGAAAAGAGATTTTGAATAAACGTAAATATTTTCAAATTTAGCTCCATTAGCATTAAATATTAAACTTAATAAAGCATTTGTTTTACCACACCCACTAGGACCACAAAAAATTGCTCTAAAGGAATTTGGTAGTAAATTACCATGTTTACTAGCATCAGAACTGGTTTCAAATAAATCTAAATTATTTATAGGTAGTTTTTCGGGTTGTTGAACGCAACGCATTTTAGGTACTACTGAACTCAAATAGTTTTGTTAAGGAATATATATTAAAGTTTATTCAATTAATTTTACAACAGCACGTAATTTTTGGTAACTTATTTAACACCTCATTAGCTTCTTTCACATAAAATGAAACCATTCAACATGGACATGTATCTAGACTTTCATCAGAATTTGACCAGGGGCACGTCTCAAAATGTTTACCATACTGGTTATTTACAATCTTAGCATTAAGATGCTGCTCCAAAAATTCTTTTTGACTAACCCATTTTTTAATTTTTTCCTTTTTCAAAAATTCTCGATATATTTCTTGTTGAGTAGGATATTTATTTTCAAATTTTTCTTCACCTTCTTTACCACATTTTTCCAAAAATTTATCAATATTTTGGATTGCTATTTCAATTTCCTTTGCACTAATCATTATTACTGTACGATAATATTAAGACTGAATAATACTTTTTAAAAATAGACTAATAATATGTCCAATTTTGGTGCTTTGAAGGTCACACGTTTTGGCGGGAAAATGATAAATATCTGAGGTCAGCAATTCAAAATGGCATCAAAAATTAAATTTATATTATTAATTCAAATATATCATTATCTCTAAAAAATTGACGTCACAATTCAAAATGGCGTTAAAAATGAAATTTATATAATTAATAATAAATCCTTATCTCCAAATAGCGGATGCCAGATGACCAAACCACTGTTAAGTCACGCCCACCCCCTTATCACTAGTTTCCGTTCCCTTATATCTAGTTCGAAATTTTATCCATAGGTGGCGCCACCTTCGGAAAACAGCGCTACCAACCCAACGCGTTACGTCACCTGTCTGGGTCACTTCCGGCGCAGAACTCTCTTTGCTCCTCTACTATCATCGCATATGTTTTAAGATTTATTAACAATCTTAAAACCAAATGTGATAGACAATTCGGACCCTTGTCTAAACCCAAATTATATCATTCGCTAGTTATTTTATCCAAATATGTTCAGTCTGTGACTTTCCGTCAAGATATCGACGCATTAAAGTCCAACAAATCTTGCTCAAAATATCTACGTAAGCTTGCTTCTTTCTTCCATTCAGATGATATTCTCAGGGTGGGCGGACGTTTGCGTCATTCCCAGTTACAATTTGATAGTAAACATCCAATTTTATTTCCTAGGGAACATAAGTTTACTGAGCTTATTATTTATCACTTTTATAAGGAAACTTTATACACAGGTCACTAAATTAAGATTCTTAATTAATCAACAATTTGCTAAAAATGCTATGTTTTAAAGCAAATCCAAAACCTTCAAGTCAGTTTATGAGTGATTTACCTAGTGTGCGTGTTTCTCAAGTTAAACCCTGTAACGGTTTTTTCTTACTTTAAAACGTTATTAACTTTTATTATTTTTAATCCAGTAATAACGTTTAACCTATATTCTTTTTGTCATTTTAGAACCTGAAAATATAATATGTTTTAATATTTTAAATATTACTATTTATAGCATTTGAACTTTAACGTACCCAATTGGTTTTACATTATCATTATTTTTATAGTTTTGTATCAATCAGCTGATTTCGTTTAAATTGCGGTTCGTTGACTTTTCAGGGGTATACTTAGTTACTTTTATTATCCTGGGTTAGTATGGGTTTCGTTTATTTCCTTTCTTTAATTTTAATCTTTATTGTTACAATAATAATGTACTTATTAATGCATACGTTGGCAAATAATATCTTTCGTTATTTTATCTTTAATTTAACTTTCGGGTCGATTATATTGATTCGTTATTGGTGTATTTAGTTTTCCTTGGTTGGCAACCATGTCCACCAAACTTTTGACGTTTGGTGCTTTACGTCGGTTGTTTTATTATATTATTTTATCATATAATTTTATATAGTATTTCCGGTGTAAATCTATAAATACCTGTAAACACCCTTTATCGACCTCTTCTTCTAATTTCCCTATTACCGTGAACGTCGGCGGAACGGCAAAGTGTTATATTCTTCGTAAAAGCACGTGGCTTATACTTTTTCACAGTTTGATTTTAAGTAATATTTAGTAGTGAAAGCCATCAATTTTATATTGGAGTAAAGCTTATTTAGAAGAATCAAAGGTGTATTTGTTTTACACTACAGCTGTACGCTGGAGCCAATCTTAGCCACCACCGAATTACACACAGGTATATATTCTTTTTCTTTTTTTGTTTCCTCGTATTTGTGGGGATTTTTCCTAAATCGTCCTGCTTTTTAGAGCAGAGAAATTAGAGGGAGAGCAGAGCTGAGCACATCAGAGCTGAGCACATCAGAGCTGAGCACCTCAGAGCTGAGCACAGCAGAGCAGGCTATTGTTTCGTCCACGAGGCCTTCTCGCCGTGCCAACCAGGTTTCCATCACCTTGTCGACCTTCTGGATTACACCTTTCATTTTGGATCACACTCCGTCTTCAACGTTTCAACATTTTGTACCATCAGGTTTTTATACATAATTTCTTTTCGTCTTCAACGTTTCAACATTTTGTACCATCGTCTTCAACGTTTCAACAAATTCTTATATACAATTTTTATACATATATGTTTTTAGTATTGGGTTGTGTTGTTCTGTGCCGAGGCTGTCCAGCTTCTGCCGTATAACCAGTTGCTGGAGGGTTTCGATACGGGCCAACAGCCCTTTATATTTATATTAATTTCAATTCTTAGTATTGACTAGTTTTGCTAGATGTTTTGCGAACTGGTGTCGATAAACCTGCTCGTATAACCAGGTTTGTCCAGACCAGGTTGCAACCTTCTGGTTGCTAACCCAATACCTACTCATCTTGTTATATTTTAAATTGTAAGAATAATTCTTTCGAAAGAAATATTTAAACTCATTTGTGTCATTGATCCTTGGATTTTATATTTTCATATTATTGAATATTATTATATATTTTTTTTATTATATATATATATTATTGTAACAATATACTGATTGTTTTCGTACTTTTAATACGTACATTTATTTGGTAACAACAACAAACTTATAACTTATAACAAATTTTGGTTTTTTACTTAATAAATTGGTATAGTATTTATATTACAATGTTTTAATTTCTTTTTCTAATAACTTCCTATTCCACCTTATAGACAGCAGCCCTTGGTCACTAGCTATTTTATTTTAACTTGGTGGCGCCCACAGACGAATATATATATATATACAACCCAGCCCTTCTCCGCAACAGAGCTACGCTGGCCTAGTGAACCATTTAAAAGGAGGGATTATTAAATCTATAATTTATTAAGGTGTCTGTGGTCGTGTCATTTAAAGTTGTTACATTGGCGCCCAACGTAGTTTATGTTGTTGTTACCATACCTGTAAATCATTGTTGTTTTATTTTCAGTATTTTGTTACAATTTTATAATATTTTGCGCACTTAGTAATCCAGTAAACGACAGGTTGTTTACATATATACATATTTTTTTTTCCTTTTCCTTTAAAGGTTTTTTTTAACGTTGGCTCATTGCCTATTTATATTACCTTTATTTAAACGAAATCAGTTTTTCTTATATACATAATTTTTTTTTTCTTGCTATATCGTTAAGGTAATTTATAAACATAAAATATTTGGGGGGTATACTTATTTTTTTTATATATCGGGTTTTTACATATTTTTGTTTCGGTTATTTGACAACCGCTTTACCATTTTTTTGTTTCGGTTAGTTATCGCTTCACGACATCTAGCCGCTTTACTTGCTTTTATATATATTTTTATTAATAAATCCGCGAAGGATTTAAGTTCTAAAACCTTGCTACTTTTACCATCGTATTTCTCTTCGACATTGGTGCTTCACTATGGTTCTTAAACTAAGACTTTATCTACTTGTGCAAGATGAACTCACTTACGAATGCAAAATCCGTGGAATTCAACCAAGTACTAACGACGAGATGCGTAAGTCTCTTAATGCCGCAATTGCTCTGGAATTACTTAACAAAGAGTTATTACCATCGACACCTTCTCACCCGTACACATTCGATGAAGATATAGCTGCATGTAGAACCAAACTAGAGGAAGTCAAGGAACTTGTTGGAGATCTTACTCCACTGAACAAGACAAAGAGGAAAAGTAAAATCGAAGCAAAGCTACATCACCTTTTAGGAAGAGTCAAACGATTAGACGCGAAAACTTTGGAAGAAAAGGACACTCAAGCTAAACTTTCAACCTCTCTGCTCTCGTTAGTTAACGATTTTTATGTCATCTTGCGTAAGGAAGTTCAAAATAAGGATAAAGCCGATATCACACCAATAGAACTTACATTGTTGGAAGCAAATCTTAACAACGAAGATTCTCCCCAAAACTCTGATGAAGACGAACCACTTACTTCGACACCTTTAAGACAGAATAATCAGTCTCCTAGTACAAGCCAGTCCAACCCAAGCGATAGACAACCTAGTTTTGGTAAACCAGTCCCAGTCTCAAAATGGAACCTGACCTTCAGTGGCGATAAGGATAGCATTTCGCTAAACGCATTTCTGGAGAGAGTTGAGTTCAAGCCACCAACAAGGAAAAACAAAGTTCTCGAACAAGACCTCGCTTACATCGGACCATCAGTCGAAACTGAGGAAAGTATAGATGCCATTTCACCAAGCAATTCGCAGACTTTTACTCCTAATAAACCGAATTTTTCCAAATTTCCACCAACCAATTCTAATAATTTTGTCTCCAATCACAATAATCCTAGCAATTCTCATGCCTCTAATAATTTTCCTCCAAATGGTATTCCTCCAAACAGATATCCTAATAATCAAATCCGTAGACAAGTAAGATGTTTCAACTGCAACTTCATGGGACACTCAGTTGGCGAGTGTAGGAAGCCAATAGTTTTGAAGTGTTACCTCTGCCAAAATCCAGGTTTCACCAAGAGGAACTGTCCAAATTGCAACAGGAGTTCGGAAAACTCCCAAAGGCTCTCTTAGATGGTCGTATAAGAAGTGCCACTTTTAGAAACTCGACCAGATACTTTAACAATTTGGAACTCGAACGTGAGCAAAATTTTAACAACAATAAACACATTTTAGACTTCATTACACAATCCGCTCGAGGCGATGAGAGACCTTACTTAAAGGTGAACATCTACGGTATCAACATTCTTGGTTTATTAGATTCAGGAGCAACAAACAGCTTTATAGGCAAGGAAGGATGGAACTTACTGGAAGCACTTGGAGCAAAACTTATCAAAGACCCAACAAAATGTCGTGTAGCAAACAATCAATACTGCACTAGCCCTGGATATTGCATTTTACCAATAAAAGTGGAAGACAAAATTATTTTTATGAACGTCAAAATCTTAGAAGAAACGCCGTACAAACTCATCTTAGGTTGGGACTTTTGGAAGAAAATGGGAATAGTTCCTGATATAAGATCGGAAAATTGGACTTTTTCTAACTGCGATACTTGTTTAGATGCGACAGAACCAATGTCTAAACTCTCTCCACAGGAACGTCTACTGCTCAGCCAACTTACTGACAAATACTTAGATCTTATGGGGGACAAATTAGGATGCTGCAATCTCACAGAACACGTCATTAAAACCGAATCTTCTCCAATAAAACAACGCTATTATCCAGTCTCTCCTGTTATTCAGGAACACGTGGACAGAGAACTAGAAGAAATGCTGCAAAACGATATTACCGAAAAATCAAACTCTCCATGGGCCTCACCTATAGTCTTAATCAAGAAGAAAAATGGTTCGTATAGATTTTGCGTGGATTACCGCAAGCTTAACGCAGTGACCATACGTGACAGCTATCCTCTCCCCTACGTTAACAGCATATTGGATAAACTTAAAAAAGCCAAATATTTATCTTCCATGGATGTGAAAAGTGCATTTTGGCAAATCAGGTTAGCCGAAGACTCACGGGAATATACTGCTTTTACAGTACCGAATCGTGGTCTGTTCCAGTTTAAACGCCTACCTTTCGGGTTACACAATGCTCCGGCAACGTGGCAAAGAGCTATAGATAGAGCAATTGGAGCTGATTTAGAGCCATACGTCTTCATATATCTGGATGATATCGTTATTGTGTCAGAAACATTCGAAAAACACATGGAGATTCTGGAAGAAGTATTTAAAAGATTGTTAGCAGCAAATTTAACGCTGAGTAAAGAAAAATGTGAGTTTTGCAAGCCTCAATTAGAGTACCTTGGTTATGTCGTAGATGAATTTGGTTTACATGTAGATCCGAAAAAGGTCGAAGCTATCATTAACATCCCTACACCCAAAAATGTGTCAGAAGTTAGAAGACTATTAGGAACAGCAGCTTGGTATAAACGCTTTATTCCCAATTATGCTACATTGACAGCACCTTTAAACGAACTCTTAAGGAAGCACAAAAAGTTTGAATGGTCTACATCTTGTACTGAAGCTGTTGGAAAAATCAAGGAACTCCTTATATCTGCTCCCGTATTGTCTTGCCCAGACTACAATTTACCATTTAATGTACAGACAGACGCTTCTAGTTTTGGAATAGCATGCTTGACACAACCATACGAAGACGGCGAAAAAGCTATAAGTTATATCAGCAGATCGCTTTCCAAACAGGAGAGGCTGTATAGTACGACAGAAAGAGAGTGTTTAGCAGTGATTTTTGCTATAGAAAAACTTAGACCTTACCTGGAAGGAGTTCCATTTACAGTTATAACTGATCATCATTCTTTAATATGGTTAAATAATCTAAAAAATCCTTCGGGAAGATTAGCTAGGTGGGGAGTAAGACTTCAGCAACACGATTTCAACATAATACATCGCAAAGGGAAAGAACACGTAGTGCCGGACATGCTTTCACGCTCTGTACCTGTTTTGGAAGAAATTCAACTGTCCAATACAACAAATGATAAATGGTATAACTCTTTGGTTGAGAAGGTCCAGAATGATCCATTAAAATTTTCCAACTTTAGAGTCGCAAACGGGAAAATCTTCAAGTATGTTAAACCCAGATTTCGCAACCTGTACAAGGATTCTGCAGGCAATTGGAAGGAAGTTGTTCCGATGTAAAAACATATGTTTCCAAATGCACTGTTTGTCTTTCTCAGAAACCTTTACAGAGAAAGCCAGTAGGTCTTATGTTGACTCATCCTAAAGTAAGTCACCCTTGGAGCTGTATTTCCACTGACCTTATCGGCCCTCTTCCAAAATCGTCATCTGGCCATATGTATATTTTAGCAGTACTGGATACTTTTACAAAATTCATTATGACTTTCCCTTTAAGACAAGCAACTGCGTCACAAGTTGTTAAGTATATTGAATAACATGTTATTTTACTTTTTGGAGCACCAGAAACTATACTGTGTGATAATGGTGTACAATTTAAATCTAAAGAATTTTCAGCGATGGCATCTAAGTATGATATCAAGATAACGTATAATGCAAGGTATCACCCACAGGCAAATCCAGTTGAACGAACGAACAAGACCATAAAAACCATGATTTCTTCATATGTTAAAGAAAACCACAGGCATTGAGACAAGAACCTGCAGAAGATTTCCTGTGCTATCAGAACCGCCACCCATGAAGTAACCAATTTTACACCATTTTTCTTGAACTTTGCCAGGGAAATAGTTTTATCGGGAAAATCGTTTATGGATACAGATACTTTGGAAGATAAAACTGAAGTCAGTAGTCCGGTTATAAAATCCAAAAATCTTAAGGATATTTATAGTTACGTTGTCAAAAGGATGGAGGCTAACGCTGATAAAAATAAACGTTATTACGATCTACGTCATCGCCCCGACACTTTCGAAGTTGGAGAAAGAGTATGGAGAAAGAACTATGTCCAGTCAGATGCTTCCAAGTATTTTTCTGCTAAACTTGCACCTACTTTTATAGGACCTTTTGTCATTTCTAAGAAACTCAGTACGTGGGTTTACGAACTTTCCAAAGAAAATGGCGCCGTGGATGGTGTTTGGAATGCTAAAGATCAGAAAAAGCATGTTGTGTAGCTAATTTTGTCAGAAAAAGAAAATCCTTCGTCTTTTCTTTTTTTGGGAAAGGGGGATTTATGTAACGGTTTTTTTCTTACTTTAAAACATTATTAACTTTTATTATTTTTAATCCAGTAATAACGTTTAACCTATATTCTTTTTGTCATTTTAGAACCTGAAAATATAATGTTTTAATATTTTAAATATTACTGTTTATAGCATTTGAACTTTAACGTACCCAATTGGTTTTACATTATCATTATTTTTATAGTTTTGTATCAATCAGCTGATTTCGTTTAAATTGCGGTTCGTTGACTTTTCAGGGGTATACTTAGTTACTTTTATTATCCTGGGTTGGTATGGGTTTCGTTTATTTCCTTTCTTTAATTTTAATCTTTATTGTTACAATAATAATGTACTTATTAATGCATACGTTGGCAAATAATATCTTTCGTTATTTTATCTTTAATTTAACTTTCGGGTCGATTATATTGATTCGTTATTGGTGTATTTAGTTTTCCCTGGTTGGCAACCATGTCCACCAAACTTTTGACGTTTGGTGCTTTACGTCGGTTGTTTTATTATATTATTTTATCATATAATTTTTTATAGTATTTCCGGTGTAAATCTATAAATACCTGTAAACACCTTTTATCGACCTCTTCTTCTAATTTCCCTATTACCGTGAACGTCGGCGGAACGGCAAAGTGTTATATTCTTCGTAAAAGCACGTGGCTTATACTTTTTCACAGTTTGATTTTAAGTAATATTTAGTAGTGAAAGCCATCAATTTTATATTGGAGTAAAGCTTATTTAGAAGAATCAAAGGTGTATTTGTTTTACACTACAGCTGTACGCTGGAGCCAATCTTAGCCACCACCGAATTACACACAGGTATATATTCTTTTTCTTTTTTTGTTTCCTCGTATTTGTGGGGATTTTTCCTAAATCGTCCTGCTTTTTAGAGCAGAGAAATTAGAGGGAGAGCAGAGCTGAGCACATCAGAGCTGAGTACCTCAGAGCTGAGCACAGCAGAGCAGGCTATTGTTTCGTCCACGAGGCTTTCTCGCCGTGCCAATCAGGTTTCCATCACCTTGTCGACCTTCTGGATTACACCTTTCATTTTGGATCACACTCCGTCTTCAACGTTTCAACATTTTGTACCATCAGGTTTTTATACATAATTTCTTTTCGTCTTCAACGTTTCAACATTTTGTACCATCGTCTTCAACGTTTCAACAAATTCTTATATACAATTTTTATACATATATGTTTTTAGTATTGGGTTGTGTTGTTCTGTGCCGAGGCTGTCCAGCTTCTGCCGTATAACCAGTTGCTGGAGGGTTTCGATACGGGCCAACAGCCCTTTATATTTATATTAATTTTAATTCTTAGTATTGACTAGTTTTGCTAGATGTTTTGCGAACTGGTGTCGATAAACCTGCTCGTATAACCAGGTTTGTCCAGACCAGGTTGCAACCTTCTGGTTGCTAACCCAATACTCATCTTGTTATATTTTAAATTGTAAGAATAATTCTTTCGAAAGAAATATTTAAACTCATTTGTGTCATTGATCCTTGGATTTTATATTTTCATATTATTGAATATTATTATATATTTTTTTTATTATTATATATATATATATATTATTGTAACAATATACTGATTGTTTTCGTACTTTTAATACGTACATTTAATGGTTTATTTGGTAACAACAACAAACTTATAACTTATAACAAATTTTGGTTTTTTACTTAATAAATTGGTATAGTATTTATATTACAATGTTTTAATTTCTTTTTCTAATAACTTCCTATTCCACCTTATAGACTTGGTCACTAGCTATTTTATTTTAACTTGGTGGCGCCCACAGACGAATATATATATATACAACCCAGCCCTTCTCCGCAACAGAGCTACGCTAGCCTAGTGAACCATTTAAAAGGGATTATTAAATCTATAATTTATTAAGGTGTCTGTGGTCGTCCGCAACTTATTTGCCATAACAGTTTGGCATTTAAAGTTGTTACAACCCTTCTCTTGCAGTGGAGTTGATTTCGCTGGACCTTTTACATTTTAAATTAGGTAAACATTGTGGCTCAAAAACATTTTTTTTGGGAAAGTGGTGTTAAGTCTGTAAAGGGACATTTGGTTCGAGTTGTAGGCCAACAAATTCTCACATATGAAGAACTTAATACTCTTCTGATTCAAATAGAATCAATTTTAAACTCTAGGCCTTTGTATACCTTAAGCAACGTTCCAAATGATTTATCAGTTTTAACCCCTTCAGACCTGAATTATTTTACGACGATAAAAAAAATAAATGGCTCTTAAATCTATCGAATCAGGACCTAAATAACACATATTTGATGCTAAAAAATCTTAATTGTGAAATTTCAGGATAATTTCAGGATGTTCACATGCATGTACATCGAATGTTTTAAACGGTTTAGGTGTGGATAATACCAAAATAGTTTTTACATGTCTTAGTACATACCTTTAGGAACAAACTACACCAGTTTATACTTAAAAAATATCTTTACAAATCATCTAAAGACCCGCTAAGACAAACTGTCGTCAACGAGTTGTTGCTGTCATTATGCGCATCTCCATTATATGAGAGAATTTTCAATCAAAAGGGGCAGTTTAAGTAAGAGAAGTTGCAAAATGTACCTTAGTTTACCAAAACAAATGTACTTGGTTCTAAATAAAATTTAATGCCTATTGATAGTAAATAAATTACTAAAAAGCTAATGTACATCTGAATGTACACCAGGTCTGAAGGGGTTAACTTCTAACCATTTTTTAACTCTTGAACCTGTGACCGCTCCTCCTGATGATTAATCGTTGGACCGTTGCACATAGGAGTATTTGTATACTAAAACCGGTCCAATGTCGGAAATCACAACATTGCAAAGTCTCGGCAATAACGTCTATCTGTCAAAGTTAAGACGTCAAGTGACCAAATAATGCGGTTCCTTTTGTTAACTAACGCGATAAGGGCTGTACATTTTGCCGTCATCCGAGCGCTTAGCCGATTACAAGTATAAACTTTTAAGTGATTCTAAGAAACAGTGACTTTTTCTAGTTAAGTTTGACTACTTTTTGATTGAACTGAGGTAATTTTCAAAATGGATAACGTTGAACCAGGTATGTACTATTAAAATAACTACTTTAAGTAGTAAATACTGCCTCAGTTTTTTTATTATCTGCGTGTTTTCATGTTTAATTTAAAAATCCCTTTTTACTCAAGAATTTTTGTTAAAAAGTTATTTCATTAATCTGCCGCCCATAACCGGGCTTTGATTTATTTTTTATTTTATAATATTACCTTTCTACTCATCAAATATCCAAAAACTAGGTGCCAGTAAGTGCCATAAACCCCTCATAATCAATATTATACTTTAACCTATTTTTGTTAAGAAAAACGATGACAGGATTGTCAGCTATTTTTTTATTTTTTTAGGGCCTTCAAATCAAAACATAGTAACTCGGGGATATATATTCGAAAAGATAAAGCAATATGAAGAAAAAAACTTAATGAAAAAAATGGATTTATTTCAAAATGAAATAATAAATAGGCCAGATTTTCCCGCAGAGCAAAAAGACGAATTTGCAAGAACATGTTTTAGATTTAAAGCCGAAATGAAGTCTAAATGGCAAGCTGCTAAAAGAACAGAGAAAGTATTTATAGCTAAAACAGAAACTGGCTACAAGGTACTTTAAAAATAAGGAGGCTTGTAACGTAGCTGTTAGGCGCCCACAAAAATCTTTCGCAGACTTGACAGATCGTAGTAAAAGCCGTAAAACATCAACTCTAAGGACGAGTAATGATGCCCAAGAACTGCTATATGCTGGACAGATGCTACTTCGAGAACAGGGGAATTCAGGTGGAGCAAACGTTGTTAAAGACATAATGACTTCTCCGACTCGAGGTGACAAATATAAAATAGCATACAAAAACAACGATCCTTCTCGAGCATTAAAAACAATGCAACTAACGCCAACAGAAGCTTTATCGGTGTTTGTGGAAGCGTCTTTAAGCAGAAGACAATATGAAGTTATTCGAGAAGGTTCCAAGGATCGTTATCCTTGTTATAGTATTTTGCAAAAAGCAAAAAAAAAATGTTATCCGGCAAAACAATATTATAGCATTAATGAAACATGTGCAGAAATAGATTTGCAAGCATTAGTAGATCATACTGTAGAGCGGCTTATGCTTTACTTAAGCAATGTATTGGAAGTTTTGACAAGTAAAGAATTGGCTTCACTTGAACTTATGTACAAGTGGGGCTGTGATGGTTCTCAACAAGCACAATACAAGCAAAAATTTCAAAATAGCAGTGATTCTGATGCAAACATTTTTCAGTCTTCTCTGGTTCCTTTAAGACTTATTGTATCTTAAACAATAAAGTCATTTGGCAAAATCCAACTCCATCTTCGCCTAGATTTGGTCGTCCTATGAGGATAAGATTCATACACGAGACATCGGACATAACAAAAGAAGAAATTAATTATTACAAAAGTAAAATCGCGTCACTATTACCTACGAAGATAGACAAAGAAGCAAAAGAAATAGTCGTTAAGCACAAAATGTTTTTGACTATGGTGGACGGCAAAGTGTGCAATGCAGCAACTGAAACTAAATCGACTATGAGATGTTACATTTGTCAAGCTACATCGAAGCAGTTTAACGATTTATCAAGACACAATAATGTAAATATTGAAAATTTATTATTTGGTTTATCGATTTTACATGCTCGAATAAGGTTTTTTGAAACCTTACTACATCTGTCTTATAGAATTCCGGTTGAGAAATGGCAAATACGATCAGCGGAAGATAAAAACATTATAAAGGAAAGAAAAGAAATGATACAAGAACGATTTAGAACAGAACTTGGACTCATTGTTGATGTACCGAAAGCCCAAGCTGGCAACAGCAATGATGGCAATACAAGCCGAAGATTTTTTGCTAATCTTAAAACATCCGCATCAATCACAGGTGTTAATTACAACCTTATGGAAAGATTTGCTGTAGTTTTGGAAGTTATTTCTAGTGGTCACGAAATAAATATTGAAAAATTTAAAAATTATTGTTTAGATGCAGTAAAACTATATGTGGAATTATATCCATGGCACCCGATGTCCCCTACAGTCCACAAGGTACTAGTTCATGGGCCTATGATTATCGAGCATGCCTTACTTCCGATTGGAGCACTATCAGAAGAGGCAGCGGAAGCGCGAAATAAATATTTTCGTCAATTTAGAGAAAGTTTCTCAAGAAAGTTTTCTCGGGAGCAATGCAATACTGACATCATTAATAGATTATTGCTAACATCCGACCCATATTTAAGTTGGAATAGTAAAAATAAATCCAAAAAATCAGAACCTTTCAGCAAGACTACTTTAGAAATGTTGCTTCCAGGAAAAGTTACACAAGAAGTTGAAAGTGACGAAGAGGGTTGGGATTCCTCAGATTAATAATTTATTTATTAAAATTATACAATTAGAGTAAGTATAATTTTAATAAATATATTATTAAAATGTGAACTTTAGAATATGTAAAATATGTTTCATTTTCCAAAAATGTTCCTTTTTTTTTATTGTTGAGAGTGTATATTTTTATGGGATATAATCGATAAATTTTAGTTAAAAATCTTTTCTTATGCTATACTGTATTCTTTTCTTACTGTATACTGTGTCCGCGTTTTTTGCTTAAATACCCCTATGTGCGTTGGCAGTTCATTCAACAATTTCAAGAATCCATATCGCGTCGTTGGCAATTAGAATATTTGCATTCTTTGCAACAACGCCAAAAATGGTTTATCAAAACTAAAAATTTTAAAGTTGGCTCCTTGATTATTATTAAAAATGATAATACTCCTCCTTATAATTGGCCTTTAGGTAGAATTTTGGCTTTACATCCTGGTGCGGATAACATCGCTCGAGTTGCTACTATACGCACATCTCAAGGATGTTTTAAAAGACCTGTAGTTAAATTATGTGTACTTTCACACAACGATTAAGTGTATTGGGTAAAATGATATATTTAATTTGCAAGAATTAATTTGTTAATTGGCTTTCTTTCAATGTAATTAATAATATAATTAAAACTGTTATTTCTTTAAGAAATTAATAATTTCAGGTGAGCGGTATGTATACACCGGTGTAAGTTTTTGTTGCTTTGGTAAAAAAACTAACTAATCTGACAATTACAAAAAAGTATAATAAAATTCGATCTTACAAAAACAGTTATAAAAAAATATGTTAAGTGAAATAAGATTTATATCCTGGGCATTGGGCATCTTCCCATCAACGAGACGTCTTCAAGATTTGCTGCTACACAACAAGGTACGTGCTCTCTAGTTTGGGATTTATTCAATATTTGGCGAAACATGTATTAAAACGCGCATGGTTCATCTTTTTGTAACCAATATGTATTAATCGAAACCCCCGAATTTTAATAAAATACTAACCGAACCCTGGATTAAATGAATGCAGTGTCTAAAGGCAACCCCGCTGATGGAGCCTTAACCACTATGAATAAATTAGACTGGCGCTCGAAAATTATAAGAATTTCGAAAGTAAAGGTGCCAAATGCCAAGTGAAAAAAATTGTGTTACAAATTTGCGACCAGAGCAGGGACATTTGTTGAGACCGACCGCTCCGAACCATACCGACCGCCCCGACGGATACTGACAGCTCCGACCGTACAGCCGTGTCACCCCTCATTTAATGGTAAATTGAGGTCGCAAAAGCCGTTTTTAACAAAATCTTTGGTGTAAGAGGTTGTAGGAAAAATTTTGTCCAAACATTCGAATGACCACTAAAGCCATATTGGCATTAAACGGTGTCACGTCAGAGCCCGACCTTTCCCAACATGGAAAGGATCTAAATGCCAGTTCCGCCAGGCCGATCTGGAGGTCCTAGAACCCATAGAGGGCCCGTCCGACAATTTACCCGTTGGCGACGCCCGTGTCAGTTGGGTTTACCTGCTGAAATCTGCCGAACTAGACTAATAACTGGATAAATTCGATCTATATAGAGCCGGGACACGAGTTGAAAACGGCTGATAGCATTCCTCCGATCCGGAAATCGTAGTCCCCTTTGAACCATTAGCCCGAATGACTCTTCTGGTTCTCCAGCGGTCATACACGCGGATTGTGTCGGGACTCCAGCCAGAGTATACGCCGGTTTGTTTCACCGCGACCGTTATCGTACCGACATGTACAACCCGGATCGTGAAAACTTCCCTCTCGCTATCCCAAACCCCATCTGAAAAGGCTAAACGTCTCCGAGAGTATAGCTTTTCGACCGGTATCTCAACCATCGACACTAGAATCCAATTAACCCGAAAGTTTAGCTACCCCGCCGCGGCGGCAGGAGCGAGCATAAGGCTGGATAAGTGGAAAAGGAGATCCCGTAGACTTTCTTGAACAAATTGAGGAAATTTGTAAGGCCCAGTTTATTACCGCCCCTACCGCAAGGAGAAGCGGCCCTGTGGTTTAGATGTCGAGATTAGTCGCCGTTTACCCCGTGTACACGAACCGTTAACCTCGTACATTACTGACATACATACCTTGATCCGCCGTCACGGCGCGATTTCCGTAGACCAAGACCTTCAATAGCTCTACCGAAACCTGGCACAGGAATCCCGCCTACAAGTACACGTTGCTGATTGCAAAGACCTTCCGTTCTTTACCAAAGCTGTAAAAGAGTAAAACGCGATGCGGAAAGAGTTGGTGCGCGCGTCCAATGAAAATAACAGTCCCAGTAAATCGTTCAGAATCCGCTGCCCCGGAATAACTGGCTTACCCTCCCAATTCTTCAAAGCACCCCCAACTCGGCAAATATTTTGTGCTGGAGGTGTAGAGAGATCGGACATTTTGGAAATGACTGTCCCAATAAACGCAAAATATTTTGCTCCCGTTGCACAGTGGACTGGAATCGCCGAAAAGTGGCCAAAAATATAATTTAGGTCTTTTTGCAATTGAGTAAATCTAAATTGATATTCCTATAGAAAAAACATTGAATTTTTACCATGTGAAAATTTATAAAAAAGGGGACAAATGCTACAATGACAATTATTATTCTATTAGGTATAGTAAAGCTCAATATAAAGCATGAATTGCAATCTTTGCTAAAAAAATAACTTCTAGTCGAAAGTATACCTAAAAAACTAAATAAATGTAAAAAATTATTTTTAAGTTATTATGTATATGGTTTTTAATAAATTTATATTTTTTAAAGCGACTATAATTCTATTATATAAATGTTCTTCTTTGGCGCTATTAAAGTTGACCAAGTTTGAAATCAAACAAATTATTATTTTTTCTTTAAAATTATTCAAGTTTTAATGGCTGTAACCTGAAAACTAATAAAGATTTTTTAATAATTTTTTTTTAAATTAAAGCCAAGATATTTATCTATCTTTACAATTTACAAGTTATTTATTAATAATAAAGTACTAAAAACTTAACAATTTTTAACTTTAAGTAGGGAAAAGTTTTTTCCGAGCTGAATCGAGCAACTCTAATTATATAAATTTTGTAGGCCAAAATCTTGTGAACAAGTCCATCTAAAGTTTGGCTGCGACTTCCTGCGACTTCGAAAATTATTAAGGTTTTTATGTGGCCGCGCACAGCCGCGGCTTGGCTGGCCGTGCAAGACATCAGCGTAGTGTATCAGGTTTATTTAAAATAATTCATGTTTAAATAGCTGTATCTCAAGATTTTTTATTATTTTTTTTAAATAAGAGATATTAATCTATCTTTATAATTTTATAGTTAAAAAATACCAACAAAAAAGTTATTTATTAACAATAATCTAAAGTGATAAAAACTAAACTAAACTAAACTAAAGTTATTTATTAACAATAATCTAAAGTGCTAAAAACTAAACTTCTATGTGTATAATGCGGTATGAGGTATGAAGCGCGTTATAGTGCGTGTAAATTGTGTATTTAAAAATGTCATATAGAATTGTTTTCTTTCCTAATAATATAATTTATTTTAATTTAATTTATTAATAGTTAGAATATTTAGGTAGGTAAAGTGTTATTAGTAAAAATAGCGATTAACGATAGGTATTTTTTATACATATATTTTTAAAAATGTAGGTATACAATAATAGATTAATGACAGGGATTTTAATCCTTTTAGGAATAAACAAAAATTTTGTTAGGTAGGTTTTTCATTAATATAAATATTAACAAATATAGGTAGTAGGTATTCTTTTGTACATTCACTTAGCGCTAACAACATTATGATATTTTCAATCAATCAAAGGATTTAGTAGGTTTTATATTTGAAACCGAAAATTTTGCTGATTTTCTCTTAATGTTTCAAGAAAATTACGATGCGAATATTGATGAAAACTTATCTAAGAAGCTGGAAGCATTTTTTAGAAATACGAAGAATTGTTTACAAAATTCAAGTCGCAACAAACAAAAATTTTTAATTAAAAATTCTGATTCGCTAGATAAGCCTTTCTTTGAATCCAAAGGAACTTCAAAGACCCCAAAGAAGAAATCTCCCGGAAGGCCAAAGATGGATTTTGTTGAACTATCACATAGATCAAAGAGACGAAAGTAGATATAAAAGGGGGATTTTGTGACACTCTGTGTCACAGTACCCCCCTGCATGCAAATGAATAGGATGGGGATTGAAAAACATGATAAATAAAATTGTTTGTCATAGAATCCCCATACATGCAAAAGAATAGGATGGTGATTGTAAAACAATGATTGTCTGTGTCACAGTAGCCCCCTGCATGCAAATGAATAGGATGGGGATTGAAAAACACGATAAATAAAATTTTTTTCAGAGAATCCCCATACATGCAAATGAATATGAAAACAATGATGTCTGTGTCATAGAATCATGAATAGGATGGGGGTTGAAAAACAAAAATAAATACAAAAAAAAGTGCTCTTTTAGTTCCACCCTTACTTCTTAAGAAGTCCCATAAGCCAACTGAATGGCTTGTGCGGGTTAGGGGTAGGAACGGACCGCGGGCTTAAAGTCCCCTCCGAAGGACTAATACACAATAGGACAAACACAAATAAACAGCCATACCCCTGGTGGGATTCGAACCCACGACCTCCGGCTTGTAGTCAGCATGCACTAGACCACTAGACCACCTTCTCAACTCTTATGGAATGTTTGATAGTTAATCGGGCACAATGTACTCCGATCCTAGCCAAATATATGTTATTAATAAAAAATAAAAAAAATATTTTCTTTTTACCATTTTGATTTACCTCGTATAATATTAAGAATCTTGGACCAGTATCTGTTTAAATGCTACATTCTAAAAGAATGCGATTCGAGGCCGGTTTTGAGTTTCACCTTTAAAAATTCAGTTTCTTTTTACCTGTTCTTAAATAAGGTCAAGTTACCAGTACTTATAAATAAATGTTTGTTTTGCAGTGTATGTGTTACAATGGAACAACTTAAACATATTAAATTTGTAAGTGAAAAATTGTTTAATGTGATTGAACCAACATCGCTACTTAATAATGGAGTTTTTATGCATGTTATAAACAAATTAAAATCATTTACAAATAATAATAAACGAGTCTTCCTCACAGGTGGATTTGTGACTTTCCTGTTAAATTTTTCAAATTCATATAACGATATCGACGTTTTCTTTGAGGTGGATGTAAATCCTGGTGATTTTGAATTATGGAAATCACGTACAGTTAATAACAAGTATAACGAAGATCGCTTTAAATGTGTTTATTTTAAAGAAGATGGTATTTTATATAATTATATATCTACTTGAAAGACTTTTCTTTTTTAACAACTATTGAACAATTTATAACATCAATTTTAAATAGCTTTAATATGTATTTTTGTAAGAATGAAATTTATTTAGAACCTTATCATAACGGATTTAATTATTATCTTTTAGATTTAATTTTCGTGATAACCTTAATATAACTTCTAGAATGGACAAGTATTTAAATCGACTAAATAACTTTAATCTTTATATTGGAAATCCACAAAAATTATCTTTATTACGTTTGTTGGAAGTTTCTAAAACGCAGGAAAAAGAAGCAAAAAAACTGTTGAAACATTTTTTTAATATCATATTTTATTATATTAATAAAGGGTGTAGGGTAAAAAACTAACAAAATATTATTTTATTTTAAATGGTGTAGGGTATTTAAGCACTATAATTATATTTTATGTTTTAGGATGAATATTTAAATATTTAAACTTTTTCTATATTTATTTTAATTACCAAAATTCAACGAAATAATTTTGATTCCCTTTTTATTACCCGCTCTTTACAACGTCCTACCTAAGGTAGACTACCTGTGTGATTTCTTTTATTATCAGTCGTTTACAATACGTTGATGAATAGTTGATGTGTTTTAAATTTTCAACGAATTTAAGTGAGTATTTATAATAAGAATAATGTCTTAAATTAAATAATCTCTAACAATAGTTTTCTGTTTTTGTACAACATTTAAATATAACTAAGTTTGTAGAGATCAAAACAGTTCAACAAAGAATTCCAACAAGGTTACAATCCGGTTTTTTTTCAAAATAATTAACAAAATAAGTGCTATTAATTAAATATTTATAATACTTTTTTTGTAGCCTTATAATTTTTTATTAAATTAAAACTTATTGCTGTTTTATATGCTAATAATTAAACAAAAATATTTTAAAGTAATGTAACTTTATAATATTTTGTGTGTTTTGTATGCACTAGAATATCAAAATCAAATAAAACAAGTTAAAAAAATTGTTTTATTATTAAGAAAGGCGATTCGTGAAAATTTATTAGAAGAAAATGAAAATTAATTTAAAGCTGAAGGAAATTTATCTTCTTTATTTTATTATATTTTTTAAAAACCAAATAAAGTCTAGAAAAGGTTTGCAAACTCGAAAATATTCAAAACAAATTTATTTGCAAAATTTAGAATCCTGCTTTAATAGTCGTATTTGTACAGGAATGATTGTTAATAATAAAATTAAAAATGTTGATATTTTTTTTTAAAAAGCTTAATTCAATTTTATATGCTAATTTTATTCAACCTAGTACTCGTGAAACCGATTTAAAATATTTTATAACACCAAATGAAATAATTGATTTAGAAACCAATTTAAAAAAATTGTTTAACGAAAATATTGTAGATAAATTAACAGTAAAGCTAGAAGATTTTCAAGAACGCGATAGCGGATGGAGTTTATTGGAAATAGCAGGTTTAAAAATAAACATAAATAAAGTTTGTCCTATAAGTGCGGGGGCTTTTGTAGAACAACACAGTTTATTAAAAATAAAAAGGCGGTTTTAAAAATACTGATAAATATTGTTTTTTATGGTGTATTGTCGCATCCTTGTTTCCCAATGCTGGCAATTCATTACGTACTTCAAGTTATCCTGATTTTAGATCAGTTTTAAATTATGAATGTATGGATTTTCCTATAAAATTCAAAGATATAAAAAAAATAACAAATTTAAATAATTTATCAATTAATGTTTATTGTGTAGAGAATGATACTGTTCTACCGGTTGTTTTAAGTAAACGTAACGTAACGTAACCTAATTATATAAATTTCTTGGCATTATCAACAAACGATATTTTTCACTTTGCATTAATAAAAAATTTATCTCGATTGGTTTTAAATCAAATTTCAAAACATAAATGTAAAAAATATATTTGTCATAGATGTTTAAATAATTTTTCAAATCAAAATTTACTAGATAAACATTTTAAAAACTGTATTAATATTAACGAGTGTAAAACGACTGCAGCAAATCCAGGAGAAAATATATTAAAATTTACACAATATCATAGCAAAAAATAGTACCGTTTGTTGTTTACGCTGATATAGAATGTATTTTGAAACCATGTAATTTTGATTTAAATAAAAACTCATTTAATGTTTATAAACATATTCCTTATAGCGTTTCATAGTATCTCAAATGTACATACGACGATTCTTTATCCAAATTTAAGATGTATCGAGGAGATGATTGTATAATATGGCTTGTTTCAGAATTTAAAGAAATTGCAATGAAATTTAAAAATATTCACGAAAAACAAATTAATACTTTAACCAATTTTGAAAAGAGTTGTTTAAAAATGCTACTTACTGTCACATTTGCGAGGAAACATTTAAACCAAACGAAGAAAAAGTAAAAGATCATTTTCATCTTGCTTCAGGTTGTAATGATATAAATTCCGAAAAAACCAATTACAGAGGTCCGGCACATAGCTTGTGTAATTTATAATTTAAAGGAATTAAAACTATTCCAATAACTTTTGACAATCTTAGTAATTATGATTCTCATTTTTTAATTAAAGAAATATTAAATCAATATGAAGGATATTTATCTATATTACCAAGCACCAAGGAAAAATACATTTCTTTTTCAAAATTTGTTTAAGAAGCTAACATTTATCTTAGATTTATAGATTCGTTTAGATTTTTACCAGAAAGCTTAGATACATTAAGCTCTCAATTAGAAAACTCTGAAAAAATAATTACTAAAGCACATTGTCAAAACGAAGACGAATTTAATTTACTTTGCAATAAAGGTATATTTCCATATGAGTATATTAACTCTTGGGATAAATTAAATGAGGAATAATTACCAGAAAAAAATTGTTTTTTTAGTTCTTTAAACGATACACATATTACGGATAAGGAATATGAAAGAGCATTAAAAGTTTGGCAAGTTTTTAATATTAAAAATTTAGGAGACTATAGCGATTTATATTTATTATCAGATGTTTTTGAAAATTTTCGTAAAACTAGTTTAAAAACGTATAAGCTAGACCCCACAAACAGTTAAAAAGCAATGTTAAAAACAATAGATTTAAATTGGAATTATTAACTGATATTGATATGTGTATGCCTATGCAATGCAATAAAAGATATTCCAAGGCAAATAATAAATATATGACCGACTATGATCCTTCTTCACCCGATAATTATCTTATTTTACTCGATATCAATAATTTATACGCGAAATTTATAACCCAGTATCTTCCTTACGCCGGTTTTGAATGGATAGATCCAGACTCTATCGACATAACAAAATTACCCGAAAATAACTCTGATTTTGGTTAGATTTTAGGTAGATCTTGAATATCCCAGCCACCATCACATTTTGCATAAAGACCTTCCATTTTGTGCCGAGCATTTGGTTCCAGTCAAAACAAACCAAACTTTTAACAACATTAAATAATAAAGAAAAATATGTTATTCATTATGTTTTATTAAAGCAAGCTATGGAAAAAGGACTTTGTTAAAAAAATACATAAGGTAATAAAATTTAAACAAGCGCCATGGTTAGAAAAGTACATTTCCCTAAACATAGAGTTGAGAAAAAAATCTATTTTCAAATCTGTTAATCAACGCCATTTTTGGCAAGTGTTTGGAAAATGTGCGAAAACAGAGACATAAAAATTGTAAATAATTGGAATATTGCAAAAAATATATTGCAAAACCCAATTTTCATAATGCTGTTATTATAGATGAAAATATAATTATAATAGAATTAAAAAAAATTAAAGTTACCATAAATAAACCAATTTATGCAGGCATTTCCATTTTAGATATTTCAAAAACATTTCTTTGTGATTTTCATTACAATTTCATAAAAAAAGAAATTCCAAACAATTCAAATTTGTTGTATACAGATACAGATAGTTTAATTTATGAAATTACTAATATTGATGTATGATATTATAAAACGTTTTCTACAAAAATTTGATACATCGGAATATCCAAAAAATATAGTTTATAAAATTCAACAATTAAATAAGAAGGACTTGGGACTTATGAAAGATGAGAATTGCGGTAAAATTATGACTGAATTTGTAGGTCTTAAAGCTAAAATATACTCATATAAAGTAGAACCCCAAACTAGTATTAAAAAAATTAAAGGGATTCGTCAAATTACATTTAATGATTTTTAAGAATGTTTAAATAATTGTACAACCCTAATTAAATCTCAATATTTAATTTCTTTTAAAAAACATCAAGTTTTTACCACATGTCTTAAAAAATTGTTTTATCATCTAATGATGATAAAAGAGTTATATTAGAAGATGGTATTAATACCCGTGGGGTTTTAAATCAGAATAAAAATTGTATTACACTACTTTTATTTTTATTTAAATATAGTTTGATATACAATTAATAAACTAGTTTTGTGTTGGACTTTACTACACAAACATGCAATTAGTAACAGTGTTTCTAGTGTTATCAGCTGTTATAAATAATACCTTGTACATCAATTACCCGAAATATACTAAAAAGTGTTTTATTACGTATAATGTAAAAAATGCTAGCCTGGATGAAAGATGGTCTCAAGGTTGGAAGGAAATGAATAAACATTATTCATTATATATCATTGATTATTATATTATATTACTCGTATTTTGTACCAATGAAAAGTTATTAAATAAAATATTTTAAATAATGTTCAATACATTTATTACAGTAAATCTTTTTTATCAATCCACTGCCTATCATTTACACCAAACCATTTCAAATAGACCTTTGTTCCTTTTCGTCTTAGTATTTTTTCCACAAGATAAACATCGGGAAACTTGGCTTTTTGCAACTCATATTCATAAAATCCTCCTAAAATTGGATGTCCATGTTGATCATATAAAATATATGTTGTTGGATTAGTTAATTTAACTTTTTTTAACAGTAAAAATTTCGTTGGACAAATTTGGTGTATAACCTTTAGAAAAAGCCTCTCGATACTTGCTAATTCTAACCTTATCACCTTCTTTAAATTTATTTAATAAACTAGACATTTTTAACTGATTAAAGTTGTCAAGAATATATTTTTCATTTTTTTTATTAACATCAACAGGTTTAATTTTGTAGTTCCATGTTTTGTTGAATTATATTTTAAAACAATTTCAGGCAATAATTTAATCCATTTGTAATTACCCTGATAGCTAAACTCTTTCCACATTAAATATTTTAAAGTTCTATTGACTCGTTCTACAATTGAAGCTTTCATAGTGCTAAACGTTGAATAATGATTAATTTTAAATTTATTCATTAAATCCACTCTTTCCACATTAAATATTTTAAAGTTCTATTGACTCGTTCTACAATTGAAGCTTTCATAGTGCTAAACGTTGAATAATGATTAATTTTAAATTTATTCATTAAATCCATATCTATCTGCATATGTTTTGGATGATTATTTTTTAAAATTTTATTGATTGCTCGGTAATTTCCCTGCCAGATTTATTTTTTACTGGCAAAGCCCACACAAACTTACTAAATGTATTAATTACAACAAGTATATATTTAAACCCGCTGTTTTGTTTAGAAAACGGCTGCATGTCCACGAGATCTGCCTGAAATAAATTGTTTAAACCTTGTCACGGTTGAAAATCGCGACATTTGTTTTGGTGCGTTTTATTGCAAATAGCGGTGTAAGCGGGGTTGCATTGTTTTACTTTAATTACAGTTCTTTATTTTAATAACATTGTTTTTGTTAGTTCAATTTGTTGTTTTAAGTTATTATTTAATTAATAAAATTTCATTAAATATAATATTCTATTAAAATCCTTTTTATGAAAAATCTTATTAATCTATTTAATTAGTTGTGTAAATCGGGTTTTGTTGTGCGCGTGTGCTGATTTGTCGAGAGCACGAGGGGTATAGAAATTAACCTTCTTTTCGATACAACTCTCGTGTGTGAACGGCCGGAAATATTTTCAGTAAGATTTTTAATTTTAAATTAGGGTTTAACTCATGGGAATTAATATTTTTAAGGCCTCACCGTACTCACAGTACTCACCGTACTGGTATTTTATCCAATTCAATGGTTAACGTAAATATCAATTTTCTGGAATATTTACCATTTTGATACTACGCAGTAAGTGGGCATTGATTTTTTTGGAGACGCAACGCTGTTTTTCTATTTGGATTCAGTGCACTAAATTTATGGTATACTACGTCGCAATTTTGCAACTGGGTTTTTTGCTACCTACGACACATTTTGAAGAGTTTGCAAAAGCCGGCAAAGTTAACCTCACTTGTGACACTTAACCTCACTTTGGACAACTTGTCACTGCATGGATCCATATCCCATTCAATGGTTTGATAGAGTCAAATCAGCCAATACGAAGTTAATCTTGGATTTTGGATTTTAGCAGCACCTACAGTTCCTGTTTAATTGGTTTGATAGAGTCAAATCACACCAATATGAAGTTAACCTATAGGAATTTGTAAGGTGAAGTACACTGTTATATGCTAATTTTTTTTCAACTCAACTGTCCAACGGTTTTTCAAAATTGTTTTAAATATTATTTTAGTATACAACTATAGTTTAGATTAAAATCCATATATTTTGTTTTAGTGCATTGCTCCTTCAAAGAGTGTTACTATTTAAATTGTTAATTAATATTTTACATGTTATAACTACATTTTGTTATTTTGTTATGGTTCACAATCCCTCAGAGGGTGTTACAATTTAACTTAATAATTATTATATTGTTATAACAGCTACCGTGAAGGGGCTACCATTTTGTTGAATAAATAGTGTTATTTTGGATGTTGAGATATTTTGTTTGATTTAACCACTGATTTTTTCAGAGTACATTTTTCAGAGTATATTCTTAGTATATTTTATCTTAATTTACTGTGATTAACAAAAGAACAACCCCCCATTAGAAAAGTCTCATTTTTCGTCTACCTTGACTTAGTCGGTGCGTATAACGGATTTTTTGGTAAATTTTTTATAACTTTTAACATCGGTAACTTTACACCGTTATAACCTTTAATAATTACATGTCTACGTTTAAATTTATATTATATTTATATTTGCCTCTTTTAATTTTTCAATTATACTAACAATTTCGTTGTTATGATTGTTATTTCCTGTAAATCGTGATGCAATTAAAATTTTTAATCGATTTACCAACTCATTGGGATCATCCCAATGTACGTATTCAAAGGGTTTATTATTATATTTAATTAATAAACCACGACCTCGACCTTAGGGTGAGCCAAAAAAACTAACCTATCGGATTTATAAATTAAAATGAACCTACATACCGAGCAAAAAATTTCCCTGCAAGGCAAAATTTTTTGCTCAATTTTAAAAGGTGTCGGTGAGCATTCTAAGTTTTCCTTGAAATAACACGTAAAAAAATCTTTTTTCATTAAAAAGACTATAACTTTTGAACCGTTTGAGATAAAATTTTTTACGTCGCGGATTCTTGTAGAGCATAAAATTTCCCAAAGAATCTATACCAGGATTATTTTTTTAATTCAAAAATTCGTATGTTTGAAAGCTTTGAAAAGTGTAAAAAATAACTAAAACTGCAGTCATTTTGTTGAACAGAATAGGAAATTAATTGTTTAAAGGGTTGTTTTTTTTATTAATTTTTTGGTTATTGTTTTTTGATCCATGTTAACTACTATTAATAACAATTTTATTATAATGATGAATAAATTATTATTTTTTATATTTATATTAATACAAAACCTCATCTGTTAAAAACCGGCTGCTGTTTTTACAGTAAAACAGGTATTTAAACAGCCAGTTTTATTAAAACAGCATGCTGTTTAAATATGCAGTTGTAGAAAAAAACAGTTATGAAAATATAGAAGAATCAAATCTTTTTCTATAACGACCATAATTAATATCACAATCTTTGCATATAACTAAAAACCCATATTTGTCTTGCCAACACTTTGAACACATTTTTAAAAAATTATTTAATGAAATATCTGTATTAACATGATCTTTGTAAATATGTTTTAGATTCATTTCATCTTGTTTAAAAATAATTAACATATTTGCATTGTCTCTAATCAAATGTTTTGGTATATGAGCATAAGTTTGAGTTAATTAAAAAGAGTCAATAAGATTGCAAAAAAATCTCTAATAACACTTTGTTTTTCACCTGCAACATCATCAAATATAAAAATTGAATTGGGTTTAGCATCAGAAGGGTTTACTATATTTTCATTATCACTATATTCAAAATATTTAATTTCTCTGATAGGTTTTAATAATTCTTATAAGTAAACAAAAATTGGTTGATATAATGATTTAGAATAAACATAAACATTTTCAAAACGTAAACCATTAACATCTTCAAGCAAATTTAGCATTTGTTTTTCCACAGTTAGAGGGGCCTGCTATTATACATCTAATTGTACCAGGAAGCAAAGTTCCATGCCTAAGCAGTTTATTATTATTCGCAAAATCAAATTTTTTAACCGGTAATTGACACTTTTGTTGAACTATTCGCATGTTTTAAATATATTTTTGATTTGCATCTTCTTATATAAATACAACCACTACTTATAAATTAATTAGTTTAATAAAATCATTAGATTAGGAAAGATCAAATTTGATAAATAAGTATACATAAAAGTATGCAACTCATTTGTAAAAAAACAATCAAACGAAAAGGTAGCGGTCTCTTAAATAAATTAATAAATAAATTACCCTTTGAAGCACATTTGCCCAGCGGGTATAGATTTTGTGGACCCGGAACTAAGCTTAATAAACGATTAGCACGAAATGATCAAGGTATTAATCAGTTAGACGAAGCGTGTAAAGTTCATGACATTGCTTACTCAAAATTTGATAATTTAGAACAAAGACACGAAGCAGATAAAATTTTATCGGATAAGGCATGGGAAAGGGTAAAATCCAAGGATTCTAGTATTGGTGAAAAACTTGCTACACTAGGTGTTACAGCAGCTATGAAAACAAAAGTTAAACTTGGAATGGGTGTTAAACGTAATGGTAAAAAAAGACATAAAAAAATTAAAAATAAACTTACAGTAGGTAAAGGTATAACCTTTAATAAGGCTCTTAGAAACGCTAATAAAACCCTTAAAAAAATGGTAAAGGTAAAGATGTAAATTCTGCTATTAAAATAGCATTAAAAGAATTTCGAAAAGTAAAAAAAAAATAAAAAATATCCAAGAGTTACTTCGTTTCCAAAAACAGGTGGTTTTCTACCACTAATTCCAATATTTGCAGGTTTATACGCGTTAGGGGCTCTCGCAGCTGGTGCTAGCTCAATTGCAAGCGCTGTTAATAAAGCAAAAAGCGCGCAAGAAGAACGCAAAAACAACGACATAATGAAAAAATGGAATCTATAGCTATGGGTAAAGGATTATTTGTAAAACCTTATAAAAAAGGTTACGGACTATTTGTAAACCCTTATTCATATTATGAAGGAAACAATTTTTTTTATGAATACACTACCAAAACGACCATAAAACAATGTTAAAATAACCTAAAAACATAAAAAACTTTCGTGGAATATTTAAGCGAGATAATTTACCTGGTAAAATTAATAATATTGAAAATGGTATTATAAATTTAGATAGTCAAGACAACTTTGGTAGTCATTGGACTAGTTACGTTAAAAAAAGTAAAAATATATTGTACTTTCATAGCTATGGCAATCTTAAACCTCCTAAAGAAGTTATAAAGTACTTTAATAGTTTAGGCTCTGTTAAAATATTCTATAATTATTCTCGTTATCAAAATTTAAATTATAATTGCTGTCACTTATGTCTACAATTCTTGTATAATAATGTTTAATAATCTAGTATAAATTTAGTTAAATATTATAATTTCACCGATGAAGACGTTTAGTTTTTCATCAACTCAATCAATTATTAGTGCGGATTTTAATCCACTTATTGATTTAAGAGAATATAAAAACGATTTTGTTATAGGTTTGCTAAGCTTAGAAGTTTATAACGCGATACCAAACATTTCTAAAGGAAATAATAAATTTTATATTGGTAATGAAGTAATAGAAATCCCAACAGGAACTTATGATGTGGATAATATTAAGGATTATTTAAATTTAAAATTGGATGAATTAAGAAAAACAAAAGGTTTTGCTTTTAGCCTTCATATTAAAGCTAATTTAAATACTTTAAAATGTATTATTAAATCTGATCAAAATATTGATTTTCAAAAGGATGATTCAATAAGAGATTTATTGGGTTTTGATAAAGAGGTTTTAACTAAATATTCGAGATGCCGAACGGAGTGGACGTGGTTCCGCCGGGAGGCAATGAGAATTTAGCTAAACCGTGTATTATTTGCAAAGTGGTTGCCCGATCGGGCCTTATATGTGCCATATGTGGTACTGTAACGCACGCTAGTTGTGCCAAGCGGGCAAAGAAGTGCTGTGGAGTTGTATTAAAGGAAAATGAAGAAGCCTTAGAAGCCATAAGTGATGTGAGTTTAGTAAACTTTGATCTCCTAAAAATGCTTGTTACTGAACTTAGACGTAGTAATAATCTGCTGACTGAGAAAGTCGCCTTTTTGGAAGCTGAAATGTCCAAAAAAGATGACCAAATTTCCCATTTAACTAATAATGTTTCAAAAACGCCAAGTCATGATCTCGGTAAGAAGTTATCGGGACATGCTAATGTAGGCAACCCAGGCGGCACTTACGCCGGTATAACAGCGACCAACAGACCGAATGTCACTGAGTCGGTTGAGTTTGCGCAAGGATCCAAAGAAAATGGCAGTGCAAATGAAATTGTAAACAAACCCCAGAACAAACCAAATAATACTGATGTAGATGGTTTTCAGAAGGTAGCACATAAGAAAAAAAAGAAAAACATAATTTATGGTGATAATACAGATGAAGGTATGGGTTTGACTGCTTACATACCAAAATCAAACATACATGTCTTTAAACTTAGCAAGGAAAATACCAAAGAAGACGTCGTAAATTATATTAAAACTAAAGTGCCAAAGTTAGAGCCTACCTGTGAGGAACTGAATGTACAATCTAAAATGTACCGAAGCTTCAAGGTAACTGTGCCAGTGACTTATCGAAATCAATTGCTAGATAAGTCATTTTGGCCCTCAAGTGTGGCAGTGAAAATGTTTATGGAGAGAAAAGAAAATTTTCAGAAAGAGTCAAGACCTCAAACAAACTCTTAAACTTAAAGTGTACAACTGAACAGGCCAGCATTCTACATCAAAATGTGCAATCCATCGGCAATAGTGTTGATCAATTGGAAGAATTTTTAAAACTGCACAATTGCTTTACTGTGTGCATAAGTGAGCATTGGAAATCCAAAGAACAGTTAACAAAATACAAGCTGCAAAACTATAAGTTGGTTTCTGCTTTTTGTCGTGATGAGGGTGAACATGGTGGAACAGCTATATATTGCATAGAGTGTAGGAGCAGGGAAGACATAACAGCAATGTCAGTAAAAAATATTTGTGAGTGTTCAGCGGTAGAATGTGCTCTTAACAAAAAAATTTTAATAGTGTCGGTGTACAGACCACCTGATAGTGATTTTAACTGTTTTATTAATGTCATTGAGAGTATAATGTCAATTTTAACTGATGAAAACTGTTATCTAGTCCTAACCGGTGATTTTAATATAAATTGTAATGTCCAAAGTAAGTTCACAAATGATTTTCTATTTTTAATGGAAACATTTAATCTTGTAAAAACAATTCTTGACCCAACAAGGGTAACCAATAGTTCTGAAACATGTATAGACAATATCTTTACTAACATCAGTGAATATAGATCAGAGGTTTTAGATAGCCAGCTATCGGACCATAAAGCTCAAAAAATAACGATTTACAACCTAAATACAAATGTCAATATTTCAAAAACTGTTTTTAAGAGATTTTTTAATGTCAAAAACAAAGAATTGTTTAGAAGGAGATTAAGTGAACTTACTTGGCTCTCTGTTTATTCATGTTCTATTATAGATATAAATGCACAATGGAGTTGTTTTTTAAATATTTTTTTACCCATTTTTAATGAATGTTTTCCAAAAAAACCTGTAAAAATAAATAAGACAAATAAGACTGATTTAACTAAAAGTGATCAAACTGTGATAAACTTAAAAAACCAATTAGACGTCCTTTATGTAATTAGTAATCCTGATTCAAATTTTAAAGAAGAATATAAGAACATCAAAATATTGTATGATAGGGCTTTAAAATCTTCAAAAATGAAAGGTTTTAAAAATTAAATATCTAACTCTGACAATAAAAGTAAAACTGTCTGGAAAATAGTTAATAGCTTAATAAGTTCTAAAAAACACACTAAAGAGATTGATATTTCAGAAAATCCTGAAACACTGTGCAATGATTTTAATAATTTTTTAGTAAAGGCTGCCCCTAACCTAATTAGGAATATGCAAAGTGTAGATTTTAAATGTTATGTTAAACATAACCCCAGATCTATGTATGTAACTCCAGTGACTGTCAATGAAATAATAAATGTTGTTAATAATCTTAAAAATAAGTTGAGTAGTGGTGCAGATGAGGTGCCAACTGCTGTCATTAGAGACTGCATTCTTGAGATCTGTGAACCCTTGGCATATGTTGTAGGCAACTCTTTGAAGTATGGTGTCTTCCCTGACCAACTGAAGACTGCTGTTGTTAGCCCAATATTCAAAAAAGGCGATCCTAAATTGATGAACAATTACAGACCAATAAGCTTACTATCTTCCTTTTCCAAAATTTTTGAGACTGTTATGTGTACTAGATTGGTAAATTTTTTTACATCTAACAAGTTGTTGAATCAAAATCAGCACGGCTACTTGAAGGGTAGGTCAGTGGATACAGCGGTGCACAGCTTCTTGCAAAAAATATTTGACAGCTTTGAAGACAAATACCTATCACTGGGACTATTTATTGATTTGTCTAAGGCATATGATTGTCTAAATCACGACATACTATATAAAAAGTTGGAAAAATATGGAGTAAGAGGCTGTGCATTGGGGTGGACACAGTCCTATTTGACAGGTAGAAGCCAAAGGGTTAGATTGGTCAAGGATGGTAAAAGTTTTGGTTCTGAGACACAGCACATAAGTCTGGGGATCCCACAGGGAAGCACCATAGGGCCATTTTTATTTCTTATTTACATAAATGATATTGAGAATGTGGTCTCTAGTGAAAATCAGGTCATGGTCAACTTTGCAGATGACACAAACTTGCTTGTAAGGGGACAAACTTACCCAGATGTACTGGCAGAGATTGGAAATTTGATGGAAGCTACTGAAAGGTATTTTTTTATGAATAGGCTAAAAATAAATGCTGATAAAACAAATTGTATTCTGTTTAAAAAAGTTCAAGATCAATTGACCACTCCAGCTAGTGCAAAAATAAACCAAAATAGAATAAATTTTACATCTGCGACTAAATTTCTTGGATTACATATAGATGAACATCTAGATTGGTGTGTTCACACAGATTTTTTATGTAGCAAATTGAATGGGGTAGCATACTCGCTACGAGTTTTAAAAAATTACCTTGATAAGTCAACACTAATGGTAGTGTATTTCTCAAATTTCCAATCTCTGCTAAGGTACGGGATTATTTTTTGGGGAAGAAGCAAAAATATCAAAAACATTTTTGTCGCACAGAAACGTACAGTTAGAATTATTAATAATAAAAAAGTGACATGTCCTGTAGAGGTTTGTTTAAATCAAGTAAAATATTGACAGTTACTGGGTTATATATATACGAACTACTGATTTTTATGTTTAAAAACAAGCACTTGTTTGAACAACTTAAATCTAGTCGAAACACAAGAACGCACTGTTACCTGTATCCTAGTCATAGATTAACCATATATGAAAAAAGTTGTTTTTATTCATGTATTGTCTGTTATAATAAATTACCAACTCGTCTTAAGACTGTTTTTTTAATAGTTTTAAATCAAATGTTTTTAATTATTTAGTTGAAATGGAGCCATATGATTTCAATGAATTTTTAACATATTCCCACACGGAACAATTACATCCAATGGATATCCAATGGATTTCTTTTATGGATATCCAGGATATACATAGGATATCCGGGATATCCAATGGATAACCATTGGATATATAAATGTCCGACCCTCCTGGACATAGTGTGGATATCCAATGGATACCCAGTGGATATAGTATTGTATGCAATAAGGTTGTAATCTGTATTCAATATGGAGATTGTATGGATATCCAATGGATAACCATTGGATATATAAATGTCCGACCCTCCTGGACATAGTGTGGATATCCAATGGATACCCAGTGGATATAGTATTGTATGCAATATGGTTGTCATCTGTATTGGATATGGTGAATCAATGGATATTTACTTTTCAATAAATAACATTGGGTTTTAAAATAAATAAAATTGCCAAGGTTTTACTACTACGACAGTAGTTAGGCAACCAAAATGACAAATATTACACAAGCCGACACATCTCTCCACCGTGCCTGGCCCGAAACGCATCTCTCGGGTTGACATGGCACAATGACTAATGTAGTACCATGCCCACCAACACTGACAGACAGACTGTTTCAACCTGTTGGGTCTCATCAGTGTCAGGCAGTTGGTGCCGAGAGACACGCTTCAAGCCAAGCAACCGCCCACCTATATACTAGTTGGACGACCTGGACAGCGGCGAGATGCAGCGGCAAGGTAATATGGTGACATTTATCTTCTGTTTTCGCCGGCAGTGTTGTCAGACGTTTAAATAATTTCAGAAAGCTCATCAAAATGGCGGTTATATTATTAAAGCTTTAATACTTAATTAATTAGTATACCTAGTATACCTATTTGACATAAATGTGGTGAATAATTATTTTAAATTTATTTAATTTATTTATTAAAACTTAATAAAGTACGGAAATATATTTCGTTTAGTTATTTTGCTTATAACCGGCAACACTGAAGATTCTCAAATTCAGCGCGTGCGTAGTACATATATGAAATACAATAATAAACAAAAAGGACTTTTTTAAGTAATTTTTTATTGTATTGCAGACTGTCATAGTCATATTATTAACAGAAATAATATTATTAATATATAAATATTATTATCTGGGTAAAGTGAACATTTCAAAATTAAAAATTTCGTAGCTCTTGGCAAAAAATCAATTTTACATATGCTAGTTTAAACCATCACAAAATCCCACATGTATACATACAAGTATATATACAAGATATCCATATCAGTTATCCACCGGATATCCAGTGGATATCCAGTGGATATACATTAGATGTACAGTGGATATACTTTGGACATACATTAGTTATCCATTGGATATATATTAGAGATACTTTGTTGAAATTGGGTTAATAACGATTTAAATCATATTTATTAATCATTACATAAATTTATCCTATAAGGGGCTATTTTAAAAAAGAAAAAAATATTTTTAATGTTTTTGTTTTTTTTGAACATCCAGTATGGATATCCATTGGATATCCAATGGATATCGTAAAAGGCATGGATGTTATATGGACATTGGGATAGCCATTGGATATCCATTGGATAGCGTGTTCTGTGTGCTAATTAGCTCTATACTTTTCTCCTGTGACAATATTTCCAATATTTTTGTAATTTACTTTAAATGTACAAATTATTTTGAAATAAATAAATATTATTATTATTATTATTATTATTATAAAGATAAACAGCATGAATCTAAAAAACCTGTTAATATTATGAAGGTAAATTCAATTAAAATATCATGCAATATAGTTAGTGGATCCTATAAAAATGGAAAAACAGCGCTTACTTTGCATGAGGTTTTTCCAACAGTACATGCTGGATTTAAAGTAGTAGAGTCTCCCCAAAATGTTATTTATTTAATAGTAATAATAAAAATAATAAGCTTTATTTATGTTATATACAAAGTAGTATTTACACAGGTCAAAAACAGGTCAGAAATATAATTAAATATTTACAAAATAGATTGGCAAACTTAATAAAAATTAGTATAGAACCGATAAAACTTATAAGTAGGTGATATTAAAATTAAAATTTAAAAATTCATCAATTGAATAAAAGGGATTTTGAATTAAAATTTCCTTAATTATACTTTTAAAATTTTTGGCCGGATAATTCCTTATATTAAGTGGAAGATTGTTAAAAAACTTAATTCCCAAGAAGTTTGTTCCTGTTTGACTTTTTTTCAGTCTATAATGTGGCAGTGCTAAATTATTTTTATTTCTTGTGTGGTAGCTATGGATACCCGACATCGTAATGTAATCCTTTTCGTTATTTTTTATGTAATATAAAAACCGATGGTAAAGTTAATATTTTTAAGTTTTTAAAAGCTGTTTTACAGTCTGCTCGATAGGATAGTCCTGTATTATCAGCATGCGGGGAGTGTCCCCATATTAATATGGCGTAAGTAAGAACCGAGAGAATAAGAGCAAAGTAAGCATTTTTGAGGACATCCAATTAACACAAATTTTATAACAAATATAACCTTTAATATAGTCGATCAAGATGGTGATTTACTTAATTTTCGAGAAGAGCTAAACAGTTAACATCCACCAAAAAATTAACGCCAGCAAATTTTGAATACCTTAAGTCTTTGGGGTTCAAAATAAAAAATATAACATCAGCTATGAGCATATTAAACATAACTGATAGGGCTTTTTTTGATTATTCACTAGCTAACGTAGAAAAACATTCATATTTACTATATGTTTCCAACTCGTTTAATAACAATGATGAAATTAGAATTCCAATTAATCAATCTGATTTGTTTACCCTCCCAAGTGAAAGTTTTATATACATTGAGGGTAAGTTATTAAAATCGGATGAAACAATATCTACAACAGCCAAATTAATTAATTTGAAGAAATTCGTTTAGAAATTGGAGGTAAAGTAGTGGACCGAGTAAAAAATTCTGGTACAACCACCACTCTTAAAGGTTTGGTTTCTTTCAATAAAAACGAATTAGAATGTTTAAAAAATGCTGGGTGGAATATTGACAGCGGAGAATCTTTATATGAAGTTCATAAGACTACAGGATGCTTTAATGTATTGTAACGTTTTTAACTGTTCGTAGTGTGAATTAAAACACGCACTGGTTAATTAACGAACTAAACTATTTATTTAATAACTTAACTACACTTAAAACACTATAAAACTAACTAAACACTTAACTACTAATTATTTATATCACTACTAGTTTATTTATTTGCACTTATATTTATTTATTTCTTCGCGCGTACCAAAGCTCAACTGACTGCTCTGTGATGCTCCGTTTCTTATATCTTCAGCGCCAAGGTCTTCTGAAACATTCTAGCGAGCTCCACACTCTCGATTGTTCGAGCGCTGACTCACCAGCGATGACTCATCGCCGATGAGTCATCATTCCGAGATCCAGAGCCGTCCTCGCTATATTGCCCCCGTCTTAAAACATTTTCGTCCCGAAAATGGTCCTCAGCTCCATGGCGATATTTGCATAGAGATCCAAACTTGCATTGTGACGTCCTATAGAAGTAGCAGTCTACGGTCTTCCTTCCGGTTGTTCTTTTAGGGTTGTGGCAACAGACAAGAATGTGTATGCCACTAAATCTGAAGATAACTTCCACCATGCTTCTAATTATTCTCCAGTCTAAACCGTCAAGTCCACAAGCAATCTTCGGTATCGCCAGGTTCATGATGTCCTTGGACAAAAGGGAATCCCTCAATTTATTTAAGGCATTCCATACGTCACGGTAGTTTGGCTTATGATGGGAGAGCTGCTTCGTTATCAGATAAAAGATACTTCTATTGCCTATCTGCTCATTATCCACAATTTCAAGCACCTCTCCAACTTTGGGATTCTGCCTTCGTAGCTCGTCAACTCGTCCAAACTTGTTTTTAAAGACAACCGCTATTCCCCTGGACATCCTAAGGTCTTCCGCAACACAGTGAGCCAAGGAGTAATCGGCCGAAACCGTGAACAGATCTTTTTGTTCTTCTCGAGTGACACCATACCGAGCTTTTTTACCGTTGGAATATAAATACATGAAGTCTTCAAAAGGCAACTCGTCTTCCGGCGGATTAACTCTCCTTACTCTAGCATCGTCATTGTTTCCAGCGTAAGGGGCCAATCGGTTGAAATGGATCACTTTTGGCTTTCCTCTTGGTTGTTTCCTGATCCTGTAGATGATGTCATTTATTTGATCCATGACTTCGTATGGTCCCTCCCAAGAAGTCTGCAGCTTCGGTGAATACCCACGACGGCGCTGAGGGTTGTATAACCAAACTAGGTCTCCAGGTTGAAATCCTCCATTTTCCGCCTTGATGTCATATGCCTCTTTCATTCTATCACTGGCACTCTGGATGTTTAAACGAACTCGGTTATGAATGTCGCTCATTTTCCTACGTAAATTGCTGACATAATCTTCTCCAGCAATATCTTCCCCTGGCAGGCAACCAAACCTCAGGTCACAAGGTAGACGAAGTTCACGTCCCATAACAATGCTAGCGGGTGTCTGGCCGGTTGTATCGTGGATAGAAGAACGGTACGCCAATAGGAAGAGATGGAGGAAGCGGTCCCAGTCTCTTTGATGATCAGAGACTACCTTGGACAAGTACCGGTTTATTGTTCGATTCATGCGTTCCACCATTCCATCAGACTGCGGATGTAATGCAGTCGTCCTCGTCTTCCGAATGTTAAGAATTTTACAGACATTCTGGAACAGTATAGATTCAAAGTTCCTGCCTTGGTCTGAATGCATTTCCATTGGGACACCAAAACGACAAATCCACTCCTTAATAAGGGCATCGGCCACTGTGGCAGCTTCCTGGTTCGGCAAGGCGTACGCTTCCTCCCACTTGCTAAAGTAGTCCATTACAACGATGATGTATTTATTTCCAGATTCTGTTTCCGGAAATGGACCCACCACGTCGATTGCAATTCTCTCAAATGGACTGCCCACATTGTACTGTCGCATTGGAGCTTTTGGGCGCTTCTGGGGTCCATTGCTTGCCGCGCAAACGGCGCACTTCTTGCACCATTCCTTCACATCCCGTTGGCTGTTGACCCAATAAAACCGTTTCCTAAGTCTTCCGATCGTCCTCGTCACCCCAAGATGTCCTCCAGTAGTTCCATCATGGATTTCCTGCAGCACTTCTGGTATCCTGTTTCTGGGGATAATTATCTGCTTCCGGTATTCCACCCCTTCTGGAGTCTCCAGCACGCGCTTTAGAAGCCCTTCACTTAAGATGATGGAATTCCATTGGGCCCAGTACGATTTCACATTAGGCGAATATTGGGCGACTTCCTGCCACGTTGGTTTACGGTCGTTCTTCTTCCAATCGATGATGAGCTTCAAATCCGGGTCCCTTTCCTGGTCTTGTTGAATCTCAGTGGATTGCCAATGATCATCCACGATTGTAGTCCTACGAATACATACATCTTTTTCTTCAGTCCTATTTATTTTTCTAAATAAAGTCGGCGCCACCTGGCTTCCTCTGCAACGACTTTGTATATGTCCCAGCTTTCCACATCTCCAACACCGGATTTCCTTCTTTTCTGGTAGATTCTCTTTAAGAACTCGCCTGATTTCTTCGATTATTCTGGGTTCCTCCTCTTTCTCTTCCTCGACTCTCCTTATTCTATGCTGGCTCCTGCAGCTCTGCTTTGCCGCCTCGAATTCCAAAGCTCGGGCCAATGCATCAACCAGTTGGCTCGGACGAGCCAGTGTTAGAGCCTGTCTTGTTTCGTTGTCCCGAAGTCCATCCAAAAAGGCTTGAACCGCTAATCGTTCCATAACGGTCGTTGGAGTAGCTGGATATGCTAGCCGGACCAAGCGTGCAATATCAGCCTCAAATTCTTGCAAAGTCTCGTTTGATTTCTGGCAGCGGTTCTTAAGTTGGGAATGGTAGACATGTTCCAAATGTGTCTGGCCATATCGCAGTTCCAGATGTTTCACCAAGGCTTCGTAATCTTCTTGTTCGTTTGGAGAAAGTGTCTGCAAGATGTCCGTTGCATCTCCGCGTAAAGCAAGAGTTAATGATGTAGCTTTTTCTTCCGGTAGCCAGCCATTTGCTTTTGCTGCTGCCTCAAACTGACGGATGTAGTTGGTCCAAGAAGTTTTTCCATCGAACTGAGGTGGTTTCATCCGTACTCGGCTTCCCTCCTGCACTACTCCTGGTTCCGTCAGCATCATAGGTAAACTTACAGCTTTCAGTTTACTATTTATTTCTCTAATTTTGACCTCCAATTTCTCGTTCAATTTTTCTTCTCTCGTATCCAATTCCATCCTTACGTTATTTAATTCCATCCTTACATCGTCAACTTTCTCTTCTAATTCATTGACATTTTCTAGAATCTTCCCTTCCAAATATTCTTTTAGGTTTTTAGAATTTTCTAGCATTTTCTGTTGCAAATCGTCCTTTAATTCGTTGACATTTTCCAGAATCTTCTGTTGTAAATCGATTTTCAAATCGCTAGAATTTTCCACCATTTTCTGTTGCAAATCATTCTTTAAATCGTTGACATTTTCTAACATTTTCTGTTGTAACTCGTTAGAATTTTCCAACATTTTCTGTTGTAAGTCGTTGGAATTTTCCAGAATCTTTTCTTTTAAATCGACTTTTAAATCGTTAGAATTTTCTAGCAATTTCTTTTGTAAATCGTCCTTTAAATTGTTAGAATTTTCCAACATTTTTTCGTTTAAATTTTGCAACATTAAATGCATATCACACGGGCCTTCAAATAAATACTCATCTGGATTTTCACCCTCTTGTTCCAATGCTTCTCGAAGCCGCTGTTGCAACACATTCTTTTTTCCTGTTGTATCACATTCCCTTTCTTCCAGCTCCCGCTTAAGGTCCGCCACTTTCAAGTCCATTAACGAAACCATTTTCGCGAAGATTCACACTAACCGCACTCCTGACACCAATTGTAACGTTTTTAACTGTTCGTAGTGTGAATTAAAACACGCACTGGTTAATTAACGAACTAAACTATTTATTTAATAACTTAACTACACTTAAAACACTATAAAACTAACTAAACACTTAACTACTAATTATTTATATCACTACTAGTTTATTTATTTGCACTTATATTTATTTATTTCTTCGCGCGTACCAAAGCTCAACTGACTGCTCTGTGATGCTCCGTTTCTTATATCTTCAGCGCCAAGGTCTTCTGGAACATTCTAGCGAGCTCCACACTCTCGATTGTTCGAGCGCTGACTCACCAGCGATGACTCATCGCCGATGAGTCATCATTCCGAGATCCAGAGCCGTCCTCGCTACAGTATTAAAAACTTTATTTGGTTTTGCTGAAGATTTAAAAAAAAAATATTATAAACTTGAGACAAGAACTAACATTAATTCGAAGTAATTCTGATAAAAATGCAATTTATAACACAATAAAAACTGAAATAAACAAAATTGAAATAGACAAAATTGTCTGGAAAATGCCTCATATTACGGTAGCTGATGAGGAAAAATTAAAGTTATATAGAGAGTTAGAGATTGGGTTTAGAAGTTGGGAAATGTTTGAATATCCTCTTTTGCAAAAAACTCAACAGTATACTTGGAGTGTTAAATCAGCAACGCAGCTCGAAAAACCTCGCTACATCATTGCTGCTTTTCAGACTGATCGTAAAAATGGCCATACGACCAAATGCACTTAAATTTTGATAAAAACCAATATTCTTTATTGTATGAAATGTATTCAAACTTCTTTTATCACCTCAGGAATTTTAAAAAATGGCTCCAATTGTTGTAATTGATTGCTCGAGACAAAATGATGTTCTAAACTCCGGCACTGTTGATATTAGGATAGAATGGGAAACAAGTACAGATGTTCCAGATAAAACATCTGCCTATTGCATTATTTTACATGATCGTATTATTCGCTATGTTCCTTTAACCGGTATAATAAATGCAATGTAACCAATCGAATTAATATAATATAAGCATAATATAAGTATATTATGTTTAAATTTAAAAAAAAATTATTTTAATATATAATATAATTATGTATTAACCCCTCCGCTTTTTTAGGTTTAAATAGTAATATTTTTTTTATAAGTTTGTTTATTGTTTGTTTATTTTTATTAAAGACATGTATTTATTTTATATAGCTTACGACATTGCTAAACCTTTAACAATTCGAGATATTAATATATTAGTACAATGTTTTCAATCCACTACTCCATTTCAAGATTTACATGATTTAGAAGACGAATGGTATGCAAGTATGAACGATTTTTCATCCTTTGTACTGGAAGAACAGTTGGTAAAAGAACAAAAATCAGAAAAGCACAATTGTTCAACAATATGATGAAAATACGGAAATGGAATACAACATTGAACATGACTTAAATAAATATTTAGATTTTACAAAAAGTATATAAATTTTTTATTTAATAAACATTTTAAAATAAGTTTTCTTTTAATTTATTCCTTTATTTAGAAGTAATAGTAATTTAACAAAATAAAACAATATTTATTAAAAATATATAAATATATATTTTTTAAAATAACATATAATAATAATAAAACAAATTTGAATATTTTAAAAATATTTTATGATAAATAAATTCGAATACTTGCTTCAATATTATTTCTACAAATTGGACAATTATTTAGTGGAATTGCACAATCGACACAAGTTACAGTATGCTTGCAAGGAAAAAAAACTATGGATATTTCATTTTTATAACATATTTTACATAAATTTAAATCATCACTGTTTTCAATAGACTCGTCTTCTACTTCTACATCTCCTAAATCTGGATAGGGTGTTTCAGGTCGCGTAACGAGATCATTAATTATTTCAGATATATTATTTACACTTGGTGGTGGTGGTGAAGAAACCATTTCATCTATAAAGTTATCTCTAAATTTTTTAATATATTCAGTACCTATTTTTAATTGTAGAAAAGTACAGTCCGGATTATATGCTGCATGTTCTTCCCATGGATCATTAATGTTTAACCATCCCTTTAAATCCAATCCACATTGAAAACAAATAAAACTATCTGATAATCCAGTATAGAAAAAACCTGCACTAGCCATATCATGAGGTTGTTGATCGGTGGTAAGTGGCCAATCTTCAAATGAATCCATACGTATTTGATATAATGCAAATTCAGGATGCTTTATTGTTTTTTTCTTAATTATATCAGGAAAGATATTGTCTTCGGGAACAGAATTTGGAAATATTTCAAAAGTATTATTTTGGTTTTCCATTGTGTTGCCTTTTTATAAGTTTTTATGATCACTAAAACAGCTTTGTTAATTCTTACACTTACAAACACACACTGCAAATTGAAAATAGAAACATAAAACTTATTTTATATTTACCCTTTCCACTTCACTTCCAGTATTCGAGTTTAAACTTGTTTATAGAGATAATTTTTTTAAATCATGAATTAATTTCCAATTTGTTATTTTCTTTTGTAAATTTATTTCATTTTCCACTAATAATCGTTTTAAAACAACCAGTCTTCTTAAAATTAAATTATTACGACGAATGTTGCATCTTTTAACTTGATTATATTTTTTTGAAGAATTCATTTTTATATGTAATGTTATATGTTAAAAGATTTAACAAAAATAAACTTTGCAAAAACGGTAAACCTTTTATATATTAAAGAAAGATATTGTCTTCGGGAACAGAATTTGGAAATATTTCAAAAGTATTATTTTGGTTTTCCATTGTGTTGCCTTTTTATAAGTTTTTATGATCACTAAAACAGCTTTGTTAATTCTTACACTTACAAACACACACTGCAAATTGAAAATAGAAACATAAAACTTATTTTATATTTACCCTTTCCACTTCACTTCCAGTATTCGAGTTTAAACTTGTTTATAGAGATAATTTTTTAAATCATGAATTAATTTCCAATTTGTTATTTTCTTTTGTAAATTTATTTCATTTTCCACTAATAATCGTTTTAAAACAACCAGTCTTCTTAAAATTAAATTATTACGACGAATGTTGCATCTTTTAACTTGATTATATTTTTTTGAAGAATTCATTTTTATATGTAATGTTATATGTTAAAAGATTTAACAAAAATAAACTTTGCAAAAACGGTAAACCTTTTATATATTTTTATATAAATATATACAATGTTTTTCCATACCTCTTTTGATTTCTTAAACAAGCATTTTTACCCCTCTACCTCCCCACTTTAAAACCTTTTACTTTTAAATAATTATGATATTTTACTTACCTTTATATAAATACACACATTATAATTTAAAAGTAACTTGTAAGTTAATAATTTTAAAAGGTTTATATTATACAGGATTAATTAAAACATTAAATCTTTTTTTGTTTAAAGAATTAATTTTTATATTTAATGTTATATGCCAAAAGATTGAACAAAATAAACTTTGCAAACTGTAAACCTTTTATATCTACAATCTTTTCCATACCTCTCTTGAATTTTTAACCCTTAATCGAGTAATGTATCTCCCAAGATACATAAACATTCCATTTTTTTTTATGAAATATCGTGATAATTTCGTCAAAACCGGCAGCGTGTCCTGCAAGATACAGAAGCATCTAAAGCGATTTCAGTGGTGGGGACGGTCGGAGCGCGTAATAAGTATTTTATAGTTAACATTTTAGTGTCTGGTGCAATGGCGACCGAAAAAAACTTTGACGAGGTAAGTTTTTTTTTGAGATTATGCAATTCTTTTTGCGATTTATATTGTTGTGTGTTTTGCAATGTAGATTTAGAGCTTACAAAAGGTAAATGTGATGTCTTATTACGCAAAATTTTGTTTGTAACCAAGCTAAATTTTAGTCTGTTTTGTTTGTATCTCAGAATATACATTGCACATTGGAGGTACTGTGAATGTTTCGTAAACATGAGTGAATGTTTGTTTGTTACAGTTTCTGAGCAGTATCAATGGCCGAAAAATAGAGCAGAAGATTATATGACGTTACCCGAAGATTGCTATATTTCTGATGTTGGGTCTTCGTCAGGTGATGAAGAGGTAGACACAAACAATTTGGACTCCAATAATTATACTCCTGATGTTACTCTTCCTCATGTACCAATAGATGTATCTAATGATAATGACAGTTCCGACGACGAGATACCATTAGCCACTCTTGCTGCGAGTTCGAAGATAACCGCTAAGAAAACGGCAAGAAGAAAATCAGGACTAATTACAAATGGGAGACGGAAGACTTCCAGCATAATCAAATCCCTATTGATGTCGAACACGACGCTCCAGAGGCCATACTTACCCCCCTTCAATATTTTCAAGAATTTTTGGACGAGCCAGTTATTCAGTACATCGCAGCTCAAACTAATATCTACTCAACCTTGTCAACTGGTACCTCGGTCAACACGTCTTCAAATGAAATAAAAGCCTTTATAGGCATGGAACTTCTTATGGGAATTATAAGGATGCCATCCTTTGAAGATTATTGGTCCCAGAATACCCGATATAGCCTTATTGCTGACGTAATGCCGGTAAAAAGATTCAAAAAGCTAAGACGATTCCTACATTTTCAAGATAACACTGCTGACGCCAATGGGGATCGCCTTTTTAAAATAAGGCCCTTGTTAGACATGATCAGAGCTAACTGTCTCAAAACCAAAGGTGAAAACCTTTATTCAATAGACGAAATGATGATATACTATAAAGGAACTAAAGCTGGAAACCTAAGACAGTACATGCCCAAAAAACCGAAGAAATGGGGCTTCAAGATGTTTGTGAGAGCTGGGGTGTCTGGAATAGTTTACGACTTTTTCCTTTATACAGGGTCTACTACTTTCGATAACATGGTTTTTTCTCTAACAGAATCTGAACTTGGATCGGGTGGTAAAGTAGTAATACAACTTTGTAAAACAATTCCAAAACCAACTCAACGTATTGTATATTTTGATATCTGGTTCACCTCTTTGGACCTGATTGTTTTACTGAAAAATGAATACGGCATATATAGCTTGGGTACTGTGCGAAGCAACCGCTTGCATGGTTGTATATTGGAACAGGACAAGTCTTTATTCAAGAAGGGTAGAGGAAGTTTTGATTACAAAGTCGATAATAATGTAGGCATAGCCGTTGTGAAATGGGCAGACACAAAATGTGTTACCTTAGCCAGCTCGTATGTATCACACACTCCTACACTTAAAGTAAAACGATATAGCAAAGAAGGGAGGAAGAAGGTTGACGTGGTGTGTCCACAAATTATAAAACAATACAATACCCACATGGGTGGTGTAGACTTAGCGGACATGCTGATAGCTGACCCTATAAGTCACGGCGTTGGTATCTCGGGATTTTTAGTCAACTTATTGACTTTGTGTGAATAATGCTTGGTTGTGGTACAGACGCGACAATGAAGCCCTTGGAAATTTGAGACATGACAATTTGAAAACATTCCGAACAAGTCTGGCTTTATCACTCCTGAAAACCGAACAAAAGACTAAATATCAAAGATCTGATTTCGCAAAAGAACAGCCATCAAAAAAGATCAAAGTTCCTGTAACTGCAAGACCAACTGACGATATCAGATACGACCAAGTAGGACATTTTCCTACATTTACAGAGAAAGGAAGATGCAGACTGTGTATCAATGGACAAACCACGGTCTTCTGCCAAAAGTGCAATATAAGATTATGTTTTGTGCAGGGACAAAATTCGCGCAATTGTTTTTCGATATATCATATCAAAGATGTCTGAGCGGTCAAAGGGATACATAATTTTTTTTGTGATCTCTGTAATGTAAGTAATAAAGAAATTATGCCAAAACAAAAAAAATATTTGAAATATAATCCTTGCCCCTTTAACTTTTTATTTTTACACATCTTTTAAACCCTACTAATTTTCACTTTTAAATAATTATAATATTTTACTTACCTAATATTAATATATATTCACTAAATATATATATATAAATTTATTTAACAGGATTAATTAAAACATTAAATATTTTTAAAACTTTATTTTTTATAAGTTGTAAAACCAAACGTATCCTTTTGTCCACGCTGGGTGGAACCAATCACCCAAAAAACTTTCCTCGCCCCATCTTTCCAAAAATCTGTTCCCGAAATAGTCAAACTCAGTAAAATCGTCTTGCCATTCTTCTGGATCCTGCAGCTTTTCATTGTTTTCCCTTAATTTTCTTCTTTCTTCTCTGGTCATTTTTATGATAAAATTTTTAACTGAATGCATTTTTGATGATGATTCTACTTCTAGAATGTAATACAGCTAAAAGTAAACTGTCTTATATTACTTGCCCCCTACCAAATCATTTAGGATAATTAAGATAAGATTAATGAAAACAAGAAATAATCTTAAAACATTTATTTTGATCAAAAAAATACGGTACACAATATTTATTTATAATTAATTTTAATTTTTAAGTTCTTTAAATTATCTTCTTTTTGCTATGGAAAATGTTAAATTTTATTGTACTTAACGAGGTGCCTAAGGGTTTAAATATTTAAAAAAATATTTAAATATTCCTAAAACATAAAATAAACTTCAAGGTTATAAAATTATTAAAAATATGTTATTTAATTAATATTCCTAAAATATAAAACCCAATTATTAAACCATATACCAAATTAAAAGTAAAAAGTATTTTAAACAAAATGATTTAATCAAATTTAACATTATAATAATCATTAGAAACTTCCATTATTAAGTACACGTTTTTCTTATTGATTTCTCGGTTAATTTTTTCTAATTCCGGGATTAGTTTGGAAAAACGTTGTGGTAAAATTATATAATTTGGAAGTTCCTTTATTTTTACAATTATAAACTCACCATATTTTCCATCAGCTTTTTTCATCCAAGCTCATACTTTTTATTTTCTTCCAATTCCTTAATTTTAATAAATGGTAGATTTTGACAATCATTCAGTTTGGCAAGAATGTTACTCATGATTATTAAGTAGGTACAACGGGTACTAATACTTAAATAACAATAAAATTAATATAATAAAAGTAAGAAATAAATTGACTTTATAAATTATTTTAATTTCTTCTACTACTATACATGCATGTATACCAAATCTTTTTTTGCGCAATGTTGCATAAGTTTCACATACTTATGCTTAGACACACAAATTTTATTTTATATTATATATTTTTTCTACTCCCACCTTTAAAACGCCCTTTATCGTAGATGTTTCCATGACACTAAGTGACCTTTTAAATACACATTGACAAGTTGTGGCTTTACGGCGGTTTAGTCACGGGCTGAAGTTAGCAACAGGTTTTTAGTCACGGGCTGAAGTTAGTTTTAAGTTAGTTGACAGTTGTCAAATGTCATACAATCGTTAAAATAAAGGGCCTTTCTTGTAAAATAATACTAAATGTGAAAATTATTTTATTATCTCAATACAAAAATATTAAATAGTTTCTCAACGCCAATATTTGAAAAGTTTATATAAACATTGTACTGACCTTTTAATTTCGCCGGCAGTAAACTATAACTTAAATTCGGGCAAGGACTCTACTGTAAAGTCCTCATAAAACATTTCCTTTATTTTCACTGTGAAAAACTGTCAATTTTCAATATACATTTCGATTTATAACCTTTATAATTGTGTTTATAAAATGTAAAAATGTGACATTTGACAGTTTCCCCTGTTGTTTCATAGATGGCGCTCTATACAATTTTTTGATTTAAATCATTTTAAGATAATAATAAGTATTTGTCGTAGAAAAAGTATAGTATGCACCTCGTTTATAAACTTTTCTATACACTCGATAATTTAAGAACTCGCTCGCAAGCTCGCTCGTGCCTAAATTAAATTCGTGTATAAAATGGCGTTTATCAAACTTGATACATAATATACTATTAAGGGTTTGTTTCTAATTTTTCTATTCGTTTTTCCATATTATTAAACTTAATAATATATGTAGTATTATTAGAATTTGTCTGTAATTCAAAATATTTAACAGCTTTATTAAATTCTTCTAATTGCATTTTAAAGTTGTATTAAAAGATAAAGTATTAATTGTTGCATCTATTGCTTGTTGATCTAATAACTTTTCATTTTTCTTTATAAGTTTTTCTTGTTGATCAAGTATTTTTTCGAAATTATCAATACGCTGTAAAGCATCTAATATAATTTTTAATGTTTTCTCTAAAGCCTCGATTAATATTTTGTCCTGATCGGATTTAAACTGTTTTAAGTTTTTTTAACATTTTCATTAGTTTTATTTACTATATCTTTATAATCCTTTTGTATTTTACTTTTAAAATCTTTTTCCAATTTTGTTACCTGTTGTTTTATTGATTTAAAATTAGTCTGTATTTTAATGTTTTTATTGTTAGAATTATTTTGATTTTTTTAAATTTCAATACTTTTTTAAGATTTAAAAATTCGATGTCTGAACTATCTATTACAGATTGTATTGAATCGTATACACTTTTATAAAAATCATCAAATCAAAAATATTTTTTTATCAACGACATCGCTTTTAACATGAATTGAAGTATGATGTCCGAATTTGTCTAGGCTCATAATATAATTATAATGACCAAACCTAATTTAAATATATATATTTAAGTATATAGCCTCTTGTTGTTTTGATATTTGCATTTTGCATATACAACATAAATGTAAAAATGCAAATCATTTAAACCTATTAAAATTATATTTGCGAAATTTAAATACGAAAGTTTGTTAAATTAGGTTAATACATTGAAGGAATCGAGATAAGTAAACTTGTTTCAACAAGTTAACACAGAAGCAACTGCATAATTTAAAAAAATGCAATCTTCAAAACATGATGCAGATAACTTTACCTGATAAAATAAATTAACCACATTCCTTGGTAAAAGAAATTAAATTTTTACAACATGCAAAATCTTTGTGTTACAAAGTAATATGCAAATTTTAACTTATACGAGGTAAATCAAAATAGTAAAAAGAAAATATATTATATATAACAACCTTCGATCCATTTATATAAAAAAAAGAATATTTTTAAAACAGAACAAAACGGATTTAGATTCTACATATACAGAACTGTTATTATAAGTTTATTTACTGCACACAAAATATTCTTTGGAGTATATTTTTATGAGCAATAAATGTGTATTATTTCTGTTTCAAGACACAGATTTATAGTCAAACGAATAATGCAATTTTATGCATTATAATTATCTTATTAAATAATGTATAATTAAATTTATAGACAACTTTAATAATTTTTAGTATAAATAAATAAGATTTTAAGTTATTAAATCTTATCAATTACGTACTTTAACAAAATTTTAATATTTAAACCCTTATACAATCGCCGCCACTGATCTAATTAAATTCAAATTTCATAAAAATAAAAAATATTTATAAATAAAACTTGTGTTAAAATTTCACGAATATATTTTAAATAGTTTTAAAAATAATAATATTGTTTAACTAAGTTTAACAAATTTGAATCATTTAAACCCTTATAAAATGGCCGCCACTGAGCCAATTAAATTAAAATTTGGAGAGAGTTTAGATTATTTATATAGCTAAAATTTCACCATAAAATTTTAAATATTTTTAAAAATAATTTTAACTTACTTAAACAATTTTTAATCATTCACTGATCCAATTAAGTTAAAATTTGTACAAGATTAAGATTAATACCACAGAAATATGGTGTTAAAATTTCATTATGATACCTTAATTAGTTTTTTTTAAATAAATTTTGGCCACTTTTTTGCCATTCCAGTCCACTGTGCGTTGCCGTGAAACCGGGGTGTATTCCCGAGACTGCCCGCCTAGTGCTGTGTAATGCCGAGGCAAACACAGCACTACACCGCCCCAGTCTCGAAGCTGCAACCGGCGGCAGAAACATCTGCAACCGGCGGCGGAAACATCTGCCCCGTCCACCCAACCGGCCGTGGAAACCGCAGCGTCTCGTGTCGCTTCTGCTCAAGACCTACCTCAGCTACCGATGAACCCCCACGTGCCCTTGGCTGATCCATTGCCTCCAACTCACCACAGCGTCGGCCCTTTGAAAACCATAACCATAGAGCACCGACTACATATACCGGTTGAGTTAAATAACCACCGGTATTTGGCGCTAATAGATACTGGTGCTGCGTACTCTTACATGGGAGATAAATTCGCCGAACAATGTTCTGTTCAAGGCTACCCCAAAGAAAATGGCAACGCCATTCAGGCAGTAATGGCCAATGGACAACGCATCCCAATACCGGGAAGTTATCCGTTGAAATTTTCACTGGGCAAACACACCGTGTCAGGAATTTTTGGGCAACTGCCTAAACGATATCCTCCGATTTGCTAATCGGGATGTTTTTTTTTTATAGAGGTTTGGGAAATGCGTTAGTGCACGTACCCAGCTGTTGTTCTATAGCTGGGCCTGTGTGGGGCTCGAATTTCTCCTCACCCACTAAAACCCTTTCCTCTCTTCGTGTTGCCCCCTGCCAGGGACCGCCTCTCGGCATTACTTCTGGCAGGCCACGGTATTTTACTCCCTCACTCGTCCGCTGTCATCGAGGTCCTTCTGCCTGAGTATGGACGCCACCACTCCTACCACAATCCTCCAGTTTTCTTCGACCTCTAACATGTACCTCACTACGTTATCTGGCGTCATGCGGTGTCCCCCATGCTCCCATGCCTCTCTTTGGGCATCCCACTTTGTGCACGCAAAGATGGTGTGCTCCGGCGTATCCACCCTTCCACAGTCCATACACTCCGGTCTCTCTCTCTCTTGCCGAACCTGTGGAGGTATGCACCAAAGGCCCCGTGTCCAGTGAGCATCTGCGTCACAAAGTAGTCGATCTCTCCGTGGTTTCTGCCGGACCACCGCTGAATATCTGGGATAAGCCTCTTCGTCCACTGCCCTTCGTTCCCGGTTTCCCATCGCCCTTGCCACTTGTTCATAGTTGTGTTCCTAGCCTCCTCCGCGCTTTCAGCCCGCTCTGCCACCCTTGCCCTTTCCTCCGCCAGGAGGGACACCCGCCACCACCATTGCGGCCGCCCCAGAGACCGTGCGGTACGCCCCACATATACGGAGCGCCATTCTGCTTTGCGCTTTGTTTAGCATCTCGCGGTACTTTCTGTACCGGAGAGCCCCGCACCAAAACTCTTGCCATTGTTTTTGTGATGTTGTAACATAAAATGCTAACCATTTAAGGGTGCGGTTGTTACCCAGGCTATAGCTCAGCGTTGCTAGGTTCACTGAGTCGGGGTAAGGGTTTTGTTGAGGGAGCCAGGTATTAAAAATATAAAAGTGAAATTAGCTCAATACCAAAGCCAATTTAATTTAAGTTGTAATTGATTTAAGTGGTTATAAATTTTAGTTAATTTAGATAATGTCTCTAGAAATGAAAAACAAACTTGCTAAAAAAACTATGTATATATATATTAAATCCCGTCGCTTTAAGTTTTACAAATTTAAATGTATATCTAATAACCTAACAGTGTTAATAAATACAGGTAAGTAATAATCATATACATATACTTAACGAGAATTCTCACAGTTAAATTAATTTATGTTTTAGGTACCAACAAATTATATAAAGTGCACTCTACCTCAACCTCCTTGTGTACACAAGGACTTCAATACTATCCTATGGGCTCTTGTTACATGGGACATCCAGTCAAACCGCCAATGTATTTTCCTGAAGCTTCCACTATAGTTGCCCCAAGCGCAAATCTTACAAGAAAGCAGTACACAGCCTTACTTCTTGGTATTCTTAGGGAACGTGTAGAAGGAATCTCTCGTCAAATCCAGTACAATAATTACTTTTAATAAGTATCGTAAAGTAAAAGTACAGCAGCAGTAAAATAGGAGTGAAATTAAAGTTGAAGCAAAATTAAAAGGCCTAAAATAAACATAATTATGTAGCTTTTCTTATTTTTAAATTGGACTAAATCGCTAGTAAACTTGTAAATTGCAAGTTAAAAATTTGTAACAAGATATAAAATTCACCTTGTGATATCTCAATTAAAGTTTATATTAAATAAAAGGTATATTTTAATAAAAATATAAATTATAGGGGTTAATTACCTTAGATGTAGTGTGGCCTTTATGTGAATATACTTTATAATTTCTTTAAAAATTATATATAACTCTGTAGTAGATTGCAGGAGATTTTAAAATTAAATGCGCGATTTATCGATACGAAGCAGCGAGTTCGTTCATAAAAAAAATCATACCTTATTGAAAAAGTTTATAAAAAAACAAATTATAACTATTAAAATTGTTTTAAAAATAATCAAATTTACCAATTAAAACATTCGAAATAATGCCCAAAATAATGTTATCAGAGTATTGCTACATAATTAGATTTATTCAACATTGCAAGCCTGGTTGCCTACCTACAAAGAATAACAACAATTTTAAACCAAAGCGACAGATCTATTACCTATAATTAAAATAATTATTACAAATTAGAACTAATAAAATTCCAATATATAAACTGTTTGTTAAATTTAAATTTAAGACACTGTAACATTGTTGATGTTACAATGTGGACACCCATGCTCCACCCGCGTCCAATCCAGACACCCAGATACTTTAGCATGGGTACCGACACGACCCTGCATCCGCCAACATTCATTTCCAGAAACGGCATTTTCCTCTGTTTAGCCAGCACCACAATCTCTGTCTTATGAGCGGCCAGGCAGAGCCCCGCTCCGCTGAGCCACTCTATTATGGTGTCCGCCGCAGAGTTCAGCCGCTCTTCCAGCTGCTCCCTTGTCTTGGCTGCTCCTACCATCGCCAGGTCGTCCGCATACCCTAGCAGGGTGATCCCTTTCGGTAGTGATAGTTCCAGCACAGGGTTGTACATGATATTCCACAAGAGCGGTCCAAGAACGGAGCCCTGTGGTACCCCGCACCCCATCTGCAGCTGTTCTTGCCCCACATCCACTGCTCTTCCTTGCAGGTACGACGCCACTGCCCTGAACAGATACGCGGGTATCCTTCGACGGGCCAGCTGTTCCATGATCACCCCCCATTGCGCCGTGTTGAAGGCATTCTTCACGTCTAACGTGACCAGTGCGCAGCATTCCCTATGTGTGTGCGAGACTCGCCGCACCCTGTCCACTATTTCCCCCAATGCCTTCAAAGCAGTCCCCGTCGATCTTCCCGGTCGGAAGCCATACTGCCTCTCCGAAAGGTCACCTCCCGCCACAATCTCCTCCAGCAGTCTGGAAACCAGTACTTGCTCGTACAGCTTTCTTGCTGCATCCAGCAGGCACAGTGGTCTGTAAGCTTCCTCCCCTGTAGCCGTCTGTTTCGGAATTAGAACCAGCTGTGCCCTCTTCCACACATCGGGATAGCTGCCTGTGCGCAGCAGCTGCGTCATTACCGCCGCTGTCCATCCAGGGGCCGACTCCACCGCTCACTTGACTACCTCTGGCGGTATACCGTCTGGTCCCGGGGCCTTTCGTGCTGCCAGCCTGCGTGTATTTCCTAATAAAGTGTAACATAACCCTTGACTTAGCCAACCGCACGCTAACAATGTGTTCCCCTGAGCCAGTTTCTTGAAAACCGCGTGCTCGCTCGTCGAAACACCCTGAAAAACGCTCTGGTGCTGACAGACAGAGAGGAAGTCCATCTGCACGATTTGTAGAATACCGAACTACACGTGTTTGAGGAAATCAAAAAAACCACTCGTTTAGTCAGTCACGAGATTTAACTACTAAGTCCCGAAGTAATAAAACAGGTAATAAAACAGCGTTATCGCCCGCAAAACCCCCGCATGCAAGAAATTATCAACTCCGGAGTTGATAAAATGCTTTCGGATAATATAATTGAACCGTCGAGAACCCCGTGGTGCTCTGCTATGGTAATTGTTCAGAAAAAGGACGGACAACCCCGATTTGTATTGATTTTCAAAAAGTCAATGCCCTAACCCGTATACACGCATATCCCCTCCCGTTCCTTATTGCAATCTTTGATAAACTACGAACAGCCCGCTATATTTCTAGTATGTACCCTATACAAGGCTGATGGCAAGTACTGCTTTCTCCTGACATTCCGGGCCAGGGGCTGTCCTAATTTAAAGTAATGCCGTTTGACCTACACTAGGCTCCCGCTACCTTTCAGAGGCTGATTGGAAAAATAATCGGCCGTGAACTCGATCCGTTCTGTTTCGCCTACTTGGATGATATAATCATCATGGATAGGAGATTCCCGGAGCACCTACATAACCAAAAAGCGGTTTTTAGCCGTCTCCGTACCGCCTTACTCTGAGTAAATCCCGACAAATGTCAATTTGGCCGTTAGTTACTCAAATATCTGGGGCATTTGATTACCTCAAATGGTACACAAATCGACCCTAATATAGTAAGTGCTATCCTTGAACTGGCTACGAATGTTCGTGGCCTGCGCCGATTTTTAGAAATGGCCTTGTGGTACCGTCGCTTGGTCTCGTCCTTTTTCCAGACCGCTAAACCGGCTCTTGAAAAAAGAACACCATTGGGCATGGGAGGCCGACCAAGACAAACTTTTGGGCTTCTAAAAACCAGTCTAACCTTCACTCCCGTGCTGGCCTGCCCCGATTTTTTTAAACAGTATGTGTTACAAACCAATGCTTTCGACGAGGGACCCACCACTCGGCCGATGGAGATCATGTGATCGCCTATGCAAGCCGCACTTTAGGCCCGGGCTGAAAAAGTGTATTCCGTGACCGAGAAAGAATGTCTTGCCATTGTTTGGGGCATCGATAAAATGCGCCCTTACTTGGAAGGCTATCACTTTACTCTACTAATTACCGATCATCAAAGTCTGCCGGGCTTGCACTCCATAAAAAGTCCCGCGGGACGCCTTGCCCGGTGGAGCCAGGTTTTGCAACAATACGACTTTGGGATCAAATACCGTAAAGGTGTACTTAACCGAATTGCTGACGCCGTGTTTCGAGTCCCGCTTTCGCCCGACGAGCCGGTAGGGAACTATAAGTTTCCAAAGCCATTTACCGAAATTCCGACATAAAGGATTCCGACTCTGAGACCGAATCTGAGACCGAATCTGAGACCGAATCCGTTATCCCCGACCCAAAGTCGCACAAAGACCGCCTATTCCGCATGCAGGAAGTCTTTGAACTTGTCTGCGCAAACCTCGCGCAAGCCTTCACCACACAAAGTCACCATAATGACTTGCGCCGCTGAGAATAGCGTTTTCAGGTTGGTGACAAGACGCAAGGTTCACTTATCTTCGGCCGCCAAACTTGCACCGACATATTCCGGCCCGTAAACCGTAACTAAAGTTATCTCTTCTGTCGTGTACGAACTAAAGGAGTCGAAAACCCGGTCATCGGTTGTGTGTGGCCTCCATAGCCACCCTACTAATAGTTTCTATTTTCATTATAGCCAACACAATGTCCGACAAACCCGCTCCCGCGGAAAAACCCAGGCGGGTTTTATGGCTTGTTTGGATCTTAATACTTTTACATCAGTGTTGGATAAGTCAACACAAGACATATTAAAATTGTTTTTACATATTGAACAACTAACGATGCACTTTTGATCGAAATCAGCACTACAACATTTGCATATCACCATTTTTGGGACCAATGGTGAAAGTAATGTGCAGTTTTGGACATAATACAACGTATTATTTCTCGTCCAGTACCATTAGTAGCAAATAAAGTATTTATACTTGCATTGTTTAATTTGAAAAGTGAAGTGAATGCAAAAAGTCCAAAAAATGCATGAAGTTCAATTTTATCCAAATCTTTTAAAGTTTGTAAAGTTTTCCTAACATATTTTGCACGTTGGGTTGCTATTCTTTTATTTGTCCACTACAAAATTATTTCACAAAGTTCATCAGTGAATAGTAATTTTCAAATAGTAAGTGGGTGTAAAACGTAGGTGTTCCTAATTGTGCAGCAGGGCGTAAGCCACGCTTTACTACAATGTTTTTTTGCAAACGGCGACCTCTATTGGAAGTTGGAGGTTGTGTAGACCACTTAAATCTATTTTTTTTGTAAAAATATTTGCTTTGGTTATTACTTTCATTACTGTCATCCTTATTTTCCTTATTCTTCTTTATTTTATCCCTTATCCAGTTCTTCATTTTCCTCATGACCCTCTCTTCATTTTTCTTCCTACCCTCCACTTCATTTTCTAGAATAAAACGGAAGAAAATAACAATTTACTTTCAGCTGACAAAATTGATACTTTCTTCAATTTCTGGATCAGTCTCGTATTCGCCAAGTATTTCTTGATTTTTATCGCAGTTGTCAAAGTCCCAATTACTTTGCGTTTCGTTATACCATTTTATAAGGTGTTCCTCGTACCCGGGATCACCAAACTTCACTGTTTTAGAAGTACTAGTAACGCTACATGTTTTAGAACAGAAAAGATAAGTTAGGCACACATGAGGACTTATTTTGTTTATTACTTACACATTCGTTCATACTGTATATTACATATATCGTACTTGTAAAATTCGTATTTTTATTTGTTTCTTATTTCTTGTAAGTGTCTTCTCGTCACTGTTATATTAGGTTTTCATTATTTCGATGTGTGTTTTGGTCACTGACTATGGGTTGATGTTTAACTAAAAGAGCAGACTCGTTTAGTTTATTGCTTATTAAAGTACGTTTAGTTTATGCCGGTTTAGGGGGTACTTTACCTTATAGTGCCTGTTGATTTATGCAGGTCATATTTAGCGTGTGAGAATGTGCCAATTCTCTAAGTTGTTTTTGTATATTTAACTTGTCAGTGTAACTTCATTCTTCTAAAAAGGTTATAGGTTAGGTTATTTTACATTGAGGGGTTTAGATTAGATTTATTAGATAAGTAGTTTTTAGCTCACTTATAATAATTTTTTTTGCCGTCGTTGCAGTTTGGACGATAAATTTCTTCATTTGTTTTGTTGAAGTTTGGTAGAAACGCTTCGTGGTAATGTTGGTTGCATATAGACATGTTCAGATAGGAGAAAATTTACAAATATGAATTTGTGTAAACCATAGCTATGGGTATAAAACCTGAAATATCTTAATTGATAATATTGTTTAAATTGATAAACCCATTGTAATTAATATATAAGTGAGTAAGTAAACATTGAGTTTAACTTAATGACCGTGAACATTAGTTAATTTACTCTGTTATTCACGGTGGCGCCTACCAAAGTGTAAGTATGAGAAATCAACGACCTATTGCACCTCCCCTCCAGACTAGTGAGCTGCCGGAGCATATATATTAGGGTGTCCCTTATTTTTATTTTTTTTACGCATACCCTCTAATTATATTTATTACGTGTTTATATACTCCCAGTAAAAATTTCAGCTCATTCTATAAACGGGAACCCGTGCCGACTTGCATCTGAACCCTCCGTTAGCCAACGTTAGGCGCGCGGTATTTTGTAACACGGTTGGTCGCGAGGTCTTCGATCGTAAGTCATTTTGTGTTTGTTATTATGTGTATGTGACCCTTATATTATAAATTATTGACAAATGTTAAAATATACTTTGATAAAAATGTATATTTTCACAGGCCGTAAACTCTGAAATTGATAAACTTAATGGGTTTTACTCTAAATAAGTAAAAGAGTCTATTGTGAGAGATGACTACCAAAAACTTATTGAACTGTCTGAAATATTTTTGGGAGGACATTAAGAAAAGAAATGCTTATAAAAAACTGAAATTTCATATAACAGTATATTTTAGCAATACTAATTAGTATATTAATATATTTAAGGGATAAAATCAACTAAATTAGTGAAACAAATGATAGAAACAAAAGCAATAATCATAATCATATTTAATAAAATCATTAGAAAAATACAGTCATGAAGTATATTTTCTTTTTAAACTGTTTCGTGTTACAAAATACCACGCGCGCCTAACGTTGGCTAACGGAGGGTTTAGATGCAAGTCGGCACGGGTTCCCGTTTATAGAATGAGCTGAAATTTTTACTGGGAGTATATAAACAAGTAATAAATATAATTAGAGGGTATGCGTAAAAAAAATAAAAATAAGGGACACCCTAATACCTATATATATTAGGGTGATGCAAAAAAAATTTTTTTTTAATTCTATGCGAGACCACTCGGGTTTTCAAAGAGTATCAAGAAAATAAAAATCTGTAAAAATTTGAAAGAAATCAATTAAAATTTAGAGGTCGCTCAACGCAATTGTTTAATTTAGAAAAATCACGCATCTCAAATGCATTGCTATAAACAAGTAGGCATATTTCATACAAATTTGAATGAAAATGGTTGAATTTTTTTTGGTGGACTCTTAATGATTATTCTAATAAATAATGTTGTCCCGATTTCAAAAAATTGGTTATAATATTTAAAAAATATATATTAATTAGCAAATATAGCTTAGTTAACAAATAATTCATTCAATTTTTTTTTGTTTCAAAATCTGTAAAAACATTGTTAATAGGTCTACAAGCAATTATTCATTCATAAAAACACTCGCCCCCATCGTTAAATATGAGAAAAAAAATAATATTTTAATTAACTACACTTCGCGTCAAATTTAACGCACCACTAAAAGTTTGTCACATTTTCAAAGTTGATTTTCTCGCGAACCGTCAAACCGAATTTAGTGATTTTTATAATAAATTGTAGGTTTATTCTTCGGTAATAATGCGTTTATTAAAATATTTTTTTAAATTAACATTTTCAGTATATACAGGGTGCAAGAGTGATAATAGGTTTTTTCCCGGAAATTTAAAACGCCCTGTGGATTGTACCAGCTATAACAGCATATGTATCTTATAATCAAACTATAGCTACATCTTCTCTTAACATTTTATTTTTTGATTCACCGCGTTATCTTTATTTTTAAATGAAATATACAGTTAAAGATTAAAGAACTCCAGTTTAATACAAAAATGTAAAAAGAACGTTTGTAACAATAACAACAAAATATTAACAAAATCAATAAAACCAACATTAAAGAATATCAATATCGCGTATTTCTGCCTCTACTTCTAATTAAGGCTTCACATCGACGGCTCACACTCGAAACCAGATGTCTAATCTCGTCTTGATCAATGACATTTCATATTTCTCGTAGCATATTTGCTACGTCATCAAGGGAGGCAGGCAAGGGATCATGATTTCTTAGTCGCCTACCCATATTATCCCACAAATGCTCGATGGTGTTGAGATCCGGACTATTTGCAGGCCACTCTAAAGTTTTAACACCCACCTCATGTAAGTACTCTTGCACTATATAGCATTATCCTGCATCAGTAAAAAATTATTACCGGGCGAAAGGGACAACATGCTCAAATAAAATGTCCTCGATATATCGTACACTATTCATGGTACCTTAATCTTTAATCTTTAAATGTATATTTCATTTAAAAATAAAGATAACCCGGTGAATAAAAATACAAAATGTTAAGAGAACATGGGGCTATAGTTTGATTATGAGACATATGCTGTTATAGCTGGTACAACCAACAGGGCGTTTCAAATTTCCGGAAAAAAACTAATTATTACACTTGCACTCTGTATATACTCAAAACTTAAATTTTAAAGAATTTTTTAATAAAGGCATCATAACCAAAGAATAAACCTCAATTTTAAAACAAAAATTACCAAATTTGGTTAGAGGATGTTTGTTTTGAGTCAAACAAATTCATATATTTAAATGCGTAAACTAAATGAAAAGGTATTATTTCTATGGGTATAATACACATCTATAACTATTCATATGAAATTAGTAATTTATTTTAACTAAATCTTTGATTTATTTAAAATATGTTTTATGTTTTACTTTACGAGTGTATATTAAAGCTATTATACTTTTGTTAAGACTATTGCCAATAATTATTTTTAACATATGAAAACAGTCATTTTAAATAATACATAGGTAATTCATAAAGTAACATATTCAATTACTTAAAAGAAAAAAACATATTAAATTAAAATATATGATATTTTTATATTTACGATAACATCAAATATATGAAATTCTTGAACAAAATAATAAGCTTTACTTGCTTTTAAATATTTCAAAGTCTTGTTTTAAGACGATAATTCTTTTGAATGGGGAATATACGAAATATTTATTACAAACAATTCATTTAATCGCGCATAACGGTATATTTAAAATAAATAACATATATTTACAACAAACACTGCGTTTTATGTGTATACTTTTATAATTTTCAATAAACGTACTAAAAATCACCAAAATATGTTTGAGGAGGTAACATTCAAACCGTGTTTTGTCCATTTTTAATAACAAAGGACAGAAGATAAATTTTCGTTTATTAATAAAAATTATGAAAAAAATTGACATATTTGTTTTGTTGGTTTTATAAATATGCCCTTCTTATTAGGCCAAGAAAGTTAGAGTTTTGATGGTGCGAAAGCTTATCCATAAGGATAATTTATCTTGTGATCTTTATTATTGAAAATGTTCAAAACACATTTTAAACATTACCTCTTTGTTTAAATAAAAACGTTTTGACGGCCAGCCGCGGCCATTAGTTTGCACCACAAAATTATTTTCTTGTAAATATTTTTTTTAAATATTAGCAGTTTACATAAATTTATTTTAAGTTTTTTGCTACAAAATATGGTTGAAAATAAAATAGTATACAATGTTCGACGAAAATTTCAATACTGTCTCAAGCAGTGGCGTATTTAGGATTTAGCTCCGGGGGGGGTTCAAAAAAACTAACTAAATATGTACTATGCTATGCTTTAATCACTATCTATTCATGGTATAGTTCTATTTCTGTTCGCGCCTCGATCATAACGACACGAGAAAGAGGTAGGAACGATATTCCTACAGGGTTGCCAAACCACCTCTTTCTCTTTAATACGTAAGTAGTTGATTTTTGATTTTAATGATTTTATATTTAATAAATAATTAAGTACGTTGACAGTCTTGAGGTTTTTATTTTTTTTAACTTTTTTTGTAATAAAAATAATAAAATATGTGCGCCCGGGGGGGGTCCGGACCCGGCGGACCCCCCCCTAAATACGCCACTGGTCTCAAGATTTAGTTTATCTCGACCCTAAGCGTCTCAATACAATACAATATACACAGAAAAAAAGGAATGGTTAATTTAACTATATTAATTTAGTTGACCCATATTTATTTAAATCAACCGTGGGAAGGTTAATATAAACAAAGATTAGTTGGACGGTACTAAACCAGATAGTCATTTTATTTTTCTAAATTGGTTAAATTGTATGGTTCAGTTTACTAAATATGTTGTTTGTAAAATAAGAGTTACTTCAACCTTAAGCACTCTGTTAAAATGATTAAAACATTTGCTGTGCATTCCTGGTTGCATAGTATGTACCGATCGCGGCAAAGGCGGTGTGGATCGCGTGATGTTCTTAAATCTCGCCTCTGTTGACTTACATGAAGAGTATATAAGGTGAGGTACTTCTTTGCTTTGGTGTGACACTACAAGTTGTTCGATACTAAAGAGACCTTGAATAGGTGGAAACAGCTGTCAATACTTGAAGTATTTTATTAAGTTGGTGGAACGCACTAAAACATAGACGACACTAAAAACCACGGAAACCTCGGAAGTATTCGGCTGTTTACGGAGAGCTTCGGCGGCTGACGTCATTCATTTCAAATTAATGAATCATTTGCGCCAAAAACGAAAAAACGGTTATTTCATAACCTCAAATTGATGTTATTGCTTTTATTCGTTTTGTTTATTCAGATAGTAAATCTCTGTTTATTACAAGGCTTTGTTTATTATAAGACTATTTTTTTATTAGTGAATGTGTTTTAAAACCCAGAGAGGTCTGACAATAATTATTGGCGATTGCCGTGTTATTAGGACCTGTTGTGTACTTATCCTAGGATACTTATAGTGTTATAGGCATAGATTATATAAAGTGCTTATAGGTATAGTGTGTGTTCTTCTTTGGTGTGTGTTAGTGATATTTGTATTTTAATCAATCAAACATGGAAACCCAAACTTCGCAGTCCCAGAGCAAAACGTGCCCACTCTGTAATTTGGAGTTTTCTTGTGTTTCAGCAAAGAATAGACATTTAAAAAAAAATCATAACCATCAGATAGATACCAATGCCAAGAAATCCCATATTATTTGCCCATTGTGTACTGAAAACAAGTTAGTCTGTGGAACTTATAGTAAACTGGAAAAACATTTGGAGGTAAACCATAAAATAAAAATAGAAATGCATACATATAATTTTGCAACGAGAGAAAGTTATGAACTGTGGTTTGATGAACAGAAAATTGAGACAACTTATGCAACGGCCAGATCAAAAAGATCTAATGATTATTTAGAAAAATCCTACACTTGCAATCGTAGTAATTCAATAGGTAAAATATTAAGTTCACCTTTTAGTATTTCTTTATTTTACAAAATATTTCTGTTATCCTCAGGACATGGCAGCAATTGTTCCAAAAGAACGGAGAAGGCTGGTGGTTCAATTAAAATGTATGGAGTATGCCCATCTCATTTAAATATAAAGCTTTGGCAAACAGGTAAATTTAAGGGTAAAATATTATTCTTTTGCTTAAAAAGTATATGAGTAGACATAAATACTATGCCTTATGTATAACCCTAAAATATGAATCTATTTGAGATAATATCAACATTTTAATTGTAGGAGAGATTACTGTAAAATTCTGGAAATCACATGTAGGCCATGAAGAGGAGATTAGAAGTCAACACTTGTCAAAACTTGAAAAAACTGAAATAGTTACAAAATTATGTAGTAGTGTAACCGTAGACAGAATTATGTCCGATGCCAGAAAATTAAAATCTGAGAAAATTCAAAGAATAAATATGCTGAATAGAAATGATGTATCATATTTAATGAAGAAACATAATGTAATGAAGAAGAAACATGAAAATAGTATGATTGCTGTAGCTTTAAAAGTGGAAGAATGGAATGCCAATGGAAAAAACTATTGTTTCTTCTTTAAGCAACAAGGTATGTTGCATTACTTCATATAAAAATTAATACCTAGTTTGGGTTAAGAAGTAAAAGGCTTCATTAATTTTTTTATCTTAGGTGAAAGTCATCCAATATTGAGAGTAGAAGATTTTTGCATAGGATTTATGAATGAGAGTATGGAACGTAAATTAATGGAGTTCTGTAGAATAATATGTATGGATGGAACACACTGCACAAACCAAAAGGGGATGGATTTAACTATCATGCTCATAAAAGATGATAGAAATAGGGGTTTTCCAGTGGCTTTCTTTTTAAGTAATAGATTAGATCAGGTAGTTCAAGAGGTTTTTTTGCAGGCGCTGAGAGACAAAGTTAAAGGAGTGATACAGCCAGAGTATTTTATGACAGATGATGATGCAAAATATCACAATGCATGGGTAAAAGCAATGGGAAATGCACCAAGAAGACTTTTGTGTAGCTGGCATATTATTAAGAATTGGGTTATTCAAGGAAGATCTAAAGTAAGAAATAAATTTACAAAAAATTTTAGTATAATAAGTATAAGAAATTTTTTTTTCTTTAGATAAGGAATGAAGAAATCAAAAAAAAAATGAAGGCAGATTTAAAGGGAATACTTAATGAAACCAATGAAGAGAAGTTTAAAAATCTGACTGAGAAGTACTTTGAAAAGCTGCAAAATGCTAATGAACATGTGTTTTTAAATTACCTCAAGAAGTATATTTTTATTGTACCTAGTTTAATTAACAAAATTTAATTTATTTTAACATATCAAAAATACAGATGAAAATTTGATTTTAGATATTATTTCCAAAGTGAAGAGAGGATAGCTATGTGGGCACATTGTTACATAATAAATGCTGGAATAAATACAAATATGGCACTGGAAAGTTTAAATAACTTACTCAAAACAAATCAGTTGAAGAGAAAAACAAATATCACTATTGACAGGCTTTTGGAAGAAATTGAAAATTTGGTTGATGCAAAAATGTGGCAAAGGATTCTAAAGGTTTGTTGTTTTAAGCAATAGTTCCCCTTTATTTTAATACTTAACATATTTTATGATATAAATATTCTTTTTATTCCAAATCGGCAGTAAAGTATAAAAATCAGATTTAATATGGTTATTGTATGCAACAACATATATATTTTAAGACTTGCCTACTGGTCCATAGCAGCAAATAAATATATTTGAATCACTGATTTCAGAAGTCCACTTTAGTTTTTTTTTAGTTAGTACCTTTAAAATGCATACCCCTATCAATTAAACGTAAAAACAACTTAATTTCCATACAGTAAATATATAATAGAGGCCCTGAAAATGTGAAGTAAGTGCAAAAACAATCTTACTTTGCAAAACTAATAAGTTTTTTATAATTATCTTTAAACTTTTCATTTGTGACTTGGATTATTTCTAAAATCAGCGATTCATTTGTTAAAATTGTCAATGACATGTGATATGTCATGGCATAACAAGACATGTCCTCAGCAGAAAAAATATATTTGTTAAAATTTTCATTGTTAATTCAATACATTTGAAAATATTTATTAAATTGTATGATTAGAGGTGTACCTCTATAAACTGTATGTTTCTTGGGATGAAAATAAAATATTTTATTATTATTATTATTATTAATTAAAAACCCAATTAAAAAAACAATAAATTTAATTATTGGTCTTAATAAATGCGATTTCGGATTATATGCACCTGGTATTACAGTCTTTTTTTATCACTCACATGCCTTGATACATAAATATTTTATAGATGGAAAGACCACACTCAAATACTTACCAGGATAGACTTGTGATAAAAGCACATAAAAGTGCAGAAACAATGAAAACAAACAACATAGAGGTAATGGAGGTAGGATTTGGCGAATTTCAAGTAAGGTCTTCGAAAGGTAATACTTTTTACAATATATCTTATAATGAAATATGTGAGACAGAATGCAAAACTTCATATTGTAAAATATGTAAGGTCTGTATTCATCGTTATAGATGTGATTGTCCAGAATATGCCATAAAAACTACCATTTGTAAACACATACATTTGGTATGTTTGTATGAGCATAGGCCGGGAAGCAAAACTGTTTTAGGAGATGTTGCTGAATTACTTTCTGAGGAAAAGTCATCAGAAATTAAAGAAGGGCATAACGAAGAAATTAAAAACTTTGTTAGAGAGAAAACATCTGAAAGCCATGATTTATCTACAATAGATGGAAATGTGAAGAGGGAGGCAGAAATTAAAACATTAACAAACTTTTTAAGATCCTTAAATGATGATGATTACAAAAAGTAATGGAATCATTTTTGCCATGTATGTATGTTTCAAAAATTAAGCAGTATTTTTTTATAAGGTGTATGGGACAATTTAGTGTAATAATGGAGAAGGTAAATAGATCAGTAGTGCATAAAAGAAAAATGGATAAGCAAGAATTCTTTCCAACAAAGCGAAACAAATAGTATTGGTTAAGGGTTTATATATTTATTTTGTAGTTTTGTAGTGTTGTTTTGGTTTTATTTAAGTAGATGTATAAAGTGTAATTTTTAGTTAGTACTAGGAAAATTAAAATATATAAATATGTACCTAGAGGTGTAAGCTAGCAATTATTGTATTTTACCTGACTGATGAGTTTGGTTTAAAGAAAAAAGCACCCATAAGTTTCTTGCAGTTTCTTCTTATGGGTTGTAATCGAAACTGCGGATTTTTTAAAACCAAGTTTAAATAAAGAACTTTAATATTATGTTTTGTTTTATTTAAGTAGATCAACTGTAATTTCTAAAATTAAAATATATATATATATATATATATATATATATATATATATATATATTATATGTACACATATGTGTAAGCTAACAATTATTGTATATACCTAAATGATATGTTTGGTTTAAAAAAAACATCCATAAGTTTATTTTATTTTCTTCTTATGGGTTGTATTTAAAATCGCGGATTTCTTAAAACTTAGTTTAAATTTAGCACAACAAAAATTATTTTACTGCTTATCTATGTACTGTATTCAAAATTTTAAAGCTGATCTTCAATGGGATAGTTAAATTTTTCTGACCTATACTTGGTTTTATTAGAAGGGTTTTTTTAATTTTAAACATTATGTGAAAACAAAATTTCGATTGCGTTAACCGTACCCCAAATTCGAATGCATGCCACTTTCCTGCAAAGAATAAAACAATTTCTATTTTTCCACCATCAAAGATGAAATAGATTAAAGTCCCTAGAAATATAAATAACAAAAAACGTTTAAACATCCGAAAGCAAGTGATTTTGATATAAATTTAAAACGAGAATGCAAATCAGCCTTATCAGAATCATATTCTTAATATTTCTTGTGTAAATTATTATTATATCTAACAAATTCTCCAAAAAAGTAATGATTTGTTATGTTTATTATACTTAATAAACCTAATAAATCATCACTTATTTTGAAGGCTATATAATTATACTATCCACAATCCACATTGGATTGTGATACTATCTAAAAATAAAGAACGAACCAAAACAATATTTAAAATCAAAATTCCCGCCAGCCGCTTCTCGCTGCCCTCCGGACACGGCCGAATACTTCCGAGGTTTCCGTGGTTTTTAGTGTCGTCTACTAAAACATTATCTCTAGCGAGGTGAAGGTTTAATTATCTGGAATAATACCTCTGGTATTATACTAGTAATGCGTCAAGGAACTTCCTGTTTTTTGAAGAATATAAGAAAATGGCTTAAAAAAATGTTTCTACTCCAAACATTTCAAGATCTTTTTTTTATTGTTAGGTATATAAATGCGCCAAACGATATGGGTAAGTTGTACCAAGCCGTTAACCTAGTTAGGGTAACAAATTATATTTAGTCAATTCAACCAAATGTATTTAGTACATTGGACTGGTAGGTAAAGGTCACTTGAACTATATAAATGTTTGTTTCAACCAAATATATAGTTGTAAAATATAACCAAATGCGGTTGTTAAAATAACTAAATGTTTGGTTGGCTCTATTGAAACAACATATTTAGTTAAATGAAACAAATAATAGTTGGGCTAACTAAACCTTTTTTTCTGTGTAGTTTATCGAGACGCGTAGGGTATATTTAATCTCTTGACTAGTAATAAAACACTTGAGCAACACCAGCAATCTCCACTTTGTCAAAATTTTGGTAGTGCATTTTTAAAGTTAAAATTATTATTATTCTGACTCTATCTAACTTACATAATATAAGTATACTTATCTATAATATGTTTAAATATTGCTTGCGAGCAGTGATACTAAATCCGCGAACTTAAAAACATGGCCACCGCTGATTCACGTTGAATTCTCGGACTTTTTAAACTAGTAATTGCTTTGTTCACTAATGAAATAGTTATTTTCGTCGCTTTTTACTTCTATACTAGTAACTGTTTACTATTTAAATGATGAAAATTTCTAAATAGTCAACAAATTTATAAATAGTTAATTAACTATTTTTTTAGACTTAAAATTCACTAATTTTATTAGTAACTAATAATTATTGCTTATTGCCACTTATAAGTATACATTAGTTGATAGGTTAATTTTACTATTCTAAATAGTCATCAAATACTAAATAATTTCTTTAACTAATAACTAGTAATAACTTATAACTAGTATACTAAATAAACAATTAGTTATAACTAATTGTTTATTGGCCGTCACATTGGGTGGCAGTCTGAAATTTTAATTCGATAATTTAGGAATAATTGAATAAATAACTAAAGAAGAACTGGTAGAAAGATTAAAATAGAGCCAAATGTTTAATTTGACGATAATTCGGCAACCAAACTACATATGTGTAAATAATCTTAATTTAAAATAAAATTGCATATTTTTTAGTGATAATTAACTTTTTCATTTAGTAAAAATGACTTAATTTTAGTAGTTTTGCCTTGAAAATTTGTATAAACTTGTACTATTTGATTTGGTAAAATTTGACTAATTACTAGTAGCTCCTTTTTCACTATGAGAATTAGTAGAAAATGACTTTATATTAGTAATTTTTGACTAATTCATCTTAAGAGAGAAGAATATGGCCGCCGATAAATGAGATAATTTAAACTGTTGGGTCGATAGCGGCAGCCATGTCTTTGAGTCCGCGAATTCAGTCCCGCCGCGGTGCACCACTATGGACGGCATAGGCATATTAAAGAATGTTTTTTCTGTACTTTACAGAAAATGTGGTTAATTGGTAAAGAAATTAAGAAACTTCCTAACAAGAAATTACCTTCCCAAAATCACGTCCTTGCTTTGTTTGGTTTTTACCACAATATAAAAAAACTGAGCATCAAAAAGAGCGCGACGGACACTGCACAAAACGTTCTTGATTTTTATGTTAGATTTGGGGTTCCCACAAACAAAAAGATACTAACAAGCCACTCAGAGTTAGGTGATGAATCAAAAGCACTTCAGCACGAAAAAAGACTCACCATTACGATTACATCAATGACGAAGAAAAACTCGACAATGATGAAACAAACGACAATGTAAAGTTTTGCTCTCAGTCTTCACTATCGAGTGATAACTTGAGTTACAAATCTGAAACTGAATACGACCCACCCAAATATTTGGAAAAGAAAAACAAGAAGAAATCTGTAAAAATTTTGACATCTGATGTAGCTCTTGCGTTAGATAGAACACAAATGAGTGACAGAGATGCTGCCCTTGTTCTGCCGGCAGTAGTTCATGCGGTGGGGCATGATGCTTTAACTCTACCTATACGCCGCACATAGGAGTATTTCAACTAAAAAGCCGGACAAAAGTCCAAATCACGAATTTGGTTAAAAGTAGACATAGTTTATGTTTTTGGGTAGCTTAAATATCACTACATCAAGAAACAACAATCTTAAACACCATATATAATAGACCTTTATTCATCATCGATCAAAACTTAAGTAATTTTTAGAGCGCTCATTTTAGTTTTTAACGCTCTCGCATATACGAAATCTTTGATTCGATTTTTTAAGTTGGCAGATTTTTTTTTGATGAAAATCGTTATAGATTGGAAAGTAATATGTATGTACCATATTACCATATATTTAATTTAAGGGTATTAGTTTGTATAAGTCTTTTTTAAGCCAATTGGATATATCATTAAAATTATATTATTTTTACATTTTTCTTCTAGGTTTACAGATGTTAAAGTTTATGTGTCGGGCATTGTCGGGCAATTATTTTTATATTATCATAAAATATAGGTATTTTTTTATACATTTCTGAAAAAAAATCTTTCACAAAAATCCACAATATTTTTTTAGCCTGTATTTAAAGTTATAATCTCAAATAAGAGGCATTTTCGTCAGCAAAATTTTTCGGTTGTTACAAGATTTTTTTGACAATTTATTACTTGGCGGATAGTATATACATTAATTAATAATTATTATAATCTTCTTCCTAATTATAAACAAAAAATTTTTAAAATTGGCTAAAACTGTTCATTCATGGACCTACTGTCATAAATTACGCTATAATACCTGTTGGACAACTCAGAGAAGAAGCTGCTGAAGCCAGAAATAAGCATTTTAGGCAGTACAGACAAAATTTTTCCCGAAAATTTACACGCCAGCAATGCAACAGAGATGTGTTGAATAGATTATTACAGATTTCGGATTCATTTTTAAGTGCTTCAAGGCCAAAAATTAAGAAAAAAAGTAAGACGTTCTCGAAGAACACTTTTTATGGGCGTCCAACGGAAGAAGAGGATGAAGAAGAAGACGATGATAAAGAAGAATACGAGGAGGAAGAGGAAGACGAGGAATATTTGAACTCTGATTAGTTTATATATATATATATATATATATATATATATATTATCTTCTTGTTATTAAAATTCACTTTTTAAAAAAAGCACAAATTTATTTAAACACAATATAAAATTATTAAGTACTTAATGTTACAAGACTGAGTATAATACTAAACTAACAAAGCAAAGACATTCCTATTTATAAGTTTTTAAAATATGTTGTACGTGTTGTCTCAGGGTTCTCATCGTTGAATACAGTTGCATTTCCCAGAGAATTCCATACCTTGTTATCTTCTCCGATTAGATAACGAAATATGACTCTCGTGAAGTCTATGGTGTCATCATTTTATCACATATAACAGCTCCCCTTATTTTTGAAAAGTTGATGCTATGCAGCAACTTTTTCACTAAGTTGGATTTCACAGAAGTTATCGTTGGATTCGATGTCTGGTCGTCTTTTGATGGTGTTTGATATCGTTTCGGATATCGTTTTTCTTGGTTTAAATTTTGTAAACAATTTTATTGCTACGTATGCAACAATGCTAATGACTATTAGAGTTATAGTCAAATAAGTGAACCATGATATGTTTTTCTCGACGAAAGGTTGATTAATAAGATTATCCAAATCTCTCGAATATTGTTGAAGTTTGTGGTTGGCAATTTCCAATTCCTCCATATTTAAGTTATTGATTTTTAAAGGTTCTAATTTAGGGAGTTCGATATTGTCTGGAACATGAGTACAACAGTTGTATGGAACGAGAACGGGTTGAGGGTTTTCGATTACGTTGGATGTCTTGCTAGCCTCTGCTTGTATTTTTGTAATGCCGATGGAGGCTTGGCACACTGGTTTAAGTTTTAACAAAGAGTTTTTATTTATTACCAATGTTTCAGAGTTTATGTTTTGACAGTTTATAGACACTTGAACAGGTTCGGTCGCACTAATTAACCATGTATTGTCCTTTAAGTTTTGCACATTATAACCTTGTCCGTAAATTAAGGCACTATGACAATTATTCGGAACGCTCATGTTGGTTTTTAACAATTGCACTTCACACGCGGCGTTATTGTCTATTGGGTATGCGTACAGGTTGGAGCACAGTTTTCTTCCTGGTGATAGCTGCTTGCATTCTTCTGGATTCTTGACGGGGATGTACATTAAAGAATCATCGTTTCGCGCGATATATTTTTGACTTATTGACAAAACGTGATAAAGACCAGTTCTTTCATCAGGTATAGGAATAGGAAATAAATGGTAGAGGGTGTAGATTTGTTGTTCAATTAATGGGATTTTTAAAACAAAAACAAGATCATGATTTGTTTGGTACGCTTGGAGTTCTATGATTTCCAAATACTGAGCTATTTGTGAATGCTTAATGGCTAAAGGTAAATTATTTTTCTCAAGATTTTGAGATATTTTTTGTAATTCTAATATTAAGTTGTTGGGGGTTATAATTGAAGAATGAATTATCTTTAGGCGGGCAAAGGTAATGCCATTTATTATGTCATTAAGATTGTCCTCCAAAAACAAGTAACTTTCCATTAGTTTTTCACAAATTTCGAAAAATTTTAATTTGGCTTCTACTAGCGCGATCTTATCTCCTAATAGGTGAACTGCTCTTTCTATTTTGAAAATGTCGTTATTAAATGTTTTTTCGTCAAACGAAAGTTTTTGTATTGTGTTGTTAAAGTTTTGCATAATTGATGTTGTGACTGTTATTTGATTTTTTAATAGATTTTCAACTTGACTTTGATCTTTATTTAATTTATTGATACTGTTAGTGAAGAATTCGCCATCTGATGCATCTAAATTACCAGTAATTGCTTTGAATACTGTACCAAAACCGTTAACAAGGCCTCTTTTAGAGCGCTTTGTGTCTGTAAATATTTCGTCAAATTTTCTTTTCATTGTCTGGGATATTTGTGTTAATAAGTTAACGTGTGTAGTGACTTCAGCTCTAAAAGAATTCATATTATGATAGTCAGGGCGTATGGTGTTATTAATTGTCTTTAAAATTTTGTCGTTATTGTCAAATGCGACGCGTAAGTTTGTTATGTTTCTGTGTACAAGTAGTGTCCATTGGGCTTTGGAAACAACGATTTGTGTTTCGTCATGATAGTATATTCCCAAAGTGTTGTTAATGGGTTCTATTCGGTATTGGCAGAGTGCTGTACCAATCAGCATTAAGTACCTAAAAATAATTAATTTTCAGAATAGGGTTTCATTCGGTCAAAATTGACTTTTGTGCGTTGATTTGTTTGGGTATTTAAAAGTATAGCGGAATTATTTAGAATCTCTAAGATCTCAAAAGGACCATTAAACTTGTTTTCTAATTTATTTTTTATTTGGGATTCTTTTATATAAACTTTGTCACCTACTTGATAATTTGGAAGATTATCATGAACATGTTGATCGAAACGGGTTTTGGATTTTTGTTTTTGGGCTTCGGTTCGGGCTCTAGCTATTTTGTAATAATGTGTTATTCGATTATTAAGATCTCTAATATATTTGGTAATGAGTTGATTTTCACTATAAAGTTTTTCTGGAGGTCTACTAGAGGTGTGTCCGAAGACTAGTTCGTATGGAGTGAATCCGTGCGTTTTATTATTCGAGTTATTGTAACAAATTACGGCATAGGGCAGTATGTTAAAAGGGTGTTCGTTTGGGTGTTCAGCTAAGTGAACTCTTATCATTTCCAATAAGGTGGAATGAAATCGTTCGAGAGAACCATTTGATTGTGGGTGTCCTGCGCTAGAATACGTTAATTTTATGTCATAAAGATTACATAAGTCTCTTAAGAGGCTGTTGTCAAATTCTCTACCATAGTCACAATGAATACGAAGAGGGGTGCCAAAATGTTGGAAGTATAGGAGTAAAGTGTTAACAACGGATTTTGCGCTTTTGTCATTAATTGGATAAGCTTGGCTAAATTTTGTCAGTTCATCTCTGATGGTAAGAGCGTAATTTCTACTAGGGACTTCTAGGATGTCAATGTTAATGCGTTCAAAGGGTGTTCTAGGTGTTTCGGTGATGACAAAAGGTCGGTCGAGGTTTTTTCGATAAGCTTTAGATTTTTGGCAAGTAGTACAATTTTTTATAAATTTTTCTACGTCTTTTGTCAGTCCGGTCCAATTATATTTTTGTTTTATTCTGCGTATGGTTTCGTTAATTCCACGGTGAAGGTTGGCTTTACCGCAGTGAAGTTGATCTAAAATTATTGGAATTTGATCAGGTTCAGGTGTTTTTGTGACGTTTTGAAATACTTTAAATTTAATTTCTTTTTCTGCAAAAAGGAAGGATAGCATTTCTAATATTGGTAGGTCGATATTAGTTTCTACGCTATAGATTTTATTGGCTTCTAAATTATTTTGAGAGTTGTATAGGGATGCGAATAAAACTTCTGAAACTGAATTAGGGTCAGATGGAAGAGGTATAATTAAATATTTTCGGCTTTTTACTGTTTTACTACTAAAAATGTTAATTTTAAAAGCTTCGAAATCTGCGTGTTCTTCGAAGATGTCTTCAGATACTTTTTCGTGGAGTTCTTGTAAATTATCTTTTTGGAAAAAGACTAAAATGTTTTTATTATTTTTGTTTAACAATTGTTCATTTGAATATTCGATTTTCGAATAGTCGATTAAAGATTCGGTTTTATATAAGTTTATAAATGTATCAAATTCTTGGTACATTTTTTCAGTATTGGTAATGTTTTGATCGTCATTTTCGTCTTGTGTGTCAGGATCAGTGTCATCGTTATCGTCTGTATTAAGTGGTAAGGCTGAATATGGGGTAAGTTGGTGTTTAAATTGAAATTTTGAAATGTCTTGAATATGATTTATTCTTATACGCGATAGAGCATCGGCGTTTTTATTGATTTTACCGGGTTTGTAGATTATCTCGTAATCATACTCTTCTAGTTTAAGTCGCCAACGAGCGAGACGACTTCCTGGGTCTTTTATAGAAAAGAGCCAAGTTAGAGGTCTGTGATCGGTTATTAACTTAAATTTTCGTCCAAATATTAGTGGTCGAAAGTGTTTGACAGCCCACACAATGACGAGAAGTTCTCTCTCTATTGTGGAGTACTTAGTTTCGGCACTGCAAAGTGTTCTCGAGGCATAGGCAATGGGCAAGTCTTTACCTATAGGGCCTTGCGAGAGTACTGCTCCGATAGCAAAGGCACTCGCATCAGTAGTAAGTAGAAATGGTTCGTCAAAGTTTGGGTAAATTAAAACTGGGGTTGATATTAAATAATTTTTTAGTTCTTCGAATGATTTTATGCATTCAGCGTCAAAATTAAATGTAATGTCTTTTTTCAGAAGGTTTGTCGGAGGTTTTGAAATTTTGGCGAAGTTAGAAATGAATCTTCGATAATATCCGGCTAGACCGAGAAAGGACTTAATTTCTTTTTGATTAGAAGGTTCGGGAAAATTTACAATACAATCTACTTTGGATGGGTTCGGTTTTACACCGTCTTTAGTGACTAAATGACCAAGATAAGCGACTTCTTGTCGTAGAAATTCGCATTTATCTGGTTGTATTTTCATATTAGCTTGCCTTAAGCGTTTAAAGACTTCTGTTAGACGACTTAGGTGCTCGTGGATAGTGGGAGAATAAATGATGATGTCGTCCATGTAGACTAAGCATCGTTCATTTTGTATTCCCAGTAAAATGTTATCCATCACTCTTTGGAATGTTGATGGAGCATTTTTCAATCCGAAGGGCATCCTTACGAATTCAAAATGGCCATTTTCTACTGAGAAAGCGGTCTTTTGAATATCTTTAGGGTCGATTTCAATCTGGTGAAAACCAGAGGCAAGGTCTAATGTTGAGAAATACTGGCATTTACCCAGTTGGTCAAGGAGGTCGGATATGTTCGGTAAAGGGTATTTGTCATCCACAGTTAACTCGTTGAGTTTTCTGTAGTCAACAACTACTCTCCATTTTTGTTTGCCAGAGGCGTCCATTTTTTTGGGAACGACCCAGACAGGGGATGAAAAGGGAGAATTTGAATGTCGAATGATTCCTTGGTCTAACATTTTTGATATTTGGGTTTTGACTTCGTCTTTGTGGATTTGAGGATAACGGTAAGACTTTACAAAGGTGGGTTTTTCTGATTTTGTGTCGATAGTGTGTTTAATTTCATTAGTAAAGGTCAATTTGTCGCCTTCTAGATAGAAAATGTCTGAATAGTCTAAACAAAGTTCAGTAATAAGTTCCGATTCTTCTTCGTTTAAGTGTTCTAAACGAAGTTGGTTTTTTATTTCTGAAACTCTATCCGGTTGTAAGTTAAAATTACATTCGTTTAAATTATTGATTGAAAAATTTTGAATGGGTTCGAGTTTCAAGTCAGAAAAGTTTATAGTTTTTGGCATTGCGTTAGCGTTTAAGATTGATGTTAAAAATTCACCATTAGAGTTGATTTTGACTAAAGCATTAGGTAGACGTACTTTATCAATTTCCGTAGCTTCTAAATTTAATGATACGTTTTCAACGGGTGAATCTTCCTCTACTTTAATCAAAGGTATAGTTTTAAAATTTGTTATTAATTGTCTGTCTTTCAGGTCCACTATGCACTGATAGTGTTCTAAAAAGTCGGATCCAAGTAAACCGTCAAAGTCAATGTCAATGTTGCAAATGTATACTTTATGAGGGTCTTTTACATTGAATGGAACCAGAGTGGATTCGTTAATGTGGATTTTTTGGTTAGTAATTCCTTGAATTACTACATTTTCTTGGGATCTATGGGGAAAGTTTTGACAAGTGTTGGGTTTAAAGATTGATAAGCCTGCTCCGGTGTCAATTAAAAATTTAAATTTGTTTGAAGCGTCCTTTATGTAATAAAGATTTTTTGAATTTACTGAAAGTAAGGGACTTACAGGAAGTTTTGTTCCGGGAAGTTGAGGTTGGGATCGAAATTGTCCATGTTTAGTGTTTGAATTTGGGATGTTATTTCCAAAATATCTTGATTCGGGGGGTCTGTCTGGAAACTGGGTCCTGGTTTTGTTCCATTTCTGTTGGGAAATCTAATTGAGGTTGGTCTTGGTAATATTGCTCATCATTGGGTAAGTAAAAGTAATTTTGTTCGTCAGTGTCGTAATACTGTTCGTAGGAGTCTGAATTGTTGTAATTCAGATGATGGGTTTTTGCAGGGTATTTATTAAAATTTGGATTGGGTTGAATGGCACTTGGCCTGGGAGATCCTATATTGGGATTTGGCCTAATGACAGGTGGGCGATTTTGAAAGTTCGGATTCTGTGAAGTATTTTGTTGTTGGTAAAATGGTCTTTGTTGAGGATTTTGAAATGGTTGTTGAGGGCGAAATTGGTTTTGATTGTTATGTTGGAAATTTGAAAAGGTTTGGGGGGTTGTCATTCTTTGTCTACATTCGTTATTCGAATGTCCGGTTCGTTTACAAATTGAACAGTTTTTTATTGTCTGATTTGGATTTTGTTTACGAGGTGGTATATTTGTATTGCGGTTTAGGTTAAATTTTTGATTTTCAAAATAATTTAATTGGAGTTCGCGTCTAATTCTATTGGTAGCAGTTAAAATGTCTGGAGGGTTACTAGCTCTAACAATTTGACCAATTTTCAGGTCAAGTCCGGCAAGTAAAGTATTCAAAGCCATTGATTCGACAAGTAGGGTCTGAGCGGCTTTTTCTTCAGCTGTAAGGGTTTGTTTGTTAATAGAAGCGTATAACTTTGCTTCGTGCGTTTGTAAACGAGCAACAAAGGTTAAAGGAGATTCGCTAGAAGATTGTTTTAATCTTTGCAGATCTTGAATTGAAGAGGTGAGATCGCGTGTGTCACCAAAATGATTTTCAAGTAAGGTTTTAATTTCTTGCCAGGTTTTAGGTTCGCCGGAATTTATAAGTTCAGCAGCACGGCCTTTTAACTTGTTTTTAATGTGTAAAGTAACTAAAACTTTTTGATTGCCTATAGCCATGTTAAAAGCAGTGCTACATGCTTGAATAAAAGTGTTAAGAAGTATTTGGTTACCTTCGTACTCCGGTACGACTGAAAATATTTCGCTTAATTTATAAGGTTCCACCGCGCCAGCGGCAGCAGCAGCATTGCCTGCGTTATTTGGGTTATTTTGAGGCATTCTGCTTGATCTTGTTCTTGGCATAAAATTAAAATAGGTTAAGGGAAATTGTTATTGGGAAAGATTTCTGATAAAAGAAATGTTCTTAAAATTACGATAATCGAATGATTTGTTAAAATCGCGAAAAATAAAAATAATAACGTAATGATTCTTACAGTAGTTTGTCCATAGATGAAATCCTCCTTCGTGAGCCTTGCTACGCCAGGTGAGTGTACACGTGTTCCCAACGCCGAAGAGACCGTCTATTAGATTCTTGACTGTATTTTTCTTGTTTTCTTCAATTTTCTTAAATTCTTCATCGTCCCGTTAGTTTCCTTGTTCTAAACGTGTGAAAGGCATCCTACCGACTGCGCCAATTTTTATCTTCTTGTTATTAAAATTCACTTTTTAAAAAAAGCACAAATTTATTTAAACACAATATAAAATTATTAAGTACTTAATGTTACAAGACTGAGTATAATACTAAACTAACAAAACAAAGACATTCCTATTTATAAGTTTTTAAAATATGTTGTACGTGTTGTCTCAGGGTTCTCATCGTTGAATAAATGAAGAGTTGCATTTCCCAGAGAATTCCATACCTTGTTATCTTCTCCGATTAGATAACGAAATATGACTCTCGTGAAGTCTATGGTGTCATCATTTTATCACATATAACATATATATATATAATAATTATTATAATTTTTACACTATATTTTTGCATTTTTATTAAAAAAAATGAAAATAACATATTTTATCATTTACCATACATCATTTAAACTACCATTAAGTCCATAAAACGTATAAAATATTTTTGTCCGGATATCGATCTCAAATACTCCTCTGTGCGCCGTTCACGTAAAATGAAACGCTTGGAAAAATCTCGAAGTATTGAGTCTAATTTTAATCCAGTTGGTCCCCTCACTATTCATTGGGACACTAAATTGCTTCCGTCGAGCTTTGGTAATTATTTGAAATATTTTATGTAAGATTAATTATTTTACTCTATTGACGTACGATTATTTATTCTTCAGGTAGTGAGAAAGTTGACAGGTTACCGATTGTTGTGACATCTTCAACTGGAGAACAAATTCTTGGAGTACCCTCATTGAGCCGAGGAACAGGGAATTTAATGAGTAAAGCAGTATTTGAGTATTTGAAGAAGTGGAATATTCTCGAATTAGTTCGCGTTATGTGCTTCGATACTACAAGCTCAAATACTGGTGTGAAAAATGGAGCTTGTACAGGACTGCAACTCTTATTAGGCAGGCAATTGCTGTATTTTGCCTGCAGGCATCATATTTTTGAAATTGTGTTAGAAGCTGCGTTCTCATCATGTTTTGGATCATCCTCTGGTCCTGAGCCTTCTATTTTTATACGTTTTAAAAATGCGTGGAGTAATCTAAATAAGCAAAATTTTAAAAATGGTTTAATCGATCCAAAAGTATCGGAAAAAATTGGTGACAGTTGTGAAATTATTAACACATTTGCATTAAAAATGCTCAGTGTCAATCAACCACGTGACGACTACAAAGAGTTGTTGGAACTGATTCTGATTTTCACAGGTTACATCAAAGAACCTTCATTTAAAATACCCGGATCTATGCACCATGCAAGATGGATGGCTAAAGCTATCTATGCTTTAAAAATCTTTTTGTTTCGAAATGAATTTCCTTTGACAAAACTCGAAACAAAATCAGCCCAACGACTTTGCGTTTTTGTGGCATCCGTTTACATGTTTGGGTGGTTCAATGCATCATTAGTGATCGAAGCACCCCGCAATGATTTAAGGTTTCTAAAAAATTGGAAAAATTCAAACAAATTGATAAGGCCATTGCAAATAAAAAGTTTTCATCTCATTTATGGTATCTCTCAGAGGAAACAGTCTGCCTCGCATTATTTGATGAAAAAGTGTCCGTTGCAACAAAAAAAATATTTTTAAAAAGATGAATATTTCGAATTATAAAGATAGTTTAAAATTCTTTCAAAACAAAAATGACCGAGTAGTAAAAGTTGTTGTTGATGTTGAAAATATCGCCAAGCTCGAATTGGAACATTTTGTCACAACAAAAGTTATCGATTTTTCTTGCTTGAAGACGTTGAAAAATGGACAAATAATGAAAAATTTAATGAATTAAAAGCTCTTATCGGTCATTTAAAACCTATAAACGACACTGCAGAACGTGGAGTAGCGCTTGCTCAAGTCTACAACAATTTGCACACAAAAAATGAGGAGCAAAACCAAGCCCTGTTTCTCTGTGTGAGTCAACATCGAAAAGACTTTCCTGATGCAAATAAGAAGAAGAAAATAATATTTTTTAAAGATGTTCTGTATCATAAAGCAGATGTATAAGTATAAGAAAATGTATGTTTAAGAACGCAAATGTAATTTTTGATATAAAATACAGTTAATTTATTAAGACCTTTTCGTTCATACTTTTTTCTTCGTACATCTCTTAAATAAATAAAAGAATCCATTATTCGCTAAAGACAAGATAAATTGAAATAAATATTTATATTTGATTTTATCAACTTTTAGCAATATTCTTATGTATGGTAAGTACACTTAACTTAACTTAACTTAAAGATCTAATACTTTCTGACAAATAATAAAACTTTCTGACAAATAATAAAACTTAACAATAAAGGCAAGTGTTTTGGCGAATAGATAATTGTTTTTAGACTTATTTGTAATGTTTTTACAGATTTTGAATTAAAAAAAAAATGAGCATTAATTATTTGTTAACTTAGATATATTTGCTAATTAATATATATTTTTTAAATATCATGAACAATTTTTTGGAATAAGGGCAACATTATTTATTAGAATAATCATTAAGAGTCCACCAAAAAAAAAATTCAACCATTTTCATTCAGATTTGTATGAAATATGCCTACTTGTTTATAGCAATGCATTTGGGATGCATGATTTTTCTAAATTAAACAATTGCGTTGAGCGACCTCTAAATATTAATTGATTTCACTCAAATTTTTACAGATTATTTTTTTCTTGATACTCTTTGAAAACCCGTGTGGTCTCGCACAGAATTCAAAATTTTTTTTTTGCATCACCCTAATATATATATATATATTATATATTTATATATTTATATATAACCTGCATCTAGTTGGTTATATAAATTTGGCGCCCAACGTGGGGCTTAAAGTTGGTAAACAGAGATTTCTCATGTTTGCATTTTGGATTTAAATTTTGGTTTTATAAGAAAAAAAGTCAAATTTAACTTATGTAAAAGTTTTCATAATTTACTCGATTTTTTAAATGACAAAGCTATCGTAACGATTTTATTATTTTTAATCTTAATCATTATAAATACCTGGGTATTCGAACGTCAAGCCTACTAGCCTCGGATTTGGGATTTGAAACGAAATCACAAAAAACTTATAATATACAGTGTGAACCAATTTTAGTAATATTTTAATTTTGATATGCCAAGTAGGCAATGAATACTTCTTTTTGATATTTTACGAAGATAGAAATACTTACATTATTACTTTATTTAGTTTATGATTTTAAGCTATGGTGTTGCTCATGTGTATTTAACTTACCTATAATAAATTTTAGGGGGTCATTTACAATTTTAGATTTTTATAATTTTTTTTACATGATGGATCCGGTTTTTTCTTTGAATGGATTATTGCTGTATTGATATTTAGTTTTTTAAATTTTTTTCAAAGTCAAAGTTTATTGCTAAACACTTTCGTGTTGAAGATTTAGATTATGAATTAAAAATCAGAGATACTGTTACCAGTAGAAGCCATGACGAAAAACGTAAGATTTTAGCTAGGTTGCTTAGGAAAGAAAGATTCTCCAACTGCTCTTGCGGTAGGTAAATTGGATTTTGAGCTGGAAAAAGTAGCTATTAATAAAACCTTAAGTTCTATTACACAGTTAGTGTCAAATTTTGAAGGCAAAACAACAGATTCATTATATTCAGTTGTGGTATCTAGACTTAATCATGTTACCTAAAGAGTTCGAAGATTAACCATTCCTGATGATGCCAGTGAACGAAGCTTATGCAACTTGCCTGCATTTAGAGGCAGAACTTAACGATAAAATCGTTGAAGATGATAATGTGGTATCACCTCCTCCTTCATCCAGCAACCAAATCTTTAATAATAGTATAGCATCACCAAGTACACCATTGGTAAACTATAAACTACCACGTATAGATAAATAGAACTTAAAATTTAGTGGTGAAACTGATGAGTTGGGTTTAATTCCTTTTATTGAAAGGTTGGGGGAGGTGGCTGAAGCGAGGGGTGTAACTAAAGAACAGTTGTTCAGTTCAACGATAGATTTATTTTCGGGCAAGGCATGGCTTTTTGTAAGAACTAATAAACATCTGGTACAATATTGGGACTCTTTGGTTAAACTACTTAAACAAAATTTTGTGTCGGAAGACATTTGGGAGCAGATTAAGGGTAGACGTCAGGGAAAAAACGAAACAATAGAACAAAGAACCAGCAGAAGTAACGAAAATCAAATATGTGCGTAGAAATCTATTACCTAGTTATTTTAATCTTGGTGGATACTCCTAGCGTAGCGTAGCCTAGTGTTTATTGTAGAAAACTTGAATATGCTGCCAAGCAATCCTTTGACAGAGACAAAAGCGTTGAAAGTTTAGAATCAGAATTAAAATATGTAGATAAATCATCCTGTAGTTCTTTTAATAACAATAAAACCCGATTTTCAAGTAATAATTATCATAGTAAATTTAGACCGACCTACCAGAAACCCAATATTTTAGCTGTTAGTACTAGTAACAAGCAGGTAATATGTTTTAACTGTAAACAACCAAACCATACATTTCATAATTGTACCCTTAAGAGGTCCAAATTTTGTTTTTTTTTTGGTACACCTGACAATTTTTAAAAAATCAAAAACATCAGATTCTTTTCGGGAGAAGAACAAATTTTTTAACGCGAAAGATTGGGAATTGTGGTTAGGTAGGCTGAATAACAAATTCCAACACTCACATGATGGGCTGACAAAGTCAATCGGTTTATTCAGCATAATAAAATAGTATAAATAGAAAATCATGTAACATAATTTTATCATTTCAATAAACTTTAACGTTATTGTTAAATGGTCATTTTACTCCTTCGTACTATATCCAAGCCTATCTGCCACCGAGACGTGAGGCTGCGTCTCGATAGTACTGAAAAAAACTACCCCTTACAAATCTTGTTGGGCTCTGCCTAACAGTTGGTCCTTCGAACCGGATCCGGATGTCAAGTCAACAGTGCCCTTCAACCCAGGCCCCAAGAACGGAAAAAGCAATCTTCGAGTACAAGGTCCATCGTATACGAATTAACAAAACCAGGAAGCCCTATCGACTCCCACCAACTATACGAGTCAGAGGAGATCCCCGGGTTCAACGGGTCGACGAAAACTGCGACAAGAAGATACGTCTGAAGCAGAAGCTTATCCAACTATTTGGGCCTGACTAAATCCGTTAGCTAGAATCCATACCTGGTCGCCACCATAATGGACATCGAAAACGCAACTAGGAAACAATAAGAGTTAGCAGAAGCAGTTCAAAAGTTATTAGTCAACACAAAAAAGGACTCCTTATCCAGGAAGAAGCCAGCCTACGTTGAACAGAAGCGGGAGGTTTTGGCAAGTTACTGGGAAGAATTCAACAAACGGCACAACGAGATAGTGTCCGTCATAACAGAAGAACATGCCTACATGTCAAAAAACTTCTCCGAACAAGTCCGCACCTTATTCAAAGACTTTGAAGAGCACTTAGCCAACGCTGAAGTACGCTACACGGAGGCAATTAAATCCCTGCCCTCTTCAGAGTCCGGACCATTGGAAGCGCCCCAATCACTACCAGAATCGGAACCAAGGAATCAAACAGTACAGTTTGCCGCCACCAATCCGGCCACAGCGCCTACAAGTATACTACGACAGCAAAGCATAAAATTCAAAATGATGCAAAATTTGCTAGACAACACTGCAGCACAAATGCAGACAACACAGCCATCAACGTTTTGGGAGTTTAAGCGAGGCACCTTAAATACCCAGTGGTTAGCTATACAAGAAAACCACGAGAACATTCTAATGGGCGACACGCCAGATGTTGAAGACTACGTCAATAGTGGCGACTTCGAATACATCCAACTACAAGTAGAGGGTTTAATGGTTCAGCTACATACACTCCTGGATGCTGCAACAAATAAATCAGACAAGCTCCGTCTGAAACCCATCGACATTCCACATTTCAGTGGAGCTGGAGTCTCTACGGACCATTATTAACTTTTATACGAAAAATTGGATAGGGACACAATTAAATTATACGAACAGTCCCTAAAAGCTCCAAAAGAAGTCCCACGTCTAGAAGAGCTATTGGGTTTCTTAGAAACACGGTTCCAATCCATAGAACTTACCAAGGGGCCCAACCGAACAAAACCAGAGCAGCAACCGAAGCCTAAGGAGCAAGGGAAGAAAGATGCATGGACGGCAAAGTTGTACCATACCACGTCCATCAATTGTATCTACTGCAAGGAGCCACACTCCATCTACCAGTGCAACAAATTCACTGGACTAACAACACATGAGAGATTCAATTTCATTAACAAAAATAAGTTCTGTGTAAATTGTCTCGTTCATCCAAGAGACTCTGCATGCAAGAGCTTCAAGACTTGCCTAAAATGCAACAAACAACACCATACCTTACTTCACCATGAAACAAAAGACGATAAGAGGTCAGGAGTAGGAAAAACAGCAATAGCGAACTTAACCACTACTCAAGATGGGGACTCTTCATCCACGACCATGACATTAACTACCAAAGTTAGCACTCTACAAAATCCGGAAGATGTGCTATTAGCTACCGCATTAGTGAAGGCACAGACATACGAAGGAGCGTGGGAATACGTTCGAGTACTGGTAGACTGGCTCTCAGACATCCTTCATTACCAGAACGGCAGCAGAATCACTAGGACTCCCACAAATCAAGGCATCAGTCACGGTCTCTACAATAGGCCGTACTAGTGCCGGGACGTCCAAAACGAAGACCACAATCACGTTAAAACCAAGACTTCCAAGTGACTTCAAGCTACAATGTGAACTAGTCACATTCCGTAAGTTGATGGATTCACTCCCGACGGAACCTACATCCGCCTTGCCTGAGCAAGATAATTGCCTTCTAGCAGATCCAACTTACAACGTACCGGGACCAATTGACATATTGATTGGCTCCGACCTCTACCCAATGATAATTAAAGAAGGGCTGAAAAGACCGAAAGAAGGGTACATTGCCCAAAACACCGAGTTTGGATGGATCGTGTCTGGTCAAGTAAACCAAAAGCAAACAGCGAAATCTCATGCATACAGCCTGGTGTCAATAATAGGGGATCAAGAAGATTTAGCCAGGTTCTGGGAAATGGAGGAAGTCCATCCTCCCCGAAAACTTACAACAGATGAACTAAAATACGAACAAATATACGAAGATTCAGTAACTAAGAAGAACTCAAAGTATGTTGTCAAACTGCCCATGAAGCAAGACGCCACCGTGTTAGGAGAATCAAGAAAGAAAGCAGTAGCACGGTTATTTCAGATGGAAAAGAAATTAAAGTGCAACCCCCGCTTGGAGGAACAGTACCGACAATTTATGAGGGAGTATGAAGATCTTGGGCACATGACCCCTGCTAACAAGCCTTCCAGTAAACCAAGATACTATATTCCGCACCATGCTGTAACTCGAGAGGATAGTACTACGACGAAGCTACGTGTCGTCTTCGATGCGTCATCTAAAACATCGTCTGGGAAATGCCTGAATGAGTTAATGTATACTGGTCCACGACTCCAAGAAAATCTATCACAAATACTGTTAAGATGGCGAAAACACAAATTCGTCATGTCGGCAGACATTGAGAAAATGTATCGGCAAATCGAGGTCGACAAATCCGACCAACACCTGCAAACAATCCTGTGGCGACACTCTCCAGATGCCCCACTTCAAGAATACCATTTGACTACCGTAACATACGGAACATCGTCCGCTCCATATTTGGCTGTCCGTACGCTGCAGCAGTTGGCCAGAGATGAACAAGCTCGGTTTCCAACAGCGGCAAAAATTGCCCTCAACGACTTCTACGTCGACGATCTAATCACCGGGTGTAACTCCATAGAAGAGGCCAGAACACTTCAGAATGAAATAATTGAACTTCTGCAACTTGGAAATTCCAATCTTCGAAAATGGAAAAGCAACTCCATGGATTTGCTAACAGTACTCCCAAAGGAACTACAAGAAAAGGAGTTCCTTGAGATTAAAACAGATGAGACAAAAAAAACGCTGGGGGTACACTGGGCACCAATCAAGGACGAATTCACCTTTAAGGTGAACTTAACAATGGACAAAACTCCCACCAAAAGGAAAATTCTGTCAGTAATAGCCCGAATATATGACCCATTGGGTTGGTTATCTCCGATTATAGTAACATCGAAATTAATCATACAACAACTGTGGGTCAACGAGAACAAATGGGATGATCCAGTACCAGAATTAGTTAAATCCAAATGGGTAGAAATTCAAGAAGAGCTACCCGAAGTAAAATCCATTAAAATTCCAAGGTGGATCAAATATGACGACGCCCACACCAAGACAGTTGAACTTTACGGGTTTTGCGATGCTTCAGAAGTAGCTTACGAAGCTGTAGTATATGCAAAGATTACCAGCAAGGAAAATGATGTACGCATCACACTGCTTCAAGCAAAATCCAAGGTAGCACCTCAAAAAACGAAAAAGTCTCTGGCCAAATTAGAAATATGTGCCGCTGTTCTACTGGCACGCCTAATTAGACAAGTCAAGGAGGCCCTGCAAATCCAAGACGTCCACGAATACTGCTGGTCAGACTCAATGATAACATTAGCTTGGATATGTGGAAACCCTGACAAATGGAATACGTTCGTTGCCAATAGAGTAGTGGAAATAACTGACCACACATCTGTGAAGCAATGGTTTAATGTCAAATCGGAAGACAATCCAGCTGATCTCATTTCACGAGGAACAATGCACAGCCGACTAATAAAAAATACACTATGGTGGTATGGACCACCATGGCTACAACAGGCCAGTTTACCAGAACCCAAACAGAAGCCTTGGACCACAGCCGAAGAAAAGAAAAGAAACGTTGTCAGTTTTTTGGTTCAAAAGGAGGAAGAAATCTCGATAACAAGCCGATACTCATCACTACAAAAATTAGCACTGCCATTTGTCTCCGATTCATACAAAACCTAAAGAACAAAAAGGCAAACAAACCAAGATCTACTGAGATACTCTCCACTGAGGAATTACGAAAAGCACACAATGCCATGATACGCTTAGTTCAACTTAAATACTTTATGGATAAGTTAAACGAATTAAGAAAGAATTCTTCCATGGAAAAGAAGAGCCCATTAAAAACTCTATCACCATTCCTTGATGAGGATGGTTTAATTAGAGTTGGGGGAAGGCTACAAAACTCTTCGTTAAGATATAACAAGAAGCATCCCATAATTATTTCACATGGAGACCCCCTAGCCACTCTCATCATTCAAGATGCCCACCACAGAACGTTACATGGAGGAAACCAGCTCACCTTAGCTCTTGTCCGACAGAAATATTGGATCATAAGGGCTAAACCACTTATACGATACAGTATAAACAAATGCATGAAATGTTTCCGAGCGAGAGCCAAGGCCTCACAACAATTGATGGGCAATCTACCAGAACAAAGGGTCAATATTTCCCCTCCATTTTCTCACACGGGCATTGGCTACGCCGGGCCCATTCAAATTAGAATGTCAAAAGGACGAGGCAACAAATCATATAAAGGGTATGTTGCCATTTTTGTATGCATGGCAACAAAGGCGGTGCACCTAGAAGCAGTAAGCGACATAACAACAGAAGCGTTTCTTGCCGCTCTACGAAGGTTCCAAGCAAGACGAGGTCACTGTGCACACATTTATAGCGATAATGGCACTAATTTTGTTGGTGCTAAGGGCGTTCTAGATAAAGAACTTCGGCTGGCAATGAAGCAGTCTCCATTTCACCAAGCCCTTTCAGTAGAGGGCACCACCTGGCATTTCTCGCCCCCGGCAGCACCTCATTTCGGAGGATTATGGGAAGCTGGTGTCAAATCTACCAAGCACCACCTTAAAAGAGTTGTGGGAGAAAACACTCTAACATTTGAAGAATTGATAACTGTCTTGAGCCAAATCGAAGCATGCCTCAATTCCCGACCATTATGCATAATCAACAACAACCCAGATGACAATACATTCAACAAGATGGAGATTACTTCAAAGAATGAAACGTGACTTCTGGAAGATATGGTCATCGGAATACTTACACCGTCTTCAACAAAGATACAAATGGTATACAACAGAACCAAATCTAAAAACAGGAGACATCGTCCTAGTAAAACATGAACATCTTACTCCAACAAAATGGCCACTGGCTAGAGTCACAGAGGTTCATCCAGGGACTGACAACAAAACTAGAGTTGTAACCATTTCAACTCCAGATGGATCTAAGTTTAAGAGACCAATCGTCAAGATATGTCCCTTACCAATCAACGACCCAATCTAACCTGAATCACCTAGACGAAATCCATCAAGCAAAACTAGTAATACCACTGCCCTCCTGCTTCTATGCTTAATGACCATGATTCTCCCAGCGAACTGTGCATACTACACCATAAAGAACCCAACACCTGGTCTCTATGTTGAACACTTGGGGGAAGCTGTCTTAAACCGAGGGGCCCTCCGGATCGACATCCCTATCAACATGACCTTGTTAGCACAATACGACAAGCTTGTCCGCGACACGATAAACCAGTACCAGACAATATGTCGGCTAAGCTCCAGCCTAGGAACTGAGTCACATTGTCACAACCACATTTCTGAACTACAGCATCGATATGAAGATATTCAGCGACAAATGCACGTAATCAAACATGGCTATGGATTCAGAAGAAAACGAGGACTTCTCGGTCAAGTACTAACTTCAATGTTTGGAGTGAACGATGAAGCGTACGCAGACATCGCTTAATTAGACAAGAATCAAAAACAACTTATCCAAGATTCAAAACACCAAACCAACATGATGCTAAAAACACTAGCTTCTTTAAACTACACCGAACAACGAATAACGAAGAAACTACAACACTTTACTACACGACTGAGTTATGGACTAGAAAAAATTGCATCGTACGACCATTGGTTCACAACAGTTGATCACAATGCAGTGTTCATTCAACTTTTATCAATATATCAACTGGCACAAGATGTGATGAGGGACTTAGAAGAGGTGTATACCAAATTGTTAAGAGTAGTCCATCAACAGGGACATGCAGTCGACTTCTTAACCGTTGGAGAGTTTCATCGCATCATATCCAATGCCACAGCACTGCTACCACACCAGTTTCAAATCATCACCAAACCAATAGGAAAAATGAACATCATTTCAAAGGAAGATAACATTACCATATTTGTGTATCTCTATATCGCTGAACGTCCGAGATATACCATAATAAACGTTACTCCCATACCTCAAAGAATAAAATCCTTTTCCTTCTCAGCACTCCAAATCGATAAATCTCTCCTCGCAGTGGACTACAACAACCAGCACTACTTTGATATGACGATCAACGAATTGAACTCAGCAATAATACTTAACACGTTCATGGACAGGACTGCAAATGCCGTCGGGCCCAATATGACAAGTTACTGGGAAGAATTCAACAAACGGCACAACGAGATAGTGTCCGTCATAACAGAAGAACATGCCTACATGTCAAAAAACTTCTCCGAACAAGTCCGCACCTTATTCAAAGACTTTGAAGAGCACTTAGCCAACGCTGAAGTACGCTACACGGAGGCAATTAAATCCCTGCCCTCTTCAGAGTCCGGACCATTGGAAGCGCCCCAATCACTACCAGAATCGGAACCAAGGAATCAAACAGTACAGTTTGCCGCCACCAATCCGGCCACAGCGCCTACAAGTATACTACGACAGCAAAGCATAAAATTCAAAATGATGCAAAATTTGCTAGACAACACTGCAGCACAAATGCAGACAACACAGCCATCAACGTTTTGGGAGTTTAAGCGAGGCACCTTAAATACCCAGTGGTTAGCTATACAAGAAAACCACGAGAACATTCTAATGGGCGACACGCCAGATGTTGAAGACTACGTCAATAGTGGCGACTTCGAATACATCCAACTACAAGTAGAGGGTTTAATGGTTCAGCTACATACACTCCTGGATGCTGCAACAAATAAATCAGACAAGCTCCGTCTGAAACCCATCGACATTCCACATTTCAGTGGAGCTGGAGTCTCTACGGACCATTATTAACTTTTATACGAAAAATTGGATAGGGACACAATTAAATTATACGAACAGTCCCTAAAAGCTCCAAAAGAAGTCCCACGTCTAGAAGAGCTATTGGGTTTCTTAGAAACACGGTTCCAATCCATAGAACTTACCAAGGGGCCCAACCGAACAAAACCAGAGCAGCAACCGAAGCCTAAGGAGCAAGGGAAGAAAGATGCATGGACGGCAAAGTTGTACCATACCACGTCCATCAATTGTATCTACTGCAAGGAGCCACACTCCATCTACCAGTGCAACAAATTCACTGGACTAACAACACATGAGAGATTCAATTTCATTAACAAAAATAAGTTATGTGTAAATTGTCTCGTTCATCCAAGAGACTCTGCATGCAAGAGCTTCAAGACTTGCCTAAAATGCAACAAACAACACCATACCTTACTTCACCATGAAACAAAAGACGATAAGAGGTCAGGAGTAGGAAAAACAGCAATAGCCAACTTAACCACTACTCAAGATGGGGACTCTTCATCCACGACCATGACATTAACTACCAAAGTTAGCACTCTACAAAATCCGGAAGATGTGCTATTAGCTACCGCATTAGTGAAGGCACAGACATACGAAGGAGCGTGGGAATACGTTCGAGTACTGGTAGACTGGCTCTCAGACATCCTTCATTACCAGAACGGCAGCAGAATCACTAGGACTCCCACAAATCAAGGCATCAGTCACGGTCTCTACAATAGGCCGTACTAGTGCCGGGACGTCCAAAACGAAGACCACAATCACGTTAAAACCAAGACTTCCAAGTGACTTCAAGCTACAATGTGAACTAGTCACATTCCGTAAGTTGATGGATTCACTCCCGACGGAACCTACATCCGCCTTGCCTGAGCAAGATAATTGCCTTCTAGCAGATCCAACTTACAACGTACCGGGACCAATTGACATATTGATTGGCTCCGACCTCTACCCAATGATAATTAAAGAAGGGCTGAAAAGACCGAAAGAAGGGTACATTGCCCAAAACACCGAGTTTGGATGGATCGTGTCTGGTCAAGTAAACCAAAAGCAAACAGCGAAATCTCATGCATACAGCCTGGTGTCAATAATAGGGGATCAAGAAGATTTAGCCAGGTTCTGGGAAATGGAGGAAGTCCATCCTCCCCGAAAACTTACAACAGATGAACTAAAATACGAACAAATATACGAAGATTCAGTAACTAAGAAGAACTCAAAGTATGTTGTCAAACTGCCCATGAAGCAAGACGCCACCGTGTTAGGAGAATCAAGAAAGAAAGCAGTAGCACGGTTATTTCAGATGGAAAAGAAATTAAAGTGCAACCCCCGCTTGGAGGAACAGTACCGACAATTTATGAGGGAGTATGAAGATCTTGGGCACATGACCCCTGCTAACAAGCCTTCCAGTAAACCAAGATACTATATTCCGCACCATGCTGTAACTCGAGAGGATAGTACTACGACGAAGCTACGTGTCGTCTTCGATGCGTCATCTAAAACATCGTCTGGGAAATGCCTGAATGAGTTAATGTATACTGGTCCACGACTCCAAGAAAATCTATCACAAATACTGTTAAGATGGCGAAAACACAAATTCGTCATGTCGGCAGACATTGAGAAAATGTATCGGCAAATCGAGGTCGACAAATCCGACCAACACCTGCAAACAATCCTGTGGCGACACTCTCCAGATGCCCCACTTCAAGAATACCATTTGACTACCGTAACATACGGAACATCGTCCGCTCCATATTTGGCTGTCCGTACGCTGCAGCAGTTGGCCAGAGATGAACAAGCTCGGTTTCCAACAGCGGCAAAAATTGCCCTCAACGACTTCTACGTCGACGATCTAATCACCGGGTGTAACTCCATAGAAGAGGCCAGAACACTTCAGAATGAAATAATTGAACTTCTGCAACTTGGAAATTCCTAATCTTCGAAAATGGAAAAGCAACTCCATGGATTTGCTAACAGTACTCCCAAAGGAACTACAAGAAAAGGAGTTCCTTGAGATTAAAACAGATGAGACAAAAAAAACGCTGGGGGTACACTGGGCACCAATCAAGGACGAATTCACCTTTAAGGTGAACTTAACAATGGACAAAACTCCCACCAAAAGGAAAATTCTGTCAGTAATAGCCCGAATATATGACCCATTGGGTTGGTTATCTCCGATTATAGTAACATCGAAATTAATCATACAACAACTGTGGGTCAACGAGAACAAATGGGATGATCCAGTACCAGAATTAGTTAAATCCAAATGGGTAGAAATTCAAGAAGAGCTACCCGAAGTAAAATCCATTAAAATTCCAAGGTGGATCAAATATGACGACGCCCACACCAAGACAGTTGAACTTTACGGGTTTTGCGATGCTTCAGAAGTAGCTTACGAAGCTGTAGTATATGCAAAGATTACCAGCAAGGAAAATGATGTACGCATCACACTGCTTCAAGCAAAATCCAAGGTAGCACCTCAAAAAACGAAAAAGTCTCTGGCCAAATTAGAAATATGTGCCGCTGTTCTACTGGCACGCCTAATTAGACAAGTCAAGGAGGCCCTGCAAATCCAAGACGTCCACGAATACTGCTGGTCAGACTCAATGATAACATTAGCTTGGATATGTGGAAACCCTGACAAATGGAATACGTTCGTTGCCAATAGAGTAGTGGAAATAACTGACCACACATCTGTGAAGCAATGGTTTAATGTCAAATCGGAAGACAATCCAGCTGATCTCATTTCACGAGGAACAATGCACAGCCGACTAATAAAAAATACACTATGGTGGTATGGACCACCATGGCTACAACAGGCCAGTTTACCAGAACCCAAACAGAAGCCTTGGACCACAGCCGAAGAAAAGAAAAGAAACGTTGTCAGTTTTTTGGTTCAAAAGGAGGAAGAAATCTCGATAACAAGCCGATACTCATCACTACAAAAATTAGCACTGCCATTTGTCTCCGATTCATACAAAACCTAAAGAACAAAAAGGCAAACAAACCAAGATCTACTGAGATACTCTCCACTGAGGAATTACGAAAAGCACACAATGCCATGATACGCTTAGTTCAACTTAAATACTTTATGGATAAGTTAAACGAATTAAGAAAGAATTCTTCCATGGAAAAGAAGAGCCCATTAAAAACTCTATCACCATTCCTTGATGAGGATGGTTTAATTAGAGTTGGGGGAAGGCTACAAAACTCTTCGTTAACATATAACAAGAAGCATCCCATAATTATTTCACATGGAGACCCCCTAGCCACTCTCATCATTCAAGATGCCCACCACAGAACGTTACATGGAGGAAACCAGCTCACCTTAGCTCTTGTCCGACAGAAATATTGGATCATAAGGGCTAAACCACTTATACGATACAGTATAAACAAATGCATGAAATGTTTCCGAGCGAGAGCCAAGGCCTCACAACAATTGATGGGCAATCTACCAGAACAAAGGGTCAATATTTCCCCTCCATTTTCTCACACGGGCATTGGCTACGTCGGGCCCATTCAAATTACAATGTCAAAAGGACGAGGCAACAAATCATATAAAGGGTATGTTGCCATTTTTGTATGCATGGCAACAAAGGCGGTGCACCTAGAAGCAGTAAGCGACATAACAACAGAAGCGTTTCTTGCCGCTCTACGAAGGTTCCAAGCAAGACGAGGTCACTGTGCACACATTTATAGCGATAATGGCACTAATTTTGTTGGTGCTAAGGGCGTTCTAGATAAAGAACTTCGGCTGGCAATGAAGCAGTCTCCATTTCACCAAGCCCTTTCAGTAGAGGGCACCACCTGGCATTTCTCGCCCCCGGCAGCACCTCATTTCGGAGGATTATGGGAAGCTGGTGTCAAATCTACCAAGCACCACCTTAAAAGAGTTGTGGGAGAAAACACTCTAACATTTGAAGAATTGATAACTGTCTTGAGCCAAATCGAAGCATGCCTCAATTCCCGACCATTATGCATAATCAACAACAACCCAGATGACAATACATTCAACAAGATGGAGATTACTTCAAAGAATGAAACGTGACTTCTGGAAGATATGGTCATCGGAATACTTACACCGTCTTCAACAAAGATACAAATGGTATACAACAGAACCAAATCTAAAAACAGGAGACATCGTCCTAGTAAAACATGAACATCTTACTCCAACAAAATGGCCACTGGCTAGAGTCACAGAGGTTCATCCAGGGACTGACAACAAAACTAGAGTTGTAACCATTTCAACTCCAGATGGATCTAAGTTTAAGAGACCAATCGTCAAGATATGTCCCTTACCAATCAACGACCCAATCGAACCTGAATCACCTAGACGAAATCCATCAAGCAAAACTAGTAATACCACTGCCCTCCTGCTTCTATGCTTAATGACCATGATTCTCCCAGCGAACTGTGCATACTACACCATAAAGAACCCAACACCTGGTCTCTATGTTGAACACTTGGGGGAAGCTGTCTTAAACCGAGGGGCCCTCCGGATCGACATCCCTATCAACATGACCTTGTTAGCACAATACGACAAGCTTGTCCGCGACACGATAAACCAGTACCAGACAATATGTCGGCTAAGCTCCAGCCTAGGAACTGAGTCACATTGTCACAACCACATTTCTGAACTACAGCATCGATATGAAGATATTCAGCGACAAATGCACGTAATCAAACATGGCTATGGATTCAGAAGAAAACGAGGACTTCTCGGTCAAGTACTAACTTCAATGTTTGGAGTGAACGATGAAGCGTACGCAGACATCGCTTAATTAGACAAGAATCAAAAACAACTTATCCAAGATTCAAAACACCAAACCAACATGATGCTAAAAACACTAGCTTCTTTAAACTACACCGAACAACGAATAACGAAGAAACTACAACACTTTACTACACGACTGAGTTATGGACTAGAAAAAATTGCATCGTACGACCATTGGTTCACAACAGTTGATCACAATGCAGTGTTCATTCAACTTTTATCAATATATCAACTGGCACAAGATGTGATGAGGGACTTAGAAGAGGTGTATACCAAATTGTTAAGAGTAGTCCATCAACAGGGACATGCAGTCGACTTCTTAACCGTTGGAGAGTTTCATCGCATCATATCCAATGCCACAGCACTGCTACCACACCAGTTTCAAATCATCACCAAACCAATAGGAAAAATGAACATCATTTCAAAGGAAGATAACATTACCATATTTGTGTATCTCTATATCGCTGAACGTCCGAGATATACCATAATAAACGTTACTCCCATACCTCAAAGAATAAAATCCTTTTCCTTCTCAGCACTCCAAATCGATAAATCTCTCCTCGCAGTGGACTACAACAACCAGCACTACTTTGATATGACGATCAACGAATTGAACTCAGCAATAATACTTAACACGTTCATGGACAGGACTGCAAATGCCGTCGGGCCCAATATGACACGACGGCTATAGCAGTCGCAATTTTCTAGCTGATTTATGACAAGCCTGTGTAAGTGACGCAGCAGGTCCCGCCAAAAATTTGTCTGTGTCCATCAACGTGTTAACGACCACGAATATCTCTGTTCACCACACGTGCTTCACAACTTAAACTCAGCTCCAAACTGTATTATCGACACCATATACTCCCATTCACAAAATACTACTTGTGGACACTATACATTTAGTGTAAAGGATTTACTCTGGAAACAACTTTACATGTCCAATACGTGGCTATTTATAGCTGCAACTCCTACGCGAATCAACCTACGATGCAATGGACAACTCGAAGATGTATGGGTGAACAATACCGGGATCATTCAGATAAATCAAACATGCACCCTGGACTCCGGACGAAACCTGTTGAAAACTAAGATATTTTCCACTGTAAGGGGTCTAGCAGCCTTCCACAAACCGCTGACCTTAAACTTCACCATCAATCCACCAGTTAGTAACAAGCATGCATCTGCCCAATCAGAACCTACGTATGCAGCCCATGAAGAATTCGCCAGCATCATGCACGAGGAAAACCTCCTCAAGCAGAGCTTGGACACTACAACTTGGGAAACTGTAAAACCGCATGTGACCAACTCCTCAATCACCATTCTGACTGTACTGACCATAACAATGATGATCGCTCTCATATGGGGGCTTCGAAGAAGAAGGAAGCAACCACAACCAACTTTCGTCCTGCCCCGCCAGTAGGGTTAAATCTTTTTATTCCATAAAAATAATTTAGACGCTATAGTTGAAAATATAACTGGTGATAACGGCCCTTATGTCTCTATCAAAATCTTTAATAAGTCTTTGACGTGTTTATTAGATTCTGGCAGTACTTCTACAATAATAGGTCAAGCTGGTATGCAGTTGATTAAGTGGTTTAGTTTAAACATTTTTCCTTCAGATATTAACACTGTTACAACCGCAGATGGTAAGCGTCAAACTGTTGACGGATTTGTTAATTTGCCTATAACGGTTGATAACAATTGTAAACTGTTTAAAGTTTTGGTTGTTCCTACACTGCAACATAGTGTACTCCTAGGAAGTGATTATTGTAATATTTTTAAAACTAAATTTTAGTAATAATGCGTGGAAAGCTCAAGTAAATAATGTCAATATAGCTATAATTGAGGTCAGTTCCACTAGATTAGACGATTTTGTCTTACAATCTCAAGAGCAATTTACTAAAGATCAATTAGACCAGATTCAGCTTACCATGAAGGATTTTGCCAGTATAAGCCCTAAGGACAAGTTATCAAGGACAAATAAATTAGTTTACCATATAGATACGGGGGACGCACAACCTGTCAAACAACGACAATATAAAATGTCACCTTATAAGTTATCACATCTTAATAAGGAATTAGATAAGATGGTGGAACTCAAAGTAGTTGAGCCTTGTGAGAGCCTATGGTCGTCACCCGTTTGCTAGTCAAAAAAGCAAACGGCGAATATAGGTTTTGTTTTGACGGCCGTAAGCTCAATTCGTTAACTAAGAAGGATTCATATCCTCTTCCTTTTGTAGATAGGATATTAAACACTTTGTGCTACTCTCAATATCTATCGAGCATGAATTTAAAATCTGCTTTTTGGCAAATTCCTCTGGACGAAGCCTCGAGAAAAAAGACAGCCTTCGCAGTACCCGGAAGGGATTTATATTGCTTTAACGTGTTGGCTTTTGGGTTGTCAAATGCGGCGCAGGCGCAACAACGTCTTTTGGACGCGGTTCTAGGCCCAGAATTGGAACCAAATGTTTTTGTTTATCTGAATGATATAGTAATAACTTCGAAGTCATTTGACCAGCATATTTCTATCTTAAAAGAAGTTTTCCGTAGATTATCTGAAGCGAATTTAACTGTAAATATTAAAAAATGTCAATTTTTTAAATCATCTTTTAATTATCTTGGTTATATAGTTGATAAATCTGGACTGCGGACAAATCCTGAAAAGTTTCAGCTATGATTTATTTCCCTTAACCTAAAACAAGTACTGAGATAAAAAGATTTGTTTGAATGTGCTCGTGGTACCGCAGGTTTATTCCCCATTTTTCCACTTTAATGTCACCTTTTAATGATTTACTTAAAGGCAAGGCCAAAGGAGAAAAAATAGTACTCTGAGGAACTTGGGGTTTGTCGGAAATTTATAGAGGGGTTCAGGAAAAGTTAAAGGCGGCATATGCGCGCAATGCCAATACTTATAACTTAAGAAAACGGGATGTGACATTTTGGGTCGGTGACTACGTGTGGAAGAGAAATAAAGTTCTCTCCAGTGCGGCGAATGATTTTGCACAAAAACTTGCACCGCGTTATATTTTATGTAAAGTAAAGAAAAAACTTTCGAAATTAGTATATACCTTGCTAGAATTGGGAATTGGCATATTAAGGATTTAAAGCCGTATACCTCCGACAGCGACATTTTTACTGATAGGAGGACGATAAATAAGTAGTATTTTATTTTTGATTTTCATGTAGAACCTTACCGGTTATGACTAATACTGATTGTGACTAATATCAATACCGTAAAACACACAAGTGTTATAGTGTCTCTTATTAATTAGACGTTTTGTATGCCTAAATTACAAGCCTCTACCTATAAAATAAAATACTGCTCTTAATTTTGTATATTAGAGCACTCATTGAGTTGGCTCAATTTTGTAAATTTACTGTAAATATTTTGTAATTAGTCATTGTACCTTAGAGTTAAGAAAGTTGGTTTAGTAGGTCGATTTCAATCTTTGATCATGTCAGGCCGGTGTTACTCCTCGAGTAACACTTGCTACGGCACACTCGGTCAGCCGTACAGGCAGTGACCACTTTAACCGCGTGAGTTCGGGATAACATCTAAATAGCTCCACACAGTGTAAGCACCTAGTTGTGTCTTATGGTTGTATTGTATCAGAGCGATACAATACCCAAATATTTTGATTTATAAAACTTGGCTGTATTGTATCAAAGCGGTACAATACACAAGTATTTCGGTTTTTAAAACTTGCAAGTTTCAACCAATTGGTTTTGGCGAATAGGGACTGGCGTGAAGTTCAATATTGCTACCGGGAGCCCCGGGGGAATTTTTTTGTTTTAGTTTTGATAGCTAACCTTAGTTTGATAGGGTCTTAACATATTAGGGTCATAGTCAGGGTCCTTTCCTCTTCAAGGATAAATTTGCGAACCTTTTTAATTACTAACTTTTGATTTATTGATGATTTTATTTTTATAGCAATGCGGCGTCGATACTGATCGTTGAGGCGCTGTGAGTGCTTCTTCCGGTGCGGGTATTTTGCCATGGGGCCATGGGTGGTTTGTCAGAGTACACCGGCGGCGCGTTCATTAACATCATAAAGCGATGGGTTGCGGACATGCGGCACGCTTTATTAGCCTTGCGCAACTGAATTACACTGTCTTTGGAAACTTGTTTTAGATACACGTTTTTAGCGACAACCTTAAAAGCCAACTCTCAAGCTTGTTTAGTGTTGTAGATTTTAAATTTTTTTATCTTCATTTTGAATGAATATATTTTTTTAGCATAACTTATACTTCTAGTCTATAACCGTGGTAATTTACTATAATTTTTATTTTTTGGTCATAAAGAAATTTCCACTTTTTTCAAGAAGGGGGGTATATGTAACGTTACAAATAGTAACGCACACATGAGGAATTATTTTGTTTATTCTTACACATTCGTTCATATCGTATATAGGTATGCATATGCATATATCGTACTTGTAAACTTCATATTTTTATTTGTTTCTTATTTCTTGTAAGTGTCTTCTGGTCACTGTTATATTTAGTTTTCATTATTTCGATGTGTCTTTTGGTCACTGACTATGGGTTGGTTTTTAACTAAAAGAGTAGACTCGTTTAGTAATTAGTTAGCTATTTAAGCAGGGTATTTATTTGATTTTAATTTCGAATAGGGTTTCTTCTGGATTTTTTATGTGGAGGTTTCATGGTGTATAGGAAGACGTTTTAACGACTAAATCAAAATCCGGATTTATATTGGCACATTTTAATATCAAGCTGTCAATGCACCTAGTCGCTGGTTTTGCAACAACACTACTATGGTTTCCGTCCTTGTGGCCCCTGCCCACCCAGAGTCAAAGGTTGGCATAAAAGTTTCCGAGTTGGGGTGACCACAGGTTGGGAGTCCAGGCGTACTTCGACTACACCAGGACTAGGGTACATTTAGTCACGAATGGACCGCAGGTTTTACTAAACTTTATCTTAATTACACAACTATGAACAACTTATAATTTTAGTCATAAAATATATTATATTTCATTTAACAATAAGCGTAAGGAGTAAGTTATGAAACTTTATTGAAAATTTCTGTCATTGTATAATTTATTTGAATTTTAAACATAACATCGTAATTTTAACTTGATCATTGTATAAACCATAGCTATGGGTATGAAACCTGAAATATCTTAATTGATAATATTGTTTAAATTGATAAACCCATTTTAATTAATATATAAGTGAGTAACTAAACATTGAGTTTAACTTAATGACCGTGAACATTATTTAATTTACTCTGTCATTCACGGTGGCGCCTAGTGTAAGGATGAGAATTCAACGACCCATTGAACCTTGCCTCCAGACTAGTGAGCTACCGGAGATTATAACCTGCATCTACTTGGTTATAAACTGCGGTGACACAAACCATGTGAGTGCGAAGTGTCCGGCAAAACAAAAGGGCGTTAAGTGCTTTAAGCGTAATGAGTTTGGGCCTATAGCGGCTAAATGTTCCACTAAATTCATGGACCCCAGCAAAGAAACTAATGTTGTTTCTCGACCGAGTGAGCAAAAGTACATAAAAAAAGTGCTGATTTGACAGCGAAATTCTTAAAAGTGGATTGCTGCTAGGGAGAAATATTCAAAATAAAGTGGAACTGCGAGGCAAAGGAGGTGACGTCACATTCGCGAAAAATAATGAAACGTACAATAACTCGGAAGTACCGGATATTTATAAAATTATTGTGATCGATGAAGCTAAGGCAATTGACTTCGCACACATAGAAAAAACCTCGCGATAGGGTAAAAAATTAATAGAAAGCTTCAAACCCGAGAAACCTGTGTAGAAATATAAACCAAAATTATTCGGCAAGTGGAGAAAAAATTGTGCTTTCTAACAAGTGCTTATAATATTGTAAAATATTTGCCTGGATCGAAACGTAAAGGCTGAAATTCCATATCCAAAATTGACTGCCTACAACTTTTTGTAACCGATGCCATTATTCCCATACTAGTTATTTCAACAAACATATATGTATTGTAAAGATTTCTCCTTACACCAGGTTCGTTAAAACAAGTTTTATGAAAAATTAATAAAAGAACTATTTTGTGACTATGGCTCGTGATCGTCTTACCAAAATTTGGACATCTACGTTGTGTTTACTTACTTGTTTTATTAAATACATTGCTTTAAGAATCATACTTGGGAGACTTAGGTATACAAAAAAATAAAATACAGTGTTTAGTTTACCCCAATTTAATTTACTTTACAAACAGTTAAAAAAAACACAAGGGGTGGCTCTTAGGGAGATACGACCAGGGAAAAAGAGCTTGAGAAAAAACCCTGTTCGGCTATGAAGTAGCAAAGGATTACACGATTAGGCATGGTTTCTTTAAAAGTTTATGCAAATCAAATGGAATGACACGACGCTCGTTACACTATCTACCCCTACTTTGTTAGTTTAACAGGGCAGTTAACTGTTAGTCTGTCAACGTTAACGTTGCCCTGTGGAGAACGAGGTCCGCACTGGAAACAACTCGCGTAAAGATGCAGTTTCGGGATAAAAGTTGCGATGCCACCTAGAGAACCTAGGTGACCAGTTATCCCTCACGGTGGAGAGTATTTTAGTATCTACTGCAAACTACGTACTAAGAAAAAGGAGCACTCAAAGTTTAAAATTAACGGTCAATACTCCCTTTTAAGCAACGAAAGGTCCTGTATTACACTGATATTTGTTTTAAAATTACCGCAAAAAAATGCATAATCGTGTTGAGGGAGGGTCTAAACATTTGAGTAGTATACAACTAAATTAAGCCTAAGACAATAAAAGAAAGGAATATAAATTTTTACATTTAGCAGTAAACTTAAAAGGTAAAACATTCTATAAAAATAGCTAAAACAAAAGGTGTTAATATCGAGTAAAATTCACTAAACGTAGTAGTGCAAAATAACTAATGCTCAGTTTATTTAAATCAAAATCGTTCTACGTTTAGTGGACTTTACTACATAATTGGGCTACTAAAATTAAGAACTAACCTGGGAGAATACACAAACACTTGTAACAATTGTTTACACAGAATTTTACAATAATTGTGGTTTTAGCAAAAATTTACGAAAACGATGCGTTCTCCAACACTTCGGAAAACTTTCTGCCCCTTTCTTTGCTCTCCTCTACCAGTTTCGACCTTGTTTTCGCCTCATCTGGCCAACCGATTTTTTCCCATCTCAGGCAAAATTCCGGTCTTCCACGAAACTTTGTAATTTCTTTACCTAAACGTCCGTTTTCTTACCTCTTTTGCAAAGATTTTTTCATTTTACAACACAATTTAGAAATTCCAAATTTATTTAAAAATAAATTTGTAAAACGTATTAAAATACTGAACCATTACAGTATATATATCAAGAAAGTCAAAAATCAATTTCGAAGGGATAGAGTCGCTAGACTAACTGACGGAAAGGAATGTGTGAATTTTATTCTTATTTGGATCATTGAGAAGTTCAAGGAAAAATGGTCATAAGGTATGGATTAATTCTAAAGGCAATGGGTTTGAGTTTGAATCTTGTTATCTTGCGATGAGCGAAAAACGATTTAGATTTCTTATCCGTTGTCTCAGATTCGACGATGTTGCCACAAAAAACGAAAGAAAAGAATTGGCAGGGAATGTCAATATAAAAGGAGATACTTGGTTGACATATATTGGTACAATGCGTAAGAATAAACGCGAAATTCCAGTGGAGTTTTTACCAAATAAGAAAAAAGAAGAAAAAACCTCACTATCTGGTTTCCAAGAAGATATAACAACAGTTTCCTATTGCCCATGGTTATTTTACTGTCTTCTACACACCACGATGATGAGATTGATCCGGAAAGAGGGGATGCAAAAAAACCGCAATAGAAACCTGTTACAATAGAACTTAAATTGGCGTAAACATGGTAGACTGGTTATGTGAAAAATACAACGTCGCAAAAAATACGCGTCGTTGGCCAATGGGCATTTTTTACGATCTTCTGAATATAGCCGGTATAAATGCCCTTTGCGTTTATAAAGTAAATCGTCCCCAAGAAAAAATATCTAGAAGTGGATTTATTGAGAAGTTTTCCTTTGAATTGATCAACCCACAGATATAAGTAAAATCAACTGTTGTCTCCTTACCGCTGGAGAAGAAAAGACGAGCGCCTACTATTCTTGGATTTGAGGTGGTTTTAGCCCACATCCCATTCGGAATTAACATTAAAATTACGTTGGCCTATGTCATATTTACGAAGACATAGCGACAAGTCTATAAGAAATGCTTGTAATGTGGCCATTACGCATGCAAATAACACATGGTAAATTTGTGTATTACCTGCTTGGCCAAGTTAAAATATTGCCCACACAATTTTTTGTTGCTGATTTAATCAAAGACTAGACTAGAATATTTTGATGTAAAATATACAACTTAACAAAGTTTACACATAAATAAACCTATGTTTTGTAATGACTTGTGATATAAGGGGTTACATAGTAACAAAATGGTCTATAATCGTAGACCGCGCGACCATCGTGTTACAAAGCAACGCGCCTAACGGAGGGTTAAAATAAGAAAAATGCAATACATAAAAGTAACTTTTGGACAAGAAGAACATATTATAAAATATTTATACATTTTCTCATACATTTTTCAGCTATTTTTCAAAAAAAAGCTTCTTTAACACCGGTTTGACAGTTGGACTACAAGAAGGCAGACACAAGGGACATAATAAATCTCTATTGGAGCAAAAAACTATAAAAATTGAATTGGAATTTGCAAGCATAGAAAAAAACATACAAAAAACAACTAAAATAACGGAGAACCAGAAAAAATGGTATAAACAAACACGAATACAATTATAATGAAAAGTTCGAAAGTCTGAATGCAAAGACTTAGGTGTCTATTTCCAAATCAACCTTAAGTTCAATACTCACTATAAATATACTGTGAATAGAGCCTATAAGATATTGGACTTTATAATAAGAAATACAAAATACTTCAGGGGCATTGTTTTAAAAAACGATGTGGCTCCCGTCCCGAGGCGGGACTTAAGTTCAGTCCCGATTGACGTCACACACTGTAAATCCGTTTTTATTCCCCGAGATTTTATGATTTGTGTCAAGCTCGATGGCTTAGATGGTAGGGCGGTCGCTTGGCATGCGAGAGGTACCGGGTTCGATCCCACTAGAAGTTGTCAAATTTTTTTTTATTTTTTTTATTTTATAAATTTGTTGTTTCTTTGTTAAAAAGTGTTTTATTTTTATCGTAACATAAATTTGCCCATTTTAGTTGGGTTTTTTGCTCAATGGGGCGGGGGGGGCCAATGGGGCGGGGTCGGTTGGGTTGTGTTGTTGAGTTTGGGTTGGTTTGGTTTTATGACGTAACTAAAGTGGCCTTAACATGTATACAGGTACAATTTATTATTATTATTATTTTATTATAACATAATAAATCTTAAAATTATAACGTCAATCGGGACTGAACTTAAGTCCCGCCTCGGGACGGGAGCCACAGCGTTTAAAAAAATGCTCAATGTTCTTGTAAAACTTAATTTTGAATATGCTTCTGTTATATGGTCACCTCAGGTAGAAGCAACATAGATTTAATGGAAAAAGAACAAAATAATTTTTTTTGGTATCTCTGTCAGAGTGAACAGACGCTAGTTTTGAATTCCTAATTTGTTAAATTAAAACAGTTGAACTTTTTAATTAATTTATTTTTAACAATGTATTCACCAGAACAATTAAAAGAGAAGTGTCGGTATAATGTGTAGTTCCGTGGGAGGTAAGCTTGGTTGCCTAGTCAGCAGACGTAACTCCTCCCTCCTTAGCTCGAAGAGCGGATTCCAAATTTTTGAGGGTAGGTCTCTGGTGGAACAGAAGATGACTGAGGCGTATCCTAAGCGATACTTTAGTGCTGTTAATGGAGTATCTTTCTTCATCGATGGTTACGTCACAGGGGCTTGACACAACTATGGATCTGCATTCGGGAACAATGGTGTGTCCTGTACATATTTCTTGGATGGTGGTTGATTTGTATTCCAACATTTAGTTTGACTGAAGTTCATATCTGATCGGGTGATGACAATTTTTAAACCATTTTCCATTAGAATAGTAATTGGAAGGTGGAATACATTGATTAAACCTCGTTTTGGTCGATTTCGTAACAATTTATTAAGTGAACTTTTTAGATTTTGAAGGGCGAGGTCGTGAAGGGCATTAAATAAATAATAAATTTTATGGTGCAGGCAGAGGGATAGAGGCGCCACCAGTAGCAGAATCCTGCAACAAGGTGTTACTTTTACGAATTTTTAAATACTTTTTATCGGTCTCTGTCGTTCTCTTATGTGTTTTACCAATTAATTTATTATTTTGTTGCTCTTTAACAACGAGGGGAGAAAATGGGGCAATTGCTTTGTTTCTATTTTTATTTTTATAATATACAATAAGGGGTGTATCTGAACTGATTTGGGTTGAATAATCTAAAGGTACATCGTTTCTGGTTTTATTACATTTTTCTAGTCGATTGATTGCTTTTTCTCGAGTTTTTCCATAAACGTGATCAAAAAAAGGTAAAAGTTCTTTCTTTCGCTTTTCGACAAAATCTTCATAAATAGGCGTGTCGGTATTTAGTTCTATAAGTTTTTCGTAGGGACCATATAATAGCCTAAAAGGGGCAAAATTACTACTTGAATGTATTGATTGATTATATATTGTGACAGCGGTGATAACGTGATCATCTAGGGAGTCTCGCGGGTTAACTTCGTGGAGGATGTTTAGTTTTTCGATAAGGGTACTATGGAAGCGTTCGATGGGGGAGTTTGAGTTTGAGTTTCGGACGGTAGTAATATGGTGATCTATTTTATGTAAATTTAAATATTGTTTAAATGTGTGGCTCGTAAATTCTGTGCCTGAATCTGTTGTATTTTTTTCCGGATAATTGTGGTGAGAGCAATAATGCCTTAATTTACGAATTATTTCAAAACTAGTTCGATCATTTAACATATAACATTGTGCGTACTTACTGAATTGATCTAGAATTGTTAAAAATGATTTACTTTTATAAAAGAAAACATCAATGTGTAAATTTTGAAAAGGTTTATGTGATAATAGCGGGCCTTGAAATGGGTACTTTAGGGGTCTGCGTTCGTATTTGTTTTTTAAGCATACGGTACAAGCATTTATAAATTTTTTAATATCGATTTTTAAATTAGGCCAATAATAAATTTGGGATAATTGCGAATACGTTTCGTTTATGCCGTTATGATTTCTATTATGATATTGCTCGATTATTTTTTCCTGGTCCTCAACTTTGCAAATGTCTTTTAAATAGGTGGAACAAAGTATAATTTTAAGTGAATTTGTAAAAAATTTTCCAAGTGTTTCCTCAATAAGGGGGCGTAACAAATTGGGTTGATGTAAATACAGATAATAAGTTTGTGAAGGGTCAATTAGTTCTTTAAATTGAGAGAGGATTTGTTCGGAAATGTTGTTATTATCTTGTAATACGATGCTTATAACTCGGCGGTCTCTAAATTTGATTTTAAGGGAGTTTTGTTCTGAATGGCCAGTAGCAATAAAAATTTGGTTCTTAAACTAATTAATTGGTTTGTCAGTTATTGGAAGTTCAAAGAAAATATTGTCTGCTTGAGAATGAACAGTGCTTTTTTAAAGAAATTCTTCAAGATAAGCTGGGTCGGGGTTTTCTTCGATATTTGGGAAGATCGAATCAGTATCATTTACATTGATCTCGATTCTAGACAAGGCATCAGCAACAACATTGTCTTTACCTTTTTTATATACTATTGTGTAATCGTACTCCTCCAACTTTATTTTCCAGCGAACTAATCGTGAATTTGGGGTTTTTAATTTTGAGAGCCAAATTAAGGGGTTGTGATCCGTTTCAATTTTGAATGTGCGGCCAAATAAATAGGGACGAAAATTTGCACAGAGTCAACAATAGCAAGAAGTTCCTTTTCTGTTATAGAATAATTTCTTTCAGCAGAATTGAGGGTGCGTGAGTGATAGGCAATGGGAAGTCCTTTTTGGGAGAGCACAGAACCAAGGGAAACGTTGGAGGCGTCAGTCGTTAAGGTAAAAGTCTCTTGAAAATCCGGATATTGTAAAATAGGGGAGTTGGATAATGCTTCTTTGCATTTATTAAATGCTGATACGTATTGTTCGTTGTAAATGTCAATTTTTTTTCATTTTTTCGCGTACATTTGTTAATTGGGTATGTCAATTTTGCAAAATCAGATATGAACCTACGGTAATATCCGATAAGTGCCAAAAAGGATTTAATTTCTTTAACGGTTTTAGGAATAGGGAAATTTTGGATGGATTTAATTTTATTGGGGTTTGGTTCCAGTCCATTTTCTGTTACGATATGACCTAAAAATTCTACCCGTTTTGTTAAAAACTCTGACTTGTGTTAAGATTTGCTTTATTTAATGCCGAAAATATTAGTTTTAAATCATGAATGTGGTCTTGGAGTGATTTTGAAAAAATAATTACATCGTCCATGTAAACAAAACATTTTTGATATAAATAAGGCCTTAGAACTTCGTCCATCATACGTTGAAATGAAGCAGGGGCATTGCGTAAGCCAAAGGGCATGCGAACGTATTCGTAGTGTCCTTGGTTGACAGTAAAGGCGGTTTTAGGGATTGATTTGTCTGACATTTTTATCTGATGAAATCCTTGGGCAAGATCAAGGTATGTAAAATATTTACAACGTCCTAGATTTTCTAAGATTTCATCGACTCTGGGAAGCGGGTATTTGTCTTCAATTGTGTTCTCATTTAATTTTCTGTAATCAATCACCATTCTAAATTTTTTGACACCTGAGGCATCTGGTTTTTTTGGTACAATCCACACAGGGGCACTATATGGACTGGTTGAAGGACGAATAATTTTTTGGTCTAAAAGTTTCCGAATTTGTTTAGAGATCTCAGAACGCATAAGCGGAGTACGAACGAGTAAAAATTGGGTTTTCATCTTTTGTCGCTATATGATGGGTAGTAGTGACTGAAGATGACAGGGGTGTCGATTCGTTATAAAAAATATTTTTATATCGCTGACAAAGATTAATAATTGCTGTTGTTTCTTCGGAATTTAGATGGGAAAGACGTAATTTTTTGACATCTAAGTCGTTATTGTAAATCGGAAAACTCGTTTCTATGTTAAATAAGTTCAAGGGGTAAGCGGAGATTTGTTTAGGGGCATTTTCTTTATATGGAATTGTTATAAATCCGTCTTTAACTAAATGAATAGAAGAGGGTAAAATTTCTTGATTGTGAATCGACACGTTGGGGACGAAAACATCGCCATCGGGACAATTAACTGCAATTTTAGTATGTTCTGGAGAAAAATAACGGAATTTTATTGAAATATTATTAATATTTAAAGTGTGTGTTCGATACTCAATTTTTGCGTACAAATTTTGAAGATCGCTTGAACTAATTAGCGCATCAAATCTGTCATGCCAGGGAATTATATGAAATTTAAAGCAGTAATTGATTCTGAATTCTGAAAAAATTGGATACTGCAAATTTTTATTATTGGTAAATGATTTATTAAGTGACTGCACAGTAAATTCTTTTTGAAAAAAGTTATTTAAATTAAAATATTACGCCGCTTTTGGGGTTATTATTGAATTAGTGGCTCCTGTATATATTAAAATTTTGAGATTAAAAAGTGAAAGAGTAATGAAAGGCAATCGAGGTAAATTTGCAATATTATTTAAGTTTATGTAGCATTCGGGTTCAAATTGACGTCATAAAAATTTTCACACGGCAAATAATTTGCATCAGCATTATCTAGATGAGAATAAACTTGGTCGGTAGGTAAACCGGGATCGAAATCGGACGACGCGGACATATCAGGTGCGCTTCCGTTCACAGTGTCGTCTTCGGGGCAATAACTCTGGGAATCAAATTCGGTACTTTCGCGTTATACGCGTTATGCCTAAAATTTTGAGGGTTTTTAATGGTTTGAGTTGACATTGGAGTCGGTTTGTAACTTTGATTTGAATATTTGGCGGTTTGGGTTGACATCGGAGATGGCTTATAAAAATGTTGTGTATTTGGCAAATTTTTGCTTGAAGATGGGCCGAAAAATTGTTTATATATTGGTTGCGATTTATGAGGAAAAGATTTGTTAAAATTACCAAAGGGTTTTGTGTTATTAAAATTTGATCGTTGTGGTTCGGGGTGACTGACTTGATTAAAATGTTGTGGGGGATAGTTAAAAAATCTTGGTGACGGTGAATTTAAAACTAATTGGGGTGTTTTGCTTTTATCAGGTTTGGTGTTGCATATAGCTCTACCAAAAGATTCTTCGTTTTCGAGCTCAGAACATCGCGAAAGACATTCTTCTAGTGATTTACAATTGCTGTATTTTAACAAATCGCGGTAGGGTTGTGAAAGACCAACTTTAAATGTCAACAGTGCTTTTTGCTGAAAAAGTTCTGTTTTTATTTTACCGATATTTGCATCGCTGTTTTGAATGGAGACAAGATCGATAAGGTCATTTAATTTCTTGTCCAGGCGCAAATAATAATCGGTATAATTTTCATTAAAATTTTGAATGCATGTTGTTAGTTCACGTTCTAATGTAGATTCGGATCGACGCTCACCAAATTTTTTTAAAAGGTCGGTACGAATATTTTGCCAAGTTTGAAAAGAATTTGGAATAAAATTGTCGAGATTATTAGCTGTTATAAATGATTTTGATGGTCCGCGAATTTTGCTTAAAACATAGAGGTTAAATAAATGCAATTGAATGTTTGAGCACATTGCAAAAGTGCCTTGAAAAAGATCAATAATTTTGTCCACAGAAATTATGAAATCGCTGAGAGATGCTTCACCATCGCCATAAATAGGTATTACTTTACAAAATTGTTCAAGTTGCTTATCAGTTATTTTAGGAATTTCTGGATCTGTCATATTTACTTTGTTGATTTTAATTTGGGGATTAGTTATAGTAGTATTTTCTAATAATATAATAAGTTGTTCTATTTCTTGATCACTTAATTCCGAAACCGAAATTTTGTTTAGATTTGTTGGCATAAAAATTAATAAAGGCAAAAAATAATACTTAAAATAAAAAAAAATAAAGAAATAATAAAAGGGATGCAAAAGGAACTACTGAACGACTTACTTGATTAATTTTAATGCGTTGTTCATCTCCAATTGGCTCGGGGGACGAAAGGACGAAATTCAGGAGATTTCGAAGTTGTCCAATGAATCTTCAATGGGTCCTTTGGCAGGTTGAAGACGGGTGACTTTCTTCTTTGATGTTGATGAGTCCGGTTTCACCATAAATTGTAGAAACAAACCAAAAATTCTAATGATTTTTGTTGATGAGAATCCTGTTTCATAGCGCCAGTTTTGAATTCTTAATTTGTTAAATTAAAACAGTTGAACTTTTTAATTAATTTATTTTTAACAATGTATTCACAACAACAATTAAAAGAGAAGTGTCGGTATAATGTGTAGTTCCGTGCGAGGTAATCTTGGTTGCCTAGTCAGCAGACGTAACTCGCTATCTATATACGATATTTAAAAGAAGCATGCTTGAAGATACAGGCTACACTTTTTGTATATTTTATTATTAACAACTTAAAGTGCAAAGTGTAATGTAATATCAAAGTCACATGTAAATAAAATCGATTTAATATCATTGCTGATTATTTTCCTACATATACAGTGTGGCCCATTTAAGATGGAAACACCCCCCTAACTTTTTTATTTGTTACTCGATTTTAATGAAAAAAGGCTCAAAAGATGAAGAATAAATAACTCTAGGACCGGATTTTAGGCAAAATGCATTTTGTTTCTATTTCATGCATCTGTTTGGGACCTTGAAATTAATCCTAAACTTAAAAAATTAAAGCGTTTGACGCCCCTTTGTTTTTGTCTAAAAGCCTAAAATGGCGAAATTTTGATTTCTTGTCCTTAAAGGACATATTTATGAGCCTAAAATAGGCTCTTTTAATTTTTCAGAAAAAAATATACTTTTCATTCTTTTTTTTTTGTTTGTCTGTGGTGTTTGTTTATATTTTTTGTTCTGCTTGTTTCTGGTAAGTTTAGAGGAGATTTAATTAAATAATAGGTATTTCATTTACAAAAACTATTAATATTGCCAACAATTTATTTTAGTAATCCTAGAAATGCCCAAGGCCAAAGCAGGGATAAAGGTTTCAGAGTGGTTGTAGGAGCTGGACAATATAGTAAAATATTTTGCATTTCAAAGTTGTTAAATTACGTTTGTTAATATACAATTTAATTTGAATATGAGTATGAGTATGGGGACGTATGGTAGGCCCCTTCAGCTTCGCCTTACACTGATCTCCCTGGGACTATTTTTACCCCATTTACGTTCTCCTACGTATCCCACAACTGCACAGCCTGTGTTTGTTGGATCCGAATTTTTACGTCGGCTGGTATAGATTCCCTAGGAGGACGTGGATGACGATGTCGATGGTTAAGGCCATTCCCGGAATTTTGTCGCCGGGCCGACGATACGCCCAGTTTAGGCTAGTGGAGTGCCGGACAAGGAGGGAGAATAGGCTGGTTTTGGAGGACATTGAACTTAAACTTTTTAATTTACAAAATACTTTGATAAAATGATAAATTATCAATTTAAATTGTTGTTTTAGCAAAATGTATGTAATATAATATGTATAATGTATGTAATATAATTTGTATTTGTCAATTGAATTTGTTGATTTAACCAATTAATTTTGAGAATTTTACAAAAAAATTATTGTATTGACAAATATAATATAGCAGCCTGTACTATAGTACATATGGTATACACAGTAAAACAAAATTAGGTTTTCATTAATAGTAATGTAATAGTAAATGAATTTTTAAGTAAGATATTTTACTTTATGTTTATTCATATTGGCGGAAGATTTGCTTTAAATTTTACAAGTATAAAGTTTTTATTTTCTTTATTGAATAAAGTTTATTCATACAGCAATTATTCATATGGCTCATATGGCAATATTGTTTGCTAGAGTTTGTGTTATTATTTTTATTATGTATTTTATATTAAGAGATATTTTTTGATTTATTTTTATTGATAGTACCTGAATAAATGTTATGTTCAATAGTGTTGTTTTTATCGCCTATTTTAGTCACTTTCGGCCTAAATTGGCCTAAAATGTAGGTTTTTATTTCCTATTTATGTGTCCTAATTTCCAATTTTTAACGGCCTAAAATCCGGTCTTTGGTTATAAATAGTTACTTTTCGACTAAACTAAGTTTGTATCCATTCTGAACATACGCGTTCAGTGGCGTACTTATTTTTCTCCTAAACCTCCTAAATGTGTTTTTTTATTTTTCGTTATAAATATTAAATAAAAAAAACTAAAATAGTTATTAATTGTTCGTTTTTAATGAAATTTTGAAGCATGCCGCATACAGTGGCGTACTTATTTAAAAAAAAACGAATTTTGACATAGAACAAATAGAAAGGAGCATCCGTGCAAATCCGGCTCTATTCACTTTAATAAAATGTTGGGAAAATGGCAAAAACTCTCGGATTTCTGGCCTTTACAGATTAAAAAAAGCAAACTTGAGTTTTGTGGGCTTTGTGGTACTTAATTTATTAGACATACTTTCGTTTTCAAAAACTTTATATTAAGGCCAAAATTTCAAAAAATGTTTTGTATATAGCCGGTTTTGCTCAAAAACCTACGAATAAAATGTGGAAAAAACCTTTATTATTCAAAAATAAATAAATAAATTTAGTGAAAACATGAAAAAACAGAACAAATTTTAGTAGTAGTATCGACATATCCAAGCCACATGCTCATCATTATTATTTATTGGATATAGCCGGGTTTGCTATAAAAAACGTGGATTTGGCCGGTTTTGCGCTTAAAGCTACCTTTTAAATGTGATTTTAACATGGATATAGTCGGATTTAAACCGAATTATCTTGGTTGTCGATAGAAATTAACCCAAAGATGCGAAATAAAAAAAAAACAAAAACTGAATAAAATGGAATTAGCCGGTTTTGCACGGATGCTTCTCAAATGTTATAGTAGGCATCTGTAAAGTGACATTGAAAATGTTTTGTATAGCTTAGATAGAGTTTTTTATTCTCTATCGTTTGAGCCTTTGTTCATTAAAATCCAGGAACAAAAAAAACAGTTACGGATGTGTTTTCATCTTAAATGGGCCACACTGTATAATGCATTTTATCTTCTTATTTTTAAAAATCAACGACTTTTTCGCTGAGTTGGATTTCTCCTAATGTGTCGTTGCATCCTATGTTTGGACTTCTTTTGATGGTGTTGGATATGGTTTCTGATATCGGGTTTTAATTTCTTAATTATCTTTGCAGCCACGTATATTACGACAATAATGATAATATTAGAATCATAGTCAAATACGTCCACAATGATATGTTGTTTTTTTTCGATAAAAGACGGATTAATTAAATTATCCAAATCTTTTCAATAATACTGTAACTTAAAACTAGAATGGTGGTAAATGATATGATGGACCAAATTTAAAAGCTACAACCATTATTAATGATGGGTAGAAAGGGAAATAAATGTATATTAATCTTTATTTACAACCATGGTCAATGGAAAAGTGGTACAAGCTCTCACAGATGGAGCTAATCCTACCGAGATGAATAAGTTCCCTGTTGTAAATGACCCATTAATTCCTTATAGAAACCAATTGACGGGTTTCTCGGAAAAACATCATTAGTCCAAAATTAACATATTTGGGAAAATGAAAAAAACTCTCCGACAATCCCATTTTTGACCAAAGTACTTTATTGACCTATTTACTACATGTAAAAAAATGTAAGATACTTTGTCCAGAATTCCTCATGTTTTTTTTCAAACGAAAATGAAAAAAACACAAAAAATACATGAACATGTGAGGTTTTTAGAAGAAAAAAACGAACAATTCTCCTTACTACAAACACTACAAACTAAATATTAACTCTGAGCAACAAAATAAATGAAAAAACTAAAAACTGTATTACTGCCACACTCTTCGCATCCACTGCTGTTCATCATCGTTGTCGACCGTGTTATCAGGACTGTCAGGTGCAATGGTCTTCTGGTCTTTTATCAAGTTATCATACAATTTTCTATTGCTGTGGTCATGTAAAAGAGGTAGAAGCTTTTCTAGAGTGTCCAAAAACGTCACATGTTAGGCACATGTGACTTTCTTAGATGGAACGGAGTGGACTTGTGATGTTTTTAGAAGAACAAGCTAAATTTTATATTTAATTATTATGGAACCTATGACATTTTTACGAGAAACACTTATTTGTACACGTATATATGGAGCTTAGGAAACAGTTGGTGCTAATATCTAAATTTCGACGATATTGGACTAATCATGTTTTTCCGAGAAACGCCTCAATTGAAGTATTGGTTGGTATCAATAGGTCTGAATTGGACTTATATATAAATATATATATAATCAAAAACTTATTTTACCCGTAGGTGTTAAGTTAAGTTATGTACAAATCCTGTCCAGCTGTTCTTGTCTCTTGCCATTGTTCTTGCTTCATTCCATGTCTTGTTCCTCATTTCTAGGTTTTCTGCTACTACATCATTCCATGTTTTTTTTCGGTCTGCCTCTCGGTCTTTTCTGTATTGTTTTTGTTTGCCATATCCTTTTTGCCTGTCTGTCCTCCTCCATTCTGAATTGGACCTACTGGGTTTAATTGGGAGCGATATAAAACAGAAATTGGTTTTTACTGGTATTTTCCATGATGGAAAAGTCCAATTAGGATTCTACTGTTTTTTAGTGGTTTCGATTGGTTAAAGCTACCCATAGGTAATTTCCAATTGAATTCAATTGGGCATTCCCAGTGTGAGATTCTAAAAAGGAATCTGCTAATTGATTATTCCCAATACTTTAAAATATCGCAAGAGGGCTCTCGTGTAGCTGCGCAAAACCAACGTACGCAGTCCTTGTTCGAATGATTGAGACGCCATCATATGGAACGCCGTTTTATCATTTAATCAACCAGTTTAAAAGTAACCAAAAAATTCAACTAACTTGTAAATTCGCGTTATTTCATTGTTTGAAATTCATGCTAGATGCAAAAGTAATTTCAAAGTTTGAAATTCGCTGTATTAAAATGTTTGAATTAAACTGTTTGGTAAAGAAAATTAAACACTAATTTTAATGTTTGAAATTAACAGCGTCAATTTCAATCAATAAAATTTATTTATGCGGATTGGTTTATTTAAATATGGTTTCAGATGTTCGACCAATGGCAACTGAGTTTTGAGCATTTTAACTTAAAAAAAAACGTTTTTTATACTCCCTAGTTTCTTTTATTAACAAGTCTTATATATTGGACGAATTTGAATGAATGAAATAACAGTTGTCGTTAAAACTATTAATGAAAATACCGGTGTATCCCGCATTAATTTCAAACATTTAAATTCATTTAATTTAAAAGTTTCTTTTAAACGAAGTAAGCGTAGTATTTTTAATAATTGTAATTACTAATTCCGCACAAAGATAAAAATGAATTGTTCATGTAAATTTGTTTTATTTTATTGTTTGAAATTTATGCTAGATGCAAAGGTAATTTTAAAGTAAGAAATTCGCTGTATTTCAATGTTTGAATTAAAATATTTGGCAAAGAAAACTATCCACTAATTTTAATGTTTAAAATTAACAGAGTCTATTTCAATCATTAAAATTCACTTACGTTATTTCATTGAATGATTTGAATTAACCATTCCTAATTTTAAAGAATAAAAAACAAAAATTGTGTTTGCGTTCTCCATTTTTTAAAAATTAGCAAGTTGAATTTCTTTCATTGAAATTCCGAATTGCATTCAATCAAATTTCATTGAATTGAATGCACAATTTCGTTGAATGAAATACATAATTTCATTGAATGAAATTCGTAATTTCATTGAATGAAATTACGAATTTTATTCAATGAAATTATGGATTTCATTCAATGAAATTGTGCATTCCATTCAATGAAATTACGAATTTCATTCAATGAAATTATGTATTTCATTCAATGAAATTGGGCATTTCATTGAATGAAATTACGAATTTCATTCAATGAAATTATGTATTTCATTCAATGAAATTGGGCATTTCATTGAATGAAATTACGAATTTCATAATTTCATTGAATGAAATTACGAATTTCATTCAATGAAATTATGTATTTCATTCAATGAAATTATGAATTCCATTCAATGAAATTGTGCAATCCATTCAATGAAATTACGAATTTCATTCAATGAAATTATGAATTTCATTCAATGAAATTCTGCATTCCATTTAATGAAATTTATTACACTGCTACATAATAAAAACGGTATAAAGTATTTAAATTTTATTTAATCATGTATGCGCATAAGGTAGGTACTAGATGATTGTGTTATTTTGCAGTTTTTACCAGATGATATCCATGCGCAGTGAGTGCCAGATGGTTGTGTCCATGCGCAGTAGGTACCAGGTGGTTGTAACCATACACAGTGGGCACCAGGTGGTTGTTACCATGCGCAGTGTGCACCAGGTGGTTGTATCAAAGCGCATTAGGTACCAGGTGTTTGGATCCATGCGCAGTGGTTACCAGATGATATCCGTGTGCAATGAGTTCTAGATGGCTGTGTCCATGCGCAGTAGGTACCAGGTGCTTGTAACCATGCGCAGTGGTCACCAGGACCACCTGGTGGTTGTATCTATGCGCATTAGGCACCTGGTGGTTGGATCCACGCGCAGTGTTTACCAGATTAAATCCATGCCCAGTGAGTGCCAGGTGATTGGATCCATGCGCAGTGGATGCCAGGTGGTTGTATCTAAGCGCATTAGGCACCATGTGTTTGGATCCATGCGCAGTGGTTACCAGATAATATCCATGCGCAGTGAGTTCTAGATGGTTGTGTTCATGCGCAGTAGGTACCAGGTGGTTGTAACAATGCGCAGTGGGACCGGGTGGTTGAATCCAAGCGCAAGAGCCTCTTGGCAAGAGGTAACAGGTGGTTGGAACCATGCGCAGTGTGTACCAGATGATATCCATGCGCAGTGAGTGCCAGATGGTTGTGTCTATGCACAGTAGGTACCAGGTGGTTGTAACTATACACAGTGGGCACCAGGTGGTTGGATCCATGCGCAGTGGTTACCAGATGATATCATGCGCAGTGAGTTCTAGATGGTTGTGTTCATGCGCATTAGGTAACAGGTGGTTGGATCCGTGCGCAGTGGGACCGGGTGGTTGTATCCAAGCGCAAGAGCCTCTTGGCAAGAGGTAACAGGTGGTTGGAACCATGCGCAGTGTGTACCAGATGATATCCATGCGCAGTGAGTGCCAGATGGTTGTGTACATGTGCAGTAGGTACCAGGTGGTTGTAACCATACACAGTAGGCACCAGGTGGTTGGGTCCATGCGCAGTGAGTGCAAGATGGTTCCCAAACAACACAGTACTTTTTAAAAATGTACATTTTTGGTTATATTTACGTACTTACGTCTTAAGACCAAAAAAATATGTATTAAGTACGTATTATATATTATGTACATAAAATGTAAGGTTCAGTCGTCCTCAGTACGTACATAGTATGTACAAAGAAGGTATGTACAAAATACTTCTAAAGTATTCCTGGTTGCATAGTGTGTACCGATCGCGGCAAAGGCGGTGTGGATCACGTGATGTTCTTAAATCTCGCCTCTGTTGACTTACATGAAGAGTATATAGGCTGAGATAGTCCTTTACTTTGGTATGACAATACATGTTGTTTGATACTAGAGACCTTAAATAGGTGGAAACAGCTGTCAATTCTTGAAGAATTTCAAGTAGGTGAACGCACTAAAAACATTTCCTCTAGAGAGCTGAAGGTTCAATACCACTGGTAGTGTACTAGTAATGCGTCAAGGAATTTCATGTTTCTTGAAAAATATAAAAAAATTTAGTCAAATCAGCCAAATGTATTTAGTTAAATCAAACAAATAATAGTTGGGCTAACTAAAGCTTTTTTCTGTGTAAGGAATAAAAGTACGATTTATTTATGTACAAACTACGTTCTTAATACTTGGTAAATGTACATACATAAAACGTATTATCGAGTGGAATTTGGACGTACTTAGTACGTACTTAGGATGTACATAAGATATCGCAGTACGTACGTAAAATGTAAGGTACGTCGAAGGTCGACGTACTATGTACGTACATAAAATGTAAACTGGTTGTTTGGGTTGTTTCCATGCACAGTATGTACCAGGTGGTTGTTACCATGCGCAGTGTGCACCAGGTGGTTGTATCAAAGCGCATTAGGTACCAGGTGTTTGGATCCATGCGCAGTGGTTACCAGATGATATCAGTGTGCAATGAGTTCTAGATGGTTGTGTCCATGCGCAGTAGGTACCAGGTGCTTGTAACCATGCGCAGTGGTAACTAGGACCTCCTGGTGGTTGTATCTATGCGCATTAGGCACCTGGTGGTTGGATCCACGCGCAGTGTTTACCAGATTAAATCCATGCCCAGTGAGTGCCAGGTGATTGGATCCATGCGCAGTGGATACCAGGTGGTTGTATCTAAGCGCATTAGGCACCAGGTGTTTGGATCCATGCGCAGTGGTTACCAGATGATATCCATGCGCAGTGAGTTCTAGATGGTTGTGTTCATGCGCAGTAGGTACCAGGTGGTTGTAACCATGCGCAGTGGTCACCAGGTGGTTGTATCTATGCGCATTAGGTAACAGGTGGTTGGATCCGTGCGCAGTGGGAGCGGGTGGTTGTATCCAAGCGCAAGAGCCTCTTGGCAAGAGGTAACAGGTGGTTGGAACCATGCGCAGTGGATACCAGATGATATCCATGCGCTGTGAGTGCCAGATGGTTGTGTTCATGCGCAGTAGGTACTAGGTAGTTGTAACCATGTGCAGTGGTCACCAGGTGGTTGTATCCAAGCGCAAGAGGTATCAGGTGGTTGGAACCATGCGCAGTGGATACCAGGTGATCCATGCGCTGAGAGTGCCAGATGGTTGTGTCCATGCGCATTAGGTAACAGGTGGTTGGATCTATGCGCATTAGGCACCAGGTGGTTGGATCCACGCGCAGTGGTTACCAGATTGAATCCATGCGCTGTAAGTGCCAGGTGGTTGTAACCATGCGCAGTGGGCACCAGGTGGTTGTATCCAAGCGCATAAGGTCCCAGGTGGTTGGATCCATGCGCAGTGGATACCAGTTGATATCCATGCTCAGTGAGTGCCAGATAATTGTGTCCATGCGCAGTAGGTACCAGGTGGTTGTAACCAACCGCACTGGGCAACAGGTGGTTGTATCTATGCGCATTAGGTACCAGGTGGTTGAAACCATGCGCAGTGGTTATCAGATGATATCCATGCGCAGGAAGTGCCAGGAATTTAAAAATCTTCAAGTTAGGAGCCAAAACCAGTCCAAGGACTGCCTCCACGTAGTGCAACCTGGGTTAGACAAAATAGTCTACATAATTTAAAGAGAAAAAAAAGATCCAAGGAAATTTTAAAGAATTAAATCAACAACAAATCTACAATTTTAAAAGTTCAAAAGGGCGATTCCATGATTACTGACGGGACAAAACAAAATGTTTCTTTAACAGGAGGCCCAACCACTGGGCGAGTACAAAGATAAGTCTTTGATGTTGCTCACCTCCTAGTAGTAGTAAAAGTCTTGTTGAGTTAAAAAATGTAACTGATTTATTGTAAGTACGGTTTGGTATTTATATACAATTTTCCCTAAGCTAAGCACTTTTAATTCTATTTGAATAGGTAGGTACATTTTGATAACATTGTGATATAATTTATATTGGTATTTATAATAATGCTGATTGTTAAAAGTTGTATTACATCGTTTGTTTATTAATTTAATAATTTATTAGCCCAACAGGGTTTCCCCCAATTACAGGACAAAATACATCGTAGGTAACTATTCCAAATTTTACATTGTATATATATACAAATTTATACACAAATAAATGACTATTTAAATATATCGCATGTATTGGAGTTTTTGCATATCATGTTGATTGGAGCTCGATTCATCAAATTTGTTCTTGAAGTTGGAAGTTTAAACGTATTGAATGATCTTGAGTTAATTCTAGGTACGTTGATGTTTAATTTGGACAGTCGATTTGGTTGTGTAGAAGTTTTCTAAGAAAGTTGGTATTCTGTATTTGGCGTCTTGTTTTTAAATCTTTTATGTTTAGATGAAAGAGAGATCGTCCAAACAAGCACCTCTATGTTCCATATAATCTAAACGACATATATTTTAGGAATCTGCGTTGTATACGATCCAATTCAAGAATATGACAAGTATAATAAGGATTCCAAATAAGGCTTGCATATTCTAATTTACTAATTACAAACGAAAAGTATAACATTTTTATTATACTTAAATCAGTGAACTCCCTGGAGGATCTGATGATAAATCCAAGCATTTTACCAGCCGATGAACATACGCTATTTAGATGTAGTATAAAACTAAAACCAATATCAAAAGTAACTCCTAAATCCTTAATTAAATCTGTTCTTTGTAATTTGACATTGTTTACAGCATACGTTGCTAAAATTGGAAATTTCTTTTTGGTATATGTTGCAATAAAGCATTTATCAAAATTTAACTTAAGTTGATTCAAACGACACCAATTATTATTATTTGCTATGAAGGTTAAATTATTTTGAAGTATCTTAACATCATCAGGATGTTTAATAATTGAGTATATCTTTATGTCGTCGGCATAAGCAAGAAATGAAATTATTTTTAATTTAATAATTTTGTATGAATATTTTTATTTAATTTGTAATTAAACATCTTGGCGGTTTGGCGTAAGATTGGGATGTTGATAGGTTATCTCCTTTTGTTCTTTCTGGCTCTTGATGTTATCTGCCGTATTGGTGGAGGTCCAAGTAGCTGCCATTCTTCCTCTTCGTTCTCCCAAGGGAATACGTCCTGTATAGGTGGTTAATTCGTTCCTAATACTGGTGTTCTTTCTTAATGGGAGATGAAGCTGGTTTGGTCCTGGCCTTTGGGTTGTTTTTAAGGCACCTTATCTTATGATATGGCAACCTCTTCGCCAGGACTCTGTGAATGTCGTCGTACGGACACGTTACAAATTGTTCGGGGTCGTAAGTCCCGGTTGTTTCTGAATAGCCTATTTCGGAAATTTCAAATCTTCACTTGATCTGCGCAAAAAAAATCATTTTATAAAAATCTTTGGAAAACTTGTTTATGTGTTATGCAAACGATAATTATTATAATATTAATTATTATTATAGGTATCTTATAAAAATCTTTGGAAAACTTATTATAATAATATCTAATATTTCAATACGTTGTCTCTCATGTGCCATGTCTTTAAAATGAATAATTTGCAAGAATGTCGAACAAAAGTTTACTTTAAACCAACAATGATAATTTTTTCTTTAAAGAAAAACAATAAAAAGAAAACAATTGTTAGTATAAATTTAATTGTCAAATTTTCATGGAATTCTTTACCAAAAGTAATGTTTCAATTTTAAAACTGCATGACTCAAAACGGCCCTATGCTAAATAGAGCTGAGCTTTGTGAAATTTTTATGGAGCGTTGTAATTAGGACGAAAATTTATCGGCCCGTAAGAAAATCAAAAAAATTTTATGTTCACTATTATAAAAAACACTGCGCATGGGTTTGGTCATATGAGACCTACTGCGAATATGTACGATCATCCGGAAAGTACTACGCATCCCGGAACTACTTCATGTGGATCCTACCATCTGATATCTACTGGTTTCTATTTTAAGTTCCATTTTGCCGATTTTTATTGTATTGTGATTGAAATTAAATATTGTAAATTTCAATAAAAACTCAGACAAAAATTTTCATAGCTCTCTGGGTTTTAAAAATGGTGAAATTTTGGCTAGAAAACGTCAGGTACCTACTGCGCATGGGTACTATTATACAGAAACTACTGCGCATTGATAGTATCATCAATTTGATACAATCATTAGGTAACCACTACGCATAAATCCAACCATCCGGCACCCACTGCGCATGGTTGCAACCATCTCATCCCCACTGCGCATAAAAAGAATTATTTGAGACTTTCTGCGCACACATTAAATCGACTGATACCCACTGCGCAAAAAAAACAACCACCTGATGCCCACTCCGCATGGTTCTAACCACCTGGTACCTAGTGCGCAATGACAAATCCATCTGGTACTCACTGCATAATTTGGTAACCACTGCACGTGGTTACAATAATCTGGTACCAACTGCACAAGAACACAATCATCTGGCATTCACTGCGCATGGATTTCATCTGGGAACCACTCCGCATGGATCCAACCACCTGGTACCTTATGTGCAGAGATCCAACCACCTGGTGCCCACTGCGCATGGTTACAATCACCTAGTACCTACTGCGCATGGACACAATCATCTGGCACTCAATGCGCATGTACACACTGTGAAATAACACAATCATCTGGTACCTACCTTATGCGCATACATGGTTAATTAAAATTTAAATTTGCTGTAATATTTTTATTATGCGCGGCCTAATGGATTTCATCTGGTAACCACTGCACATGGATCCAACCACCTGGTACGTAATGCACAAAGATACAACCACCTGGTGTCCACTGCGCATGGTTACAACCCCCTGGTGCCTACTGCGCATGGACAAAACCATCTGGTACTCACTGCGCATGGATCCAACCACCTGGTACCTCATGCGCATAGATCCAACCACCTGGTGCCCACTGCGCATGGTTACAACCACCTGGTACCTACTGCGCATGGACACAACCATCTGGAACTCAATGCGCATGGATATCATCTGGTACACACTGCGAAATAACACAATCATCATCATTGCATGAAATTCATAATTTTATTGAATGGATTGCCCAATTTCATTGAATGAAATTCATAATTTCATTGAATGGAATTCATAATTTCATTGAATGAAATACATAATTTCATTGAATGAAATTCACAATTTCATTGAATGGAATGCACAATTTCATTGAATAAAATACATAATTTCATTGAATGAAATTCGTAATTTCATTGAATGAAATTCGTTACTTCATTGAATGAAATTCGTAATTTCATTGAATGAAATTCGTAATTTCATTGAATGAAATTAGTAATTTCAATGAATGAAATTCGTAATTTCATTGAATGAAATTTGTAATTTCATTGAATGAAATTCGTAGTTTCATTGAATGAAATTCGTAATTTCATTGAATGAAATTCGTAATTTCATTGAATGAAATTCGTAATTTCATTGAATGAAATTCATAATTTCATTCAATGGAAAGCACAATTTGATTGAATGAAATTCATAATTTCATTGAATGGAATTCATAATTTCATTGAATGGAATGTACAATTCCATTGAATGAAATTTGATTGAATGCAATTCGGAATTTCAGTGAATGGAATTCAACTTGCTTCTTTTTAATAAATGAAATACGCAAACACAAATTTTATTTTTATTCATTAAAATTTTAAATGGTTAATTTTAATCATTGAAATTGTGCATTCCATTCAATGAAATAACGTAAGTAAATTCCATTGATTGAAATTGATGCTGTTAATTTCAAACATTAAAATTACTGTATAATTTTCTTTACCAATCAGTTTAATTCAAACATTTTAATGCAGCGAATTTCATACTTTAAAATTACTTTTGCATCTAGCATGAATTTTAAACAATGAAATAACGCGAATTTACAAGTTAGATGAATTTTTTGGTAACTTTTAAACTCATTGATTAAATGATAAAATGGCGTTCCATACCATCATAAAGAAACAAACAAGTCTTTTTATTAGTCGGTTTCTTTTATAATCTATGGGTTTCTGTGCTTAGGGGTAGTTGTGTACTTATGTAAGGTTTAGGGACGATGGCGTGAGAATGTTGGTTACAGTGGACAAAATAAAAAAAATTTGACATAAATAATATTGATTTCGACCATGCCTACAAACATCCTTTGCAAGAAAGACAAAAAAATTATTATAGCCGAGTAATTTTATTTATTTTTTATTACTTTTTTTGTGTTAGTAAGTTATATGTATCAATACATATCTCACTAACACAAAAAAATATTAAAGAAATAAAGTTACTCAGTTATAATAATTTTTTTGTCTCTTCTGTGAAAAATGAATTCTGGTTTTTACCCGGTTATTCTTCTGGGATCTTAATTATTTTTGAATGAAAAATAAACTGGTATTTTAAATCCAAATTTATTTATTCATAGCGTCAAAACACATTTTAAATCAATTCAAACCAATTACTTATTGGATTCTATCGGTCATTTCCAATAGGGTTAAAATATGTAAGTCTAAATGCCTGGATTCATGGAATGCATTTTGCATATAGGATACAATCTTTCCTTTAAAGCTTGGTCAGCTTGCTCGGTATACAGGAAGAATTCCGTAAAAAACTGGCCTCATTTTGCATGTACCCAAACAAGGTTCCAGGACTTTGAAGAATGATGGTAATACTGCAAGAAGGTTTTTTGTATAATCCAGAAGAAGAGATAACTGGGGTTAATGTAAATTTTTACCTTTTTACACTTTGCCTCTGGAGCTACAGGTGTAAATTTTGCATATATCACGGCCTATGTATGCCTAAGTATGTATTTTTAACAATAAATTAAATTTGTGTTGGATATATATAGTATGTATTAAAATGCCATTAAGGAGAAATAAATTAATATTTTGACCGTTTTTACACTCCGCACTGAAATTCGCCTATGTCAAGGCTTATGTATAATGCATTTTATCTTCTTATTTTTAAAAATCAACGACTTTTTCGCTGAGTTGGATTTCTCCTAATGTGTCGTTGCATCCTATGTTTGGACTTCTTTTGATGGTGTTGGATATGGTTTCTGATATCGGGTTTGAATTTCTTAATTATCTTTGCAGCCACGTAAGTATATTACGACAATAATGATAATATTAGAATCATAGTCAAATACGTCCACAATGATATGTTGTTTTTTTTTCGATAAAAGACGGATTAATTAAATTATCCAAATCTTTTCAATAATACTGTAACTTAAAACTAGAATGGTGGTAAATGATATGATGGACCAAATTTCAAAGCTACAACCATTATTAATGAGTGGTAGAAAGGGAAATAAATGTATATTAATCTTTATTTACAACCATGGTCAATGGAAAAGTGGTACAAGCTCTCACAGATGGAGCTAATCCTACCGAGATGAATAAGTTCCCTGTTGTAAATGACCCATTAATTCCTTATAGAAACCAATTGAAGTATTGGTTGGTATCAATAGGTCTGAATTGGACTTATATATAAATATATATATATATATATAATCAAAAACTTATTTTACCCGTAGGTGTTAAGTTAAGTTAAGTTATGTACAAATCCTGTCCAGCTGTTCTTGTCTCTTGCCATTGTTCTTGCTTCATTCCATGTCTTGTTCCTCTTTTCTAGGTTTTCTGCTACTACATCATTCCATGTTTTTTTTCGGTCTGCCTCTCGGTCTTTTCTGTATTGTTTTTGTTTGCCATATCCTTTTTGCCTGTCTGTCCTCCTCCATTCTGAATTGGACCTACTGGGTTTAATTGGGAGCGATATAAAACAGAAATTGGTTTTTACTGGTATTTTCCATGATGGAAAAGTCCAATTAGGATTCTACTGTTTTTTAGTGGTTTCGATTGGTTAAAGCTACCCATAGGTAGTTTCCAATTGAATTCAATTGGGCATTCCCAGTGTGAGATTCTAAAAAGGAATCTGCTAATTGATTATTCCCAATACTTTAAAATATCGCAAGAGGGCTCTCGAGTAGCTGCGCAAAACCAACGTACGCAGTCCTTGTTCGAATGATTGAGACGCCATCATAAAGAAACAAACAAGTCTTTTTATTAGTCGGTTTCTTTTATAATCTATGGGTTTCTGTGCTTAGGGGTAGTTCTGTACTTATGTAAGGTTTAGGGACGATGGCGTGAGAATGTTGGTTACAGTGGACAAAATAAACAAAAATTGACATAAATAATATTGATTTCGACCATGCCTACAAACATCCTTTGCAAGAAAGACAAAAAAATTATTATAGCCGAGTAATTTTTTTTATTTTTTATTACTTTTTTTGTGTTTTTACTAAAAACCAGAATTCATTTTTCACAGAAGAGACAAAAAAATTATTATAACTGAGTAACTTTATTTCTTTAATATTTTTTTGTGTTATGTATTGATACATATAACTTACTAACACAAAAAAAGTAATAAAAAATAAAAAAAAATCCATGAACCTTATCCAGGCATTTAGACTTACATATTTTAACCCTATTGTAAATGACCGATAGAATCCAATAAGTAATTGGTTTGAATTGGTTTGAAATGTGTTTTGACGCTATGAATAAATAAATTTGGATTTAAAATACCAGTTGATTTTTCATTCAAAAATAATTAAGATCCGATCTTAATTATTTTTGAATGAAAAATCAACTGGTATTTTAAATCCAAATTTATTTATTCATAGCGTCAAAACACATTTCAAACCAATTCAAACCAATTACTTATTGGATTCTATCGGTCATTTACAATAGGGTTAAAATATGTAAGTCTAAATGCCTGGATAAGGTTCATGGAATGCATTTTGCATATGGGTTATTCTTTTACAAACCGAACACTTTTTGACCGACACATCTCAGATTTGGCTGAAACTTTTTTTACGGATTCTATGTCGAAAAATAAGAGATACGTGTCCGAGGAATTTTTTTTCTCTCGCATATTTTCGATAATACAAGCTATCGAAAATTTGAGAATAACGAGTTTTTTGGCTTGGAGACTCATTTTCAAAAACTTATAACTCTGGTTATATTTGAGCTACAAACTTCTTTTTTTTTTCATTTTAAAGCTAAAGGACTGAATATTGATAAAAAAATATTTTTAATAAATATTATTAACAAATTCATATTGTTATTAACAATTTCATTGTTTAAATCAATTTTTAACAATGGCCCCCACCTCGTATTAAGTTTTTAGTATTTTTATTGTATTCTCCGTCAAATTTTATATAAAAAACATGTTTTCAAAATATGGTACCTTTATTAATACTATTGTTAAAACATTTATTCATATTGCGCGACACATAAAAAAACGGTTTTTTGTTAATAAAAAGAAAACTATAGCTCGGATCAAAAAAAGTCAAATATATAAGTTGTAGATAATAAAAAGATCTACAATTTTTATTTTATTTATTTTTTGACATAACCTTACTTTTCAAATAAATTGAAATTTTTCAATTTATTTGAAAAGTGAGGTTATATAAAAAAATAGTTAAAATAAAAATTTTATATCTTTTTATTATCTACAACTTTTATATATGACTTTTTTTGATCCGAGCTATAGTTTTCTTTTTATTAACAAAAAACCGTTTTTTTATGTGTCGCGCAATACAAATTAATGTTTTAACAATAGTAATAATAAAGGTACCATATTTTGAAAACATGTTTTTTATGTAAAATTTGACGGAGAATACGATAAAAATACTAAAAACTTAATACGAGGTGGGGGCCATTGTTAAAAATTGATTTAAACAATGAAATTGTTAATAACAATATGAATTTGTTAATAATATTTATTAAAAATATTTTTTTATCAATATTCAGTCCTTTAGCTTTAAAATGAAAAAAAAAAGAAGTTTGTAGCTCAAATATAACCAGAGTTATAAGTTTTTGAAAATGAGTCTCCAAGCCAAAAAACTCGTTATTCTCAAATTTTCGATAGCTTGTATTATCGAAAATATGCGAGAGAAAAAAAATTCCTCGGACACGTATCTCTTATTTTTCGACATAGAATCCGTAAAAAAAGTTTCAGCCAAATCTGAGATGTGTCGGTCAAAAGGTGTTCGGTTTATAAAAGAATTACTCATATAGGATACAATCTTTCCTTTAAAGCTTGGTCAGCTTGCTCGGAATACAGGAAGAATTCCGTAAAAAACTGGCCTCATTTTGCATATAGGGTACAATCTTTCCTTTAAAGCTTGGGCAGCTTGCTCGGTATACAGGAAGAATTCCGTAAAAAACTGGCCTCATTTTGCATGTACCCAAACAAGGTTCCAGGACTTTGAAGAATGATGGTAATACTGCAAGAAGGTTTTTTGTATAATCCAGAAGAAGAGATAACTGGGGTTAATGTAAATTTTTACCTTTTTACACTTTGCCTCTGGAGCTACAGGTGTAAATTTTGCATATATCACGGCCTATGTATGCCTAAGTATGTATTTTTAACAATAAATTAAATTTGTGTTGGATATATATAGTATGTATTATAATGCCATTAAGGAGAAATAAATTAATATTTTGACCGTTTTTACACTCCGCACTGAAATTCGCCTATGTCAAGGCTTATATATAAATCTGCCAAATTAGACAATATGGGTTCGGATTTGTATAAAAAATACTTTCGTGCTATTTACATTTTATTTTAATTTAAACAACAAAATAATATTTGTTTACAAAAATAGAGAGCAAAATATTTACAAATTAATAAATAAAATAAAAAATATCATTCCATGTATATGTTTTTAATTTTGATTAAACTTCCATACCTTCAACAAATCCCTTAACAACCGGCTTTTCAGTTCGTGTATGCCATACATATACTTTTTTACATTTATCGGCCAATGGTTCTAATTCTTCCTTCGTTGTAAAATAACTTAGGAATTCGCTTTCTTGCAATCCTTTTTCCATTTTGTATGAAAAATTTGCCTCAGATTTTTCTAAGATTAAGTCCAGATTAATAGCAAATCCTGCCATGTCTATTGCAAAGGGCCTGTCGGCTTTCCATCCACTTCGATAAGCAACCACTTTACCTAATAATATATATATATATATATATATATATATATATATATATATATATATATATATATATACACACATCAACAAAGTCTAGGGATAATCGTAAAAATTTGCAATAAAACAATTATTTTTATCAAAAAAACTCGGATATTCTAGGATATTCTCACATGTATTTTAATCATTTGTTATAATAATAATTTGTTTTTTAATTATTTGTTAAAAAAATATTCAACAAAAAAGTTATATACTAAATTCAAAGGTAGTGGTCTATATAAAAACTGCAAACAAAAACGCCATAAAACCTACACTCTGCTGATAAAAATATTCAGTTGAGTTTGCGAAACCATAGCGAGAAGACATTTAACGAATTAAGAAATGTTAAGAGCTATTGGGATGATTGAAGCGGGTGCAACCCAACAAGCAGTTGCCGCTCAGCTAGAAACATCACAAAGCGTGATAAACAGATTGTGTCAACGATATCGAGAGACTAACAGTGTGAATGAAAGACATCCAGACCGAGGAAGGCTTACAACGGCAAATCAAGACCGCTTTATTATTCTGCAGGCCAGAAGAAACCGATCTCAAACTGCATCTGAGTTGGTTGCTGAATTGCAATTGTCACATAATGTGACTGTGAGTGCTCAGAGCATCAGAAGACGATTACATGAAATAAATCTTCATGCTAGACGCCCCACAGTGTACGATTCAGACCCGATGCGCGTCAAAATCGTAGCGCTTCGAATATAAACAACATTTTGATATGATTCAAAATGGATTTGAAAGGTAATGTAATTACCTTTCAAGGAAAATTATTACCATTGAATCAAAATGGCCGTTTGACCTTCAAAAAAGAGGTCAAACTTTAAAAAAAAATTAACTAGTATCAAAAAAACATTTTTATTCAGGTGTTCTTATACATAATTTTTGGAACAATGAATCAAGAAAAAAAATCCCATTCATAAAAAAATTTTAAAATATATTTGAAGCCCTCAATTTTTGGATCAAATTTAAGTAGGTTCAATTTTTGACATATTTATGACATTCTTGCAGCTCTGTATACTCTCCTCATACTTAGACACCTCAAATAATACAAGTAGGTTGTAGTGCTATTAAAGACCTATAATTTAAACCCTAGTAGAAGTCTCTAGGTACTCCAAAAGCAAAATTATAACGGTTTTAAGCCAAACATAGAAATTGCGTTCACGAAATTGTTACCCTGAAATTTAAAAAATCTTAATAAAGTCGTAAATTTGGTTCCAGACCACCTAGATACATACCTACTTCTAATGGGACTCAAATTAAAGGTCTTGATAAATACTCAGATTCTTAGTGTACTCGAACAAGTTGCTTTGGCTTACGCGATTTTGGCATACGCGAAAAAGCACATGATTTTGAAAATATACGTGTGTAATACACACTGTGTATGTGTATACATACAAAAAGCACATGATTTTGAAAATATACGTGTGTAATACACACTGTGTATGTGTATACATATATTTAATATAAATTTTATATGTGTACACACATACAGTTTGTGTTTTTAATATCTATAAATAGGTAGAAATAAGAAAATGCTTATATACATTAACTACATTGTTCGATATAGAAAAATAAACATTATTATTGTAATTGTAACTAAAAGAGTAATTTTCTTCTTAATTAAACAATGAATAAAAACAAAAACTATGTAATTAGTGATATTTTTACCTACTAATTGTTTGTATCCTCTAACTCTTAGATAAAATCAAGTAAAGCAAAATCATTTCTCACTTTACTATATAATAGTAGGTAAAATTATCACTAATTAAGATATATAAAGTAAGATACACATCTATGTGTGTAACGATAAAATATACTAAATAATATGCTTAAGTTAAAAAGGAACAATATTTTCAAAAAAGGAAAAAAGGCGCTATTGTCACATTATACACTATTTTGTTTTAATAAATTCCTGTATATACGACAAATTTGACTGTACAGTTTTACTCTTGTTAACTACTATCCATAAGCATTAAAGATATTTTTGGGTCTGTCATGTACACTGCTCGATTAAATACATCCAGTAAGCGGTGTTCTCTGCTGTTCTGCCGAGAGTGCTCAACCATATTGCGTTTGTAATATTACAAAAAATGTATATTATACATATACATATACATATAATATGTCATATATACATAAAAAAGTTTACAGTCTCAGGTTAACAGAATTAAAGTGATTTTACATAAAAAATAATATAAATATGGCATATATGATATTTTTTTGTATTTTATTTGAAAATATTTGAAAAGTTTTATTAGTGTTATTTTTGATCGCTGATATCTTTGAAACGGTTGACCTTAAGAACTTTGACCTTCAGATGTTTTTTGGAGAGCGTGAAAATGAATATAACTCCTCTTGCTTGGGTGTTGCGAAAATAAACCATTCCATAATTATAAGAATTAAAAATTAAAAAAATAAAAATTTCCGTGTTATTGAAATGGAAAAACAACAAATGAATTGAGGCAAACCTTAATATTAATATTAAGGGCTCAAATATGCGCCAAAGTTTTTGTTTTTCAATGTACTATTAATTTTTCAACACCATTAGAAAAAATAGTGTATTACACTACAAGGGCAGAAAGTGTGAGATTCCTGCACTCTCACACTTTCTGCCCGTGTAGTGTATACTATTTTTCTTACTACCTCGGCCGAAAATACAACCCGGCCGAAAATACGGGAAAAAATTAAATGTGTATTTATGTACCTATCTCCATTTGAAGAGCTTGATAAATAAATAACAGTAGGCCGTGAATTCAGCGGTGCCAATACAGTAAAAATAAAACGTATTTTAATTAACTAATTACTACTTTATAACAAATAAAAGTACCATTAAACACTTAAAACAACATAAAAAGTAAAAACATAAATTGTTTATTTGTTGTTATAATTGCAAAATTATGGTTTAAAACTGTCATATTTTTGTGTTTCTCATGTTGGCAGTACGAAATTTGAATGTTAAGCACACGACTAAAAAATTTTTACTCCCGCTATTAGAGTGTGCGCGTATAGCTTGACCAATGCATAAAACGTAAACTTTCTGCCGTGGAATCGGGGACGAAACAACGTATTTTGAGTCGAGGTAGTAAGAAAAATTAATTTAATTTTTTTTTGAAACACCCTAGTGTACATGACAGACCCAAAAATATCTTTAATGCTTATAGTTAACAAGAGTAAAACTGTACAGTCAAATTTGTCCGATATACAGGAATTTATTAAAACAAAATAGTGTATAATGTGACAATAGCGCCTTTTTTCCTTTTTTGAAAATATTGTTCCTTTTTAACTTAGGCATATTATTTAGTATATTTTATCTTTACACACATGGATGTGCATCTTTCTTTATATATCTTAATTAAACAATAAATAAAAACAAATACTAGGTAATTAGTGATAATTTTACCTACTATTATACCTATAGTAAAGTGAGAAATGATTTTGCTTTACTTGATTTTATCTAAGAGTTAGAGGATACAAGCAATTAGTAGGTAAAAATATCACTAATTACATAGTTTTTGTTTTTATTCATTGTTTAATTAAAAAGAAAATTACTCTTTTAGTTACAATTACAATAATAATGTTTATTTTTCTATATCGAACAATGTAGTTAATGTATATGGGGCAAAATTTACCAATGTACCATGTGAAAAAATTTTTGTCACCGATTTTGTTTAAACTTTACTTATTTGTTGTTCATATAACGAAGAATCATAGCATAAAATTTTTTTTCTTTAGGATTGTTCATTCAAGAGTTATAGATTATTGAAATTTAATGATTTTTTACTTTTTGGTAAATTGGTTTTTATTTAAAAATTCATAACTTCTGTTCATCTCTTTATTAAATATTTCAATTTAACCACCTTAAATGATTTTTTCCGTACTTTTCAATGGGCTATACCGTTTTTGCAAAAAAATAAAAATTGCAATTTTTTTTTGAAATTTTGCATTTTTTGAAACAATGTGTATTTTTTAATTTTTTTTAAAATAGCATAAAATCCAAGTTTATTATGTTACCTTTGAATAAAAAAAAAATTTAGAGTGGGCCCGACATGTAGAAGGGAAGTTTTTCATATTTGAATGCCGCACGGTCTAGCCATCGAATAGCTACTACACTGCCGTATGCGTTTATACCTAGTAGATGCGAGTAAACGAATACAAAATGATAATTTAAAATGTAAAATTATGTTTGAGTAGTTAATGATGTATTTTAAATATTTACACTGCCGCACGATATAGTTTTTTAACTGTAATTTTTTGCACAAATTGTTTAAGCATGGGTCTACATAGATTTCGCAAGGAGGATCGATGATATTAAATAAAAAATGTATTGTTATAACCGTAACGGCTATCCTATAAGCTGAATGGCGCCTTTACGGTTATAACAATACATTTTTTATTTAATATCATCGACCCTCCTTGCGAAATCTATGTAGACCCATGCTTAAACAATTTGTGCAAAAATACAGTTTATATACAAAAGTGCTCTTTTAGTTCCACCCTTACTTCTTAAGAAGTCCCATAAGCCAACTGAATGGCTTGAGCGGGTTAGGGGTAGGAACGGACCGCGGGCTTAAAGTCCCCTCCGAAGGACTAATACACAATAAAAAAAACAATATCGTACGGCAGTGTAAATATTTAAAATACATCATTGACTACTCAAACATAATTTTACATTTCAAATTACCATTTTGTATTCGTTTACTCGCATCTACTAGGTATAAACGCATACGGCAGTATAGTAGCTATTCGATGGCTAGACCGTGCGGCTTTCAAATATGAAAAACTTCCCTTCTACATGTCGGGCCCACTCTAATTTTTTTTTTATTCAAAGGTAACATAATAAACTTGGATTTTATGCTATTTTTAAAAAAATTAAAAAATACACATTGTTTCAAAAAATGCAAAATTTTGCAATATTTCAAAAAAAAATTGCAATTTTTATTTTTTTGCAAAAACGGTATAGCACGTTGGTACATTTGTCGTTTTAACTTAAAAAATATATAATCTACCAAACATTTTTTTTTTAAATAGTGATATTATTAGCTTTACTTTGTAAGAAAAATTAAAATCGCGTATGTAGCCGTTGTGGAGATATACACTTAAATGTATTTTTTTATAAATTAATGCGCAACAATAAGCTTAACATGTGTTCTAGTGAAAATGACCACAGCAAATCGCTATATATATATATATATATATATATATATATATATATATATATATTGATGGTTTTCCGTGATCTGCTCCGAGTTGTCAGTTTTTGGTTCTTAAAAGAACCGTATGTCTGACGACGTTTCGGTACAATCTCATCCATCTTCAGGTCTTATCTGCTGGGCTGCTGTTGCTGCTCTGCTGCAAGTTCATACATATAACGCCAATGGAAATCTAAAGCAGCAGAGCAACAACAGCAGCCCAGCAGATAAGAGGGTACGTGATATTGTACCGAAACGTCGTCAAACATACGGTTCTTTTAAGAACCATAAACCGACAACACAGAGCAGATGCCGGAAAACCATCAATACATATAACGCCCGTGAAAACCTAAAGCAGAACATTGATATCGTTAATTTGCGTGGCGTTTCGGTGGTTGTAAGATCTGGTTTTTATGCAGTTGGGTTGGTCTCTGTGTATCGTCTTTTGTGCTGAGGTTTCTTGGTCTGTGTTCGATGCTAGCCAACACCCTTGTTTTTTCAAAGTCAATTTCATGGGAAGTTTTTCGGACGTGTTCAGCTAAGAAAGATGTTTTAAGACTGCGTTTTGATGTTCTTCACGTCTAACGTTGATACGTCTATTGGTCTGTCCAACGTAGCTTCCCTCACAATTATTACAAGGAGTTTCGTACACCCCTTGTGCCTCTAACTCTATTTTGGTTTGGCGTTTGGAAGTATTTGACCGATCTTTCTTGTGGCGGTAAATGTTATGTTTTTTTAGAAATTTGCCTATTCTCTCGGTTGTCCCTTTCACGTAGGGAAGGAAGGCCTTCGAAGTTGGTTTGTTGTTCTAGTCCTCTGTGGTATTTAACCGGCGTCGTGGTCTAAGAGCCTTTTTGATGATGGTTTTGGAGTATCCGTTTTGCTGTAGCGTCGTTTGGAATTTCAGGTATTTTTGTTTCTTGTGGTCATCATCCGCCAGCCTTTCGCGTGACAAGTGTCTTAATGATTGACTGCAGTTGTGACGGGTGGTGGTGAGACTGGGCGTGTGCCATTATTTATCTTGATTATGAAGACATCCAGAAAAGGTAATTGGTGTTCTTTCTCGGTTTCCATTGTGAACTTAATCTTTTTGGGAATTCTGGTCCAGGAATTTCTTCAGTTTCTCTTCTCCGTGGGTCCAGATGACAAATGTGTCTTTTACTTACCGTAGCCATAACTTTGATTTTAGTGTTGCCGTTTCGATTGCTCGTACTTCTATGTCTTCCATGAATAAGTTGGCTATTGCTAGCGATATTGGGAAAAACAAGGGTCTTGGCTAGCATCGAATACAGAACCAAACGTACCATTCGTGAAGCCATTGAAATAGGAAAATGTCCAAAAAACCTCAATAAAAGAGGCGATACACAGAGACTAAGCTTAATGTTGCAAATTAATTTATAAAAAAATACATTTAAGTGTATATCTTCACAACGGCTACATACGCAATTTTAATTTTTCTTGCAAAGTAAAGCTAATAATATCACTATTTAAAAAAAAAATGTTTGGAAGATTATATATTTTTTAAGTTGAAAACGCCAAATGTACCAACGTGATAGCCCATTGAAAAGTACGGAAAAAATCATTTAAGGTGGTTAAATTGAAATATTTAATAAAGAGATGAACAGAAGTTATGAATTTTTAAATAAAAAGCGATTTCACCAAAAGGTAAAAAATCATTAAATTTCAATAATCCATAACTCTTGAATGAACAATCCTAGAGCAAAAAAATTGTATGCTATGATTCTTCGTTATAAGAACAACAAATAAGTAAAGTTTAAACAAAATCGGTGACAAAAATTTTTTCACCTGGTACACTTGGCAAATTTTGCCCCATATAAGCATGTTCTTATTTCTACCTATTTATAGATATTAAAAACACAAACTGTATGTGTAACATATAAAATTTATATTAAATATATGTATACACATACACACGTATATTTTCAAAATCATGTGCTTTTTCGGGTATGCCAAAATCGCGTAAGCCAAAGCAACTTGTTCGAGTACACTAAGACTCTGAGTATTTATCAAGACCTTTAATTTGAGTCCCATTAGAAGTAGGTATGTATCTAGGTGGTCTGGAACCAAATTTACGACTTTATTAAGATTTTTTAAATTCCAGGGTAACAATTCCGTGAACGCAATTTCTATGTTTGGCTTAAAACCGTTATAATTTTGCTTTTGGAGTACCTAGAGACTTCTACTAGGGTTCAAATTATAGGTTTTTAATAGCACTACAACCTACTTGTATTATTTGAGGTTTCTAAGTATGAGGAGAGTATACAGAGCTGCAAGAATGTCATAAATATGTCAAAAATTAAACCTACTTAAATTTGATCCAAAAATTGAGGGCTTCAAATATATTTTAAAATTTTTTTATGAATGGGATTTTGTTTCTTGATTCCTTGTTCCAAAAATTATGTATAAGGACACCTGAATAAAAATGTTTTTTTGATACTAGTTAAAAAAGATTTTTTTTTTCAAATTTTTTTAAAGTTTGACCTCTTTTTTGAAGGTCAAACGGCCATTTTTATTCAATGGTAATAATTTTCCTTGAAAGGTAATTACATTACCTTTCAAATCCATTTTGAATCATATCAAAATGTTTCTATTCGAAGCGCTTCGATTTTGACGCGCATCAGGTCTGAATCGTACACTGTGCGCCCTCTCAGGGTTCCCCCTTTGTCCGCTGGAAATCGAGTAGCTAGACTTTTGTGGGCCCAGGAGCATTTAAATTGGTCTGATGAACAATGGTCCACAGTTTTGTTTAGTGATGAATCTCGGTTTGGCCTGCATCCAGACTAAAAAAAACGAGGGTATGGCGATGTCCCGGACCAGCAGCACGGCTAGAAACTGCTCAAGAGGTCCATACTTACCGTGGTGGAACTGTTATGGTGTGGGGTGGCATCAGCGTTGGAGTTTATCCTTCAACCCCTCGTGATTCGCTATGCTGCAGCTGCTGGTCCAAGATTCATTTTCATGCACGACAATGCCACCCCACACAGTGCACGAATAATAAGTGATTTCTTGGATGAAAAAAATATCGACGTTGTTCCATGGCCAGCACAATCCCCGGACTTAAATCCGATAGAGCATCTGTGTGACATGTTACAAAGGCGGGTTATGCGTAGAAATCTTTTTTTAATAATCGTCAAGAGCTCATTTTAAGTTTACAAAGAGAATGGACCGCAATTGACCAGGAGGAAATTGATGCATTAATTTTGCGTATGCACAGACGGTGCAGAGCTGTGGTGAATAGTAGAGGAGGTCACACCACTTATTGACATTATTTTCGACTTCATAATAAAGTTAGATTTTTTTGTTATTTTCACTTCATTGTTAAATAAAGCTATTTTCATTTCATTGCATATTTTAAAGACTTTTGGTTCAAAAATGGTAAAAATATATATGTGACTATTTCCCTCGTCTTAATTTCCACCAATCACAAACGCGCAATTTTGAATTACAAATGGTTTCTAGGTGAAAAAGCTGTGTGACAGCACCTGTCAGCAGTTTTTTCGAGTTTACCCGCGGCAAAACTTGACAGCTGTTGTCACCAAAAATTGCAATTTATATTTTAATTGTTAACTGTTACTCATGAAATAGTCTTGTCAAATACCATTCGGGCATCTAATTTTTCCTGTGAAAAAAATCGAAAAAACACAATGCTAAGTAATATTTTTTTAACAAAATGCATTCGTGCAGGTGCAAAAATCCTCCTCTTCGACTCGGATTTTTGTTGCCACCAGCACTCATGCTTCTTGTTAAAATATCACTTAGCAACGTGTTTTTTCGATTTTTTTCGGAAAAATTAGATGCCCTTATGATATTACTTACGAGAATATCACATAAAAAAAGTGAGAGTTTCTTTACAAAAATAATTGTTTTATTGAAAATTTTTACGATTATCCCTAGACTTTGTTAATGTGTGTATATATATGTATATAGAGGGTGTCCAGGGTTTAATGAGAATCAAAAAATAAAAGAAATTTCGAAGAAAAACGTGTATCGAAAAATTAAAATTAACTGAGATACAGACCTACAAAGTTTGAAACTAAAATTGTTTTTTTACTTATAACTTCTGAACCGTTCGACTGATTTGGCTCAAATTTTACACATATAGTTAGAAAATACTGACTCACGTACTGCATATAACAATTCTTTTCAAGGCACTCCAGTGGCGTAGATATTGGGGGTGTAGGTTCCCTTTTTCCGACCTATGTTTACGCCACTGACCTTTTTTTAAAAATTTGCCCTATTTTCATATTCTGCCTTTAACTAGGAAAATAAAGTAACTTTGGTAATTTTTTCATTAGACTCTTCGTTACAAAAATATTCGAGTTTGAGTGTTCGAAAACCCACGGAATTAATCCCTATTAGAAAATGGGTGACAAATAATCGCTTTACCCATAGATAAAAGACTTGGCTTTACCATAGAATACATTTGAAAATTGATGAAATTTCAGTAAACAGCGTTTGTTTGTACTTTAAAATTTCGTTTATGGGGGGAACGCCGCTGAGGCACGGAGAGAATACACAAACCGTTTTCCGCAAAAAATGTTGTCACATGCGCGTGTATTTCGTGCAGTTCATAGGTGCATTCGCGAAGCTGGAAGTTTCAACATTATCAATCCAAGAGGTCGAAATGCATAAGTGCGAGGTTATCGGCAGCAAAGACCTTTAAATGGTGTACAGAGAAAAAGACATGCACGCACATTAAGGCATTTTAGGGATAATCCGCACACAAGCCTTCGTCCAGCACAACGACAACTGCCAAGAAGTTCTATATGGAGAGTTTTACGAAACGACAGGATGCTGCCCTACCATTTTCAACCAGTGCAGGGATTAGAAGATGGAGACAATGAACGAAGAATGGAGTTCTGCCGATGGATATTAGAAAACGAAGGTAAATTTTTGCAAAATAAAATTATTTGGACAGACGAAGTCATATACACGAGAAGAGGGGTGGTGAAATTCCACAATCTTCTATATGGGCGCACGAAAATCCCCATTCCATAAGAGAACGAAATTTTCAAAGAGAATTTAGCGTCAATGTGTGGTGTGGTTTACTTTGAAATCGCCTCATCGGGCTTCATATTCATCCACCACGTCTGAATTCTCAACTGTTCATGCGATTACTACGGTATGATCTGTATGAATTGTTGGATGATCTACCACTGAATATGATATTAAACCACTAGATTCAGCTGGACGGGTCCGGCTTACTACGGAAAAGTAGTTGGTATCCAGCCATTCCCGCTGGATATCAACTACAATCAAAGGTGGACAGGACGTGGTGGTTCAGTGGCTTGGTCTCCGCGTTCACCAGATATACCTCCTATGGATTTTTTTGGGGTAGATTGAAAGATCTAATATACTTAACCCCTGTAAGAACCCAAGAAAAGACTTACCTTGAGAGTAAGGCGAGCAGCAAATGAACTGTCAGCACAAGAAATTTCACCGGTTCTGTTAAACGTAGGAGTCAAGAGTGCATAAATGCATATGGGTGGCTTTTAAATAAAACTTTTTTCTTAGCGTGACCACGAAAAACGACTACAGTTAATTGAGATATAATTAATTGAGATATCCTCGTAGTTTTATGTTTTATTAATTGCGACTTAATATCATTGTGACAGAGACCTAAATTTTACGAAACGTTTTTACTCCGTGTCAATTAACTGTAATCGTTTTTTATAATTACGATACTATTTAGAAGCATGCCGTGGTTTGAACGGATACCGTTTGTACAAAATTAATCTGAAATTAATATAGGTAGTGATTGTTTTAAAAAAATAATTCAAACATTATGTTATTTATAAGTTGGGTCGAATGAATAGATATTTTTTAGTATTGACGTAAACAATGGTTTTTAGTACAGAAAAAGTATTACGTTTGAACAGGACAATCTGTAATTACAGATTAATTTTGTACAAACCCCGGAATGCTCCTTTGTTCATCGATTTTTTTAAGCAATAAAGTGGTTTTCTTTACATGTTGTCTTTACCGAAAATAGCTTTTCAGACCGCACTACCTTCTTTCTTGGGGACAAATGAGTACATGATGGGTGAAAAAAACAACAACAATAGGTTATAATGAGAATTTCACTGGAATTTCCAGTTCTTGATATGTTCCATCGCGATAAAAAACTGAGACATTGAGGATGTTTTAATGTGGCCTGGTTCGAATTGTACCTCTTTGGGCGACGTTTGACTGCGGCATGTTGATTGTCGACCTATGGATCTAATGAAATGCCGCAGCTGGGGGCAGCTCAAAAGGCTGTGATTCAAGCCAAACTGTATTAAAGCAACCTTACTATCCCAGTTTTTTTTAATAGCGATGGTATGTCATCAATTTTTATATGTCACAACATTTTGTTTGCAATGGTAAAGTGATTATTCCATTTTCAAGTAGGTATGAATTCCATGTCCTACAAATGGACGTCTCGAGATGTTTCTAAAGCGTCTAATAAAAAGTTTACCAAAGTAATTTTCTTTTCCTAGTTGAACGTAGAATTTAAAAAAAAAGGTCAGTCGGAAAAAGGGAACCTACACCCCCGATATATACGCCACTGGAGTGCCTTGAAAATAATTGTTATAGCCTATAACTATAACTTATAGGCAGTACGTAAGTCAGTATTTCCTAACTATATATGTAAAATTTGAGCCAAATCAGTCAAACGGTTCAGAAAAACGATATTAGAGTGTAACTTTGGAATGGTTTGTTTTCGCAATACCCAAGCGAGAGGATTTATAGGAAATTTCACGCTCTACAAAAAATATCTTAATATTCTTCAGATCAACTGTTCAGATCAACTGTTTCAAAAATAACACTAATCAAAAATTTCAAATATTTTTTAATAAAAAATATTATTTGCCATATTTATATTATTTTTTATGTAAAATCACTTTAATTCTGTTAACCTGACACTGTAAACTTTTCTAATTAATTTAATACGTAACTCACAAAAAGCACAAATACATAAATATAAAGATTAAATATATTAAATAAATGATTTTTGGGTCTCTTTTTTAACAAATTTATTTTATTTTCTACTAAATACTAAGAAATTTTATTGGACAATTTTTTCTATATAAAAAAACAATATTTAACAACTAGTTATGAAAATGTTTTAACATGAAAATATTACAGTCGTATAAAATTACTTTTATTGCAATTAGGATATCGTTTTCTATATTCTGTCACTACTTGCAACAAATATTGAAGCTGTTCTTCATCTTTCTTTAAGCATCGATTATACTGCTCTATCAATGCCACGTTCTGAGGGCGGTCGCTTGTCATGCGAGAGGAAGAAGTTATCGAACTTTTTTTATTTTATAAATTTGTTGTTCCTTTGTTAAAAAGTGTTGGGTTGGTTGGTTTGTTTTTTTTGTATCGTAACAAAAAAAAACAAACAATCTGCTAAATAAAGCTCTGTCGATATTTTTCAAATAAAAAAAATTGATTAAATTTTATAGTTGATTTAATTGATTTAACATATTTACATAATTTTTCTATTATTTTGAATAAAATACAATGGTGAGTGTTTGGTTAGTTAGTGTAATAAGGAACTTTACATTTTCTTTTTACAAAAATTTATAAATTTTATAAAATATAAAATAAATTTGTTATAAAAGAGACCCAAAAATCATTTATACGAGTATTATATTTTTAATCTTTATATTTATGTATTTGTGCTTTTTGTGAGTTACGTATTGAATTAATTAGCAAAAAAAATTTTACAGTCTCAGGTTAACAAAATTAAAGTGATTTTACATAAAAAATAATATAAATGGGGCAAAATTTGCCAAGTGTACCAGGTGAAAAAATTTTTGTCACCGATTTTGTTTAAACTTTACTTATTTGTTGTTCTTATAACAAAGAATCATGGCATAAAAATTTTTTGCTATAGGATTGTTCATTCAAGAGTTATGGATTATTGAAATTTATCGATTACTTTTTGGTGAAATCGCTTTTTATTTAAAAATTCATAACTTCTGTTCATCTCTTTATTAAATATTTCAATTTAACCACCTTAAATGATTTTTTTCGTACTTTTCAATGGGCTATACCGTTTTTGCAAAAAAAATTGCAATTTTTTTTTGAAATTTTGCAATATTTTGCATTTTTTAGACTCTTGAATGAACAATCCTAGAGCAAAAAAATTTTATGCCATGATTCTTCGTTATAAGAACAACAAATAAGTAAAGTTTAAACAAAATCGGTGACAAAATTTTTTTCACCTGGTACACTTGGGAAATTTTGCCCCAAATATGGCATATGATATATTTTTGTAGTTTTATTGGAAAATATTTGAAATTTTTTTATTAGTGTTATTTTTGATCGCTGATATCTTTGAAACGGTTGGTCTGAAGAACTTTTACCTTCAGGTGTTTTTTGTAGAGCGTGAAATTTCCTCTCTCGCTTGGGTGAAAACAAACCATTCCAAAGTTATAAGAATTTAAAATTATGTTATTGAAATGGAAAAACCACAAATAAATTGAGGCAAACCTTATTATTAAAATTAAGGGCTCAAATAGGCGCAAACATTTTTGGTTTTTAATGTACTATTAATTTCTCAACCCCATTAGAAGAAAAAAATAATTGTTTTTTTAAACACCGTAATATATATATAATTTTGCCATAGTACAAGAGAAAAAAATCACACAAAATTTTGTATCGTAAAGTCAACCCCTTCTCGTGCCTGAATTTAGACAAAATCATGCATTACAAAAAATTGTACAGAATGAAATTTGTTCGTCTATTAAAGGTCTATAAAAATGGTACCTTGCGATTTATTTAAATCTTTTGCGATTATGTCCGGAAAAGTATGGTTTTTAAAATATTTAAAATATTTTACGAATAAATGGTTTTAGCGTCTTCAGAGTCTTCGGGTGATTCACATTACGTTTTATATCATCCATTGCCATTTACTTCTAGTATGCAACTCGTTCAATCAACGACCCCAAAAAATAAAAGGGCTCGAATTGAACAGGATTGTTTCTGTACTCGATCGTTGCAAAATCAGCGATACTTAGCTATTATGTTTAGAATTTAATTATCAATCGTCTGCAATCAAAAGACAACGAGAAAGCACCAAAAAGACAAATCTAAAAAGTGATTTTACCACTGGGATGGAAAACTATTGCCCCGTGGGAATTTCACGTTAAATGATCGCTTGCGCGTAATATTATAATTTAATTGCGTAAAGCAGCGGAGTTCCAAATTTGCCTTCAGGAACAGGGCCAAAAATGGCCAATGCTGTGTTTTATTTACTACAAGACTGGAATGTTTATTCTAGTGTTAAAGCCTGCCTCTAACACCGGCAAAAGAAATGGTGCCTGCATTCTCCTGGAACAACTTTTAGAGCGAGACATTCTAAACCTTCCATGTCGTCACCATATTTTTGAAATAATACTCAAAAGCGTATCTTCTGGGCCAAACGTCTCTATTTTCAAATAGTTACAGACTAAATGGAAAGATATTGAAATATCAAAATATAATCCTGGTATTGAGGATAATGTAGTGAAGTCCAACTTGGAGGGTATAAAAGATGATATCATAAGTTTTTGTAATGGTTATTGGAAAATAAAACCAAAATAATCAGAGATGATTACAAAGAGTTATTAGAGTTAATTAATAGCCTTTATTTTCACATTTACAAAGTAATAAAGAAAATTTTGTCAAGATAGTTTTAAATTAATGTGATTTTAAAATATAAGACATACACAAACATAAACAATTAGGTAAGACTTATATGTATTAATAAAAAAGAATAATTTAATAAAAATATTGCACAAACTGATTTATTGAATAGGGTTATTTTTCTAGAATGTAATTAAAAATTGTTTTTTCAAAAGATATTGTTTGTAATGAAGAAAAATAGGCATAAGTAGTTACAGCCTTTCTCAAAAATAGCAAGCCTATGCTTCGGATACAGAAAATCGTTACTTCTTAGACTTAGAATTTGACCCCAAGAGAATATTATGAGAATATTAAGCCTTTTAAAATGACCTATACAGCTCTGAGCATATGGTAAATTTAAAATTGACCTTATCCTTTTGGATTACAAAAAAATTTCTGGTTTCCGACTCATTAGCTTGTCCTCGAATTATAATGCAGTACTTCATCATAGAGTGAAAGTTAGAAAAATATATAACTCAACGTATTTCCCCATAACTCGAGTGGCATTAAGAATTTTATTCATTTTTAAACACAATTGATTTATATGATGATTCCAGCTCAAGGTTGCATCTATAGATATTCCAAGAAATTTTTTATTACTAGATACCTCAATATTTCTACCATTTAGGATTATTTCACCTGGACCATTAAAGATTGTTTGGTTGTGGAAATGAGACAGTTGGTTTTTCCTTTATTTATAAGTAATTTGTTTCTTTTAAACCAATTTTCCACATTTTCAACAACCTCAGATCCCAATGGAATTATTTCTTTAATTATTGTTGCTTTAATTACCAGATTGGTATCATCAGCATAGTTGACCAGACTACATGGACTCGAATGTACTATTTTGTCAAGGCCATTAATAAATATTATAAATAATGAGTATGAGTATAAGAAACGTATAACCGGCCCCATTGCCTAATCGCTCCCGAACCCCGCACCAGCAACGACACGGCTTCACCCGTGTTTGCTGGGTGCGAATATCCATTGCGTCCCGTACTGTCCCCTATTTAGGGCTCGAGAGCGAAATGCCAATTGTAATGTATCGAACTCTGTTTATTGAATAATAATATATTTTATTACAATTATGATGTGGCCAAATAATGCTTATTCCACAGTTTGCACTTTGCGAATTATTGACCTAAGAATGTTAAGTGTCATCGTTATGTACAGTAAACGAACTATGTCTCTGCACTACACTACACTAGTTTAAATAGCCATTCCCGGATTCGGAACGTTGCTATACAACCAGTAGGGTCATGGAGGTAGGACGGGAGGGATAGACATTTTGGGATTGGGACATTTGGGATTACTGTGAGTTCGGAAGTTGTTACTTTGCTGCAGGGGCCTACGTCTTGGTCTACGTTTTGGTCGTTATTGTTCGTGTCCGTGTCCAAGTCGGATTGTTTCTGCTAAAAACTACCATGCTGAAAATTACCATGCTGAAAATACTGGAACCGCTGTACGTCGATTGTGTGCCCCACTGTGCGAAAGCAATTCTTCAGTCTTGAGGTGGAAAACTTTCGATAGATAGTTCAGTAGTCGGCCATGTAACCACCGATAGCTATCGATAGTTTTTTTTTAATGTTTATTACCGCAGTAGTGCGAAATTTCTAATAATTTTTAGTTATTGTGTTTTCCAAGCAAGTTTTGTGTATTTTGTTTTTTTTTTCATTTCAATGGTAATTATGCTGTTATACTATTTTAGGCTCGCAGAAGATTATTAATTAAGGTTTATTTGTTTATGTTAGACGATCAGTAATTTGTTTCGTGTGTTACCTACTTAAGATTTATGGGTTTATTGACTTTCGAGTCACTTCCTTTGGTCGAGAATGCTTGTTTTTTAATTTATAAGTCGAACTTGCTTTGCTTTATAGTTATTTTTTGGTCTATTACGATGTTGGTTTGTTATTCCTATGTATTTTTGTTGTTCCTACGGATGTTTCTACCTTGAGAAGGTAGAAAACCGGAGGCTTTGTAGGCTTGGTGAATTACGGAATTAAAGGTTTTTAGTATTGCGAATAGCGACGTGCAAATATTAATAAAATACTGCGATTGTGATACTAACATTTTGCGGATGCCCCTTGTTTCCTTCGATTAATATCAATTTCCCGCCACAATGAACAATTGGATGGCAGGGGTGACCCTATACACTTCGCGGAACTATACACTGTTGAACGAAACCTTATATAATAATTACCTTTTGGGTATTCTGGATTTAAAATGCACTGGTTATTTTTGTATCGTTTGTGGAGCGATATAAATATACGTCTAGCTAGTACAAGCGGTACTGTAGCACTGATAAATATTCCAAATAATATTGGACCCAAAATGCTACCTTGAGGAATTCCAACCTTAATGTTTTGACTGTTTGACAAAACTTGATTTCTGAATAAAGCTACTTTTTGACTAAGATTTGAGAGGTAGGACCGCAACCACTGCAATGCTTGTCATCTTACTCCATAAGTATCTAACTTTTGTAATATGCTTTTGATAAATCAAGGAAAATTCCCAAGCTTACAGTTTGTGTTTCAAAGTTTTTAAAAATGTAGAAAAAAATCTAGTAGTCGTTTACTCATAACTGTTTCAAATTTTTTTGAAAAAGCTGTTAAAACACTGATTGGTCTATAGTTTTCCATTAAGGTTGGGTATCCTTTTTTAAATATTGGAATCACGAATGCCACCTTAAGCTGGTCGGAAAATATACTTTGTGTTAAGGAGTTATTAATAATATACGTTAATGGTACTCACTTCCTCCTTGCAGTACTTAATTACACTTGTGGGGATATCATCTACTGAGCTCATTTTATTTTTAAGAGAGGTTATTATATTTAAAATCTTACCATTACTTACTGGCATTGCATACATAGAATTTTTAAGACTTTCCACATCCGAGACATAATGCTTGCTTTCCATCCCTTGAACAAGTTATTAGAAACAAATTAAAATCGTTTTCAATTTCTTCTTTATTCCCACTTTTTTGTATTTCATTTTTTGTTTTACCTCCTTTTAGGTCATTCGCCACATTCCATATAGTTCTTCATCTATTATCGGAAGAATTAATTCTATTTTTATAAAATTGTTTTCTGGCCTTTACCAAGGCATAATTATATTGTTTTTTTTTATTTCCCTGTTCCCGGTTCCTTATAACAAATTTGCTTATAGTAAGCAGTATATCTAATTTTTTTTAAAGATTTTTAACAGATGAATCATTATAGATTTCTTTATTATAATCATTATTATTACTTTCTCGAACCAGTCTTTTGGGAAAACATTCGCTAAACAGTGGAATAACTGTGTTCATAAAACTATTCCACTGTTCATTAACCATTTCACCAGGGCACCTAAATACATCCAACCAGCTTTAGTTTTCTAGTTTTAATTTAAATAAATTTTTATTATATTCATTAAAATATTAATAAAAATTATCTTGCTAAAGTATAGTTTTCTGCCTCAAATAAAGAATTCTCAAAAAGAGTCAATTTTTAAATAAAAAATATTATACCTCAAAACAAGTTTTAGATTTTTTAAATAAAAAAAAAAACAGACAATATTATTTGTATTTGGGCTTGCGCGCGTACATTTGCGCTGTCGCGCCTGTATTTGCACTATCGCGCCTCCCTGCTTAAAATACCCCATAGAGACCCTGTTCAAACCGATAGATATTTGTATCGGGATGTATGGTGTTTCTATAGGGTGTATCGGTTTGTATAGGACCCGTAGTTGAGATTTATGGTTGTTCTATAGGGATATCCACCATTGATTTATTTGCTATCGGTTTCAATGGGGAAAATACACATAAATGTAAAAATTAGTTTTTCCCTATAGGACCCTATAGGTTTTAATAAAATTTTGTCAAATGTTTTATGGTTGCTCTATAGGGATATCCCTATATATCCTTCATTGAGTTATTTTCTATCGGTCTCAATAGGGAAAATGTAAAAGTTATGGTGTGCCTATAGGTAATTTCCTATACATTTTCTATCGGGCTGTATCCGGAAAAACCCATGGACAAATGCACATATAGAATCCGGTAGCGCCCGATAGATTATTTTGTATAGGTCTCTATGGGGTATTTTAAGCAGGGCTGTATTTGCGCCTTTTAAATGTCATATACATACATTTATCTTGCTAAAATAATTTTTTTGCCTTAAATAAAGAATTCCCGAAAAAAGCATAACTTTTTTAATTAAAAAAAATTCATTTCTCAAAAACAAATAAAAATGAACTTGTTTTCACAAAATGAGATATTATAAAAATGCCTTCTGTTTATTTAATATACATTTAAATTAGAAACAAACAGACAATATTACTTGTATTCGGGCTCGCGCTCGTATATTTGCGCTATTGCGCGTTTATTTGCGATGTCGCGCATGTATTTGCGCTTATTAAATGTCCTATACATAAATTTATCTTGCTAAAATAAAATGGTCTACATCCAATAAAGAATATATAAAATCTCACCATTACATACTGTGTTGAACTGCTATCCGTAAAACGAGAAAAACAACAACCAGGAATACATCTGCATTTAAAATCAATGTTTCCAAGTAAAAATGATACAGTGTTGGCCTTTCTTAAAATCTCTACTTGAATTATATAACGCCCAGCTAGTTTAGTATGCTATGAATATTTCGAATAGGGTCCTGTAAAACCGAGCTCGCGAAAGTCCGTCTCTGTCAAGTTATTTTCTTTAAAATTATATCGACTAAATTAGCTTGTATTGTCAGGGTGGTCAGATTTGGCGATTTATCGCCATTTTGGCGATTTCATGACCCTATTTGGCGTCAAAAAATGCTCTTTGGCGACTGGCGATTGTTTGGGCGATTTTCAAAAGTAATTTTGGCGATGATTTAGCGTTGATTGGTTTTCGCAACCAACATTTATTTGCTCAACTGTCAGAACAGACCATAGAAAAAGAACAGACTATGAATCGTAGTCTACGATAAAAAGGCTACTGTTAAATACACACGTATTTGCTACAGTCTAGCATCACCACCTATCAATAAATCCTATAATTAAAAAGTTTAAATTACAGATTCTGTAATACAGAATACTGTTAAGAATTTTTGTAGCGCCACCTACCATTAAATTAATTTACCAAAAAAGTTGACAGCATACAAATCAGTTGAAGCGCGAAAAAAGCCTAATTGTGTGGATCAGGGTATCTCCTACATTTTTGTTTTCGACATGTAGAAAACCTTTTTCGACGTTTTCGACGGTAGAAAACGTAAAAAAGTAGAATACTGTCAAATATCAAAAAATGTGAGGTTATGCAAGTTTGTTAAACAATTGTTTATTATGATTTGTTAAATGTTGTGAAAAATCAGACACCTACCATAAATTTGAAGTTATTTGGAGTTTTTTAACATTATTATGGTGGGAAAAAAAGGGCCACGTTTGGTTGGGAGACCCCAACATAATTTTTGGCATGAGGGCAAATTTTTATCAATTATAGAGAAGTGGAAGGAGAAGGTCGAATAAGGTAATTTACGTAGGTAGAAAACCCTATAGGTTTTCGACGCAAGTCGAAAACAAGTTTTCTACCCTTTTCTACCAAGGTAAATTACCTAAGGTTTTCTACTGACCCAACCCTGGTGTGGATTGTGATCAAACCTAAAACATTTCGGCTTATATGTGTGTGTGATGTGCAGCGACTGAATTTAAAGGTGTGGAAATTAGTTTTAAATGTTTAAAATTTAAAAAATATATTTACCGATGACACTCCGAAAATAGCTGACATTTTTTTCTTTGAAGGTGTCACTTTAAAGAACAAACAATATTTTTTTGTATATTCGGGCTCGCGCGCGTACATTTGCGCTATCGCACCTGTAATTGCGTTATCGCAACTGTATTTGCGCTATCGCGCATATGTGTGTATAAAATTTAAGTGCAGCGACTGAATTAAAGGTGAGGAAATTTTAAAATATAAAAAAAATAATTTACCGATGATACTCCGGAAATGGCCGAATATTTTTTTTAAGGTATAATTATAAAAAACAAACAATACTCGGTGTCTTCGGAGTCGCACGCGTACATTTGCGCTGTCGCGCATATATTCGCGCTGTCGACAAGCACGTTTTTTAAAACCAACAAATTAGTTTCCGGTTTTTCGATCGCACTGGTGTCGTTTTTTTCCTTTTTGAGCATCCAGAGGAAGTTATTTTATGCAAATTTAGAGAAGGAATTTTTTTCCCGGCCTTAAATTGAGCGAGTAATGGAGGTTAAAACGAACCTGGGAGAAACGTCCGATTTTGACGTTTCTCAATTTTTGAATTTAAAAAAATCATATCTCGGAAACTAACAGAGATAAACGCTGTTTTCACCAAATGATTTGTAATAAAAATGTTTTTTTTATTGTCAAATCTTGCCAAAATAAAGATGTCTGCTTCAAACAGAGAATTTAAAAAAAAACGACAACTTTTGAATTTAACTAAATTGATATCTCGAAAACTAATAAAGATACGATTATGCTACTTTCACGAAACGATATATTTTTTGTCCTATACATTGTTTTGTTAAAATTAAATAATCTGCTTCAAACAGGAAATTTTCAAAAAAGTGACAAAAAATTCGAATAATTTTCGAAAAAAAATTCCCAATTGTTTTTTGATTTTAAAATTTTTATGGGGACACGTGCACCATAAGCCCACACATTGTTGCCAAATTTCAAGTCGCAATCTATTAAAGGTCAAAAGTTATTGATGATTTTGTAAAATAAATCACAGAAGAAGAGGAAAACATTTTTTAAAATCGATCTAGAAGAACGTAGTTTACCTTCAAGTATGGTAAAATTCAAAAAAATATTTAATTAGACAGTAAAATAAAATTAATGAACTAGATTTTTTTTAAATGGTAAGCAGTAGGCCATGTTAGTTTGTTTCGATGATTTTTATTTTTTAGTATGTTAAATAACAACCCTTCGCACATCTATTTGTGTTTTTCTTTTGCTTAAACTCTTTCTAGTTTTTTTTTTTTTTTAATTAAAAATTTTCGGAAAAAATCGAAATAATTTTTTTTCGAAAGTTGTGTCCAAGTGGGTGTTTCAGAAATCTGTAGTAACCACATATAGTCATAGTCGACTCCATGACTAAGATATCTGCTGTGCAGCTATAGCGCCAGGGGTTGCCAGTAAACTGACATGGAGTCCAGTATAGGTTTGTCCGCCGATAGTGACTGTTTTCATTGCAGTAAATTATTGAGTTTAAAACAATCATAACAACATTCAAAGTAATAATAACATTGGACGTGCTGTTGTCACCTAAATATCCTCCATTAAAATATGTTTTTTTAATATAATTTACATTTAAATTAGACAAGAAAAGACAATATTCTGTACAGGGTGTTATGTAATTAATGTTATATATTAAAATGGGTAGTTCCTTAGGGTCCATAAAGAAGCACCTGAAACTTTTTTTTTCTAAATTCCAAAGAACCTATTACTTTTTAATGCAGTGTTGCCAAATGTAAAATTAAAAATGTATTACCTTATTTGAGATGCTCAAAATTATTTCATTATTTAGAATGCAAGCTTAAACTCTGCGAAGCATGCTTTCGCGCACCTGCGTAAAAATGTCTGGACTATTTACAATTCCTGAATTGCTGCCCAAATCCCGTCTCTCGTAAATGTGGCCTCATCGGTATACAAAACACTATGGCTCCAATCAGCATCTTCTTGATTTTTCTGTATATAGGTACCAATGGCAAAATTCCAACCGCAGTGCATAATCTCCATCCTGAAGAGCTTGAAATTTTTGTAGCTTCAAGGGCCACAAATTCACGTCCCTGAGCCCGACCCCTATCACCAACAAAGGCGCTAAGTCTTCCGCGGTCCCTTAAATTTTGCACAGCACATACAAAACTTTGCTCCGGGGGCGGTGGATGTCCGTGATTGGCGTTGTGATAATTTTGAATATACCTACCTACAAAATTCTTGCTTGACGAGCATTTTGCATCGCTTCCCCGTAACACAAAACCATATTTGTTAATTGAATATTTGCGAGCGCCCGACCCGCCATAGCATAAAATCTTTCGCACTAATTAAGTACTTATTATTATTACTAATAAAATACAAATTTTCAAACTTTCAAAATATTTATAAAAGAATAAAAACCTGAAAAAACTTGAAAAAAAATAAAAACCTGAAATCGCTAGATCACTAATTAGACCTTGTAAAAATTTGAAAACTAATGATTATTTAAAAATGGTTTTAACATTGTCATTTAAAAACATACTTATAACAAATATATTTAAATTTAGACACACCAGATTTAAACTTTATTCATAATTCGTAATGATTTACTTTACTTTAAGTTAATCTGGTTTAATTTATTATGTTGGTTGGTAACACTGTCAAAAAATTGTAGGTTATGTGCTGAAATTGTAAATATCTTAACTAAGGGAAGTTTTTTAGGGCGTTTGGATTTATTTACACAAATTGAATGTTTAACGATTAACCTGTGAACTTGTCCTAATTTCATCTGAGTAAACAGAAAGAAAAAAACCGATGAAAAAATCAATTTTATGGAGTTTTTAAATAGGTACTAATTTTTCTTATCATTGCTTAAGTTAATAAATCCAGCTATTACAGCTAGTAAATAAATACAGAATGGTATTAGAACTTTAAGGGCTTAAAACTTTTGTATTTATTTATTTTATGCAAGAACATTTTTTAGTAACAATTTTTTACAACTGGCAACGCGCAGCTACTTTGTTGGTTTGTATCTATGTACTCACAGAACACAAGTGTGTAACCAGTGGCGTATCACAAAAAATATAAAAAACTTCTAATGCATATATTTTCTTTATCTTTGGGAAAATATCTTTTAAAATATTTTTCCATTACACCTTATGTCAAAAGGTATTCAGTATTTTAATATATAACATTAATTACATAACACCCTGTATATTTGGGCTCGTACGCTTGCCTTTGCGCTGTCGCGCGTATTCCTGCGCTATCGCGCATTTATTTGCGCCTATTAAATACATACATACATACTAAGGTGGTCGTTATGTCGGGTAAAAAAAATTAACACGGCAGCCATTGAAATTGACTCAAAATAGGAAAAAAATGTGTGCCAAATTTCGGCCCTATAGGTCTATCCTAGATTACCCCTGTGAGCCATAAATAATAATTATTATTATTATTATTAAATAATAATAATAATAATTATTATTATTATTATTTTAATAACGGGAGAAATATTAATCAAATTATGCAAACAATACTACACAGGGTGATCCAAATTAAGGGCGCACAATTGCCAACTTCGTTATTATTGATTATATGATGTCGGTGAAATTAGCAAACAATTAGTATTTTTTCTGCTGTTTGCGAAGGTAAAACGATAAAAATAATTAAATCATTCAAAATATCAAAATATAGATTAAAAATGCTTATTTAATTTTGTTCACTCTGTATTTGAAAAATTAAAATGGTTTTAATATTGTTTCTTTTTTTTGCATCTGCGAAGGATTGCCATCGCAACGATGCATCAAACCAATCTGAAGATATAGAAAATGTGATTCCTAAAAGGATTGAACTAAAATACAAAGATATGGTTATTTTATGTAAAAAAGAAATGGATGATTTTGTAACGTCTCAAACACGAAATTTCTTTGTTCGGTTCGGAACCAGTCAAAACTTTTTGTATATTGATCCAGCCCTTTGGAGCGAAAGTGAGAGTTATCAAATTGCATTAAAAGTCGTAAAAAAATCTCAAAGTTGTAAATGATGTTGTGGAAAGGGGGGTTCATTTATTTACTGAGTTTAATCAATTAACAACGAAATATGAAGACCAAAAACAGTGTGCTCCGCAGCTCATCTCTAAATACCGTAAATCCTTCACAGGTGCAAACAAAGAAACAATATTAAAACCATTATAATTTTTCAAATACAAAGTGATCAAAATTAAGTAAGCAGTTTTATTCTAAAATTTGATATTTTGAATATCTTCAAAGTGTATGGTTTAATTATTTTTATCGTTATACCTTCGCAAACAGCAGAAAAAATACTGATTGTTTGCTAATTTGACCGACATCATAGGATCAACAATAACGAAGTTAGCAATGTTGCGCCCTTAATTTGGATCACCCTTTATAGTATTGTATGCATAATTTGATTAATATTTTTCCCGTTATTATAAAATTAACAACATTTATTATTAATTATAATAAATAAAAAATAAAAAATTACTTTATCATTTTTAATCAAAAAATTAAATTTTTAGTGAAAAGTGGTTCTCAGGGGTAATCTAGGATAGACCTATAGGGCTGAAATTTTGCACACATTTTTTTTCCGATTTGAGTCAATTTAAGGGGCGGCCCGGTTAAATTTTTACCCGACATAACGACCACCCTATACCTAGGTCTATTACATACATTTATCTTGATAAAATAAAATGTTCTACCTTAAATAGAGAAATACCAGTCATGGAGTCCAGTATATATATACAGGGTGGCCGATTTATCTGAAGACATTGAAATATTTTGAAAACTACGCATCGGATCAAAAAAAGTTTTGAATAAAATTTGTTCGCCTGGAAGGGGGCCATCTAATGATACCAAAGTCGACCCCTCACCACCACTCCCTGGGGTGGGGGCGGGGGCAACTTTAAAATTCTAAATAGGAACCCCCATTTTTTATTGCAGATTCGGATTTCCCATTAAAAAATAAGTAACTTTTATGGAAAAACTTTTTATAATTCCTGATAGATGGCGCTGTAATCGCAAGAATCCCGATTTTTGGGAATATCTTAAAAAATTACACATCGGATCGAAAAAAAGAAAAACTTGTTTAATTTTTGGATTTTATTCTTATATCAATGAGTTAACATCTATTTTTAACGTTACCCAAGAACAAGGACCAGGACGCAGTAGTTATTTGTTCTCATCGGGGTGCTAGTTTTAAGAGAGTCCCCCTGCCTCTCACTGTTTAATAAATTAGATTAAATGTTCGAAATTGTGACCTTGAACTTCTAGACACTTATTTATTCTTTTTTCAAATGATTGTACACAGGAGAGGAGCATATCTGTGGAAATTTCAGCACAAGCGTTTCTTATGCGCTGTATCATGTATTCCCAAGTTGTTGGTGCTTGTTGAAAAACCTTATCTTTTAGATAACCCCACAGAAAAAAATCCGGCGATGTCAAATCAGGTGACCTAGCAGGTCAATTAACCGGGCCACCTCTGCCGATCCATCGGCCATTGATATCACGGTTCAATACTTCTCGTTCTGTTGCTGAGTAATGGGCTGGGCAACCGTCATGATGAAACCACATAATTTGTTGAATGGGCAGGGCAACATCCTTAAGTAGAGGTGGTAGTTCATGTTCCAGAAAATTTCGATATTTGATTCCATTTAAGGTTCCATCAATGAAATAAGGACCAATGAGTTTGTTACCTAAAATTCCACACCAAACGTTAACCGACCAGGGACGTTCATGTTCAACTTGTCGTAACCAGTGGGGATTGTCCACACTCCAATAGTGCATGTTATGCCGATTAACGGAACCATGGTTTGTGAATGTGTTGAAAATAGTACATTAGCGAAGAAATTGGGATTTCTTTGTATTTGATGAACTGCCCATTCACAAAATTCTACTCGCCGATGAAAATCATTGCCATGAAGTTCCTGAGGCAGTGAAACCCGGTATGGGTGATACTTGTGACGATTCAATATTTTCCGAATACTATCTCTGGAAATCCCGAGATCCCGATGTATTTCCCGAGTGCTTACATGAGGGTTATGTGGAACAGCTGCTATCACATTAATTTCATTAGCTTCTCCTGTGACAGTGTTTCTATACCAAAGGTATAAATATGTTTTTATAACATACCTACATATTATGTACATACCTGGACGCATTAGTAAGGTATAAATATTTTTAATTTGTACCAACATAAAAAAGGAATTAAATAATTTAATTTATTTTGAATTCCCTAACAATTCTCGTATACACTAATTATAATTTTTAATGGGAAATCCGAATCTGCAATTTTTCAAGATATTCCCAAAAATAGGGTTTCTTGCGATTACAGCGCCATCTATCAGGAATTTAAAAAAAGGTTTTCCATAAAAGTTACTTATTTTTTTATGGGAAATCCAAATCTGCAATAAAAAATGGGGGTTCCTATTTAGAATTTTAAAGTTGCCCCCACCCCCACCCAGGGGGTGGTGGTGAGGAGTCGACTTTGGTATCATTGGATGGCCCCCTTCCAGGCGAACAAATTTTATTCAAAACTTTTTTTGATCCGATGCGTAGTTTTCGAAATATTTCAATGTCTTCAGATAAATCGGCCACCCTGTATATACTAGGGTGATTCATTTCCGCAAAGTTTTTTTTTTCGGTGCTCAAGCAAAATATTAATCTACCTATAGAAAAAAAAAATTTCACCAAGGTATAGCTCTTAATATCAATTTTAAGTACTTGCAGTTTAAATTTAAAGTTTTCCCATTTAAAATGCATGTAAAAAAATGTTTTTTTTTTCAAATTTCTAATGCTCGCCCGCTTTTTACAATATTGTGAATCGGTTTTATGGACCTTATAGGGAATTTCACGCTCTTCAAAATTGTCTTTGTGTTTTTTTGTGTAACTCGTAGTGGTTCGCCAGTAGGAGTCATCAAAGTTCAATTTTTTGAATGAACATTTTTTTTTGCAATTTTTTTTAACAATTCGCAAAAAAATAGTGAAAAAAAAAGCTGAATCGTAAAAAATAGTCTTTTAACAAATATTTGATGAAGTTACGGCCATTTTTATATCTTAAAACGTAAGTAATTGATAAATATTAACCAATTATGCTATTTAAATTAAACTTTCCTATTTACTATCGATATAATTCTCTACACCAATAACTTTTTCAGAGTTATTATGATTTCTGACTAAAAATAAATATAAACATAACACATCAATTCATAAAAAAAACAACAAAACTTTAATCAAAACAAATAACAGATTACATTATTAGATAATATATTGCAAATTTAATAAAAATCTCAATAGTCATAAATAAACAAGTTGATAAATATTAAATTATTTCGACTTTTATACAAAGCAAATTAAGATTTTATTTTATGACGTAACTAACGTGCCCTTAACATGTATACAGGTACAATTTATTATTATATTGTTGTTGTGCCGCCAATTTTAAATTAAGCGGCACGGCAGTGATGACGTTTTTTATCTATTACGTCACTAGCGTGCCCGTAAAAAATAAATTGCAGGCACTCTAACGTGCACCTAGTCACTTCGTACTTTGTTCTCGGACTAATCACTAAGTACAACAAACAATACATTTTGGGGTTAAGTATAACATAAAGCATCAAACCCGTTTACAAAGACAATAGAGTCGCTAACGTCATACTAATTAACTAGAGCAATCATAAAATTGTAACAGTTGCTTTCCCAATCAAATAATTATCATTATTTTTTTACTTATGTTCGAATATGCCATCAAAATATTATTTAGTGCAATTATTCAAATAGCAATTTCTACTTATACAATATTGAAGCAAATGAAGTTGACAATAAAAACAATTTACTTTTTCGTTAATTTAAGAATTTTGTTAAAAAAATTGAATAACCTTCATTTATATTTATTGCTATATTACGGAAATGTTGAAAAATTGCAGAATCTAAGTTGCAATTGTATATTTGTTGATTTTTTATAAATTAATGTGTTTTTTTATATTTATTATAAGTCAAAAATCATAATAACTCTGGAAAAGTTATTGTTCTAGAGAATTATATCGATAGTAAATAAGAAAGTTTAATTTAAATAGCATAATTGGTTAATATTTATCAATTACTTACGTTTTAAGATATAAAAATGGCCGTAAATTCATCAAATATTTGTTAAAAGACTATTTTTTTCGATTCAGCTCTTTTTTTTTCACTATTTTTTGCGAATTGTTAAAAAAAATTGCAAAAAAAATGTTCATTCAAAAAATTGAACTTTGATGACTCCTACTGGCGAACCACTACGAGTTACACAAAAAACACAAAGACAATTTTGAAGAGCGTGAAATTCCCTATAAGGTCCATAAAACCGATTCACAATATTGTAAAGAGCGGGCGAGCATTAGAAATTTGAAAAAAAAACATTTTTTACATGCATTTTAAATGGGAAAACTTTAAATTTAAACTGCAAGTACTTAAAATTGATATTAAGAGCTCTACCTTGGTGAGATTTTTTTTTTCTATAGGTAGATTAATATTTTGCTTGAACGCCGAGAAAAAAAAAGTTTTTTGCGTAAATGAATCACCCTAATATATACCTATATATAGGTTTGCCCGTCAATAGTGACTGTTTTTTATTATTATAGTATAATATGGTATACGTTTAAAACAATCATATCGTAAAAATTAATTACGCTGGACTTAAGAGTTTTCACCTAATGAATCCTCATAAAATGTCAAATACATTTATCTTTCTAAAGTAAAGTTTTCTGCATAAAATAAAGAATTGCTGTGTCGTATACATTTAAATTAGAAAAGAACAGTCAATATTATTTGTATTCGGGCTCGCGCGCGTACATTTGTGCTATCGCGCCTTGTTTGTGCTGTCGCGCATATGTATACGTGCGTGAGTGGGTATAAACTTTACGAGCAGTTACTGAATTTAAAAGTGTGGAAAATTGTTTTTAATATTTAAAATTTAAAAAAAATAATTTATTGATGAAACTTTGAAAACAGCAGAATATTTTTTGTTTAAAGGTGTAATTTTAAAAAACAAACAATATTCTATGTATTCCGGCTCGCGCTATCGCCATGTATTTGCTCCTTTTAAATGTCGTATAAATGTATCTGTTTAAAGTAAAGTTTTCTGCTTCAAATAAAGAATTCGCATATCGCGCATGTATTTGCGCTTTTTAAAACTTTTCCATTTTTTTAATTAAAAAAAATATCTTAAAAACAGAAAAGATTACCTTGTTTTGTTTTTACAAAATAAATTGTCATAAAAATGCCTTCTGTTTAGGTCAAATATATTTAAATTAAATAAGAACAGACAATAGTTTGTGTATTGGGGCTCGCGCGCGTGCATTTGCGCTGACGCCGTGTATTTGCGGTATTAGAATAAATTATTGATCCCTCAGTAGAAAAAAAGTATTGCTTATTGCAAGCGAACAGAGTTAATAGGACCAAAAAAATACGTCATAAAATAAAAAAACACAAAGAATTGGACAGGAGGTCATGTTCTTTTGTTTAAAATTATATTTAAGGGTATTAAATGGTATCCTTCAAAACATCGTTTGATGTTTTTTGCTTGGTAAAATTAATTTACTTAAAAGCGACAAAAATAAAAAAACTATGCTAAATAAAAAAAATGGTCTCAAATAGTTGCGGTCAGTATAAAAAAATATATAATACAGAAATCGGCGCAGCGCGCCCCTATTCTGATATATTTACAAATGCGAGTTTGCACATATTTTGATAAAGGGTTAAAAACAAATTTCGATCCACACTAATTTTCTATTAATTTCAATCGCACATTACTTTTTTATTTAATGTCGGATTTAAACGAATTTTAAAGAATATTGTAGATAAATTAATGGAGAATCGATAAGATTTTAAAAATTTACTAAAAAATATACTTACATTTTTAATATACAGGTTTAAACAAAATTATATTATTTACCATAAGTTTAAGACACTCTGTAGTTGGTTTTGGTTCACCTCGATATCTTTATTTTTGTGGAAAATATGGATTAAAAAAAAAACATTGCAATTTCCAATAACTGTTCTGTAGGAGGACCTAAGGTAACTATGGAGGATTAGAGTGACAGTTTTGTTGAATCATCCTACAGATTACTTGTACATGTCATATACGGCTTTTAAAAGCTATCAAATTGTTTTGTTGTAAATTAATGTGTTTTTTCTGAGGTGTCTTTTTACTTTTATGAATGAATATTCTTTGACTGATGTTGCCAGAGACATTGCTTTAATCCCGGATCCAGCTCGACAGGAGAACGGACTTGGTAATATTCGTTGGGGGGCAATGACAGCCGATAGATATATTCGTCAGGTTTTAGACTTGTGCTCTAATTTTTCCCTATTTAACCCTTAGCAATCATTATCAATAAGAAAAAATTCTTATTATTTTTATCTTTTTATTTTAAAAAAGCAGTGATTTACCCCTCGTGTTAACGCCTGACCGCATGTTGCGAAAGTCGTTTATGAATATTTAAATGAGGTGGAAATACCAAAAATGAATTGTCCCCCCCCCCGCAACCACGACCGACCCACCGATCGAACATGTGTGGGGGATACGGTTGCGGGTACCAGGTCCAGCCAATTTACATGAGCTTAGTGAAGTACTCATTGAAGAATGGCAGCTAATTGATCAAGATCATTGTATGCGGAACCTAATTGAAGGGATGCCATGGCGTATGGAGGCTGTCATTCAAGCACGTGGAGGAAACACTCGTTACTGAGATATTTGTTACTGTTACTGTTATTTTTTATTGTTATTGTTAATTTTTAAGTGTTTTTCTTTAAATCGCGCGTGCCATTTTTGTGGTTTGAGTTTAAAGTTTTATAATGGTTTTATAGAGGATTAATTAAATTTCGTTAAACAAGTTTGTACTGTTTCTTTAAAAAAATTGTATCTGTGTAATTATAGGAAATTGCAATGGTTTTTTAAATCCATATTTTCCACAATAATAAAAAAATTAGGTCAACCAAAAACAAAAATTTGACTTGATAATTAACTTAATTTGGAATATTACACTGTTTCGACACTACATAGTGTCATAAACTTATGGTACAAAACATCTTTTTGTTTAAACCTGTATATTATAAACGTAGGTACGTCTATTTTTTAGTAAATTAGTAAAGTGTAGGCAATTCTCCATTAATTTATCCACAATATTCTTATAAATTAGTTTAAATCGGACATCAAATAAAAAGTTATTTGGGATTAAAATTTATCGAAAATTTGTGTTGATCGATTATTTTGCCTGTGAGTGTATTTTAGTGATAATTTTTGAAGACAGGAAATAAGTTATTATTGTTTAAAATAAAACAAAAATAATTTACAGAAGACATTTCGAAATGAACCAAATAATTTTTGTTTGAAAATATATATGTATTCAGGCTCGCGCGCATGTATTTGCGCTATCGCGCGTGTATTTAAGCGTTTTAAATGTCATATACATTTATCTTGCTAACGTAAGGTATTCTGCCTCAAATAAAGGATTCTAAATTTTTTTAAATAAATAATATATATATAATATATATATATATATATATATATATATAATATCCTAAAACTAAATAAAGATGGACTTGTTTTATTTTCACAAAATGAGTTGTCATAAAAATGCCAACATTTTTTTAAATTAGAAAAGAACAGACAATATTATATGTATTAAGGCTCGCGCGCGTATATTTGCGCTATACGCTAAAGAAGTATCGCTAGTAGCGCCACCACTCGGCTGTTATCATCGTAACAAAAGTACCACTTTTAATAATCAGCTTATGTTACAAACGAGTGTTTTTAAGAATAAAGCCGGAAAATTTTAAAAAATATCGGAAAACCGTGACTCGATTTGTTGTGTTGTTGGGTATATTGCGAGAGGAAATCCTGGGTTGAGTTTTTACCGGTTTTCCAATAAACAGTGTTAATCTGAATGAAGAAATAAATTGCATACAGTCTTTGTAAATATAAATTGTACCTATTAGATACAACAAATACACATTTTATTAGTGATTAACGTGAAAAGGGTAAACATTTCAATTCAGTAAAAGTCGTCAAACAAATAAGTTGTCTAAATTTAAACAGCATTTAGCATAATTAAAAGCGTTGATTAAGAACCTCTCCTCTTAACGGTAAAATACCATTATATTCTGTATTATACAGGGAGTTTCTTTTAACTTGAGACAGCTCAATATCTCGAGAAATACGCATTTCACGGAAAAATGTCTTAAATAAAAGGTTAATGTGACTAAAGGGGACAGTATTTGGTGCTATCGCTAGCCACCCCCTACCCCTCCTTAAGGGTGAAACGGGGGGTAACTTTGGAAAGTCAAATGGAATGACCCGATTTTTTTCACAGAGTTTGGAAGTACATAAAAAAATAAATAACTTTTATTTAAAACTTTTTTTAATTTATCAACAGATGGCGCTGTAATTCAAAATTTAAGAAAAATGAGTTTCCTTGTAAAATGTATGATTTGAAACGTTTGAAAAACAAAAATTAACATTAACAACAATAGTCGGCTATGAAAACAATTTATAACAAATGTTCGAAATGTCGTCATTCCATTTCAACACATTTTTGAATGCGGGTAATGAATTCTGGCACACAACGCGCCAACATGTCGGGCGGTATCGCCGCACAGGCGTTCCTGATCCGCTCCACCATGTCCTCCCAAGTTGTAGGAATTGCAGCGTAAACTTTTTCTTTCAAGTAACCCCACTGGAAGAATTCTGGTGGCGTAAGATCAGGTGATCGAGCAGGCCAAATTACTGGACCACGTCTACCGATCCACCGCGGTGCACCGGCCATTGAACTCCCGATCCAACACCTCTCGAGCAATTGTTGAATAATGTGCAGGACAACCATCTTGCTGGTACCACATGTTTTGGAGCCGTGCTAGTGGTACATCCTCCAAAAGGTCCGTCAGATCGTTTTCTAGAAAATTCCGGTACTTTTCGCCATTTAATGCACCGTCAATAAAGAAGGGTCCGATTAATCGTTCGCTTAAGGTACCGCACCAAACGTTTACCGACCAGGGACGCTGGTGCTCCACTTGGTGTCGAAATGGAAGGACGACATTTCGAACATTTGTTATAAATTGTTTTCAGAGCCGACTATGTGATTTAATGTTAATTTTCATTTTTCAAACGTTTCAAATAATACATTTTACAAGGAAACCCCTTTTTCTTAAATTTTGAATTACAGCGCCATCTGTTGATAAATTGAAAAAAGTTTTAAATAAAAGTTATTTATTTTTTTATGTACTACCAAACTCTGTGAAAAAAATCGGGTCAGTCCATTTGACTTTCCAAAGTTACCCCCCGTTTCACCCTTAAGGAGGGGTAAGGGGTGGCTAGCGGTAGCACCAAATAATGTCCCCTTTGGTCACATTAACCTTTTATTTAAGACATTTTTCCGTGAAATGCGTATTTCTCGAGATATTGAGTTGTCTCAAGTTAAAAGAAACACCCTGTATATACAGTGTGTATTAAAACGAATAGATACACTTAAATAAAACAAGTGCCAAACCCCGCCCACTGTGGTAGGGATTAAATTTGTTTGCTTGCCGTATCATTGTCGTATAAATTGGTTTTATTTTTATCGAATTTGTTTGATTTGTTTTAATGCATTTCTGCAAATAAAAACTAAGTATTGTTTAAAATCCATTAAATTCCAGTTAATGGCGAAAATGTATTTCTTAAAAACTATACACATTTCCCTACGACAGCGTCGGAGCTACTGAATAGTAGATCAAACTGCATGCCCTTAAAAATGGTTGGTTTAAGGTTATGTTTGTGCAAAAATTATTTTTTACTAATTTCTTAAAAATGTCCAAACTTAAATATAAATTTTATTAGGTAAAGTTATCATTAGATAATTCTGCACCAACAAATTAATGTACTTACCGAATTGTATCCTTTGGCAAAACATGAAAATGCAACGATTTAGTTCTTGAATTTTATTTACAATAATTATTAAAAACACAATAATTCACCATGATCCCTTAGATAAAATACACACACTAACTTAACTATATAAGCATTTAAGCGTTAAGTTTCTTAATCAATGATATAAGAAATAATCAATCGAAATCGAGTACTAAAAAAGTTTTTTTAATTTTTTCCTTGCAACTTAAAACACAAATAACGTCCGCGATTTAGCTGTGCCATTGAACAAAATTTGTCGAGTAAGACTTCCCCTCTTTTGTGAAAAAACTACCTACATATTTATTTAAAAATAATGTATAATCTGTGCTTTAAATTTATTGTTGACAATTCTTAAATTCACGCAATGCTATCGAAGCCCACCAGATGGCGCGCGCGTTTCGAAAATCCGATACTTCTTTAGCGTATACATATGCAGCAACTGAATTTAAGGGTGTGGAAATTAGTTTTTAATGTTTAAAATATATAAAAAAAATTAGGTACCTTTGACACTCCGCAAATATAAAAATATTGTTTGTTTGAAGGTGTAATTTTAAAAAACATACAATTCTCTGTGTAATCGGGCTCGCTCGCGTATATTTGCACTAACGCGCATAACTTTGCGTCAAAACGTCAAATCTGACGTTTTTCAAAACAGCCGAAAAATCCGGGTGACCGTGTGTGAGCAAAAACTGCATTCACCGACGATTTGTCATAAAAATATATTTTTTTTAATGTCATAAACGCTAAAGAAGTATCGCTAGTAGCGCCACCACTCGGCTGTTATCATCGTAACAAAAGTACCACTTTTAATAATCAGCTTATGTTACAAACGAGTGTTTTTGAGAATAAAGCCGGAAAATACTGGGTTGAGTTTTTACCGGTTTTCCAATAAACAGTGTTAATCTGAATGAAGAAATAAATTGCATACAGTCTTTGTAAATATAAATTGTACCTATTAGATACAACAAATACACATTTTATTAGTGATTAACGTGAAAATGCTACGATTTAGTTCTTGAATTTTATTTACAATTAAAAACACAATAATTCACTATGATCCCTTAGATAAAATGCACACACTAACGTAACTACATAAGCATTTAAGCGTTAAGTTTCTTAATCAATGATATAAGGAATAATCAATCGAAATCGAGTACTAAAAAAGTTTTCCTTGCAACGTAAAATACAAATGACGTGCGCGATTTAGCTGCGCAATTAAACAAAGTTTGTCGACTTCTGACTTCCTCTCTTTTGTGAAAAAACTACCTATTTATTTAAAAATGAGGTATAATCTGTGCTTTAAATGAATTGTTGACAATTCTTAAATTCACGCAATGCTATCGAAGTCCACCAGATGGCGCGCGCGTTGCAAAAACCCGATACTTCTTTAGCGTATACATTGTCTTGCTAAAATTAAACTGCTTCAAACGGGAATTTTCAAAAAAGTGAAAAAAATTCGATGAATTTTCGAAAAAAAAAATGTATGGGGACATGTGCACCATAAGCCCACACATTTTTGCCAAATTTCAAGTCGCCATCTATTATAGGTCGACAGTTGTAAAATAAATCAAAAAAATTGTAATAATTTTTTTTGGCAAATCGATCTAGAAGAACATAATTTACCTTAAAGTATGGTAATAGTTATTTACGATATAAGTGGGATAAGAGCTTTATTAACGTAGGCATGCGAAATTTGCCCAACGAGTGCGTAGCACGAGTTGGGCAATCGCAAAAGTACGTTAATAAAGCGTTATCACACGTATTGGATTGGATTGGATTTGTTGGGTGGAGGGTAGCCACATTGTGGCTACATGCACTTAGGCCACAGTTGGCCCTTTGTACTGCCCCCGAGATCCATTTCCCCATTTGTGTTTGCTCAAATTTTTTAATCCAGCCATCCGAGTTTCCGAAAGAAATCTAGAAAGACGGCTGGAGAGATGGAGCTAATGTTGGTTGCATCAACCCATTCTTCTCCTAAAGTGGATTTTCTGAATTCGAGAAGAGCAGGACATTCACAAATAATGTGTATTACATTCTCTTCGCCCCAGTTACAGGCTCTGCAAAGAGGACTGTCTACTTTTCTTATCGTATGAAAATGTTTGTTTAGTCTACAGTGTCCCGTTATAATTCCGACAAGGTCGGAGAGGTTTTGACGAGATAGCTGTAGACTGTACCTGGCCAGCTTGTCAGATGGATTAGTGATAATATTTTTGGTCTGACGACATGAGCTTAGATTAACCCATCTTCTTAGTTGTTTTTCATGGGTTAGTTTTTTTATCTGGACTTTTAAGGTTGAGTTCGTAAGTGGCAGGACAGGTTCAGGGCCCACTGGCAGCTTTTCCGATCCCTGTCTTGCCAGTTCATCAGCCTTTTCATTTCCTTCATTACCATTATGTCCTTTAACCCATACATATATATATATATACACGTATATTGTACAAATTTTTATCTACGCCTCTAAATGAAAAAATAAACGGTAATTATTTTTGTCCAAGACCTAATTTAGGGTTATTTTTTGACATTTTGACTTTTTTATTTGATTGGTTAAAAGCAGAGAAAAACGCGTGCGTTAATGAACTTCTTATCTCACTCAAAATGAGTGGGATAAGAAGTTCTTATCTCACTGGCGTAGATAAAATTACAAAAAATAATAATTTAGACAGTAGAATAAAATTAATTAAAAATTGACTGCATTTTTTAAAATATGTAGCAACAAAAAATAAATTGAGCAGTATGCCATGTTAGATTGTTTTGATGGTTTTATTTTTTAGTATGTTAAATAACAATCTTTCGCAAATCTATTCGTGATTTTCTTTTGCTTAAACTTTTCGTAGTTTTCTAGACAAAAAATTTCAAAAATTTTCTGAAAAAAATCGAAATAATTTTTTTTTCGAAAGTTGCAGGCCCGTATACTATACAGCTTTACTAATGGTCCTCGTACACCTTTTTACCAAATTTGGTATTTCTACGTCGACCTGGAATGGGCCATTCGTAAACCCCGAAATTTCGTCGAAAAAATTGATAAAAAGTGCACTTGGACCTTACTTACACTAACAAAATTAAAAATTGTGTCTTGTTGTCATAATAAAATAATAAAAATTTCAAACTTGTACCTAAAATAATTTTTTAATTATTAAATATTTTAAAAAATTAAAAAAATGACACAGACAGACTAACAGACAGACAACAGACAAAAAAAAGTTGCTCAGACATTTGCATACAGAAAAATTATTTAGATCTTCTCTGTTTTTACACTTTAGTCCTTTTCTACAATATATGACCGATCCTCTATGTTCACCCTTCATTCTACAAAAACTGGACACCAGTTAAAATCTTGTTTCACATGACTCATGATTTGTCCTTTGGATTTCCAATGTTCCGTAAGATATAAATAGTTACATTGTGTGGGTCTTTGGATGAAAAAACCTTGAAACATATGCTCCTTGAGGCCTCATATCTGGAACGATAGCTTTCTTAAAAATTACACAGATTAACTGTTATTTTAAAAGATTTATAAAACTCCGGAAATTTGGATTTAACTTCTTCGCATACCACTTCGGCAAAAATTGTTTTTAAAAAGTCAACTAAATTTTCACTCTTTCCATCCGAATGTAGTCTGGACACGTAGATGAATGATTTTTTTTAGCATAGTTAGAGGCTTTCTTCACTAAGTTTCCAACTATACCTGTATTTGGTTTTTTCTTTTTTGTACTCTTTTTAACTACTTTAGCATAATTTTTTTTTCATTTGTAGTGTTTGTATCTGATTCTTTATTTTTATTAATTAGTTGTTGACACAGTTGCTCTCGAGGCACTTATATCAGTTATACCCTGTTTAATATTTTTCTCGTTCGAATTATATTTTTTAGTTTTATTATTGTTTATTTTATTTTCCAGGTTGGTGGAAGGTATTTGTTTTTCCACTGGTACCGGATCTTTTAGTTTACATTTATTTGTTGGCATTTTTACAATTGGTTTATTAAATTAAATCTGCTCTTTCAACGAACTAATTGTAACTTGTTGGTTTTCGATAATAATATCTTTTTGTTTTATTATCTCCGTAAGATAATAGATCTCAATTAAAAGAGGAGCGCTATCCAATTGAATCTTGTCAGTGTTAGCCTTTGCATTGGCCTCTAGTTCATCATCACCTAAGATTTTGAGCATATTATCTGGTGAAATGTTTTGAGTTGGATTTACAATCATTTCACAGCATATAATGTCCTTAGCATTTAAGATTTTCACGCCTTTAAGTAATATTTATTAATTTTGCTCAACTGGGATGCATTACTGATTCGCACATTTTACAAAGGCACTAGGTACCTTTTGACACCTTTTACAAAGTTTGTTGGTAATTTCGTCAGTAGACATAATTTGTACTTCTTGAAATATTTAATAAGCAAGGAGGGTTGACTCGGAAAGCGCCCCGCCACGTCAAGCGACACTCCGCAGCGATCTGAGTTCGTATCCAGCACCGGCAGAACTTTTATTTTTTTAATTTATTTTACAGTTTTTATAATTAATTAAATATCAATTATTAGTGTCACTCATAACAGTCTTTACACATAATCCTGTAAGCAAGTATCTCACCAACATGTTCACTAAGTTTGTTCATTTGACTTATAAAACCCATAATAAAAGAAGAATTTAGAAGAACTTAAAACACAACAGTTAAACTTCTTTAAATAGTTAAGGCTACCGGGAGCAATTTGGATGGCAAAAGCATTTATTCAATTAAAATGTATTTGTTAAGAAAATATTTAAAATTAAACAAAAAATATGAAAACGGATTAAGAGATGTAAATACATTTATTATCAGAGCTTGGTTCCAAGCACCAGAAACTCTGAAGTCTCCCAATCAAGATCTAATTTTCTTGAAACAAATCATTGACTATCCAGATAAGCTAATTTTAAAAATTGTTCTCCAAAATTTTCTTAATCATTATGTTACCTGGCTGACGAAACTGTTGCATTTGGATTTTTGACGATGATGTGAATTGGGAAGTTAAGGCTCAGATGACAAAAAATGTACCTAACTCGAATAGTAATTTATGTTTTCTGTTTTCAATATAAAATCTCAGGTCATCGATGGGATTACGATGGTTGGAAATGACGAGGAAGACGAGGAAGAAAGTGTAAAGCGGTATGGCAATCAAACCACATAACGGGGGAACGATATTGAAATCTCAAGATTTAAGTTTAAATTCTTCAAACGTTTTGAAATTTTAACAATGTTTCTTAATAAAGATCCAAAGGAATGGAAGAAAAACGCTGACTTTGTAACTGCTAAAACAATGCTAAAGAAAATACTGGTAGTAAATGATATTGCCGAGAGATCCGTAAAGCTAATCAAGGATTACAATAACCTAATTACCAAAAACAAGAGTAAAAGGCAAACAAATACTCATTATTATGAAATAGTCTGTATAGTTATTAGGATATTATATAATATTATAATTTCGTGTATTATCGTAGATTTCGAGTAATAAACAATTTTTCGTAAAATTCTAGACCTTTTAAGTCCTTAAATTGGCCTAAAATGGATTTTGTGCTAAATTAAACGATTAACACGGTTACACGTTACTGAAACGTTGAATTTGTACACTGAGAAAAAAGTTTATGGTTCCCAAATAAAAAGAATAATTAAATATGGGACAGAAGCATTGTTTATTTATCCTTTTATCCTAAATATATTTTTATTCCTGACACATAAAGTTTTACTAAAGTAAATTTATCGTTATTATTTCGACTATTTAGAGGTAATAAACAATATATTCACTATTATTATTATTATATATTATATATGTATATATAATATATTATTATATTATTATTATTATTACACAGTTTGCACGAAATGGTGCATTCTAGGATAAAATCTCAGGGGGCAATTTTTACAGACCTTTAATAGACGAAAATATTGTAATTAAAAGTATAATTGTTTGAATTATGCGAATTTTGCGGAGTAAATGGTAAAAACTTAAAAAACTGGGGATTTTATCGAAATTAAACCCCTTACAGGCACGGGAAGTTGTTGAATTAGCTATCCAAATTTTTGTGTAATTTTTTTCTCTTGCCCCATTACAAAATACGGGGGTGAAACAATTCGATATTAAAAGTATATCTTTCACCTCTATACTATAGAGTCTAGCTAAGGACCACCCTAATATATATATATACACACATATATATATATATATATATGTATATATTTATATACAAGGACCGGATTTTAGGCAAAAGCCTTTTTGTTTCTATTTTAGACATTTGTTTGGGACCTTGAAATTAACCCTAAACATAAAAAAATAAAGCGTTTGATACCCCTTTGTTGGCGAAATGGCGAAATTTTGATTTATTGTCCTAAAAGGATATTTTTATGAGCATAACATGGGCTCTTTAAATTTTTCAGTAAAAATATATTTTTTCTACGACCACTATGTAAAAGTCACTTTTCATGATGGCATCGTTGCTTAGAAAATGAATCTTTTCATTGGCAAGGCAAAACACGAATGTAAAGTGACATTTCTGTGTAAAAAGTGACAGGTCTGTGTGAAAATAACCGGAAAGCATCGTTTGACATTCAGCTATCAAAAAAGTTTTTAGGTTATTTTGTTTTGTATTTAAAAATAATAAAAAATAAAAGGGTCGCAGAAAAAACATTGTGTTATACTTGTGAGAAAAGCTTTCTTCAAGCTCGTGTTAATGCACACTCGGCCTAACGGCCTCGTGGGCAACTTAAAAACTCGCATGAAAAAGTCGCTTCTCATCACTTGTAAAACAAATAACTATTTCATTGCGGAATAGTACATTATTTTTAATTAGACCCTGCTTTCATGCTCTTATTTCGCCTAGACGCCTTTGGCGAGTACGAGGACCACAAATTACAAAACTAGTGAAAACCTAATAAAAAATTAATCGTGTTTTTGCTATCAAAATATTTATTATAAATAATGGATAATATTAAGTTTGTAAAATAATAAATGAAAATTATTATTTACTTTTTTTATTATTATTTACTGTAATTTCCATATATGTATATGGTAATTTCAGACAGTTTTTATTAATATAATTTGTCGCCATCTATGGCATAATTAAATAACTCCTCAATTTACAGGTGGTAAATGGTTTTTCTATACAGACAATAGATGGCTAAAGCCATCTTTGACAACCGTTGGAATCAACGTATCGTGCTTTTGTTTATATGTTTTGTTCAGCGTCGCCTATTTATTCCAATATATATATATATATATATATATTGGCAAAATATTTGCTTTAAATTTTAGGTGAGGTTTAAAGTGAGGTTTTCCTTTTCTTTATTCATACGGGCAATTGTTTGCAAGAGTTTGTGTTATTATTTTTATTATGTATTTTATATTAAGAGAGACATGTATTTTATGTTTTATTTTTATTGATAGGACCTAAATAAAAGTTGTTTAATCGTGTTGTTTTTATTTCATATCGACTATTTTGGCGGTTGAGGCCTATTTTAGGCACTTTCGGCCGAAAACGGCCTAAAATGTAGGTTTTTATTGCCTATTTATGTGTTCTAAAGGGCCTAAAATCCGGTCTTTGTTTATATATATATATATTAGGGTGTTCCTTATTTAGGGGTCGGAAAAAATTTAACAGACGCCCCCCAAATCGGTTCCAAATCATAAAAAAAAATTCCTGCAAAATTTTAGGTCAATCGGTCAAAGGGAACACGTGCCCCACAGGGGTTTTTTAATAAATAATTGAGAAAATTCGGAAGGCTGATATAACTCCGAAACGGTCCATCGTAGGAAAAAAAAGTGTATATAAATTTTATGTGTTTTTTTTAGATAAACAACTTTCGGAATAACAGTCCTGCGTTAAAAAAATTTATTCGGGGTCAAAACGCGATAAAACGCTTTTTTGTGTACTTTAGCGCTACCTACTTTTTGAATTTTCTGTCCTAGAGCATCGACCCAATGACATAAATTGTAGGGGACAATGCACCCAATCCGGAGTAGGATAACGCAGTTGAGTTTAGGCTTTTCTTATAAGGCCACAATGATTCACGCAAAAAAAAATCTTGCAAATTAAGGAGAAAACTCAATTTTTGTTTTTTTACATTTTATTTTTCTCAAAAACCATAAGATTTAGAAAAAAATTTTTAATCAAAAAATGTAGTCCCTACAATTTATGTTATTGAGTCGATGCTCTAGAACAAAAAATTTTAGAAGTAGGTAGGGCCAAAGTACCAAAAAAATCGTTGTATCGCTTTTTGAACTCGATTTTTTTTTAACGCAGCACTATTATTATACCTCACAATAGTGTTAATGTTAATAGTAATGTTAATCTTAATACCCAAAGCATAGAAATATGCGTGTATCCGATCACACTGATGGTAATGTTGGTGGTTACGTTGATATACGCATTTGTCTATGCTTTATTAACATTACCATTAACATTATCACTATTGTGACGAAGGCATTAGGAAAGTTGATAAGCTTGAAAAAAACTACAAAATATATTTTAACTTTTTTTTCCTACGATAAACCGTTTCGGAGTTTCGGAGCACAACGTGTTTTTGGTGAAAACTCAAAAAGTTTTGGATTTAATTTTTTTCAAAATCGGTTAGTTTAAGAAAAAAATTTTGTCAACAAAAATGTAGGGTGCATTGTCCCCTACAATTTATGTCATTGGGTCGATGCTCTAGGACAGAAAATTCAAAAAGTAGGTAGCGCTAAAGTACACAAAAAAGCGTTTTATCGCGTTTTGACCCCGAATAAATTTTTTTAACGCAGGACTGTTATTACGAAAGTTGTTTATTTAAAAAAAATCACATAAAATTTATATACACTTTTTTTTTCTACGATGGACCGTTTCGGAGTTATATCAGCCTTCCGAATTTTCTCAATTATTTATTAAAAAACCCTGTGGGGCACGTGTTCCCTTTGACCGATTGACCTAAAATTTTGCAGGAATTTTTTTTTTATGATTTGGAACCGATTTGGGGGGCGCCTCTGTTAAATTTTTCCGACCCCTAAATAAGGAACACCCTAATATATATATATATATATATATATATATATACATTACTATATTCATTTTCTAGTTTCTTAAATAATAAATTAAGTGCTATATTTACCAGTCTCATCTAATATAGGCGTCTCAACATTTAATCCACCTACCAGTCCGACTGGCCACACTCCAACTTTTTTAACTTTGTCAATCTATAAATAAAATGTTTAATTTGTATATAATTATATGTTAAGAATACCTCTGCAAAAAGTTTAATACTGTATGTGTTATCGTCATCCATAAAATAGACAACGCCTTTATTATTGCTGTTTAAGTTGTTTCTTAACCATTTTAATCCAGTATTTCTTTGTTCAACGCCTCTATGTTTTTTCCATCTTGGGTCCTACAATACAAATAATTTTTTAAATTTAAATTGTTTATTAACGCAAAATAGTAGTAACAATAATTAAATTAGCTTACAGGTTTATAAAAAGTGTAATAACAAAAATCAAAAACCATAAATAAAATAAATACAACAATATAAATAACATATCATATCTGATTTAATTCGTGTTTAAAAGTGCACAAGGACACACCAAAAAAGTTACAATTAGACACCTCATTAGCAATCCTTGCCACACGACATATAGGCGAATTGCTTGCGTACACAGTTCGAAACAATGGGACTTGTAATAAGGGATGATTTCATATGTCTCTACAAGGAGCATTATAAATTTGGGACGAGGCAACTCACACTGGGGCAGGATCTACTCAAATCACAGATCACAGATACTATAAATCGTTTTTTAAAACCATAAAACATATTTTAAGTGAGATAAGAAGTTCATTAACGCACGCGTTTTTTTCTGCTTTTAACCAATCAAATAAAAAAGTCAAAATGTCAAAATAACCCTAAATTAAGTCTTAGACAAAAATAATTACCGTTTATTTTTTCATTTAGAGGCGTAGATAAAAATTTGTACAATATACGTGTGATAACGCTTTATTAACGTACGCATGCGAAATTTGCCCAACGAGTGCGTAGCACCCACTTATATCGTAAATAACTATTATCTACGCTAGTGAGATAAGAACTTCTTATCCCACCCATTTTGAGTGAGATAAGAAGTTCATTAACGCACGCGTTTTTCTCTGCTTTTAACCAATCAAATAAAAAAGTCAAAATGTCAAAATAACCCTAAATTAAGTCTTAGACAAAAATAATTACCGTTTATTTTTTCATTTAGAGGCGTAGATAAAAATTTGTACAATATACGTGTGATAACGCTTTATTAACGTACTTTTGCGACAAATTTCGCATGCGTACGTTAATAAAGCTCTTATCCCACTTATATCGTAAATAACTATTATAAATGATATTTGATGTGTATAAATTTATATTATAAATAAAACATTGATGATACATTTTTAACAAAAAATCCTTAAATCAAAACTCTTATCATACTACAAAGTTGTCAAAATCAAAAAGCAATGGGTCTTCATCTTCGTAAGCCTCATCGTCATCATCACAATGACAGTCAGTGAGTGTGGGAGGAACTAAGAGGTCTAAAGCCTCCTTTGGCATGATTTTTCTTTTAGATTATTTTTTTTGCTTGTCAATACTCAATAAAAACAAGTTAAAAATATTAGCTTTGGATTTTTCCCGGCTGCATTTCCTGGAATAGTGTTCATGGTAATTTTTAAAGTATTTGTTACGTGCTTCTTGAGCCTCTTCAGTTAATTGTCTAATGGGCAACGGTGCACTAGATATTATGTCTGCTCCATGTATAAAAAACTTGTGTAGCGTGGAAGGCATACAAAACCAACCATATAAATTTAAAAAATGTCTAGCAGTATCATGTGTATATTCGCGGAATAGGTCGATGTTAATTAAGTGCCCACTTGATACTGCTATCAGTATAATGTACATTTTTTTATTAATTCTACATCTAATTGGGTTATTTCTAAAGAGACTTCAGGATTGAAAAAAAAACGTCTTGCCGTGTTGCGGTCATTAGAGCTTCCAAAGCCGGGTTTAGGAAAGTCGGCGATTAATCTAGTCTTTTCTCTAAATTTTATTTGAATACTTTTCTTCGTTTCTTCAACTATTATTTTATTATCACCTCTAGCTTGCCACTTTCTAATTGGTAGTTTATAAGATAGGTGAAGAAGACATTCAAAAAATCGTATCCAGCCATGCAGGACAGATATTCCAAATTTTAAGTTTTGTGTTAATATTTTCCTTTTCATTATTTTGTCAATATCTTTAAAATCTATTGAGGTAGCTCAATATATGTAACACTTCTGCGTGGATGTTGTTTCCGTAATAGCATTAAAAACTTTGCTATCGATCATTGCAAAAACAATGCTGTGAGTAACTGAAATAGGCCGTGTAAGTTGAGTTCAATGTTTTGTAACTGCTGTATTTCGGCATCTACCCGATTTTTCTTTGCTACAGAAATTTCATTTAATTCCTTAACAAAATTAATTTTCAAAGGTCTGCAGTACCTTGTGGAAGACGGACAAGGGTTCTGCCAAATGATTTTTGAGTTCTTGCTGTCTAGATCACACACTAAACGAAGATGTACGATAGTCGTTATAAATACAGATGAATCACTGGCTTCAGATCCATGTAACGCCTGTGTAGGAACTGTGACCTGAGCTGCAATCGAAGCCCCACTTTGTTATTAAATGTAGTTTGCAATTGCACGTTGGGTAGTGATAATAGAACATTTTCCTAAACAGTTATAAGACGTTCCACAGTATGACATTTTAACTAAATTCAGACTTGAATTGAAATATTTTGCTATGTCAATCCTTTAAAGCAGATTCACGACAGCCTGTACGTACTTAAAGATAATTCGTTAACTTGAATTGTTCATTAATATTACTCTGACCAGAACTTGTGAAGATATCATAAAGTTATTTTCGTGATATTGCTACTGTACTACCACTAGGTCCTGATTTGCTGGTTGTAGCCTCCTCGTTTTCCATTTTGATTACAAAAGTCACTCACATAAACACGATAGCGATAAAAAGAAAATGAACTATTGACCACTGCAAATGCATAAACACAAATAAACACAAACATAGACTTTTTATTTTTATTTAAGGTAATTATTATTTAGTATTTACGTGATTTAATAAATAAAATTACATTAATTACATACCTTGTGGTTGTTTGTTATAATAGGTTAAAAAATAACGATTTGAAATAATACTTCCTCTATACATGTATATGTAATTTTTTATACACCTTGTACAATAATTTTGAGCAAATACATACAAATCAGAAGAGTGGAGCTTTATTATACTAAGAAATTATCTAAATCGGCCCAGTATATTTAAATTATATTAAAAAATGGATTTTTTGATTAATTTTTGATTATCAGTTTTATAGGTATCGATACCGATTTTGTAACCAATATAACAAAAAAAGCAAAAAATTTAAACTTGTCACAGTTGTACAATTATTAGGCATTTCTAAAATGTAAACAAAAGTACTCGATACACAACTAAAAGTCTACGAAACACCATATTTTTATAGCAGATTACAATGATTAATTCTTTTAGTTATTATTCATTGTGGTTAGTATTTTTTCCAAATAAATATTATAAAATATAGCACATACTTGCATCTAAAACCTCCATATCAAAAAATTAAATTTAAATAAAATTTAACACAGCTAAAATGTTTTTAATATGCACGGAAATAAACAATGTAATAAGCGGTACACGCGCACTCTTTGTAAGTCCTTTTTGCAACCGAATAAGAGGGTAGGGGGCAGTGCTGAATTAACCTGTAGGCCAACCTAGGCCATGGCCTAGGGCGCCGCGAAGCCAATAGGCGCCCAGGCAGAAGGCTAAATTTTTTTTAGGTAGGTTGAATATTAAAATTAATCAATTAAACTTGGACGCCTTTCTGCAGAAGATAAATAACCCACAAAAATAAAATATCGGGATATATGGGTTAATTATCTCGATTTTTATTTTATTTCTGTGGGTTGTGGGTTCTATTCTATTCTATTCTAGGTAAAATTCTGATTTAGGTTATTTAAAAATTGTAAAAATTCAGTTAGTATTGTTTTTTTTCAATATAAAAATAAATGATTTATTTATTCATTTTATTGTAATTTTTTTATAAAACCATACTTGTCCCCCTTGCACCCCTGACGGCTAACATGTATTGTGTTATATAATATAAATATTAATACCATAGGTACTAATATATAGGCTGTAATTATAGGCGCCATTATTGTTGGCCTAGGGCGACAAATTGTCTGAATCCGGCCCTGGTAGGGGTATGTTATTGGTGCTTTAGTTTTTGTATTGCTTTTTTCACCTCAGTGTTGTTTGTTGGGCGTATACAAGGTGTCCCTAAACTTAGTGGCATAAATTTAGGAGCAGATAAATCAAGTCAAAATAAGACGAAAATCTAAATAAATATTTTTCCTAATTACGTATGTTTAAAAGATACAGGGTGATAAAGTGTTACTTATCATATCAGTTTTATTAATATAACTTCTACTATGGTAGACTTGGAAAGGTGATATTTTGCGAACAGTCACTTACTACCAAAACACATATTCACACATAATTACAATTGTTTGAGTGAACACAGCGTCGTAGAAACAGGGGTTACTTAAGCTTATTGCCCCATACAAACTTTGAGGTTAGGTTTTTATACCATTTGATGCAATTTTTCGATTACTCAGTTTGGCTACTATTAAAAAGGTGTACCTCTCAAACTTCGATAAAATAAACCGTTTCCGAGATATTCGAGATTTCAATAATTGTTATATCGCATTAAAGGACTAGAAGGTATATGATAAAAAAATTTTAATTGAAAAAACTATTATTTTTTTAATGTGACGGTCAGGGCAAAAAGTCCTAAGGCTCATGGAATGCTCTTTTTAGTTTTTTCAATTAAAAAATTAAATTTGTTATCATATACCTTTTAATCCTATTAAATAATGCGATTTAACAATTATTGTAATCTCGAATATCTCGGAAACGGTTTATTTTATCGAAGTTTAAGAGGTACACCTTTTTATTGGTAGCCGAACTGTGCAATCTAAAAATTGCATCAAATGTTATAAAAACCTAACCTCAAAGTTTGTATGAGACAATAAGCTTAAAGCAACCCCCGTTTCTACGACACTGCGTTCACTCAAACAATTATAATTATGTGTGAATATGTGTTTTGGTAGTAAGTAACTGTTCGCAAAATATCATCTTTCCAAGACTACCATAGTAGAGGTTATATTAAAAAAACTGATATGATAGTAACACTTTATCACCCTGTATCGTGGAAACATAAGTGATTAGGAAAAATATTTATTTGGGTTTTCGTCTTATTTTGAGTTGCTCAATCTTTTCCTAAATTTATGCCCATAAGTTTAGGGACACCCTGTATAAGGGTGGTTCTCATGAAAGATGAAAATCTTATGTACATGTTTAAAAAATGATGTAAAAAATGACAAATCAATCTTTTGATATTAGGTTCACCCTTTAAAAGCCAATGATTATTTATAACTATTAAAAACGATGCGTTCAAAATTTTTGAATTTTTTTTATTATCAAAAACATCTGAAAACCTCACCTCCGTGACTGTTCTTTTAAATCTACCACAAAAGTTAAAAATTATGAAAATTTTTTCCCACATGTCCACAAAAATTATTTGTAATGAAAATATCAATAGAATTTTCTTTTTAAAATTCATAAAATTTACTAGCCTTAAATACTGTTCCGAAATCTAAATATCACCTCCGTGAAGTATGCTTTGGTGTAGCTTTCGACTCATAGATGGCGAAATATTTTAGTTTGTGGCGTGGGTTTTAAAACTAATTTATAGCGTGTCGCGACCCCTTCCGTTCAGTTGGTTTTAATGATTTAAGGTGAACAGACGTATTTTTTTTTAATTATACCTAGTTTGGTACACCCACGTGGACCCTTTCTTGTTCTCACATCCGTGAATTGATATTTTTTGGTAAGTAAACAAAGAAACTACGTAATTTTTGTGTTAATAGGTGACATTTTACTGACAGTTGACTTGTTTAAAAAATTATGCATTTAAGGCATTTTTACAAAAAGTTATTAAAAAAATACCGTAATTCCTCACTTCCGTGAATCTCAAATCCGTGAAGCCGGAGGTGAACCTTATTTCACGGAGGTGAGAAATTTTAAAAGTTCTCTAAATTAAAATATTAATTATCATTATTTTTTAGGATATGGTTCGCTCCAGCAATAAAAATAAAAAGGCTAATCACGAAGAACAGAAAAGAAGGTAGCGCGAAGCAATGAGAAGGCTACGTGAATCTAGGCGACTAGATCCAGTGACATATGAGGAAGACAAGCGTAAAGAACGAGAGCGATATTACCAGAGGAAAGAAGCAGGAAAAATTAAAACAATTGAACAAATGACAGACAGAAAAAAACGACATCAAAGAAAAGATTGGCGGAATAGAAGTAAACATATGTCGAAAGACTTCAAGCAAGAAATGATGGAAGAAAAAGACAAGGCAGGCTACGAAGAAGAAAACATAGAATGGCTCTAAATAGAGAAATAAGTGTTTAAAACTGAATAAAGAGAAAAGAAAGAAGGAAAAATACAGAATGCGACTGAAAAGAGTAAAAAATAAGCTGTGTAAAAACATACATTCGCCTAGAAAAAAAGTGGAAGCACTAACTGTTCTAACAAAACCTGCACAAAAAGAATGCATTTCCGGCAATGTTATTAAAGAAGAGGACAATCTGCTTCTAGCTAGACTTTTAAACCGAAAACCTGATTCCTGTTTATCATCAAAAGAAAGTCATTCTAGGACCACTGATTTTGACTGTGACATTCATCTAGACAATTTCATGTCAACCGGAATTGATATTCAATCATCTCATTCCATTTTAACAATTCTGGAACCAAAAATCAACGACTATGTAGTGGTTAGATTTTGTACAAAAAAGCTGGTAAAACATTACATTGGTGTTATCCAATCGACCGAGTTAGAAGATTATCCAAATGACTACTTAATTAAATTTGTTAAAAAAAAGACTGGTACTGATAAATTCTTTTTTCTAGGTCGTGAAGACATTTCACTAATAAGCAAGACTGATGTAGTAACTGTTCTTCCTCCAGTAATAGTTCTTGATCGGGAACAGTTATTTTTTAATACAGATTTGTCTTTATTCAGTAACATAAATTAAGTATTTTGGGTGTTATAAGAATCTTGATTTTTTTTATTATTAATGGTTACACGTTCCTTTCTTACCATTTTAAGAGTGTTAAATAACACTGTGCGACAAATTTTGACCTTACAATTTGAATTGGGATGAAATGTGGAAAAATCAAATCTATGCAACCCCCAAAACTAATCTTTAAAGGGGTTTTGCTAGTTTAGCTCGAATAATGGAGATATATAAAAGCCCCTAGAACTTAAAAAATATATGAATTTTATAGAAAAATGCTCGGACACGTCGATTTTTATTTTATATGACGCAATTTTCAGTTGATTTTGAAATTTTTATTTTTTCACAGATTCACCCCCAGCCACCCCACTTTTTTTTTAAAGAAAACCGACCCTTTGTTATACCTTAAATAACAGGTAATGTATGTAAATGAATTAGTCAAAAGTAACTAATTTAATAGTTAATAGTGGCTGCTCTTTCACTTGTGCCATGGTTAACCATGGAATACCATGGTATCCCAAAATTTAACAGCCAATTCTTATGTAAAATTTTCCCCTGAATCAGAAAATACCGTCAAAGTTTAAAAAAGTAGAACAGTTTTTGAGATATAGTCAATTCCATATTAAATGGAAAATTGACTATATCTCAAAAACGGTTCCATTTTTTTAACTTTTGACGACTTCTTCGGATTCAGGAGAAAATTTTAAATAAGAATTGGCTGTTAAATTTTGGGATACCATGGTATTCCATGGTTAACTATTAAATTAGTTACTTTTGACTAATTCATTTTTAGAGAGTACATTACCTGTTATTTAACGTATAACAAAGGGTCGGTTTTCTTTAAAAAAAAAGTAGGGTGGCTGGAGGTGAATCTGTGAAAAAATAAAAATTTCAAAATCAACTGAAAATTGCGTCATATAAAATAAAAATCGACATGTCCGAGCATTTTTCTATAAAATTCATATTTTTTAAGTTCTAGTGGCTTATATATCTCCATTATTCGAGCTAAACTGGTAAAACCCCTTAAAGGATTTGTTTTGGGGGTTGCCTAGATTCGATTTTTTCAGATTTGGCCCAGTTCATTTTTTGTGTTGCACAGTGTAATAGAATATAAACTAGTTATTTTTGTTATTTCGAGTTGTTTTGTTATAAATGGTAAAATGTTTATTTGTTACTCCCTTTAAAGGTGTTTAATTATATGTTTATCATTTGTGTAAATATTAAAATCCAAAATTATAGACTAATTTAGCATGAAATCGCAAAAATATGGAGTAATTCTCATCCGTGAAAAGTTATCACCTTCGTGATTTAAATCCTTAAAATTTTGAAAAAACATTGGGGAAAGTGTTTGACCATATTTGCCATTTAACATGTCTAATTGCTTTTTTACGAAATTGCTTCAAATATTATATAATATGATTTTTTTTTTCTTATTTAAATTTATATCGATTTGAACACATTTCATGAGATTGACCCATAAACGACCTAACCTTGCATAAATTAAATGGGACACATGATCTATGCTGATGACTTAGCAATATTCTATAAGGGAGAAGATCAAGAAGTGCAAAACAAAATAACAGAAGGCATAAAAACAATACAAAAATGGACAAACGCAAACAAACTGACAATTAATGAAAATAAATGCTACCTCATACATATAGAAAATAGAGTGAAAGAACACAACATCAACATTGAAATAAATGAAACTATATTAGATAAAGTGAAGGAAATCAAATACCTAGGAATAATATTGGACAAAAAACTCACATGGACAGCCCACATTAATAAATTAAAAAAGGAAATTTCGTCAAAAATAAACATTGCATATAGAGTCAAAGATACATAACACTAAAACATAAAAAAATGCTATACGACACATATGTGCAAAGCAATTTAACATACATGATACCTTTTTGGGGAACAGATAATAAAAAAGAAATAAATAAAATAAAAAGAGCACAAAAAAAATCATTAAGGTCCTATATAATATTAAAAAAGATACAGCAACAAAAGAAGTATATAAAAGAACACAGCATTTAAATATTAATGAATTACAACCACTGGAAACATTAAAAATAATACATAAGATCAACAAAAAAGAAATTGTGGACAGTGACATAAAATTAACCAAACAAAAAGAAATACATAAATACAATACTAGAAGCAGAGATAAAATAAGAATAGATAGAGCCAAAACAAAAAGTAGTCAAAGGCAACTGATGAATGAGGGAATAAAAAAATACAATGAACTGCCGGCGAAATTAAAGGAACATAACACCAAAGATTTCAAAAAAGCGATTAAAGAATATATAATTAATTTAAGAGACTGAATAGGTTAAGTGTTATTTATTTATAGATTACTTATTTATGTGTATATACAAATACTTATATGTACATTTTTATATTTATTATCTGTAGTGGCCAATGAGGGCACATTAAGATGTATTTTTTTCTAAATAAAAAAAGTATGTATAGTATACCTAGTTAAAATGCGTCTTTTTTGCTATGAGAATAATTTAATAATAATAATAATGAGATGCGTCTTTTTGGCAGAATGGTCAATACTTACAAATTGGTAAAATTTCCGCACCCAACAAGAATACATTTCACAACCATTAACACGTTTTATTACTTTTTAGGCGCAAAAATGTATTTAATAATTTAATAATTATGATCGACATCAATAGTTATGATTGACATTGACATTTGCAAATAGCGTTTGTACAGATGTCTGCAATTTACAAATAGATATTGTCCAGGTATTGCAGCTCTAGAGGGCAGTGGTGGGAGAGTTTCCAATCTTTGGGGGTAATATCTTTGGTCGCTACCGCATATCAAAGTTTAGTTAAAATTGTTAAATTTCACTTAATTCGAGGACAGTCGTGAGAGATTAAATCGTACATGCTCGAACTTATCATGTCAAAATTTAATATTTTTACGCATTTCTGACTCACACAGAACTACGCATGCGTTACCAGCGACAATCAAATTGGTTTTACGTTGATTTTGGTATTGCTTGTTCAAGTTTAGTTTCTAAATTTCCTTTAGTCTTAAGCGATTCCTTTGATTTTGATTGGTTAATGTGAATTTTTAATAGCTTATTTTTTAATTCTAAGCTAGGTTTAGGTAGTTTTTTTATCTATTATTTTTGTTTTTCACTCATTTTTATATTAGTTTAGTTATTGTTTTTTTAACCTTGTCTCCTAATATCTTTTTTTGCAACACTAAGTATGTACAATGTATAAATCATAATAAAAATTAGGTATTATAATACATTATCTATAAAAAACACAATATAAAATTAACCTTAAAACATATGTTTTATAAACCAAAAATATAACTATATATAACTTTGTAGTTTGCAAAATACCTAATTAAACGAAACTTTAATTAAATCACTTTTACTTACCAACAAAACTGGAAAGCAAATGAATTAAATTATTTCCTTTCAAGAATTCTTCCATAATATAAGACATTAGCACTTAACTGTAAACAAAAACATAACCGTTGATTGATAAACCACCTCCTTCACTTCTGCGAGTTTGTCCAATAGAAAAAGGATATAGGTTTGTCCTGTGATGCGAGTGCAGGCCGGCAAGGCTTGCCGGGCAAGCGTCTTTGTCTTTGGAGGAAAATGCTCTAATTGGCTCCGCGAGTCACGTGGACATAAAAGCAAATAAATATGTATTGGCTGCAAGTAAATGTATTTTTGAAACAAACAAATCACGTATTTTCGTTAATTATATGACATACATTGTATCAATTCTATTATTTTGTTAAAATAAGATATTATATGCTTGTATTAACATTTGATAAATACAAATCCATACAACCTACATTCAAACAATTTAATAATTGCTCTAAATAAATATTTCTTTACAATTAATCACAACAATAAGTTGTTTTCAAGAAACTTATGATTTACAACCAAATAATTGTATTTTCTTATTGTAAACAACATCATACAAGAAAACCTGTTTCAAATAAAGGCATTTTCTTAAATCAAGAGATTACTTTTATCTGTGTAAGCGTTCGAAAGGCATAAAACTAAAAGAAGAGGAATGGCAGATGAAACTGGAAAACCTTTTTGACATAGCCCACGCTGATGCCTTAAACATGAATTCTATTCAGGAAGACAAAGATTTTGGTAACTTAGATAGCGTAGATAGCGTTCATAGCATTCACAAAAAAGCAAAAATGGGCTGAAAAGAGATAAAATCGCGAGAAAAGAATTCTAGAGCAAAAGGAACAAAAGGATATTGCATCACTGAGAAACAGCCCTTTCAAGTCTTGTCTTTTTCATCAAGTAATGATGAGGGAGATTCATCTACTTTTTCTTTACCTACATCCTCAACAACCAAAGAAACTTCAACGCCTCAATTGCCTTCGAAGAAGCGGAGTAGAAAAATACTTTTAAACGATAATTTGGCTGTTAGTCTTGATGTTGCAAAGTTAACTAATCGAAAAGCAACTGTCATCCTGACGACTACCCTCCAAAGCCTAGGCTGTGATCCTTCAACATATAATATTAATATTTCTTCTATTCGTCGACAGCGAATAAACATTCAACAGAAAAATGCCGAGGCTTTGAAGAGTGACTTTAAGGCAGAAGTGCCCCTTACCATTCATTGGGATGGAAAAATGATAGATATCAGCGGATATGAAATCGTAGATCGTCTTCCAATTATCGTATCTGGTAAGGGCATAGAACAACTTCTTGCAGTGCCAAAGCTCATAAAGTTCCAGCCACGAGATGATCACAAGGAGCTCCTGTAACTTGCAATTATATTTTTAGGAGGGATCCCAGATAAGGGAATACCTTGTAGAGCTCCTGCTGGTATTCATCGGGCTAGGTGGATGGCGAAAGCCATATACTCGTTGAAGATTTATTTATTTAGAGACCAGATTAAACTTACTAAAAAAGAAGAGTCAGGGATTCGTGAAGCATGCAGTAAAAGTTTATTTAAGATACTGGTTTGAAGCTCCTTTTGGGTCTTGTACACCTAGAAATGATCTGCAGTTGCTAAAAGACTCGAAATCATATGAGGATTTGAATGAAGGGATTTCAAAAATTCTTGGCCACCTCTGGTGAAGTGACTTGAAAAACATAGGAATAGATCAGACTCCTATGAAGCGTATAACGTTAGATGACAATGCTCTTCAAAACAAAAGTCCGGAAGATTTTGTTTTCAGCAATAGATTTTTCAGCATCACAGGAATTTCATCGACGTTTTTGGAGAAAAATGTTGAAGTTTGGGAAGAAGATGATAATCAAGTAAAGAACTTGTTCATTCCATGAAGGTTGTCAATAATCGCTGTGTGGGGAGTGGCATTGATGGAAGAATACAACAATTTACATACCATAAATGAAGAACAAAAACAATACCTATTATAATTGGTTAAACAGTATAGAAAAAAATACCCATATTCAAAAAAATCCACTTTGCTTAAATAATTTTATATTCCATAATATGCAAAAACTATTTCGTTTAAATGTTTTTTGTTTATTTAAATAATGCATAGAAATAAATATTAGTATTAATTTGTTTAAAATAAAATGTATGAGTAACTAAAAAAAATTTTGTTTTTTCTTAATATACCAAATTTCAAGGTGCGGTAGCGACCTCTAAACTTTTTGTAAAATTAAAAAAAAATACTGTATAAGCCACGTAGGCACTGAATATATAAGGAACGCAGTATGGAGCAGTCAGTCAAGTTTTGGTACTCGCGACGAAATAAATAAATATACGTGCAAATAAATAGACTCTTATACAGTAGTGATATATAAATAATTGGTAATTAAGTGTTTAGTTAGTTTTATAGTTTCTTAGTGTTTTAAGCGTAATTAAGTTATAAAATAAATAGTTTAGTTCGTTAATAAATCAGTGCGTGTTTTAATTTACACTACGAACGGTAAAAACGTTACAATATCATCAACTTTGACTTTAATTCAAGAAGATTAACAAAAATACAAAAAATATTTAAATATCTGGGATTTTTTTATTAAATTTTTTTTTTGAAACCGTTATAAAATAAATGATATTAAAAAAATAATAAAATTAAATTACTTAAATAAATAGAATGCAGTAATTTAGTTAAAAATCTATTTTTGTGGCATGTTAGTCCCTGGGATTCCTTAATTAAATAATTTAAAACGTAAAAACCATAAAATCAAGGGAAAAAATAAAAAAAAAGTATTGGAGAAAAATTTATCATTGATTTACACAAAAAAACATTGACTTTGAAAACGCATTGCAGAGTATTTTTTCAAGCAGTGTTGTAAAGATTGATTGTTTGAAAGTGTACATGAATGAGAAGGCAAAATTAAAAAAAATTATTTTGAAAAAATAAATGGTTCCTTCATATGATAATTAAGATAAGCCGATATTTTTTGACAGTTTAAAAAAGTACTTACCTCTAAATGAATCACCCATTATATTAGTATATCAGTGACATATTACGTTGGCTGATATATAGATGATGATGATGATTTGAATTTTTAAATTTTTTATTTAATTCAGCCGGTAAATTATAATTTACACGCACTTACTGAATTTAAGTGACGAAATCATGCTTTCAACAATATTTTTTGTAATGCCCTAAATTTATATTATATAAATCAAATAAACTCAAAAATTGCTCCACAATTGGACAATTAAATTGTGCAAACATTGGCCAATGGTATGTATCAATTAATGGTCAATGTTTTTTCAAAGGAGAACATCCAACTTTGGGCAATAATCTTACATTTAATCAATCTGTCAATATTGATATCACAATATTGTGCCATAAGGGGGCAATCTTCACCCGAATGTATTGAGTCAATTAAATTGACTCAGGAATTGGCCCACTTGTTTCCTATAGGTATCAATATGATTATAAAAAAATACACATACCTTGTCTTTTAATTGTTCAAAGGGAGTAGTTTTTACATTTAAATGCGTGTAATGCAATCTTGACTCTGCTAATAATTTTCCAACTAACTCAGTTTTTTTTTCTGAATCTTCGATCACAATCCAATGTGAATTTGGAACTAACGACAAAGTTTGACTTATTCTTGTTAATTCTGCCTTTTGAACTAACCTCCAATAAGTAGGTGTAATTGCATAAATTGTTTGTAAAGAAACATTATTTTTTTTATCCAATAAATTTTCTAACACTAACAATTGTTGTTGTGATAATTGCAACTCATCTTTGTGAATTTCCAAAGCATTTCTTAAAATTTGAAGTCTATTTAAACCTATCAAAAAGTACATTGTTTAATTAAATTGTATGCTGGAACAACGTTGTAAGTGCCAGAAATCATAGAAATTAGTTTTGCTGACAATCAAGAAAAGCTGTTGTAATGTGTTGCTTAAGTGACATCAATTAAGCAAACATTACACAAGAGCACAAACATGCTTTAACTCTTGTGAACCCTTTATTACAACCTGGTAAATGCCACATAACACAAATGCAAACACTTAAAACATTACATTACATGAAAACACACCATTTTCCATGACACTTACGACAATGTTCAATTACTTTTAGGGTTGCCATTGCTACTTTTGGTAGGTAGTATTTCTTTTACTAATTTTATTTGTTTTGTACTATTTACACTACTTCTTTAAAATCCACTACTTTTATTATTATTAACAACAAAATGTGAAAGGTTTCAGAATTGACTATTTTCCAGGCTGACAAATTTTTTTATGAAAAAGAAGTACGTTGATAAAACCATATAATACAGGGCGTTTTATAACTGATGTCTGACAGAAAATTTTATGAAAAAGGAGTACGTTGACTATGATCAGTCAGTCTGAAGACATCTACCGTCTAAAGATGTGGCCTAGCTGTGCGTCTTTAGACGGTAGATGTCTCCAGACTGACTTGCCGATACATCTCGCCGCTGTCCTTTGTTTTCACATTTTTATATTAAATTCATAAAATATTTTGTTTAAACATTTTTATCTAGAAACGACACTTAGGGCCGGTTTTTCAATCACAGTTTAAACTTGGTTCAGCATTTAAACTTGGTTCAAACAAAATATGCCGTTTTTTAATCAAAGTTCAAGCTTGAATTTGGTTTAAACTAAATCAAAAGATGAACAGTCACTGTTGGCCCTTTAAACGAAGTTCAACTTGGCATAACCTAATTTTTCTCTGCTTTATTGTGTATTAATTTGTTTATTTCTTGTTTTGTGATCTGCTGTTATAATCAACCAATGGATATGTTTGAGGTAGTTAGTGAGGATGATGAAGAAATTGGCGAATTCCTAAATAATATTCAACTTCGTGTGCACAGGCCACGGGTAAGACCGACTTATTTTGCAAGGTGAAATAATGATGAATTTTTTGCCAGATTTCGGTTTTCCAAACCTTTTGTACGTAGGATAGTGGATTTAATTAGACCAGTTATTGCAAATCCGACCTTCTGGAGCCGAGAATTGATGACAAAGAGGTGGGTCGAGGAATTGTAGTAGGGAAGACTTTAATACGTGTCGGAAAAGAAGTGCCTGTTAGAGTATTGAATGTTAATGGTTACTCTGTGAACTTGAAGAAAGGAATCGTTTTGGGGAACTGTTCTTCGGTTTCCTCGATTATTAGAGGCATTCGTGAATCTGCAGTCCCGGCCAAGAAAGTGAGCAATGAATTGATGAATCTTCTGTCGACTTCTTCAAAGGACTTAAAACCAAATGAGAGAATAAAGCTAAGAGAGCTGATACACAACTATCAGGACGTCTTTGATGATGGACAAGGAAAGAAGGGTAGGACAAGAATTTTCCAGCATAAAATTAACACCGGTGATGCACAGCCTATTCGACAGTCGGCAAGAAGGCTGCCACTTGCCAAGCGAGAGGAAGCTGATAAAATTGTGCATGAAATGGAGAAGGAAAGGGTGATCTAACCATCCAACAGCCCATGGTCTTCCACAGTGGTGTTAGTTAAGAAAAAGGATGGATCAACTCGATTTTGCGTCGATTTTCGTCAGCTGAACAACGTGACGAAGAAGGACAGCTACCCTCTGCCTAGGATAGATGATACCCTGGATACATTGGCTGGATCCCAAATATTTTCGACTCTGGATTTGAAAAGCGGTTACTGGTAGGGGGAAATGGCACCAGAAAATAGAGAAAAGACGGCGTTTACCGTGGGTGCTGGACTGTGGCAGTTTACTGTCATGCCGTTTGGACTATGTAATTCCCCTGCAACTTTTGAAAGGCTCATGGAAATGGTTTTGAAGGGACTATCCTGGAAGACTTGCTTGGTGTACCTTGACGACATTATTGTGGTTAGGAAATCATTTGAGGACCATATGAAGAACCTGAAGGAAGTTTTTCAGCGCTTAAGAAGTTCCGGCCTGAAGCTTAGCCCAAAGAAATGTCACTTGTTCCAGAGGGAAGTGCAGTATCTGGGCCATGTCGTTTCAAGTCAAGGAGTTGCAGTGGATAAACAGAAGATAAAGACGGTGCGGGAATTGCCAATACCGAAAAACAAACATGACTTAAGAAGCTTTCTTGGATTATGCACCTACTACCGTCGGTACGTACCAGGATTCGCAAAGGTTGCTAAGCCTTTGACACGTTTAACAGAGGGAGAAAGACGATTCCAATGGGACGACGAATGCCAAGAAGCCTTTAAAATCCTGAAAAACGAGTTGACAAGCTCACCAGTCCTGAGTTATCCTCTTCCGGATGGTGAATTTATTTTGGACGCCAGCAATGTAGGACTGGGAGTTGTTTTGTCGCAGATTCAGGAAGGAAAAGAGAAAGTTATTGGATACTTCAGTAAAACTCTATCGAAACCAGAGCGAAATTACTGTGTTACTCGACGCGAGCTGTTGGCAGTGGTAAAATCAGTCGAACACTTTTACAAGTATCTGTATGGAAGAAAATTCTTGCTAAGAACGGATCATGCTGCCCTAAAATGGCTTTTGCAATTCAAGAATCCTGAAGGACAGGTAGCAAGATGGATTGAGAGACTACAGGAGTTCGACTTTGACACAGAACATCGGGCTGGGACCATCCATAGAAATGCTGACGCCTTGTCAAGAAGACCGTGCCCGGAAGACTGTAAACATTGTCTCAGGGCCGAAGAAAAGGATGTGTTTGTTCGCAGGACTACAATTGTGGATGATCATTGGCAATCAGCTGAGGTTGAACAAGACCAGGAAAGGGACCCGGATTTGAAGCTTATCATCGATTGGAAGAAGAACGACCGTAAACCAACGTGGCAGGAAGTCGCCCAATATTCGCCGAATGTGAAATCGTACTGGGCCCAATGGAATTCCATCATCTTAAGTGACGGGCTTCTAAAGCGCGTTCTGGAGATGCCAGAAGGGGGGGGGGAAGACTGGAAGAAGATAATAATCCCCAGAAACAGGATACCAGAAGTGCTGCAGGAAATCCATGATGGAACTACTGGAGGACATCTTGGGGTGACCAGGACGCTCGGAAGACTTAGGGAACGGTTTTATTGGGTCAACAGCCAACGAGATGTGAAGGAATGGTGCAAGAAGTGCGCCGTTTGCGCGGCAAGCAATGGACCCCAGAAGCGCCCGAAAGCCCCAATGCGACAGTACAATGTGGGCAGCCCATTTGAGAGAATTGCAATCGACGTGGCGGGTTCATTTCCGGAAACAGAATCTGGAAATAAATACATCATCGTTGTAATGGACTACTTTAGCAAGTGGGCGGAAGCGTACGCCTTGCCAAACCAGGAAGCTGCCACAGTGGCCGATGCCCTTATTAAGGAGTGGATTTGTCGTTTTGGTGTGCCAATGTAGATGCATTCAGACCAAGGCAGGAACTTTGAATCTATATTGTTCCAGAATGTCTGTAAGATTCTTAACATTCGGAAGACGAGGACGACTGCATTACATCCGCAGTCTGATGGAATGGTAGAACGAATGAATCGAACGATAAACCGGTACCTGTCCAAGGTAGTCTCTGATCACCAAAGAGACTGGGACCGCTTCCTCCATCTGTTCCTGTTCTTCTATTCACGATACAACCGGCCAGACACCCGCTAGCATTGTTATGGGACGTGAACTTCGTCTACCTTGTGACCTGAGGTTTGGTTGCCTACCAGGGGAAGATATTGCTGGAGAAGATTATGTCAGCAATTTACGTAGAAAAATGAGCGACATTCATAATCGAGTTCGTTTAAACATCCAGAGTGCCAGTGATAAAATGAAAGAGGCATACGACATCAAGGCGGAAAATGGAGGATTTCAACCTGGAGACCTAGTTTGGTTATACAATCCTCAGCGCCGTCGTGGTTATTCACCGAAGCTGCAGACTTCATGGGAAGGACCATACGAAGTCATGGATCGAATAAATGACATCATCTACAGGATCAGGAAACAACCAAGAGGAAAGCCGAAAGTGATCCATTATAACCGATTGGCTCCTTACGCTGGAAACAATGATCGAATAGACGATGCTAGAGTAAGGAGAGTTAATCCGCCGGAAGACGACTTGCCTTTTGAAGACTTCATGTATTTATATTAGAGCGGTAAAAAAGCTCGCTATGGTGTCACTCAAGAAGAACAAAAAGATCTGTTCACGGTTTCGGCCGATTACTCCTTGACTCACTGTGTTGCAGAAGACCTAAGGATGTCCAGGGGAATAGCGGTTGTCTTTAAAAAACAAGTTTGGACGGGTCGACGAGCTACGAAGGCAGAGTCCCAAAGTTGGAGGGGTGCTTGAAATTGTGGAAAATGAGCAGATAGGCAACAGAAGTATCTTCTATCTGGTAACGAAGCAGCTCTCCTATCAGAAGCCAAACTACCGTGACCTTTGGAATGCCTTAAATAAATTGAGGGATACCCTTTTGTCCAAGGACATCATGAACCTGGCGATACCGAAGATTGCTTGTGGACTTGACGGTTTGGACTGGAGAATAATTAGAAGTATGGTGGAAGTTATCTTCAGATTTAGTGGCATACACATTCTTGTCTGTTGCCACAATAGGACGTCACAATGCAAGTTTGGATCTCTATGCAAATATCGCCATGGAGCTGAGGACCATTTTTGGGACGAAAATGTTTTAAGACGGGGGCAATGTAGCGAGTACGGCTCTGGATCTCGGAATGATGACTCATCGCCGATGAGTCATCGCCGGTGACTCAGCGCTCGAATAATCGAGAGTGTGGAAATCGCTGAAATGTTCCAGAAGACGTAGGCGCTGAATATATAAGGAACGACGCATCATGGAGAGTCAGTTGAGCTTTGGTACTCGCGAAGAAATAAATAAATATAAGTGCAAATAAATAAACTAGTAGTGATATAAATAATTAGTAGTTAAGTGTTTAGTTAGTTTTATAGTGTTTTAAGTGTAGTTAAGTTATTAAATAAATAGTTTAGTTCGTTAACTAACCAGTGCGTGTTTTAATTCACACTACGAACAGTTAAAAACGTTACAATACCAATAATTCCTCCCTAAAAGAGGTAAAGTTGGCAGCACGATTTTTATCCATAATAAATAATAATTATTGTTCTTTAACAATAGTAAATTGTTTTGAAGCACCCTTTCGCACAGATTAGAATTTTAAAACAGCACAGATAAACAAAACTCCAAAAGTAAACACAAAATCCTTTTGTCAAAATGACAGTTTTAACTACTATTAATGTAGGCATATACTAAATTCGGTTGTACCAACTTAACGTTGACACCGCTGATCTAAGTTCAACAGAACTGCTGTTGAGTCGACATTGAAAAACTCTTTTGACTGTGAACTGAGTTCATTAGCTGATCTAAGTTCCCCTGAACCAAGGTTTAAACCCTAATTGAAAAACCGGGCCTTAATGGATTATTCTTAGATTATCTGCAAATAAAGTTAATAGTTAAGATAGTGCAATACAAAGCTGTCCTTACTAGGTTAGATATTCAATTCATTTTGCAATAATTAAATACCTACTAATAATTAACAGTTAGTCGATGGCACGATTGATTATTATAATAAATATTGACTGTTTTACTATTTTGCGTCAAGTGATTTGCGTTTGTTGATATGATGTTTACATACTGCAGATGTGAACTTTTTGTTGGCAGACGGTTTTCGTTTCTTTAGTCCATTGTGTTCTTTTAATTTTTCATTTAAATGCCTACATTTCCAAATCTTAACCTCACTAAAAATTAAATGTCAAAATTCGAATTTGATTTGGCAGACAACTTTAGTCGTTTTTTCGCGTAAATACCATGAAATACTATGGTTATTAAACTTAACCTTGGTTAATAGTTAAGGCATTTATGCGTTTAGAGTGCGTTCAAAAATCCTAACTATGACGTCACAAATACCAGACCATAAAACTATATCGCTGACCTAGTTATTCAACGTGGTTAATAGTCTTTCTCTTTTTAATATATATTTTTCTCTGTTTCGATCTGTCAAAAAGTTTACATTTGACGTCAAAAAGTAATTTAAAATATTTTAATTAGGTACAGTTGCTCTTAAACCAAATTTAAACTTTGTATTAAAATGGTAAACGGGGTGTTGTCAGTGAAAATAAATGATATACATATCTTCAAAATATCTCATACCTTCGTCTTTTTCTTTGAGGTTCCATTCTAAATTTTGAGTTTCACAATAATAATTTTCGTATAAACGTTAAACACTACATGGATTTTAGTTATGGTAAACAACAGGGAAGAACTGTTTATATATAAAAAGATGTATAGAAAAGAGCATAATTTTGTTTCACAATCTCCATGCTTGGGCACAGGATAACCCAAAAGCAATACGACAGAAGTGCTTTCAACAACAAACTTTGGATGCTGGGGGAATGCATTTTGAAAATCTGATATAATTTGTTACAAGCTACTGTTACTGTTATAATTTGTTACCAAGTTACCGATTGAAGATAAAATATTATTAAAATAAACTAGCGTCTAGGAGTCATCGTGCAGTTGTTACTGATCCCGTCATATTTTTAGGTTGTTTTATTGTAACGTTGATTGAGAATTACAATCAACGTTTGTAATTAATAATTTAATTGTATTATAATACAAAATCAAACCAACCCAAAAACCACCCTATTGAAAGCGATTATTCCATTACTCCATTGGTAATTTTTTATTGGCCCAATACAATCGTTTAGAAAAAAAAATATTTTTTATTACTAAAATAATAGGGCGATTCCGCGGGAGACGATTTTTGACATAAATTTTTAAATCACAGTATTTGTTACTTTTTTTTATACCAATACAAAGAGAAAGATATAAATTTAATAATAAAAAAACTTTGAAGAACTTAAGTTATTATTTGAATATTTGGCGCGCTCAGAAATGGTGGCGCCTGAAGACTTGATGCAAACCATTCATCGACACTTCATAATTTTTCCAAGAAATCGCTATTACCGGTGGTTTGAGGTTATATTTCACTGATGAATAATGAAGTCATAACATTTGTTTATTGCCTGATATAAAAAAAATTAAATATTTATTATTATTTTTCTAACAATATTGATTAAATAAGAAACCATTGTTGGTCAGTTGCACCCGCGATATAAAAGAAATGAAAGTTTGGTTTTCTTGAAGAAATAAATTGGTAATTTTTTGAAACTTTGTAGAAGTAAGAAGAAATAAAAGGAAAACTTGATTCAGTCGCAATAGAAGGTATATTGTCATTTTAATTAAAATTAACGTTGACTAAAATGAGTTGCACCCGCGATCAAAATATTAGAATCGCGGGTGCAACACATGACTCTTACGATTACATTAGGGAATTTTTAGCGAGTTACCGGTAATAAAAAGTTAAAACCATTTTATTTTAGCGAGTAACCGGTAACTGCATGAAATGTCAAATCAGTAACCGCGGTTGAGTAGTGTTACTGGTAGCGGTAAATATTCTTCTCTTTTTAATGCAAGTTTTTTGTTTATTTTTACTATGTTTGACAGTTCTCGATATCGAGCTTTTGAGTTTAGCTAATTTTACCGGGTTTTTGGGTTGAACCAACGGTTCAGTTAATTTTAAAATTAAAAATGATTGAAATTCAAATGGTAAATATAAGCCTTAATCATCAGGGAAGGGATATAAATTTAGAAGTAGATGAGGAAACGGCGAATGTATTGTTAAATGGTAGGTAAATATTTTCATTTTTTACTAGATACAAATTTATTTATTTTGTATATTTTTTATAATTTTTGCTATATAATTCTTTTATATCCATTAAATTTCATAAAATAGCAAACTGAACTAAAGGTAAACAAGATTTAAGGTTATGTCGAACTTTTTGACATTTATGTCAAATTAGTTTTGACAACTGATACTAAAAAAAAACGTAGAAAAGTTACAAAAAAAGTAACGCAAAAGTTACGCGTTTCTTATGTTTACAGCGATTCTGAAGATGAACCTTAAGGCTGATAAATCGCCGACTATTCCAAACAAATAATTTATTTAAGTTACATAGGAAAGTGCTAATTAGTGATACAGCATCTATGGTCTCATATCTTTAATTTAAAGTTACATGGAAATGTTTATATTCACTACAGTGAGACGAGTTGCACCCGCGATAATTTTACGTTGCACCCGCGACTGGATAAAAAGTGAATAATTTATAATATTTATTTCTTTTAATAATTTTATTTAAGTTAATAATTAGTTTATTTTATATTCTTTTAAATAATGTAAAAATAATTTAGTAAATATTCCATAATTAACAGACTTTTTTCATTCTAGCTTCAGGAACTTTAATGGTGGGCCGATTTCGTTGCACCCGCGATGGCACTTTGAACCTCTCCTGTGTCTATTTATACATTTTATTAAATGTTTTTTATATTAATTTTTGTAAAACAGATTACAATGTAATCCTGCGACTAGTCATTTCTTTAAAAGGAGTTTTTATTTTCTTAGTAAGAAGCCTTGAGTGAGTCTAAATGTTGCACCCGCGAGTACGGAATCGCCCAATAACAAAAGTTCCGTGTACACAGTGTTTTTGAAATTTTAAACTGAAATATCTCCGAAACTACTGATCTGATAAAAAATTAACATAAAAGTTTTGCTTTTACATTGAAAAAGGATAAAAATAAATCTGATGATTTTCTAATAAAATCCAGTAGCGTCGAAAATATGAGGGTAAAAAGGGGAGTCACCCCAAAATCTCCGCCACTGGGCCTATTGTTTTTTCAGGCTCTATCGATCATTAAAATTTTTCAGATTAATCCTGGACCACCCTGTATATTAGGGTGGCCCAAAAAAAAAAGATAATTTTTTTTCTCGTCTCTTGTAAAAATATGTTAGATTATCATGCTGTAAGAATTTTTTAGGGGTCGCTCAAGATTTTTAAAAAATTTCAAAATCGTCAAAAATTGAATTTTTGTTTTATTTTAATTTTTTTTCTCGTCTCGATATTATTTTTTTGGTTGAAAATAATAAAAATTTCTGTAAATTTCAAATCAATATTTTGATTTCTAAAGGTCGCTGTTGATATTCAGAGGTAGCCCGAAAACATTCAAAATACTCTGAAAGTTGAAAAAATCTTGAGCAACCTTTAGAAATCAAAATATCGATTTGAAATTTTCAGAATTATTATTATTTTTAAATTAAAAAATAATATCGGAACGAGAAAAAAAATTAAATTAGAAATTTTTTAAAATCTTGAGCGACCACTAAAAATTTTTTAATGGAGCCGATCTTTTGACAGGGCTCTTAAAACATGACAAACCAACATATTTTCACAAGAGACGAGAAAAAAAAATATTCTTTTTTTTTGGGCCACTGTAATATATATATATATATATACACTGCGCGTCAAAATTAACGCATAATAAGTAAAAAAATTCTAACTCTAAAACGCCTTTAAGAATCTTTATAAAATTTTGGATAAAAATACTTTAACTTATATCTCAGTTTACGTGTTCAAGGGTTTTTCGAGAAAATATCCTTAAAGCCCTTTTATTTAATAATAAAAAAACGCTCGAAAAAAAAACTTTTATAGGAAATTTTTTTTAAGTAAATAAAAAATATGCTGTTAAAAACCGTATTTTTGTTAGTATACCCTGAAAATTTTCTACAAATCAAACAAACAGTAACAAAAATAAAGCGCTTCAAAGTCGTCAAAAATGAGCACTTTTCTGCAAAATAATCAAAAAGGGGTTATTTTACGGACTTTGAAGCGATGTATCTTCGTTACTGTTCGTTTGATTTGTACAAAATTTTCAGGGTATACTAACAAAAATACGGTCTTTAACAGCATATTTTTTATTTACATAATTAATAAATTTCCCTAAAAGTTATTTTTCAAACGTTTTTTTATTATTAAATAAAAGGACTTTAAAAATATTTTCTCGAAAAACCCTCGAACTCGTAATCTGAGATATAAGTTGAAGTATTTTTATACAAAATTTTATAAAGATTAATAAAGACGTTTTAGAGTTAGACTTTTTTACTTATTATGCGTTAATTTTGACGCGCAGTGTATATATATATATATATATATATATCTTAAAACATGACAAACCAACATATTTTCACAAGAGACGAGAAAAAAAAATATTCTTTTTTTTTGGGCCACTCTAATATATATATATATGTATATATATATATATATATATATATATATATATATATATATATATATCTATATATATATATATATATATATATATATGTTAAGTACCCCCTATATATATATATATATATATATGTTAAGTACCCCCTTTTGGGGCTTCATCATTTAACGATAAGTCATTCGTCCTGCTCAGCACTTTTGAGAAGTCAGGACGGACGAGCAAGAAGCAAGCGGCGCGGGGCAGTCGAAGCCTGACAGCGTAATAAAGTTCAGAACAAAAAGCGTCATTTATCTGAAACTCTCGCAAAGTATTTACATTTGATATTTTATTTCCAGTAAGGGTCTTCAAAGCACACACTTTTAAAATAGCTTCATTGTCTATTGGATTTCGGCTTAAATAGTCTACGTGAGCCATTTTCTTCCAAGGCCGGTATTTAATCGAAAAGTCATAATCCTGTAATTTTACCCACCAACGCGCGAAACGAGGGTGCAAGTCTTTCTTTAGAGCGGTAGCACGTACTGAATTACAGTCTGTGTATATCGTAAACTGTACGCCAGAGGGTTTCCCATGTTCGGCGAATTGGTCGCCATTCACAGCAATATTGGTATCCTCTGTGTTTTAAAGCCTCAGCTGCTTTTGCGATCATTAGATTATCGCTGACTCTTAATTCTTGTTTCAATTTTGTGACGTCTTCCAACCATTCATTCATGGCGTAGGCGCTCTTCTCCGGATCGTAGCTCGTCAATTTAAATTTTGAGTAACTCGATGTTGATGTTGACGCCTGCGTATTAAGTTCATCTGCTACGGAGTAATTAGGCGTTGGTTGTGGTGACGATAATATCATTGCCGTCTTTGTTTGTTTCGCTAATTCAGCAATTTGTTGTGGTTGGGCCGCGATTAATTTAAATAATGTCTCTTGCCACTTTACTGCACCAATTTCGGTACTAATTGTATTTTGTAAAGGTTCCGAATTAGACTGGGCACTTGTTGACGCAACATCTTCGTTCAAATCTGGTACAACGTTCGAGTTCGAGTCTTAACTAAACGGCACTGAACACGGTATATCCCACTTCTGATGTTAGATAAAAGGACCTTCCACCCCAATTAAACAAACATTCGCCCCATTAATTTCTTTATTCTCTATTTGTTTGATAAATACACTCTAAAATACGTGGTACTCTTTATTACGCTGTCAGGCTTCGACTGCCCCGCGCCGCTTGCTTCTTGCTCGTCCGTCCTGACTTCTCAAAAGTGCTGAGCAGGACGAATGACTTATCGTTAAATGATGAGGCCCCAAAAGGGGGTACTTAACATATATATATATATATATGTATATATATATATATATATATGTATATATATATATATATATATATATATATATATATATATATATATATATATACATATATATATATATATTAGAGTGGCCCAAAAAAAAAGAATATTTTTTTTTCTCGTCTCTTGTGAAAATATGTTGGTTTGTCATGTTTTAAGATATGTTTTAAGATATATATATATATATATATATGTTAAGTACCCCCTTTTGGGGCCTCATCATTTAACGATAAGTCATTCGTCCTGCTCAGCACTTTTGAGAAGTCAGGACGGACGAGCAAGAAGCAAGCGGCGCGGGGCAGTCGAAGCCTGACAGCGTAATAAAGAGTACCACGTATTTTAGAGTGTATTTATCAAACAAATAGAGAATAAAGAAATTAATGGGGCGAATGTTTGTTTAATTGGGGTGGAAGGTCCTTTTATCTAACATCAGAAGTGGGATATACCGTGTTCAGTGCCGTTTAGTTAAGACTCGAACTCGGACGTTGTACCAGATTTGAACGAAGATGTTGCGTCAACAAGTGCCCAGTCTAATTCGGAACCTTTACAAAATACAATTAGTACCGAAATTGGTGCAGTAAAGTGGCAAGAGACATTATTTAAATTAATCGCGGCCCAACCACAACAAATTGCTGAATTAGCGAAACAAACAAAGACGGCAATGATATTATCGTCACCACAACCAACGCCTAATTACTCCGTAGCAGATGAACTTAATACGCAGGCGTCAACATCAACATCGAGTTACTCAAAATTTAAATTGACGAGCTACGATCCGGAGAAGAGCGCCTACGCCATGAATGAATGGTTGGAAGACGTCACAAAATTGAAACAAGAATTAAGAGTCAGCGATAATCTAATGATCGCAAAAGCAGCTGAGGCTTTAAAACACAGAGGATACCAATATTGCTGTGAATGGCGACCAATTCGCCGAACATGGGAAACCTTCTGCGCTGACCTAATCACCGCGTTTCCGGATAAAGAGACTCCAGGGTCGCACGCATTTAAGGCGGCGACGTTGCGAAGCCGGGATTGCGATTCATTATGTGATTAGGGCAATCAAAAACTTCGGAGTATATACAGGTTTTATGAAAAATTACTATGGGACAAGATCCTCAGTATGATTGAATATGGATTAGATCACACTGATGCACGAGCGTCGCTGCATATACAACTACCACAATCAGATCGTAAGGTTATGACAATACTGAGTGAATATGATGCACGACGGAATACAAAACAGGCCTTAGAAACAGATGAGAGAGAAGCCAAAAGAAAATACCGGTCTGGGGATAAACGAGATATAGGCCATGAAGCACGCGAGGCACCAAAGAAGGTATTTAAAGGATCATGTTTCAATTGTGGCCGTCAAGGACACCATCAAGAGGCATGTAGAAATAAACACGTTAATTCTAACAAAGTTCAACAAAGTATTCAAGGTTCCTCCATAGTTCCGTCTTGTAGCAATTGCAAGAAAATGGGCCATAACGAAAGTGATTGGTATAAAAGTGGGAAACCCAAGAAAACATTTTTACTTAAAAAATGACGCCATTTGGACACAACACCCATGGCGACATTACTGTGCAAAAACACTGTTCCTTCTTTTGCCTATTTAATTGATAGCGGCGCCGACGAGTCGGTTATAAAACACTCCGTAGCAGAAGCATTAAACGCGACAATCAAAACAGACGATAAGGTACGTGCTTTGTCGGGATTTGGAACCCAAATTGTTTATGCCATTGGTGTTTGTGAATTAATAATTTGTATGCCGACTTTGACTTTAGAAATTAGTTATGCGGTGGGATGTTATAGGTCGACCTTGTCTACGTGTTAAAAAAAACAATAATGGGCTCGAGTTACACCAGAATGTGCACAACATTTCCAATGTATTGACTTTAAAAAGTGTAAATAAAATTTTGTTCAATCAATCTGATTTTGAGAGGACTTAAAAATTCGGATAGAACGTCTCCTATTGTATTATAAAAATAAAACTCCCGATCATATTATCACCGGTGAAATGACAATAACCTTAAAAGACACCTCTCCAATGGCATATCGTCCTCGTAGATTATCTTACCAAAAAAGATTGCAAGTTAAAAAGATAATCAATGACCTTTTAAATGCGGGCGTAATCCGCGAAAGTCGATCAGAATATGCCAGCCCAATATTATTAGTGTCAAAGAAAAATGGTGAGGCTCGATTGTGCGTGGATCTCCGTGATGTCAACAAAAAAGTAGTTAAAGAAAGATACCCATTGCCTTATATTCAAGATCAGATTAATGCTCTCTGTCATGCAAAATACTTTACCACATTAGACATGAAATCTGGCTTTTAGCAAATGAAAATTGAAGAAATATCTAGGCACATTATGGCTTTCATTACGCCAGATGGGCATTACGAGTTTAACCGCATGCCTTTTGGCTATGTTAATGCTCCAGCATTATATCAACGGTCCATTGACAAAGCATTGGGTGATTTAAAGGGGACAAAAGCATTTGTTTACCTTGACGATGTAATGGTGCCTTCTAACAGTGTTGAAGAAGGACTACAAAATCTGAAGGAAGTACTGGAGGCGTCATGGATTTGCTTTGAATTATGAGAAATGCAAATTCTTGGCCAAAGAGACTGAATATCTTGGAGTTGTTATAAGTGCAGGATCAGTGCGGCCCAGTCAGCGTAAAATAAATGCTTTGACTCTAGCGCCTACCCCGACAGATGTTAAAAGTGTACGCCAATTTATGGGACTAGCTAGTTATTTCCGTCGGTTTATCAAGGGATTCGCCGAGTTAGCCGCTCCAATAACGGCTTTGCTACGAAAAGACAGTATGTTTAAATGGTATCCTGAGTGTGTAAAAGCAAGACAATTAATAATAAACAAATTGACCGATTCGCCGGTATTACGAATTTATGATCCGAATTTACCTTGCGAGTTGCATACCGATCCAAGCTCAGTTGGGCTAGGAGCTGCCTTGTTGCAAAACGAAAACGGTGTAGTTCGACCTGTTGCTTACTTTAGTCGTCGTACGACTGAGTATGAGGCACGATATCATTCGTACGACTTAGAGACACTAGCTATTCTAGAAGCTGTTAAACATTTTAGAGTTTATTTGTATGGCGTACAGTTTACGATATACACAGACTGTAATTCAGTACGTGCTACCGCTCTAAAGAAAGACTTGCACCCTCGTTTCGCGCGTTGGTGGGTAAAATTACAGGATTATGACTTTTCGATTAAATACCGGCCTTGGAAGAAAATGGCTCACGTAGACTATTTAAGCCGAAATCCAATAGACAATGAAGCTATTTTAAAAGTGTGTGCTTTGAAGACCCTTACTGGAAATAAAATATCAAATGTAAATACTTTGCGAGAGTTTCAGATAAATGACGCTTTTTGTTCTGAAATATTTAAAGATCCAAATAATGATGCTGATTATACCATTATAAACAATGTAGTTGTAACAAACACCAAGACTCCAAAGTGTTTTATGCCAATTGCTGCCCGTAACAATGCGGTTATATCACGACGAATCATCTCACATAGGATGAAACAAGTGTATTTCCAAAATGCGAGAAGATTTATTTTGGCCAAGAATGGGTCAGTGCTTAAAAAAATATATTAAAAACTGCAGAGCGTGTATTTTGGGGAAATCACATACTGGCCGTAGAGCAGGATTGTGGCAACATGGAAATAAACCGGACGATATTTTGCACACGTGGCACATTGACCATGCGGGCCCTTTGGTTAAGTCAAATGGGGCTACCCAAGTACTGGTAGTAATTGATGCATTTTCGAAACTTTGCCGATTAATGCCTACTAACTATGAACATTCGAAGATTACATCCGTGCACTAACATCGATTTTTGACGAATTGGGGACCCCAAAGAGAATAATTGGTGACAGAGCAGCTGCATTTACTTCGATTACGTTTAGAACATTTTTAAGCGCAAGAAATGTAGAGCTTCATCACATTGCTGCAAGAGTTCCGAGAGGCAATGCAGAGTGCCCGATTTTTCAAAAGTCGATTGCAAAATTTTTAAGTACTACCTAATACTGACTAGGGAACTCTACTGTGTATCGTCACAAAGTAAAAATCAGTACCCGTGAATATATTCAGAGCAAATCAAAATGACAGTTCTTGAAACCGCGTTCGACACGTTTTCAGGTCTGGAATTTTGCGCCCTAATTAAAGTGTCAATACAGTGTTTAAAAAAGACGTTTATTAAATTTTATCGAATGGAAGGTGTCAATAAAGGTATTTATAGCATACATCTTAACTATTTTAGAATAAATAAAATATTCGTAATGCAAAAACTGATATTAAACATAACCATACCCGGCTGATTTTTTTGTGCTGTCATTTTATCAAAACGCATAAAAATAGTTATGAGAGTGGCCGAGATGAGTGGTCTAGTACATTTTTTCATAAAAGGTGGAGTGTAATAAATTGATTTTTTACAATATCTCCTGCTAATATTTGCTACTAAGTTTATAAAGTCTGTTTTTATCTCGATGTTTGCAGAATTTTTTATTAGCGTGCTAACATGCGATTAATGAGTTTGATATGCTTAAATTTCACAGTGGACTTGTTAGCTACATGGTCAGCATACTTGTTTGCCCTTCAACACGTCACCGGTGCGGCAAGTATGATTCGGTGGATGAAATGCATAATCTAACAAATATTGAGCCAATCAGAGAATTTCTAACCAACCAGGCGAATAACTTCTACTCTTATAAACTAAAAATCTCACCACTGACAAAAAACATCACCAACCTCAGAGCTGAGCACAATTTACCCTACAAACACAGGCTGATTTACGGTCTATTGCCTATTTTCCATGAACCCCTACCCCCTCCCCGTCCAAATCATATTTAATAATAACTAAAATCATACTTTGGAGCCATTTAAATGCAAAGAACCATAGATGATTCGTTATTGTATTGTTACATAGCGATTCAGCACGAAACATAAGCTATATCAACTTTTTAAAAAAGGTTTTTTCTATTTTTTCCTTTAAAACAACAACATGAACTATAAAAAACATAGACTCCCTGATCCCAGCATTTTTTTCCAACCAAGAACTTTCTGAACTGCGCCTGTATCGCGCTGCGAAGGGAATGGCGAATTGCAAATAAATTTTTAAAGCACGGCACGATAAATAATAGGCTAACATCAGCCGGGTGATGCGACGATCCAGTGGGTCAACCACTGATATCCCGCACCACTTTGTCCCTTCAGGCAACATGTGTTAGGCACATTTATGTTGTTTGTTTACATATGTAACATAATGTATACTGTGAAATATTATTTATTGTACATATATATTATTGTTTTATATTATTACCGTGACATGTTAATTATTATGCTTGTGTTGTTAAATCTGTGATATTAATTTTAAAAATAAACTTACTGATTACTGATACTTGTTTTGCAAGCGATGGGTCGTGGTTCGAGCCTGGTGTGGGAGAATTAAGTAGTTTTTTCAATTTTTTTTTTTAATTTTAAAAATTAAATTAAATTGAAAACAATATTATTTTCGTATTTTAATCGATTTTATTGTTTTTTTTTTGTTTATAAGAAGTTAATCGATCGAACAATCGTTACGCTGGGTGATTGGGGCTTTATTTATTTCTTAATTTTCGTTCAGATACCTACATGATTATTCTGTGGATGTATGCAAGTAAAACTAATATACCTACTCAATAATTGAGCAATTATTGCACATCCTCGAAACTTTGTAATATTTTTTTATTTTGTTCTGGTTACATTGGTTTTTACATGTACATGTCAATAATCGTTCAAAAATCATCAATAGTCGTAGATAAAGGAAGGCTTTTTTCATCAGTAAATCATAGAAAAATAACACTAAATGTCTATTTTAACTCTACTTTTTAGTTGGCAACGTATTATTTTAGTATCTCTGTTTCAAGTAATTATATTGGTTTTTAGAAAATACCACTGTCTTAGAGTGCAGTCGGTCTGAAATTTTTAATGTAATGTATATGCATATGCATCTGGATCTAAGCGACAAGATTAGAATTTTGGAGGAACATTTTTCTAAGGAGAAAAATTATCTTCTTACATTTTATCCAGGTGAAAGAAATGTGTTAAAAGATCTTTTTAATACTTTAAAAAGAAAATTGATGGAATGCACGAGGAACCGAAAATATTTTGTGGATAGAAACGAGGAATGGTTAAAGAGGAATATAACATTAATGGTATGTGACGCCAAATTAACTTATTATTGTTTAACAAAATTAATGTACGTTTTGCAGATCCAGCGAACTATCGAATTAGAAAAAATGGAGTGGGAGGATCAAGTTAAAGCTTCTACAAGCTCAAAAAATATGGGTAGACCTCCCAAGAAATTTGAGGACATGAGTGAAAGAACAAAACGGAGGGTTACAAAAGATTTGCGTGAATCACACAGCACGGCTCAGTTGACATTTGCAGCACGCATGAGTCTTCGAGCTTCCGGAGCCTCTAAAGCTGCTAGTGTTATCAAAGACATTACAATTACTTCTCCTAGTAAAGCTTTGAAATATAAAAGAGCTCTTAAATCAGCTTCCATTCTACGCTCGACAGAAATTTCAGATAACCTTGCACTTTCTGATGTCGTTGAAGGTAAAATGACCAGACATACATATAGGATTATTCGCAAAAGGGAGTCTCAAAATGGTGTCCACGTTTATCCTCCGTATTCAAAGGTTGAAAAAGCGAAAGCTGGCTGCTACCCAACGGGTATAAAAATAACTAGCACCGTAGCAGAAGTTCCACTACAATCATTATTGGACCACCTATCAAGCAGAATTTTAGCAGTGCAAAATGATGTCATTAAAACATTACCTCAAGATCACGTTAAGGACTTACTGTTGATTGTTAAATATGGATTTGATGGATCTTCTGGCCAAAGCCAATACAAACAGAAATTTCATGACGATAATGCGTCAGACGCAAGTATTTTGCTAACATCACTAGTGCTGTTGCGCTTGTCAAGAGTTAAAGACCGAAATGAATTTGGCAAAATCCAAAGCCGTCATCTCCACGATTTTGCAGTCCAATAAAGATTGAATACATTCGCGAAGACAAGGATTCTACTTTAAAAGAACAACAATACGTTGAAAATCAGGTAGCAGAGCTTCTTCCATATAAAATTATTATAGACAGGAAGGAAATTGTAGTTAATTACAAATTAATTTGCACAATGATTGATGGAAAGATTCGCAATACTATAACTGCAACAACATCAATATGCGCTGCTATTTGTGCAAAGCTACATCCAAGCAATTTAACAAACATGACGAAGTTTTCTCATTGCCAGTTGATGAAGATAATTTGCGATTCGGTATAGCAACCTTACATGCCTGGATACATTTTATGGAATATTTTTTACATTTGGGATACAAATTGGAAAGTAAAAAATGGCAAGCGCGTTCTGCTGAGGAAAAAAACTTGTTAAATAAAAGAAAAACAGCTATTAGGCAGGGTTTTAAAATTCGACTTGGGCTGATTGTTGATTGTCCAAAAGTTGGAGGATTTGGAAACAGCAATGACGGAAACACTGCTCGGAGGTTTTTTTCTTCCGAGTCAGCCGAAATTTTAAGTGTAAACGTTGACTAAGTGAATCGGGCGCATATTATATTGCAAGTTTTATCCTGCGGTTTTGCAGTTAATGTCAATCTTTTTAAGCAATATTGCTTTGATACAGCAAAAATGTTAGTACAACTATATCCATGGTACTATATGCCCACGTCAATTCATGTGGTTCTTATTTACGGACCTCTTATTGTTGAATGGGCACCATTGCCAATTGGACAACTATCCGAGGAGGCCCAAGAATCGCGAAACAAGGATGTTAAGAGATATCGTGAATATTTTTCTCGAAAATGCTCTAGGAATAGCACCATGACATACCTTTTTCATTGGTTGCTCGTGTCCTCAGACCCATTAATTTCAAGTTTGAGATTGGATTCGCCGAAAAAAAACAACATTCTTTCAACGGATGCATTATATATATAGTATATATATATTTCGTCTATTTTTTTCGGGACACACTTTTGATAGGTGTGACTCGACTTAGATTATAAGGTAATAATTATTTTTGACAGTAAAAGTCTGTCATTCTAAATTCGCAATTTTAAATTTAAAAAAAAGGTCAAATAACTAGCGACCTCAAAAACCCCGGTGCAGGTCATTTCGCTTAAATCGAACTATTTTTAAAGGTACAAGTACGTCATTTTACATTCGCCATTTTGAATTTTTTTTAATAAATTACAAATTTAAAAAGAGCGACCCCAAAAACTCTGCCATACCAATTTTGGCTTCAATCGGACCTTGTTTCGACTTTTGACCACTTTTTTTGAAAAATCGGCCACTGTGCAATGGTCAGGTTGAACGTCTTATGCGCACAGTATTTAATTTAATGCGAGCAACCTTAAGTGCCGAAAAAGAAAAGAAATGGACCATTGTACTTCCGGCTATAGAAGATAATATAAATTCAACTATTCATTCAATAACAGGTCACGTACCTAAAGTGTTACATCATGGCACAAATCCGAGATTATTGGCTACTCAACAATTTTTATCAGACGCATCGCCAAACGACAACTTTATTGATCCAGACAAGGCCGTTCTAGAGGCTCAAGTACGTTTGAAAAATAGTGCTGACAGGCGGGCGCAGCACTTTAATGCCTCGCATTGTCGAGCGAACTTATTTACTGTTGGAGACCTTGTGGCTGTGGAAGATTCTCAGCTGGCAGGTGGAGGAAAGCTAAAACCAAAATATAAAGGACCATTTACAGTACGTGCCATACTGCTTAATGACAGATATGCGCTACAAAAACAAGGAGGGAGGACGACTGTAGCCGCCCATGATCAACTACGTCATTACCTATTGAAAGTAATGAAATTAAAATTATCAGAATTATTTAAAATTGGTGAATAGCAAAACTATTCAAGTAAAATTATAATAAAATGATTTTGATTTTATTCTGTTGGCAATCCCAACGATAAGAAAAAGAAAATAAAATAATATGCAATTCTCATACAAAGGGAATATGTGTATGATTTATTTTGTATGTAACAGGCACTCCCACATAGTAATAAAAATATTTTAGGATATCGAAGGTGGAGTCTAAATAAAGGAAATAATGGCAATCCCATTATTCGCTTAAAAAAAAAATAATAATTAATGAATAAACAGGTAAATAAAAAAATACTGAAAGTACTCTATACAATACAAAAGGTACTAAGAGAGTATTGGCAAGTAATAGCGATCCCATTAACACTTTATAAAATAAACGAAGAATGATAATATTTTAGGGTTGAAAATATTTCAGCAAAACACTGACATTACAAAATTGCTGTTGCTACTTTTTAATTTTCAGAATGACGGCGGGAGGACGCTTTACTTGCAGGATGGCCGTGTTAAGTACCCCCTTTTGGGGCCTCATCATTTAACGATACGTCATTCGTCCTGGTCAGCACTTTTGAGAAGTCAGGACGGACGAGCAAGAAGCAAGCGGCCGCGGGGCAGTCGAAGCCTGACAGCGTAATAAAGAGTACCACGTATTTTAGAGTGTATTTATCAAACAAATAGAGAATAAAGAAATTAATGGGGCGAATGTTTGTTTAATTGGTACATGAGATTGTACCGAAACGTCGTCAGACATACGGTTATTTTAAGAACTAAAAAACGACAACACGGAGCAGATCCCGGAAAACCACCAATACATATAACGCCCGTGGAAACCTAAAACAGAATATATATATATATATATATATATATATATATATATATATATATATTGTAGCGGAACAGCAGATTTAGAGTAAAACTCGATGTGCAAGAGGGCTGTGATTGCTGGGTGGCTAGTCCAGCTGTTCTCAGGGTGTGTTGTGTTTCGTGAGTTTTAAAATAATACAAGAGACGCTCTGGGAAATGATTTATATTCTGCGCACACCACGCCAGCGTGGAATCAGTGTAAATTTCTTACAATAAATATCTACAAAAATACAAGAATAAATAATTAAAAACCCCAAATTATGCACAACGATTAAATAAATACAATAAGAATGTGGAGGTACGACACAAAGCGAACAAGGTAAGCACAGATTAAAACTTTAATAAATATACAAAATAAATTAACTTACCTACAAAAATACGACCGGGGCCGTGGTTTAACTATGGTTAAAATAACAAACGGTTATTTAAACAAAACTTAGGCACCTTTTAAGGTTCGCACGTTGCGACATTTAAGTAAAATTGCTAATGGCGAGATTTTTTGTACCCTGGCTAATAAAAAACAAAATGTCGTTGGGGGAACTAAAAGTAATGTTGGTTGCCTACCTGCGGATCAAAACCGTTTCTCTACAATATATATCAACGGGTTTAAGGCAAAACGGCACAAACGCCAAAATTTAAAAAAAAAGCTCTACCTAGAGAATTTGGCGCTTGTGCCATTTTGCATTAAACTCGTGGTTATATATGCATTTCCTTTTGAAATATACAACTTTTTTTACTCATTCATGTGCGCTGGAAATGCGTCGGCACAAGTGCGCTTTAAATGCGCCGGCACACGTGCGCAGCGCACCTGTGTAGTGATCTGCGCGCACGCGTGCCGTTTAAAGACGCACGCGTGCACTCACTGTGCGCGCATCGTGACTACATTTTGCTATCTGGGTCTAGTCAATAGTAGAGACACCTAGGGGACAGATATTTTAAACCAGAGGAAATAATGCAAGCCAAAGCTGCTGGCTCGTAAGGTAAGGCAGGGCTTCACCAAAAGGGGGTTTGCCTGCAAAGGCTCCCCTTCAAATCAAATCAAGCCTAGGGTCTCCTTTTCTTTTTGGAACCTGTCACGAGCTGTCATCAACACAATAGGTATAGTGTTATGGTTGTTCTATAGGGATATCCACCCTTGATTTATTTGCTATTGCCAATAGCCTATTGGTTTCAATGGGGAAAATACACATAAATGTAGAAATTAGTTTTTCCCCCATAGGACCCCATAGGTTTTAATAAAATTTTGTCAAATGTTTTATGGTTGTTCTATAGGGATATCCCTATATATCCTATCAAATAACAAAAACAATGTTTCTTACCATATATGAATGGTACTTTTGGGAATATGATAATGATTAAACGCGTTTTACAAATTAAAAAAATCACAGATTTTACAAATGAATACAAAATACACTTGTTTTACATTTACATACATTTGTTTTCTTCATTGCTTTTCCATAAATCTTTGAATTTCTAGTTTATAAAAGTTGCTTGAGAATTACTAAACAGCATAACCACAGAAGTACCTAAAATACATGGTAGAAATCAAAGTTATTGTTTTCGTTACTCATTACATTTAAAATCTAGCCAAAAGTTAGATTTTAAATAAAGCGCCATTGAAGTAACCAATCAAATACGCCCTGGTGAAAATAAATATCTTCGCAATGGCCGACCAAAGATAAAAGATATATTGCCTATATATTTTTAAAGACATTTTAAAGATATTTAGATATTTAAAAGATATTATTTATATATCTTTTTCCGAATATCTTCACCATTATATCAAGAGAATATGTAAAAGAAAATTTTTGGTAGAAAAGACTCATCTGATAAATTTCTGTTTAAGAACAAAGTCTGAATATTTTTTGACCGATATTGGAAATATTTTTTTTTATTATCTGTTTGTTTACTCATATATTTGAGAAATATGTAAAAGATTATTTTTTACTGGACAAGTCACATCTTATCGGGGCCATATTATCAAAGACAACGGATGAATACGTTTTCAAAGACAAACTACGAATATCTTTTATCGGATATTAAAAATATGTAGGTATATAATTTATTTTGTAGAAGATAAGTTGTGTACATCTTCCCTAAGACATTTAGAAAATATGCCAAAAATATTATAAACACAGATATTTATAATATGCAGATATCTATATACATATATACAGGGTGAGTAATTTAACTTGAAACTTTGAACTATCTGTTAGTATGCATTTTACGAAAAAATAAAATAAAATAAAAATTAAATGATTCTAGGGGGGAAATCAATCAGTACTAAAATTGGTCCTCATACTCTCCTCCTTATAGGGGATACAGGGGGTAACTTTACAAGTGTTCCATTGGAAATTTTAACTGCCGTTAAATTTGCTTTTTTAAGGCGTAATTCTGATGTGTTATTATTAAGTTACTTTTAAGTATGATCCATTTTTAAAAAATTTATTAGATAGTCTTTACAAAATGTCAACTACCTATTTAAATCCGCAAATACAAAATGAAATAATAGATAAATTGTGGAAAGCTGTTAAAGAAGAAATTAAAAAATTTATAGAGTCGGCTCCTTTTTTTTAATAATTATCGATACTACCCAGGATATATATAAAGCTGACCAGCTTAGTATTATTTTTCTTTCTATTGAATATGATTAAAATAAAAAGCCAGTAGATTTTGTTATAAAAGAGTCGTTTCTAGGCTTTATTCCAATTAAAAATCAGACTTCAAAAAATCTTACCAATGAAATTATACATGGAGTAAATACAATTAGCAACCTGAGAAAACTACGCGGTCAGGGTTTCGATGGTGCCGCAAATATCAGCGGTGTGTACAGCGGGGTTCAGGCTCGAATATTAAAAGTACCTAGCGAAAAAAGCTCCTTTTATACACTGCGCTTCACATAATCTTAATTTAATTCTAAATGATTCAGTAAGCAATGTAGAAAAAATTTGAATTATGTTTTAGGTATCTTGATGTTCTTAAGGTCAGAAGTCAAAAATTATTTTAACATCTACTTAATAATAAGGCTGAAATAGACGACTTAAAAGAATTTAAAAGTACATTGGAGGACTTTTATTATTTTAATCTAAAATTTTAATTAGCATAGACACAGTATCAAAACTCTTACAAAATGAGCAGCAAGATATCCAAAAATATAGTACTTTTAAAAAATGTGTCAAATGACATAAGCAAACTTCGGAATGAATTTTTAGATATAAAAAAGAGGCCAATATTACAGCAAGTAAATGGGGTATAATTCCAGAAGTTTGCCAAAAAGAACCTAGATCAGCCAGTTACAAAGTAGAACAATACATCAAATAATATAGTATTATGGATACAGAATTTCTGTTAAATTCTACTGATACAGAAGTATACGAAATTGCGGAAAACATCCTATCCTATCAATTAGTAGCTTTTCAAAAATGTTTTTCTGACGTACTTAAAAATATTAAGTTAGTAAAAAATTTGCTAAAATTATGGTTGACCATTCACAGTTAGCCTAGAGGGCCTTTTCAAGAAAAAAATATACATGATTTAAAACTCGGATTTTTGAAATACATATAAGATCTACTATTATCATCAAAAAAAATTAAAATCTTCTATCAAGCCCTTTTCGAGAAATTGTAGAAAATATTTTTTTTTTGCTAGACATGTAAAAATGACCTAATTAAATACTATATTTTATTTTATTTCTCTTGAGATGATGTTGTGAACTACAACATTTGGTTAGTTTCTAACCTATAAATATGTAAAATAAACAATATCGTCAATATTTTGATTATTTTAATACTAACTGTCACACCGCACTGCTTCGCTTGCGAAGTTGGCTATATTGTAAATACAGTCCTCAAACTCAGGATTATATAAAAAAAATTCGTATTTAAATCGTACATCACAACATTAGCACCAAACTGTAAATACTAGTACCTAATTTTAATTTATTATTAAGAATAAAGAGGATATTTAACGAATACTGTACCTAAATGCTTACCAAATAAACAACTACAAATCAAAATCAGACTTAAATATGTTTACTATTAAAAGAACAAACGCTTTTAAGCAAATTGTAAAGATAATTCTTAGAATTATGGTTTAAATTATAATGTAAACTGTGCTGTTTGTAGGCATGATGGCATTGTTCTGATGCCTGTTCAGAATAATAGCCCAGTGGAGTATTCGTCATCCTAATAAATTCTGGGACATGATGAACTAACACATGCATTTTTGGTGTATATGGAATTTCTAGCTTTTCTAACTCGCATGCACGCAAATCTTTCAATGTAAATTTCATAATTAATATCCAGTGATTCAAAAAAAAAATCTTCTCTTGCAACACAAGCTTGTGTTGCGATATGATTTTATTTTTTTAAATGAATAATTCGATATTATCTACTTTTTTAGGAAACAAGTATATTCCAGCTTTTAGAGCTTTTAACAAAGTAGTTGCAAGCTGCTTTGGGGGATCACTGGATATTAATTATGAAATTTACATTGAAAGATTTGCGTGCGAGTTGGAAAAGCTAGAAATTCCATATACACCAAAAATGCATGTGTTAGTTCATCATGTCCCAGAATTTATTAAGATGACGAATACTCCACTGGGCTATTATTCTGAACAGGCATCAGAACAATGCCATCATGCCTACAAACAGCACAGTTTACATTATAATTTGAACCATAATTCTAAGAATTATCTTTACAATTTGCTTAGAAGCGTTAGTTCTTTTAATAGTAAACATTAGGGTGCTTCAAAAAAATTTTTTTTTCGCTCTTACCCTCTCAAATGTTTTTATTTAATATAAAAAAAATCCTCACCAAATATGGGCGTTCCAGCTCAACTCTAAGAGGTCGCTAATTTTATTTTAGTTTCCCATTGAATTAACATGGGAAAAAATTAATTTATGTTTGGAATTTTATACCTCTGTATCAAAGTAACTTATGGCAATGATCATAGCAGTTTCTTATATAAAATTTAACGCTCTACAAGAAAGGTCTCTTATTATTTTTCGATAAATTGATTTCTTCTAGAGTTATTCGAGGTCAAAGTTTTCCCCCTTTCACCTCCCGTCTGCTAATTGTACCAGAAAATTTAATTTTAATCAAACTTTGACCTCGAATAACTCTAGAAGAAATCAATTTATCGAAAAATAATAAGAGACCTTTTTTGTAGAGCGTTAAATTTTATATAAGAAACTGCAGTGATCATTGCCATAAGTTACTTTGATACAGAGGTATAAAATTCCAAACATAAATTAATTTTTTCCCATGTTAATTCAATGGGAAACTAAAATAAAAATAGCGACCTCTTAGAGTTGAGCTGGAACGCCCATATTTGGTGAGGATTTTTTTTATATTAAATAAAAACATTTGAGGGGGTAGAGCGAAAAAAAATTTTTTTTGAAGCACCCTAGTAAACATATTTAAGTCTGATTTTGATTTGTAGTTGTTTATTTAGTAAGCATTTAGGTAGAGTACTTGTTAAATATTTTCTTAATTCTTAATCATAAATTAAAATTAGGTACTAGTATTTACAGTTTGGTGCTAATGTTGTAATGTACGAATTAAATACGAAATTTTTTTTTATATAATTCTGAGTTTGAGGACTGTATTTACAATATGGCCAACGAATTCGCAAGCGAACCGGTGCGGTGTGACAGTTAGTATACTAACTTAATATATTAAAATAATCAAAATATTGACGATATTGTTTATTTTACATATTTATAGGTTATAAACTAACCAAATGTTGTAGTTCACAACATCATCTCAAGAGAAATAAAATAAAATATAGTATTTTAATAGGTCATTTTTACATGTCTAGCAAAAAAAACATTTTCTACAATTTCTCAAAAAGGGCTCGATAGAAGATTTTAATTTTTTTTGATAATAGTAGTAGATCTTATATGTATTGCAAAAATCCGAGTTTTAAATCATGTATATTTTTTTCTTGAAAAGGCCCTCTAGGCTAACTGTGCATTACTCATCCAGTAATAACACTGTGTTTTCTATTCCTTACAATTCCTGTGACGGTTGTCGGCAGAACGATCGTTCTAAAAACTTAAGTTAATAAAAACGTATTTAAGGAACTCCATGAGTCAAAATCAATTATCGTCTTTGGCAATGATCTCCATTAAAAATACAGTTGCCCACTCCATAGATTTACAAAGAATTATTAAAAAATTTGCCTAGGAAATTAGCTTTTTAATGGACACACCTTTATTTTTTATGCCCTTATATTTTGTTCATAATATATTATTTTAAATAGTTTTATTAGTATATATATTTTATATAATAAAAGTTTATAGACAATATAATATGTTAAATATGTAAATATCTTTTATTTTTCTTAACTACCAAAGCCGTAGATTTAAGAAGGTATAAAGGTTGTTGTGTCCCTCCCAAATATAACATAAAAAATATTAGGTATTTAGTACAAAATAAAATACACCTAGAGGCCCGTAGGTAGAGCCTCTAACCCGGGCGGGTTTGTTGCTTCAGCGCCGCTTTTCATAGATAAAGGATCTTCTGGGCAAAAAAATTGTTATGACTGAAAACCCAGTTCGAAGTTGGTCTGAAGATATTAAAAAAATGTAAACATTATTATTATATTAGCTGTATTATAATACTATTATAGTTCTTACTTAATAAATTACCTAAATCAATCAAAGAAATAGGTGGCATTAAGCAGTTTAAACGAAATATAAAAAAACATTGTAAAACTAGAGCCTAGAGCCAACATAAAAGAGTTTTAAGTTATACATTTTAAATAGGATTATTGTTAATCTAAGTATAGACTATAGACGTTGAGTGAAGAAGTAGGGAAGAGGAGTGGTCTAATGAAATTAAAATAACCCCTAAATCGAAATTGAAAACTAGGAGGCGCCATAGTCGCATTAAAATGAGATTTCGAGTCGAAGTTAGAGTGAGACCGTTAGAGTGAGGCAGTAAGAAACGCGTCATTATCAGCATCCCCACTTAATACGCTGGCAAGTTGTGGCGGCATACATACATGAAGGTCGACTTGAAATCAGATTATAATGATCTCAAATTTAAATGTATTTGTAAAAAACATTTTTTGACGCAGGACATTCTTCCCAGATAGCACAAGAGGTACCCAGGACGTCCCACATAGGTCCGAACGTCCCAGACCTATATCGGAAGTTTTGGGTAAGTCCAGTCTCTTACTTATTTGGGAAAATTAAAGCGGATATACTCGGTACGTCCCAAGGACGTAATTTTTGTTTTTTTAGCAATTAAACCTTGGTATTTCCAAAGGGTCTAAGTTTCAAGTTGGCTAAATAATATATATATATTATCATTTAAAAATAGTTTTTGTCATGCAGAATGACTTAAAAAATATTCCAACATTTATATGTTCAAAATATTTGTTTTTCATTGATAGCTCACAATTTTATTTTTGTCAATTAGACCCTTTGGGAATACCACTCTGCAATTCTGTAGAGCTTGTCCAATAATCCCCAATAAAGTATTTCAGGACGGCCAGAGGATGTCTTACTTAGGACGTTCTGGGGACCGACGATTTGGTAACATCGGATGTCCCTGATACGCAGGGCCGGCCCGACGTTTTTTGCCGCCCCGGGCAAGGATATTTTTGCCGCCCCCTTTTTATTCAGCAGGAATAGGAAAAAAAGTAGTTTAACTTATTTTTTTCAGTTTTTTTAATTTTTTATAAGAGTTTTTTTTACTGTTAAATATATAACATAATTGCATCACTTGTCAATGATTATATCCTATATATTATTATATACTATAAATAGTGTCACTATTATAGCGAGTATAATTAAACAATATTGTTAAATACAAGAATTCTTTGGTTTGCTGAAATTTACTTTTGAAATATGTCGCGATAGCTCAGATAATTACATAATACTTCTGCTGAATCATCTTTAAAAGTAAATTAACTTAATAATTACGTAATGAGTTTAGCGAATGCTGCTGTGATGCACGTCAGATCATTGATTTTAAAGCTCTAAAAACAATGTTAAGATGTACCTATGGGCGTTTCTATGTAAACTGGGCAACTTGAAGTAAGAAATTGTCTAGGCAGGTTTTTTTGTTATATTTTTGTTGTATTTAATAAATGTTATTCGAGGAATAAATATCGGTCTATTTATTAGTATACGGCAGATGAACCAAAAATATTCCTATTACTTTGGAAAACATTGAGCATTTTCTGAAAAATCTATACAGGGGACTGTTTATAAAATCCGGAGACAAAGTTTAGATGACTTTTTTGGAATTACAAAATAATAATTAAAAAAAATAAATAAGTCACAGTAACAAGCAAACAATATTGGTCGAATAATTAAACAATTAGGTTGATTCCAATAGTTACTGTCTTTAATTAATTTAGTCTGAAGTGACCATTTTGCTTTGGTGACACGTCAGGGGACTGGTTTTTAAGGACTATAAAAACGATTTTGATACATTAAAGTTTATTTTATTGGATTTTGAACGTCGAGCATAGGTAGATTAGGTTATTATCTTTTGAAGTTATCTACGAAATATTTATGATCTGTTATTTTTCTAAACAATATTAGCTTGAGACAATGAGTTGCCCAGTTTACAGAGAAACGCCCCTATACAACAAAAATAAAACCTCATTTTCACATGGATAACGTTTATCGAAAGGAACCAAGCGCCAAAAACTTTTTCTGGGGTAAACAAAATTATTTGAAAAATAACTCATTTCTAATGCTGCTCAAAAAATTAATAATGATTTGGGAACCCTCTCAAAAAAGTTCCAAATGAAGATTAACCTTTTGAGCATTATTAAAAATTATTTTACAAATAATTTTACTAAGCCCAGAAAAAGTTTTTTGGCGCTTGGTTCCTTTTCGATAAGAGTTATCCATATATGCAATATTGTTTAATTATAGTATAATTATTATACCTGCCCATGATGTTTTTTTGCAAGAATTTGGAGAAGGTTACTGCTAGTACTCATTTTCCGCCTCACGCGCCCTTCTTTTGTTTTTATAAAAAGTTCCTGAATCTTTTTTGCGTTTTTCAGACATTTTATACTTCTAATTATCAAACTACCTTAGCAATGCACTGATTTTACAACGTACGATCGTGATATATTTTTGTATAGATTTGTCAATTATTAATTGTCAAACACAAGTATAGAAAACTACAGGATGTGATTGAAGAAACGAATGAAAGAGGGCGTCAGGGTCGTCTTCCGAGAGCGCCTCTATTAAATCTTTGTAATAAAGATATTAAATTATCTAAACTGCATTTCTCGAGCGTAATTCTTGAAAAAATCGCCAATCGAAAAAATTTTAGTATGTTGAATGAAATTGATTATCATTAACAAATCGTAAAAATGCCGCCCCCCCATTATGCCGCTCTGGGCCGTTGCCCGGTTCGCCCGTACCTCGGGCCGGCCCTGCTGGTACGTCCTGGGGAAGCTTCAGGACCTTATTCGGACGTACTCGGGACTTTCTAATGTCTGATACAAGATATACTCATGACGTTTCCAGTACTTCTAAGTGCTATCTGGGTCGTCTTCCGAGAGCGCCTCTATTAAATCTTTGTAATAAAGATATTAAATTATCTAAACTGCATTTCTCGAGCGTAATTCTTGAAAAAATCGCCAATCGAAAAAATTTTAGTATGTTGAATGAAATTGATTATCATTAACAAATCGTAAAAATGCCGCCCCCCCATTATGCCGCTCTGGGCCGTTGCCCGGTTCGCCCGTACCTCGGGCCGGCCCTGCTGGTACGTCCTGGGGAAGCTTCAGGACCTTATTCGGACGTACTCGGGACTTTCTAATGTCTGATACAAGATATACTCATGACGTTTCCAGTACTTCTAAGTGCTATCTGGGTTATTACAAGCAAACGAAAATTTTTATCAAAAACGGCTGTACCCATTTGGTGTAAGTTATTTGTTATAACATGAAGTTATTAGGTATAACATTTTTTAATAATTAATTATTTAAACCCATTAATTAATTTTATTTTTTTATGTAAAAACCGAATCTATAGAATCAATTACAATATTATCATTGATTAATCTTCACTCAACGATGATTCTTCACTCAACGATGATTCTTCACTCAACAATATTATTATATTTCTTAATGCTAAACTTTCTTATTTATTTATATTTATGTGTTTAAACGATTTAAATATGTTTCTTGATATATTTTAATTAATTTTTAGGTGAAAATCTTTTAAGTAAAGTTAAAACTTCACAAAAAAAGTTATATTGGCGTTCACTCAAATTGGCTTATGGTTTTTGTTATATTTAAATTTTTCAATTGTCTTAATGCTAAACTTTCTTATTTATTTATATTTAAATGTTTAAACGATTTAAATGTGTTTCATGATATATTGTTTTTGGTGATTTAATTAAAAATGCTACATACTAATCGGCAACCAAATCTTGATTACGTTTTGAAATAGGCAGACCCGTGCGCACGGGGGGTTTGGGAGTTCAAACCCCCGGGGTTTTAAACTACAACTTTTAGAGCCAGTATATTCACCTTCCTTTAAATTTACTAGATGGATAACTGTCATAGTTACCATTGTTGGCACAATTGTAACTAAAAAGATTATATTTAGGAGCTTCAACTCCGCATAAAAATGGATAGAAAACGCGTCGCGTCATGTACAATGCGCACAAATAATTATTAATCAACCGCGCATAGACCGTCAACTCACGTGACAGACTGCACGTGCACGCATTGCTTGGAAGATTTACAAAAGAAATAAAGAAGGTTGATTGACAAGCTTTATTTTAATTTCTAAATTATTATTTGAAAAAATCACTACATATGGAATGTTTCTGCTGTGTTAAAGATTGTTTAATTTGTCAAGGGATAAAAAACCTACACATCAGTTATTTAAAATAACATTAGTAAGTTTATAACAAAACATTACAGTGTAATAATTACACCAAAGAACTTGAAATTGTCTGATTTTACATTGCAAAATTAAGTCATTTTATACGTGAAAATACATTACTGATGACCAAATTAACATTATTACATGCATGTTTACATGTAAACTGCAGTTTGCGTTTTTTGCTACGACAGTAATGCTGATTAATTCATAAATTTACTCACTGTTTTAACAAACTGTTGTTTAAGATTTTATTATAATATAAAATATAATATAATTACATTATAATCTTCTTATTTACGAAATTGGTAGGGGTAAACATTGGTTTGACGCTTGACAGATGCACAAAATAATCGAGGTTAAAAATATACCTTCTTTATCTCTGCAAATGAAAGGAGGGGAGATGCGCAGAACTCAATTTTGCGTTCTCGGTCATTGTACACGTGCGACATTCTTGTGGACCTCCCACTCCTCGAATTTATATGGAGTTGAAGCTCCTGAATATAATATTCTTAATTGTAACTATGGCAATTAAGCATTGGGTAAATTAAGTAGAAGGTGAATATACTGGAATAATATTACTTCAAGTTTTACATATCCTCACTTAAAATATTAAAAAATAACCTAACAATATATACATAACTGTTATCTTATAATTATATAATAGGTATATCATATTTTATGTACTATGCTCCACACCTCAAAGTCCCACCACGTGACCACGTACGGAACGCAGTCTTTTGAAAATTTGGCATTTAAGGCTTTTCAGGTTATGTATCTGTCAAAGTATAGTCAACGAAAGAAATAATATTATGTTTAGGCGTTAAAACTGTATAAATCTTTATAACATTACAATAACAATGGATGGTTTAGGAATTTAAGAATATAAATACTGCAGTTAATGAAATTCTAAAGTGTATGGTGCCAAATAAGTAATATTTTTGTGCATTTGGTCCAAATATCTGGTTTTCTCCATAAAATAATTTTAACTAAACAGCATTTATTAAAAAAAAATCTAGTTTCTCTATTATGGAATAAGAATATCTGTTAGGTAGGTTAATATTTTGTAATTTTAAGGTTAGAAAAATTTATTTTGACCAAAATAAATAAGTATTTTGGATTATTTAAAAGACTGTATAATATGGTAGTTTTTCTTATCTAGCTTAAAGTGTACCTAAATAAAGCTTTGTCAATACAAATAGTTAAAAAGCTTCGACTGAATTTGATCTACATCGAAAAATCATTATAACTTTAAAAATTTTAATTAATCACATGTCATGGGAGTATTAAATATTTTCACATTGCAAGTTTCTCTAAAAATTGTTTGTTTTCTTATAATCTTACTTAAAGTAGGTATGCTGAGAGGTATGCACAAGTTTTGTCATTAGAAGTATAAAAGCTTTAATTTAATTTGAACCATATTCAAAAATTATTTAGTATACCTATATTTATTTATGATCATATTAACACACTCTTCAAAATAATCCACTTATTTATTTTGGTCAAAATAGATTTTTCTAACCTTCAAATACAAAATTAGATGATATTTTTTGTTCTAATACATTAAGCTACCTTTGATACAGATATTCTTATTTCATAATAGAGAAGTTAGATTTTTCTAATAAATGCTGTTTAGTTAAAACCTTTTTTTATGACAATAAAACCGAGGGCTTAACCACTCCCCGAAATCTTGTCACAAATTCGTCCGAAATCCCCGAAATCCTTCCGAAATCCCCGAAATCCTTCCGAAAAGTTATTTTTTTTTTCAAGCGGCCATGATATACAACCTTATATGCCTGTATAGAGATAGTTGAAGTGCGTCTTTTTCATTAGCGGCAGACAAAAAACTCAAAAAAGCCTAGGGATAGAAGTAAATCCATAGGTGTCTCAATAGACGTCAAATAATAAAATTAATTTAGCATTTCATACAAAGCAATCACGATGTATTAATTATATTAATTATAATCGCACGGAATATTTAGTGATTATTTATTAAATCTTAATACTTAATAAACAACTAGTTTATTAGTATAATATTATGATGATAGACGAGTCGCCAATGTAGGAACTCCAAACAAATGTCAGTACGTCAAAATTAATTCAAGCGCAGCATTTTGACAGAGCAGTGTTTATTTTTAGTTTAGGATATTTATCGGCATTGTAAGTAAGGGTTATAAGTTTTTTTAGTTTTTAACAATAATTTATAATACTTTTAGCCAAAATTTTATACCTCATAAGTTATGAGTAAATTAAATAATTCTATTGCTTATCCTATTTATATTACGCCCTTGAAAAAAAAATTGTATATGTTATTTGGAGTAGAAGCTCTTTTTGTGCTTCGTACAGTTGCCTGCCTCAGCTACGCTTCGGCCGCCAATCTCTGTACTCACCACAAAAAGAGTCACTTCTACTCCTTATGACATAATCTACTATTTTGTTTATTTTGTGATGTCATTTCATATTTTGTTCTTTGTGCTTGATTGTATAGAAACACGAATTGAAATAAAGAAATTTATTATTTTAAATGCAGTTTTGTTTGTTTCACGATCATTACTTTTTTCACACTAGGTATAAATTTTAAGATCTAATAAGTAGTTAAAAATCCACTACCATTTGCTTCTTGTCTGCACCTAATTTTTCTATGGTTTTAATACTTTCTATAAAACTGCAGTGGCAACCCTATTACTTTATTCTAAAATCTATTGTATGAGAGATTTTACGTACCATTTTCTATGTTTCCTAATTTCCATATCATTATTAAACACATCAAGAAAAAGCCTAATATACCGCATTTAATAAGCTTCATCTCAATTGATTTCGACCTTTTGGTTTCCATAAAATTAATTATTTGTTATTTTGGTTATTTATAGGTTACCTGAAATAAATTTCTATTTAACTTTTGTGTATTATATTGCTTATGATAAATAATACTCTCTTTAAACAAACATTACAGCAAAATTCGTTCCTTTTAACTTGCATTCATTAGAAATACATTTAAAAATTTCACTTAAAACTTTTAACACTGGAACTACAACATACTATAGTATACTTTTAAGTCATGATACAAACAATGCTTTTAAGTTATACTATAGTATGTAGTGGTTCCAGTGTTGCCAGTAGTAGAAAAATTAAAGTAATGAAATGGCAATAAAAACGTATTGAATTTGAAAGATCACGTACTGACTTTGGGTTTTTCTCCAATTTTGAGAAATAAACATTATTAAACTTATATGAACGTAATTTTATTGTTGGTAAAATAAAAAAATAGTCTACCTATCGATAATTAATTTTCTTTTTTAACAAAGATTAAGGTATTTGGCTTCAATAATTGCTTTGCATGTAAACGTTTTCGACGTTTTTATCTTATTTGAAATTTGTCATAAGGTTTGTTCGCCAAAAACCGTCCTAACTCTTTGCTCATGGAAATAAGTTATTTCCATGAGCAAAGAGTTAGGACGGTTTTTGGCGAACAAACCTTATGACAACGCGCGCTGCCAACAGTTTAAAACTTAAATTACCAGGATACTAAAACAACTCAGTATCACCAACCTAAACTTTTAATTTTTTCTTTAATTTTTATTTTAATAAATATAAAAAATTTAAAACTGGAAAACGTACTGAAAACCATCAACGAGGTACTTGCGTACTTTTTTTAATTCGAAAGTACTGAATTCGGTACAAACCAGTGTTGCCAACCTTTGAGAATTAAATTTCCCACAAAGAGGGTAAAAATTTCCCTTTTTTACGAAAGTTCTCCAACGAATTTTAAAAATGATAAAGTTTATTTTGGCATGGGTATTTTTTGTTTTTCAGAAGAAAAAATACAACATTTTGAGAAACGGAGAAATTTAAATTAAAAAAATGATAATTTTTTTAAAATCATTCATTTAATGAACTAGACATTACGAATTGCGTTTGTAAATAAAAACTAGTTTAATCTAACACTTTTTGTTTTATACAGCTCATAAAATAATACTTCACCAGCTTTTACAAAAATACTACACAGAAACACAGGCCCACTTATTGCTACAAATCGCACGGATAATTCGGTAAATCCCCGAGTATATTTCAAATTGTAAGCAGGGTTGCCGTTTTGCCAGAAATTGAATGTGAACCAGGAATTTACCAGTAAGAAACTTGAAAGATGGAACGAAAATTTTTATGGCGTGAATTTCTGTAAAACTGTGATTCAACTTAGATGCGTAGTATATACACTGTATTTATAAATACCCTGCTAAAAAAATAAAATTAAAAATTAACTGCATTGTATGCAAACCAAAACTATATTGCCAGGAATACAACGTAAATTTTTTGCCAGTAATTTTCAGTAATAGATTTTAGTTAAGCCAGGAATTTACCATTGGCCTTCCGGCAACGCTGATTGTACGCAAGTTTGTGACGATTCACATAGATGTATCCTCATCATCAGTGACGTCACTATTAGGCCGCTGGTTTGTTGACTTTGGCTGTCCACAAACTTGATATGTTTAAGCTGTTATTTTTAAAAGAAAAAGTAGTACCTATTATAGGTATAAATTATATATATATATATACCGTATAATACTACTATAGTAAACATTTTTTCGGTAATTTTTTTTTCATGAATGTTGTTTGGACTTTTCTTTTCTAGTTGTTTTAGTTGAAAATTGATTGGACTTTAAAATTTCCCACGAATACAGGATTTTATGTTAAAATTTCCCTTTTCCCTTTGGCACTTAACTATGGTTTCGCGTAAAAATCGAACAAATTTTGGACATTTGTTTGCAAGTGATGTCAGAATTGAATATATTTTTGTTACCTTGTTTGTACATCTAAATGGTACCTTTTTTTCAAAAAAAAAATTTCATCCATTGACCGCTGTGGTTTTCAGGCCTTAAGTCACTCTACTGTGTTAAAAATAGATAAATTTCGATATTTTGTAATAACATTTTTATTTAAAAACGTATCGATTTGAAATTAAGATAAAATGTAGACCTTATTAGTGGCAATAAATCCACGTATTATTTTTTTTAGATTTTAATATACAGGGGGCACGGTGGACAATTTAATTTAAAATTTTACCATTTTTTAAGGGTTAAAAAGTCGAAGAAGCAACGTTGTTTTATAATTTTGAGTATATCACGTTAAAGTACTGATAAATAACTATTATTTGATATATAAACTTCTAAATGCAAATTATGTTTCTACGAGAGACACGATTTTTAAGTTAAGCCTTCAAAGAGCGTAATACTAACGTGTTTTACAAATTATAAATTCTTTTAACTAGTTTTATAAGATAATGTATTATATATTACATACAATATTTTATATATAACATCCAATTCTTACATATTTATTTAAAAAAATCCCATAGCCCCCTGCCATAGATGGAGCTAAAATTAGTTTTATTTATAAATTTTAAATTTTTCTAAGTTTACTAATTTTGATCATAGTAGGCATCACAGACTTTTTTCTATGGTAACCTACCATTGGAAGCATGAAAGATAATTTACCAGTTCAGTTTATAAGTTGCAAATAACTGATTGCGTTTCAATTTATAAGTGTACTAAACTTAAAATATTAATTTATTAAAATGAGTAAACTAAATAATAATTATAGACAGTGTCAGCAAGTTAGAAATTATAACCTAATTTAATTTTATTTTTTGCTTCACAACCAAGCTTCAATTTATGTTTTACTCGATAAACAAGCTTCAATTTTAATTCCTAACTGAGGAAAGTAATATTTACCCAATAAATAAATTAGAATAAAGACTTTTTATGTTGCAATCGGCTATTTAGATATACCTATATTTTTATTCATTTGTTTTTCGATTTTTTGTAATTAGTTATTTTGCATTTTTTTTAATTTAATATAATGCTATACAGGGTGTTTCTGGAGAAACGCAAACGGTATGGATTTGAAATTTTAATAGCATATACAATTTGATTTAGACTATACATAAAGTCAATAGTTTTCAAGATATTAATTTTTTTCGTTTCAAAATAGCCTCTAATTTGTTTGTTATTATGTTTGTTGACATGGGGTTGGAATTTTTGGAATATTAAAACATTGTTTAGTTTTTTAAAGGTTTTTCAACAAATACCTTGAGAAAAACCACTTGAAATTAGGCAAACTTCAAACAATAATAACGTTTTTATTATAAATGTAAAACCCTGTATGTTTTAAAATAATCAAATAGAACATTAAAGAATCTTTTGATTGGTATTATAGTAACTCTTTCCTTAAGTTAAAATTTCAGAGACATTTAACAATTTCTAATATTTTCAATACTATTTTGTATCAACAAACCTCTGAAATTCTACATGTGCTTTAATGTAACAGTATCCATGGTTACCACCAAATCTGTCATTGTTTAAAATTAATTAAAATATTTGATTGAAAAAATAATAACTCAAAAAATATTGACTTTAGGTATAGGATATGGTATAGCCATTTTACTCAGAATTTTATGTAGAATTAAATAATGTAAAAATATATGAGGTATTCCGGTAAAACAGGAAGTATTATTTTGTTTAAAATAATTTAGGAAAATAGTCTAAAGCGAATACTTTACGCTATTAAAATTTTAAATCGATGTCTTTCGCGATTCCCTAGAAACTTCCAACTGACTAAGTACGTGAAACACCCTGTATATTAAACGTCATTTATGTGTTATGCTTTACTTAATTATTAATAAAAGATACAACAATATTTGTATAAAAATGACAAAATGTACTAAACTAAGCATTTATGAATACTGCTACTGCTAATTCAAAACTGATCCTGGCCACAGAAACATCATTTGCATAAAAAAGTTAATATATCAAATAATAGTCAAATATCAATACTTTCACGTGCTATACTCAAATTTATAAAACAAAGTTGCTTCTTCGATTATTTACCCTTTAAAAATTGTTAAATTTTAAACTAAATTATCACCAGCGCCCCCTGTACGTTATAATCTAAACCAAATTTTTTCATGGATTAATTGTCATTAGTAAGATCTACAATTTGTCCAAATTTCAAATCGATAAGTTTTGAAATAAAAAAGTTATTTGAAAAAAATGAAATTTCTTCATTTTTAACACAGCGAAGAAAAAAATAAAAATAAAAACAAAGTTGTCAATGGACGAGATTTTTTTTTTTGAAAAAAGTACTGCATTAAGATGTAGAAATAAGGTAAAAAATTTTCAATCGATTTCTTGAACCCTTGCAAATCGACCGTTCGATACTTTCGCGAAACCGTAGTTAAAATTTCCCACGAATCGGGAAATTTCCCACGAGTTGGCAACACTGGTACAAACGTACTGACGCTGGCAACACTGAGTAGTTCTTTTGTGAAACCATAGTAGAGGTGGGAAACATAGAGTCTATGGTGGAAAACTATCGAATGCAAATATCGATAGTTTTTAAATAATATAACTCCTATACGGGTAATCGACAATTCATTCAATGTGCAATTGTTCTTGCCGTAAAAGAAAGATGCCCTTATTTCAAATGTTAAATAGGAACTTTTGCGCATGTGCCTTACAATATACCACGCCCGGTTTTAAATTCTCCAAATTTAAAAATTCTTTTCCTTTTCATTTTCTTATAACCTCTTTGGTCAAAAACATTGTTTTTGTTTGAAAAAGTGTTTTTATTAATTTAATTTAATGCAGCTAGTGTAATAAATGGGCAAAATCATATTTGCAATTCTCTTTTATTTAATCAAAAAAACTGAATTAAAAAACAGATTGTTGACGGCTGGCCAAAAACAAATGACCGATTTAGAAAAATAATGAAATATTAAAGGTTACTAACATTCCCAATCTCTTGGCAATCTAATAAAAAAATGGGTAGGTAGGTAGGTACTATAAGTTCATAGTAGGTATTTGGTAAAAAGTTAATTGTTTTACCATAAATAATACCTACCAAAATTTTGATTAAAGTGTAATTGTAATAAACCAGAATCACAGGCGTAAACACAAAATAATAAACAATTGTTTATTATTTTGTGTTTATGCCTGGTTAACCAACCAGTGCATTGTTGCCAAATTGACCAAGACGATTATATACTTTTTTTAAATAATAATTTTGTAGATTTAAATAACTACAATTAGGCTAAAATTATTCAGACAATAAAACAACAACGTTTAAAAAAGATATTTTTAAAATTTTTACCATATTTACCAGTAAAATTTGAATAAAGAAATCCTCTAAAAGACAATATAAAAGAAACAAGGCAAGCTGTAGTATTTTAATAGTGTAGCATGCGCATTGGAAACATTTTATCATTTGTCTCTTAATAATTTCAAGGTATAGGCTGAATAGTTTTTGCCGCCCTTGCCTCAACAATTGTCATATCATACATTATTTTTACAATGCAACAATTTCGTTGAAATTGCACGTAAAATAATTTTTCGGTATATTTTTGAGCTAATCGAAGCTCAATCATGTATGCTATTTACACAATAATGAACATTTGGTAAACGAGAATAAATAATCTTTATTGCATGCGCTTTCAAATAGTTAAAAATAATCGACTCAGTCAAGTCAGTTCGGGGAAAAAATATTTTTTTGACTTAAGACTATTTCGCTATTACTGTTCAAGATTTTTTTGAATTCCAATCAAATTTTCTGAAGCTACTAGTGCATGTGAAACACATAATAGTCGATACATAAAATTGAAATTGGTAAAATTATTCATTATATTCGAATAAAAATCGAAAAATTATATACAAACCATCCAGTTCGTAGCCTCCAACCAGTAGTAAGACTGGCATGTATGGGTTGTTAGTGGGAAGAGGGGCATATTTTTTACAATTTCGCTCTTTTCACTCATAAGAAGTGTGGGCAAAGGGCGCAGAGGCAAGAGGCCGATTACTGGTTGAGGGGCGGCGAACTAGCTGTTTTACTCTAGAATATGGAAGTTTGCTACTCTCGGAATGTGCAATGATAAGTGAGAGAGAAAAGTCATCGACAAAATTTGTTGCAGACTTCTATCTGTAAGACATCAGAAAACCGCCATAGAAAAATCTTTTTGATTTCTATGGGTAAAAAAAAAATCGTTCCCCAAATTTGCCGCCCCCAAAATCTGCCGCCCTAGGCTCGGGCCTACTCAGCCTGCTGGTAAATCCGCCACTGATCGCACTATCGATAGTTTTATAAATACTATCGATAGTTTTTGTTAAATCTCTTGGACGAAATTTCCTAGATTTCCCGACAAAAATCCAGGTGTGTTATATACGGGCTGGATGCTCCCGTGTACGAGTTTTGGTTCGAGCCGCGCATGACGTCACTTGATGAGTAGTTGCCGTGCAAATACACGAATAATAGTAATATTAGCAAAGAAAATAGAGAAATATAGTGGACATAGTGCGTTTTTATTAACCTTAGAAAATGTTTTAATATGGATAACAGATGCTTTCAGTCCTTGTTAACATTTAGGGCTTTAGTTTAAGCGTTGGTGTTTTAAATTATATATAATTTAAAACACCAACGCTTAAACTAAAGCCCTAAATGTTAACAAGGACTGAAAGCATCTGTTATCCATTTTGTGGACAGTGACTATAGTCACTGTCCACAAAATGTTTATAGGAAACAGAAGCGGTCTGAACATTAATATTGTCTATTCTTTTTGTGGTATTTAACCATTGTTTGCACAAATCAAAGTTTTTCGGGAATCGATTAAATTTAATGTTCTTATTTAAAGGGTTTTTCTTAATTTTAATAAATGCAAATGGCACGACACAAACTAAAACACAAACAAAACAAGTTAACGCAACACAAAAACAATAATAAACAAACAGAACAGGTTAACACAACGCAATAACAATAATTTGAACAAAAAATAGAGCAAGTTAATTAACATCCAACAGCATCGCAAAAACAAGAATTTTAGCAGCAGATAATTAAAAAGCACGTTAAAGATTTAAAAACACTCATCAAGTGACGTATTTAAGCCCCGCCCAACATGCGCACCATCCTATCTTAAGGTGGCGGATTTACAAATTTTCAAGGTATAGGCTGAATAGTTTTTGCCGCCCTTGCTTCAACAAGTGTCATATCATACATTATTTTTACAATGCAACAATTTCGTTGAAATTGCACGTAAAATAATTTTTCGGTATATTTTTGAGCTAATCGAAGCTCAATCAATGTATACTAGGTTGCCTAATTTTGTGATTTTTAACATGCGCGAATAAAGATCAAACAGACCTTGTTGTGTGGATTGTGGGGTAACCCACACGGTTATTGGAATAGAGAAAGAAGCTCGCCACGTGCACGTGCAACATTGACGTTATTGATAACATTGTAGCATTAAAAAAATACCGCGTTCGGGGAAAAAATATTTTTTTTGACTTAAGACTATCTCGCTATTACTGTTCAAGATTTTTTTTGAATTCCAATCGAATTTTCTGAAGCTACTAGTGCATGTGAAACATAATAGTCGATACATAAAATTGAAATCGGTAAAATTATTCACTAAACTATTCATTATATTCGAATAAAAATCGAAAAATTATATTCAAACCATCCAGTTCGTAGCCTCCAACCAGTAGTAAGACTGGCATGTAAGGGTTGTTAGTGGGAAGAAGGGCATATTTTTTTACAATTTCGCTCTTTTCACTCATAAGAAGTGTGGGCAAAGGGCGCAGAGGCGAGAGGCCGATTACTGGTTGAGGGGCGGCGAACTAGCTGTTTTACTCTAGAATATGGAAGTTTGCTATAGCAAACTTCCATATTCTACGAGCCCTAACCACATAATGTTCGGACACTTCATAATTTATACAGAAATTTTTTTCGTGAATACTATCTCAAAATTATTAGAAGTTATGAAAAATTCAGCTTATTTTGGCATATACCCCTCGAAGCGATTTTTATTTTTAAAAAGTTTACCTTTTATTTTTAGCTTTTAAAAAAAGGCTAACTTTTTAACTTTTTTTTGCATGAGTAAAAAAAGTTATAAATGGGCCCATTAAAAAGAACATAAAATATTATACAAACCCTGAAAATTTGGTAAAAATTGTATAAATAATAAGAAAGTTATAGCGATATATATATCTGCAAAATCTCCCGTTTCCTAAGAAAATTGCAAAAACTCTTTAAAAATAGCATTTTTAAATTACTTATACTTTTTTATAACTTATTTATTTTTTACCAAATTTTCAGGGTTTGTATTATATTTTATGCTCTTTTTAATGGGTCCATTTATAACTTTTTTTACTCATACAAAAAAAAGTTAAAAAGTTAGCCTTTTTTTAAAAGCTAAAAATAAAAGGTAAACTTTTTAAAAATAAAAATCGCTTCGAGGGGTATATGCCAAAATAAGCTGAATTTTTCATAACTTCTAATAATTTTGAGATAGTATTCACGAAAAAAATTTCTGTATAAATTATGAAGTGTCCGAACATTATGTGGTTAGGGCTCGTAGTCATTGCACATTCCGAGAGTATACTCTCGGAATGTGCAATGACAAGTGAGAGAAAAAAGTCATCGACAAAATTTGTTGCAGACTTCTATATGTAAGACATCAGAAAACCGTCATAGAAAATTCTTTTTGATTTCTATGAGGTAAAAAAAAAATCGTTCCCCAAATTTGCCGCCCCCAAAATCTGCCGCCCTAGGCTCGAGCCTACTCAGCCTACTGGTAAATCCGCCACTGTCAAGTGACCTATTTAAGCCCCGCCCAACATGCGCACCATCCTATCTTAAGGTGTATGCAGTGTTGCCAGAGATGCAGAATTTTCTTCAATATGCAGAATTTTAGCCTACATCGAGAGCTAATGAAGAAAAGAAGAATATTTTACAAAAACCACTACAATATGAAGAATTTTTTAAATTCACATGTTTTTTTTCATTTTTAATTTTTTTTTTAATTTTCTAGGTTATTTAATTCTTTAACTCGATTTTAATTAACACTGTAATATCATTTAAAATTTAAATTTTAAATGTAAATAATTTATTCATTTCGTATGCATTCTGACATCTCTCTGTAAAATGGTATAAGACTCGATCGAATTGCATCACTGGTGCTACACTGGGGAAGCCCCGAATTTTAATAGATATGATTGGTATAAAATAGGTATATTTATTTTATTTATAATTTATAAATCATAACTCCATAAAATATAATATACCTACCTACTATATTATAAATTATAATATACCTAGTAGGTATATTATATTTTAAGGATTTGCATGCATGCACATGTGCATTGTGTAGAGATTTAGAGATTTATTTAAAAATGAGTTCAAGTGAAGAAGATTCTCAAGGGTATATTTATAAATATTACAATTTTAAATATGTATGCATATTTATTAATTAATTAATTATTTAAATGAGTGCCTTTGTCACAGCAAATAATAATAATTAAGTATTTTGTAACTTATTTTAAGATTTTCCAAAATCCTCGAACAGGGTGGCTCTGTGAAGTGCCAAGTGAAGAGACAAAATTTAAAATGTCGATGGTGTAATGCAATACTTTATAAGGGTGTTTTCAATAATGAATGATGTGAAAACAAAAAAACGAAACAGACTTCAAGAAAATACATTGAATTCATAGATTAATTTCCTTTGCGTATTGCGTACCCATTTTAAAGATATTATGGACTCAAGGTACAAATTCTGCAAAAATGTCTGTCACCAAAAAACATTTATAATTTAATGAAATAAAATAATTTATTTAATTCCTAAATCATGGTGTATAGTTTTTTGTTCTGCCTATAAAATTAATTAATTTTCTTTAATTTATAATACTTTATCTCCTGTTTACCATAAAAGATATTTGACTTTTAAAAATATTTTTTTATTATTATTAAGTACCTAATCTGCCGTGCTTAATGAAAACGCCGTAACCAACAATTTTGCGATTTTTGGTTTACGGCATTTTCTACTAGAACAATTCATCCTGCGTCTACCCCCGGTACTCAAAAAACCGTATATATATAGATACGGTTTTTTGAGTACCGGGGATAGACGCAGGATGAATTTTTCTAGTAGAAAATGCCGTATACCAAAAATCTCAAAATTGTTGGTTACGGCGTTTTCATTAAGCACGGCAGTAATCCAGTCAGAAGGTTTTTTTTATCTAATGACGTTTTACATCTCTGCAGAAATTTGAAGAATTTTTAAGGTTAAATTGAAGAAAATTGGTATAAAGAATCTGGCAACACTGGGTGTATGTATCTTGCCCACGGTCACAATCCACACAACATTGTGCCCACGGTCTTATATACAGGTCTTGCAACTTCGCCCAATTTCAATAGGAAAAGTGACCTCTCTAATGAGACACCCACCAGATGGCGCATCGAGTTGGATGGATAAACCATAGATGTTTAAAGGTCGTTTTTACCTTCTTTATCTTTAAGCGATTTGTAGCGACTAACCTTGCTGGTTACGGTTGGTATGTCCCCCACTTAAAAATTGTGTCGTCATCCGCTGAATGACGTAGCGGTTAAGTTTCGCTAAAACGCGGTTGGTATTCTCAGAATACTATTCTGTGGTTCAAATATTTGTTTATGTCGACATAACCTAACAAAATATTGGATAAGTTCACAGAAATATATATATATAATATAATATATATATAATATATAAATATATAATATTTCTGTGGATAAGTTATGTTTGTTGTTACGATGTGGCTCCCGTCCCGAGGCGGGACTTAAGTTCAGTCCCGATTGACGTCACACACTGTAAATCCGTTTTTATTCCCCGAGATTTTATAATTTGTGTCAAGCTCGATGGCTTAGATGGTAGGGCGGTCGCTTGGCATGCGAGAGGTACCGGGTTCGATCCCACTAGAAGTTGTCAAACTTTTTTTATTTTTTTATTTTATAAATTTGTTGTTTCTTTGTTAAAAAGTGTTTTATTTTTTCGTAACATAAATTTGCCCATTTTAGTTGGGTTTTTTGCTCAATGGGGCGGGGGGGGCCAATGGGGCGGGGTCGGTTGGGTTGTGTTGTTGAGTTTGGGTTGGTTTGGTTTTATGACGTAACTAAAGTGCCCTTAACATGTATACAGGTACAATTTATTATTATTATTATTTTATTATAACATAACAAATCTTAAAATTATGACGTCAATCGGGACTGAACTTAAGTCCCGCCTCGGGACGGGAGCCACAGCGTTGTTGTTATTTAACGCAGATGAATTATTTTTTAGTGATTTTATGTTTAACTTGTTACTTCTAAATGAAAACAAGACTAAAATAATTTGCAATATTCTTAAAACTTAGAATGCCTGTGCCGGACACTTGTTGGCTAGAAAGCTATCATGAAATTGTCTTTTTTTAACTATTTAGATTGAAAAAAAGTACATTTGATAAACTGCTGAATATTATATTAAAAAATGATACAAACATGCTGGTAAAGAAGAAATATTACGTTTATAACTTTACCATTTAATAGAATATTAGCAGTTTGCATATCACAAATTGCTTTGTAATCCTCCCCTTCATAATTTAAGGTTATTTCTATAAATTCCTTATCCATTTTTAAAAATTGAAATAAACACAACAATAAACATAACCTCTTCTTTCGTAACTTCTTCTTCTTCTTCTTCTATACTTTTTATTCTCTCTTTCGAGAGAATTGGACTTGAGCCGATTAGGCTCTTACTGCCCAGTTACTAGTTTTAACGTCCAATGATTTCCGAAGAACCAAAAACCATTGGACAACGATTGACTAACGAACACGTGGACACAAATAGGTTAAGTAACCTTGAAATTTCAATGTTTATATAAATTCCTCTATTCCTTTAAAAAGGACAAAACGAGGAATATTATCTAGGACTGGAATCCGATTTTGTCCTCCCTGAGTCAAAGTCAACTATATTTCACACTTTTCATGGAGCAATGCACGAGCGATGCGCTTCTCACCGAGGATAAAATCGAACTCTTCTTTCGTAACCAACTCTAACTCACGTCTTGAAGTTCAAGACTTGAACAGGGTTACGACCGGTAACGGAAATGACGAAAATTTATGACGTCATTACGCCCTCCCCTACCATACCGCTTTCTCGCAGAAATAAAATGGTCAGATAACCGATCATACCCGGTAAGACCTAGTTACTCGCTACAAATCGCTTTACAATCTTTAGATAAGCTCTCTGGTGGATAATTTTCTTAGATAGAAGGTTTCTATGAAAGTTATCCGCCAAATAAGCTAACTTAATCTAACGATTGTAAAACCGGCTCCAAGTCCTTAAATTCTATGGGATAAAAGGTAAAATGAACTACCTACTTATGTTCTGTGAAGAAACATAACCTACATTTTTATAAACAAGCTTGTGTATTTTGTTACAGGGAGTTACAATGGTCGTCCGCTGGACGTCCAATGGATATATGTGCTGTCTGGGACATTTGTATTTGTGCTTTTTAATAGACATATGTCATATGAATTCACTTAAGTCCTGTGTTGTGCCAAAATGTAACCAGCAAAGCTATCGTTCCGGCATTAAAATTAAGCTGTCCATGTTTAAAGTGCCAACAAATAAGGAGCGGTTAAAAACATATGGCAATGTGCAATAAAAAACATATTATTGACACCTTCACATTTTGTATAATTATTATATAATTAAGCACATCGTGTTGGTGAAATCTATATTATTTTAAATAAACCACATCCCATCCCCGCCAAGACAATAAAAAAATCGGTTATTAATAAATTAGCCAGAATATTGGTTGGTTATAACCTATAAACTATAGTTTGTAAAGCTTGGCTATGTTTTGTTACTAGAAATTTTGGTTTTCATATTAGCCAAATTGAATTGGATAGTTTACAAATTATCCAGCTATTCCTAAATAATTTCAAGTAAATTAGCCAAGACCCTTGGTTGGTTTACAAACTAGCCGCTAATTTAGTTAAAAATACGTTTTCAATTAAAATAGCTGACAGTTTGGCTAGTTTAACTACCCAGCTACTTTATAAACTATCCATGTTTACACATTAGCCGTAACATATATATGGTATACGTGTGTATTTTAAAACGTATACACACAAATTGTACTAAGCAGTGGCGCGGCTAAGGTCGCAGCCGCAAGCCGCAGCCGCGAGTCGCATCAACGAATCCGTACCTTAACTAACGTGCCTTTAAAATTTCGAATCGCGGCACCTTTGTCAATTAAGCGATCATGCGCAGTAAGAGGAGCCGCCAGTGGCATTTAGCGTCTCGTTTTTTATTGCCATTTCAGTTAGAGGTAGCGATAGTAGACTATCGATAGTGAGAAAAGCGACTATCGATACTATCTATCGATTAACTATCGATAGTTTACTAAAATTTCAAAACCTTATAGTTTAACATTTTATTAAAAAAATAAGGGGTTTATTTTTATAGTAGGCACATTTTCAACCTACCAAATACAGGAGAGTCAAAAATATAGTATAGCACAAGGAGTCCGAACTTTATGTAAACAAGAATCTTCCTAAGATAAGAGGGCGCTGGTGTTCCGTTTATTCTGAAACAATTGACTTATTTGTACCGAAACGCTACCAAAAGAGCAGACGTCAGTACGTATCGACAATCAGCGCCGCTGGTGGTGAAAATACTTAATTTGTGCAATTTAGAGGGTTTTGTCAATTTCCCCTATTAAGTTCGGGCTCCTTGGTATAGTATTTCAATATAAATATCTTCCTTAGTTATTAAAACCTTTATATAAAAATCTATAATAACTATCGAGTTTCAAAACATCAACAATAAAATAATTGACAGCACATATTTGAGACAGTTTACCGTTGGTAAATCTAGGGTCCCTAGATTTTGCCAACTAAAACCCCAAATTTTTAATGACGTCAAATTTCGAATAAAAAACAACGACAGTTATAATAATTTTGTTTGATTCTACTATCGCTAGACGATAGTTTGTAACTATCGATAGAATCGATAATTCGATAGTTTTTAAAATATCGAAACTATCGATAGACTATCGATAATATCGCTACCTCTAATTCCAGTACTTTAATTTTTCTACTACTGGCAACACTGTCTGTCAGTTCTTTTAAAGATATGTTAATTATATTTATTTGCTTACTACAAATATAATATTAACAATTTTAAAAGTGTTCATTAGATTAAATTTGTTATAATTAATTTAATATTAATATATTAGCCAAAAGCTTGGACCATAGAAAAAAACCTTTGGTTACGCATAACCTTAATGTGTTGTGTAAATTTGGATTATGTTCTGTGATTTGGATGAACAATACAAAAAATACTATTTTGCAATGAAAGGATTTTAATGCATTTTGAAATTATGGACTACGAATTACCAACCAATTTTGATGTAGTTGTAGTGGGAACTGGTAAGTTTTTGCAAGCAGTGGTTTAAATACCTTTGCTATACCAAATTATACCATGTAACTTGGAAACGGAAACACCTGTAGAGCATAATTCATATAAACTATTATTATTATTTTTTAGTAAGAAATCCACGAATTATTTTTTTAATCTTTTAAATGTTTTCAGAAACCTACTCAGGTGAGTGACAGCTGTCACCTGAGAAGGTAAACCCAAATATAACACAGTACAACAAAATTTGAATTTTTTTCCCTCCCATGAAAAACTCCTATAGATTTGAAAATAGACTTAAAAAAATGTTACCTGTGTCTCAGCGTTTTTTCAGATCAAGTCATATTTTAAGTGCAATCCAATAAAATGTTATCCACGGTATTCAGCACATAATATAACAGCTTTGATAACAGCTGGACTGTATCTTTCAATGAATAAATGGACAACCATTAATATTATTTATATATAAATAATATTATATATACAGGGTGTGCCACATTTAAGAAATACGGGTGTTTCACTTTTGTGGTCCATTGAAAGTTTCTGAGGAACAGCAAGAGATATTGATTTGAAACTTTTAAAGCGTTTATAATAATAATTAAAACATTGTTTAAAAGATTCCATGTGGATTCTTTAACATTTTTTAACAAATTACCCAAGAAAAGCCAGGACAAATTAGGCTAACTTAAAACAATAACTTTTTTATTTTAAATGAAACACCCTTTATAAATAAATAAATTTAATAATTAGAGATATTTACCAATTTTAAATATTAGACCCAGAATAGTCAAGAAGAGCAACGTCTAATGTAGAAATAAGAATTAAGAAATGCTTGAATGTTAATTGAAAATTTAGTAATAAATTAGTAATAAAAATGGTTGGTTTATTAAATTGTTACAGTTATGCATTATTTTTGTTATTAAATATATTTTATTGTCTACAATGAGCTAGTGCTTCATCTAGTTGACATTCGACAGTCGATAAATCACAAAACTGTTTTTATAAAACAAATTGTAGGTAATTTATTTTATATTATTTTTGCATCAAAATTGTCAAATATATTCTTCTTTTATTAGGCTATGCAATAAATCAAAAAACGCAAAAAATATTTTATAAAAGTAGAGATAATTTTAATAATTGACAGGTGTGGATGGGACAACATAAATCTTTCAATTATTAAAATTATCATTACTTTTCGACCATTCCAAGCCCATGGACAGGACACATCAGAAACATGTCTAAATATATTCTTGTTACTTCCTTAAGTTTACTTATTTTTTCTACGAGTATTTATGAGAAGTATTTGGCTAATACTTCTCATAAATACTCGTAGAAAAAATAAGTAAACTTAAGGAAGTAACAAGAATATATTTAGACATGTTTCTGATGTGTCGTGTCCATGGGCTTGGAATGGTCATTTTATAAAATATTTCTAGCGTTTTTTTTTAAATTTAATGTATAGCCTAATAAAAAAAGAATATTTTTGACAATTTTTGATGCCAAAATATTAAATAATAAATTATCTACAATTTTTTTTATAAAAACAGTTTTGTAATTCGTACGTTTCGCGCGCTTGAAATGGCCGATTCTACTGGTCGTTTTATAAAATATTTCTAGCGTTTTTTTTTTAAATTTAATGTATAGCCTAATAAAAAAAGAATATTTTTGACAATTTTTGATGCCAAAATATTAAATAATAAATTATCTACAATTTTTTTTATAAACAGTTTTGTAATTCGTACGTTTCGCGCGCTTGAAATGGCCGATTCTACTGGTTTGTTGATTTTTTTCAAAATTAGCAAATAGGTACTTTTAAATTTTAAAAACATTTGGCTTGTCAATGTTTTTTTAAATTCACTGACTTCTTTTTTATCAGTAATTTTGTTTACAAAATACTTAATTAGTCAACAAATAATAATAATAATAATAATAATATAATCTTTATTTCATAAAAAGCAAAGGTTCATATAGGTTTTATAAAATTGCATTTAAGAAATAGATGTCAAAGACAGAAAAATGGATCTAAACATTTGGTAAGTATTCATTTATACAATATGGTTCAGACTACAAGAAATTCAAAAACTTGACATTTAAAAGTATTATAGGAACTTAGGACCTTATACTATTAGGTAATTGATTGAATAATTTAATACACATATAAAAAACATTTTTTTCTGTGGCTGTAAGCCTGTGAATAGGATACATATAATCAAATGAACGAGTATGATAACAATTAACTTTTTTATATTTTTGGAACAAACTGATGTTCTTGAAAAAAAAACATTAAACATTGATAGATATAAACACCACTAACAGTTAGAACTTTTAATTGTCTAAATTTACCCCTACATGAGGTTCTTGAAGATAAACCCAATATTTTTCTTACTGTCCTTTCCTGAATAACAAACACATTTTTAATATCGCCGGTACTTCCCCAAAAAATAATACCAAAACTCAAGATTGAGTTAAAATTTGCATGATATAACATCTTTAGTGTGTCGAGGTTAAGGTATATAACACTCTAAAACTATACAAAACTTTGTTTAACGTGTCACCCAACTAGCATTTATGGTGGCAGATACGTAACTGCTACTATCAAAGCCACTACAAAGGGGGCGGTGACCATCGGCGGCTACGTTGTATATTCGTAGCTGCTAAGTAACTGCGACCAAAATGGGGAAAGATTTTGAGTAGCCGGGTAGTGTCTTGGGTAGTTTTTGCCACTAAAAGAGTTACTACGATATGGCACTATAAAGTAGCCTACCGTTGAATGCGACTTATCTGTTACGAAGCTGCCTAGTCGCGGGTTCGTGGCAGCCTAGTGTTTTGCCACCGACATGTAGAACTTTCATTAAACTGTTAAACTTTATTCGCAGCGACCTCTTCAGTTTCACACTTCATAAAAATAAATGTCATGATGGAAAGTAATTATGGAAGCCATTATTATTTTTTTGTTATTTACCATGCGATTTTAACGCCTTTTGTGGGTCAATTCCAAAACGCAATCGACTTTACTGAATAAAATAGTGGGTTTATATGACAAAATTTTCGAGCGCCTTTCAAAACATTTCAAATTATTAAATTATTTGCAATAGAAACTCATGTAGTAATTAAAAAAAAAATTAATTTGCTTAAAACTGGCGTGAAACTTTAAAATATTAGTCCACCGTCACAAATAACAAAATATCTAAGGAAAAAATCTTTAGTTTAGGTATATTTAGCTTAAAAACGCAAAATGTTTGAGCCATTTGGCTGTTCGTCTGAAAAGTCATGAAAAAAATATGGCCGTTTAATCCGAAAAATACTTTATAGTTCCATATGCTTCCACAAAGTACCGGGAACAATAATATATTAGGCTTACCCTACCCGTTTGGAACTTTAAAATCTTCGGATTGATAAAGTGACAATTGCAACTACCCAGAGACGACTTTATGGAAACAATAACTTTTTGGGAACTACATGGTCCACGATTCTTTGGAACATAAAGTGATTTTTTCCAAGAAAGTTCCCTGCGCCACTAAATTGCCACTTAATTGCAGCGTTTATGCTACACCGATCGCGGCGTGCCACTATAACGTTCCGCCTTGTCCTTTGAAGTTCCCGTTTGGCGACGCGAGAATCATATTTTTTGTAAAATGCAAATTGAATATTATCAAACCTAATGTTTTACTGGTTATTGCAATTCTTATGATCACATGACAATTATTCATTTATTTTCAAAAAAATTAATTATTATAAAAAAACAGGACCCACACCGTTTATGACGTCACTTCCGTCTCGTGTCGTTTTTTCTAGGTTTATTAATTACTCTCTTAAATCTTGAAACGTTCTCTTCCACTTAATCTTCGAATCCACGACTTAAGTAGAGAGCATACAATATTCATTTTTACATAGCCCAAATACCTACAAGTAAGGCAGAATGAATAACATTCATCAGCCCAAGATTTGAACGCTTGACTCAGGTGTAGAAATCAGAACATACATCAACTTTGACTGCAAATACTTCAGGGAAGTATTGATAAACTTGACCCATTAAAAATATTTAGCACCTTGAATTTCTTATATTAAATTCCTATTCATTACAAAATATTTAAAGACTATTAATAATATTAATAATATTCATCAGCACCTCGATCAGAACGAGATTTGAACACTTGACTCAGGTATAGAAGTCAGAACATGCATCAACTTTGAATGTGAATAGGTACTTCAAACTGTTTGAATCAAACAGCTTTAAAAATGTCACTACCTGATTTATGATGTTCATCAGTACGATTATAGAAAGATGTAGTTTTTGTTTCTGATGTTGATGCTTCGGCTCCCAGTGATTCCTTTTGTTTAATTCTTTGATAGAAAGTACTAGAATATCTAAATTTCTTTTTATTTACCTTAAGCATTTTACAGAATTTTAATAAAGCTTAAAAGCAAGAAAAGAAAACACCAAAACAGAGCAGCACACTATAGTGCGTAACATATATGCATATATGCAATCTAAGGCAATTACATTTATTAGGGTATATTAAGTTATGGTCACTATTAAGTAGCCATTTTTGATCCCCGCGACTTTTTAGTGGCAAAGGATAAGCGACGGCTACTTTATAGTGACCTAGGAAGGTCGCAGTAACCATTTTGTTACTTTCAATGCTACTATAAATTAGAGGTAACCAGGTGTCGTGGCCGCGACTACCCCGTAACTTAAATTGTTACTATAAAGTAACAAAAACTTAATGGAGGCATTATGGTAGCACTTGTTGGTGACCGCTACTTTAAAAAGTTACTATAAAGTTTTTGGTCTTTTATGGTGTCATATTCGAAGATTCAGGTAGTTCCAGCCACTTCTTTAAATTACATGTTTGCCACTTGCAATCGGTGTGTTTATTTTCCACTTTTATGGTAGGTAGGCACTAACCAGTCACTCTCGAAACATACTTCAAAGTGACTATTCCTTATAGAGTAACATTTTAAGTGGCAGGGTGGGTCTAGGAACTATACTTTAGGGGCAGTGACATTTAAATGGACTGGGAACTATATTTGGGTCAGAATTTCTCAAACGGGCCACCTGAATTAGGTCAAAATTAGTTTTTGATTGTAGATACATTTTTTCGATAGTATTTTACATCACTAACACAAATCCTAAAGGATTTTGTAAAAAAAAAATTTTCAATTGACATATTCATGATATTAAAAGTAAAAGTTTTTAGTAATTAAAAGATAAAAAAAAATCATTATGGCTAAACTAATTATCCGATTCCAACGATTTAACTAGCGTTGGAATCTTGTTTTGACATAGATTCTTTGTTATTTTTTTCAATTGTACAATTTTCATTTAGGTCGATTTTTTTTTGTTTTTTTTATAACAAATTCGGAAATAATTGGCTTCTGCGCCAGCTATCGACTCGAAAAAAAATACACATATACTCCAATCATTTTTCGAAATTATGCTGCTGAGAAAAAAAATGGCCCGCAGGTTCCAGACCACCGTATGACGTCGCGTCACAAGCGCGTACAGCGTACACGGTTCGGAGCGTGAGCTGACACCGCGCGCGGCCACAAAAGGACGAATAACTTTTTGTCAACCTGCGGGCCATTTTTTTTCTCAGCAGCATAATTTCGCTAAATGATTGGAGTATATGTGTTTTTTTTTTCGAGTCGATAGCTGGCGCAGAAGCCAATTATTTCCGAATTTGTTATAAAAAAAACAAAAAAAAATCGACCTAAATGAAAATAGGACAATTGAAAAAAATAACAAAGAATCTATGTCAAAACAAGATTCCAACGCTAGTTATATCGTTGGAATCGGATAATTAGTTCAGCCATAATGAATTTTTTTATTTTTTAATTATTACAAACTTTGACTTTTAATATCATGAATATGTCAATTAAAAATTTTTTTTTTACAAAATCCTTTAGGATTTGTGTTAGTGATGTAAAATACTATTAAAAAAATGTATCTACAAACAAAAACTAATTTTGACCTAATTCAGGTGGCCCGTTTGAGAAATTCTGACCCATTTGCTAAATGGGCACAGATATGTTGAACATGTTTTTTCCAGTCTAAATTCTCATCTATATAGATACCTAAAAACTTTGTATCTTTTACTAAGGACACTAGTTCATTGTTTATCACAGTTTGTTCAGGTACATTTACTTTAGTATTGTTTGTTCTAAAAATAAAATTTGATTTGTCTGAATTTAATACCAGTTTATTTTTATTAAACCATTGTACAAGACCGCGCAACACCACCCCTGCGCTATCCATCAGACCCTCAAAGGTTTTGCTCTCTGTAATGACATTGCTGTCATCAGCATAGTTTATTAAAAAATCTGAATAGTTCACCAAGCAGTCCCCTAAATCATTTATATATATAATAAATAGCAGAGGTCCAGCAATGCTGCCCTGTGGTATACCTGTCTTAAAATATTGACATGAGGAACTAAACACTTGTGAATCCCTCTCAGCAACAACCTTTTGACATCTTCCCGAGAGGTAAGATCTAAACCACTGCAGTGGTAACCCCCTTACACCATAGTTGTACAATTTGCTTATTAATATGTCGTGATCTAAGGTGTCATAAGCTTTAGACAAGTCTAGAAAAATCCCCAATGAAAGCATCTTATTTTCAAAATTTCCAACTATTTTTTGAAGAAAATCGAACACTGCAGTCTCAATCGATCTACCCTTCAGAAAACCATGCTGGGCCCGGCTAAACGAAGAGCACCCATTGAAAAACCCCACGAGCTTTTCACACATTGCCGCCTCCAAAATCTTTGAGAATGTAGGCAGCAAGCTAATGGGTCTATAATTCTCAACAGATGTGGGATCACCCTTCTTGTACAACGGTCTAACAACTGCAACTTTGAGTATATCTGGAAAAATTCCGTTATTAAAAGAATCAGGTAACATAAAATTTCTGACAATTCAAACACACAAAACTTTATAACAGTTGCTGGTATTTCATCATACCCGCTTGATGACTTGTTTTTTAGTTTATGAATAATATTCACAACATTATTCATACTCAAGGGTTCACAATGATCTTCCGTTCATTTCAATTCTACAGGAAAACTGCTCTTGCGGCAGGTTCGAAACTAACCTGGGAGCCGCATTGACAATAAAATCATTAACAACTTCTTTCATATCCCCTGGAACTTTAATCTCAGTACCTTTCTCTTTTCCTTTAAGTTCTTTAATTATATTCCATGTTGTTTTCGACTTATTTTGGGCATGTTTAATTTTATTTGCGATTTAACGAAGGCATTTGACTGTGTACAGTTTGATATATTGTTTAATAAGTTAATTGAATATGTCATTAAAAGACTTTGTTTAGACTGGGTATCCTCTTTTTTGCTTAATCGCAAGCAATATGTTGTTATTAAGCACCAAGAAAATAATGTTATGTCTGATGTCACGTCAAGTTACTTGGACATTGAGATGGGGGCTCAGTTCTCGGTCCCATGCTTTTTATTTTATACGTTAATAATCTTGAAAAATACTTCAATAATAATTTTACTATGTATGCTGATGATTTGTCACTTCTAGTTTCAAATAAATATAATAAAAGTTTATTAGAGGATTGTAATAATGTCCTAATAAAAGTATCCGATTTTTTTAACAAACATAAACTTTATTTTATATTTTTTAACTTTATATAGTGTAAAATTCTTGAGTTTATGCATAGACAAAAACTTAAATTTTAAACTTTACTGTTAAAGTATCATTGGCAACCTGCATAGAATGGCCTATTTATTTATCAATCTTAGAAAGGTACTCACTATTTATCAACTAATAAATTTATATTATGCCCATATTGAATCAAGACTAAGATACTGCATTTGTTTCTGGGGAAGCTCACCCCTTTTTAAAAACGTTTTTATTTTACAAAATTTTTTTTTAAGAATTATTATAATAATAATAATAATAATAGCCGGTGTCAAAAATCAGGAGTTGTGGCGGCATAGCTTCAAAAATCGAACGTTGATAACAAAAGTGCGGGCATAGCAACGAACATTAATTTTAATTTAATGATGAGACGTCAATGATGATTGTCAACAGTTGTATCTCAATAAAGTTATGTTATAATTAAATAGGAGATATCACCCTTTATTTCCTATATTGGTGACCCCGACGTAAGATGCTTCGAGATGAGGATCAACTCGTCGCCCTTCGTGGAGAAAATGAGCAGCTTCAGCGGCAAATTGAAGAATTACGCCAGCAAGCGGAGCGAGAGCAACAACAACATCCACAATTGGAGCAGCAGCAACCACATGCCGCAGATCATCACCCTGCAGTTCATCGTGTCGCCGTAAAGTTGCCGCCTTTTTGGTCCGACAAACCAAGTTTGTGGTTTGCGCAAGCTGATTCACAGTTTACATTGTCTGACATCACAAATGAGGTAACAAAGTTCCATTATGTTGTTTCTCAACTTGACGCACGAATCGCATTGGAAATTGAGGACGTCATAACAAATCCTCCTCCAGTAAATCCGTACACATTTTTGCGCACAAAATTAATTGCTCGCTTGTCTGCGTCTGAGGAACAACGAGTCCGCCAACTTATCAGCGAGGAAGAACTCGGCGATCGCAAACCGTCGCAGTTTCTCCGTCATCTACGCTCTCTAGCTGGTACCACCGTAGTGCAAGATAACCTCTTACGTCAACTTTGGCTTCAACGAATCTCGTCCAACGTCCGTGCTATTCTTGCAACGCAGCCCGAATTGCCGCTCGACAACCTTGCGGAGCTTGCTGATAAAATCGTCGAAGTTTCTCCGAGCATACCAACTTTTACCGTAAATGCTGCGCTCAACGACAAAGGTACCGAAATGCAACCTGTTAAAAGCTATTGCTGATTTGCAAAAGCAAGTAGCTGAGCTGTCAACTTCTCGCTCACGTCCTCGCTTTCGTCCTCGCAGTTCTAACCGCAATTTTAGACAGAGGAGTAATACTTATACTCGAGACAATTCTAACCAACAATCAGGCCAAGTTTGTTGGTATCACAAAAAATTTCAGCAAAATGTTAAAAAGTGTGTTCCGCCTTGTAAATTTTCGGGAAACGACCAAAGCAGTCTGTAAGGACGGCATCTGATTGCTCATCATCTAGTAGCCGTCTCGTCGTAATTGATAAAAATTCAAAACACAAGTTTCTCATTGATACTGGGTCTGATTTATGTTGTTTTCCTCGTCGTTTACTTCGTGATCGTCGTTCTCCCGTCAATTATGATTTATGTGCCGCAAATGGAAGCAGGATCAAAACTTACGGTTTTCTAACCTTAAACCTCAACTTGGGACTTCGACGTAATTTCTTGTGGAAATTCATCGTTGCTGATGTTGATTTACCAATCATCGATTCGGATTTTCTCGCTCATTATCATCTTTTACCGGATTGTCGTAATAAATTCATCGTTGATGGAACCACTGGACTTCAAGCTCAAGGTTTATTGCAAACTTCTTTGCAGTGTAGTGTTAAAGTTATTAACGATTCTTCGTTGTTCTCTGCTCTTATTTTTGGGTTTCCTGAAATTACTCGACCATGTGGATTGCCACGAGAAATTAAACACGAAACCGTTCATCACATTCGCACGACTCCTGGACCTCCGGTTACAAATAAGGCTCGTCGGCTAGGTCCTGAAAAATTAAAAATTGCTCGAAAAGAATTTGACGACATGTTGCAAGCTGGTACAACTCGTCCATCCGAGAGCTCATGGTCTTCTCCTTTACACTTAGCACCAAAAGGTGACTCAACTTGGCGTCCCTGTGGAGATTATCGCGCGTTGAACGCTCAAACTATCCCAGATCGTTATCCTGTCCGTCATATTCATGATGTTACGTACTTTATTGATGGTTGTACAATATTTTTCAAAATTGATTTAGTAAAAGCTTATCAACAAATTCCAGTAGCTGAGGAAGATATTTGCAAAACTGCTATAATCACTCCATTTGGACTTTTTGATTTTCCATTTATGATGTTTGGACTTCGAAACGCCGGTCAAACTTTTCAAAGGTTCATGGATGAAGTTTTGCACGGTTTGGACTTCTGCTTTGTATATATGGATGACATTCTCGTTTTCTCTAATTCTAAAGAAGAACATGAACGACATTTGAGAATAATCTTCGAACGACTCGCAAAATATGGAATGGTCATCAACGTAAAGAAGTGTATTTTTGGAGTTTCTGAGGTAATTTTTATTGGTTATACCATCTCTGCCGCTGGCATTCGAGCTCCAGAAGAGCGTGTTCAGACAATCAAGGACTATCCTTTACCAAAAACAGCTCAAGGCCTTCGACGTTTTCTTGGCATGTTAAATTTTTACCGCAGATTCATACCTCACACCTCTGAATATGAAGCTTCACTACACGACGCAATTAGCAATCCACTCCTGAGAGGCTCTCAACCGATCAATTGGACACCTGAACTTGAAGAAGTTTTCATAACCTGCAAAAACTGCATTTCTTCTGCTTCACTTCTTGTTCACCCTCGCATTGGTGCACCACTTGGTTTATTCGCAGATGCTTCGAATCATTCTATTGGCGCTTGTCTACAGCAGCTTGTTGATGACGTTTGGCAACCACTCGCATTCTTTTCAAAGAAAATGTATTCGAAAGAAAGTTCTTGGCCTGCTTACTATCGTGAACTTTCTGCACCACTTGATTACGAATTGCTAGTTAAATCTCAAGAAGAAGACGAAGAACTGAAGAAGATCATTCAAGAAAACTCATCTTTACGCATCGAACGTGTACCAATTCCTGGATCCTCACTTACTGTGTTCTGTGACACATCTACAGAGCCATTCCATGCCAAATCAACACACTTTAAAAAGAAATTTTTCCTCACCATTTCAGATTTTCCTAAAATTTGGTATACTTATACTATGTACTAAGACTAAGAAAAATACCAATTTTTAAATTTTTATCTCACACCGTTTCCGATATATGGCTATGTAAAGTTTTTAAAAAGTCGCGAAAAAAGTGTGAACGTTTATTTTTTAAATTGCGCTGGAAGCTGTCCTAATTTAGTTAGAAAGCTGGGAGAGGTGTCATTTTGCAGCATTTTAAATGCTCTTTCAAATGACATACGACAGCCAAGGGTATTAATGAAAAGATTTTGTTCAAAATCCATATATATATATATTGATTTAATTTTTTTTTTAAATTACATAATTTAAAATTCTCAAAATATTTGTATAAATACTTGGTAGTGTTCTGAATCATATAATAAAATATTAATGTGGGGTCTTAATGGGTTCATTGTTAAAAAAAATATTTCTGATGCTGGTTTTTCACTTTTAACTAATTTTGACATTATTCAACGTTTATCAGGCTTAAGCCTGACAATTGTATTTTTTTTATAATATCGGCTGTCCTCATTCCCGACTTGTGTAATTTAATTACTGTGACACGCTTGTTTTGGCGATTCATATTGAACTAAATTTTAAACAAAACAACATAAAATGAATATTTTCAAAAATATAAGGGTTCTAGGAACCCTAATAATATCGGCTGCCTACATTTCCGACTTTTTTAATTCAATTACTGTGATACGCTTTTTTTGGCGATTCATATTGAACTAAATTTTAAACAGAACAACATAAAATGAATATTTTCAGAAATGAAAGGGTTCTAGGAACCTGCTCGAGCAAACAATTTCCGCGAAAACCTTATTGATAAATTTTAAACTCGCTTAAAAAAAAATTCAGGGAACTTTTATCGGACCCTGTATATATTCGTAGTTTATTTAAAAATAAAACTATAAATGAGGTGTGTTTAAAGTGATTTTGGTGTCAACATGGAGCCTACTATTGTAAGAGTGCAGTGTTCCAATGAAAAAAACAAATCATTTTATTAGACAGAAAAAAACTGAGAAAAGTCCCAGCATGGATGACTGGATTATTTCCACAAATGCCTATTGGCTTCATGATTTTTCATACCTGCAGGAAAGATGTAACTAAACTTAAAAATAATGAGCCAAGTACTAGTGCTAAAAATGCTGAAGCTGAGGATTCTTCTGGATCGGAGGAACTCATCCATGGCGATGACCCTGCCTTCACTTCAACTTCAACGGCTGTTGAGTTACTTAACATATCACTTCAAGAGCTAGGTGAGTCCCCCATCGACTTAAAAAAAATTACATCTAAGCATCACAAATATTTTTTTTTAACATGAACCCATTAAGACCCCACATTTATATTTTACTATATGGTTTAAAACAGTACTAAGTATTTATACAAATATTTTGAGAATTTTAAATTATGTACTTTTTGAAAAAAAATTGAATCAAAATATATATATGGATTTTGAACAAAATATTTTCATTAATACCCTTGGCGTTTGTATGTCATTTGAAAGAGCATTTAAAATGCTGCAAAATGACACCTCTCCCAGCTTTCTAACTAAATTAGGACAGCTTCCAGCGCAATTTAAAAAATAAACGTTCACACTTTTTTCGCGACTTTTTAAAAACTTTACATAGCCATATATCGGAAACGGTGTGAGATAAAAATTAAAAATTGGTATTTTTCTTAGTCTTAGTACATAGTATAAGTATACCAAATTTTAGGAAAATCTGAAGTGGTGTGGTAAAATGGGTGTGTTGAGTTGACATGGACTGACCCTACAGGAAAATCTCGGCCTTTCATCACAAAATCGTTTCGTCGTTGCATTTTCAATCAATTGCACAACTTGAGTCATCCTGGTGCCAATGCTTCGCTCAAGTTAATTAACAACCGTTTTATTTGGCCTTCCATGAACAAAGATTGCCGAGATTGGACGCGTGCTTGCAATGAATGTCAACGATCAAAGATTTCTCGTCATGTCCATTAGGGTGGAGTGAATTTTTTTTTATTTATTAATTGATTTTTCCTATATTATTAATTGTGGACTAAAGGCGTAATATAAATAAATATCGAAAAAATATTTCAATTTTTTAATATTTTGAGGTGGCGCATCTGTCTCAAAGTTTTGAAAATTCTAAAATATATTACTTCAATCAAAGTAATAAAAATAGCATTATTTATAAATAAAAAGTTTATTTTAGTAAAATTAACGTGAAACGTAAACATATTTAATAGTAAATCATATGCTTTAAGTAACTTCAGTAGTGTTTATTGGTAGAAATGAGATCTTTTTCGCGAAAATACTGACATTTGGTATCAAAATTTGGTAATATTTTCTGACTTTAATTCTTGTTCTGATGAAACCATCTCTTGCTTCCGATCCACAAACCGAGACTGAAGATTCAGTATACTGGTTATAACCAGTTTTACACAGCGTTCCACTGCTTGGGTGTGACACGGAAATTTTTTTAAGTATAGGAAATGGTCACCCGAAGAAATCATATCGGTAATTTCTGTCATCGTATTTCATAGTCATAGGTGGTTCAGTCAACTTTTCTGTCGCCCAGTGAATTAAGTCGTACAAACGTAATGCTTCAGTATTTAGTTGTGGAAGCTTTAATTCCCGTAATCTCGAACGTTTTGATTCTTTTCTCGCCTTTAATATTTTCGGCAATGCTAGTTCTCTGATCGATAGATATATTGTAGGTAACATAGCAAGTAATAGATTTTCGGGACTAATATTTCGCTGAATATTCTTTATAACTATAGTTACGTATAAGGCCCAAGTTTTTCTGGAGGTGTAATGCTCTTTTAGCGATATTAAATATGTGTTTAGTCATATTAAATATGTGAATAGGACCATGTTTGCACGTAGGCTTGGTGTTGATGTAAAACCACGTTGGGGCATACACTTTCATGATAAAAGTAGCCAATTCTTTTAGGTTTTCCGATGGATTTGCTGTCCCCACATATAAACGAATAATCCTATTAGCCCACGTCAGCCATAGGGAATGTGCTTGCTTTCCTGGATCTTTGTTAGCTATAGCTAATATTTATCCCGAAAACCTATTACTTGCTATGTTACCTACAATATATCTATCGATCAGAGAACTAGCATTGCCGAAAATATTAAAGGCGAGAAAAGAATCTAAATGTTCGAGATTACGGGAATTAAAGCTTCCACAACTAAATACTGGTACTCATATTATACCAACCATAAAGAGAAATAGCCATTTGTGCTGTTTCAAAGCAATACTTTTAAAAATTTTCCTCGTTAAAAGTGTCCACAAGTTCTTGATTAATTCCAGTCAACTGGGAAACGAGCAAAGGATTTTTTTTTAAATTTCCGTGCTGTGTTTCCATTATTGCTGTTGCCTTCACCTATTTTTGGCTGATCAACAACGAGGCCCATTTCCTTATAAAACCGAGTCGCTATTTTGCTTTTAATTTAATTTACTCCTGCTTATGCTTCTTCACCCCTTTCTTGCCACTGCTGTTGTTTATATCCCGCAAACTTGCAGTATCAGTGAAAATATTTATATTCTTTCCGCCCAGCATCGTACATATGGGGATATGTTTAAATTGAATTTCTCTATTTCCTAAGACGATCAATGTTGGCTTCATTTCAAATATATGTATTTGTATTCCGATATAAATTTTTTTTACATTTTGGGCATTTTCTTTTTGTATTGGGCGGCAATACCATGTCGAGTTCTTACAATGTATTATTTGGTTGTTGCCATTAAATTGAGACATTTGTAGAGGCATTACATTTTTACGAGTTAATTTACTGGGCGACAGAAAAGGTAACTGAACCACCTATGACTATGAAATACGATGACAGAAATTACCGATGATTTCTTCGGGTGACCATTTCCAATACTTTCAAAAATTTCCGTGTCACACCCAAGCAGTGGAACGCTGTGTAAAACTGGTTATAACCACTATACTGAATCTTCAGTCTCGGTTTGTGGATCGGAAGAAAGAGATGGTTTCATCAGAACAAGAATTAAAGTCAGAAAATAATTACCAAATTTTGATACCAAATGTCAGTATTCTCCTGAAGTTACTTAAAGCATATGATTTACTATTAAATATGTTTACGTTTTACGTTAATTTTACTAAAATAAACTTTTTATTTATAAATAATGCTATTTTTATTACTTTGATTGAAGTAATATTTTTTTAGAATTTTCAAAACTTCGAGTCTGATGCGCCACCTCAAGATATTAAAAAATTGGAATATTTTTTCGATATTTATTCATTTTACGCCTTTAGTCAACAATTAATAATATAGGAAAAATCAATTAATAAATAAAAAAAAATTCACTCCACCCTAATGTCCAGGTTCAAGCTTTGCCTCTTGTACTTCTTGGGATCCGATCTGTTTTTAAAGAGGATCTCAAGGCTACTTCAGCTGAAATGGTTTATGGAGAAACGCTTCGTTTACCATGTGAACTTTTCTCTTCTAATCTTAAAAACAAGACACTCGACAATCCAGGCAGTTTTCTCTCAACCTTAAGAGAATTCATGTCACGCCTATGTCCGGTTCCAGCATCAAGACATTGTCAACCTGGAGTTTTTGTTTTCAAAGAACTATCAGAATGCAGTCATGCCTTTCTGAAAGTTGGACCGATTTTAAAGGCACTCCAGCCACCATACACTGGCCCATACGAAATTCTGGATCGTGACAAGAAAACAATTACGCTCAAAATACGCAATAAACCAACGAAAGTTTCTATCGATCGGGCGAAACCAGCCTTTGAACTTCAAGATGATATTGTTTCAACATCAGTTCCTGTTTCTACACCTGTTCCTGAACCTGTTCCTGCTGTTAAAGCTGCACCCGCAGAACCTACATTAGTTCCCGAACACACGACGAGTTCCGGCAGAAGAGTGCGATTTCGAGAAATTTTGAATTTGTAGCCAAATTCTCTGCCAAGGGGGGTAGTGTGGCGGCATAGCTTCAACAATCTAACGTTGATAACAAAAGTGCGGGCATAGCAACGAACATTAATTTTAATTTAATGATGAGACGTCAATGATGATTGTCAACAGTTGTATCTCAATAAAGTTATGTTATAATTAAATAGGAGATATCACCCTTTATTTCCTATAGAGTCATGTAGACCAGTTTTCAATAATTTTAATATTTCGACTTTGTCTAGTCTGTATGTTTTGGAGTTGTCTGTTTTTGTTTATAAAAATAAATCAAAATTTAATCTAGTCAGCAATTTACATAATTTTAATACAAGAAATAAAAAAATTGTTTATGTTCCCTCAACAAAACGGGATATAAAATTTAACTCGCCAGAGTTCCTAGGTTTAAAAACATTTAATAAATTGCCAAATTCTATAAAAGAATCTAAAAACATACATATTTTTAAAAATAAATTAAAGCAGTATGAAAAGAATCGGATCTTAATTAGGATCCCGAATCTTTGTAATAATGTCCCACTAGCGGAGCGCAGCCTCACGCTCCAGTTAAGACTTGGAAACTAGTGGGTAGTTGAGTAAAACACAATAGTCTTGTTAATACTGTCTTTAAGATGAAGTGGTGGCGCGAATCTCCTGGATTTTGGGATACAGTGGTTCAAGGGTCACTATTTCTTCTGGGTTTGTTGGTGTCTTCTTTGAAGTTCTCCAAATCTGTATTTGTTATATTCCAAACCAAGTACTTATGATTAAGATTACCACTATAGAGCTAGTTATCACGCTGTTATGGCGGAGTGATGGTGGACATTATGCCAAGTATTTTCATCAAGGCTATCCTGGATCTCTAGTTCTTCTTTCATCAATTCTTCGATGTTTCCAAGGTTGTCTCACGCCCTGAGTACCAGTTCTTGTCCGGAATCGTGGTGGAGTTTAATATGACGTTAATAACGTCAAGTTTGCCACCAACAGACGGGTAAAGCTGGACAACACAGGGATTTCTACTATCCGCTTCGGTGTTAGCACGTTCCTGCGGGTATTAACTGTGCAGCTTTTGAATACAGTAAGAATTCCTGTTCTATTCAGGGCTGTCATTTCTTATTCCATTACATGTGACTGCTACTTTGGTGATTCCGGGAGTGATAAATAGCCAACTGTTTATGGCGTACATCTGTTTCGAAATTGCTGTATGAAATTTTTGTTCTTTAATCTCACATGTCGTGTTGTCGCTTCTTTGATATATTTCATCTTCTTCGTATCTGGCGGTCATGCTGACTATTTTTATGTTAGAATCTTGACTAGGATTTCCCCCGGACACTATCCATCCAAATTCCGTGTTTTGGCCAAGAAATCCATTTGCTGATTTGTGCACTCCGTCCAGCATTATTTTCGGCACTTCTTCAGCTCCTAGGAGAATGTCTATGGGTCCCATCTTGTTGAACGTTGGGTAGGGTGGTCCAAAAAAGTGAAGTTGATTTTACAGATTGTCTCACCCCCCAATTTTTTTACCTCCAACATCAATAAAAAATTCCCAAAATTTTAGGCCCCTAGGTGTATTAGAAGGGAGTGCTCATTAGCTAAGAGATTTCAGTTTTTTTTAAATTTATTTAAAAAAAACATTACGCCATCTTTTTACTGGTTAAATAAAATGTTATGCCCTATATATTAATGTTACAATTACCAAAGAATATTATTTACCTAAACATATATTTCTTACACACTAGTTCAATCAGCTAATCCCGCACCTTTCCCTAAGAAACTAAAAACTACACTTTACAGTTCAGCCATTTCATGATGACGGACGCTACCATTTGACCAAAATCTTGTCAAATATTTAAAAAAAAATGCCTAAAAACCAAAACTGATTTTAAAGCTAATATTAAAAATTGAAAGTGGAGATGAGGTAAAAAAAATAACATATAAAATAATTATCTGACATTTACGGATTCCAAGAATTTACTTTTTAAACTTAGATGACGGACGCTACAAAAAATGGAAGTGGAATAAATTTATTTTATGTTTCACCTGAATATTAGCAAATTGATAAGGGATTAAATTTAAACTTTATTATATTATATTAAGCATTGGACTAGATAAATATTTTTTATTTTTATTTTGTATTTGGTTTAATAGATAATATATAAGTACATGAAATATGTGATGATGGACGCTACATGACGGACGCTACAAAAGTTCCACCAAAATGCTAATCTTTTATTTTTCAATTTATTTCAAATAAACAACCAAAAACTTCACTAAACAAATAAACTCTATATTTAACAGTAAAATATGCCACTACTTAAATACAACACACGATTCGTAACTGGAATTTCTTGTTTGAGCGGTTTGCAACGAATTGGAGCTTAATTTCATAAAAAAGTGTTTTGATTGAATAAAAGGAATCTTCTTAACATTAGCCCACCTTTTATCCAGCATCTCTTTTATATTTTCAACATCCTCAGCACAAATATATCTATCTATAGCACCCTTTCCGTGACTACTGGCAAAAAAGTTCCATTCAACACTAGGCAGGTTGAACTCTAAGTACATCATAGTAACACAAATTTGAAAGAGTATATTTATTTTTAAATTGGGCAGCGCAGCCGTCTGAAAAGATCACTGTTTTGCATAAATGTTGTAATAGATGGGGATAGTTCCAATGAATTTTCTTAAAAATTTCTTGAAGAAATACATAAACTGCGTACTTGTCATGTCCCATGTAGTCGCTTATAATGGCAATAGAAAAGGTCTGCTGTGGTGTCAAGACAACACAAGTAAATATTGTTACTTGTTTGTGAGACCAGTGTGCCGATTGAATTTCATTTTGCACTACAAGAACTTTATCTTCGGCAAGATGAACCTTTTGTTCATCAAAATACAGTTCTTGCACCCTTTTAACAAAACAGTGTGTTTTTAATTGGCTCTCTAGCGTTTTGATCACTGAAAAAAGCGTAGCTTCTGTAACTTGGACCTCATTATCATTCCACTGCTTGTAGTTAACAAGTAGGTATGTCGTCCAAATCAAACATATATTTATCAAAGCGTGTGAAATGTCATAATCGCAGTTTTTGTCATACACTGTTTTTCATCTATATTGCAACACATTTGTTACAGGAAATCAGTACTGCTTTTCGGAAACTTCAAAATATTATTTTGTATTGCCTCAATTAAAAAATTAAAATTCGCGTGATAGCGAAATACACACACGTTATGCGGCATTTGTGATGATAACAGAACGTGCTTGGGGCGCAACTGGTAAAATTTAGTAATCTGAATATTTGTATCTGCGAATTCTTGCTTAAATAGTGTAAATGCCTCCTTAATCGTCATTATAAGATGTCTTTTTTGTAACGATTCTCTACCAGTAATTGGATTTTTGACACTTTTTGTCTCTCTCTTTCCTGGGGCATGTCTGCTAACATCATCACGTAGGTAAAAAATATTGACAAGTCTAACATCTTCAGTAGATGTAGTAAGTCCATGAATTATTGTGGGCTTCTCGTCACGCAACTTTTCGGGGATAGTTTGTAAAACTAACTTCTGCACTACAATTTTTCTTTTCAGTAACTTTTAATTTCTCAATTTTTCGTAAATGACTATCAAACTGCAACTTTTATTTTTTCTTTACTCTTTCGGCATCTTTTTTTAAAAGTGCAATTCTTGTAATTTCGTCACTTTTAATTTTTTCTCGATAACGTTGCGCGGCAATTCTGTTTTGTTTTGATCTGTAAAAAATATTCCACCGGTATAAAAATCTCTCGAAAAATCTTTAAACAAGGTTAGAATGAGCATTTGTGTGTTTTAATTTAGTCTAATTTAACCGTAAAACAAGATAAATGAAAAATCTAAAAAAATATTACTCAAACATTTTTTGCTTACGGACGCTACATAAAAGTTTAATTAAAAAAAAATATATATTCTTGACATATCTAAAAAAAGCTTAATATACTGACAAGAGGCAAAATGTGTATTTTTAAAAATAAATAATTTAGTCAAAAATTATTTATCTTCATTAAGAAATATTAAGTATTACATCTTTTTGATGACGGACGCTACACTAACAACATAAAATAAATAAAGTTAATAAAAAAATACTACTTACCCATTTTGATTTACAAAATCGTCACCAAACACTCTGATAATTAATATTTTAATGAAATAAAATAATGAGAGTTGTATAATAAATGACATAATCACTGAACAATAGCGTGCTAAATAACTTATGTTTTAATTCATTTTTTTTAGGATGCGTTCGCATCAAGTAAAATATTGTTTTAAGGGCCTTATAATGGAAAATATATTATTTTTATATTAGATATGTAAAATTTAGACTACGTGCACAATATTTCATATTAAAGGTATTGCATATAAACAATTTTAAATTGTGCTCCTTAGTTTCAAATTCTCTGGAATGGCTGAGTTTAAATGTCATAAGTGCTTTGGATAGGGAAAATGTCTCAGACCGTGAAGTTCTAAGGCTTATAGTACAGATTGCGATAACACTGGGAAAAGATCCGCATGAAATGCCGTCTCGCAGCACTATTTGCCGGAGACGAAAACATGAAAGGAAGAAAAGATATGAAACAAAGTTTTTCTTGTCAAGGTTTAGTTTTTGTTCATTGGGATGGTAAAATTCTTCCTGATTACCACTGCTTAACTAAAGTAGAACATTTATCAGTAGTAGTTTCAGCAGATGGAATAGAAAAGTTATTAGGAGTACAGCAAATGAAGTCGGAAACGTACTTCGAGAATGGAATCTGGTGGATAAAGTATAAGGAATGTGTTTTGACACAACATCTGTAAATACTGGAATGAAGAATGAATGCTGCGTTTTGCTTGAGAAAAAATTGGGAGATACTTACTTTTTTTTAGTCTGCAGTCATCATGTTTTGGAAATAATTCTTAGTAAGGTTTTTAAGTTGTGCTGCTTTCCGGATATTCCAATTCCAATCGATTTAAAATAATTTGGGTACCTATTGATCGTATCTGCTTCAAGTCCTCAGACCTAGAATCGTCGATGAATTTTGAATTTTACAAAAACTCCCCAATCCCCTTGTTGCTAGCTGCATTGAAACAAAAGTCTCAACGTTATGACGACTACTTGGAACTGATCGAGTTGGCTTTGGTCGTTTTGGTGAAATCTGGATCAAGGCACCGTGTGCCACTAAAGCTACTATGTCCGACCTAACTTTTTGGAAAGATTTAGAACGCTATGAGGAGATTGGGAAAAGCGAGGTTGCTAGAAATTCTCTGAAACATCATCTTTGGTACTTATCCAATGAACTCGTAATAATTTTAATACCAACAACAATAATAATAATAATAATAATAATCATAATATTAATATGGCCTTTGTCTACGCAATAAATTATTTCTTACTTATATTTTTTCAAGGTCGACTGTGTGTTGTAAACTTCGAGTTGTAAATGATATAGCGGAAAGATGGGTAAAACTATTTGAAGAGCATAATCAATTATAAAAAATGAGGACGAAAAGCAAGACTTGTTACAAATCGTAGAAACGAATCGGAAATCTGTTCCGACAGAAACCACAAAAAAGCTGCAATTTATGCTACTAAGAGTTCTGGACCATGATTTTCATGTGGATATATTGTCTTCAGATTCATTCTATCATAGCTGTGAGCACTCCCTTCTAATTAAGCTAGAGGGTTCAAATTTTCTAAAATAACTTTTTTTACTTTATATAAAAAAATTAGAGGGTGAGAATAAGTCTATTTACAACTTCACTTTTTTAATTCGTTTCTGGACCACCCTAACGTTGGGTCAGCCAATACTTTGTTCTGCCATTGTTCCATGTCTATATCAAAACTTTTTTCAGGCAGTGTCCTTGTTAGTTTGGGTAGCACTAGGAGATTTGTTGTCAGCTTAAATGTACTCGGGAATCTTGGGCTACAAGTAAGTGTCACTTGTTGGCTTGACGTTTTTATGTCCCCATCTCCAACACCTGATAGGTCTGTGGATACCTTTTGCCTTGGAAGGGCTAATAGGGTTGCTGCTTCTTCCGTGATCAAGAATGCTTGAGAGCCTTGATCGATGAGTACTCGTGCATACTCCACACCTCCACTCACTGTTGTGGCTTTAATGAGGGCGTTTGCTAGTAGTACTATTGGACTCTGATTCCCCACGTGGTTGCTTGCCTTGTTTTTTTAGTTGTCTACCTTTGATTGGGTTTTGTGTTCCGTCTTTTCAAAGTGCAAGAGCGTATGATGACGTCTCGAGCACACTGCACATCTTCTTTCTGATGTGCATTTTGCAGCTGCATCATGCCATAGGCAATTATTGCACAAATTTTTTTCTCTTATTGCCTGGCTCCGTGCTGTCCCTGACAGGCCCCTGAACTTTGGGCAATAACTTATCGTATGTTGGTCTTGGCAAAAACTGCACACGATCTTATGCCTCTTGTTCTGTGCTGCATTTGTCGCCGTCAATCTGGGACTGTTGGGTGTTGCCTCTAAGGATTGAAAACGGTTTCGCAAAAAGTTGATTTGATCTTCTAAACATTGAATTACCAACGGATCCTTGATAGAAGACTCATATAACCTGTTTGTTTCAGCATCCCATTTTTTCGAGATCAAACAGCTTATTATTGGACCCCATGAGTCTGTTTTTATTCCCATCAGCTCAATTGCAGCCATTCACTTATGGTGTCGTGGAGTTCTTGTAGTTTTCTAGCTGATTCATGGTGAATTGCCATCATTTTATTAAGTAACTTTGTTAATATTAACCTCTTGTTATTGTACCTTTTTTTAAGCTGCTCCCATACTGCTCCGTAATTAGCATTTGTTATGGGAAAATGTTGAATGGCACGCGCTGCTTCGCCTTTAAGGTGAGTTTTTATATGCTGCATTTTTTCTACGTCGGACAAGCGTCGGTTGTTGCGTAAATATGTCTTCGAAATTGGCCCATTCCTCGTAATTACCTCCGAAAACTGGAATCTGGACCTGTGGTAGTTTGATTGATGTGCTTCTATTATTGTCGCTTTCTGTTTGTTTTAACCTACGTATTTTTTGTCGTAGGTCACAAATGCGGTCTTCGCATTCCATTTCGATTAGTGTATACGTGTTGTTCGTGAAATACGATGCCTGACGTAGTGTGTCGTCGGCTCGGATTTCAAAATGTGCTGATACTATTACTTGCCATTGATTTATTAATTTTTCAGACAGAATTTCGTACCTATCTATAGTCTGGTCATGGGCTAATGCGTCGTCAATTCTGTTCATTATTTGCTGAAGATCCCGTTGCATCTGGTATTTTACTCGTGTATCTTCGTCTTCGCTGGATTCGTTAATACATGTTGTTGAGTCCTGAATGTCCTTATAACAGTCCCGATACGATTTTTAGATTTGTTTATAATATTCTAATGTCCAATATTCATGAGATAATTATTTGATTTTAATTATCTCGGCATGAGTTTGTTCCGCATTGGCCCAATGTTCGTTCAACACCTCAGTGCGGCGTTTAAAGTATTCAGTTGACTTTCTTGAGGTTGAATCTTTCTTCATGTTGGTGTGTAGTTGAAGGATGGCCTTCCCAGTGACCTGTTGTTTGGCCACCAGCTCGTTCATTTTTGGGTTTGTGTTCGTCATCTTAAATTGTGTCGATTTGATTATTTTCTAGATATGAAACTGCACCACTTCTGGATTGGACTGGTACAATTTTAGGTTCGAAGGACCATGAAATGAATCGGATCTTAATTAGGATCCCGAATCTTTGTAATAATGTCCCACTAGCGGAGCGCAGCCTCACACTCCAGTTAAGGCTTGGAAACTAGTGGGTAGTTGAGTAAAACACAATAGTCTTGTTAATACTGACTTTAATTATAAAATTGTTTCCTTATATACAAATGGGATATTTTATTTTACATACTTATTTTACAAACATCTTAATGTTAGAAGGTTGTATTTTGTTATGTTATTGCTGACGCGGTTTGTTCGCTTAGATGATCGAAATAGGTCAATTAAATAATTATTGTTTAATTTTAAGATTAAACACAGTACTTATTATCTCTGTGTTTATATGAAGTATCTGAATTTTTAAACCAGTTATCTGAATTACCTATATGTTTTGTTGTACCTATGTATTTTATTTTATTCTAGTTTAGCCCTAAGTTAGTTTTGAGTCTTTTATTGTGCTATTTACCGACCATTCCTATACAAATACTGTTTGTCAATTTGGGAAAATAAAGATTATTATTATTATTATTATTTTCGTAGTATTTTTTTCTGGATAAGGTCAGTAAGTTGTTATATTTCTTTTTAACTAATTTATATGCTTCTGCATATCTCTGATCCACTGAGCTCATTACAAGGAGAATATCTAATTTGTTTTTGCACATTTTTATTTCTTCACTGTTATAGTATTGTTTAAATGTTTTCTTTTGAGTTACTGGTTTTAAAGGGAAAGTTTCATAAAAAATAGGCAATATTGTATTCATTAACACCTCCCATTGCTTATTCACATTATTTATTGGTACCTCAAACTCTTAACCAGTCTTCATTTAAAAGATTGAGTTGAAATTTTAATTTATTTTCAAGGTTAAATATTCTCCTTAATGCATGTTGTTTTTGCTTAATTTTTGGTTCCTTGACAGTAATTATTTGTGCTGAGTGGTCAGATATATTGGCATGCACTATTTCTGCATAATAATCTTCATGGTTTGTAAATATATTATCAATGCAGCTTCCAGATTGCCCCGATTTCCTAGTAACACCTACAACAGAAGGATGCAAATTGTATGAACTTAACAGTTAATCATTTGATATTGTACTCCTTCTTAAAATATCAATATTGAAATCCCCTGCTACAAAAACAAACTCACATTTAACTTTATCAAGAATTTACCCAAGTTTTAGCAAAACAACCTGAAAAATTAACGCCATTCAATTTTGAACAATGACAGATTATGTGGTAACCACAGAAATCATCCGTCACAGATTTCTAGATAGAAAATAATATAAATTTTTTTAGAAATTGTTAAATATCTCTGAAATTATTAACTTTAGGTATAGGGAATAGTTACATTAATCGTTTTTTAATTTGCTATTTGATTAGGTGAAAACATACCGGGTTTTACATTTAAAATAAAAAAAGTTATTAACGTTTCACGTTAGCTCAATTTGCCATGCGTTTCTCACAAGGCGTAGAAGGGCCAACAACAATATTTTATTTAATACAATTAACTTAACAATTAACTGTTTATTTTTAGGGTAGTTATGCATTTATAATTTTTTTTTCAAATTAAATTGTCTTTTAAAATATATAAAAATATACAGGGTCACATTTTTTTGTTGTGAATATTTCGAAAATCCTGTATTCAACATTTTTATCAGAAGAAAAAGCCACTGATTTGCTAATTTAACCAACTTTGTAGCTCTAATAATAACGGACTTAGCAATGGTGAGCAGATATACCAAATTTGGTCAGCTTAAGCTTGGTACCATAGCTAAAATTACTTAACTATATAGTATATCTCAGAGATTAATGAGGGCGACTGAGGGTTAGGCTGCCTAGACATTTTAAAAGAATGCTCGACACTGGTTTTTAATATAAAGTTATTTAATAAAACACGTAGTCACCCTGCTGAAAAAGCCGGGTGATTGCGGGCGTAAATTTCGATTGAAATATGCGTCAAAACCGGGTGATTGCGGGTGAAAATCTTATCCGCCCATACCCGCAAACGCCTGCTTTACTTTATCCGCGAACGCCCGGTTATACCTGTCTTTCGTCCGGTTAGTGCACCCCCGCAATCATCTGCAATCACCCGCGAACGCCGGCATTTAGTTTGATCTACTTTCGCCCGGTTTCATCCGCAAACGTCGGCTTTCGTCTGCGAACGCCTGCTTTCACCTGCGTACGCCTGTTTTCACCCGCAAACGTCTGCTTTTACCCGCGAACGCCTGATTTCATACTTTTTCACCCGCAAACGTCTGCTTTCACCTGCGAACGCCCGGTTATACCTGTCTTTCGCCCGGTTAGTGCAACCTCGCAATCATCTGAAATCACCCGCGATCGCCGGCATTTAGTTTTATCTACTTTCGCCCGGTTTCATCCGCAAACGTCGGCTTTCGTCTGCAAACGCCTGCTTTCACCTGCGTACGTCTGTTTTTACCCGCAAACGTCTGCTTTTGCCTGTTTTCACCCGCAATTGCGTTTAAACGTCTACTTTTACCTGCAAACGCCTGCTTTCACCCGCAAACGTCTGCTTTTACCCGCGAACGCCTGATTTCATCCGCGAACGTCTGATTTCATACTTTTTCACCCGCAAACGTCTGCTTTCACCTGCGAACGCCCGGTTATACCTGTCTTTCGCCCGGTTAGTGCAACCTCGCAATCATCTGAAATCACCCGCGATCGCCGGCATTTAGTTTTATCTACTTTCGCCCGGTTTCATCCGCAAACGCCGGCTTTCGTCTGCGAACGCCTGCTTTCATCTGCGTACGTCTGTTTTTACCCGCAAACGTCTGCTTTTGCCTGTTTTCACCCGCAAACGTCTGCTTTTACCCGCGAACGCCTGATTTCATACTTTTTCACCCGCAAACGTCTGCTTTCACCTACGAACGCCCGGTTATACCTGTCTTTCGCCCGGTTAGTGCAACCTCGCAATCATCTGCAATCACCCGCGATCACCGGCATTTAGTTTTATCTACTTTCATCCGCAAACGTCGGCTTTCGTCTACAAACGCCTGCTTTCACCTGCGTACATCTGCTTTTACCCGCAAACGTCTGCTTTTGCCTGTTTTCACCCGCAAACGTCTACTTTTACCTGCAAACGCCTGCTTTCACCCGCAAACGTCTGCTTTTACCCGCGAACGCCTGATTTCATCCGCGAACGTCTGATTTCATACTTTTTCACCCGCAAACGTCTGCTTTCACCTGCGAACGCCCGGTTATACCTGTCTTTCGCCCGGTTAGTGCAACCTCGCAATCATCTGCAATCACCCGCGATCACCGGCATTTAGTTTTATCTACTTTCGCCCGGTTTCATCCGCAAACGTCGGCTTTCGTCTGCAAACGCCTGCTTTCACCTGCGTACGTCTGCTTTTACCCGCAAACGTCTGCTTTTGCCTGTTTTCACCCGCAAACGTCTACTTTTACCTGCAAACGCCTGCTTTCACCCGCAAACGTCTGCTTTTACCCGCGAACGCCTGATTTCATCCGCGAACGTCTGATTTCATACTTTTTCACCCGCAAACGTCTGCTTTCACCTGCGAACGCCCGTTATACCTGTCTTTCGCCCGGTTAGTGCAACCTCGCATTCATCTGCAATCACCCGCGATCGCCGGCATTTAGTTTTATCTACTTTCTCCCGGTTTCATCCGCAAACGTCGGCTTTCGTCTGCGAACGCCTGCTTTCACCTGCGTACGTCTGTTTTTACCCGCAAACGTCTGCTTTTGCCTGTTTTCACCCGCAAACGTCTACTTTTACCTGCAAACGCCTGCTTTCACCCGCAAACGTCTGCTTTTACCCGCGAACGCCTGATTTCATCCGCGAACGTCTGATTTCATACCTTTTCACCCGCAAACGTCTGCTTTCACCTGCGAACGCCCGGTTATACCTGTCTTTCGCCCGGTTAGTGCAACCTCGCAATCATCTGCAATCACCCGCGATCGCCGGCATTTAGTTTTATCTACCTTCGCTCGGTTTCATCCGCAAACGTCGGCTTTCGTCTGCGAACGCCTGCTTTCACCTGCGTACGTCTGTTTTTACCCGCAAACGTCTGCTTTTGCCTGTTTTCACCCGCAAACGTCTACTTTTACCTGCAAACGCCTGCTTTCACCAACAAACGTCTGCTTTTACCCGCGAACGCCTGATTTCATCCGCGAACGTATGATTTCATACTTTTTCACCCGCAAACGTCTGCTTTCACCTGCGAACGCCCGGTTATACCTGTCTTTCGCCCGGTTAGTGCAACCTCGCAATCATCTGAAATCACCCGCGATCGCCGGCATTTAGTTTTATCTACTTTCGCCCGGTTTCATCCGCAAACGCCGGCTTTCGTCTGCGAACGCCTGCTTTCATCTGCGTACGTCTGTTTTTACCCGCAAACGTCTGCTTTTGCCTGTTTTCATCCGCAAACGTCTGCTTTTACCCGCGAACGCCTGATTTCATACTTTTTCACCCGCAAACGTCTGCAAGCACCTGCGAACGCCCGGTTATACCTGTCTTTCGCCCGGTTAGTGCAAACCTCGCAATCATCTGCAATCACCCGCGATCGCCGGCAATTAGTTTGATCTACTTTGGCCCAGTTTCATCCGCAAACGTCTCCTTTCGTCTGCGAACGCCTGCATACGTCTGTTTTTACCCGCAAACGTCTGTTTTTGCTCGTTTTCAACCGCAAACGTCTGCTTTCGTCCGATTTTATCCGCGATTGCCTGCATTTCGTTTGTCTGTTTTCTTTCGGTTTCATACACTTTTATTATAAGGCGTCTTCTAGAAAAAAAATTTAATTAGGAAAAAACTTTTATTAAATTAGGTCCTTAAAAGTTTCCTTTCGTTTATTGAGGGTGTTAAAATTTTATTTATTTATATAGTAGTCCAATGTTATTAAAATTTGAATTATAAAATAAATTTATAAAGAAATAATATTGGTCAATTAGGGTGAATACAGGAATGTTTTAAAGAAAATTTTTTTAACAAAATTTTTACACCACGAATTGCTTTTTGCATAGTTATGTAAACATTTTAATACGTATGATTGGGTACCCAATAAAAGTCAACCACCTGACATTTTTTCGATTTTGTCTACACTACGCTATAAGGGAGTTTTACCACCATTTGTACCATAATTAAAAGCAATAAAACCATGTTTAAAAAAAAATAATTTATTAAAGAAAATCCATTTTCCCTAAAAAAAATATATTAGATAAAATTAGTAATTGTATTCATTAAAATTTACTTAATGGGTTGAAAACAAAATGTTTGTTTTTTTTTCTTAGCATGGGGTAGAATTTTTCAAAAGAAAAAAAATTTTTACTCAATATCTTGAGGTGGCCCACTCGTTTTTTAAATAAATATATAATCAAATGGGTTAGTTCCAACGGGAAATTCTTTTTTTGGTCCAAAATCGTGGAAAACATGTGATTTTTTTCACACAACTTTCATTATAAAACAAAAGAAAGTGCTTTTAATTTTTTACTTAAATTACAAAAACAATGGAATTTTTTTTTTTTTCAACTTTTGACTTCCAATTGGCTTTTAAGGGCGACACCCTACAGATCCTAGAACAAAAAAAAGAATTTCCCGTTGGAACTACCCCATTTGATTAAATATTTATTTAAAAAACGAGAGGGCCACCTCAAGATATTGAGTAAATTTTTTTTTTCTTTTTTTATAAGGTACAAATTCTACCCCCATGCTAAGAAAAAAAAACAAACATTTTGTTTTCAACCCACCCTATTACTTATTATAATAGAAGGTATACAATGGCGGATTTTTGATTTTGGTTTAGGGGGCACAAAGGCTATTATGTGCTAAGAAACCTAAAAAATATCTAATTGATTAACAGAATATACCTGGATAATAAGTTGTATTTTCACCATAACAAATTTGGTTTGATTTGGGACTAATCAGTCAATTTCTGGAGCTATTATTTAACCAGTTGGCTCATTTTTTTAAGCTATTAAGGCCAATAAGGGATATTTATTTACTGGAACGTTTTTTGTATGTTATACTTGTTATTTAAAAAAATATAAATGCATATTTTTATAGGAAAAAAAAATATTTTAACAAATTTATTCAATTCCTTTGAAAAAATTTTTTTTTAAACTGGTAAAAAAATTAAGTAACATTTTTTGTTTTCTTAAAAATATATGCATTTCTGATTTTTTAATAAATAATACATATAAATATACATATAATCAAATATTTGCATATAAAAAATATGTACATATATACAAAAAACTAAAAGTCTAGAAAACAAAAGTCAGTTAATGGAATATTCCTTATAAATGGCCTAAAAACGCAAGTCAATTGCTTAAATAATAGTTTAAAAAATTGAGTGATTTCATTATTTTCTCATCAATATTTTTTGGTTTCAATTCCAGTCTAAAAATAATTTAAAATGTTAAAAATTATTATAATTCGGTTGGTAGTAGACAATTTTTTTTCTTAAAATATTTTATCTACATATGTAAATTGTAAAACGCTTTAAAAATTATTATTTTAAATATGTAAAAGTCTATAAAATTTAATTTATTTGTTATTAACATTGAATAATGTAATTCTAAATTAATTAATGGAAAATAACTTTTGTGCATAATAATAATGGCAACATAATATATATTATATTTGGTAAATTCTCATATAACTTGTTTCGATGCTGTATCCACTTATTTTTGTGAAAACTAATTCTCGCTCAAGGTTTTTTTTAGTGTAATGAGCAAGTAGCATTTTAAGGTAATGGGAACTTAAATTATGACAACCCTAATCTATTAATTTTTTCCTAAAATGCAGGCTTTATGTTGCAAATGTCACATAAGTTACCGGTCACCAACTGCAATATCCTAACATTGATGAATATTTTAACAAAATGGCTGTTGAAACAACTAATGTTAGTGCTTGATTAACTCAATATAGACTTAATTAAGATTGACGAAAAATTCTTTTATCCGAAATCGGCAGTAAAGTAGAACTTTACTGCCGATTTATTTTAATTTACGATTGTTGACTACTTTACTGCCGATTTCGGATAAAATAATTTTTTGTCAATCTTAAGTCTATTTTTAGTTAATCAAGCACTAACATTAGTTGTTTGAACGGTCATTTTGTTGAAATATTCATCGATGTTAGGATATTGCAGTTGGTGACCGGTAACTTATGTGACATTTGCAACATAAAGCCTGCATTTTAGGAAAAAATTAATAGATTAGGGTTGTCATAATTTAAGTTCCCATTACCTTGAAATGCTACATGCTTATTACACTAAAAAAAACCTTGAGCGAGAATTAGTTTTCACAAAAATAAGTGGATACAGCATCGGAACAAGTTATATGAGAATTGACCATTTAAATGAATGTTCATGTTTATTACTTACAAAATTAACTTAAACAGTGATTCACTATCATCCATTTCCGACTCTTAAAACTTTATTGGTCGCTTTATTGGCATTGAATGTTCAATTTGTCTTTTAGGTCATCTTTAGATTCTAAAAATTCCATGCAAATTTCTTTCAAAATCTGTCTTTTTGATTTCTGAAATAATCATAACAATTTGCACCCACACCCTCTAGTCTTCAGCCATCATTTGCGAGACATTCCCATTGCATGCTGACATAATAAAAGGATGGCCCCTTAAAAAAGAATTTATGCATTTAGATTAATATAAATAGATAGCTATAGGTTATAGCCTATAACTAGGTATATATACACTTTTATGTACCTTACACAAATAGCACATCCCTGCTTAAAATACCCCATAGAGACCCTGTTCAAACCGATAGATATTTGTATCGGGATGTATGGTGTTTCTATAGGGTGTATCGGTTTGTATAGGACCCGTAGTTGAGATTTATGGTTGTTCTATAGGGATATCCACCATTGATTTATTTGCTATCGGTTTCAATGGGGAAAATACACATAAATGTAGAAATTAGTTTTTTCCCTATAGGACCCTATAGGTTTTAATAAAATTTTGTCAAATGTTTTATGGTTGCTCTATAGGGATATCCCTATATATCCTTCATTAAGTTATTTTCTATCGGTCTCAATAGGGAAAATGTAAAAGTTATGGTGTGCCTATAGGTAATTACCTATACATTTTCTATCGGGCTGTATCCGGAAAAACCCATGGACAAATGCACATATAGAATCCGGTAGCGCCCGATAGATTATTTTGTATAGGTCTCTATGGGGTATTTTAAGCAGGGATAAGCTTCATAATTAGTTGTTGGGTCCTTATCAGGAGGCCTTGTGGCATAAAAGGTATTTTTTATAGTCTACATCTTTTTTATGTGTAGCTTTATTTTTTATATGTTCAGCTTTAATTATATGCTAGGTATCGTCATCTATAAATGCATGTAAAACCAAACTAAAACAAGATAAACATCGATTCAAAATAAATTCCTATTTAAATAATTTTATATACTTACGTTTCAATTAGTTTTAGTTCCCCAAAAAAAATTATAAACAGTAAAACTACACAAAACAATAAATAAATAAATATGTTAGGAAAAAATTTACAATTTTGCCTACACAAATAAAGGTTATGTCCATTGACAAGCAGTCTCTGTTGACAAGCGTGCTTTGATGCCATGTTTCCACTTTAGTCAGAAACTCCCAGAAATATAATTCAAATTTATCGCCTTACAAGTTTGTTATTAATATAACCCTATTTCAGAAAAAATATAAATATAACACTTAGTAAAAATACGTTATTAATTTAAAAAAAAAATGATTTTAAGCATATACGGTATATGATATACCCATATTATATTATTATATTATATTATAGGTATAGGATTTTAAGTCTCTTCAACGTTTTTAATTAAAAAAAAATGATTTTAAGTCTCCTCAACGTTTTAAACAAGCTCACTAAGCTGAGCTTGTTGCTCGCTGCAGGTGTGAATCGCGCCGCAACCGCTCCACCTAAATGTATGGTAATTTTAATAATGATTTCTCACATATCATCTGTCACATGTCATCTGTCACACGTCATCTGTCACATGTCATCTATCACCTACCATTTGTTATCTGTCATCTGCCATTTGTCATCTGTCACCTGTCATATGGCACCTGTCATATGGCACCTGCCATCTATCATTTGTCAACTTACTTGACTTTTGTCACTTGACATGTCACCTGTTCACTTGACATCTGGCACCTTTCACCTGTCATCTGTCATTTGTCATCTGCCACCTATCATTTGAAGGGGTTAGAATAGAAAGGGTATAAGTGCAATTTCTTTAATTTAGGAGATAAGTTCGTTTTGTGAAAGATAAGGTTCCGACGTATCGAAATGAAAAGGATTTAAGTAATTTTCATACTTCTAGGGACCTCTATTATCCAGTAGAAAAACATTACTAAACAAAATTCTTCACTTTTTTATGGTAACATAACTTTAACTTCAAATATCTCCAAAAAATGAAAATGTTACTTATACCCTTTTTATTCTAACCCCTTCATTTGTCATCTGTCACCTGTCAACTTGACATCCGTCACTTGACATGTCGGGCAAAATTTGACGGAAAAATCGAAAAAAAGTGGACTTGGGCCTTTTCGACACCGGATGGTCCGCGGGTAGGTCTCGTGGGCACAAAAAAAGGATGCCAATTTCGAGTGTCCACCTTCAACGGCCTCCGAGTACAGTTTTTAAGAAGTAAAAATAAACGACAACCGTGCTTTTCTGCGCAGGTGCCTTAGCTCATGAGATAGAAAAACAGCACAGTTACCTGCCTGTGTAATAAAGAAAAAATGTTTATTAATTTTTTTTAATGAAGACTTAATTTCTGTTTTGCGAAACAATGTCAAAATACAATAAATTTTTTTTCTTTACATTTTTTTAAATTTAAATAATTCCTTTAAAGTTAAGAAGTTATGGGAAGGGATGAAAGCTGACGTTCGCGGGTGAAAGTAGACGTTCGCAGATAAAATCAGACGTTCGCGGACGAAAGCCGACGTTTGCGGGCGTTCGTAGACGAAGCGAAGCAGGCGTTCGCAGGTAAAAGCAGACGTTCGCAGACCGAAAGCAGACGTTTGCGGGTAAAAACAGACGTACGCAGGTGAAAGCCGACATTCGCGGACGATAGCCGATGTTCGCGGGCGAAAGCCGACGTTCGCGGACGAAATCCGACGTTTGCCGGCGTTCTTAGACGAAGCGAAGCAGGCGTTCGCAGGTGAAAGCAGACGTTTGCGGGTGAAAACAGGCAAAAGCAGACGTTTGCGGGTAAAAACAGACGTACGCAGGTGAAAGCAGGCGTTCGCAGACGAAAGCCGACGTTTGCGGATGAAACCGCGGGCGAAAGTAGATCAAACTAAATGCCGGCGATCGCGGGTGATTGCAGATGATTGCGGGGTTGCACTAACCGGGCGAAAGACAGGTATAACCGGGCGTTCGCAGGTGAAAGCAGACGTTTGCGGGTGAAAAAGTATGAAAGCAGACGTTCGCGGATGAAATCAGGCGTTCGCAGGTAAAAGCAGACGTTTGCGGTTGAAAGCAGGCGTTTGCAGGTAAAAGTAGACGTTTGCGGGTGAAAGCAGGCAAAAGAAGACGTTTGCGGGTGAAATCAGACGTTCGCGGGTTAAAGCAGACGTTCGCGGACGAATGCAGACGTATGCATGTAAAAACGTACGTTCGCGGATGAAACCGGGCGAATGCAGACAAAAACAGAAAATCAAAATGCAGGCAAACGCGGGTGAAATCAGGCGAAAACATAATCTTATATATAATTAACGTCAATGCCGGGCGTTTGCGGGTGATATTTACACCCGGCAGCGCAGGTGAAAGCAGGCGTGCGGGCAAAATCTGGTATGGCAGGCAAAAAACATATATAACCGGGCGTAAAACCAGCTTGGTTTTTCACCCGCACATGCCTGCAATCACCCGGCTTTTTCAGCAGGGCAGATAAATCCGCACAGAACACAAAATTAATATTAATCGTCCCAAACTAATTATTAGCTATAAAAAGGAAACCAACGATCAGCGACCCGCTATATCAACAATAGTCAATCAAAAATCAATTCAGATATTCGACTTGTCGCAAGACAAATCAAGATCTAACTGGGTCCGTTTCGTTCGCCAAGCTTATCGCGAAGCGGTTCCCTTAAAAAACATTTTACCCCTCCTAACATATTTTCTACGTCTTAAAGAACTATAACTAATTTGTCTAGACAAATTCACATAAATCATATCAACTAAAATAAATGTATCGTAAGACTTAGTAATAAACACCTAATAAGAAGAAAATGACATTCTCCACATCCCACTGTGGGCCCTATGCCCAAACTAGGTTGCAATAAGTCATTATTGAAAATATATAATTTGCCACTATTGTTTTATTAAAAACATATTCAAACTTGTAAAAACATAATTGCTTTTTGAAAATACTCTACGAAGACTTTTTTATAAATGCCCAATGTCAGATCTTTAAATGAAAGTATATTTTTAAGACAATCGTTTTAATTAAAACTACGATTTTTGCGATTTTTTTTATAGCTTAGAGGGCCGTGAAAAGCAAAAGTCGCCTTAAACATTTCATAACTGACATTAGACCTGTCAATTAGTTGTGTTGGGTACATAAAATTATGGAAAATTCGTGTTTTTTTTTTGTTTTTGGCAAGAACTGATAAGGTAATTAACATGAATATTTAATTTTATAGTTTTGCAGAGTAAAAAAATAGGAAGGCCAACGAATGCCAAGCCAAAATATATATTTTTTATTAGACAAATATGTAGACTACTAAAAACTGTTAACCAAAAAAATCGCAAAAAATCGCGAAACTTATCCCAGCCAAAAATGTAAACCTCTGAGAAAAGAAAATATTAACAATTAATATGAATCTTAAGTTGTTTATCGCATGTATTGCTTGGACAATGAGCAAATTATATACATGGCGTTTAATATTTGTTAAAAGTGTTTACGCCGGTTTACGCCTACTTTTTCTTTTTATCCGTTTTTAATATTACATTAAGGTGGCCTAGATGCATTGTTAAAAATTGCTCAAAAGGCATTAAAAAATCACATTTAAGTCCAGAATTATGTTAAGAATCCGAGAATGTAAATATATAAAGGGGTTTCTATTTAATTTTTTGAACCTGGACCCATTTCCGGTGAAACCGGAAGTGACCGAAAAAATATGCGAAAACCTTCCTCTTTATACACCATTTACCTATTACCAACACTCTGTATTTCACTTTTTATCTGCTAAACGAAGCAACTGCGTTGAGTCAAATTGACCTATTTTCAGAAAAGGAATCTCTAGATTTATAATGTTCAATTTTCGGGATAAAACATAGTAACTATCGCGATATATCGATAGTAGGTATGCAGACATTACAAAATATTTTTTTCTGGCTAAACCGCTCATCGAACTTTTACAAGAGACAAAAAAGTTTTTAAACAAAGTAAGCTTTCTATTTCCTAGTAAACCATTATATCAACAGTAAAAAAAATACAAGCGAAAATTAGTACCTAACCTTGCTTTTCTGATTATTCTAATTTTCAATTATAACTGAGTGTAGCACCAAACGACGCTAATTGGCAGTTAAAACTTATATTCCAAAAATATTAAAAATACATTAATACGTTATTAAGATATTAAAAAAAATAGTTATTTTTCAAAACTTTAAAGACCTCTAACGACTAAACGAAGCAACTTAGTATATAGGTAATTTGGGTTAAATCGACTTATTTTGATCCGTAGATAACGTTGGTATGGTTTGTTACACTAGTGTAAGATAACCCTGTATTTTATAAATTAATTTCCAAAAATACTAATGTGGCAACACTGGAAAATGAAAAAATAAATTATATAATTAATTACCAGCATTGCTTAGTCTCAAAGTTTAATTATTTTTAAAGTTTTAAGTAAATAGAAAAAAAATTGAATTAATGCAACCTAGTTTGGGCATTGGGCCCACGGATGCATCCGTGGGACTTTTTTAGCCTAAACATCGTTACAAAAATATTATCAACTACAAATAAACAAAAGGGTGAGACAGAATCATGAGCGTAGACCAATAATTAATAAGGGCGCCGACACGGCCATTCTGATTAGTGCACGTCCTCGGGCACTCAATGGTCATCTGGAACGCAAAAGCCTAAATTATAAACATTGTCGCTACTTCCGCTCGTCCATCCTGACTAACAAAGAATAATGCAATACAACGCGATATTGTTATTATCAATATGATTAATCAATAAAAAATATTTTTTTTTAAGAGGAAACCGAAGCCGATATACTTTGCAACTTGCAATAGTAATATCATCTGGTAACCAAGCTAAAAATCATAAACCATCAAGAACATTGCAGTCCGGTGCTTCCGCACCCCATTCAGTAGCAAACTGTTTACCATCATGTAAACCACACTGTTTACTATCATGTAAACCACAACAATACAGTAAGACTCTTCTTACTAAGCAACCAAACTAGGCCACATGCCTCTTCTAGTAACTCTTTTACTAGTCAACTAAACTAGGCCACATGCCTCTTCTAGTAACTCTGTTACTAGTCAACTAAACTAGGCCACATGTTTCTTCTAGTAACTCTTTTACTAGTCAACTAAGCTAGGCCACATGCCTCTTCTAGTAACTCTTTTACTAGTCAACTAAACTAGGCCACATGCCTCTTCTAGTAACTCTGTTACTAGTCAACTAAACTTGGCCACATGCCTCTTCTAGTAAATCTTTTACTAGTCAACTAAGCTAGGCCACATGCCTCTTCTAGTAACTCTTTTACTCGTCAACTAAACTGGGCCACATGCCTCTTCTAGTAACTCTTTTACTAGTCAACTAAACTAGGCCACATGCCTATTCTAGTAAATCTTTTACTAGTCAACTAAACTAGGCCACATGCCTCTTCTAGTAACTTTTACTAGTCAACTACTGCAATGTTCAATCAGATAACTACTATTAATTAATAAAAAAAAATAAAAAATTAAAAGGAAGCATTATTACTACTCAGTTTGTCAGGAATGAGTGGATTCCCTTTAGCAGGATATTACCTATTTCTCTATTGTAATACTCGCCGACACAGGGTCATCCTGTTCATTTTCAGATTCTGACTCACGTAAAACTTCACCTTACCCTTCAGGTACATTAATAAGCTGATCATGAGCAAATTTAAAAACACTACTTTTACCCTTATTGGTAGGTTTAATAACTTCATAACGATCATTTTCTAAAATCTTAGTGATTTTAAACGGACCTCGAAATTTACGATCTAATGTAGAAATCATTATTTCATTTATTTTACTAAATACAAAATCTCCGACTGAGAAGGCCTAATAATAGCTTTTCCTACGTTTTTTCTTTTGGCATCATTATTTGATAATTTTTCGATATTTTTGCATGCTATATCGCGAATTTCGGAGAGCGAGGGCGATTTCGCGATTGTATTATTAATGTGGCAAATTTTTTGTAAGTCTAAAGAGCATATTGATTTGCCAAATAAAAGTTCTGTAGAAAAACATTTGCCTTGATCACAAATGATGCGTAAAGGAGCCCCAAACAGATTAGTAGATTTTTTTAAACAATTTACAGCTGTTTCAGCAGTAAGATAATGAATACGATATAACAATACAAATTTAGTAAATGCGTCAATTATTACAAAGACGTGTCACTTTTGCCAGATAATTTACCAGAAATGTCAACGTGCCAGGGTTGAGAAACTTTTGGAATGGGATGTATTTGAATTTGTGACTTACCTGATTTATTTTTTGATGTTTTACAAATTAAATAGTTTTTATCAAATTTTCTTACCCATTTAGACATTTTGTGAAACCAGTAAAATTCATAAATTTTCTCTAAAGTTTTCTCCCACCCTAAATGTTTTAAATTGGTGTGAATGATTTATTACGGACAATCATTAATTTGGGTACTACAGGTTAACAAATCTCTCTATTTTTCTGAACAAAATATTGTTTCGAATATCATTTTTTGCAATATTAGGGTCGAGATCGTTGCTCTTTAGATCGGCAATAAGTTTTAAAAGGCTTTCATCGCGTTGTTGAGCTACTAGCAACCAGTCTTTTTGTAATTCGATATTTTGTATAACGTTAAGGGTTTTAGAATTTTTATCTTTCGGTGCACTCGGATTTTGAACCTGATTATCTAAATTAGGGGAACTATGATTACGTGACAAGAAATCAGCATGTTTCATTCGTTTTCCTTCACGATAAACAATATCAAAGTCAAACGATTCTAAAAATGCCCACCAGCGATGTGCACGAGGCGTAAGATCATGTTTTGTACGTGAAGACTTAAGCGAATTACAGTCGGTAAAAACTGTAAAATGATTTCCCAATAAGAAGTGTCGAAAATGCTTGACAGCATTAACAACGGCTAATGTTTCGAGTTCGTAAGAGTGGTACCTAGACTCGGGGCCAGATGTTCGTTTATTAAAATATGCGACAGGGTGATTTTTATTATCTTTCTTTTGAAGCAATACCGCACCGTAACCTTCAGACGCTAGCGTCTGTATGAAGTTCGATGGCCAGGTCAGGATTAAAAATTATTAGAACTGGTTCGGAAGTTAAGCGAGTAATTATTTTATCACGAGCCTGGTCATGTTTTGAAAGCAACTGGATTTTTTTTGAAGACTCAGTGGTTAATTTTTTATAACGAAGCAGCTATTATTGAAAAATTTGGAATAAATTGACGAAAATAGGATGCCAAACTAAGCAATTGACGAACCTGCTTGGGTGTTTTAGGTATAGGCGAGTTTACTAGGGCTATTGTTTTGTTTGAATTAGGTCGTACCTCTCCTGCCTTGATGGAAAAACCCAAATATTCAACTTCCGTCTTTAAAAATTTGCATTTATTTATATTAAATGTAAACCCAGCTTTAACTAAAGTCTTAATTACAATATCTAGACGTTCCAGTCCTTCTGCGACTGAAGATGAAGGTATTAAAATATCGTCAATATAAACAATAGCAAAAGTGTTTCGTAAATCACCTAAAGCTTTATCAATAGTTCTTTGATATACAGCAGGGGCATTGGTGAGCCCAAATGGCATAGTAAGATATCCATACTGCCCGTACGGGGTAATAAAAGCAGTATTTTCTATTGAATCTGGTTTAACAGGGATTTGATGAAATCCTGAAGCCATATCAAGAGACGAAAAATAGAATGAATTATTTAATCGGTTTATTTGGTCACTTATAAGTGGTAACGGATACTTTTGAGGGACAGTATTACAATTTAGTTCACGAAAGTCTACACACAAGCGATCTGTACCATTTTTTTTTTTACTAGAATCATAGGACTAGAAAAAGGTGAACAACTAGGTCTTATTATGTTAGCTTTAAGTAACTCATCAACTTGGCATCTAACTATTTCCCGTTCAACAGGGGCCAATCGGTAAGGCCGCCTCTGTACGATTTTATTGGGATCTTTTAAACGAATTTCCAAACTGCCTGTATTTACAGTCCCAGTTGGAACACCTGATACAAAACTTTTTTTGTATTTTAACAATAGTTGAATTAAAGTTTGTCTTTCATTTTTGTACAAATCTGTATCAATGTTATCAAAATTCGTGTTTTCTTTTTCGCAAACTTGAATATTTAATTCACGACTAAAAGATAACCACTTTGAGTCTAAACGAGCAGCAATATTTAATTTAATTAAATCATTTCCTATAATAATATTGGCGACATAAAATCGTCTGGCACCACAAAAAATAAAATACCAAATAATATTTTCTGAATCTCAATCACAATTAAAATTTGATTACTACATAGTGAAGAGCCATCACTAACACCCTTCAAAGTAGTTAAATTGCTTAAACGTTTACCAATAAATTTACATGCAATATGTTCTTTCAAAAGATAACAGTCTGAACCTGTGTCAAATAAAAAAGGAAAGGTCTCACCAGATCTAATCTTCAAATGACCTACGGGCAAGGACTCCTTCTGGCAAACATTGATCCTTTGCTCTTCAATTCTTCGTTTGCCGCCCGAAGATGGACAGTGCGGAGAAATATGTCCTAGCTTGCCACACTTGAAACAATTAACCTCCCTGTCAGTCTTCTTGCTTCGGAAAGAGACACTTGCAGATGGGCTTCTACAATCAGCAGCCTTGTGTCCCGCCTTTCCGCACGTAAAACAATTTACAGGACGCTTATGGAACCTTTCATTTTTATAAAGCAGAGACAAAGCTTGGCGCTTGTAACATGGTGCACATACTTTTTGCATCCACTGGTTTATCAGTTGTATAGCGTTTCCGTACGTAGTCATCCCGGGTAGACCCAAAGTAGCAAGCTACCATTACGGCAAACGATTCGTCGCTTTCTCTATTTTATAATAGTGACAAAATGTTTCTCATCGAAAATAGCATTTCGTCAATTAATGGCACGTCATGTGAATTATTTTTCTTGCCGTTAATTGCCTCAGAAAAAACTTCCAAAGAATCTACTGCAAAGACTGCTAAGCTTTTAATTCACTCCACTCCTTTTCTGATGGCTTAGCGGATACAAGCCAATTTGCTGCTTCCCCTTTTAGTGCTTGAGATAAGGAGATTATTAATTCCATAGCATCGGGATTTCTTTTTGCTACCCATAAATCCACAATTGCTGCCCAGCCTTCGGCATCTGAAAACCTTGCTGTTGGGTCAAATATTGGCAAGCGAGTTGCATTGGCGGGCACTGCTTTTGGCAGACTTGAGGTCGCCAGCATTATCCGTTCAAGTCTTTCAATTCTTTCGAGGTTAGGGTCATCATTCGTCACTGCACAAACTGCGTGATTTTCGTCACTCGTCACTTCACAAACTGCGTGATTTTCGTCACTTTCACTGTCCGAAAATTGCACTAGCAGCCCTGATCCCGCACTTCTGATGTCAGAGATTAATGAGGGCGACTGAGAGTTAGGCTGCCTAGACATTTTAAAAGAATGCACGACACTGGTTTTTAATATAAAGTTATTTAATAAAACACGTAGTCAGATAAATCCGCACAGAACACAAAATTAATATTAATCGTCCCAAACTAATTATTAGCTATAAAAAGGAAACCAACGATCCGCGACCTGCTATATCAACAATAGTCAAACAAAAATCAATTCATATATTCGACTTGTCGTAAGACAAATCAAGATCTAACTGGGTCCGTTTCGTTCGCCAAGCTTATCGCCAAGCGGTTCCCTTAAAAAAACATTTTACCCCTCCTAACATATTTTCTACGTTTTAAAGAACTTTAACTAATTTGTCTAGACAAATTCACATAAATCAAATCAACTAAAATAAATGTATCGTAAGACTTAGTAATAAACACCTAATAAGAAGAGAATGAATTCTCCACATGCATGGGACTTTTTTAGCCTAAACATCGTTACAAAAATATTATCAACTACAAATAAACAAAAGGGTGAGAAAGAATCATGAGCGTAGACCAATAATTAATAAGGGCGCCGACATATATTATTTTATTACAAGTAAAGGCATGAATGTACTTAATAATATTAAAATGGTATATTGTTTAATTAGAAGTAAATCCGCTTTTTTAGAATTCCGTTTAGTAATAGCAAAAATTTTGTTCATTATGTTGTAAAAAAAATTTGTGTAAAAGATTAAAATTTTTGATCAACATCCTAGGCTCGCCCAACGCAATTAAAGATCAACGTAGGACCGTTTGGGAAATAAAGCGCTCCAAAAGAAAAAGTGATTGAGTTATTTTTTTACGATTTTTATTGGTTATAATTTAACCGACCACCAACTAAATCAAAAAGTTTAATGAAAAATAACTTTATTTGCTTTATGTATTGGTGTATACAGGGTGTCCCGAAATTAGGGGGCCAAACTTAAACAGTGCATTCTTCATAGAAAAGTAACACTTTATAAACATGTATCAAAAAATGCCCCCTAACGGAGGTACGGCCCCCTGAATAGGAGCCTAAGATAATAGTTTTTTTAAAACTATTCCTAGAGCGTTAAACATGAAGAAATGAAATTTATGCACTTTAGTAGTTTTTAGATGCTGAATCAAAATCTAAGATCAAAACTGTTAAAATTTAATCATAGGCGTAACATTTGGGGGGAAAAGTTATAAAAATAGCCCCAACTTTTTTCCGAGATAATATTATAATTTTTTTTTATGAAATTATGAAAACTTTAGTTTTTTACGAAAAATAGGTAGTCTTGATTTGAATCGCTCAGATGCACCATTTTCGAGAAAAATGCATTTATAAATTACTCTGCATAGCATACACATCCCATATTTTCGTTAAAATTTTTTGTTAAAATTTGGAAAATCGCTCCATAATAAAAAATAACAAAAATCGAGCCAAAAAATATTAACTAAACTATAAAAATAAATGTAAAGTCAGCAAATAACCCAAACGTCACTTTTGTCCCAAAGCTTTTTAATGAAAATATTAGAAATTATGCTAGCATAGTAATTTAAATTGCAATTTTCTCGAAAACGGTGCATCTGAGCGATTCAAAGCAAGAGTACCTATTTTTCGTGAAAAACTATACATTTTCATAATTTTATAACAAAACATTAAAATACTCACTCTGCAAAAAGTTGGGGCTGTTTTTGTAAATTTGCCCCCTCAAATGTTACGCCTATGATTAAATTTTAACAGTTTTGATTATAGATCCAGATTCAGAATGTCAAAATTACCAAAGTCCCAACAATTCAGGTCTTCATGTTCAACCCTCTAGGAATAGTTAAAAAAAGCTCCTATTTAGGGGGGCGTAGCTCCGGTAGGGGGCATTTTTTGATATATGTTTATTCAACAAAAAAGTGTTATTTTTCTATAAAGAATGCACTGTTTAAGTTTGGCCCCCTAATTTCAGGACACCCTGTATATATATATATATATATATATATATAGTTTATGTATTGGTGTATATATAATATATATATATATATATATATATATATATATATATATATATAATAATATAATATGGATCGTTGATAAATTCTGGTCACATACTTGATTTAAACTGCTTATCTAAGGGCTGTAATATAATATATATATATATAAATATTCCAATTTGGTAATGACCTTTTCGGTACTGTAGTTTAAATATCAGTTTCTTCGCTACGTCACTTTCTTTTAGTTTGAGTTTTAGGCTATGTTTTTTTGTCATATTTATTTACCTCTATGTTTGCTGAACTTTTATGTTCAGCTTGTAGACATTATTACTAAGCCTATCAAATTATTAAATGTTTAGTATTGTATATCTTACAGCCCTTGTAATCAAAATAAACAGTGTTGCCATTTTTGATTAGCTCACTGACAGACAATAAATTTGTTGTTAACTGAGGCACACAAAGTACATTTTTGACACATACCTCAATAATCTCATGTCCTACTTTGCTCCGTATTTCTCTACTGTACTGTTGTTAGCAACTGTGATTTCTGGCATATCAGCAGGTTTTGATTTCACATATGATAACCAATCTCCGTTAGGAGTCATGTGGGCACTTGCCCCAGAATCCACATACCATTCCTGTGAACCAAACTTGCCAGTCATAAAAACTGCACTATACATTCTTTTTATCATAAGCAAAATTCCCCTTGTTACGATACTTATAGCAAGTTATGTTCTTTACCTCCTTTTTCTTCTTAAAAGAAGATGAACTATCTGGTTTGCTCTTAAATTTTACCCGAATGTTTTATAACCATTATCATTGGCTCATATTTTTCAGGCAATCCAGCCAGAAGCCAAAAGATTATGGTTTGGTTGAAAGTCTAACCCAACCATAATCTATCGCAAAACCAGTGCTTTTTAACTTGCCAGCAGTTTCCACCACCTTTGTCATGCAATGTAATCATATTTAAGGTTGTTAAGCCCGATTATTAAGTTAATCGATTTCCTGCTAAATATTAGCTATCAGCAATTTTTGTATTAATATTATTTAACTTTATGCTGTAAAATTAATTAACCTGTATAAAAATAAAGTAGTCATCAATTGTAGACAGACACGAGTCGTTGACCAATAAAGTCACCTATGAAAGGAAAAGTTATTTCATTTCATCTATTATATAAAAGGGTGATAAATTATATAAAAAGAATGAAAGTTTAAGACATACCATCAAGGAACATTACATGGCGATCCTGCCTAAAAAGAGTTTGTGTCTTCTAAAGTGAAAGTGTAGTTAGTTAAATCATGGGAAAAACAAATTCCAAACATTCAGAAGTGACAGACACTGGGGTAGTAAACTCAAATTTTATAGTGGAAGAAAACGCTATTCAAGTGCCTACGGACATTAAAATTTTATTGTATGTAATAGCTGCAGCCTTATTATTGTTAGTGGGATTAAAATTAAGAAAATCTTACCGCAGAGGACTTAAAAGAGACTTGTCTAGAAGTATGGCAACAATAAGAACTCAAGGTGATATTCTTTAAATGTATAGTTAGTTATAGTTAGTTATATACATAGTTATAAAGTAAAAAGTAAAGACATAGATGACCAGCAACAGCAACCCTAGACGGCAACAAGTGTGGTGATGTAAAGAAAAAAAATGTGTGTGTTTTGTTTTGTGAGAGTGCTCTAAAAATTGTTAAAACGTGCGTATTGCAATGGCCACCATCTCACCAATGGAACGAATGGGATGACCTCCACCAGTATTACCCCCTTTCGTCACCTTTATGAAGAAGTAAACGTTTTTTACAGAAATTTATTAAAAGACAATAGTCAAAGAAAATCAGACATAAATGTCACTAACCGTAAGTTAAGTAAATTAGATAAACTAGGAAAAGAATTTAGTTATATAAAAGATTCTTTTAATAAAGACAAGCATTTAGATGCAGAGGTAAAAGAAGCTAAAGAATATGTTAAAGCTATTGATACAAAAATTAAAAATATAGAAGTTATTTTAAAAGAAAGATTAGAATTAAGTGGTAATAGCCAAGGGTCGGCAGAAACGCAAGAGATTAAGACAGATTCGGAAACGTCAGATGAAGATAGTGTAAATAAAAAAAGTTTAATTAATAAAAACACAATGGCTGAAAAATTCTGTCTTAAGACTGCTGCGAGCTTGCTACCCGTTATGAACGGTTCACAGGATACTACAAATCAATTAATTGACTCCATGGAACTTTACGATTCAATGTTAAACGATGAGGGTAAAAAATTGTTAATTAATTATGTTTTGAAGACTAGGTTGTCACAAAATGCAAAAATGCGATTAGCAAAAACGTATGCGACTATCGAGTTATTAATTTCAGATTTAAAAAAGCATTTTATAACAGTTAAATCAGCAGCTTCACTGTCGGTTCAACTAGCCAATACGAAGCAAGGTTCCAAGACAATTGAGAAATTTGGTAAAACCATTGAGCAGTTGCTTATAGATCTTACTATCTCACAGGCAGAAGGTAATGATGAGGTTTTAAAAGTGTTAAGAAATGCGCATGAAAAAGTTGCTATCAATGTCTTTGCAAACGGAATAAATAACGCGGAACTTCGTACAATAGTAAAAGCTAGAAACTATTCAAAGTTAACTGACGCGATAAGCGGAGCCAAAGACGAAGAATGCGCGAGACCCAGTTATAATAACTGCGGTTCGGAACACATTTTTAATATTAGAGGTCATGGAAATTTAAGGCGAGGATATGGATCCAAACAGTCTACCAGAGGCGGACAGTTCAATTCGTACCCTAGCAGAGGGTTTAATTATAATAATCGTAGTCAAAATTTTCAAAATAACTTGCGTGGGTCATACAATAATACAAGGCATAGCCGAGGTCGTCCCTTTAATCGGCAACATTCTTATTCCCCAAATTTTAATAGTGGTCGAAATAATCAACAAACCTTTAATCGCAGTAATAGAAATTCTAGAGTTATAAATAATAGTGACCATAGAGCTTATTGCGCGGGTGGTAATCATGACAGTGAGGAGACGGAAAATCCCATAAATAATTTTTTTCGTTCCAACACTGAACAATCCGAAGATTAATAATTATTATAGGGAAAAATTAATTTTAAGTTTAGATGGGTTAAATTTTATTAAGTTATTTTATAAAGATCAAGAACTATCATTTTTAGTCGATACTGGGGCTTCAATAAGTATTATTTTTAGCGAATTTATTAAAAATAAGGAAAATATTAATTATAATACAAAAGTCAAAATTAACGGAATAGCTGGCTCAACATTTTCACAAGGTTCAACAAACTTAGTATTAAATATAAACAATGTTAGCCTAGGTCATGAATTTTTGCTGATTAATAGTTTTGAAGAAAACATAAGTGGAATAATTGGAGCAGATTTCTTACAAAAGTATTCTGCTACAATAGATTATGAAAAGTTTATGTTGCATTTTTATATAAATTGCAAACGAATTTCATTGCCTATGGAATCTAAAAATAACTATTACACAACGATTCCAGCAAGATGTCAAATAATAAAAACTTGCAACGTAGACATAGGATTTGATTGTGTAGTTTTACCAGACGAAATCTCTGAAGGTGTTTTTGTTGCTGGTATATTAGCAAGACCTAATAATAATAATATTCCGGTTAGAATCTTAAATACGCGAGATGAGCCAGTCATTCTGAAAAATTTTAAACCAAAACTTAGTAGATTAGAAGATTATAAAATATGTAGTTTTAGTAACGTAGATAAAATTAATGTTGACAGAATAGATAGTTTATTGGAAATAATAGATACTAAACATTTAAACAAGGATGAAACACATTCACTGCAAAGAGTTTGCGCGAAATACGCTGACGTCTTTCATTTAAAGAATGACCCGTTAACGGTAACAAATGTTTATAAACAAAAAATACATTTACGCCCATCGATGACCCCATCATATGTAAAACCATATCGTTTACCACACTCGCAAAAAGCAGAAATTCATAGACAGGTAGAAAAAATGTTAGCGGACGGAATTATTGAAGAATCAAAATCAGAGTGGTCGGCACCCTTACTAATAGTACCAAAAAGAGTGGATCAAAGTGGAGAGCAAAAATGGAGAGTTGTTATTGACTACCGACTACTTAATAAACGTATTGAAGATGACAAGTTTCCTCTCCCAAGTATAACTGATATCCTAGACTCATTGTCAGGAGCCGTTTATTTCTCCCACCTTGATTTATCTCAGGGATATTATCAAATAAATTTAGATAATGAAAGCCGACCATATACTGCATTTACGACTGATAGGGGCCAGTATCAGATGACTAGATTACCAATGGGGCTTAAAATCAGTCCCGGCGCTTTTTCCCGAGCAATGACAATAGCTATGTCAGGTTTAAATTATGAAAGCTGTTTTATATACTTGGATGACCTTATAGTATTTGGAAATAATTTATTTACTCATAATAAGAATCTTACAAAAGTTTTCCAAAGGTTACGAGAAGTCAATTTAAAATTAAATCCGTTAAAATGTGAATTTTTAAAAAAAGAAATCTTTTATTTAGGGCATATAATTTCCGCAGAGGGTGTTTCACCTAATCCGGAAAAAGTGTCAGCAATTCAGAACTTTCCAAACCCAAAAAATTCTGAGGACACAAAACGATTTGTAGCTTTAGCGAACTATTATAGACGTTTTATAAATAACTTTGCGAAAATCGCTGCACCTTTGAACAACTTAAGTAGGAAAAATGTTACATTTAATTGGACACAAGAATGTCAGACAGCTTTTGAAAATTTAAAATCTGCATTAATTCAGCCGCCTATATTGCAATATCCAAATTTCTCTCCAGAAAATATTTTTATTTTGCAAACTGATGCGTCAGGCTTTGCTCTAGGAGCTGTTCTATCTAATAGTAATAACAGACCGGTCGCTTTTGCAAGTCGGTCTCTTAATAAGGCAGAAAGAAATTACTGCACTATCGAAAAGGAACTTCTAGCAATAGTGTGGTCTGTAAAACATTTTCGACCATACTTATATGGTAGAAAGTTTAAAATACTAACCGACCATAGACCGTTAGTATATCTCTTCGGTATGAATAATCCATCTAGCCGTTTAACAAAATTTCGCTTAGTGTTAGAAGAATATGACTTTTGTATAGAGTACATAAAGGGAAAACAAAATGTTACAGCTGACGCTTTATCTCGAATAGAAATAACATCACAAGAGCTTACCTCGATGAAAAACGTTGTATCTAACGCAATGTATGTAGTGACAAGGTCACAAGCCAAAATTCCTCCCGGCAATGTCATTAAAAACGCGGTTGACCAAAACAGGCCTGATCACCCTGGTATGGTTGAACTAGTTAAAAAACCCAAATATGTCATTGAACTTAAACCTATAAAATTAACTGAATTTACAAAAATAAAAAACTATTTAAAATACGAGCATGCAGAAAATAATTTTATTTATGATAATAACTCGCGAGTAATATATGTAAATAAGGAATCTCGATCAGCGTTGACACTAGATGCATCGCTGAGAGCCCTTATATTAATTTGTAAAAAATATGATATTAAAGAATTATTAATAATAAAAAACGAGGATGGCGCGCACCTCATTAAAGATATAGAAAAAGAAGTAGGTAAATTCAAAATCAACAATATAAAAATTTCAATAATAAAAGATGTTCAAAATATAACAAATGCAGAAGTTAGGCAATTAATATTAAACGATTTCCACATGCTTCCAACCGGAGGTCATGCAGGAATAAATCGAATGTATAACACTATAAAAAGGTATTATTTTTGGAATGGACTTAAAAAGGACATAGAAAAGTTTATAAAAAAGTGCGATGACTGTCAAAGGTACAAACACACTAAACCTTTTATTGAACCCTTAACAATAACTACGACAGCCTCACGCGCTTTTGAAAAAATTTATCTAGATTTAGTGGGTCCTATTGATCCCGATATTTACAACAATCGGTATATTTTAACCATCCAGTGTGAATTAAGTAAGTTTGTGGAGGCATATCCAATTTCAAATAAAGAGGCAGTAACCGTAGCAAAATCATTTGTCGAAAATTTTGTTCTCAGATATGGTATACCAAGCGAAATTGTAACAGATCGCGGTACAGAGTTTTTAGCTTCTACTATGACCGAAGTGTGCAAACTATTAAAAATTAAACATTTAAACTCAACCGCGTATCATCATGAAACTTTAGGCTCTTTGGAAAACTCACACAAGCATTTAGGAGCCTATTTGCGGAAACATATATCAGAACAGTCAGATGCTTGGAGCACTTGGATTTCGTACTGGTGTTTTTCTTACAATAATACAGTACATACCGAAACACAATATACACCATTCGAGTTATTATTCGGTAAAACGTGCAACCTACCTTCAAACATAACTAATAAAATAGAACCATTGTATAATTTTGAAAGTTACCCACTTGAACTTAAATATCGATTGCAACATGCTTGGCATGATGCAAGAGAAAATTTAATTAATTCAAAAATTAAAAGAAAAGAAAATTATGATAAGCAATCTAAAACTTATAATTATAATGTTGGAGAATTAATAATGTTACAAAATAAATCAGGTAACAAAATGGAACCTCTTTATCATGGACCTTTTCAAGTAACAGAAATTAAATCACCAAATATTATAATTAATGTAAATAATAAATTAATGGAAGTACATAAGAATAGAATTAAGCCATATTTTAAATGAAAAAAAAAATGTTTTCTTTTTTTTTTCTTTTCGCCCCGAGGGAGGTGCAATGTAATCATATTTAAGGTTGTTAAGCCCGATTATTAAGTTAATCGATTTCCTGCTAAATATTAGCTATCAGCAATTTTTGTATTAATATTATTTAACTTTATGCTGTAAAATTAATTAACCTGTATAAAAATAAAGTAGTCATCAATTGTAGACAGACACGAGTCGTTGACCAATAAAGTCACCTATGGAAGGAAAAGTTATTTTATTTCATCTATTATATAAAAGGGTGATAAATTATATAAAAAGAATGAAAGTTTAAGACATACCATCAAGGAACATTACAGTCACATACTCTCCCATGGACTAAATTATCTCTACGAACATTTATAAGTGACAAGTTAATTTTACGAGAAAATCCACTGTCATCATATAATGATTTCAACTTTTCCCACAAACTTTTGGAATCTTTGCTGTATTTTATATGTAGAAATAAACTTGTGTCGATTGTCAAAATTAACTTTTATCTTGCTGGGGCAATCTTGGTAGCATCCGTCTTGGTTATTAGAATTCACTCCCATTGACCTTCAAGATTCAAATAATTTTCTACTGCAAAACACCATTCGTCGTAGTTTTCCCGTCCACGTAGCTTTGGCACACTACCCAGGAAATTCGTTAACATGTTTTTTCTTGACACAGTTTTTAAAAAGTCAAAAAACGATTAAAAAACGCACTGGAACCATAACCTTTTGAAATTAAACACACGTTCTCATTTAAGTTAATCGAAAAACTAACTTTTATTTAAGACACATAGTTTAAATTCAAATACTTGTGTTTTATTTAACCTGACCAATTTCAAAATAACGTTATTATCAATATTTCAAGGTATTTTTATACAGTAAGTAAATTAACTACATGATCACAAATATGCCAAAATAAGTATTTCAGTATACTTAAAGAATCGCGTTAAGAAGATACATAGTGTACATTTTGTTGCCGGGTGACCAGGATGTACAATGTACATTGTACATTGATAATAGGGATTGAAATTGGTCTTGGTGTTGGATTTATGGCTTTTGCACATTGAGGTAAAATATTTTTTCTGCATTTCCAAGTGTTGCTTTTGCACAGTGGGCTAAATATGTATTTCTTCTATGTTTAATTTTTTTTGTATTTAAGGGTTTGTTTGATATTCTATTTTAAAATTGGATGAAGATATTTTTGTTGAACAATGATTATTATTTTGTGTTTATGCACAGTGGGATAAGTTTTTTTTGTTGTCAGATTTAGGTATTTAATTTATTAAGGTATCATTTAAATAAATTGGATAAAGGGATCTGAAATGCTATGGTTAAATAGCAAATCTAATTTACTTGGTTTTTAAATTTTCTGCGATAATTAGGGAAAACTGAGCAAATCACGAAATAATCATGATCTAAACCCCACTCACCCGGACCCTGTTCCTGAAGGAGACATTAATTTAGATCAAGGATCTACTCAAGAGGGGCTTCGCAGCCTGAAGGAAATTGTAATGGCTCAATCGGAACTATTAAAGAACTTTTTGCACCACATTTAATAAGTTTTTTTGGAGTCTCATGAGAGTGCTCAATTTCCAGAACAACTACTTGGTGCCCCGTGTTGATGGTGTTCCCCCCATCTCAAACCCCTCTCTCCTACCAAAACCAGTCGAACCTAGACGAGTCTTGGAAGGAGGTAGCCCTAAATAAACACACAGAACCCCCTACTTTTCAAAGTTTCCAGCGGTATTTATTAAGCGTTTCGAGAAATATTTTAAAACAATTAAAGTCCTTGGAGTGGTTGTCGATCGCTGAATGGTAGCGCCGCAGAATGGGTCACCTATCGCGAGGAAAATTGGAACTCATTTCCGAATTTTTTTAAAACGAGTTTTTTGAATTTCATTGTTTGGATGAAAGGCAATATGAGGAACAGGTACGTCTAAGCCAAACTCCTTTTTTATCTGACAAGCAGCCAACGGCAGAATTTTTTTAAGGGATTTTAATTTATATTCGCTGTTTCGTTGAAAATAATGAAAAAATCCCTAAAAAAGCTTCTGTGTTCACCGTAACTGGAGTTGTTGACCGCTACCATTACCCCTGGTTAAAATGTCACATAGAGACCCTGTTCAAACCGATAGATTTTTGTATCGGCTTGTATGGTGTTTCTATAGGGGGTATGGGATAAAATTTAATAATGGTATAAATTGGTTTAATAATAATAAATTAAAAAAACTTATTAAAATATGAACAAATTGTCATAGTTCTTCTTCTTTTTCTAATAATAGATGAAATCCAAGAGGTTTATACATACATTTGATTAGCAACAATTTATTATTATTATTAGAGGGTCCGTCGTTATTATTTATAGGGACCGTCGTTGATTTTTTTATAGGAGTCGTTGTTTTTAGCAACTATAGCAACTATAAAAAGAATAATAATATAATGATTTGTGATTTAGAAAGGTAAAAAAATTAAATGGAAAGTTATTTATTAAACAAATAGCTTGTTTACAAAAAAATGTATATAAATCTAGATTATCATAAATTTTTTGTATGTAATCATTTTCTTTGATTACAAAATTTCTTTTGGAAAACGTGTAACCGTCATTTTGACAGTTACCCATTGATTTTATTTTTTTAGTTTTTGTACATCTAGAACGGTATAAATGTTAACCGTTACGTTGATTTATTTTATAAACTATAGTTTAAAATAAGTTATTAAATCATTTTTAATAAGGATATTTGTTTAGTTGCCCCTTTCCAAAAGAATTTAATTAGTTTTATTGATTGTTTTACCCACACGGATGGCGCGTCGTTTAGAATATTGACAGTGTCTAGTTTTATTTTTGAGCGTGTTTTCTTTAATTTATTACCTTGTTTTGATAGTATGCAACCCAGAACACTCCAGTGAGTTTTCGTTGCATTTGTTTTTAGTTTTGTCAACATAGGCAACACTGTGGAGTTTTTAAAAAGGTTTACGCCCTCTTTTCCGTTTGGTTGGGAGTAAGCTTTGGCTTAGAATTTGGATAAAATTCCAAAGATGTGTGTAATTCTCCTGGTTTAATGGCACAGTGCCGTATAAAGCATTGATTGTGTCGTACGAAAACTCAGGGTGAGTTAATAGTTTTTTTGAGTGAATCTATTTCTGTTACTCACGCGGTTCTCCATTTTAGGCAACGATGTGTTTCATTTTTCAAAATTTTGTTGAGCTATTTCCAGCGTAGGAAGGTTAATTTTAGGAGATTAAAAACCTCTTAGACCAAGGGTAAGTTTGACGTTTTGTAGTTTTTCAAGATGCTTAGGCGTCATACTATTTTTTTAGGGTTTTAAGTACAGGTATTAAGTACTGATTTTTTATGCTGGAGTTCTTTTGTAAGACTTTTTATGTCAGATTTGTTGTGAAGGAATGGTTTTTTACCCTGATGTTGTTTTGATGATGGCAAGTTCTTACGTTAAAGAAAGGCCATCCGGTAAAATTCCAATTTGTGCATTTGTCCATGGTTTTTTCCGGATAGGGCCCGATAGAAAATTTATAGGAAATTACCTATAGGCACACCATAACTTTTACATTTTCCCTATTGAGACCGATAGCAAATAACTTAATAAAGGATATATAGGGATATCCCTATAGAACAACCATAAAACATTTGGCAAAATTTTATTAAAACCTATGGGTTCCTATAGGGGAAAAACTAATTTCTACAGGGTGAGAATTCGTGAACCGGATCACTGTTTTCCCGACTTCGGAATATACAAAAAACAATTATTAGTTTTTGTAGTAGTTATTGATAGTAAAATATTCCCAAATTAAAAAAATATATATACATATAAACAATTATAAAAGTTTTATAAAAAAGAGCGTTTTTGACGATTTTTTTTCGAAAATCTCTCTTGGAAATAATGCCTTTTAATTAAATTTTACCTTTATTAAAAATTCTTCAAAACTTATTAAATTTTCATAAAAAATATATTTAAATTTAAAATAATATATTTAAAAAAAAATTATTTATAAAAAACAATTTGCATTTTTATAATTTTCTTAATGCTCTTTTTGAAAATCGTGTTAATTTATATTTTTCTTAAAGTCTTTACTATGAGGCGCCGTTTGTGCCATAATAAAAAATAAAAAATATATGAATGAAAAACATCATTTTAAAAATATATAAATGTAAATAAAAATTATAAATCATTTCTTTAAGAAATAAAATTATAAATTGTCAAATAACATTAAAATATTCGTCAATATATATTATTAATTTAAACACAAAGTTATTTATATTTCCCCAACAGTTACCATTTATATTTTTAGCAGTTTATCCATATATATTTTTAACATGTGCCATCATATATTGTTGGTTGCATACGCTTCGGGCAATTCCTAATCAAATTAGCGTCTTTTTACATTGAGAAGTGGCAGCACTGGAAAAATGGTGGTGTGACAGAACATTGGTATATTTCATTATGTAATATAAAATCTGTGATATAAACCCAATGCGTTAATAGTATATTAAAGAACTAATGTCATAAGATGTCATTTTGTCGCACGCGGACAATTTATAAAACGAGCGACGAAGGAGCGAGTTTTATAATGGACAAGTGCGACAAAAGGTCTTATGACATGAGTTCTTTATGCTATTTTATCTATTTTGCAAACATTTCATAAAACAAATTAATTTTATACCTTATATTTAATTTGGTCGAATTTTACTTTATATAGTTGGTATCTCAGTTTGAAAGGTCATTAACCTTTCAAACATTATCACATTCTTTCGCTATGGCGTCGTTAATTTACAATAAGTATTTACAATAAGCGGCTGTTAAAGAAGAAAAAAGGATTTTCTTTGGTGTTAAACAAAATTTATTGCACGAAAAGTCTCGTAAGTACTAGAAAACAAATCATAAAAATATTATAACCTATAGGTATTCAATATTTTATTTTACTAGTACCCAACCTATAAAATCAAAATTTTGGGTGGAATAAAGTACCTCATTAAAGAACCAAAAGCGGTTTTATAATAAAGTCATTATGAACGCGAAATAGATAAAAACACATTACAAACTCGCACAAGAACGCTAATTGACGTAAAACACTTGTTGCACTTTTGTTTTATAATTAAAAACATGGTTAAAAAAATCAACATCTGTCAGATCATCGTTTTTCCAGTGCTGCCAATCGTCAATGTGAAAAGACGCTAATTTCATTAGTAAGCGCCCGTAGCGTATGCAACCAACAATATATTATGACAAGCTAAATATATATGTGAATAAAGCGCTTAAAATATATATAAACTGCTTAAAATATAAATGGTAACTGTTACGGAAATATAAATAACTTCGTGTTTATATTGATAAAACATATTTACGCATATTATAATGTTAAATATCAATAATTATTTATAATTTTATTTTTTTAAGTACCTAATATATTATAATTTTTTATTTACATCTATATATTTTTAAAATATTGTTTTATATTAACATAATTTTTATTTATAATTATGGCACAAACGGCGCCTCATACTTTACAATGAAAAAGTAAAGAAAAATTGGATTCTTAATTAAACGATTAATCACATTTGATTTTGTGAGACTTTTCTGGCCCTGGCGCTCGAGAGCGCTCCCGACGCGACCCGTCCCATTGCGATGCGTACTTTATTATCAATAACTCTGCTATACTATACTATCAAGTACTTTTGTGATTTAAAAATGATTTTGTACGACCATTAAATATATATTATACGTATATATAAATATATATACACACAGGGTGTATCACGTTCGATGGTAGGTTAGACATTTATGGATAACTTAAGGAGAACGGCAAAATATATCGAATTGAAATTTTTATAGCAATTTTAATATCATTTAAACTATTTTTCTAAATTATTTTGAACAAAATTACTCTTCCGGTTTTAACGGAAGCGATATCAACTTTGTTATTTTAAATGAATCATCACATTTTTTTTACATTATCATTCCTTATAAAATGGCTATACCATGTCCTATACCTAAACTTAATAGTTTTTGAGTTATTAATTTTTTTTTGTAAAATCGGTCAGTTTCACCCTCAAAAAAGCTTTTTTAATATTAGGTTTACTGATATTCGGTTGGATTTATTGGAATTCTGAAGCATTGTTTTAAATATTTATGTAATTTATTGTAATATTTCTAAAAAGATACTTGATAAAAAACAATGTGAATGTAGCTAACTTAAAACAGTAATAACTTTTTTATTCTCAATGGAGCGCCCTGTATATTTTTACATAATTAAATATGAAATTTTAATACCTTTTCATTGATTGATTGAACTATTCCCTATACCTAAAGTTAATATTAAGAATAATATATATTTAATGGTCGTACAAAATCATTTTTAAATCACAAAAGTACTTGATAGTATAGTATAGCAGAGTTATTGATAATAAAGTACGCATCGCAATGGGACGGGTCGCGTCGGGAGCGCGCTCGAGTGCAAGGGCCAGAAAAGTCGCGCCGGCTCACAAAATCAAATGTGAGTAATCGTTTAATTAAGAATCCATTTTTTTATAGTTTTTCATTCATTTTATAGTTTTTTTTTTCATTTTTTTTATAGTTTTTCATTCGAAAGACTTCAACGAAAATATAAATTAACACAATTTTCAAAAAGAGCATTGAGAAAATTATAAAAATGAAAAATTGTTTATTATAAATAATTTTTTTTTATGAAAATAATTTTTTTTTTATTTAAATATATTTTTTATGAAAATTTGATCAGTTTTGAAGAATTTTCAATTAAGGTAAAATTTTATTAAAAGGCTTTATTTCCATGAGAGATTTTCGAAAAAAAAATCGTCAAAGACGATCTTTTTTAAATAACTTTTATATTTGGTTATATATATTTTTTTAAATTTGGGAAATTTTACTATCAATGAGTACTAAAAAATCCACTAATTGTATTTTCCAAAGCCGGGAAAACTGTGATCCGTTTCACGAATTCTCACCCTACATTTATGTGTATTTTTCCCATTGAAACCAATAGCAAATAAATCAAGGGTGGATATCCCTATAGAACAACCATAAATCCCAACTATGGATCCTATACATACCGATACACCCTATAGAAACACCATACATTCCTATACAAATATCTATCGGTTTGAACAGGGTCTCTATGGAGTATTTTAAGCAGGGAGGAGACTTCAACATCGGAAGCCAACCTATTTGGAAACACTCTACCAGGGCCCCAACTGCGTTCAGGTCGTACTATCTTTGTATATTATTGGTAAAGAACATAGCGTTCACTACACTCCATTACACGTTTGTGTACTTTTGAGTCAAGCGTTCCACATAGTCTTCAACTTTTAATTTGTAGTTATTTTAAACATAGTTTTTATCATTGATAATTATTTTTTCTGTAATTTAGTCTCTTAGACTTTTGTTTTTGTAAACCATATATGGCCATATAAGGGTACCTTATTTGTTTAAACCATTAAGCATTATCGCATATTCGATCACCATCACGTTAACAACTGTAATAGAAGTTAATTATAATTTATATTTTTAAACTTGACTTTTTATACCCTTATTTACCAATAAGTTTGTGTCTGGCTTAATTGGATTTTAACAACTGGCCTTAATAAGACACTGGCGCCCAATTTTGATTTGTCTTTAGTAAACACACGAAAGTATCAAGAAACAACATTTGCCCATCGACCTATGTCTCCGCTGCTAAGCTGCCGTTCGCCATAGCCCTCAAGTTGAGGTTACAAACGGGTGAGGAGGTGAGCATTTGCATAATTTTTCAAATATGTAACAACGTTCCCCATGCTAGCAACAACGGTCCCTTTTCATGGGGACCGTCGTTACAGGGGACCGTCGTTGCCTTTAGACACAAATAATGGGATTAAGACCAAGGTCTCTGAGATCGGTTTACGAAAATTTGGGGTTATGTATTGTATTTGTCATTGTACAAATCTAAAATGTTTAGTCAGGGATATAATTAAAATATTTAAGATATCATTAGGGACCGGCGTTATTTATTAAAAAAGTACGCATTAAAATATCAGGCTTAAACTAAATTTATTAAATTAATATTTTCAATTAGAAATACTTATCGCTTTTAATACATAAGGGAAACACTTGTCACTGATCTTCTACCAATATTTTTAACATATCACGATCGGCCATTTAGCAGTGTCACATTTTACTAATATAAGAAGCGCTCGATTTAAATTGGGATACATATGATATTATTGTTTTATTAAGACCAGTATAAGATTTTCCAAGTCTTATAACGTAAGTTAATAGTTCTTATATTAACTAAAAAATATTTTGCAAAGATCAATTAAGGTAATCTACATACAAATATGGATTGTATGTCAAAAAAGGCGGCGGGAGGAAAGAGACCGTGGTTTTGTGGGTTAATATATCAGTTTTTTAAAACACACGATATTTAAAGAACCTATTACCCGGACAACATTCGTGATATTCATACGAACATCATGTCGTGATTTTCACAAATTTTATTCATACTTATATCATACGGAAGTCACCGCGTGATAAATGAAAATCATACGAAAGTCACGTCGTGATTTTCACAAATTTTATTCATACGGACATCATCCGGATGTCACTGCGTGAGAAATGAAAATCATGTCGTGATTTTTTATGCCATCGCTGTTTGCGATTGACCGATGGCACAAAAAATCATGTCGTGATTTTTTATGCCAACGGTATTTGGATAATCATTTTTGCGCTACGTTCGTACACTAAGAAAAAAATTATGTTGAATCAACAGTTTTTGCGGTTAAAAAAATTCAATATTTTCTTGGATTTAAATTAACTATATATAGTTAATTTAAATCCAAGAAAATATTGAATGTTAAACTGTTGATTCAATTGTTAACATACTTTTTCTTTCAATGTACGAATGTGTCGCAAAAATAAATATCCAAACACCGATGGCATAAAAAATCATGTCGTGATTTTTTATGACCAAACACCGATGGCATAAAAAATCATGATGAACAAAATTTGTGAAAATCACGACGTGACGTTCGTATGATTTTCATTTATTACGCGGTGACTTCCGTATGATATCAGTATGAATAAAATTTGTGAAAATCACGACGTGATGATCGTATGAATTTCACGAATGTTATTCGGGTAGGTTTTAAATTCGCAGTTCGCAGGGCTCATAGGCATGCGCAAATTTTGCAAATATCACACCGTGAGTTCTACATGATATCACTGTGATGAAGCATGTGTATGCACTCAGGATATCACAGCTTGATAAAAAAAATCACGTTGTGATATCATCATGACTTCACCAGGAAATCCCGATTGTTGTCCGGGTAGTAACTGAATATTAAAAACAGTTAATATTGAAGACATTTCATTAAGTAAATTGCACAAAAACTTCATATTTAAGTTTTGTTGGAGCTAGAGACATGCTTTCTCCCATTACTAAATTTTGTCCCTTATGGTTGTTCTATTGGGATATCCTTCCTTGATTTATTTGGTATCGGTCTCAATAGGGAAAAATATACATAAATGTAGTTGGTTTTTCTCCCATAGGAACCCATAGGTTTTAACAAAATTTTGTCAAATGTTTTATTGTTGCTCTATATACAAGGTGTCCCTAAACTTATTGGGATAAATTTAGGAAAAGATTGAGCAAGTCAAAATAAGACGAAAACCCAAATAAATATTTTTCCTAATTACTTATGTTTCCAAGATACAGGGTGATAAAGTGTTACTTATCATATCAGTTTTTTTAATATAACTTCTACTGTGGTAGACTTGGAAAGGTGATATTTTAGGAACAGTCACTTACTACCAAAACACATATTCAAACATAATTATAATTGTTTGCGTGAACACAGTGTCGTAGAAACGGAGGTTGCTTTAAGCTTATTGTCCCATACAAACTGTGAGGTTAGGTTTTTATAACATTTTATGCATTTTTTAGATTACAAAGTTTGGCTACCATTAAAAAGGTGTACCTCTCAAACTTCGATAAAATAAACCGTTTCCGAGATATTCGATATTACAATAATTGTTATATCACATTATTTAAAAGGTATATGATAACAAATTTATTTATTAATTAAAAAAACTAAAAAGAGCATTCCATGAGCCTCGGGACTTTTTGCCCTGACCGTCACATTAAAAAATTGTAGTTTTTTCAATTAAAAAATTTGTTAGCATATACCTTCTAGTCCTTTAATGCGGTATAACAATTATTGTAATCTCAAATATCTCGGAAACGGTTTATTTTATCAAAGTTTGAGAGGTCCACCTTTTTAATAGTAGCCGAATTGAGTAATCGAAAAATTGCATCAAATGGTATAAAAACCTAACCTCAAAGTTTGTATGGTACAATAAGCTTAAGCAACCCCTGTTTCTACGACACTGTGTTCACTGGAACAATTGTAATTATGTGTTTTGGTAGTAAGTGACTGTTCGCAAAATATCACCTTTTCAAGTCTACCACAGTAGAAGTTATATTGATAAAACTGATATGATAAGTAACACTTTATCACCCTGTATCTTTTAAATATACGTAATTAGGAAAAATATTTATTTAGATTTTGGTCTTATTTTGACTTGCTTAATCTGATCCTAAATTTATGCCACTTAGTTTAAGGACACCTTGTATATATATATATACAGGGATGGTAATGTGCTTTTAGGCCGTTTAATAAATTAAGACAAATGCATTATGAGTCGTGGGAGTGGTGGAGTGACGTAAGAGTAGTGGGGCAAGCCAGACCGCGCCGCGCGGCTACGATCATCGCCCGACCGCAGACAAGAGAATGTGTTGTAAGTAATCGGTAGTACGTTTGTTATAAATTAGGAAATATTCTCTAATAAAAATGGTTTACACCCTTGAAGAAAAGATTCAATTTATAACGTGGCATTTAAATGGGATCTCAGATCGAGAAATTCAAAGATTATTTCAAAATATGTTCCCAAATAGACCCTTACCAGCAAGGGCAACAATTCAAAATGTTGTAAATAATTCCAGCATCTCAGGGCAAATAACCTTGATGAATTAAGAGAATTAATAATTAATACATTAAGGAATATCAGACCTGAGATGCTGTCAAATGTACGACAAAATTTTTATAATAGGTTCGCCTATTGTACAGCAGCGTTTGGGGGCCTATTTGAACATTTACTTTGATTTATTTATTTTTTTATTTAAATATTTTAGAACACCATTTTTGTTTGAACATTTACTTTATTTATTTTTTTATTTAAATATTTTAGAATACCATTTTTGTTTAAACATTTACTTTAATTTATTTATTTAAACATTTTGGAATACCATTTTTGTTTAAGAATATTTGTTTTTTTTATTACAAGAATACTATGGTTTATTTTCCACATTTTCGAAAAAAATTCAATAAGTATTCGTTTTTGTAAACAAAATCATAGTTAAATTTTAAAGGAAATTTAAAATTTCTCCGTCCGCACTCCAACGTGGACCGAATAATACTGAAATTATTTCGAGACTCGATTGCGAAATTTGCGTCAAGGTTATCTAGTAGTGGGATTGTAAAGCAGTTAGAGGAGGGGAAGTAAAACATTGGCGGACGTTTAATTGTTTTGATTTAATCGTTTTAAAATCTTGTACTGCACGCCTATGGCAGAGGGGAAATAAGTATTTTGTTATCCTATTCGTTCAACAATGGTTGTTTGTCTCTCTTATTTATACGTTTATCTCACTTATTCGTACGTTTTATATAGCATGCATCTTTGTTTATTAAACGGTCTAAAAGCCCATTACCATCCCTGTATATATATATATATATATATATATATACAGTGTGTCCCACCGAAAACTTTCAATGGCCAATATCTTTAAAAGTAGAATAGATAGAAAAAAAAATGAAAAACCCGTTTCGAGGGTTCGAAGGGGGAACCAAAACAAGGCACCTTTGAACTCACCCCGATCTACCCCAGCATGGGTAGCAACCCCAACTTCAAAATCTTCAATCACTATAGGTCATGGGATACCTTATTCGAAAGGTCTTTTAATTCTCTAAACGATTCTGCAAAAAATCTCAATGTAACTTTAAATTTTTCTCTAATTTTGACAAAAAAACTCATTTGATCGGGTGCAATTAGTAAATGTGATGGGAAATCTAATGTTAACGTAATAAGTAAAATTGTTTAAGATTTTGAAAAAAAAATAAAGATTTTGTTCTTTTAAACCCCTTTTTACTGCATCTTAGTGTATTATTTTTATCAACCCAATAAAAAAAGTTTATTTTTTTGCTGTTATGCTGTTACAATGTATTAGTATACCATTCAATAAAATCATTACCTGAGTATACTCTCTGAAAGAAAATTTTTGCGAAATGGTGTACAGTTTAGAAGAACGTATCGAAATAATTTTTATTTTTGGTGCACAAAATCAATCTGCCTACAGGACTGCTGCGGAGTTTCGAGTGAGACATCCAGATAAAAACTTGTCCCATACTCATGTTAACAATATTGTGGCCAAATTTAGAGAAACTGGATCCGTAAAGAATAAAAAAAGGGAACAACCTCGCATCCTTGCAGAGAATGCTCAAATAGAGGTAAATATATTTTTTTATTTTGAACTCTGCACAAATTTTAAGCATAATGCCTTAAAACTAATTAGAATAATTTTAGGTACTCGGCCAGTTTGCAATTTCTCCTTCCATTTCACTTCGGCAAGTATCTAGAGAAACAGGCCTTTCTAAAAATTCTGTTTGGAGAGTACTTAAAAAACATAAGTTTCACCCTTATAAAATGAAAGCTTTACACGCGTTATACGATGAAGATTCAGATCGAAGAGTCGAATTTTGTGAAGTTATAACGGCGAGAATAAATGAAGACCCTACACTTATTAAAAATATTTGTTTCAGCGACGAATGCACGTTTTTCCTAAATGGACAGGTCAATAAGCAAAATTGTAGGTACTGGAGTGATAACAATCCTCACATTTTTGTAGAGAAAGATATTCAGCACCCTCAAAAATTAAATGTGTGGGCCGGCATTTTGAGAAATAAAATTATTGGCCCAATTTTCATTGAAGGAAATCTTACGGGAGATATCTATCTAAACTTGCTGGAAGAAACTATTGATGTATTAATTACAGAAGAACTCGAAAATCAGAGAGATAGGGATGGAAACCCCATGCTTAGTGAGGAGAACCTTCACTTTCAACAAGACGGAGCACCACCTCATTATGCATTGCCAGTCAGAAATTGGCTCAACTTACGTTTTCCTGGCAAATGGATTGGCCGAAGAGGACCGTTAGAGTGGCCCCCAAGATCACCAGATTTAACCCCTTTGGACTTTTATTTATGGGGATACATTAAGTATGTAGTTTATCAGACTCCACCTGAGTCGTTAGAAGATTTACGACATCGAATAGTTGAAGCATGCCAAAACATCACACCAGAAACTTTAGAAAAAGTACAACAAGAATTTGAAAATCGTCTTTACTATTGTCTTCAGAATAATAGAGAACATTTTGAACATTTAATTAATTAATTAAAATATTTTACTTATAATAATTGCAATTTTTATTAATTGCACTCGATCAAAGTTTTTTTATTAAAATTAGAGAAATATTTAAAGTTGCATTAATATTTTTTGCAGAATCGTTTAGAGAATTAAAAGACCTTTCGAAAAGGTTATCACATGACCTATAGTGACATTGAAAATTTTGAAGTTGGGGTTGCTACCCCTGTTGTGGTAGATCGGGGTGAGTTTAAAGGTGCCTTGTTTTGGTTCCCCCTTCGAACCCTCGAAACGGGTTTTTAATTTTTTTTATCTATTTTCCTTTTAAAGATATTGGCCATTGAAAGTTTTCGGTGGGACACACTGTATATATATATAATGGTCAGCAAATTCTTTCAGAGGATGTCAAAACAAAGACCTCGTTAAAATTTGAGCTTTTAATTTGAAGATTTAGAGGTCGCGGATCGCAATTTCTATTTCCCATTTAAATAACATAGGATTTTTTTTTTTAACTTTGGAATTTTATACGTCTATATCGAATCAACTTATGGCAAGGAACATCTTAGATTTTTATAGTAAATTTAACGCTCTATAAAAAATGTCTCCTATAATTTTTCTATAAATTGATTTCTTCCAGAGTTATTCGAGGCCGAAGTTTGATTTCCATCGAATTTTCTCGTTTTTTCAACTTTTAGCATCATGTAGTAAAAAAATCACATATTTATATCTGAAACATAGGAAGTGTTGTAAAAAAAACAAAAAAACAAAAAAACGTCACTTTTTTCCAAAGCCTACTACAAAGTTTTAATGAAAATTTGAGATGTGTATAATATGCAGAGTAATTTATATATAAATGCATTGTTCTCGAAAATGGTGCATCTGAGCAATTCAAATCAAGAGTACCTATTTTTCGTAAAAAACTATAAATTCTCATAATTTCATAAAAAAAATTAAATTATTAACCCAGAAAAAAGTTGGGGCTATTTTTGTAACTTTGCCCCCTCCAAAAGTTACGCCTATGATTAAATTTTAACAGTTTTGATCTAGATTCAGCATGTCAAAATTACCAAAGTACCGAAAATTCATTTGTTCATGTTCAACCCTCTAGGAATAGTTTTAAAAAAATTATCCTCTTAAGCTCCTATTCAGGGGGCCGTAGCTCCTTTAGGGATCATTTTTTGATACATGTTTATTAAACAAAAAAAGTGTTATTTTTATACGAATAATGCACTGTTTAAGTTTGGCCCCCTAATTTCGGGACACCCGTATAATGATAATTGTACCAAAAATGTTAAAAAAACGCGAAAATTCGATGGAAATCAAACTTTGGCCTCGAATAACTCTGGAAGGAATCAATTTATAGAAAAATGATAGGAGACCTTTTTTGTAGAGCGTTAAATTTACTATGAAAATCTAAGATGATCCTTGACATAAGTTGATTCGATTCAGACGTATAAAATTTTAAAGTTAAAAATAAAAAATTCCCATGTTATTTAAATAGGAAATAGAAAATTGCGATCCGAGACCTCTAAATCTTCAAATTAAAAGCTCAAATTTTGACGAGGTCTTTGTGTTGACATCCTCTGAAAGAATTTGCCGACCATTTGAAGAAAAAGAAAAAGTCGATTTTTTTGAAACACCCTAATATATATACAGGGTGTCCCAGAACTCGCGCCACATAGAAAACCGGAACGTGCCGAAAGTAACGTGAAACACATATTTGAAAATTAAAATTGTCTAACGCAAAGGATAAGCGAGATAAGAATAAAAAACGATAGCCAATCCCAATAGATGGCCATATTGAATTCTTTAAATTGCTAGGATACTTAGGTTGCATTGTTGATAATAAAAAATATGTAAAATATTTGGTCCACTGGAATCCAATTCATTGTGACACTGCTGTCAAACTCCTGTCATTAATATTATATTAGGTTATAAATTAAGTTATTATAAATAATGTTTTCCTTAGATGATTATACTGAAATGATAATTATTTATTTATTTAGTGTGGGCGCAACGCCAGGGAGACAACGCGAGTTTTTTCCCAGCCCTTTCCTAATCGTTATTTTAAAACATTGGCATTCTGAAGTATAAGTCATAGATTAATAACCTCATTTTTGAAAGCTTTTGACAACTTAGTAAATACAGTTGGCCAAAAGATTTTTAAATGTTTTTAATACAACAATGTTCTATCGTCTCCTAGCAATTTTTAAAGCTCTTACGTTTAACCTAGACGAGAGCTCTCGGTATTGGCTGCCGCTTTTTTGCTCTCATTCGATTACACTACTACCTAGAAATTTTAATTTTTAAATTTGGCATCTCCATTGCTATCGGCACGCCCCCCTTCTGTGGCGCGAGTTCTGGGACACCCTGTATATATATATATATATATATATATATATATATATATATATATATATATATATATATAATAATTATGCTTGATTGTTTTAGTTATTTATTTTTCTCTAATTACCCGACTGTAGAAAAAACGTAATTACATGAAATTGTACTGATAAACAATTGAAAATAATCATTTATAAAAAGTTTGGTACGAAAATCCTGAAAATTTCATAAAATGTCAATGTTAACGCTTTATATATCAACAAATATCAATCTTAACGATTCAACTGATAAGATCTTTTTTTAAAGAAAATTAAATTTTCTACAAGTTTTTCCTTTACATTTTTTAAAAAAATCCATTCACTTTTGAAATATCTTCAAAAATATGAGAATTTTTCACTACAATAAGATTTAGTGACCCGTACCATCCTACAGGTGCAGATTACAGCTATGGCACATAAAGCATTTTTGTAGAACTTTTGATTACGAGTAAATCCCCTTTTGAAACAATCCAATAGCATAAAATGCGGCTGAGATATAGATATTTAAAAAAAATCAAAGTTTTAAATGGAAAATCTTTATACGCTTTGGTAGAGTACTTTGAGTTAATATTAAGGGCTCAAATTTTCAGGGATTTTTTTTTAACATTTTCAACAAGATTTTGAGTTGGGAGCGAAAAAATAAAAATAGTCATGAAAAAAAGCACCCTAATATTACGAGTAAATCCCCTTTTGAAACAATCCAATAGCATAAAATGCGGCTGAGATATAGATATTTAAAAAAATATCAAACTTTACGTGTATTTTAAATGGAAAATCTTTATACGCTTTGGTAGAGTACTTTGAGTTAATATTAAGGGCTCAAATTTTCAGGGATTTTTTTTTTGAACATTTTCAACAAGATTTTAAGTTGGGAGCGAAAAAATAAAAATAGTCATGAAAAAAAGCACCCTAATATATATGTATATATACAGGGTGTTTCAAAACATGTGTCGGAAAATGAAGGATGTGATTCCTTGACTAATTCCAGGAAAAAAATGTATAGGAACCGCTGGATAGGCAGAAGGGGCCCACAGGCTTGGTCTCCGCGGTTTTCAGATCAAAATGTTTTGGATATTTTTTAAGTTTAGTTTACACAACACCGGTTAATACTGTTAAAGAACTAAGAAATCGAATTATTGCATCCTGCAATACAATACGAAACACTCCAGGCATTTTTGAACGGTTACGTCAGTCACTAAGACGTAGGTTGGAAGCTTGTATTACTGTATAAATAAAACTTTTGTTGCTACTTTTTTTCATCATAAAATGCCGTTTTTCTCTAAAATGGTTCACGCTTTCAAAATGCCAATATCAACAGTTTTAAAGAAATTAGGGTCAAAAAAGCTCACACAACCCTTAGATCTCCGCCACTGACATAAAACAAAATGAATTGGGACTAAAAAAGTAGCTAATATTATTGATAAGATGTGTACAAAAAAATATTTTTATATCTCAAACGTTTTCTAAGATAATGTTAAAAAACAAAAAAAATCGATTTTTCGACACCCTGTATCTCGAAAACGGTGCGTTTGCAGACACATGTTAATAGGACATTTTTTTCCTGAAATTGGTCAAGGAATCACATCCTTCATTTTCCGACACATGTTATGAAACACCCTGTATATATTATATGTCGGCGCCCTTATTAATTAGTGGTCTACGCTCATGATTCTTTCTCACACTTTTTAATATTTTTGTAACGATGTTTAGGCTAAAAAAGTCCCACGCATGTGGAGTATGTCATTTTCTTCTTATTAGGTGTTTATTACTAAGTCTAACGCTAATACGATACAATTATTTTAGTTGATATGATTTATGTGAATTTGTCTAGACAAATTAGTTATAGTTCTTTAAAACGTAGAAAATATATTAGGAGGGGTAAAAGGTCTTTATGGGAACCGCCAAGATAAGCTTGTCGTGAGAATGAATTGATTTTTGATTGACTATTGTTGGTCTAGCGGCAGCGTTGCCAATAGTGATAACTTATCTAAGATGGGCACTTTCACGGATTTTAAACGATAAGTGATAAAACATAATTGTTGTATTTTAACTAACATAGTAAATTAACCAATTACTGGCAAATTCCTGGCATTTGAACTCTCCTGGCAAAATTACTGGCAAGGAGCTTTATTCCTGGCAAATGCCAGTAATTACTGGCAAATTGGCAACGCTGACTAGCGGGTCGCGGATCGTTGGTTTTCTTTTTTTATAGCTAATAATTAGTTTGGGACGATTATCTGACTACGTGTTTTATTAAAAAACTTTATAATAAAAACCAATGTCGTGCATTCTTTTAAAATGTTCAGGCAGCCTAACCCTAAGTCGCCCTCGTTAATCTCTGACATATATATACATATATATATATATATATATATATATATATATATATATATATATATATATATATATATATATATATATATATATATTGATAAATAGTACCAAGTGACTTCCAAAATAGATACTCACTAGACGTTGTGACTTCATATATAACGATGTGACTTCCGATTTCGGAAGTCACTACGAAAAGTGCATTTTTTTAGCGCAATGTCATATATAGGTCGAAAAAAGCGTTATTTCACATTTTAGGTTGGAAGTCAGTGCGTGCCATATATACCTACAAAACTTTCCTTTAGTTCGGGTATATACCGCTGGCGCTGTTGTCGCTACAAATATTTAACAAACTGTACGATTTGACTTCCGCGTGGGCATGACAGTATAACTATCTTTGTTGTCCCTGCAGTTCACGCTATACCTAACTCTCTCTTGTTAAATCGGCGTTGCCAAATCTTTATTCTCATTCCTTTAATTAGTAGAGTGATATTAATATCTCATAGCGCTGAGACGCTGCGAGACATTTAAGATCTGCCGCCTTTGGCTTTGAATCACTGCTTTTTTCCTTTATTCCAGGGACTAGGATTAAATCACTGATTTTGAATAGCTCTCAACTCACTCGCGATCGAAACCTATTTCGATCTGCGAAGTATTACTCTCCAGATGAGTTAAATTATACCGCTCTCGTAGTGATTCGATACATTAAGGATTCAATCCCAAAAGTATCAAAACACTTCTACTCTTTTAAAGATTAAATACCTAAAAGATTTATATTCTAAATGATACTTTTGAGATTTAATCATTTCAGAGTATTTATATTATTGCTCATTTAAGATTTAATACTTTTCGGAACCCAGTGATTAAATCAGAGTGAAATTATCAGATGATATAATTAATTAAATACTGGTAATTTATTAATACTGGTTATTTAATAGGGCTAAAAATTTATATTTATTAAATAAATATAAATTTTTAGTCCTATTAAATTAATAAATTGTAAAATTATATTAAATTAATTTTATAATTTTATAAAAATACCTTAATATTATTGTTAATTTTTAAAATTATTTTATTGATATATGGTATATATTTATTTAGCAAATTTTATAAAAAAGTGGTAGGTATTTATAATAACATTAATAATGTTAGATTGTACATTACATTTCTCTATGATTAAACTATAATAATATTGTGGTAATAATTATTACAAAAATAACATAAGTAGATGGGTATCATTAAAATGATTTAATAATAACAATTTAAAAACAAAATAATTGCCACCCTATTTATTAATGTTATTATTGCAAATAAAACTAGCAAGATGGGTATCTATAAAAAGGTCTTAATAATTACAATTTAAAAAATTATATTAAATACCCCCTTCTTCCCCGTTAATTTATTAAACTTTTTTTCTAAAGAATTAACGTGGCAAGATGGGTATCTATGAAATGGTGTTGTAATTACAATTTAAAAAAATATATTAATAACCCCCCTTCTGCCCCCTAATTTATTACATTATTAAATTGCAAAATTAACATGGCATGATGGGTATCTATAAAAAGGTGTTAATAATTACAATTTAAAAAATTATATTAATTACCCCCTTCTGCCCCCTAATTTATTACATTATTAAATTGCAAAGTTAATATGGCATGATGGGTATCTATAAAAAGGTCTTAATAATTACAATTTTAAAAAATAAATTAATTACCCCCCTTCTGCCCCCTAATTTATTAGATTTTAAAATTGCAAAATTATCATGGCAAGATAGGTATCTATAAAAAGGTGTTGATAATTGCAATAAAAAAAATATTTTATTTACCCCTCCCTTTCCCCCAGTTTATTAAGTTTCTATATTTTAAAATTAACATGTCAAGATAGGTATCTATAAAAAGGTCTTGATAATTGCAATTAAAAAAATATATTAATTACCCCCTCCCTCCACCTAATTTTAATAAATTTTACATTTAAAAATTAACATGGCTGATGGGTATCTATAAAAAGGTCTTGATAATTGCAATTAAAAAAAATTATGTATATAAATTAACCTGACAAAATCTTTAAAAACTACGGGGCGGGAGGGGGTAATTAATAATATTTTTTAAATTGTAATTATTAAGACCTTTTTTTAATTACCAATATGGCCAGGTTAATTTTGCAATATACATTTTTTTAATAGGGGGGCAGGCAGAGGGTTATTTTTTTTTAATTGAAAATTTTGAGACCTTTTTATAGATATTCATCTTGACATGTTAATTTTGAAATATAGAAACCTAATAAACTGGGGGGAAGAGAGGGGGTAAATAATATAATTTTTTTAATTATCAAGACCTTTTTATAGATACCCATCTTGTTAGGTTAATTTTTAAATATAAAATTTATTAAAATTAGGGGGAGGGAGGGGGTAATTAATATATTTTTTTTAATTGCAATTATCAAGACCTTTTTATAGATACCTATCTTGCCATGATAGTTTTGCAATTTTAAAATCTAATAAGGGGGGTAATTAATTTATTTTTTAAAATTGTAATTATTAAGACCTTTTTATAGATACCCATCATGCCATATTAACTTTGCAATTTAATAATGTAATAAATTAGGGGGCAGAAGGGGGTAATTAATATAATTTTTTAAATTGTAATTATCAAGACCTTTTTATAGATACCTATCTTGACATGTTAATTTTAAAATATAGAAACTTAATAAACTGGGGGAAAGGGAGGGGTAAATAAAATATTTTTTTTATTGCAATTATCAACACCTTTTTATAGATACCTATCTTGCCATAATAATTTTGCAATTTTAAAATCTAATAAATTAGGGGACCTATCTTGACATATTAATTTTAAAATATGGAAACTTAATAAACTGGGGGCTAGGGAGGGTGTAAATAATATAATTTTTTTAATTGCAATTATCAACACCTTTTTATAGATACCCATCTTGAAATGTTAATTTTGCAACATAAAATTTTTATAAATTAGGGGGAGGAAGGGGGTAGGTAATTAATAATATTTTTTAAATTGTTATTTTTAAGATATTTTTGTAATTACCAATGTTATCAGATTAATTTTGCAATATAATTTTTTTTTTAAATAAGGTGGCAGGCAGGGGGTTATTATTATATATTTTTTAAATTGAAAATTTTAAGACCTTTTTATAGATACCCATCTTGATAAGTGAATTTTGAAATATAGAAACTTATTAAAGTGGGGGAAAGAGAGGGGGTAAATAATATAATTTTTTTAATTGCAATTATCAAGACCTTTTTATAGATACCCATCTTGCCATGTTTATTAATTAACAATATAAAAATATAGAAAAATCTATAAAAATGTTTTACTAAAAAGTTAATAATAATCAATAATTATTAATAATAAGTAATTATTAATTACCCATTATTAATAACTTTTTAGTAAAAAAATTATCTTATATTGTTAATTTTAAAATTTCTTTGTTAATTTTTTTTTACTTTAAATGTTTAAATTAATGTTCTCTAATAATTAGTCTAATTAAAAAAATAAAACTATTTTTAATAGTAGTTAAAACTCTTAAAAAGATTAAATCCTTACCGATCTCGTTGGGATTTAATCCCAATATGATCTGGTATGATTTAATCACTAAAGTATCAAAACTTTCTATACATCGGAGAATATAACTCGTGAGCAGATCGAAATTATTTTAAGGCGTTTAAAATTTAGGGACTAGGAGTAGTATTTAAACTCATTTTTAGTTTCGATCCCTGAGCGAGTTAAATTCGGTCAAACCAGTTTGAATCAATCGGTGATGCGAACAGTCGAGACGGCAGCGAGATTTAATCTGAGCGATATTTAAACTTTAATTTAATTAATAATTAATTATTTAACACCTAGATAAAATTCTAGCGATATTCATAAAAAATTGTAAAATTTGTCGCTTATAGGCTAACATAGACATTAAATTTTACGGAGTTTAGTTATAAGTTATGTTTTAATTGGAATAAAATACGCAAATTATTAAACTTACAAATTAGCTTAAGATGAACAAATTTTGTTCTTAAAACGTGCCAAGAAAAATTTAAAACCCCTTTGATCAGAAATGGAAAATGTTCTTAACTTCAAAAAATACGTATCTGTCAATATTAATGAACACTTGATAATTTGTAATAAAATAATTTTCTTTACGTAAGTAAGAAAACTATAGTTATTTTTATAATAAAATTACTTTTTTGTACGTTTCTCCCTAAATAGGCATTAGGTTTTAATTTAAATTATTGATTTCTTTACGCAAGTTAACAAAATGTAGTTGTAAATCTAACTTCTGATATCTGGCAACACTGCTGGAAGTTAGTACGACGTGACCGTAACTCTTTCATATATATGCGGAAGTGATTTCGTATATTAGTTGCTTCCAAATATATACATTTTAATTCTTCACAAAATGCTTCCCCTCTTTTGACAACCGAATTGTAGACCTTCCCCTCTTTCAAACGCACCCTAATATATACGTTTAAAATAACTGGTAACACCGGAGGTGTCACTGCTTACCAAACATCAATATATATATATATATATATATATATATATATACATACATATATTTCGTCAAAGTGGCACCATTTATGGGTGAAAATTGTCTTAACGGCACCCAATTTTACCATGTGGCACCCGGTTTTGGGTGCCGTTACGTTTTGAGTGCTTGTCAGCCCTATGTTCATATAAGGGCATAACGAAGCGTCTGGCAAAATTTCGATTGGGTGCCGGGTTGACCATAATTCTGAATTTACATACTGATTAGTTCGACCATCCTCCGATGGGGGCGCTGCGGTGCATACAAGTTGGTAAATAGAACCAAAGTGGCACCATACAATTATGTTTGCTCTCTGGCACCATAAATTTGGCAACACCGCGGTGTTAAAAATTGACTTCTGAAAAAGAAAGCGGTGCACCGCTTTCTTTTTCAGAAGTCAATTTTTAACGCTTCGTTTGGCGCGCGAATACCTCTTGGCGTGCGGAATTGCAACAAAATACCTTTATTAATATATGCTCAACACATGATATGTAGATAAATTTGTTATAAGTAAATTTGTTACTGTTTTATTTATTTATTTTAAAAATATTATTGTTTAGGCAGAAGTCAAACAAAATATCCCATTTTTAATGTATATTTCTACGGCATAAAAATAAAACAATTAATTTAGTTTAGTTTATTTATTTGGACGATTTGATAGTATTGGGGAATAGTCTTGAAAATCATAATAGAAGTTTAGTTAAAGTAATGTCAAGGTTACGAAAAGTGAATCTCAAACTAAACCTGAACAAATGTGAGTTTTTAAAGAAAGAAATATTTCATCTAGGTCATTTAATATCAGCTGATGGTATTGCACCCGACCCAGAAAAAATTAACGTAGTGAAACAGTATCCTGTTCCTATAGATGCAAACTCGGCAAAACGCTTTGTTGCATTTGCAAACTATTACAGGTCATTTATTCAAAAATAAATTTTCAAGAAAAAATACTCCTTTTATATGGACAAAAGAATTCAATACGTACGAACTTATTTTTGGCAGAGTAGCTTCACTACCATCAAATTTAGAACAAATAGATACATTCTATTCGTTCGAGAACTATCCTCTTAAATTAAAATTTAGGCAAGCAAGCGCAGAGGCCAAAGAAAACCTTTTAAATTCAAAAATAAAAAGAAAAAAAATTTTTGACCAACATAATCGTAATTCTAAAATAAGTTTCAATATAGAAGATTTAGTATTAGTAGAAAATAATAGCACGAACAAAACGGATGAACTATTTAAGGGACCATATGAAGTGTTATAGTTACCCTTTTTAGTAAGTCCAGAACGCGCTAAATATTCGAATAATAATATGCAGCGCTACCTTTTTTATTATTTTTCTGTTGATTGACAATCAATCAATTTGCACGTGACCGCAGTTGACCAAACCACGTGTCACGTCTCGACGTCCATACTGACAATTAATGAATAACACTAAATAATCAATTTTAAAGTTTCCCCAATCTTTCGATGACACAACCTCAAAAATTGCGCCGACCCGCTCTGCGGATTTTTAAGATTGGTTTACTAAAAAGTTAATTTTATTTTAATTTTATAAATGTTAAAGATTTGTAAATAAAAGAATATCTTAGATAAATGCCTGTCAGATATTGTTCTTACATTTTTTAATTGTATGTTTCAGGTATCATAGAATCAATTATTTCTGCTGCTGCTAGTCGTATTGGAAAGACAGTTTTGCATGTTGATAGGTAAAAATACATGTATAATATTTCTATTTAGAACTTTAATAACATTTATTTTAGTAACAATTTTTATGGAGGTCTATCTTCCTCTTTTAATTTGGAGAGCTTTTTAAAATTAAACATTGAAAAAAGAAAAAGTATTTGTATGGAACATTCTAGTTTAAATGATACTGAAACATTCTTTCCAATTAATAATTCTGATTTTACCTTGGATGAAGTAACCCACCAATGGAACATAACTAAGTATGATATTAAACTATTCTAAATCTTTAAAATTATAATAAACAGGCGCGTAGGTAGACACAAAATTTCGATGGGAGTTTTGGTAAAATAAGAGTACAATTAAGCTATAAAGATCATAAGCTTGCTATGATTCCTAAAAAAAACTTAACCCCTGCCTACGCTACTGAGTACAAAGGGTATATTTTCAAAGTCACCAATGCTGCGTATATAGATTACACTGGGAAAAAAATTACCCGTTTGTTTCTATTACATAAACTTTTTAAGCTACAGAATACCCTTTTTTGTCCAAAAAGTCATACAAAACAATACATAATCTCGAGTGTAATCTATAATTTATCTACTCCAACAAGTAGATAATTAAATAATTTTCAAAAATAAATAATTAAAATCCAACATCTTTTAAATGGTTAACCTCACTTTTTACCAATTTTAAATATCGCCTTCTCCAAATTTAAAACCCGATCGGCCAATCACCGATGCCTAGCAACGTGAATAATGAGTTTATTATTACCGCTGTTACGCAGGGAATTTATAATGTTTTCATTATTCACAGAAAAATTATGTTTAATCCTTTTATATAAATCAGGGACTAGGTTTTTTTACTTCGATCGGTAATGGGAACATTCGAGTCGGCCATATGATTTAAACTGAGCAATATCTAATGCCTGCATTGCTCAGTTTAAATCATATGACCATGGTTTATGCAGACTTAAAACTTAAGACTTAAGATTTAACAATTAAGAAGTTAAAAGTAAGGTTATTTCATTGATTTCCTTTAAGGTCGTTTATGCACCATTTAAGACTTAAGACTTGATACCACGTGATATTTTTATCGATTTTGATTGGTTACTCCTTAAGTTTTAAGTCCTAAGATAAATGCTGCATGAACGCCACAAAATTTTCGCTTAATTTTTAATTCTTAAGTCTTAAATGTTAAGTTTTAAGTCTTAAGTCTGCATAAACCCACCTTAAACGCCTTAGGTATCGGAACTTATCTAGTGATTTAATTCTAACCAGCTCATGTTATGTATAAACCTTAATAAATGCTAAAAGGATTCAATCATTTAAAGAGATATCAGTTGCTTCAGTTTTTTTGTTTCATTGCTGAGAACCGCGCATTCAAAATTTAATTGCATATTTAAACTAAAATTTGCATTATAATTGTATAAGTAATAATAATAATAATAATGCTTTATTGAACTAAAACCAAGTTCAAAGGCTATTGACCGTAGTCCTTCAGCCGTATAAGTAATAATTTTTTTAATAAAGTTTAAATGTGTTAAATTTTAATAACCTTTATAAAAATATTTTTTTAGGCTTATATTATATGACGGTTATCAATTTTTAATGTGGATACATATATTCCTTAAAGTATTACAGAATCTCTGTTTTTATAACACTTTTAATAATAATAATAATAATAATAAATAGATTTTCTGGGCATTAATATTTACACATAAATACAAAAATAAATACATATTTTAGCGACTGGGTGTACGGGTAGGTAAGCGAATTGATCGATTAGGTATATAAAAACTTAACCTTATTATATATACACATATATACACAAACTATCTACAAACTTAGCGTGTAGGTAGCAGGAGCCGATTCAAGACAGAGAATTAGGATGTAGTGATCAATGAGAGCTCCTAGGTCTTCCACCGTTGGTCGGGGTAAGGAGTAGGTAAAAAATATTTAGAACGAGGCAAAAATGCAAAAAATAATAAAGTCTATTATATTTTTGGATTTAATTTATAAATACGAATATATTTCTTTTATAAAGGTAAAGGAGAAGTTACCCAGGGAGGTTTGCAAATGATTGAGCTATTTATAAATCGGTGAGGTGGATGTTACGTGCGTTTTACCCATCTAGTTCTAAACTTTTGGGTTTTGCTTTATTGTTGGTTGTTAACTCGCTGTTTTTGTTAAACTGTCTGTTTTTGCGTTCGATAAGGTTCGAATTACTTTTCATTGTTTAAATTATTGTTATTGCGTTGTTTTAACCTGCGTTAACTTATTTTGTTTGAGTTTGTGTTGTGCCATTTGCATTTATTAAAATGCGGTTTACCATATTTGGATGCAATACAGTTTATTAATTATTTATAAAATGTAAAAAAAGTTTATAACCAAACTGCGCAATACAAACGAAAAGAGAAAGGTCAATAGTTGAAATTGGTTACAATTTTTGTATTTTTTCAATAGTAATAATAAATTCATTTAACATTGTATTACATATTTTTCTTTACAATTGTTTTATATAATAAAAATAAACTTAAAATATACTACGAAGTGGAACATTTTCGGGAGATTTAATTTTTGTTTATATTTTTAATTTATTGGTATTTTTTACTGTATTTATTTAAATAAAAATTTAACATATTACGAAATTTTATATATTGACCGTGTAAAGAACATATATGGGGCAAAACACCTCAAGTGTTCCCACCTAAAAATGTAGTCGAAAAAGAAAAATGCAGAAAGTAAGTTGCTCTTACTCTGAATAAATTACACGTGCACGTAAATGTAAATAAGTTCTACTATTTAATGCAATTGCAAGTGTCTCACAATAATAATAAACATTTTTCATGTAAACTTTTTATTGAACATTTTACCTATTTTTTATTTTTGGGAAAAATATCATATTCGTTAGCAAACGATATTTTTTTAAGTACAATTAAGAAAAAAACAGCAAAAAACAATTTGTTAGAAGTACATTTACCTGCAGGTCGATAGAGAATTAAATTCTCTATCGACCTTCTTCTAAAAAAAAAAAAATTTGGCGCTTGTGCTGTTTTGACTTAAACCCATCTAAAAATACATTTATTTCTATATAAAAATAATTTAAAAAGTTGTATTGACCCTCTCCAATTAATCCACTAAGTAGTAGACCGAGCACCGCTGCTATACTATAGTAGCTGTTCGCCGCACGGTCCCTACGCGCTTCAACCCTTATTTTTTTCGACTTATTCTTGGGATCCCATCTTCATATTACATCAAAATTTAGGGAATTAGAAAAGCTTTCTTTTGATATTAATTTTAAAAAAATCAAATATGTCGCATTTCGAGAAAAAACAAATATATTTTTAAAATCGTTTTTTTATAACCAAAAAATTTTTTCTCGCTTTCGAGACCTTTTTTATCGTAAATCGTGGAAAAAATGCTTTACGATATGTTGATTATCAATTTAAAAAAAAAATTATTATATACATGAATATTTCGACGTCTTTTAAGCGCACGAGAAAAAAAATAAATTTTCAGGCCCCTGTATCTCTGCAACCCGCTAATCCTTTTTGCCCCCCATTTGGAAAATTAAGGTAGTCCAATAGGACAATGATTTGGCAAAGTTTTGTTAAAATCGGAGAAAACATCATTTTTAGGTGGGAACACTTGAGGTGTTTTGCCCCATATGAAAAATACCAAATATAATAATATATTTAATAATTATTGTATTTTTTTCAATAATAAAAAAATTATTTAAATAGTAATTAATATTTTTTAAAGCATCTAGGAATATTACTAATTACATATTGTAATAAATATTTTTGGTAAAACTATTGTATTTTCTTTTAATACTTAATAAAAAATGGATTTAAATAGTATCAAATATTTTTTAAAAGCCTCAAGCATCCATATTATTTACACTATCTTCAATATCAAATATAAAAAAAACCAGATATTTCTCTATATTCTTTGATAATATTGCTATTATTTGTGTATTCGCGCGGCTTCTACCTGTCGAGTGACGTAATGCGCGGAACGAACGAAAACTCGTCCACGAGAGCATCCAGCCCTGTATTAATATAAAGAATCTATATAGACTTCCCAATAAACACAATGACATAAATATGACGAAAATAAGACGTCATGTCAGTTCACACTTACTTACGTCAGACTCTGACGTAATAAATATGGTATGGATAGCGAATTAAGCATAGAATTAGCTGCTATAAACTTACCAAAATTAAAAATCATTATTGTTTCAATATATCGATCTCCAAATGGTGACATCACTGTTTTCATGGAAAGGTTAAATAAGGGTATAACAATTTTATCTGAAAAATATAATTCACATATTATCTATTTATCTGGTGACTTTAATATTGATTTTCTAAAAAATTCTCAACTTAAACGTGATCTGGTAGAAAATTTGGAATCATATGGTATTTAATGAGCCTTCCAGAGAATTTAATGGGTCATCTACTTGCATTGATAATATCTTCACAAATGAAAATAAATATATGAAAAAAACTATCGACTTTAACCTATCCGATCATTATTCACAAGTAATTACTATGGAAACTTTAAATATAATGCCTAGAAAAGTTGAAATTATAAAAGTAAGGACATTTAACATAAAAAATATCTATCTTTTCTCACATTATCTAAAACAACATGTTTATAATATGGAATTTGATAACTTCACAGCACAAGAATCATTTGATTCATTTCATGAACTGTTTTTTTACTTTTTTAACTTTTGTTTTCCTGAAAAAGATAAAAAAATTAGTAAAAATAATAAAAAATTAAATGTTGAAAATTTTGAATTAAAAAAAATGAGAAATGCACTACATGCCCTGGGAATTATTTCGAAGGTATTAAAGACGAATAATGCTTATAAACAATATAAATCATATAAGGAATTTTACTTTGAAGAACTTAATGAATACAGAAAAAATCAGAATTCGTTAGAAATAAAGAACTCGACCAATCCCCAAAAAGCAATGTGGAAGGTTATAAATAGAGAAACTAATAGGAAAAATAATATTTGTAATGAAGTATCCACTTTAACTCCAGAAAAATTTAATTCTTATTTTAAAAATTCTATAGATGATGCTTTGAAAAACATACCACCTGTCAAAAAAAACATCAATAGAGTTATGGAATAAAATGAGTACACCAGTAAACTATTCATTCTACTGTAGCTATGTAACGGAAACAGAAATATTTAATATTATTAAAAAAATTAAAGTCCAAAGATACCCAGGATATATATGGATTAAATACAAAAATTTTAAAAGAAGTTGCAACTTATATTTCAAAACCAATTTCCGTAATAATTAATAAGTGTATTGATGAAGGAGTATTTCCAAACCAACTCAAAATTGCTAAAGTGGTACCATTACACAAAAAAGGAGATTTAGAAAGTTATGAAAACTATAGGCCAATTTCTGTATTACCTACAATTTCAAAAATATTTGAAGGAGTATTAAAACTAAGACTTTTAGAATATTTTGAACAAAAAGGTCTTTTAAATGAAGAACAGCATGGATACAGAGTAAATAGGGGAGTAGATACAGCCATCAATAAATTATTAACAAAAATTTTAAGTGCTCACGATGAACGTTTAGACATTGAAATGGCTTGTTGTGATCTAAGCAAAGCATTTGACACTGTCAGTCACAATTTGTTACTAGAGAAATTAGATAAATATGGAATTAGAGGTCAATGCCAACAATTGTTTCAATCATATCTTTCGGGTAGATGCCAAATTGTAAAGTGGAAAAATACATATTCAAAAGAAAAACTAGTTCACCATGGAGTACCTCAGGGGTCAATACTGGGTCCCATTTTATTTATTATTTATATGAACGATTTGCCTGCCAATGTTCCCAACTGTGATATGTGCCTTTATGCAGATGACACTTCTCTTTTATATGGTAGTGAAAAAAATAATTGTAAAGTAACAATAGTCAAAGAGTGGATGAGTGCCAATAAACTGTCATTAAATGTGGAAAAGACTCAATATATACGATTTTTCTGTGATCCAACCTGTGATATTAAGTTTTTAGGACTATTTATTGACAATAAGTTAAAGTGGAATATTCATATTGAACAGTTAACCAAGAAGCTAAATAGTGCAATATACTGCGTAAGAAAACTGATGAAATATGCTGATAAAACAACCGCGAAAACAGCATATTTTTCAAATTTTCATAGCAAAATTAGTTATGGCATACTTTTTTGGGGTTTATCTGGTGAGTCTCAAAATGTATTTTCGTTGCAAAAAAAAAGCGTTACGAGTAATATGTTCCATAAAACAGACAGACAGCTGTAGACAATATTTTATTTCAGAAAAAATTTTAACTTTTACTAATATATACATTTTATCGTTTTCCAATTTTGTGTATTCAAATTTAAAATCCTTTAAAAAGAACTGTGATTTGCATGATTACAATACAAGAAAAAAAGATAAACTCAAAACAGCTCTGCATAAATCCAAACTTACCCAGCAATGTATTGATTTTTGGGGTCCGAAAATCTTCAATCATCTACCAAAGAGTGTTCAGGAACAACCTTCAAAGAAAAAATTCTCTCGAGATCTTAAATCATTTTTGTCATTAAATCCTTTTTATAACCTGGAAGAGTTTTTTAATTATAAATTTTAAAGCATTTTTGTTTAATGTATATATGTTTATAATTTGTTAGTTTATAAACTCTTTGATTGTTTACTTACCTGTTTATATTTGTAATATATTTTTTTTTTTGTATTCATATTTTATCTACTATATACCAACCTGTACACCTGTATATTTGACGTTTAATGTAATTTTTATTACTTTAATAAACCTCTATTCTATTCTATTCTATTAAACATCTTGACGTAACACTGACATCATGCCATTACATAAGATTTACGTCACACCAGAGTCATATAAGAGTTATTATTTTCCACTTGCTTACGTTAGATTCTTACGTAATAAATGTGACATAAATATGTAGTAAACATCTTGACATCACACTGACGTAATAAATATCAGAATTACCTCTTCCTTATTTTTCATCAAGGGGCAAAATAAGTGAATAGTGAAACAGCTCGCTGAGCTGAGCTAAGTTTCCTCTTCTAAATGAGTAAATTGTGGGTTGATCCGCTGAACTTCAGCGGCTTTGGCCTTGCAAAGCAGGCACTGCTTAGCAGAGGGCCACGGAAATTCCGTGATGGTCCTGACGGAACAATCCTGGTTCCACAGAACATAAGAATTGAAAGCGCCCTAGTCAAAAGTGGCAACAAGCATTGGTTGATTTTTAAATCTAATGGGCTTGTAAAATCGAGGTGCTTGTAAGCAATTGGTGGAATGTTTATTCCACCAATTGCTTACAAGCACCTGATTTTCTTCGTTCTGATTGGTTGTTCACCGCGTTTGCGGTGAAATTTAATTTTTTTTTTAAATATGGAAATATAACCGAAAATTGTCAAAATTTTATATATTATTTTGTTTTTTAAAGAACAATATATTTAATATAATGTGCTGAAATAAATAAAACCACCAAAAAAAAAATTCGTCAAGCGAAGTTTAGATTTTATAAAAATAAATTCGCAAATATAGGAGGCAACCAAAAAAAAATGCTGGAAGGTTATAAATTCGTTAATCAACAACAAACAAAAAAACAATACAGATATATATTCAATAAAGGATGGTGACAACATTGTTAATGATGAGAGAAGTGTCTGTGACACAATGAACAATCATTTCACTAGCATTGCTAGAAAACTAGCAGACAAAATTCCAGATATGCCCTTGGACATGGAAATAGAAGCCGGAAGTGATGAGCTGTTCAGTTTTGTACCAGTAACTGAGGAAGAAGTCTTGAAATTGGTTGAGGGACTAGACTTGGCGAAATCTCCAGGATACGATAATATAGACGTAAATTCGATTAAACAGTGCAAAAACGAGATCTTACCAGTGTTAACCAGAATTATAAACCAGTTTATAAAAGTGGTGAGAAATCAAATGTGAACAATTATAGACCAATATCTGTTTTGCCTCTATTCTCCAAAATCATAGAAAGTATAGTAAACAGACAACTTATAAGATATTTAAACTCCATAAACTTCCTTTCAAAGCTTCAATATGGTTTTCGAAGATGCAGCGACACCAGCTCTGCTGCAGTGGACTTAGTAACAGATATTCAAATGAACATAGACAAATCATATAAGTGCGCACTGGTGTCGCTGGATCTTTGTAAAGTCTTTGATACAGTGAGTCATTCTATACTCTTAAAAAAATTAAAACTGTTAGGTATAAGAGTGAAATGGTTTGAGGAATATTTAAGGAATAGAACTCAGGCAGTTGTAATAAACAAAATAAGCAGTGACAAAATTGAAATAAAATTTGGAGTACCGCAAGGGTCTATATTAGGACCAACACTTTTTATAGTATTTATAAATTCAATAACAAATTTAAAGCTTAAGGGAAACATTAGATTATATGCCGACGACACAACCTTAGTATACTTCTCAGATACTTATGACTCAATTAGGAGAAATATTGTTTGTGACTTAAAGATGATTTTGAGTTGGCTTAAATCTCATAAGCTAACTTTGAATATTGACAAGTCCTCGTACATGTATATCTATAGGCGTAACTTATTTGATAGGCAACCATTGGATGTGGCAGGTGAGTCTAAAATATTCTAGAAATATTAAATTCCTTGGGCTAATAATTGACGAATTACTGTCATGGCGAGACCATATAAATAAGTTAGGAAGCAAAATTGCTGGACCCATAGGTATTCTATATAAATTAAATAATAATGTCCCAAAACAATATCTAAGATCAATATATTATTCATTAATACACTCTCACCTGCAATATCTAACGATGGTATGGATGGTATACGGCTAGTGCTGTCACCATAAGGCCCCTAAAAACTCTTCAAAACAAGTCAATAAAGAACCTGTATTCTTTACCCTCGAGATATCATTCAGAAGATATTCATACTAACTTTAGAATAATGTCCATTGATAATATTTATAAATATCAGGTGTGTAGCTTTGTTCATGGTTCTATACTTGAGAAGAAACCCACGAATATTAATTTTAAAGCCAGAAATGAAATACATCTACACAACACAAGAAATAATAATAATTTAGCAGTTCCACACGTCTTTTCAAAGTATGGTAAAGCATGTTTATTATATAGAGGTGTTAATATAATACAGAAAAAAATTTTCACATAACTGGTCGTTGGTTATTTGTTAGCTTCGTAAACTGATGTGAAATTACATAGATTGTGTAACTTAAACATATCTATGTATTTTTACATAAAATATGTGATTTATGTTTACACAAAATTTGTAAATAATTCATAATTGTTTAAAATGTACATGACAGATGTAATTTATATTTACACGTTTGTGTAAATTTTATACATATATAATGTATTTTACTTACATGCATGTAATATGTAATTTTTTCAAAATTGTGTAATTGTATTCTATAGAATCATTCTACAAAATATTGGGTTAAATAAACCCAAAATTTTGTAATATTGCAGTTTTAATTTTTTGAAAATACCTGTATACAGGTATTTAAAAAAAACTGTATACACAAAAATAGACAATTTTAATTTAGAAGCAAACTTTTTAAGCGTAGTACATTTTTATTTTTTTTATTTGAGAATTACGCATTTTAATTTTTTTTGTTAATTTTTAAATAATATAAATAAGTTAAAAATAGTATGATTATTATACGGTTTAGGCAATTTTTTAAGTTTAAATACTACAGTTTAAAAGATAACTTTTAAATTGTTAGAATTTTTAGGGACGTCTATTTCCAAATAAAATAAAATTGTAAGTTAACAATAGTTGTATATTTAAAACAATAATAAATACACATTTTTTAAATACAAATATATAGTACATATAACAAATATATATAAGTAACAAATTTATATAAATATATATAAAAATTAATAGAAATTAGGATTTATTTTAATAATATTAATAATAATAATATTAATTTATTTTCAAATAATTGTTTACAGTTTACACACATATACAATTATGGAAAAAAAATGTCTAAAGCAAAGGATAAATGCATTGATAAACTAACAATTGTATCAATTATTCATTGATCTATTTTGAAATTCTTCTAAACTATATGGTTCTATATTTAATAAATAAATAAATATTATTTATTAACAAATCTTTAAACTTTTTTTTAAATATTGACAATTTTGTTTCAATCTGAAGGCATTTTGGCAAATGATTAAAACATTTTATACATGCATAGTAACAACCTTTCTCATACTGACTCAAACGGTGGCGTGGAAATATTAGATTTTGGGTACGTTGCGAAGACATACCTACCTATTTAATCTAAAATCTAACCTATTATTATTTGTTCTAATAACTAATATTTATTCAATAAAAAATATTTGGATCTGAAAAAAAAGTAAAATTAGCCTATAATAAAATATTTCTTTAAAATTATTGCTTAAACTAGATATTAATTTGTAAACACGTGCATTTTTACCACTTGACATCAAAGCACCAAATATTTTGTTTTTACTGGATAGATGTTTAATATACTAGTTATTGGAATTAAACTTATTTAAATAAAATAGTTACTATTTAATAGTATAACTTATGAATAACTTATGAATAGGCAATTCTTTAAATAAAATTAAGTAAAATATATCAATTAATACTGGGAAAATCTCATTTTATTGATGGCATCCTAGTTTCTTCTTTTATGCTTCTTATTTATAATTAATATACTTACCAAATAATACGAAAAAACAACTATAAACACTACACGACGCGTCCTAACTCAGCCAACAAAATGTTCGTTTCGTTTACATACGCGTGTGCCGCATCGCGTGACTTAATGCTCAAATCCTATTGGTTAATATTTACATGAAATGTGTAAAGCTTACCTATAATAATGTAATATTTAATATTGTTATGTAGAATTTACTTTTTAATGTAAATTTTACATAGTACTTTTAAAATTTTATAAAATTCACATTATATGTTATGTACTTTTATAAGAATATGTAAATTTACATTTTTTATCCAATTTCACACATATATCTTCTTAAAAACACAAAAATATGTACTTTTACCAAAAATTTGTAATTTTTTACAACTTAAGTAGTGTGAAAGTTGTGTAAAATTACATACATTTTTCTCAGTGTACACAACACAAGAAATAATAATAATTTAGCAGTTCCACACGTCTTTTCAAAGTATGGTAAAGCATGTTTATTATATAGAGGTGTTAATATATATAACAGCTTACCAGAAGATATAAAAACAAAATCGACAAGACATATAAAAGAGTATTTCAATCCTTGATAAGAGGCTAACCTGCGTGTCTTCTTCTTGAGTATTGAATTTGAAAAACAAGTTCAGTAAATATGTAAATTGTAAATTAATGTTTAAAGTATGTTTGTATATTGTATATTTGTAAGACTATAATTATCTTATAAGATAATGTTGCTTTATCACTGTGATAGATATATTGTAATTATTAGATGTTTAGAGTTTGTCCCTCTATAAACAATCTATGTTTTTTTGGATCAATAAAGTATTTATTATTATTATTATTATATTATTAATTAAAAATAAAAAAATATAAAATTTCGACAATTTTCGGTTATATTTACACTAATAAAGTGGAAAACACATATTTTTGCATTTTAAATAGAATATAAAATACAAACTTATATTTAATATTAAACTAAAGTTAAATTTCCAAATATTATTTTAACGAAGATAAATTCAATGTTATTAAATATTGTAATTTCACTACAAATTTTTAATAAAATTATATACATATATACATTTTCATATTTTGCCAAGTATAATTTATTAAATGACATGACATTGAATCTTCAATTGATAATTTATAGAAATTTTAATTTTGTAACACATTAACAATTGTTGTATTTTAAGATTTAATACAAATACAAAGGTTTAATTAAGTGATCACTATTGAAATGTTAAATAAATTCTTAAATAATGATTATTTTTATTAATTAACAATAGTTAAATATTAATTGGTTCCTATTAAAAAACAATTTCTTGATAAAGCAACATTATCTTATAAGATAATTATAGTCTTACAAATATACAATATACAAACATACTTTAAACATTAATTTACAATTTACATATTTACTGAACTTGTTTTTCAAATTCAATACTCAAGAAGAAGACACGCAGGTTAGCCTCTTATCAAGGATTGAAATATTCTTTTATATGTCTTGTCGATTTTGTTTTTATATCTTCTGGTAAGCTGTTATATATATTAACACCTCTATATAATAAACATGCTTTACCATACTTTGAAAAGACGTGTGGAACTGCTAAATTATTATTATTTCTTGTGTTGTGTAGATGTATTTCATTTCTGGCTTTAAAATTAATATTCGTGGGTTTCTTCTCAAGTATAGAACCATGAACAAAGCTACACACCTGATATTTATAAATATTATCAATGGACATTATTCTAAAGTTAGTATGAAGATCTTCTGAATGATATCTCGAGGGTAAAGAATACAGGTTCTTTATTGACTTGTTTTGAAGAGTTTTTAGGGGCCTTATGGTGACAGCACTAGCCGTATACCATCCATACCATCGTTAGATATTACAGGTGAGAGTGTATGAATGAATAATATATTGATCTTAGATATTGTTTTGGGACATTATTATTTAATTTATATAGAATACCTATGGGTCCAGCAATTTTGCTTCCTAACTTATTTATATGGTCTCGCCATGACAGTAATTCGTCAATTATTAGCCCAAGGAATTTAATATTTCTAGAATATTTTAGACTCTCACCTGCCACATCCAATGGTTGCCTATCAAATAAGTTACGCCTATAGATATACATGTACGAGAACTTGTCAATATTCAAAGTTAGCTTATGAGATTTAAGCCAACTCAAAATCATCTTTAAGTCACAAACAATATTTCTCCTAATTGAGTCATAAGTATCTGAGAAGTATACTAAGGTTGTGTCGTCGGCATATAATCTAATGTTTCCCTTAAGCTTTAAATTTGTTATTGAATTTATAAATACTATAAAAAGTGTTGGTCCTAATATAGACCCTTGCGGTACTCCAAATTTTATTTCAATTTTGTCACTGCTTATTTTGTTTATTACAACTGCCTGAGTTCTATTCCTTAAATATTCCTCAAACCATTTCACTCTTATACCTAACAGTTTTAATTTTTTTAAGAGTATAGAATGACTCACTGTATCAAAGGCTTTACAAAGATCCAGCGACACCAGTGCGCACTTATATGATTTGTCTATGTTCATTTGAATATCTGTTACTAAGTCCACTGCAGCAGAGCTGGTATCGCTGCATCTTCGAAAACCATATTGAAGCTTTGAAAGGAAGTTTATGGAGTTTAAATATCTTATAAGTTGTCTGTTTACTATACTTTCTATGATTTTGGAGAATAGAGGCAAAACAGGTATTGGTCTATAATTGTTCACATTTGATTTCTCACCACTTTTATAAACTGGTATTACCTTAGCAATTTTCATAGCACTTGGCACAGATCCACTTTTTAATGACTGGTTTATAATTCTGGTTAACACTGGTAAGATCTCGTTTTTGCACTGTTTAATCGAATTTACGTCTATATTATCGTATCCTGGAGATTTCGCCAAGTCTAGTCCCTCAACCAATTTCAAGACTTCTTCCTCAGTTACTGGTACAAAACTGAACAGGTCATCACTTCCGGCTTCTATTTCCATGTCCAAGGGCATATCTGGAATTTTGTCTGCTAGTTTTCTAGCAATGCTAGTAAAATGATTGTTCATTGTGTCACAGACACTTCTCTCATCATTAACAATGTTGTCACCATCCTTTATTGAATATATATCTGTATTGTTTTTTTGTTTGTTGTTGATTAACGAATTTATAACCTTCCAGCATTTTTTTTTGGTTGCCTCCTATATTTGCGAATTTATTTTTATAAAATCTAAACTTCGCTTGACGAATTTCTTTTTTGGTGGTTTTATTTATTTCAGCACATTATATTAAATATATTGTTCTTTAAAAAACAAAATAATATATAAAATTTCGACAATTTTCGGTTATATTTCCATATTTAAAAAAAAAATTAAATTTCACCGCAGACGCGGTGAACAACCAATCAGAACGAAGAAAATCAGGTGGTTTATTCCACCAATTGCTTACAAGCACCTCGATTTTACAAGCCCATTAGATTTAAAAATCAACCAATGCTTGTTGCCACTTTTGACTACGGCGCTTTTAATTCTTATGTTCTGTGGAACCAGGATTGTTCCGTCAGGACCATCACGGAATTTCCGTGGCCCTCTGCTAAGCAGTGCCTGCTTTGCAAGGCCAAAGCCGCTGAAGTTCAGCGGATCAACCCACAATTTACTCATTTAGAAGAGGAAACTTAGCTCAGCTCAGCGAGCTGTTTCACTATTCACTTATTTTGCCCCTTGATGAAAAATAAGGAAGGGGTAATTCTGATATTTATTACGTCAGTGTGATGTCAAGATGTTTACTACATATTTATGTTACATTTATTACGTAAGAATCTAACGTAAGCAAGTGGAAAATAATAACTCTTATATGACTCTGGTGTGACGTAAATCTTATGTAATGGCATGATGTCAGTGTTACGTCAAGATGTTTACCATATTTATTACGTCAGAGTCTGACGTAAGTAAGTGTGAACTGACATGACGTCTTATTTACGTCATATTTATGTCATTGTGTTTATTGGGAAGTCTATATAGATTCTTTATATTAATACAGGGCTGGATGCTCTCGTGGACGAGTTTTCGTTCGTTCCGCGCATTACGTCACTCGATAGGTAGAAGCCGCGCGAATACACAAATAATAGCAATATTATCAAAGAATATAGAGAAATATCTGGACATAGTGCGTTTTTTTTAAATTTGATATTGAAGATAGTGTAAATAATGGATGCTTGAGGCTTTTAAAAAATATTTGATACTATTTAAATCCATTTTTTATTAAGTATTAAAAGAAAATACAATAGTTTTACCAAAAATATTTATTACAATATGTAATTAATAATATTCCTAGATGCTTTAAAAAATATTAATTACTATTTAAATAGATTTTTTATTATTGAAAAAAATACAATAATTATTAAATATATTATTATATTTGGTATTTTTCATATGGGGCAAAACACCTCAAGTGTTCCCACCTAAAAATGATGTTTTCTCCGATTTTAACAAAACTTTGCCAAATCATTGTCAATGTTAAACAATAAAACCGGCCATTATTTAAAACTTCATTTTAATTGCGCGTTAGAAATCAAATATTTTAATAAATTAAATATCGCACGAGCCCGCACTTTTCCGGACTGCGGAATATTCAAACGTGTTTGTTTTGACTAGCCCTTTATCGGTGTCGGTATCGATATCGGCGATAACTTTGTATAAATATCGGTATCGTATCGACAAAAACCCGTATGGCGGCATCCCTAGTTTTAAGTTAAAAGTTAAAACCATAGTATATAGTTATGCCAACAAACACAGAACAACGTTAAAAACGTTAATTTAATTAACATTTTTTCACTGATTAAAATGGTGAAAACAGAAAAGCAGTTGTACGTTGAGTTACCAAAATATTTTTTAAATAAGACATCCTATATAATTTTGTTTACATATTTTAAAAGAAAATTTTATTTGGATCAATAACTATAGGGACCCTAAAATTAAAAATAAACAATTACCTAATAAGCACTTAACTTTCCTATACTCAGCAAACAGAAAGACGTCCCAAAGACGACGGATTTTAGTCATTTTGATAACGGGAGACGTGCATGTGTCACATCATAATTACGTCATTATAGTGCCGTATCTTAGTCGTCGAGCAAAACGTACCTGCGACGTTTAAAATTGACGTATATTTGACTTCTTTTTTAGATCAAAAAAAGGCAAAAAATATTTTCATAGAAACTCTTTATTATGTAAAAATATAAAACAAAAATACATTTTGAAGACTAAACTTTAAAAATATTATTTTTTCTTATACACTTATTAATATACGTAATTATATATTATATTAAAATACCTCGAAAAATACAATACATTTTGGAGGATAACCATGAAAAATATATATTTTTGTTATACCTATTTATTAATATAGGTAATAATTACTATAGTATAATATATTAATAACAAAAATCCAAGCCAAACAAAAAGTCACTCTTTATTTTTTGCTTTGACTGGCGCTTAAGAACTTAATAAAAATATTAAACAAAAATATTTTTGGAAACTAAACATGAAAACATTTTTTTATATATGTATACTTTTAATAGTTATTGTGCGACTAGTGGGAGAAAGAGGAGATTCCTCGATCGTGCGAGTGCGGTAACACGCGAGTGGAATATCCTATTTTGACCAATTGTCGCACACAATATTTTATTAGCTATAATTTATGCGCAGAGCAATAATCCACTTATTTTTAATTTAAAACAATAATTAATGTGCACAATATTAACAGTAAAAGTTCTTGACACTACTCATTGATGCCACAAAACTAACTGACAGAAAGAAAAATACCTACGTTTTTAGATCTTATTGCAATAGCATTAAATAAGATTATAATTACTTACTTTTGAAGAACAATGCAAAATAGTTGTCGGCATTGTCGTTAACAAATAGGTATTTAAGATTTCTTTCAAATGAATCCAACCTTTATAATCTGTGCTAAAGGCAAACGAACGAGCGACAAACAATGGCGGATGACGCGGTAGTTTCGACTTTGACCCACATCGACTCATATCGATCGCTGCCGCTTCCAATTGCCACCAATCATCACTACGTGTTCGGCGCGAAGCTCTTCTATATGATATACCATAAAATCAGTTAGTGAGGGATTTACAAATATTTTAAAATATTTTCCTAAACAAATTATATTATATTATACCAACACGATGCTCTATATAATAGTTTAAATTCCCACTTACCTTTTTACACTGTATTTAATCGAAAAGAACCTTTTTGTTGTGGGTGAAATCACTAATTAATATAATGCCATTTTTTAATTAAGGTTTTAATGTTATACTTAAAGTTAGTACAAATGTCCTATACAGTTTAATTTCTGATAGGCACATTTGAGGTAGCTCTTAAGATTATTCTATAGTACTAAATGACGTCTTTGATTCCCCCTATTTAGGTAATATGCGGTACATGAACAGTGCTAGTAGTGACGTCCTTGATTCGTCTTATTTTGATTATGAATCTCCGGTACATTAATGGTTGGTTTACACGCTCATGCAATTTGCGCCAATTGATTTGTGCAAGCCAATTTGCACAAGTAAATCGTTGTATGTGAATGGAAGCATGAAGTTTGCGCAAGCCAAAAAGTTTGGCTTGAATAAAATAAATAAAATCTGTTTTGCCAGATAATTTGCATGAGGTTGGTACAGTTGCATGAGCGTGTAAACGATATTTTGTGCAAATAACATACGGCGCACGTGTTTTTGAGAGGTTAGGTTTATTTGTTTACCTTTTTATTGTTGCCACAGAAATAATTTTCAAATTTCTCTTTTATTTTTATAGGGTAATTATAAAGTATAAGTGTAATTTCGTTTTCGTTTATTGTTGCTATATAATATAGTGACCGTAATGCCAAATCTCAAGCTTATGATATATAACGGCCATAAAAATGACGTCCCTGATTCGCCTCATTTTGTAAATCCCAGGTAGCAGGCTGACCTATTTAACACGTCGTTTATTACGTAAATAAAACGTAAAAAAGACCAAAGACGTCATCTTAAGACGTCTTTGTATGTGTAAAATACGTTAATTTACGTTATTATTTAGTTTCAGCAATATTCAAATATGCACACTTTCAAAATGATTTAGGTGCAGAAAAGGCAATTTTTCCTACAATTGGGACAATTTAATGAAATTTCTAGTAATATTTATTTAAAGGGTTAACAAATTCCACATATGTGATATATATCACTTTTTAAAAAATATACTATTACTAGCAATTTCATCGGATAGTTCAAAAAGGTAAATTGCTTAGTTACAGCCCAATTGCAAGAAGAATGTTATAATTATACCCATATGATGACCAAACTTTTGTATATTTTCTTGGATCCTATCTGCGTATCTGTTTCATGGTTGTGTAGGATGCTCTTGTCTTTTTCTTCTTTTGTAAGTCCGATGGGTTAATAGCTGGGGTAGGAGTAATCAAAATCACTCACGTTCAAAGACAATTTCTTTGCTCACGTTGTTTGTTGTATCATGTCCCACTTTGATCTCAAATAATATTAACGTTGCGACGTAGCGGTTGGTAGGTTATTAACAATAATATTAATAAAGTTTATTTTAAAAATAATGTTTAAAAGTTACAGTAAACAGACAAACAGTAAATATAAACTAGTCAAAGAATGCAAACAAAAGTTGGATATCATGGCCGAAAAATTTACATAGTAAAATCACTTAAAGCATATGGTTCCATTTCACAAATATAATCATAAACGGTGGTTTTAAAAACTTGTATTGTTTTTATGCTTTTTATATCTTCTGGAAGTTTTTTATAAAAAGATATACAAGAATATAAGGGTCCTTTCTCATATAGACTTAGTCTATGTGGAGGAATATTGTAGTTGGTAACTCTTGTCGATTTTGTTTTCCAATTTTAAAAATATTTGGATTTTTATATAAAAACAATACAGATTCATAAATATACACACCATACACAGTCAAAATTCTATTGTTTTTAAAAACTGTTCTACAGGATTCCATATATTTTAAACCAAATATTACCCGCATGACTCTCTTTTTGTGCAACAAATAACAGATTACAATTTTTACATTTCCCCCAAAAAATATTACCGTTGTGGTGGCCCGACCTTTGATACTCGTAAGAAAAAGCGACAACTAACTAAACTTACTTGATAAAAGTCAAATTTGACAGTAAAATAATAGGGTTATAAAAATATAGCTGTCAGCTGTTGTCAAACACTTAAATTTGAGTTAATTTATATAGTCAAATTACTTTATGTTGAAAGTTTATTAGTTTGGTTATGATTATAAAATTGTATTGATAACGTGGTTTTTGTGGAGAGACCGGGCATCATAGCCTCGTTTCTAAGGAGAGGTTTTTTGGGTTGTTGATTTGAGGTAGGCGAAAAAAACTATCAGGGTTTGAGAGTAAAAAAATTTAAAAGATAAAAAGATATTTTGAATATAAACATAAAAAGGTAAGGTATAAATTTTATTTCAATCATTTCAATTAACTAACCAAGATCGTTGTCAAGCTTTATTCCCTTTTTAGCTGTTTATAATAATTTCATATTATCATTGAGGTTTTTAAAAACTATGGTTTCGCGTAAAAATCGAACAAATTTTGGACATTTGTTTGCAAGTGATGTCAGAATTGAATATATTTTTTTTACCTTGTTACGTACGTGTTACATCTAAATGGTGCATTTTTTTCAATAAAAAAATTTCACCCATTGACCGCTGTGGTTAACAGGCCTTAAGTTACTCTACTGTGTTAAAAATAGATAAATTTCAATATTTTGTAATAACATTTTTATTTAAAAACGTATCGATTTGAAATTAAGATAAAATGTAGACCTAATTAATGACAATAAATCCACGTATTATTTTTTTTAGATTTTAACATACAGGGGGCGCTGGGGACAATTTAATTTAAAATTTTACCATTTTTTAAGGGTTAAAAAATCGAAGAAGCAACGTTGTTTTATAATTTTGAGTATATCACGGTAAAGTACTGATAATTAACTATTATTTGATATATAAACTTCTATATGCAAATTATGTTTCTACGAGAGACATCATTTTTAAGTTAGGCCTTCAAAGAGCATAATACTAACGTGTTACACAAAGTATATTTTGTTTTATCTAGTTTTATAATATAATGTATTATATATTACATATTATACATTATATATTACATATAATATATTATATATAACATACAATTCTTACATATTTATTTAAAAAATCGCCATAGATGGAGATAAAATTACTTTTATTTATTAATTTAAATTTTTTTCAAGTTTACTAATTTTGATTATAGTAGGCATCATAGACTTTTTTTCTCTATGGTAACCTACCATTGGAAGCATGAAAGATAATATGACAGTTCAGTTTATAAAATGAATAAACTAAATAATATTTATAGACAGTGTTAGCCAGTTAGAAATTATAACCTACTTTAATTTTATTTTTTGCTACACAACCAAGCTTTAATTTATTTTTTACTCGATAAGCAAGCTTTAATTTTAATTCCAAACTGAGGAAAGTAATATTTACCCAATAAATAAATTAGAATAAAGACTTTATACAGGGTGTTTCGCAAACTATATGGATTTAAAATTTTAATAGGGTATACAATTTGATTTAGACTATACCTAAAGTCAATAGTTTTCAAGATATTATTTTTTTTCGTTAACATTTTGCTAAATACAAGTTAATCAAAAATAGCCTCTAATTTTTTGTTATCAGGTTTGCTGACATTTGGTTGGAATTTTTGAAATTTGAATTTTCAATTTTTTAAATAATTTAATTTTTTAAAGGTTTTTAACAAATAAACTGCGCACCAGTCAATGTGCCGCGACCAAAAATTTCGTCCTTTTTCAAAACGACATAACTTTTTTGTTTCTTGAACGATTTTATTTTGGTTTGTGATGTCTGCTAGCCCCATTCTCTGGCAATTCATGCTATAGATATGAAGCTCACGGTTTTTCAAGTAAATTTACTACAGGGTGATATGTAAAACAGTGAAAAATTTCAATAACTTCATCCAAGCCCCGTTTGTAAAATAAATATTTTTTTCTCGTTTTTACTTTGAAATAATAAAGTATTATGTCTTACCTTGAAACATTTTTCAAATTTTTCGAATTGGAATCTTAGCAACAAAAATATGATTTTTTTTTTCAAAAGAGCACATTTGATGCTTTTTTGTAGGGAATACACTGAGCCTTTTTAAGATAAAAAAGATAAGATGGTGAAAGGTTGTTCCTTAAATAATTCTGAACAAGCGACAAGCAACAAACTTCCATTAATTTCAGAGGAACCTAAGCAAAGACCACTTTTTCAAAATGACATTTTGGAGAAAATTTGCGAAAACTAAACCTGAACCGATATTTACGTTTGTGACATGTTTGCTTTATAATTTTGACCTCCTGATGTGATTCGGTTGTCAAATTTAAGTTTTAGATGAAACCAAAATCACCAAGAATCAAAATTCGAAAACAATTCCCGGCTGTTAAATGTCTCAATAACATGCCTTTGCCAATACCATTTGGGGATTCATTTTTGTTTGAGTGGTTAGGATAATGTTACATAAATGACATTTATATTGCTCACTAGTGATAACTTATTACTGATAAGTAACTACCTAATTGGTAATAAAGTTAAATACAAAATTTGTTTGTTTATTTTTGAAAATTTTATGCGAAGATATAATCATAATAAAAACTACAACATTCAACAGAAAAATGTAACAAACAATAACAATAATAACTTTCAATATTTCGTTGGCCCTCCCCTAACCCGTAATAATTCGTTAACCCTCCTGAGCATTTCCTAGACCAAGTTCCTTAGAAATTTCTGGGGTATGGCTTCCCATTCTTCCTGAATCGAATTTACCAATTCATACAAATTTTCCATGCGTCCTTTCCTTTCTTTTATCTTCAGTTTCATCCTGCTCCACACATGCTCAATAGGATTCATATCCGGAGACAAAGGTGGCCAATTCATTCTCTCAATATCATGGTCCCTTAAATACTCATTTACGATACAAGCGCGATGCGGACGGGCATTGTCGTCCACCAACACCAAATTATTGGCATTTAAGTTTCATCATTTGATCCTTGATTTGATCATTCAGTGACATGATAATAACGTACTAAAAATGCAAAACACAGTAAAAAAACAGTAAAAACCAGCAATCAGATTTTAATGGGACATTTAATATCCAGGAATTGTTTTCGAATTTTGATTCTTGGTGATTTTGGTTTTATATGAAACCTAAATTTGACAACTGAATCACAATCAGGTCAAAATTATGAAGAAAACATGTCACGAACGTAAATATCGGTTCAGGTTTAATTTTCGAAAATTTTCACCAAAATGTAATTTTGAAAAAGTGGTCTTTGCTTAGGTTCCTCTGAAAATAATGGAAGTTTGTTGCTTGTCGCTTGTTCAGAATTATTCAAGGAACAATCTTTCACCATCTTATATTTTTGTTCTTAAAAAGGCTGAGTGTATTGCCTACAAAAAAGCATCAAATGTACTCCATTGAAAAAAAAAATCATATTTTTGTTGCTAAGATTCCAATTCGAAAATTTTTAAAAATGTTTCAAGGTAAGACATAATACTTCATTATTTCAAAGTAAAAACGAGAAAAAAATATTTATTTTACAAACGGGGCTTGGATGAAGTTATTGAAATTTTTCACTGTTTTACATATCACCCTGTAGTAAATTTACTTGAAGAAGCGTGAGCTTCATATCTATAGCATGAATTGCCAGAGAATGGGGCTAGCAGACATCACAAACCAAAATAAAATAGTTCAAGAAATAAAAAAGTTATGTCGTTTTGAAAATGGACGAAATTTTTGGTCGCGACACATTGAGTGGTGCGCAGTTTAGATTGAGAAAAACCACTTAAAATTAGGCAAACTTCAAACAATAATTACGTTTTAATTATAAATGTAAAAACCTGTATGTTTTAACATAATCAAATAGAAAATTTAAGAATTTTTCGATTGGTATTATAATAACTGCTTCCTATAACTTTATAAAGTTAAAATTTCAGAGACATTTAAGAATTTCTAATATTTTCAATATTATTTTCTATTCTACATGTTGCTTAATGTGACAGTATCCATGGTTACCACTTAATCTGTTTAAAATTAATTAAAATATTTGATTGAAAAATTAATAACTCGAAAAATATTGACTTTAGGTATAGGATATAATATAGCCATTTTATTAAGAATTTTATGTAGAATTAAAAAATGTAAAAATATATGAGGTGTCCTATTTAAAATAAAAAAATTAAAGACAATTCCGGTAAAACAAGAAGTATTATTTTGTTCAAAATAATTTAAGAAAAAATCTTAATCAAATAATTTACGCTATTAAAATTATTTTAAATCGATGACTTTCGCGATTCCCTAGAAACTTCTAACGGACTACGTACGTGAAACACCCTGTATATTAAACGTCATTTATGTGTTATGCTTTACTTAATTAATAATAAAAGATACAACAATATTTGTATAAAAATGACAATATGTACTAAACTAAACATTTATGAATACTGCTACTGCTAATTCAAAATTGATCCTGGCCACAGAAACATCATTTGCATAAAAAAGTTAATAAATTAAATAATAGTCAAATATAAATACTTCAACGTGTTATTCAAATTTCAAATTCAGTTTATTCACCATAAAAGTCAACAGTACAGTAAAGTAAATCATTATACAAACTTAAAGGCTAGTCAGGTAAAAAAATATATATACACACATATTCTTAACTAAGTAAAGAACAACCTACATTGTAACTTTATAATCAAAAAATTCAGCTAGTGAATAAAAACTATGATCACATAAAAAATTTTTGGTTTTCATTTTTAACTCCCTAGGGTTATTTACATTTTTAATTATTGTCCTTATTTTATTAATGCACTTACTTCCCATGAATGCAGGAGAATGCTGACCTACCGATAATCTAGAGTAAGGCAAACGAATTTCAGTAGCTTTTCTAGTGTAGTATAAATGATAATGACTATTTTTCATAAATAAAGACTCTCTCTCAATAACAAAGTCTACTAACTGTAATATATATAGACAAGGTAGAGTAAGAAAGTTGTATTTTTTAAAAATTTCCTTACAAGAGGTATCAGGAGGTACATTCTCCATACATCTTAAAAACTTTTTTTGCATGACAAATGCCTTACAAAAGTAAGATGATGAGCCCCAAAACACTAAACCATATTGTAGAATTGATTGCACTAGTCCAAAATATAAGAGTTTCATTGTTTGTTCATCTACACTGTTACGTAGATGTTTAATTAAAAAACACAGAGAGCTTACTCTTAAACATACGGAATCAATGTGTTTTTCCCAAGTAAGCTTGGAGTCAATGTATAGTCCAAGGAATTTAAATTCGGACACATTTTTAATTGATTTATCATTAATTTTAATCAGAAGACTATAATCAAGAGATGCATTTTTTGGGAAAAACTGCATATATACCGTTTTATTACCATTTAAAACTAGTCCATTATTTATACAATAGTCATTAAACAACTGGGAAATGTTATTACCCTTTGAAACCAACCCATCGATTTTGGGGTTGCTAAGCAGGATATTGGTGTCATCTGCATACAAGACAAGACGACCCATTCCCCCAAAGTAGCTTTGAATATCATTGACGAAGATAATAAAAAATAAAGGTCCGAGTATAGACCCCTGTGGGACACCCAGGTTATTCTGCCCTGTGTATGACTTCACACCATTTATCACAACTATTTGTTTTCTTTCGTGTAAATATGAGGCTGCCCACTCATAAGCCTTGCCACGGACACCACAAGCATAAAGTTTTTCCAACAAAAGTTTATGATTAATCATATCAAACGCTCTACTCAGATCATAGAATAAACCCAATGGTGCTTCTTTGTTATTTAGGGTATCATAGACGAATTCTATCGAGTCCATAATTGCAGTATTTGTTGACTTTTTTGGACGGAAACCGTGCTGAGAATCATTAAGAACTTTATATTTTTCTAGAAAATTGACTAGACGGTGAGAAAAACATTGTTCAAAAATTTTTGAAATTTGACTTTGAACACAGACTGATCTATAGTTTATTGGATCTGATCTAGAGCCCTTGTTTTTAAAAATTGGTATACACTTGGATGTTTTTAGGGGTGTCGGAAACTGTCCATTTATAAATGACTCATTTATAAGATATGATAGAGGTTGACATATAATATCTATGACTAATCGTATTACTTTACCATGAATTTCATCTATACCAGCTGACTGCTTATGGGAGGTTTTCATAGGAAAGTTACGCACCTCCATTGGAGTGACAGCACTCATAAAAAAACTAAGGGGGCCATGGCTGTGTAGTTTAATTTTATCAAACTGTGGCTGAATAGGGTTTTGAGAGATATCTAAGAAGTAATCATTAAACACATTACATATGTCCGATAAGTTGGTAATGACATTTCCCATAGAATCACATATATTTAAAGGCATTATTGACTCTACTTTATTTCTTTCTTCATTAATTATTTTCCAGGTTTCTTTAGACAAGCTTTCTGCATTCTGCAACCTTACATCATTTTTTTGTTTTTTATGTTTACTAACACTGTTTTTATAGAGCTTTAACAACTCTTTATATTTTCTAGTGTATACTTCATTATTTAAACGTTTTTCAATTGGTCTCATTTCGCAAAGCAGATTATGGAGTTCTTTTATTTCAGTTGAAAACCATTTTTTCCGCTTCCTTTTTATTTTCACCCTTCTGACTGGGAAATGACAGTTATAATAATAGAGCAATGTAGTGTAAAATGCAGAAAACTTGTCTTGGAAACCATCTGCACTATACATATCTGCCCAACTCTCAAGTAGAATAGCATTATAGAAACTTTGCATATTTGCACCCTTAAAGGCTCTTTTATATGTAAATTTTGTTTCATTTTTATATAAATCCGCAAACTCAAAAATACATTGTTGATACATATGATCAGAATAAAATACAGGCTTTACACAGACTGATTCACAACTACTTATATTTGAAAATATGTTATCGATACAAGTTGAACTAAAACGAGCAACTCTTGTCGGTTGATAGACATGTGGATGTATATCATATTCTAAAAGTAAATATAATAGATCATTTCTTACAGGATTATTTTCTAGAAGATTTATATTAATATCTCCACATATTATAAAGTCGTCATTTTTATTATACAGTTTAAATAAAAAGGAACTAAGTTCCTTCATAAATTCTTTGATTTGACTATCCGGTGTTCGGTAGATACAAATAATGTAGAGATTGTTATTTTTAACTAAATTTTTTGTTACTGCTATACATGCCTCAAAAATTTTTTCTATGCACCTATCATAAGAAATCTTATTAATATTAAGACCTTTGCGGGCAAAGATGCACACTCCACCATGCTTTTGTAATGACCTACAGTATTCAGCACATAAACTAAAGTCTTGAATATGCAAAAGTTGCAATTCCTCTTTTTTACACCAGTGCTCACCTATACATAAAATATCTACTTTATTTTCGCACGCAGTTATACTCAGTGAGTTGCATTTTGCCGCAAGGCCACAAATGTTTAAATGCATTATATTTAGCTTAGCATTATTTTTGTTATTAACTTTTACTTTTTGTGTAGGTATATTATTCAAGTTATCTGAGGGGGGTCCACTCCTACCTGTGTCTGAGGTGGTACCCCTTTTTTCATGAAAAAACGAGAAACTAGTGATCCTTGAGGCCAAATGTCCCTCTTCCAGGCTTTCTTGAAGTTTTCTTGAAGAATGGTTACCTTGAACGATGAATATAGCTCAGGGTATTTGGAGTCATGTTCCACACAGACAACTTCTGGAAATTCCTTTTCCAGAATTTTTTTGAGATTTTCACATTTGGTTTTTGGGTTCATTCTAGTGACATGAAGGGACACAAACTTAGGCACAGTCTTTAACTCATCACTGCACTCACTGTTTCCCCCTACTACAAATCTTTTATTACGACGGCGCTTTTGAAGTTGCCAACCATCATCATTGTGTACAGAATTCAAATTTTGTACTTCATTCATTTTATTCAATGCTTGGGCTTTGTGTATAGCAGCCTTAACATCTCTAATGTTAATTACTGGCTTAGCCCTTTCAGTATGTTTTCTTGGATTATCTTTTCTTTGAACTTGATTGCTCGATATGCCTTGGCTACTCAATTTGACTGCAGTAGCCACTGGTTGAGAATCAGCTTTAGAAGCATAGCTGGAGGAATGATTGACCGAAGAACATCCAGCAAGTTCATTAAGGGCAGAACCCGCCGTTGCAGCTTGGTTTTTTTCTTCAATATGTTGGTTTTTTATTTGAAGTTCATCGACTTTCTTTTCTAGATATGTTACTTTTTCTCTTAAGAGCAAGCAATTTTCATTAAGTACCTCTTGTTTTGATTGCATTTCATCGATTAGCTGACGAAGTAACGTATTTTCGGCCAAAAGAACCTCAGGGCTTTTAGAGTTTGAGGTTAGGTCATTGTTTTCATGACTCGCATTCATTTCGTGGGGACAAATTGCCGTTTTCTTCTGTGCTGCTTGCACCATGCAAGCTGGATGGAAGAAATTTACACATTTGTAACACTTTACGAAATCTACTACTGACTTTTTACAATGAAAACAAAAGTTTTTCACATCGGATTCGCCGGACGATGCTTCACCGCCCGCCATTTTTCAATTAATACTCAAATGTATAAAACAAAGTTGCTTCTTCGAATATTTACCCTTTAAAAATTGTTAAATTTTAAATTAAATTCTTACCAGCGCCCCCTGTACGTTAAAATCTAAACAAAATTTTTTTATGAATTAATTGTCATTAGTAAGATCTACATTTTGTCCAAATTTCAAATCGATACGATTTAAAATAAAAAAGTTATCAAAAAAAATGAAATTTCTTCATTTTTAACACAGTGAAGAAAAAAATAAAAATAAAAATAAAGTTGTCAATGGACAAGATTTTTTTTTTTGAAAAAAGTACTGCATTTAGATGTAGAAATAAGGTAGAAAAGTTTCAATCGATTTCTTGAACCCTTGCAAATCGACCGTTCGATCCTTTCGCGAAACCGTTTTTTTTTTAAACTCGGTTATCCAATCATCCCTATTTTAATTAACTAATATCAGCTATTTTGTATTTATAGGTTGAAACTATTGTATGTAAGAACCTAGGACTTGTATAAATAAGCCTTTTATTTATTTTAATCTTATGTGACCAATTGATACAATTATAAACATTTGTTATTACCATTATTAAAGATAAACTAGGTATTTAAATATATAATATTTTTATAGATACTAGTTGACATATTCCTGAATGTGATACAACGATGGCTTATGATCAATTGAGTGGTATAACTATATTGTTTTTACTATTTGCTTATTATTACCATTATTAAAGATAAACTATTTAAATACATAATATTAGAGTAGATACTAGTCGTCATATTCCTGAATGTGATACAACGATTGCTTATGATCAACTCAGTGGTACATAATATTGTTATTTACTATTTGCTTATTAATACCGTGATTACTGTTTTTAGTTTTTGTATAGCTATAAAGTATGAATCCTATGAATGAAGGCTTTGCTTTGCTGGATAAAAGTGAATTGTATCTGTGTTTCGACTTATTATACCAAATGGCTGATACCTATATTGTTACGGATAACCATTATTATATAGGTATTACTGATATTATACTTGTTTTAATAAAATTTAAGAATCTACATTGATATAAACTTGTGAAATACAACCTCTACCCTATAAACTTGAAATAAACTCACTAACCTATAAATTTACATATATTAAACTTAAAAACCCTCCTAAATTAAACTAACTGAACTAATAATCTCAAAACGAACATAAAACCTATTGTAAAAACTATATAAGTAATTCAAATACAACGAATATAAAGCTGAACTAATAATCTCAAAACGAACATAAAACCTATTGTAAAAACTATATAAGTACTTAATTCAAATACAACGAATATAAAGCTGACAACCATTCTTTGTGTGTTTTATTACTAAATATAACTTCCTCTCACTGGCATCCTTCCTATTTACAAGCGAATTTGAATAACACAACGTAGGTATTTTTTTTGACAACTAGACGATCACATCATTTTGGCCATACTTGACACAAGCGGCTACGTAAAGCTCACGGGAGGATTTGGTTCTCCCGAAAGATACCGCTGCTACCCGAAATTTACCGATGCGATTATTTTACGATTGTATTATATTTCAATTATACCTAGTTTTAAACTTTGATTGACTATTCAATCCATGTTTAAACTAAAAAAAACATTTTTTGGTGAAGAAATTACATTGTTCTTTGTCAAAGATTTTGTAAAATCCTTGGTTCTTTGTGCTAAAAATATGATGTTATAAAACTTAATATGTATTTTATAGAATATTTAAATACATTAAATTGGTAAGACCTATAGTTAGTGCTTATGCAAGTACAGTACAGTACCTAAGCAAGTACAGTATTTAGTAATTACTAAATACCTATATTTTAAAATAAATAATTTAAAATACAATAAAATATATTTTAAAAAATACATACCGTCGGCAATTTTACAATGTGGCGTAGGTACTATATAAAGATTTGTTTTATGCTAAAAAACAATTTTATGGAATGAACGTTTAGTAGGTAGGTATTTTAAACGTTTATTTCGGAAAATTAATTTTTGTATAACACAAATCTTAATACTTCGCAAAATTGCCTACGATATTTAGTAAGTTTTAATTTAATCATTTTTTAGAATACCTAAATAACCATGTCATTTATACTGTAAGGACATCTATGCCTACATAATTAAAGTTTAATGTGTCATTCCCAAATCAGTTCGAGGCATTTATGATCTGTCACAATAAGCTTGAGTGAGGATTAGTGCATGCAAACTAACTAATTAATTTTATTAACTTTTAAAAAAGTTAAAAAACTGTGTTTAAATAGGTAAGTTAATATAATAGAAAATAATTTAAATATTTGCACTTATTGGTGACTTTGGGACCTAACTTTGGGGGAGAGTCAAAAGTACCCCAAAAAAGCGTTAGGTTCTTAACAGTGGCGGACTAAACCCGTCGGGGGCCCGGGGCGGTAAAATAAAATGGGGCCCCTAGTCTGCTTATGAAATAATTGTTTTGTAAATATTAATGTTTTAAATTTGTTAGTAGATCCTCTTAGCAGGTCCTTTGCAACACTCTTAATGTAATCAGGGATATGAAAATTGATTACAAGCTTTTTCCAGCGAACTTATAAGTATACTTATATTTGAACTTGTTAATAATTTAAATTTTAAAAATTAAGGGGCCCACTCATGGCAGCTAGGGGCTCCCGAGACCAAAATATTAAAAATCTTTTTTAGTTTTAACTTTATATTTTGTTTTTTTTCATAGTATATTATTCTTTGGAAACTTGAAATCTCCAGGGTATTTTTTTTTAATCAGTTTGTATTTTATGGTAAAGCTGGGTCCTGAAATATTTTGAAAAAAAACAGGCCTTAAAAAATGTCTTTTTTGGGAAAAATTGATTTTTTTTTTTAAAATATATGCATTAAAAAAAATAAAACCAAACATTGAATTAAATTAAATTGATTTAAGAAAATTATATTATGATTATATTCAGCGTCGGATATTCACTTTTTCCTCGATATCAGTGTACGGTTAGGACCTACATATCTGTAAAAACTTCGTATTACTCTTTGAATAAAAATGAGAAAAATGCAAATCAATTTTGCTGAAAATTTCCCAATTTTTTTTCCGGAAATAACGGTTTTTTTTCGTCGGTTCAATTTTTCCGAAAATTTTAAAACTCTAAATTTTATATAGTTTTTTGTTGGACTGAGAAAGGCCACTTAAGATTTGGGGGCCCTTCTGAACCGGGGGCCCGAGGCGGATCGACCCCACCTTAGTCGGCCACTGGTTCTTAATGTATATGCTATACAGTATAGTCAGGGCCGTGTCGCCCATTGTGCGAGCGCCACGGCCAGCTAATTCTTGTCAAATTTAGCATTTTTATTTTAACTGTATTGCCGAACATCATAAACTCGGTATACGTATACTGTACGGTATACATGAAAATTTTTTAACATCCTAACAAGCATCTACTTTTAAAATATTCAAAAAAGCTTAGTTTAATTATTTTTAATTCTCAATGAGAATTTCTCATTTTCATAGGATAAAATACACAACGCTTTAAAAGACAGTGTATTTTTTGAATATTCTGCACTTCTAAATGTGTCTTTCTTTTTTTGTAGACTGTCGGCGCTATCTTTAGTACATAGATATTTGTAAATATATTTTGGTGATGGATTTAAATAGTTGCGCTTTTAGTAACAAAACAGACTCAGATGATAATAAATATTTTTTTTGTGACAAATGCAATGCTAAATTTTGTTATAAAAAAACCCTTATTAGGCATTTTAAAAATAAACATCAAAATAATTCTCCTTGCCAAAAAAATACTCAACGTTATCATTGTGAATATTGTGATAGTTCATATAAACACAAAAATACCTTTCTTAAACATTTAAAACAAAAACATCCACATCAGACATTAAAATCAAATCAACAGCAACAAGTTACGTGCTGTTTCTGCAAACGTTTATTTTTAACAAAATCCATTTTAAAAAAACACCAGGAGGAAAAACATGGTACATCTTTAACAAATGTTATTAATAATAATTTTTTGTGTTGCACTTGTCAATTTTCTTGTAATTCTTTCAATGGTCTGGTAACACACTATTTGGAACATGAAATTGTTATAAAAACTGAAAATTATACTTTTGAAAGCTTAGAAAATTTTTTGGCGTGGAAAGAAGATGAAGAAAAAAATGCCCACCAAAAGTTTATACAAAAAAGGGCAATTAGAACTTTGGCCAATGGTATTCAAAGTCTAATTTATTATTGTCACCGTAGCGGTTTCTATAAAAAGCGAGGTAAAGGCGTTCGAAACCTCAAAATTCAAGGTTCAAAAAAGATTGATCAGCTTTGTCCTTCTAGAATGGCAATTGAAATTTTGCCAAATGGTAAAGTTTTGTTAAAATATGTTATTTCTCATGTGGGTCATGATCCAGATTTGTGTCATTTGAATTTAACCACAGTCGAGAGAAAGGCATTGGCTAAAAAAATTGAACTTAGAATACCTTTTGAAGAGATTTTAGATGAAGTAAGAAATTCAGTATGTAATGAAAAAAACTTGGAGAGGCTTCATCTACTTAGCAGAAAAGATCTTAGAAATATTGAAACATGCTTTAAATTATCGGCATACAGGGGAATTCGTCATCAAAATGATGCAACAAGCGTTGATACGTGGGCAAACGAATCGGACGCCGTATTATTTTATAAACCCCAGGGTTTAATAAAAGAAGATTTTCCAGAATTGTCTATTGATGATTTTATTATTGTTATTATGAATGAAAGCCAAAAATTAATGTATGAAAAATTTGGAATGGACTGTGTATGTTTAGATAGCACTCATTCTGTAAATCAATATGAATTTGAATTGACGACTTTATTAGTCCTAGATGAACTGCGGCAAGGGTTTCCTTGTGCATTCATGATTTCCAATAAGACAAATGAGGGATTTATATCCATATTTTTTAAAAGTATAAAAAAAGAAGTTGCCATACACAAAACAAAAGTTTTTATGTCTGATATGGCAGAAAATTTTTATAACGCCTGGAAAAAAGAAATGGGGCCTGTGGAATTTCGCTTGTTTTGTGCATGGCACGTAGATCAAGCCTGGAGAAAAAACATTAAAAAAATTTCGTGCAATTTTGATAAAAAAAAAGTTCTGTATAAAAATCTGAGTGTTTTAATGACAGAAACGGATGAAACCACATTTTTAGTAATGTTTGACAATTTATTGCTACAAATGCGGGCCGATAACGAATTAAAAGAATTTTCCAACTATTTAGAAAATAACTACAAAAAGAATATGACATCCTGGGCATATTGCTATCGTGTACACTCAGGACTTAATACGAATATGCATTTAGAACGCATGCATAGGACCCTTAAATATATATATCTCAGAGGGAAAAAAAATAAAAGGATAGATACTTGCATCTTTTCACTTATGAATTTTATTCGAGATAAGGTATTTGATCGACTTATATGTCTCAACAAAGGTAAATTAACGACAAAAATAAGTTTATGTAGGAAAAGGTGTAAAGAGTCATTGAAAATACCCCATCAAGATATTTTTTATATTGAGAAAGATAAAAAATGGACTGTCAAATCAACTCGTAGTAACAACTTTTACGACATTATATTAGGAGATAGGCAATGCAATTGCAGTTTTAAATGTAGCGAATGTAATATTTGTATTCACTTTTACTTATGTTCATGTATAGATTCCAGTATTAAATGGAATATTTGCAAGCACGTACATGCGCTTGCAAAATTTAAAAGTTTAGAGACTCAAAAGCATACAGAACAAAGAAAAGACAATGAAAATGCTGAACAGCTAGAATTAGTTATTAATTCAAAAGAAGTAGAATCTGAAACATTTTTAAATTGTCTTAAAACTACGCAGCCTAGCACATCAACTTTCCAAAATTTTAAACAAACAAAAGAACAATATTTAAAAAAAATTAAGGATTTTACTGAACATGTTAAAAGTATTAAAACACCAGAAGAACTAAACGCAATACAAAAATTATATTCCTTTGACTTTGATAAAGAATACCCCTCATTTCCAGAAAAAAACAAAGAACCTGCAAACAAAAAAATAACACCACAAAGGCTTTTTAAAACCAAGAGGGAAGTACAAAAAACTTCCTCAAAAATGGCAAAGCCATCAGATGAGGAAGCGGAGAAAATATCTCTTAGACTAATACACAATTAGTCTATAATTTAATGTTTTTTTTTTAAATAAATACATAATTATTATTGTGCATTTTTATGTCCATTGAACATTATTTAATTATCAATTACCTGTTAATTAATTTTAATTTTATTAATAATATTATTATAATAATATTATTACAGAAAACATTTAATTTTCAGCAAATATCTCTTGGATTATATTATTTTTATTGTATTGGTTCTAATTATTTACTTTTGCTCTATAATTTAACGTATTATTATATTATATAACAATCACATAATTAATTAATATTATTAAACAAAAATATGTAATTGTATTAGTAATATTAATATTATTATTAATTATTTACTTTTGTATTTTTTTTTGTCAATTCTTGTTCATTGTGGCAACAGCGCATCAGTCTAAACTTGACAACAAGTTTGGAACCAAATCCTCCCGTGAGCTTCACCTAGCCGCTTGTATACTTGACAACATTGCAAACCTATTGAGGTTAGGTTTCAATTCTCGAGATCCTTAAAATCTCTATGGGTTACTACTTTTTACTCAAGTGTAGGGTACTACCCCCTCGTGCCCATCACACCGTATTTTAAAATACTTTGAAAATTGGAAAAATATATGGTTTTTAAAGTTCTTTGGTCAACGTAACTCCTCAACACAAACATTGTGTATGAGAACACCAGTTTAGATGTTCATCTATATACCTAAAAATTTATTGTTTTTGGAGTACTCCAGCGTTATGTCATTGATTACCACTGGTTGAGCCGTTAATTTAGTACTTGTTTTAAATAATATAATACTGGTTTTATTATCATTTAAGATTAATTTAATATCTACCATATATTTTTTAACTAAATTAAATATGTTGGATACATTTACAACAATATTTTTGATATTATTAGATTTAATTATAATGACGCAAATTTAATAATTATTAAATTTGCGTCATCTGCAAAGGAAGTTAAAAAGCTAGATTGATTGAGACTTAGATTAAAATCATTTATGAAAACTAAATAATAGCGGCCCCTTTACGCTTCCCTGTGGTATTCCTACAGTCAGTTTACGGTAGGTGGGCTGTTCGATACGATACGTATCGATACAAGTGATACGGACGGGATATCGTTAAAATCGATATAAATTTATGTATCGAATACATTGTATCGATTATTTAGCTAATTATGAAAAGTCCTTATAATGCCATATATGAACTATATATTGCTGGTTTGCGGTTGTAGCGTATTTTTAATAATCTACCGTTGATAAACGATTCTTCCGAAATTTTGAAAGTTTGTTCGATCAAGGCTGACGGTTGGTATTGCAGCTCACAGACAAACAGCTGACTTTTAAGTGGCTCCCTGTTAAAAATCACCCATAAAGACCAATAGAAAAGCTATTGGGATTTTCCAGCGGCAGCTCTATTGGTTTGAATTGGTCTCAATAGTGGTATCTGTACCATGAATTACCAATTCAAACCAATAGCGACACCGCTGGAAAATCCCAATACAGACCGATAGAGACTAATCGTATTTTATTGGTAATTCCCAATAGATATATTATACTTAGATATATTTTATTGGTAATTCCCAATAGAGCTATTTGGATTTTCCAGAGGTACCGCTATTGGTTTGAATTGGTCCCCACTATCCATTTTAGACGTCTTTAAGGTAAAAAATTACGTGTTTTGATGGATAAATAATTTCTCAAAAATAGTGCTGTTTAACATTTAATTTAAATTTTATAAATAGCTTCTGCTAAAAGTAAGTAGTGGGGCCCACTGCTTACTTTTCGCAGAGTGGGCCACAGGACGATCTGTGCCCCTTTAAAAATTCCAAAACGCCAAGCGTTTCCATGGCCAGTAATTTTGCCTTAGTAAAGAAACCTTACTTAGCAGCTCAAGGCATTCCACCTTTATAGGCCTATGTATTGTGCTACAGAGGCAAGAGGTATGCATGCATGCAACCCATGGGTTGCCTACCTATTGGCGAATTTTGAAAATAAATATTAAAGTGGTGTATACCAATAGGGTTCCTTGTACCTACACACCGATAAAATACCAATTCAGACCATTAGTTTATCTATTGGTATTTTCCAGTAAGAAAATTGACAATAGAAACAAGTGGTCATTTGTATTAAATTGCGCAGGCGCTGAACATTTAAGTGGTATTTACCAATTGAATTTCAATTGGGAATTTCCTGTACTTGTAACTTCTTATAAAAACCAATTCAGACCATTAGGTAATCTATTGGCATTTTCCAGTACGGAAATTACCAATAGAAACCAATGCTCATTCTGTTGAGAAACCAATAGGCCCAATAAAGACCAATTCATTCCATTCTGATTTTTTATTGGTTTCTATTGGTCTCTATGGGTGATTTTTAACAGGGCTATCACAAAACTAGTTTTGGCTTTGGTTTGGTAGTTTTTCTATGGTTTGGTTGGTATTGCAACTGACGTTTAAGTTATTTAAAGTTTACACTGTAAACGAAAAAAATTGCAAATTTGCATATACCTATATTTTTTTCGTTACCTTCCTAATAATTAAATTCATTTAAAAAAAGTTTTTATTTTTTCTTCCATTTTTTTTTAAATCTAACCGTATCGTATCGATATAAGCGATATTTTGAAAATTATATCGATATCGTATAGATACGGCTTCTGTATCGAACAGCCACCTTTAGTTTACGAGCTTCTGACAGGTATCTATTAAAATCTTTAAAAATCTTAACTCTTTGAGTTCTGTTTGAAAGATAAGACTTTATCCACCTTATCCACTATAGTGTCATTCCTCATACACCATACCTGTACAGGTTTTCAAACCGGATATCATAATTAAGACAGTCTAAAGACTTTGATAGGTCCAAAAACATACCCACTACAACATCTCGATTTTCCAAACTGTCAACCACGTCCTGCACATAGGAAAACACTGCAGTGTCCACAGACCTACCCTTCAAATATCCATGTTGGCTATTATTAAATAGATTAAACTTATTAAAATATGAAACAATTCTGCTACACATTGCCTTTTCAAATACTTGAAAATTACGATAAAAGACTTATTGGGCGATAATTTTCTATTAAATTGGGGTCACCCTTTTTAAAAATTGGATGTAATATTGCGTGATTTAATCCTTCAGGGAATATTCCATGTGTTACTAAACAAAAAACTTAGTGGACGACACAGTTCAATATTGCAATATTTTATGATTGTGCCTGGAATGTTGTCGTAACCACTACTCATTTTGGGTTTAATATCTTTTACTATATTAAAAACTTCTGTATATGTTACAGGTTCCAAAAACATAGACTTATTATTAAATGGGAATTTACAACACAAATTAAAGCTTGGCATATTGGACTCAATATTCGTAATATTATTTAACATAAAATTATTAAAATCATTTGCGGTGCTTAATGTATTAATAGCTTGGTGATTAGTGATTAATAGCTTGGTGATTAATAGGGGTAGGTAATAAAAATTTTAGCTCGAATTAATATTTTATTAATTATAAGTTTTGTATTACAATTTAAGTAGCATCCTTGTTTATTCATAATTTGGAAAGAAAAGCTGCACAAAGCAAACTTTTAATGCAAGTAATTTTTTGCATTGGTAAACATAAAAAAATATAATATTAAAAGTTTTATTAGCGGGCTTTCAACTATTATAATCGTTTTTTTTTTAAATAATTATAATTATTATAATTATATTTATATGTATTTATAAAAAAATATTTTCATATCTTATATTAAATTCGATCCCACTATTTTTAAAATAGCAAATGTTACGTGTACACTACTTTTTAATATGTTTATAAAAAACGTGTTTTATAAACATATTAAAAAGTAGTGTACACACAAATGTTACGCGTAACATTTGCTATGACGTACGTCAAAATTAAATTTTTTTATAGACATGTGGATTGTTAAAAAATATGACTAAAAATTGGCGTGTTTATTACGTAACAACTATGACGTATAATATACGTCTTAAACTACGTTATGTTGACGTCATATCGCGACAAGGACGTCAGATGACCTGGGATGAAATGTCTGCTACATTAATAGTCATAACAATGACGTCCTTAATTCGTTTTATTTTGGTAATGAAATATCCGGTACATTAACGGTCATAAAGATGGCCTTTGATGCGTCTTATTTTGGTACGTATTTCGTCCAAAAGTCGTCCAATAATCGACGTTCAGAAGACGTCACTCTGCCTGTTTGCTGGGATAGTTAGTTAAGAAATCGATCATGTTTTTTAATTGTTTATTTTTAAGTTAAGGTTAGTTCCAAATCAACTTTTCTCTCAAAATATGTAAAAAATATACTAGGATTCATTAAAAAAAAATTGCTAATAATTTTTCTTTCACATTCAATTGTTTTGCCATTTTAATCAGTGAAAAAAATGCCACAAATTTAACTGACTTTGTAGCTCAAATAATAATGGAGTTGGCAATGGTGAACACTTAACTTTGGACATTGTATATACTGTCATGCTAAGCTAAACCCCCGTATAAGCAATAAAATAAATAAAATAATAAAGGACAACAAATTTGTGTTATTGTTTTCAACAATAATAATTGTTTTCAACAATAATAATCATCTTTTGCCCTTTATTACATAAAATGCTACATACGAGGGTTTGGCTTTGCAGGTCTGATTCAACGGATTCTTGTAAAAGTTTAATTCCATTTATTAGCCACCAATGAGTGCACCTTATATCCTCTAATTTTATTTCTTTTTTAACTGTTAATAGACATGGACCCAAGAAGTAAAAAAAAACTCACCTTTTCTTTTCTCCCCCCTTCACTTATTTATACAGGGCTATGCAAAAAATTGTACTTATTTTGCTAATTAAGCTATCGACATTAAACAAACTGTTAATTGTTAAGAAAATATTTTTCTTTTAAACCATATAGGACCAGTGCCGGTTTAACAGGGGTTTTTTGGGGACTATAGAACCGGGCGGTAAATATTTTTGGGGCGGTACCGCGTACCACCCATAATTTTTTTTAAAAATACTTAATCGTTAGAATTTAGAAAAAAAATTATTGCGACACTGCGTCGGCGGATACAACGGAAACAAATGAGAAAAATGTTGTTAGAGTTGAAGCAGCTTCTCCATCAGAAAAATTGATTTATTGGAAACGGAATAATTTTAACTTTTTGGATAGACGTTTTGCAAAGGGTTAATGAAACCAATAAAGCAGTCCAAAAACAAAATATGGATTTAAGCACAAATGCTCATCTTTTGTCATTTTTAGTTGAGAATTATGAGGAAATTTACAGGAAACGAAAATTATGCTCAGAAGCGGATAATCATAAGAAAATTACAATTTGAACAAAATAATTCAGAGGCAAGTTTAAGCAAAAAAGAAACAATGCGAACAATATGTTTTATTTTAATAATTGACAATCTATAATCCGAAATCATTTGTCGATATCATAGCTAAAAATCTGGCACAAACAAATTTGAATTTTTGTTTAATCTAAAAGTATAAATCTTCGTGGAGGATTTGGATGAGTTTTTTCCTCAAAAATGTGTCCAACTTAAGAAACTGGTAACTTCCCTTTCGGAAATAAAAATAGAAACTCCATTGGCAAGTGGTGAACGATCTTTTTCTACTCTAAAAAGGGTAAAGAACTACCTAACAAATACAATTCCCCAAGAAAGATTTAACTCCTTAGCAATTCTGTCCTGCTAGATGAAATAAATGTAAAGTGTTATAAAATAACTTGCTACTATAAAGGCTTGAAAACAACCTTTTAATTATTAGTATTAGGATTTCTCAATATTTATTTAAACCAAAGAAGAATGTTTTATTTATTTATAACTTTTGATTAGTTTTTATGAAACAAAATATTAAACTTTTATTTTTTAATTAGTTTTTCTTAGTACTTGGTATTGTTTATATAAACCAAAGAATGTTTTATTTTTTAGTTAGTGCTTTTGATTAGTTTTTATAATTTGTTTATAAAGGCTCATTTTATATTTTATAGGATACTAAGTTTACTGTTAGATACCAGCTTAACCAACCTAATCTTCCACTTGACGTGAGAAAGTATGACTTAAAAATTTAAAAATGTTTTTAAAACAGTAATATTTTAAAGCATTGGGCGTTGTGTTTGTGCCTGAACCGGGCGGCGAACTAACTTAAACCGGCACTGTATAGGACACATTTAGTCTATGTCTAAGGCTATGTTTGAGTGAGTCGATTTAAACCAATTTATGCTTATCATCACCTGCACTTATAAGCCTCCAATAACCATGGATAAAATTATTGTGTATTTTGCTTTTAACTGGGCTGTGGCTGTATCATCTACAGCCCAGCTATAAGCAAAATACACAATATGCCCACCTGACTAAATCCATAATATGGATTATAATATTATTAATTTTATTATTATACTGTAGATTATATTAATATAAATCCATAATATTATATTAAATATATATTTTATAAAAAAACTCGGTAGCAAGACTTGAATTGAGTTTTAATTAAATTAATTAATGAAAAATGCCATAAATAGTTATTAATTTTTCAAGGCAGTAAAGGCGTAAACCACGTGAGTGATAAAAAATGACTTTAATGCCAAGGTGCATATTAAATTTTATTCGAAATCACATTTAATAATCCTAATAATTAATATTGATGATTAATCAAATGTCATTTGATGATCAAATCAAATTTAATTTGAAAGTATGGTGTCTACGTATACTGTTTGTTACGACGGTTATTATATATTTGCCCGCCGCGGCGATTTTTTAATCTAAATAATAAAATGAACTTATTATTTTTATTAAAAAAGTAAAGTTCTAGTTTACTGCCGATTTCTTTTACTTTACTGCCGATTGTTAACTACTTTACTGCCGATTTCGGATAAAAATATTTTTCGCGATTTTCCAAGATTGAATCTTATATAGTCGCGGCCAAATCTGTATGGGTGCACGTCATCAACGGCATATGACGTCAGCGTTAAGGTCTATTCATACGTGCCCAGACACAATCTAACGCTCGTTTATTGTTGACTGTTTATAGCGGTGGGGGCTGTTATTAAGATGGAATTATAACGTCCTTGTTATAATCTTCTGCACTAACTAATTAGGAGTTTGTTACAGGCAAATTTTTATTAAATGTGTTTAAAGAGAAAACAAACGGAGTTTATTACATTTTTATTACATATGCACATAACAAAAAAATACTAAATTATCAGAAACACAAAAATAATAAATTACCAGTCGTCCTTGTCATCAGAGCAAACCAGGTCAGAATTGAAGTCTGATTATTTCCCCAAATTTATTATTAAGGGCGCAATGTCTTCGAAATCTAATAACGGCTAGTTGCCAACAAGCCTTATATCATTGTTTGCACAATCCAGGGATAGAATCTTATAAACATAATGTATAATATTATTTATAATAATTTGCAACAAACGATGCACAGAACATGCTTCCGGACGAAATGTCACAATTACAAAAACACGTCAAATATAAAATGACAGCGACCCATCAATAATATTGAAAGGTGCGCGCCAGCCTTAAGCTATTACCAACTGGCACACACAAAAATTTCTAAGTGAATGGTTTTATTTTGATAATTTCGTGAAAAAACGTTTTAAAACAAGGAAATTGTTACAGTTCTTGGTAAACAATACGCAAATGAATGATTTCTTTTTAATAACACATCAGAATTACGCAAATTTAACGGCAGTAACTTTACAATTCAAAGTTGGTAATGTTGACGTCATTATATCTCATTGATGACGTGCACCCATATAGATTTGGCCGTGACTATACTATAGTACAGTCATCTTAGTCAAAAAAAAGGGATCAACCTCAGAAAACCTTTATTTTAGCATTACAAATGTTGTCTCAAAAGTCACATATGCCAACCTGTGAGCGGCCTTAGATATTCAAGGTCAAAGGTCGCAAAAATCGGTTTTTTGAGAATATCTCGTTTTCTCTGCCTCCTATCGTATTTGCATTTATTATAAAAGTTGTAGAGAATAAAATTCTCTACAAATTTTATATACAAAATTTTTTTTATACGTCGAACCGTTTTTGAGATAGAGGGCGCAGAGTGTGGAGCGCTCAGCCATACGTACCTTTAGCGCAAGGTAAATTGTGAATCCCAATCTATTATACCGTTTTTTTAATTAATTATATAATAAATATTACTAAAATAAATATTTAATACCTTATACTTATATTTATATTTCTTTTAAATCAAATAATAATAATAATAATAAAGTTAATTTTTTTTTATAAATAAAGTACATTTAAAAATTTGTTATATATATCTTATATTTTAATTTAATTTTAATGAAGGATAATTGGATCGGAGTAGGAAAAAATGTTTTTATTTATATCAATATTATTATTATTATTATTAATCTTTATCTTCTTCATCCTCGTCTTCTTCAGGTTGTCCAGCAATTTCTGACTCATTCTCATCATCACTCTCCTCGTTATCATTGACATTAATTGTCATATCTTCAAAAACTTACTTATAACGCGTTTGTACTTTGCAGATTTGTTGCCTCATCTGCCACTTCACCACAAAATAAGCACAATATTTTAAAATCAAACATATCATTCCCTTTTTTACGAGGTACAGTTGATGACGTTGAAGGTCCAGTCTCTTCAAGGCGACGTTTTGTACTACAATTTTACTATAGTACGCTATAGCGTACAATTTTCGACACTCAATATGAACGTTCACAGAAGTCAAAGTATTTAGGTAGTTTATGTTTATTTCTTTTAATAATTGCTTCTTTTAAAGTCTTTATACCGCGCACAAAAGTCACAGAATCACCTTCAGAAAGTAACTTATTACAAATAAAACACATATCAGCCATGTTAACCTTTAAAATATTACGAATATTACCTGTCACAGCCCTAGACCTATACCTCACAACTTGCTTTAAATATAGGTATACCTAACCTTTTTATGTATAGCAAGCCCACTATAGTATTTCCAGATCTGTTATTTTAAAAGCAATATCTGGATCCAATTGGATGACCAGAGACATATTCAAGAGATGACCAGAGACATATTCAAGGCAAATTCATTTAATGTCTTTTCTTCTTAAAATGCATTTATCATTAATTAGAATAATATTAGAATATATTTAGAATGATTCACTTCATTATTTAATTATTTGTATGTCAAAGGAAGTAATATTTAATGACTATTTGTTTAAAAAAATATATAAAAATAAATATAAGGTATTAAATTGTTATTTAAGTAATATTTAATAAATAATTAATTAAAAAAACGGTATAATAGATTGGGATTCATGATTTACCTTGCGCTAAAGGTACGTATGGCTGAGCGCTCCACACTCTGCGCCCTCTATATCAAAAACGATTAGACGTATAAAAAAATGTTTTAAACAAAATTTGTAGAGAATTTTATTCTCTACAACTTGTATAATAAATCCAAGTACGATAGGAGGCAGAGAAAAGGAGATATTCTCAAAAAACTGATTTTTGCGACCTTTGACCTTGAATATCTAAGGCCGCTCACACGTTGGCATATGTGACTTTTGAGACAACATTTGTAATGCTAAAATAAAGGTTTGTACAAAAATTCAGCTTATTCCGTTAGATTCCGAGGTGAAATGCCTAGATGACTGGACTACTAAGGAGGAAAACCCTGCTTAAAATACCCCATAGAGACCTATACAAAATAATCTATCGGGCGCTACCGGATTCAATATGTGCATTTATCCATGGTTTTTTCCGGATACGGCCCGATAGAAAATTTATAGGAAATTACCTATAGGCACACCATAACTTTTACATTTTCCCTATAGAGACCGATAGCAAATAATTCAATGAAGGATATATACTATATATATATATATATATATATATATATATATATATATTATATAGGGATATCCCTATAGAACAACCATAAAACATTTGACAAAATTTTATTAAAACCTGGGGTCCTATGGGGGAAATACTAATTTCTATATATATATATATGTATTTTCCCCATTGAAACCAATAGCAAATAAATCAAGGGTGGATATCCCTATAGAACAACCATAAATCCCAACTATGGGTCCTATACATACCGATACACCCTATAGAAACACCATACATTCCGATACAAATATCTATCGGTTTTAACAGGGTCTCTATGGGGTATTTTAAGCAGGAAAGGATTTAATAGAATGGCGAGTGGATGTAACTGTAACCGATATTTGTACTTAGGTATCACAAATTAAAGTATCTATATTATTTTACAAACATTTTTGGTGAAGTCTGCTACGATCCATTTAAACGCCATAAGTCGTTAATTTATTCCTCTTGATAGACATTATTATAATTTTCCGATTCATATATATAACTTTTTAGAGGTAAAAAATAGTAAATAGGTTTTTTAGGTGATTGTAAAAGTTAAGAATATGATTTGTTCAGTTTAATTATATGGGTCAAAATCACCAAGGTGGAAAATTAGCTGTGCCAGCAAATAAATGACTAAATTCAGTTTTTCTTTAACAAATCAAGTTTTGTAAATACTTAAGTGTGTTTACGTTAACTATACCTAATATAATATAGTTCAAAAGTAAACCATATTCATTATTATTTATATAAATAAGTACAAAAAATCATTTCGAGAACGCGTCCTAAGTAGCAATCTTTAGAAACAAACACCTGAAATAATCATAAAATAAAATAAATTTAACAGTTTTTCTTACTTATTCAATTTAATTTTATCTAATATCACGTAATTACAAGCATTATTAAAGAAAAAAAAGAAATGAAAGAAAATCAAGTCAAAATATTATGTCCAACAATGTAAGCATCATTTGAGTGAACGCTGTTTTGATTGTCCAAAAAAATTACGTTTTTGAACGCAGCCGTAATATGTGTATGGCACAGTTGTAGTGAAAGATGTAAACAACGTGGATGTCAAGTGAATTTTTCGCCAAAATAATTAAAAATAAGTGGTAAGTACCATTCGATCCCATAATTAAAGAGCGTACATAAATATATCATCATATCGGGAATGCCTTTATTAACTCGTAATATTGAAAAAATACGTTTTATAGTGTTTATAACAAATATTAACCTTAAATAATATACCTTAAACAAGCCAAACATGGCTGTCAAGATGACTTTCGTCTAAAAAGGGCGCGTTTATTTGAAAAAGTCATTTTGGGAACGGTCATTTCGGGAACGTCCCCGGACTTGACGGAGCGTTCTTGAAATGACTGTTACTACTTTTTGTCAATTAATTTAGTGTATGTTGTCCTAAATAGTTTTAAATAAATGTTTTATTTTTTAGGAAATATGGAATCTCATGAAATTAAAAAAAAAATTAAAAACGTCCAAAAAGACAACTTATAAAAAATAGTTTAGCTTACATGCAGCAAACAGAAAAAGCTAATGCCAGAAAAAGGAAGTTTTTAGATAAGATAACAGAGGAAGAAAGATACATTAAAAGGAGTAAGGATAGAGCATACTATCAGAAAAAAAAGCTGAAAGAAAGTTAAAAACATTGCTGAGATGACCGAGAGAAAAAAGCGAAAGCAGAGAAAAATTTGGAAAGAAGCATAAAAATACAGAGAAAAGAAGACAGCTTTATTAAGTATAGTAAACCATACGATTTATTAAAATTTGGATAAATAGCCAAGGTATGTACTATGTACCATTGGTAAATATTGTAAACTGAACTATCAACTATCGATAGTGCTCATCACTAGTACATAGTTCATACCTTGGGTATTTATACAAATATTAAATCGGGTATATACCGGGTACGTGCCCATCACTGTCTGTATGGCATTTATAGTTACAACAAACGGAAAAAAGAGTTGAAAGAAAATTTAACTGAAGAAGAGGTAGGTAATGATACAAATAAACTTGTCAGTATGCAAATAAAATCCAGTCGACTTATTTCGCAAAAAATCAATTATCTATTCATACAGGCGTATATTATATACGAAACGTTGACAATGGTTTGCAATCTGGATCTTTTGCTACCCTGAGTGAAAATTTGGATCATAAAGCCCATGTGATATGGGCTCATATGAAACCGATCCTAAAACCATATTGGAAAAAAATATATTAACATCCTTCACATCTACTCGATAATCCAACATCACAATATTATCTGGCAGTTTATATCCGAACTCTGAACCAATAAATTTGGGAATACTTTCAAGGGAGTCTCCTGAACCGAACGAGCATATGGATACAACTGATGTACAAGATTTGCTGAAATTAAAGAAACGGAGCATTTATAAAACCATTCATTACTCATCATCGTCCGATGAGGATGATTTAATGTTTGTTTTTTTTATTATATATTTTTGATGTTTAATAATTATGATTACGAAAGCTTGTTTTTGTTTAAAAGTTCAATTTAAATATAGGTACATGTTTAATTGGTTTAATTATAAACATTGAGATAAAAGTTTAATATGATTATTAAGAATTGTACTTGGCTGTGTACATCGAATAAAAGACTGCAAAGAAGTAATTAAAGTTACATTTTTGTTAAGAATAAACCTCATGCCAAATAAATAAATAAGTATGGCATCAAAAAATTTTGCTTATGATTTCATAAACCTAAAGTGTATCTATATCATCACTCAGATAACACACCCATCATTCCGTGAACTCCTTATCATTTCCGGGAACATAACAAAAATCACAGATAACACATTATTATTTTAGATATTAAAAATAGGCCTTGGAAATATTAAAACAGGCGGACTTCTTATACCTAGAGCTAGTTTATTTATATGTAAGTCAGCGATATTGGCATATTTAGATAATTTAATTCAAAAAAATAGTCCCATAGGTTCATTTGTAGGGATATTTTGTTTTTAAATGATTTTATTTGCAACTTTCTTAGAGTTTTTTAATTTCTTATTATTAACTACATACTTCCGCTATTGTAAAGGGTAAAAAAGAAATACTAAGTTATATTTTAATTTTATTATAAACCTCACAAAAACGTTCCCGGAATGATTGTTTTCAGCGATAGTTCACTTTAAAAATAAAATTACAAGAGAAGCAATTAATTCTATGCTCGGCCAACGTAAATATTGTTTAAACACAAGTTTAGTGATCATTTAAGCTAATTAGCAAAGTAATACCTGCTAGGTATATTCAACATTAAACATAATTTGAAATTTGCCACCTTGGTGATTTTGACCCATATGCATTCATTCTTTGACTTTGACTTGTCCAACACAATATAATATTGGAAAAAATAAATAAACTAAAACTAAACTAAAACTAATTCAAATTTACGATTTAATTAATACCTGTTTTATTTTGTCTAAATATAAAGTTTATGAAAAGTATGTCTTTTAGTCATTTAATTAATTTGTTGTACATTTGATTGTTTTCTTAATTTAAAAAATAAATAAATGGGTAGTTAATTTTCGACGACACTGCAGTGTATGTGGTTTTTATATTTTTATTCAGAATTAATGAGAAGTCAATTCAAGGCTATCGAGTTATTTTAAAGATGTAATACGCTTTTTCGAAATGTATGGTTAATATATGGATTTAGTCACAGGTGTGTTTCAGAATATGATGCTGAACCTTAAGGGTTTTAAGAAAAAAAGTTCAAATAAACCTATGACCTAAAACTCTTAATTTTTGAGTTACAGGGTGTTAAAGTTTTAAGAAAAAAAATCGTTTTTTTATCATAACTTTAATAAATTCCTAGATATTTTTATAAAATTTGGCACACGCCTTCTAAGCAAGTTTTTGATGTAGAAGATTTTTTATTTTTTTTTACCAGTGGCGTCCGTACAGGATGTGGTATAGATATTTTTGGAAAAATATTATGCACGCCACTGCTATTTTTCAAAATAAAAATTATTTTTTAAATCCCCATTTATTTTAGGGAAAATTTGATTTCTTAATGCGCATATTGCCATGTGCCTATAATTTCTAAAAAATCTTCTACATCAAAAACTTACTGTTAATGCTTAGAAGGCGTGTGCCAAATTTTATAAAAATATCTAGGTAACTGTAACCCTGTAACTCAAAAATGTTTAGGTCATAGGTTTATTTGAACTTTTTTTCTTAAAATCAACTAAGGATTCACACCCTTAAGGTTCAGCATCTTATTCTGAAACACCCTGTATACATCCACAGCCCAGTTAAAAGCAAAATACACAATAATTTTATTAATGGTTATTGGAGGCTAATAAGTGCATGTGATGATAAGCATAAATTGGTTTAAATCGACTCACTCAAACATTGCCTTTTTAAACCATGAAATGGCTGAAAATAGTGATTTTTCGAAAACATGAATTTTTATTATATTTTTTTGAACAGTATTATTTGAAAATGTTTTCATTGCTTTTATATAGAGTAAGATCTTTGGTAACAAACTACATTAAAAAAATTTTTGCTGGCCAGTTGTTCTAAGAATATATGAATTTATAAAATTAGACAATTTTGACAAAAAATTGCATTTTTAAAAAAATTCCCAAAGGCCATTTAGGGCATCAATAACTAAATGTGTCCTATATGGTTTAAAAGAGAAATATTTTCTTAAAAATTAACAGTTTGTTTAATGTCGATAGCTTTATTAGCAAAAAAGTACAATTTTTTAAAGTTAGGTCTGCATAGTAACTTTTGCGTAGCCCTGTATAAATAGGTGATAGGGGGAGAAAAGAAAAGGGGAGTTTTTTTCACTTCTTGCGTCCATGTCTATTTACAGTTTTCTCAAGACGTTGTTTATATTTTTGTGGATCAGCGAAGAGGGCTCAATTCAAGGCCATAGACTTAACTGTCGAGTTTTGACAAAACAGACAACAATTTTAAACCGGTTGAAGATTAACAAATTTATTTGGCATGTTTTCCTATAATCCTCGCCCTTCAAATTACATAGGCCAATAACTATTTTGTTGCCGGGGTATTTGGAGCTGATTTTATATAAATTTGATGCCCCGAATTCAAATATGGCATTGGTTTTTGCCTAAAAGTTCTGAAATATCTTAAATTTAGTAAAATATACGTTACACACGTTTTAAGTTAAATCCATGGATCAAATCAAATGTAATGATTATTACAAATATATAATGATATTATATAATACTATATTATATACAAATATAGACGAAACAATAATCGATAAAACCAACTACATGGTCACTAAATACTGAAGTCACTGAAGGTTCTTTTTCGCGACTTTCTGAAATGTATATTGGAACAGTCCCTTTTTAAACTCCAGCAATAATCTGCAATCATGTGCTGATCCCGTCTTCCTTGGTGGCGGTCCTATATAGTTTTATTATTGTGGTGAAATCTTTCACCTTGTTCCTCACAGATGTCTCCTAAATTTTCAGGAAAACGATCAAAGTGGCTGTGTAAATAGTGCACCTTAATACTCATGTTACATCCAAGGGATTTAAACTGTTAAGCATCCCGTTTACCAGTTTAACATAGTATTCAGCTTTGCGTTTTCCCAACCTTATTCATCGAATTTACGAAGGTATGATCCTTAACGAGTTGTCTTATTTGTGGGTCATCAAATATTCCTGCTTTAGGTTTTTCCCAACTAAACTGAGGCATTTTCCCCTCTGTATATGCAAAGCATGATCCGCTTTTATCAAGAGCCTTTGAGAACTGTGTTTTAGCTTGATATGCAGTGGAGGAAAGATGAATTTCTCTCGTTCAACTAAGCGGTCGTAATTACATTCTTTTCCCTAACATCCATGTTTTCTTTCTTATGCCATTAAGCTATGGTGTTATATCCTTTTTTCATTTTCGTTGAGTGAGCAATTGGTATTGAACCATATTCGTTCTCATTGTGTAGAAGGACACTTTTCAAACTTCGCCCTGAGCTGTCAATAAATAGGCGCCATTCATCTTGAACATATTCAGGATTCCTGAATCAGGAAGAGCCATGTTTTGCAGTAGTAGATCTGTTTAATTTGTTAAGTCTTTTACTAATTTTGCTATTCACTTAATTACAAATAAAAGTTGAACATATACAGGGTGAGTTTTAAGTTGACGGGTTCCTTTTAACAGCGTGTAGAAATTAGATAGACAAATAAATATTTTAAGTAACTTTTTTATCAAAACTCAAAAATAAGAGAGTTATAGCCCTTCAAAATTTAATTAAATTTTGAGCCGGTCCTGGCTATTGTTAACAAAAAACATAACAATAAAAATAAACAATGCAAAATGTCATCTATGACAACAAACATAACCATTTAAATCAAAATGACATTTAGCAATGAAAAATGTCATTATTTACTTACTTTTTTTTGGGCCTCAATTATTGTTATTTTGGTTTAAATGGTTATGTTTGTTGTCATAGATGACATTTTGCATTGTTTATTTTGTTATTTTTATTTTTATGGTTATGTTTTTTGTTAACAATTATTGTTAACAAAAAACATAACCATAAAAATAAAAATAACAAAATAAACAATGCAAAATGCCAGGACCGGCTCAAAATTTAATTAAACTTTGAAGGGCTATTACTCGCTTATTTTTGAGTTTTGATAAAAAAGTTACTTAAAATATTTATTTGTCTATCTGATTTCTACACGCTGTTAAAAGGAACGCGTCAACTTAAAACTCACCCTGTATAACACTATAAATCGCGTTTTATTATTTTTATTAAGTAAGTAAGGTTAGATGGTTTTAAGTACGTAATGTAGTGTTTTCAAAATTTTCTTTTAAAGTTTTCAATTTTGGAATTTTTACAGATTTTTTTTTGTTAAACACGTTAGTAATAGATTATTTTACATTGTTCCACTCAAAAACCGTTACAATATAAATCATAATAATATTTCCTGAATGCAAACCATAAAAATTGCTTTACTGTAAAATTTACCAAAATGTATTTGAAACCTTGTGAAACTTAAGCGACGATATGCTGAAATATAAAAAAACGCTTGAAAAACATTTTTATTTCTATATTATTTAAAATATAACTACAAAACATAATTTCTCTTAAAAAATAAAAATAAACAAAAAATCGAATTAGAGGTGGGGAATTTAAAAAATACGTGTGCAGCTTGTGAACATCTAAAAATATGCACAAAAAAATAGAATAATGGTCAAATTACACTGTGCAACACAAAAAATGAACTGGGATCAAATCTGAAAAAATCGAATCTAGGCAACCCCCAAAACAAATCCTTTAAGGGGTTTTACCACTTTAGCTCGAATAATGGAGATATACAGGGTGTTTCTTTTAACTTAAGACAGCTCAATATCTCGAGAAATACGCATTTCACGGAAAAATGTCTTAAATAAAAGGTTAATGTGACTAAAGGGGACATTATTTGGTGCTACCGCTAGCCACCCCATACCCCTCCTTAAGGGTGAAACGGGGGTAACTTTGGAAAGTCAAATGGAATGCGATACCGCCCGACATGTTGGCGCGTTGTGTGCCAGAATTCATTACCCGCATTCAAAAATGTGTTGAAATGGAAGGACGACATTTCGAACATTTGTTATAAATTGTTTTTAGAGCCGACTATTGTTGATTTAATGTTAATTTTTGTTTTTCAAACGTTTCAAATAATACATTTTACAAGGAAACCCCTTTTTCTTAAATTTTGAATTACAGCGCCATCTGTTGATAAATTGAAAAAAACTTTCAAATAAAAGTTATTCATTTTTTTATGTACTACCAAACTCTGTGAAAATCGGGTCATTCCATTTGATTTTCCAAAGTTTCACCCTTAAGGAGGGGTAGGGGGTGGCTAGCGGTAGCACCAAATAATGTCCCCTTTGGTCACATTAACCTTTTATTTAAGACATTTTTCCGTGAAATGCGTATTTCTCGAGATATTGAGCTGTCTCAAGTTAAAAGAAACACCCTGTATATTTCCATTATTCGAGCTAAACTAGCAAAACCCCTTTAAAGATTAGTTTTGGGGGTTGCATAGATTCGATTTTTCCACATTTCATCCCAGTTCAAATTGTAAGGTCAAAATTTGTCGCACAGTGTTATTCGCCAACCTCCTAATATGCATTTATAGGCATTACATATTACATTTGAGCGTTTAACGTTATTTCAAAAGATTATTAGCGACATTCAGGGTACATTAACGGGCACACTAGGGTGAGCCAAAAAAACTAACCTATCGGATTTATGGGTTAAAATGAACCTACATACCGAGCAAAATTTTTTGCTCAATTTTAAAAGGTGTCGGTGAGCATTCTAAGTTTTCCATTGAAATAACACGTAAAAAAATCTTTTTTCATTAAAAAGACTATAACTTTTGAACCGTTTGAGATAAATTTTTTTACGTCGCGGATTCTTGTAGAGCATAAAATTTCCCAAAGAATATATACCAGGATTATTTTTTTTTATTCAAAAATTCGTATGTTTGAAAGCTTTGAAAAGTGTAAAAAAATCACTAAAACTGCAGTTTTGACTGATTTTTTACACTTTTCAAAGCTTTCAAACATACGAATTTTTGAATTAAAAAAAATAATCCTGGTATAGATTCTTTGGGAAATTTTATGCTCTACAAGAATCCGCGACGTAAAAATTTTTATCTCAAACGGTTCAAAAGTTATAGTCTTTTTAATAAAAAAAGATTTTTTTACGTGTTATTTCAATGGAAAACCGACACCTTTTAAAATTGAGCAAAAAATTTTGCCTTGCAGGGAAATTTTTTGCTCGGTATGTAGGTTCATTTTAACCCATAAATCCGATAGGTTAGTTTTTTTGGCTCACCCTAGGGTACACCCACAAACAATGTAAGCATTTCATATCCCTAAAGATTTAAGCCTAAAACTTATTTAATTTTTAGTAAAAATAAGAATTATAGTGATGAGGAAAACTCAGCCCAAGAAGATATTATCGCTAAAGAAATTTGTGCAAAGAAATGGTTAAAAGATGATCTACTAAAGGAATCTAGAAAATTTAATATTGATTTAACCCCAAAGGTTTTATTACATTTACTATTATTGTATCATATTTATATTTTTTTTAAATTTTAAGGTACAATATGCCAGAGGCGATTTTATTGAACTTCTAATATCATCAAATATTGCACGATATTCTGAATATAGAAGTATAACAAGGGTACTAACATGGTTTAATAATACTTTGGAAGTAGTACCATGTTCCAGATCAGATATATTTGCAAATAATAAAATTTCAATTATTGAAAAAAGAATATTGATGAAGTTTTTCACATCATTGGATGACAATGAAGACTTAATAATAAAAGGTATCTCTTGTATCTGATTTGTACTTTGCATTGACCATAAGAGGGTTTGTATTTATATTTAGATAATAAATAACTATATACTAACTTTTTCAAACCACTTTGAAGGACATTCACGTAATTTGTAAACAACGGCAACGATTGAATTCTTTAAACCACCTACATACAGTGTCTATAATTATAGATTCGTCTAGGAAGAGTATTTACATTTACACGGCGTACACAGTGTACGGTACACTATCCCAGGCGGGAGTACTGGGAGGTGTGACGTCAGGAGGCCGACTGCAATAGCAAATTAGTGTATAATCGCGGTAATACAAGACAGTTTCATATAATTTATCTATAGCTTTTTTATTGATATCGCCCGATTTAAACATTCGTTTGCTGCTTTTATAACATTATAAATACATAAGAAATACCAAGAAAATGTTGCGTTCCTAACAGGCAACAGGAAAATTAATGTATTATCGCGGTAATACAAGTCAGTTTATCGAATCATGATTGTCAGAGCCGGCCCGAGGTTTTTTGCCTCTTTGGGCCCAGCAGAAAAAAAATTCTTTTGTCCCGTCCCCAACTGTCAATTAAAATTATCTCTTTTATAGAAATATTGCTTATGTTTCTTTTATTTTATGTATAGACTAAAAAATTTGATGCCAAAATACTATATAAAAAAATTAACTACAATATTTCTTTATAAAAAACAGTTTTATGATTTGCCCCGATGGCATGCTTCAAATAGCCCTTTGACATTAGCTAAAGAGACTGGTTAATCTGATTATTATAGCGCATTATAAATTATTCTAATGCGCATATTAATTAATCCAATGCTCAAAGTATTTAAACTAATGCACGCTAAAATTTTACCCTAATATAAATTTATATAATATAATATTATATTATATTATAATTGCATATATTATTAAACTATACTTTCACAACAATCAATTATAATACGTTTATTAAAATTGATTCATCATGCACTTCTGAAACATATGATAAAGTATCTCAGAACGAGTAAATTCGTCAGATACTTGCATCTGTAATAAGCCGTTACCCAACACACTTGCAACAATAACTAGCATCATGTTAAACGTATTGTTATCTAATTACAAAAAGCTAAGAAATAATGTTATAGCTGCAAAAAAAACAAGATGTTAAACTTTGCAGTAGCCTACCTATGTATTTTTATTTATAACAATTGTATGTTTGTTTTAAATAAATTGCAATTTTAACAGCAGTTCTAAATAACCAACATTTTTATGTTTACGCAAAAATATTAGGTATAATTCAAATCAAATATAATCTTATTTAAATTAAATCTACTATGTTTTGTTGAAAACCCATTTTTTAAATGAATATATTCATTTATTTAAAGTAAACTTTAATATTTAAAACAGTATAATTTCTATATTTAAATACAAGAAAATTTAATTAAAGTAATTATTCTTAATAGTAATAGATAAATTAAACTAATTTCTTTATAAAATTAAACTTAACAAAATTATTTTTTATTATTCCATATAATAAAAATTAAACTACACTTATTTTAAATATATAAATTCAAAGTACTCCTTAAGAGCAATAATAATGTATAACTTTGGTTGTAAAGCAATGTAATACATTAGGCACCCGTTAATCAGATCGGCCTCCTGACGTCATAGTTTCGATGAGGAGTGGGGGCTACACTCCCACCTGGGATAAAGTACGCCGTGACCTTTACCATTTGCGCCGTTAATTTTGGGAGACACTGTATTATGTTTGACAGTGACATATACCTATAACGCAGACAAAAGTTGCTTCATCACCCTATAAAAAATTAGGTATAGCATAGTAAAAAATCAAGATTACCCCAGTACCAATTTGACTTTTTAATTACTGTACTGTTACTTTATTTACTGTTAAGGGTGGTTGAAACATAATAAAATAATTTATTTTGAAGCCATTTTAAAATATTTCCATAAAAAAACAGTAATGTTAATACAATAGGTGTTCCTTAATTCGGTTGTTTTTGAATTGTCATGCTCCCAGTGGCTTAAACGCTTTTAAACTGATCCCTAAAAACCTATAAAAATAACATGGGGAAATCTTGTTTCGCTTTTTAAAACTCTTTAAAAGAGCTCAAATTTTCAGGGAATTTTTGTTATCTATTTGAAAGCATGACAATTCTAAAATAACCCTATTAAGGTCAAATCATACGAAAAAAGCCATGTTTTCGTGAATTTCGTGAATTGAAGTATGACATTCGAAGAATGTTTCATCAAATTTGTACAAAGAAATATTAAAAAATACGGCAATGGCAGCAATTGTTCGGACGTGTCTCGAAAAAAAGTTGAATTGCGGTGCCCCTCATAACTTGGTGCTGGATCATCTGAAATCAAAAAATCAAAGTTCATTCGTTAGATAATAGTTTTTCCCAGGTAACGCTGTCGAGTTTTTTTTTCCAATTTTTTTCATTTTTTCGAACACTTTGAAGTGAAAAACACAATTTTGTGGGAAAAAATCGGCTAATTTATTATTGCGAAATCAAAATTATGAACAAAAAAAAAAACTTGACAGCGTTACCTCGTAAATGATATACAGAATTAGAGATATACATTTATCCCGCACTTAAACTAACTTGCATAATTTTCTTGTATATTCAAAGGTGCACTTACTACACCTTTTTCACATGTAATTGCGAATATATTACTTGATTTTAAGAATATTGAAATGAATTTGTGAATTAATGTAAATTATAATAAGTGAAATGTAATTGGAAATAGTCAAATGAAATTAGGAATATAACAAATGTAATTGGGAACAGTTAAATATAATTACGAATAATTGCGAATACCTCATATTAAGAATAGTTAAATGTAATTGCGATTATATTAAATGTAATTGAGCATTCTCCATATTATTAGATCTGTTCTAGCACCCACTTACCGTTACAAAGTTAGTGGCTAACTTGTCTTGACAACTACTTACATATGTACATAATTGCCATGAGTGTCAATAAATTAAAACAAATTCATTTATCGAACTTAAAAATGGAATTTCGGGACGATTGCGCCGTTTGTAGATTGTCGACGTCGAGAAAGCAGGTCATCCGATCTTCTCCATGATCCTTGCACTGAGCCGCTATTCGAATAAGTTGATGTCAGATATCCAATTTGCAAACAAGAATGCATTGACAGAGAGGTGTTCATGTTTCCGTATTTATTATTTTTTATATCTGTGGGATCGCAGAGACAGTGAAAGTTATAATAAAAGAAAATATGTGAGAAAAGAAAAGAGCTTATACAAGAAACAAAATTCGTATTCCAGAAACCTTTACTTCCAAAATCAATATATTTATTAACTTTCTCATAAAAATGTAAGGCGCTAGCTTTGTTTTGTTAACTGGAGAAGCACCACATACCTGGGCCTGCTTTTAGACAGTGGAGAAAGGGTTTAATTAGTTTTAATTAAAATTCGCCGCCACTAACTTCTTTAACTGTCTTGTTGGTACGATTGAATTTTTGTTTTGTATAAAAACGCGTAAATATTTTTTTTCTTGCTGTCTCAAAAGTCCGTTGCGCTTGTCATAACAAATAGTGTACCAATCTCTTGTGCAGCAAACTTTACACTCTTTAGAAATCGCCGCCTTTAGCCACTCGTCATTCAATGTACTATATATCGTCATAATCCTGCACTAACTAACATTTTATTATTGAGATTAAATATTAAATAAATCTATTACATCAGTTTATAGTAATTTTTAACCATGCAAAAACTGTAGGAGGTGTGTGGATCTTCATTAATACACTTATATCTTCAACTAATCGTTATGTATTTATAATAGTAAACTTAGAACATATTTAATGACAGACAAATTTCCAGACTGGCTAAAATAACTGATACAAAAACATAATTCAGGTCTTGTTCCAAGCATAACATACATTAATGAACCAATCAGTTCTCTGTAAGGAATATTCCTGTCACAAACAGGTAATTTATCGTTACATGTAATCTGAAATTTGGGTTGCATGGGTAAATTATGAGGGGTAAAGTTTACCATATTAAATCTTTGCAAAATCCTTTAATCAAACTTGTCTGTTTGATGTACACTACATCACCAGATTTTATAATTTCTAAACCGAGGAAATTTATGATTCTTTCATATTAAATTTTTGTGACGAAGAATAAAATTATGTCATCTACATGTATTAAAAGATATGTATTCTCAGTGAAATACATACAAGGATCCTTTTTAGACCGCTGAAAACCCAGATCAATTAAGTTATCATTAAATAGTGAATTCCAGCACTTTGGTGACTGACGTAGAGCATAAAGTGCTTCCTGTTATTTGCAATCTAAATTTGAATTTTTCACATCAAGTCCTTCTGGGTGATACATTAAAGCATTCCATTCAGGAAAGCAGACTTAACATGTAACTGACATAGAGGAAAGTCGCCTAATTTCAGATACCTTTTCAAAATAATCAAAATATTTTAGATAAAATAATTTTTGAATGCTTTTTTATTACAAAAAATGAGGTTTTTGTAGTAATTGCAATTTTTGCAAATTTAAAATTGGGCTCCCAATTTCGGACACCCTATCCTAAATTAAAAAACTTTTTTTAGTAACAACATATTTATTACTCCATGCATAAGTTACATATATAAACATTATATTTCTTAGGCTACTCTAAATGTTGGAATTTGTTTAGTTCATAATTTTGTATTCCTAATTTCGGATAGGGAAATTGAGAAACGTGAACCATCCGAAATTACTCAACTTTATACTTCTTGCGTTAAGTTTTTTTAAATAAAATCATTAAAAAAAGTTTTGACAAATACAATGTCTTAAACAAACATTTACCTTGTTCAAGTAGAAAATACAAATTTTTACAACGAATCTTTATCTTTATAAAAAAAACACGGCTTAAACTATGACCAAAAAAAACCTACGAAACGTGGTTTCGATGCTTACCACTGCCATATAATGGAGAGTGATTAGTATCATCTAAATAACACTGGATATGCTTGCTTGGACTTTTTAGATTGCATTAGAGTCAATTTCCGTTTAATGATTTGATTAGTTTCAAAGATACACCACTATCCGAAATTAGGCGCCTACTTGAAATTAGGCGACTTTCCTCTACCTTTAGTCTAATTCTACATACAAAGACAAAAGCAACCTGATACTTGACATTCTTGCTACATGAGCATAGACATCTCGCTCTGTCTAAATCCTCTTGCCACTAATCGAGCTTTCTTTTTCACTTGTCCTTCAACAACTTTTTCACTAAACACCCATTGAGTCTATAATTTTAGAATCTTGGTGGTATCACTAACTGCCATTTTTATTTTCTTCCAGAGCATTTAATTCTTCTATTGCATCTTTTCATCCATGATCTTGCTCAACTGCTTCAAATATGACCTACTGTAAATGCTGCAAAAAAGTTCATATCATTTGTTTCATAATCTTCTAAGTACCTTTGTGATTTTGTTTTTCTTACACTATTCCTTGTTTGTCTCTCTTTCACATTTTCCTCTTCTTCTATTTCATTTTATTCTATTTCTGGTTTATTTTCTTCTCCTTTTTCTGGTCTACTTTCATCATTTTCACATTTAATAGGTGTTATTTGGTTTTTTAATTCATCTTGGGTCTAACTTTGACTTTCTTATCTCTTTCGGTATTAAATTGTATTCATTACATCCAAACTATTTTATTTTTTCCATATTAGATTTTTCATTGTAACATACTTCTGCTGGGGTTTTATGATTTTCTAATGATCTTGTTTCTGTTCTATTTATCAAATAGACACTTGTTCTAACAGCTTCTTCCCGCATCTATTTTCCTAGTTCTGCATAAAAAATTAAGCTTCTTGCTTTTTCCATGATAGTAGAAAAAGTAGTCTGAAACACGTTTGGAATTGCATATTCCGCTCTCGTGAAACCGTCAAACTCGCCTTCGGCTCGTGTGACAAACTCTTCACTTGAGAGGAATATGCTGTATTCCAAACTTGTTACAGAATATACTATTCTGCAATTCCATTCTGTTCTGGGTTGTATGCTACAGTATATTGAGTTTTTATACCCTTGTTTACACAAAATAATTTAAAATCTCTGGAAATATACTCCCTACCTTAGTTTTTCAATTTTTGTGCCAAATTTTACTTCAACCATTGCCACATAAAATTTTTCCAGGGCTTCACTTTTGTTGCTTAATAGGTACGTAACACAAAAATGTGACAAATGATCAATAAATGTAATATAACTTCCCATCATGAGTTGTTGGTTTTATTGGCCCGCAAATATTTGTTGACACAGTTTCCAGTATTCTTTTTGCTTTTCTTTCCTTGGAAAGTTTTTCGTAAAGTGTTTTTGTTTGTTTTGATTTGCCACACACCTCACATAACCATGGAGCCGGAAACTTCGAGGAATGTCCCATTTTTCTATGTTTTAGCATTATTTTCTCCTCACTTGTTAAATTGACATAAATATTCTTGTTTAAATTAAAGTTAACACAGTAGAGTTTGCCTTTTAATTTTTCCTCTACCACACATACTTTCTTTTTCATAATGCTAACCTTCCCATTGTTAAAGTTTACTTCCAGCCCATTTTCTTCAAGTTTTCTTACGGATAGCAAATTGTAGAGTAAAACTTCACAAACCCACACATAGGTACTTAATTGTAACTGCTTTTCCAGATTCAGTTTCTAGTTCCAGATTTCTCTGCTTTGATGCTGTTATTGTCTGCCCTTGTTTTGTCACACTTATATTATGATCTATCATCTTACAGCCTTTTAAAAACTTGGAACAATTGCCTCTAATCAAATGGTCGTTGATCCACTGTCAGTTACAAAACTAATGTTGTCTTGATTTAATGTAGACAATGAAGTTTCCATGGACAAAAAAGAAATGTGTTCATCTTCCTTTTTATCTGTAGTTTCTTGTACATTATGAGCATTATTCTGCTGACTATGGTTTCCTCTAAAACCACCATGATAATCACCTCTTCTATTCTGGTTAATAAAACAGTCTTCTCTTTTATGACCAGGATTGTTACATAAATGGCACCGAAATGGAAAACTTCCCTACACTAGTAGTGAACACTTGAAGTTGCATTATTTCCACCATAATTTTGGCTAAAACATCCTCTGTTGATTTTACTAGGCCTTCTTCAGTTTCCTCTTTCCCTTGAAGTTTTTGACATAAAAGCCATATTCGGATTTTCTTCTTCTTTTAACTTTACTTTCCTAGCTTCCTCCATGAGCAATTTGTTTTTTACAAAAATTACAACATGTCAATTGCCGATGACATTTTGAAAATATTCAGGCATTGTTGACAATAACTGTAGGATTAGCTCCCCTTCGTCAATTTTTCTACCTGCTGCCTTTAACTTTAACTGTTGTCAAATTCAGTAAGAAATGTATTTAATTGTGTTCCTTCTACATATCTTAAACCTCTTTTCCGCTGCTTTTGTAGCATTACTTGTGTAGAAATACCTTTCTTTGAATATTTATTTTCCAGACTTTTCATTATTTCTGCTACTGTTGTTTGTGTTTTTACAGATTCCAAAATACTATCTGATAAACACTGTACAATTAGCGACCTAGCCTTTATATCAGATTTCCTTAATGTTCTCAATTCCTCAACATCAGTTGCCCTGGCTTTTGCTTTAACTTAATCCGAAAGTTGCAAAAATTGAGATTGAGATTCTTTTCCATTTTTTCGTTCTGTTTTTTTGTGTATTTTAAAAACCCTACTTTCTGCCCAAAACTTTACTTCCAAACCTTAAAAAACTTTTTACTGCAAATTCCACAGTTTTTCTTATTTTCTTTTAGTTCTGGGCCCATAACCTGTGGGAGGTTCGTGAATCTTCAATAATACACTTATATCTTTAACTAATCATTATGTATTTATAATAGTAAACTTAGAACATGACAGACAAAACTTCTTATCATCCTTAACTCTACTAGCGCCATCTCTATCATAAAAACTAAAGTAACTTTCTGTCAATTCAGAATATAAAACCATACAGCTAACACTATTTAAATTAACATTTGATTACATAATTTTACTGATATAAACAATAAAAACGACCATTTCTAATATTCTAGGCATCTAGTGGCTTTTAAATATTAAAGATATGGTAAATGTGTATAGTGCAATTTGTTAACATTTTTACAAAATGTCAGTTAGTGACATTGGGCAGGAATATGACGTTATTTACAAAAAAAAATCAAATGCATAAGGTGAATAAGTGATCATGAAATGGTTAGGAATTAGAACACTCGGTATAATAGGCTTAATAACTTATAACTTATTTAAACTTTGTAAATATAAAAACTATGTTTTGAAAGTTTCACGTAATTTATTTCAATGTTGACAATTGTTTCGATACACAGTAGCTTCTTCAGAATGTGAAACAATTGTCAACATTCAAATAAATTACGTGAAACTTTCAAAACATAGTTGTTTTTATATTTACATAGTTAATATGGAGTTTTATTAAGTAAAGGTCGAAACAATTAATAATAAATTATTTAAACTTATATACATATATGTATATAAGTATATATACACATATACACTTATTTAGTTTTTTCCAAATAATACAATAATTATTATAAGTTAAAGATTTTAATTTAGTACTAATAACATTGTTATTGTAGATTATGCATCAAAAACGTACAAATGCTTCTTAACAGATAAAAAGTTAAGTAAAAATTTAATCCATTATATTTTGTATGCTATTTCCAATTCAACCGATTCAACACTTTGTCTAGAAGGTATTGGAAATACAAAAAAGTTTTTGAAAAGCCTAGGAAGATTTGGCAAAACACCATTTTTATATTCAATGTTTGGTAGTGGAGATTTGCCTCAAGAATTTTGTAGGTGAGATGACTTATAATTTATAATTGTATACAGTGGTGTTACTGTATACAGTATACAAACTTATATGAAGTAGAGTAAAATTATCTATACTTTACGATAAACACAACATCAATATAAAAGTTATTTGCCTAGGGGTCGCATCACTACTTTTAAAGGTTTGGCGAAAAGGAATTACCTTCAATTCATCGCGCGATAGAAACCGACAACAAATTTTAATCTTTTTTAATAATTTTTAATTGTGTTTTGGTATTGGTTTACATCGTTTACAATTATATTGAATCGGAAATTTAAATAGAAAATATTATTTTAATTATTTTCAAACGGAACTTTTTTATTTCTATCGACATTTGATTTTGTGCTACCTAAATAACAGCTGTCAAAATGATAGGTGACAAAATGTCAACGGTCAAAATGATAGGTGCCTAAATGACAACTGTTAAAATGACTGTTGAGATTTTGACTTAAAAAGAAATCCAATTATATGTTTTTATTCGATTAATACAATTTTAATCTTGAAGCTTTTTTTGATAAAGTGACAGTTTATTTTATTTATTTAAACGTTTTTGCATCTATGTACACCACCACAAATTATAGATAAGATTTCTTTCAACAATGACTGGTGCCAAAATGACGGCTGTTAAAATTACTGGTTTTGAAAGGACAGTTGCTTAAATGAAAGGTGACCAGATGACAGTTATAAAAATAAAAGGTATAAAAATGACAGGTGCTGAAGTGACATATCGTCACCTGAGAATTATAGTGTTCTATCTGCATTTTCTTTTTTTTATTCAGGTTAGTCTTGTTTTAAGTATTAAAGATGCATATTGTTCTATCTATATAAAATTGGGATAGAAATTGTACAGTTTAAACCTTAAACTTTACAATTTCTACCCCAATTATATATAGATAGACCAATATCATCTTTAAGACTTAAAACAAGACTAACCTGAATAAAAAAAGGAAAATGCAGATAGAACACAATAATTCTCAGGTGACGATATGTCAAAATGATAGTTATACAAATGACAGGTGCCGAAAAAAACACAAAAGCGATGCCGCGGATATACAGATAGTATACATCTTTTCTTTATAATAATTTTCTAAATTGTATAAAATACTTTTGAGCAAAAATCATATTTTTTGATAAATCTTGTATTTAAATTCTATTTGTGCCGAACTTGTCTATTTAATGTCATAATAAACTATTATAAATTTAGTGTGGGTCCCAAGTCTAATAACTGAGATATTGGTATACCCAAAATCCACCATATATATTAGGGTGTTTAAAAAAAAACTAAAATTATTTTTTTTTCTAATGGTGATGAAAAATTAATAGTACATTAAAAAACAAAAATTTTGGCGCATATTTGAGCTCTTAATATTAATATTAAGGTTTGCCCTCAATTCATTTGTTGTTTTTCCATTTCTATAACACGAGAATTTTTATATTTTAAATTTTGAATTCTTATAACTTTGGAATGGTTTGTTTTCGCAACACCCAAGCTGGAGGAGTTGTAGACAATTTCACGCTCTACAAAAAACATCTGAAGGTCAAAGTTCTTCAGGTCAACCGTTTCAAAGATATCAGCGATCAAAAATAACACTAATAAAAAATTTCAAATATTTTCAAATAAAATACAAAAAAATATCATATACCATATTTATATTATTTTTTATGTAAAATCACTTTAATTCTTTTAACCTGAGACTGTAAACTTTTTTTTATGTATATATGACATATTATGTATATGTATAATATACATTGTATATTAGGGTGAGCCAAAAAAACTAACCTATCGGATTTATGGGTTAAAATGAACCTACACACCGAGCAAAAAATTTCCCTGCAAGGAAAAATTTTTTGCTCAATTTTAAAAGGTGTCGGTGAGCATTCTAAGTTTTCCATTGAAATAACACGTAAAAAAATCTTTTTTCATTAAAAAGACTATAACTTTTGAACCGTTTGAGATAAAATTTTTTACGTCGCGGATTCTTGTAGAGCATAAAATTTCTCAAAGAATCTATACCAGGATTATTTTTTTTAATTAAAAAATTCGTATGTTTGAAAGCTTTGAAAAGTGTAAAAAATCACTCAAACTGCAGTTTTAGTGATTTTTTACACTTTTCAAAGCTTTCAAACATACGAATTTTTGAATTAAAAAAATAATCCTGGTATAGATTCTTTGGGAAATTTTATGCTCTACAAGAATCCGCGACGTAAAAATTTTTATCTCAAACGGTTCAAAAGTTATAGTCTTTTTAATGAAAAAAGATTTTTTTACGTGTTATTTCAATGGAAAACTTAGAATGCTCACCGACACCTTTTAAAATTGAGCAAAAAATTTTTCCTTGCAGGGAAATTTTTTGCTCGGTATGTAGGTTCATTTTAACCCATAAATGCGATAAGTTAGTTTTTTTGGCTCACCCTATTGTATATATATGTATATGTACCTTTATATAAATAAAAAAAAGTTTACAGTCTTAGGTTAACAGAATTAGAGTGATTTTACATAAAAAATAATATAAATATGGCATATGATATTTTTTTGTATTTTATTTGAAAATATTTAAAAAAATTTATTAGTGTTATTTTTATTCGCTGATATCTTTGAAACGGTTGACCTGAAGAACTTTTACCTTCAGATGTTTTTTGTAGTGCGTGAAATCCTAAGGTCTTCCGCAACACAGTGAGCCAAGGAGTAATCGGCCGAAACCGTGAACAGATCTTTTTGTTCTTCTCGAGTGACACCATACCGAGCTTTTTTACCACTCGAATATAAATACATGAAATCTTCAAAAGGCAACTCCTCTTCCGGCAGATTAACCCTCCTTACTCTAGCATCGTCCATTTGGTCATCATTGTTTCCAGCGTAAGGAGCCAATCGGTTAAAATGAATCACTTTCGGCTTTCCTCTTGGTTGTTTTCTGATCCTGTAGATGATGTCATTTATGCGATCCATGACTTCGTATGGTCCTTCCCAAGAAGCCCGCAGCTTCGGTGAATAACCACGACGGCGCTGAGGGTTGTATAACCAAACTAGGTCTCCAGGTTGAAATCCTCCATTTTCCGCCTTGATGTCGTATGCCTCTTTCATTCTATCACTGGCACTCTGGATGTTTAAACGAACTCGGCTGTGAATGTCGCTCATTTTCCTACGTAAATTGCTAACGTAATCTTCTCCAGCAATATCTTCCCCTGGTAGGCAACCAAACCTCAGGTCACAAGGTAAACGAAGTTCACGTCCCATAACAATGCTAGCGGGTGTCTGGCCGGTTGTATCGTGGATAGAAGAACGGTATGCTAACAGGAACAGATGAAGGAAGCGGTCCCAGTCTCTTTGGTGATCAGAGACTACCTTCGACAGGTACCGGTTTATCGTTCGATTCATTCGTTCTACCATTCCATCGGACTGCGGATGTAATGCAGTCGTCCTCGTCTTCCGAATGTTAAGAATCTTACAGACATTCTGGAACAATATAGATTCAAAGTTCCTGCCTTGGTCTGAATGCATCTCCATTGGCACACCAAAACGACAAATCCACTCCTTAATAAGGGCATCGGCCACTGTGGCAGCTTCCTGGTTTGGCAAGGCGTACGCTTCCGCCCACTTGCTGAAGTAGTCCATTACAACGATGATGTATTTATTTCCAGATTCTGTTTCCGGAAATGGACCCGCCACGTCGATTGCAATTCTCTCAAATGGGCTGCCCACATTGTACTGTCGCATTGGGGCTTTTGGGCGCTTCTGGGGTCCATTGCTTGCCGCGCAAACGGCGCACTTATTGCACCATTCCTTCACATCCCGTTGACTGTTGACCCAATAAAACCGTTCCCTAAGTCTTCCGAGCGTCCTGGTCACCCCAAGATGTCCTCCAGTAGTTCCATCATGGATTTCCTGCAGCACTTCTGGTATCCTGTTTCTGGGGATTATTATCTGCTTCCGGTCTTCCCCTCCTTCTGGCATCTCCAGAACGCGCTTTAGAAGCCCGTCACTTAAGATGATGGAATTCCATTGGGCCCAGTACGATTTTACATTAGGCGAATATTGGGCGACTTCCTGCCACGTTGGTTTACGGTCGTTTTTCTTCCAATCGATGATAAGCTTTAAATCCGGGTCCCTTTCCTGGTCTTGTTGAACCTCAGCGGATTGCCAATGATCATCCACGATTGTAGTCCTGCGAGCAAACACATCCTTTTCTTTGGCCCTGAGACAATGTTTACAGTCTTCCGGGCACGGTCTTCTTGACAAGGCGTCAGCATTTCTATGGATGGTCCCAGCCCGATGTTCTGTATCAAAGTTGAACTCCTGTAGTCTCTCAATCCATCTTGCTACCTGTCCTTCAGGATTCTTAAATTGCAAAAGCCATTTAAGGGCAGCATGATCCGTTCTTAGCAAGAATTTTCTTCCATACAGGTACTTGTAAAAGTTTTCGACTGCTTTTACCACTGCCAACAGCTCGCGTCGAGTAACACAGTAATTTCGCTCTGGTTTCGATAGAGTTTTACTGAAGTATCCAATAACTTTCTCTTTTCCTTCTTGAATCTGCGACAAAACAGCTCCCAGGCCTTCATTGCTGGCGTCCGTGTCCAAAATAAATTCACCATCCGGAAGAGGATAACTCAGGACTGGTGAGCTGGTCAACGCGTTTTTCAGGTTCTTAAAGGCTTCCTGACATTCGTCGTCCCATTGGAATCGTCGTTCTCCCTCTGTTAAACGTGTCAAAGGCTTAGCAACCTTTGCGAATCCTGGTACGTACCGACGGTAGTAGGTGCATAATCCTAGAAAGCTTCTTAAGTCATGTTTGTTCTTCGGTATTGGCCATTCCCGCACCGTCTTCACCTTCTGTTTGTCCACTGCCACTCCTTGACTCGAAACAACATGTCCCAAATACTGCACTTCCCTCTGGAACAAGTGACATTTCTTCGGGCTTAGCTTCAGGCCGGAACTTCTTAAGCGCTGAAAGACTTCCTTCAGGTTCTTCATATGGTCCTCAAATGATTTCCCAACCACAATGATGTCGTCAAGGTACACCAAGCATGTCTTCCAGGATAGTCCCTTCAAAACCATTTCCATAAGCCTTTCAAAAGTTGCAGGGGCATTACATAGTCCAAACGGCATGACAGTAAACTGCCACAGTCCAGCACCCACGGTAAACGCCGTTTTTTCTTTATCTTCTGGTGCCATTTCAACCTGCCAGTAACCACTTTTCAAATCCAAAGTCGAAAATATCCGTGATCCAGCCAATGTGTCCAGGGTGTCATCGATCCTAGGCAAAGGGTAGCTGTCCTTCTTCGTCACGTTGTTCAGCTGACGAAAATCGACGCAAAATCGAGTTGATCCATCCTTTTTCTTAACTAACACCACTGGGGAAGACCATGGGCTGTTAGATGGTTCGATCACCCCTTCCTTCTCTATTTCTTGCACAATTTTATCAGCTTCCTCTCGCTTGGCAAGTGGTAGCCTTCTTGCCGACTGTCGAATGGGCTGTGCATCACCGGTATTAATTTTATGCTGGACAGTTCTTGTCCTACCCTTTTTTCCTTGTCCGTCGTCAAAGACATCCTGATAATTGTATATCAGCTCTTTCAGCTTTATCCTTTCATTGGGTTTCAAATCCTTTGAAGAAGTCGACAGAAGATTCGTCAATTCATTGCTCACTTTCTTGGCCGGGACTGCAGACTCACGAATGCTTCTAATAATTGAGGAAACTGAAGAACAGTTTCCCAAAACGATTCCTTTCTTCAAGTTCACAGAGTAACCATTAACATTCAATACTCTTACAGGCACTTCTTTTCCGACACGTATTAAAGTCTTCCCTACTACAATTCCTCGACCGACTTCTTTGTCATCAATTCTCGGCTCCAGAAGCATTATACTTCCATCTTCTGATTTACAATCCAAGAAAGCCTTCAATATCATCTCGCTGTGTTCCGGTATCAAAGCATCTTCTGTTAGCATTACACGAATATTCTTTTCTTTCGATCGATGCAATACGACTTCCTCTCCATTTACTCTCAATATTCCTTGTTGAAAGTTTAATTCAAATCCTATAGAGTTCATAATGTCCATGCCTACAATAACTTCATCTTCAATATCTGCAACTAATGCTCGATGTTTAAATTTAGTGTTTCCTATGACCATCGTGATGTCCACTTCTCCATGAACAGTAGCAGTATCTCCTGTTGCAGTACGTAGTCGCCGATTGGTAGATTTGATCTTGGATGTTTCGACAATATCTGGCCTAATAATTGTCTTCGTCGCACCTGTATCCAGCAGCAGCATATGTAATTTTCCGTTTATAAAACCATCCACAAAAACACTACTGGATTGGTGTAAAAGAGATTCGACACGTTCGATATCCTCTGGGGCATGCTGGTTACAGGTCGACGGTAGCCCCTTTTCCTCGACCCTATCTAGTTTTCCGACTGAGATGAAGTCGGCGCCTCCTGGCTTTTTCTGCAACGACTTTGTATATGTCCGAGCTTTCCACATCTCCAACACCGGATTTCCTTCTTTTCTGGTAGATTCTCTTTAAGAACTCGCCTGATTTCTTCGATTATACTAGGTTCCTCCTCTTTTTCTTCCTCGACTCTCCTAATTCTATGCTGGCTCCTGCAGCTCTGCTTTGCCGCCTCGAATTTCAAAGCTCGGGCCAATGCATCAACCAGTTGGCTCGGACGAGCCAACGTCAGAGCCTGTCTTGTTTCGTTGTCCCGAAGTCCATCCAAAAAGGCTTGAACCGCTAATCGTTCCATAACGGTTGTTGGAGTAGCTGGATATGCTAGCCGGACCAAGCGTGCAATATCAGCCTCAAATTCTTGTAAAGTCTCGTTAGATTTCTGGCAGCGATTCTTTAGTTGGGAATGGTACACATGTTCCAGATGTGTCTGGCCATATCGCAATTCCAGATGTTTAACCAACGCTTCGTAATCTTCTTGTTCGTTGGGAGAAAGTGTCTGCAAGATGTCGGTGGCATCTCCGCGTAAAGCAAGAGTTAATGCTGTAGCCTTCTCCTCTGGTACCCAGCCATTTGCTTTTGCAGCTGCCTCAAACTGACGGATGTAATTTGTCCAAGAAGATTTTCCATCGAACTGAGGTGGTTTCATCCGTACTCGGCTTCCCTCCGGCACTGCTCCTGGTTCCGTCAGCGTCATTGGTAAATTTACAGCTTTCAGTTTACTATTTATTTCTCTAATTTTGACCTCCAATTTCTCGTTCAATTTTTCTTCTCTCATATCCAATTCCTTTCTTACGTCATTCAATTCCATCCTTACATCGTCAACTTTTTGTCCTACTTTCTCTTCTAATTCATTGCCATTTTCTAGAATCTTTTGTTCCAAATATTCTTTTAAATTTTTAGAATTTTCTATCATTTTCTGTTGAAAATCGTTGGAATTTTCCAGCATTTTCTGTTGCAAATCATCCTTTAAATCGTTGACATTTTCCAGAATCTTTTGTTGTAAATCGACTTTCAAATCGCTAGAATTTTCCAGCATTTTCTGTTGTAAGTCGTTAGAATTTTCCAACATTTTCTGTTGCAACTCGTTTGAATTTTCCAAAATCTTCTGTTGTAAATCGATTTTCAAATCGCTAGAATTTTCTTGCATTTTATGTTGTAACTCGTTAGAATTTTCTTGCATTCTTTGTTTTAAATCGTTTAAATTTTGCAACATTAAATGCATATTACACGGGCCTTCAAATAAATACGTATCTGGATTTTCACCTTCCTGTTCCAACGCTTCTCGAAGCCGCTGCTGCAACACATTCTTTTTCCCAGTTGTATCACATTCCCTTTCTTCTAGCTCTCGCTTAAGGTCCGCCACTTTTAAGTCCATTAACGAAACCATTTTCGCGAAGTTTCACACTAACCGCACTCCTGACACCAATTGTAACGTTTTTAACTGTTCGTAGTATGAATTAAAACACGCACTGGTTAATTAACGAACTAAACTATTTATTTAATAACTTAACTACACTTAAAACACTATAAAACTAACTAAACACTTAACTACTAATTATTTATATCACTACTAGTTTATTTATTTGCACTTATATTTATTTATTTCTTCGCGCGTACCAAAGCTCAACTGACTGCTCTGTGTTGCTCCGTTTCTTATATATTCAGCGCCCAAGTATTCTGGAACATTCCAGCGAGCTCCACACTCTCGATTATTCGAGCGCTGAGTCACCGGCGATGACTCACCGGCAATGACTAATCAGCGATGAGTCATCACTCCGATATCCAGGGCGGTACTCGCTACAATAGCTTTAAATTTAAAGATAATAATACAAAAATGATGACTTTATACGCCTGTAACTTTTAGAATATTGACGATATAAAAATTTCGCCTAAAACTTTTTTGTGGTCCATCAGACAAGCTAAAAAATTACCATTTGACTTTTTCGTCTAACTTCAATAGTTTAGCTGAAAAAGGCAAAAAACGTAAAATTTTAAATTTAAAGCTCTGTAAAAAATTAAATAATGAAAATAGAAATTCGGCTTAATAAGATTTTTTCGTCCAAGTTTAATGCTTTGTAAGATTTGGTCATGGATTTTATGAAAAAAAAAAAATTCTTCCTAGGTTGCAAGAATAAATAAGGTAAAAAGGTCAGTTTTCTGTGCTATTTAAGCGGCAAAACTTCAGATTCGATGAGGGACCTCTTAAAATTGAAATTATGAGCTCAGCTTTTAACAGAATATTTGTTCGGACATATTCTACGATATTTTGGGTGAAGAGCAAGAAAAAAACTATTTCGAGTTTTTTTGGCACACCCTACCCACTGGGAAAAATAATATTTCTACAATGTTACTGAACGTTACATTTGTTAGATGTTATGTTACAAAAATCCTTGTGGCAATGTTGCAGGAACATTGCAACAAAGCCTTATGTCCGGCTCAGGAACATTACATTTACAAATAAAATGTTGCTTAAATATATTAATTGCAATGTTACTAAATGTTATTTTTGTTAATGAAAGGTTCCTGCAACATTACAGGAACATTGCAATTAAATTAATATGAATTATTATAATAATAATTAATTATAATTATTTATCCGTAGCTATATATATAAATATATATATCAAAAATAATAGGTTTTCTACTTTACGCCAGTAGTAGGCAACCAATATTGCAAAGACTGAAATGCCTTCCCATCTCGCCACCGAGCCGAGCTCGAAGCGCGTCTCTCTCGAATGGTATGGTCCAATGACTAATGCACCATACCCACCAACACTGACAGACAGACTGTTTTGACCTGTTTGGTCTCATCAGTGTCAGGCAGTCGGTGACGGGAGACACGCATCAAGCTCGTCACTGTTTACTTATAAAGATATAAATGACCAAGATGCATCGGCAAGTCAGTCTGCAAACAACATTGCAAAAATTATCTTAATGCAATATTTCGGATGAAACATAGTCCAAAACTAGTTATAATTATAAATGTAATATTATAGTTACAATGTTCCAAAAATCTTGCAAATTAAATGTTTATATTGTTTATATAAAGCAACATTGCAAAAATCATCTTAATGTAATATTTCGGATGAAACATTGCCCAAAACTTATCAATGTAATATTATAATTGCAATGTTTCAAAAATCTTGCAAATTAAATGTTTATATTGTTTATATAAAGTAACATTGCAAAAATCATATTAATGTATTATTTCTGATGAAACATTGCCAAAAACTTATCAATGTAATATTATAATTGCAATGTTCCAAAAATCTTGCAAATTAAATGTTTATATTGTTTATATAAAGTAACATTGCAAAAATCATCTTAATGTAATATTTCGGATGAAACATTGCCCAAAATTTATCAATGTAATATTATAATTGCAATGTTTCAAAAATATTCCCAAAAACATTCCAAAATAAATGTTTCTATTGTATATTTTAAGTAAAGTTGCAAACATTTTTCATTTGAAACTTGTGTTAATATTTCAATTGAAACATTGAAAAAAGTTATGTCTGCAATATTATAATTGTAATGTTTAAAAACTTGTATGCAACATTTTATACTAAATGTTACAAATATAACATTGTAAAAACTTTCCATGTGAATCTTTAAATAATGTTTCAAATTTAAGGTTGTTGGAAATTATTATATGCAATATTTCAACTGCATAATCTACATTAGATTGGTGAAGTTATAAAAGATTTTACACAAGAGATGGTCGACATATTTTAAGATTGATGTTATAAAGTTAGGTATTTTTAATTCCAAACATCTTTTCGTTATAATAATTTTCGATGTTGCCTAAAACCTTGTATCCGACTGATAAAATTTAATAATATCTGATAGTTGCATTTTAGGTTTTAGACCATGAACAACTTTTTATGATGAATATTTGTTTTCCCAAATACAATAGTTTTCCATATGCCGCCAACCTACGAAGACACACTGTATTATTAAAAAGGTGATTCATAACATTTGGCGAAGTGCGTTAACCATATATATATATATAAATATAAGCGAGATCCAAAATTTGAAATTCACATATGGAATTGCCACAAGTAAAAGTGGATACTCCAAGAATTAACAATGGAGTTAAATGCTGGCACAATAGTTTTAGTTCTATCATATCTATTGCACATCCCAGTATTATATAATATGGAAGCTAAAGATTATACAAGAAATACAATAGAACTGCAAAGTAAATTAATTAGAAACTAACGATTACAACGAATCCCCGGGTTGACATGCGTCTTAATGCGTCTCTCACACCTAAACAAATTTATATTTTAAGTAACTTTTTTATCAAAACTCAAAAATAAGCGGGCTATAAGCCCTTCAAAGTTTAATTAAATTTTGAGCCGGTCCTGGCTATTGTTAACAAAAAACATAACCATAAAAATGACAAAATAAACAATGCAAAATGTCATCTATGACAACCAACATAACCATTTAAACCAAAATGACACATTTAGCAATGCCTACAGAAATTGTTCGAAATTGTCTCCGTTGTGGTCGATACAAAGTTGCGTGCGTTGTAGCCAAGCTTCTGTACATGCTAGTAGTATACAGGGATGGTAATGGGCTTTTAGGCCGTTTAATAAACAAAGATGCATCTATATAAAACATACGAATAAGTGAGATAAACGTATAAATTCAACCATTGTTGAACGAATAGGAAAACAAAATACTTATTTCCCCTCTGTCATAAGCGTGCAGTACAAGATTTTAAAACGAATAAATCAAAACAATTAAACGTCCGCCAATGTTTTACTTCCCCTCCTCTAACTGCTTTCCAATCCCACTACTAGATAACCTTGACGCAAATTTCGCAATCGAGTCTCGAAATAACTTCAGTATTATTCGGTCCACGTTGGAGTGCGGACGGAGGAATTTTAAATTTTCTTTAAAATTTAACTATGATTTTGTTTACAAAAACGAATACTTATTGAATTTTTTTCGAAAATGTGTAAAATAAACCATAGTATTCTTGTAATAAAAAAACAAATATTCTTAAACAAAAATGGTATTCTAAAATGTTTAAATAAATAAATTAAAGTAAATGTTTAAACAAAAATGGTATTCTAAAATATTTAAATTAAAAAATAAATAAAGTAAATGCTCAAACAAAAATGGTGTTCTAAAATATTTAAATAAAAAAATAAATAAATCAAAGTAAATGTTCAAATAGGCCCCCAAACGCTGGTGTACAATAGGTTAACCTATTATAAAAATTTTGTCGTACATTTGACAGCATCTCAGGTCTGATATTCCTTAATGTATTAATTATTAATTCTCTTAATTCATCAAGGTTATTTGCCCTGATATGCTGGAATCCGTACATTTTGGATTTGGCATATCCCCACATAAAAAAATCGCACGGAGCCAAGTCCGGTGATCTTGCTGGCCAGAGAATATTTCCGTGACCACTTATTATGCGGTCTGCAAAAGTGTCTTGCAAATATTCTCTTACCAATAGGGTATTATGTGCGGGACATCCATCCTGTTGAAACCATACTGACTCAAAAGGCACAGGCAGAGCACGAACTGCAGGAACAATTTCATTTTGCAGCAGTTCAAGATACTTTTGACCATTTAAGGTACCATCTATAAAAAATGGACCTATAACATGGTCTCCCAGCATTCCACACCAAACATTTAATTTTTGTGGTCGTTGAGTATTGGCAGCATAATGCTGATGAGGATTCGTCCTGGACCAATACCGATGGTTCATGGAATTATGCCTACCATGTATAAAAAATGGGTTGGATCTTGTTCGATGCTTGCACAAATTAAAGTGTCCCGTAATTCGCGTTCTTCATTTACTGGCCTTGCTTGCGGTTCCCTATTATGAACCCTATTAACACTGCCGAATGTTAAAAAATTATTTACAACATTTTGAATTGTTGCCCTTGCTGGTAAGGGTCTATTTGGGAACATATTTGGAAATAATCTTTGAATTTCTCGATCTGAGATCCCATTTAAATGCCACGTTATAAATTGAATCTTTTCTTCAAGGGTGTAAACCATTTTTATTAGAGAATATTTCCTAATTTATAACAAATGTACTACCGCTTACTTACAACACATTCTCTTGTCTGCGGTCGGGCGGTCTGGCTTGCCCCACTACTCTTACGTCACTCCACCACTCCCACGTCTCATAATGCATTTGTCTTTATTTATTAAACGGCCTAAGAGCACATTACCATCCCTGTAGAAAGGGGTTTTCCGCGAATTATTTGAGATGCATCTTCGATTCGTGCTATCAATTCTTCGAGAGTATTTACTGGGTTTTTGAACACTAAGCTTTTTAACCACCCCCACAAGAAAAAATCTAAAGGGTTTAGATCCGGCGATCTTGGGGGCCACGCGATAGGTCCTCCACGACCGATCCACTGATTAGGAAATTGTTCATTTAAAAAAATCTCTAACTTCACGCCTAAAATGAGGCGGCGCCCCATCGTGCAATAGCCACATGTTGCGTATTACATTTTCAGGTACATCCTCCAGCAAAACGGGAAGAATATTTTGCAAAAAATGGAGGTAATCATCGCCGTTTAAACGATTTGGTAAAATAAATGGTCCAATTAACATGCCATTTATGATGCCTGCCCACACATTAAGGAAAAAACAATCTTGAAAATTTGTTCTTCGTACAGCTTTCGGATTTTCTACAGCCCAAACATGTGTATTGCGAAAATTATTTATTGCGGGTAAACATGGCTTCATCCGTCACCAAAATCCGTCTTAAAAAGATGTCATTGTTTTTATTTTGCTCTAAAAGCCAGTTACAAAAATTGACTCTGCGTGGAAAATCCTCTGGCTTCAAAGCTTGAACCCTCTGAACGTGGTAAGGATGAAGCTGATTTTCGTGCAGAGTTTTACAAACTTTCGTCTGACTAAGTTGAACTTGGGAAGCGATTACACGAGTGCTTATCGTTGGATCCTAATGCACTAAATTTAAAATTTGTTCCTCCCGCTGAACATTTCCAGGGTGCCTCGGTCGTCCTACGTGTTCTCCACGATGACCTTGTAAACTGCCAGTTTCCCTAGCCCTTTGAACAGCATTCAAAAATACATGAGAGCGCGGATGAATCAGGTCAGGGAAACGATTGGCGTACAATCGCGATGCAGCATTTGCATTTTGACGACACTCTCCATAAATTAGTAACATTTCCACTAATTCATTATTGCTATACACAGTGGTCCTCGACTAGCCATGGGTTGTATGAAAATGGCGCCAAAAAATGAGTTCGGATTTTGATAGGTATATCTATAAGCATTGCAAAAATTCATCAAGTAAAATCGTAGCTGATCATTAACTTATTTTATGGATGTAACAATTTCGCATTTTTACATAGCTTTTAGATTCCTACAATTTTAAAAAAGTACTTTTTATTTTTACAGTGAAAAAAGGTTATTGACCAAAACAAATTCACATATACTCAATATTTGTTACAAATGTCTAGAGGAGAACTCAACAACAGCTTTTTTTAACTGGATTTGATAGCAAGGATCTTGTAAGAGATTTATTTTATATCGGTTCCAGTACTTGACAAACTCTCTATGAATAGATTCTCCTGCTTGCTCTGACCATAAACCAAGTTCACCTTCTTGAAGAAACTGCAAAGATTGAGTAATATGTTCCAAAATGACGTGCAATTTAAGAGACTTTGAAAGCCCAGCTCTCTAAAAATGAATTAGTCAAAAATGACTAATTTAGTTATTAGTGGCTTTTTCACTTGAACCATGGTTAACCATGGAATCCCAAAATTTAACAACCAATTCTTATGTAAAATTGTCTCCTGAATCCGAAAATGTCTTCAAAAGTTAAAAAAGTAGAACAGTTTTTGAGATATAGTCAATTTTCCATTTAATATGGAATTGACTATATCTCAAAACCTGCTAAACTTTCATAATTTTTTAAATTTTGGGATTCCATGGCGACAAGTATTGCAGATGGAAATTGAAATTGGGAACTTAGGATTCTGTAATTAAAAATTTCCACGATTTTGTATTACCCATAATAATTTTCTGCCCACATGCTGTTATGCTCATGGTTGCTCACAATTTTAATAGGGTTCATTTTATCATAAAAGTAACAATAAAACCGGCAAACGTTACGATCGGTCAGCTGCAGATTCCCTTTTCTGAAGAGACCAAATATCTGGGAGTCATCCTAGATAGAAAGCTCTTATGGGGGAAACACTTGCAGGATAAATGCCAAAAGGCAATGATCACCTTCTGGCAGTGTAGAGGGGCCATGGGAGCGAAGTGGGGCCTTGGTCCACAGCAGATGATGTGGATCTACCAGGCAATCATTGTTCGCAGGCTTGTTTATGCAGCACCGGTCTGGTGGAAGCGTACTTTGCTAAAGACCGCTCGCGGAATGCTGGACAAGGTACAAGCAGCTTTTCTCAGAGCTATATGCGCTGTGAGAAGAAGCACCCCGAGCGCAGTGTTAAGAGTCTTACTAGACGTTCCGTCGCTGGCTTTGGAAAGCAAGGCTGCGGCGATGCGAGCGGCTTACAGACTTCACTGTGTGGGTGAATGGAGAGATAGCTTCATACATCTGAAGCTTCAGAGAAGCTGTCCTAAAGAAATATGGAATCTGCCGCAGGACAGGATAAAAACCCAGCTAGCTGAAGGGGTGTGTTTCAAGGTACATATCCCCAGTAGAGAGCAGTGGGAGCAAGGCTTTGGCCCAAAACATGGAAGCATTTGGTTCACAGATGGGTCAAAGACGAAGGAAGGAGTGGGAGCCGGGTTCTGTGGTCAAAAGTCGGTGGACAGCTTTGTCTACAGACTTGACAGACACAACACGGTCTTCCAGGCGGAAGTTCTCGCCATAAAAGAATGCGCGAGGGTTCTGTCTGAACGAGGTACAGGTGGAGACATCTGGATTTGCTCAGACAGTCAAGCTGCTCTAAAAGCCTTGGTTAATGAGTCTTTCTCATCCAAGCTGATAGAGGAAACCATCCTGGCACTCCAGCGAGTCGCCAGAGGGAATCGGCTCAACCTTGCCTGGAATCCAGGTCATGCCGGATGGAAAGGCAACGAAAGAGCCGATAGATTAGCAAAGGAGGGCACCACTCTATGTGGTCCTCAAGAGAAGGTAGTGGGCATGCCGTTCAGGGAGGGCGTAAACCTCATTAAAGCATGGACAAAGCGCCAACAGGCGAGAGAGTGGCAGCAAAGCCCGGGATGCAACACAGGCAAGACCCTTATGGGCAGCGGTGTAGAAACCTGGTCGGTAGAGCTCCTGAAGCTGAGCAGACCAAAAATAAGGGCTGTTGTGGAAATCGTTTCCGGCCACAACAATCTGAACAAGCACAGATACGTGATAGGAAAGACGACATCTCCACGATGTGAAAGATGCGAGGAGGAGATTGAAGACTCCCAGCACTTTTTGTGCAAATGTGTAGCACTAGCGAGGACCAGATTCGCGGTGTTTGGGCAGACGGAGATCCATCCGGAGCAGGTTAGGGAGCTAAGTGTGGGACAGATATTAGACTTCTGCAAAGAAGGACAATATCTTCGGCAGCCCTAAGGTAATGCGGGGGGGATAGAGTACAAGAGTCTCATCGGCTAGGTGCTCTGAACTGTGCGTGCATAGCCCCTTGAGAGTACATAATAATAATAATAACAATAAAACCGACAAAAATTATTAGATTTGTGTTTTAAGGCAAACAGTAACTGACAACCCTAGACCAAACCTAGGCTGACAACTGACAAGTTAATCAAATATTTCAGTGCCAATTTATCAATGAACCTATATGTAAACTTTTGTGACCTCCAATTATGTGCCAATTATTGAAATTAATTTAAAACAATGGTCAAATGTAAACATAAATAAAAGTATCACAAAAACAATTTTTTATGATCAGCTACGATTTGACTTGCAGCGTTTTTGTAACCTTGATATACAAGCCTACTAATATCTGAACATATTTTTTGGCGCCATTTTCATAAAACCCATGGCTAGTCGAGGACCACTGTGTATAATTATGAACCATTTTTAACAATAATTGAGGCCCAAAAAACTTAAGTAAATAATGACATTTTTCATTGCTAAATGTCATTTTGATTTAAATGGTTATGTTTGTTGTCATAGATGACATTTTGCATTGTTTATTTTGTTATTTTTATTTTTATGGTTATGTTTTTTGTTAACAATAGCCAGGACCGCCTCAAAATTTAATTAAATTTTGAAGGGCTACAACTATCTTATTTTTGAGTTTTGATAAAAAAGGTACTTAAAATATTTATTTGTCTATCTAATTTCTACACGCTGTTAAAAGGAACGCGTCAACTTAAAACTCAACCTGTATATATATACTTTAGAAATAGATTTTAGGGGAACAGTTATTATTATGTCTGCAGTCCGATAAGGATGTATTAGTGAAGGTGATGACTAAAGCATAGATAAAGATCCAAAAAGGTGGAAATGTACTAACCGTCGAGGGGGAGAGATGGCCATTCTTAAACGCATTAAGACGGTAAAGACGCGTGTCAACCCGGGGACCGCGGATTCGTTGTAATCGTTAGCTTCTAATTAATTTACTTTGCAGTTGTATTGTATTTGTTGTATAATCTTTAGCTTCCATATTATATAATACTGGGATGTACAGTTACGGAAAGAAGTAATGTCCATTTGAATGCTTCATATGGCCATTGTAATTGTTTGGAGGCGTTCGGAAATAGTCAACATCTGCCTCTTAAAATTTATTTAAAAATATGTCTATATTTAGAATTTACTACCTGCTCGTATTGAATTAATTATTTTGGGTATATTGCATATTTAACTGTATTTTTATTAAATCTTTTTAGGCCATAAATAATATTATCAAGTCGTAGTTTTTAAAACTTTCTTTACATTTTTCAGAACTAGCAATGATTCAATACACTATTCTACATCAAAGGAGTAAAAAACACATTTTATTATTTGTTGCACTTTTATGTGTTAAAATTAAAAAGATATATTTAAAAATTTTATATTTGGTATATTTTTAAATTAAATATACTATGATTTATCAAAAAATGTTTAATATAATTATAATGTAAAAGTTAACATACCTATAAAACTATAACATACATATAAACACTATAAAACATATAAACATAAATAGGTATAAAACTATAAAATATATATTATATAAATATATAAATATTATAAAACTATAAAATATATATTATATATTTGCAGTACCTTAAAAATATTCTTTAGAATCTCAAAAAAATGATCCTGTTAAAATTTAAGCTCTTAATATTACATTTACAGGTCCCTCATCGGGAATTTTTATTTCCCATTAAAATAATATGAGATTTTTTAAAATACTTTAAAATTGTATAATTCGTTAACGGATTAGTTGACCAATAAAACTAAAACAAATTTTGGTAGGGCTTTTTTAAAAGGTATTAAGGTAAAAGTTAAATTTATAGAAATTTTCAAGATTTTTTCAGCGAAACAAAATTTATGGTAAAATTTAGTAGGACTTTTTTTAGGAAAATATTATCAAAACCATGAGCAAAGAAACCGGCCTTTTTATTTATAAAGAAATGGTAAATAATTACATTAATAATTATAGTTGCGGCTGAAGGACGAAAGTCAATGGCCTTTTGAAAAATGTATTTTTTTCAATAAAGAACATTTATTATTATTATTATTAATTATAGTTAAAGCATGGTATTCCCAAAGGGTTTGGACCCAATTTGGTCAAATATTAAATTATTATTTAAAAATAGTCTGTGCCATGCAAAACTACAAAAAAAAATATTTTCCATATTAATTTTGTATTTTAAAGATGGATGGATTTTCATTGATTTCTCACAATTTTGTGTAATACTATGTTTTTCTACTCCAATTAAGTAATTTTCATTGATAATAAAATTTATTATAACCTCACTTTTCTCCGATTTTAAAATTAAATTATATTTTATAGTCGCCCCTCGTATATTTAAATATATCTGACATCTGTCAACCTTACTTTTTTCTAATTTAAAACCCGATTTGTTCAAATAACAGTGAATATTGAAATAAGCCAATCACTGCTGCCTAACAACGTGAATAATGAGTTTATTATTCACGTTGATAGGCCGGGCGGTTATATTGGTAAATGTCAATAATATGCAATAGAAGTAGAAAAACGTATTAATAGTGCATTTCTTTTTATAAGCACAAAATGCATTAATTTACATAGTAAGAATAAATATTTTAATTTAAATTGCCCAGGTAACAAAAAATCCCACAAACAGGTAAATACATTAAAGAGGGCTATTATAGTATATTATGTATCAAGTTTTATAAACGCCATTTTAGTTACGAGTTTAATTAAGCACGAGCGAAGCTTGCGAGCGAGTGTTTAATAAAAACGAGTATCTAGAGAAGTTATTAAACGAGTTGCATACTATACTTTATCTACAACGAACACAAAACAGAACTTAAAGCCAATTTTATTTGTTAAAATTTTGACATCTGTCAACTGTCACCCGAATTTAACCTCACTTTTTCCCAATTTATAATAAAGCTAACTTCAGCCCGTGACGTAAAATGTCGAAAAGCCACTGTTGTTAACTTCAGTCCGCCAATACAACGCCATAAAGTGACAACTCGTAGAAAGCTGTAGGAGTAGATAAACAATTTTATTTGCAAAATTATGCAAAAGTTTATAATTATTTTAGTATTAAATGTCTATATTTCATTTAAATATATTATTTTATTAATAACAACTTATTAAATAATATATAATATATAATATATAATATATAATATATAATATATAATATATAATATATAATATATAATATATAATATATAATATATAATATATAATATATAATATATAATATATAATATATAATATATAATATATAATATATAATATATAATATATAATATACAGTGTGTCCCACCGAAAACTTTTAATGGCCAATATCTTTAAAAGGAAAATAGATAAAAAAATGAAAAACCCGTTTCGAGGGTTCGAAGGGGGAACCAAAACAAGGCACCTTTAAACTCACCCCGATCTACCACAACAGGGGTAGCAACCCCAACTTCAAAATTTTCAATGGCACTATAGGTCATGTGATAACTTGTTCGAAAGGTCTTTTAATTCTCTAAACGATTCTGCAAAAAATATTAATGCAACTTTAAAATATTTTAATTAATTAATTAAATGTTCAAAATGTTCTCCATTATTCTGAAGACAATAGTAAAGACGATTTTCAAATTATTGTCATACTTTTTCTAAAATTTCTGGTGTGATGTTTTGGCATGCTGTCGTAAATGTCGTAAATCTTCTAACGACTCAGGTGGAGTCTGATAAACTACATACTTAATGTATCCCCATAAATAAAAGTCCAAAGGGGTTAAATCTGGTGATCTTGGGGGCCACTCTAACGGTCCTCTTCGGCCAATCCATTTGCCAGGAAAACGTAAGTTGAGCCAATTTCTGACTGGCAATGCATAATGAGGTGGTGCTCCTTCTTGTTGAAAGTGAAGGTTCTCCTCACTAAGCATGGGGTTTCCATCCCTATCTCTCTGATTTTCGAGTTCTTCTGTAATTAATACATCAATAGTTTCTTCCAGCAAGTTTAGATAGATATCTCCCGTAAGATTTCCTTCAATGAAAATTGGGCCAATAATTTTATTTCCCAAAATGCCGGCCCACACATTTAATTTTTGAGGGTGCTGAATATCTTTCTCTACAAAAATGTGAGGATTGTTATCACTCCAGTACCTACAATTTTGCTTATTGACCTGTCCATTTAGGAAAAACGTTCATTCGTCGCTGAAACAAATATTTTGAATAAGTGTAGGGTCTTCATTTATTCTCGCCGTTATAACTTCACAAAATTCGACTGTTCGATCTGGATCTTCATCGTATAACGCTTGTAAAGCTTTCATTTTATAAGGGTGAAACTTATGTTTTTTAAGTACTCTCCAAACAGAATTTTTAGAAAGGCCTGTTTCTCTAGATACTTGCCGAAGTGAAATGGAAGGAGAAATTGCAAACTGGCCGAGTACCTAAAATTATTCTAATTAGTTTTAAGGCATTGTGCTTAAAATTTGTGCAGAGTTAAAAATAAAAAATATATTTACCTCTATTTGAGCATTCTCTGCAAGGATGCGAGGTTGTTCCCTTTTTTTATTCTTTACGGATCCAGTTTCTTTAAATTTGGCCACAATATTGTTAACATGAGTATGGGACAAGTTTTTATCTGGATGTCTCACTCGAAACTCCGCAGCAGTCCTGTAGGCAGATTGATTTTGTGCACCAAAAATAAAAATTATTTCGATACGTTGTTCTAAACTGTACACCATTTCGCAAAAATTTTCTTTCAGAGAGTATACTCAGGTAATGATTTTATTGAATGGTATACTAATACATTGTAACAGCATAACAGCAAAAAATTAAACTTTTTTTATTGGGTTGATAAAAATAATACACTAAGATGCAGTAAAAAGGGGTTTAAAAGAACAAAATCTTTATTTTTTTTTTCAAAATCTTAAACAATTTTACTTATTACGTTAACATTAGATTTTCCATCACATTTACTAATTGCACCCGATCAAATGAGTTTTTTTGTCAAAATTAGAGAAAAATTTAAAGTTACATTAAGATTTTTTGCAGAATCGTTAAAAGACCTTTCGAATAAGGTATCCCATGACCTATAGTGATTGAAGATTTTGAAGTTGGGGTTGCTACCCATGCTGGGGTAGATCGGGGTGAGTTCAAAGGTGCCTTGTTTTGGTTCCCCCTTCGAACCCTCGAAACGGGTTTTTCATTTTTTTTTCTATCTATTCTACTTTTAAAGATATTGGCCATTGAAAGTTTTCGGTGGGACACACTGTATAATGTATAATATATAATATAAAATATATAATATATAATATATGGAGTTGGGTCTTGACACTCAAAGTGGATAGACGCGTCAATTAGTTAAAGATTCCTCTCCTAGCAGCGTATACGAGAGAAACGTAAAAGTTCCAAAAACGAACCTAAGTATTCGGAAATATCGGTAATCGGTAATAAATAAATAAATAAACAAACAAGTGCGGAAAGTGCGATAAGTGCAACAAGTGCAAAAAAGTGCAACAAGTGCAAAAAGTGCAACAAGTGTGAAAAGTGCGGGAGATCCCCTGTTAAAGCCGTAAAAGAGTGCAACTAAATAAGTAATTAAGGCCAACCAGCCCACCTGGTCAGCAGGGATAGTCACAACCAAAGCCTGCCAAAAACCTGCAGGGAGGTAAAGAAACAACGGACAGACCGTGAAAGACCTAGCATCAGGATTATAGCCTAATAATGAAGCTAAGTAATTTTTCTAATTGCATGTCTTATTAACAAAACTATTTTATTCCAAAAAATCTAAAGTAAAACGTATTATAATCGAAAAGTAAATTTCAAGCTCCCCAGCTGGCACCAGAAAATAAACATTCCTATTGAGACATACAACACACAAATCATTACATAAACAAAACAGAAAAGGCAGATAAGACATAAGCTCCATCCCCCAAATAAACACTCGACTAATACCATAAATAAACGCCAAACCATAAATAATAAATAAACACAAACCATAACAAACATGGAAATAGTAAACACGATTGATCATTCGGTGGGAATAATTAAAATTCCATCCGACGGAAATTGCTTAGTGGCCAGCTTGGCTCATCAACTAGATAATAGCCTGACTGGGTCAACAATAGGAAGTACATACGCATTAAGACAAAGACTAAATAACCACTTACGAACACACATTGAGACATACAGCCCATACTTACAGGATGCGATCCTTGACCAACTTCACCGCTACGCGCATATTAACGACTGGGAACGTAAAACAGAGGCGTACCTAAAGGACCACGCACAAAACAGCTTCTGGTTGGGTTTGGAAACAATAATAGCAGCATCGGACATATTTAACGTAGCAATCGAAATACATCACGAACAGGGGCGTACTGAAAAGATATCCTTCAGACATAACAATAGCAACCGGTCAATCGCAATTTGTTACAGACTAGGCAGGACAGGAACTTACAATCACTACGATAGTATAATACATATCTGGCCAACATGGACATAAGCCTCGGTGCCCTGCCTAACAGAGGTAGGAAAAATAACCAATATAAGAGCCTGCGGCAATGGGGAATACACGCAACACAATCGACCGGAAACGGGGCGACAAGTTTAGACAGTAGTACACAACAACACAAGATAAAAATAGTGACACTAAACGTAAGGGGCTGTAGGCAAGCAGAAAAGAGAGAAATAATTGATGACACACTATCCCAACTAAACCTAGACATAATAGCACTACAAGAAACATTCATGACAACCGGCCGCGCAAAAACAAACACGTACGATTGGTACTCAAGCGGAGGACAAAAACATTCGACTCGACGGGGAGTAGCGATACTCCTAAGACGATCTAAGGCCCTCCAAACGAAAAACTTCTACCCCATCTCAGACAGCATTGCAACAATAGTCCTAGCCTGTAATAAAAAGAGACTTTGCGTAATATCCACACACATTCCGTCGGACAAACGTAACATGAAGACATACAGCGAGTTAACAAAACAAATAGACATAAACAACAAAAAGGGGCAATGATAGTTATAGGGGACTTCAACGCACATCTAGGGAAAGCATTACACACAGACAAAGATAAACACACGGTAGGCAGGCAATTAGTACACAGCGAAACCAATGAAAATGGGCAAGAGCTTATTAACCTGGCTCAGCTGTTTAAGCTAAATATTCACAACACCTTTTCAAAACACAAGTCAATACTTACAACATGGCGAAATAAATCAACCGAATCGCAAATTGACCACATGCTTCGAAACAGCACTATCGGGTTTCTTTACAAACCCTGCAAAGCTACCTGGCCACTGGACATAAAGACAGATCATAAATTACTTTATTGCGACCTGATACAGACGCCAGCCATAAACGATAAAGACTATCAGTCCCCCACAATAAAACCGACAAAATGGTATACTGAGCGTTTAAAAGACCCTACTGACAATCTTAACTACAAAAACGCGGCAAAAAAGATACTACTAACACACAATCCCGACCTTAATAACGTATCAGAGGCATGGACAATCATTAAAGGAAGTCTACAGTTAGCGGCAAACCTCACTCTTAATAAACCGTCAGAACCGCTCCCCAGTAACATAAAAAAATTATTAGACAAGTCAAAAAAGCCGTTGGAACAACACAGACGAAACCCGACCAAACAAACAAAACGCAACGCGATAGTAGAAAAAAACAATGCACTACGCGAAAACAAACTTGCCAAATGCTACAATTTTTTTAACAACTTAAATGACTACGAGCCCGCTAAAAGAATCTCACAAACATACAAATTTATCAAACAATTCAGACGGACACGTAACCAAGCGCATACTACATATATCCCCCTCGCTACCTGGGAAAAGGAACTCGGGCAAGGGGAATTAGACGTCAACGCTCCTCACATACTTAATAGCCCAGCGTCAGACCACACACCCCTAACCAGCCCCCCAGAGCGAAGCTTTACTACACAGACGGTGCAAAATCTACGCGCAAACTCCGCCCCGGGCATTGACCTTTTACAAAACGAGCTACTTAAGGAGGCCCCGGAAGAGTTAATTGACTTACTAACAAACCTACTGGCACATATTTGGAAAAAAACGAAGTACCTTGGGATTGGCTATACACTAAACAAATTCCCATCCCAAAGATTCGCAACGCGAAAAACACATCGGACTACAGGAAAATTACACTATGTAGTGTAGGCTACAAAATGTATGCTCGGTACATATTAAAAGCCTTGGACGAACTATTGGAACCCATCCCGCAATATCAGGCAGGATTTATAGCGAACAGGTCCACGCACGACCACATATTCAGCGCCAGACGAATAATGGAAGAAACATGGCGTAGAGGGAAAAAGATATATGTTGTAACCTATGATATAGAAAAAGCTTTCGACAAAATTAAACACACAGCAATCATAGAAGCCTTAAACGCAGTGAACACCCCTCAATGGCTGATAGAACGAATTGAATCGGCCTGCTTGAAAGAATACACGTGCGTACAATGGTTCGGTCAGACCACAAAACTATACCGGAAAACAAAAGGAGTAAAACAAGGTTGCCCCTTATCACCGCGACTATTCACACTAGCGCTCCACCGCAATCAATCATACGACAGCTGAAATACCGGGACTACAACTAGACAATGACTTGGCTGACTTCGAACTTCCCACCGTGCTCGCTTTTGCGGACGACCTACTCCTCATCGCGAACAACCTAACAGAAATCGTAAGATTCACCGAGGTTCTTACCAAACATATGAACGCAAACGGTCTAAAACTAAACAAACAAAAAAACAAAATACTAATCCGTAACCCCAAATTCCCGACTAGAGTACACAACACCGGGCCCAAAAAAATAGGCTCGTTTATATTCCAGCTCGAAAACAGCCACTATTACCAGCACCTTAAACCGCCCTGAAACGACAAAACAAAGAATAAAAGCAGCCACGCGCTCAGCGCGTTCGGTAAACACGTTTATAAAAAACTATAATCTTCCGTGCAAGCTCCGGAAGCTGATATACTCAACCGTGATCTCACCCACGGTGACATACGCAATGAACACATGCGCACTGACCAAAGCAAACCGACAAAACCTCCGAAAATTCGAACGCAAAATACTCACCTTGTTTACGACTGACCTAGCGGACGTACAGAACCAATCGCCCAGAGTCCTCCTAGAAGGAAAAACAATCACCAAACGTGTCAGGATGGCACAACTAAAATACTGGGCACATGCCAAGCGTAGACGCCGAAACCACATATTACAAGCCACCTTAAATTTAGACCTCATCGAAAAAAAAGTCGGTAGACCTTGCTACACATTCCACGACACCCTGGCGCAGACAATCCAATTCTCACAAACCAGCTGGGAACAAATCAGCATCAACAAAACCCGTATGCGGGAGGAGACGGAAAAACTGTACCAACTTCCGGAATCCGACCCGGAGACGGACACAGACACTGATGAACCGGAAGTAAACCAACAAAGATAGGAGTAAGCAAATAACTAACATACCCACCCCCATTCACGAATACCAATTGAATGGGGTTACTACTAAGGCCTAGGTTGAGGAGGATTCCGGATTGTACTTAGTTTTGGTCAGTTCAATGTCCTCCAAAAACCCTTCCTAAACTGGACGTATGGCCCGACCCGGCTGACAAAAATCCGGGAGCGGCCTTACCTTTGACACTGTCATCCACGAACTCCTAGGGTGGATCTACCAGCCGGCGTAAAAACTTCGGATCCAACAAACACAGGTAATGCTGTGATTTGGCGGGATACGCAGGAGAACGGAAAGGGGGTAAAATAACCCCGGGAGATCAGTGGATGATAATATATCTGGGGCCTGCCATACGTTCCCATACTCATACTCATCATATATAATATATAATATATAATATATAATATATAATATATAATATATAATATATAATATATAATATATAATATATAATATATAATATATAATATATAATATATAATATATAATATATAATATATAATATATAATATATAATATATAATATATAATATATAATATGTTATAATATATTTAAATTATTCCAGAATCAATGTTATTTCTTAAATATTTAATTATTGCATAAAAGCTTAAAAGTCAAATTTCTTTGACTTCGCAATTAAGCATTTTAAAGAGTCCTACTGTATAAACTTATAAAAAGACTTCTTTAGAATTTTAGGGTATACCCTAGTAGTACTTCTATATCCAAAACGGAAAATTCTAAAGAAGTCTTTTTATAAGTTTATACAGTAGGACTCTTTAAAATGCTTAATTGCGAAGTCAAAGAAAAGGGTTCCTCAAGAGTTCTTTTTTGAGAAGTCTTGATTAGTTCAATAGGTGGCGCATTCGAAGTCTTAAGAACTTTTTTCTGATGTTGTATTTGACGTCCAAATCATAAAATAGAGCTTATGCTGTCTGGGATGGTTAACGCACTTCGCCAAATGTTATGAATCAAAGAAAAGGGTTCCTCAAGAGTTCTTTTTTGAGAAGTCTTGATTAGTTCAATAGGTGGCGCATTCGAAGTCTTAAGAACTTCTTTCTGATGTTGTATTTGACGTCCAAATCATAAAATAGAGCTTATGCTGTCTGGGATGGTTAACGCACTTCGCCAAATGTTATGAATCACCTTTTTAATAATACAGTGTGTCTTCGTAAGTTGGCGGCATATGGAAAACTATTGTATTTAGGAAAAAAAATATTCATCATAAAAAGTTGTGCATGGTCTAAAACCTAAAATTCAACCATCAGATATTATTAAATTTTATCAGTCGGGGTTTTAGGCAACATCGAAAATTATTATAAAGAAAAGATGTTTAGAATTAATTATACATAACTTTATAACTATTTAACATTGTGAAAGGTTATCAGTGTTCAATAAAAATTAAAAAATAATTGAAGGGGTTAAATAACATTTTCAGAAATAAAGGACAACAAATATTGTAATTGCAATACCAAATTCGTTCATTTTCTTTATCTGAACTGCAGCAACGTTGCAAATCTAGGGTTTTGGTTGGTAAATACGGAACCAAAATTAGTTGCATTGAATAAAACAAACTAAACTGTAGTTATAAATGTAATTGTGGTTATGTTTAAATTATTGTAGGTTACATTGAACGGTTGTCAAGTTGAGTTAAGTTGAGTGGTCAAAATTCGTAGTTAAAAATGCAATTAATTTCGCTTTGGTAGTGAGTAGATGAGTAAAATCATATACAAAAGTAGTTTTTTCCTTTATTATCAAAATTATCCACTTGCCCCTTTAATTTATTTTTGTTAAAGTAGCAAAATATTAAGGTAATTTTTTTAAACTTGTCGCTCTTGTTGCTAGAAGTGACTTTCGAACTTATCAGTTGGTTACATTGTGTGAAATATGACAGATGATTAATATTGTAGCCAAATAAACCATAGATTAATAAACCAGTTCTCAGAACTGAGTTCTGTATTGTCCGCCGAAATGACAGCCCTAGACTAGGTTTGGTTTAGGGTGACAGCTGTCCCTATGAGGACAAAAAGAAGCTGATAAATGTTTAAACTGCATAATCTACATTAGATTGGTGAAGTTACAAAAGATTTCCACAAGAGATGGTCGAAATATTTCAAGATTGATGTTTGGCCGTTTGTTTTCTATTTTTTTGCCTTTGGACTTCCGCTGTCTATACACGGTGCTGTTTTGAGAGGTGATTTTTGGACTTTCTGTGAAACCTAATTTTTTTTATATTCTTATTAATTAGGTCATAACTAAAATTTTAGGAGCAAAATAAAAAAAAATTTGACGATTAATTTTGTTTTAATTGGATGTTTATTAAAAATATGTATGCACACTTTGAATTCTCCAATTAAAACTTGCGATTTTATTTAAATATTATTATAACTAAATCAGATTAAAGATTAGTTAATTTTCTAAAAAAAGGTCTATACATTTTTTATATCTTTTACTGTTTTGTTGTAATACACGTTTAAAGTTTTAATTTAAGGTTAAATGTGTAGTATACATTTATTAAACAATAATTCTAAGGGTGCCACATTTTATTTAGGGCCGATTTATTCATTTTTGATTTATTTGACGAATAATTTCTTTGAATACTAGATATTGCCAAGACATGAAAGTTATCGGCCCGATAAACTTTACTAAAGATGAATAAACCGTTCCTTAGTTAAATTTTATGAATTTCTTCGTAACTTTTACTACAATTTTTCATTTTTGTTTATAAAAAACACTTTAAAAAACTAAACAAAAATTATAGAATACGTATACTGAAAATGACAGTTCAAACGTCAAATAAATTTTTAAAAGATCTAAGTTTCATGGCAACCTTTAAGGATATATTAATTAAGGGAACATAAATGTATACGTCAAAGGTTAGATTAAAAGTTTGAACGTTTATTGCAACAAAACAGTAAAATATATAAAAAAAAAATTGTAAAAACCTTTTTTTTTAGTTATGCAAATATTAAATATTTAAATTAAATCGCTGGTTTTAATTGGATAATTGAAAGAGTGCATAATATTTTTAATAAATAGCCAATTAAAACAATTCAAACCGTCAAATTTTTTTTATTTTGCTCTTAAAATTTTAGTTATGACCTAATTAACAAGAATATAAAAAAAAATTAGGTTTCACAGAAAGTCCAAAAATCACCTCTCAGAACAGCACCGTGTATATCGTGATTGAGTTTGTGTTTAGATTCTAAACTTTAGAATATTAAAAGTGTATTAAAAGTGACTTCCGCTGCGCGGTTTCCGATTTTGTGTGTGGTTAAATGTTTAATGGCGGGTTTACGAGTCATTCGCGTGAGTTTGGAGGTCGCGTTTAAGCGAGCTAGCCAACGCGCGCGACTGATTTAACTCATGGTGGGCAATGGGATCGTTTATAAGTGACCTCGCGTGCGTTAAAAGAACGCGTGCGCCAAATCTCAGCCAGTTTGACGCGTCTTGGTTTTTATCCGGGGAAAAAAATTTACGCCCTAAAAAGATCGCGCGCGTTGAAGCCGATATCACGTGACATGGCCAGCCAATGGCATCAGCCGCGTAGCCTGCGTGGGAGAAGTGTTGTGTCAAACAGTAGAATTAAAGTATAATTAAAGAAGAGAGCACTGTCGAAACGAAGCTCCCGAATAAGGTTATGTCTGTCACCCTGTTCGATTCGTCTTTGGAACAGGGGACGAACACCAAACCGGCGATGACGCTTGTATTTTTTTTTTCAGTAAAATTAGCAGACGAGCTAAATTTATTAATATTGCGGTTCGACAAATTAAAAATGGGTCCATTTTCTCAAAGTATGAGACATCAGACAAAATCAAAACACACGCACTGAGGAACCAGCTGACGTTCGAAGGTGAGCAAACGCGCGCCTTTGAAACTCGTGAAAAGGGTCGCGTCAGGAAGAACGCGTTGACGCGAAGGCCCAGGAAACGCACGCAAACCTCAAACGCACGCGAGTGACTCGTAAACCCGCCATAAGTGTATTGAGAAGACGTATTAAGAACGAACTGAAATGATCAAATAAATAAGTTTGATGCAAAAATGGACTAGAAAGAATATTAAGTGATATAATTTAAATAAAAATAAGTAATATAAAATCTAGAAGAAAAGGAGAAGCTATAGGTTATCCTAGACTCGCTTGCTCCAGTACCTCCGAAAAGAAAAAGATTCAGCTGGCTAAATCTCGGAAAGGAAAGGCCGTTACACAGTAGAAAAAGAAAGGAGCCAAATAAACTCTTGCGTTTTGTGCAAAAGAAAAAGTAATCCGTATGTATCCTAGCTCTGTTTTGATATTTTTAATCATGTCATATATTAATAACCTCTACAAATAAAATTCAATTACGGAATATGTCAAGCTCTGCGTTTTAGTGAAAATAAAATCCCCGTAATAGGTTTATTTAATGTTACGCAAAAATAACGTTTTCTAATGGATAGTATATTATTTATCAAGTTTAATAATAGTATATTAAAGAACTAATGTCATAATACGTCATTCTGTGACTCCTTCGTCGCTTATGACATGAGTTCTTTATGCTACCATTTTATCTTTTTTGCAAAAATTTTATAAAAAAATAGTTATTTATGTATCAAGACAGTAAAGTCGTATTTTTCATAATAAGTGTGGAAATTATTAATAACCACGTGAGTGATAAAAAATGACTTTAATGCCGAGGTGCATATTAAATTTTATCCGAAATCACATTTAATAATACTAATAATTAATATTGATAAATAACTCAAATGTCATTTGATGATGTACGTTCTTTTCACCTGAGATCTCAGTTAATCTCAGCTCACATCGGTAAAATTTGGCAAATGTGCGCGTTCTTTTTGCTTCAATCACCATAAAGTGAGCTAAGATTTTTCCTCCCCCCTCACCGATACTGCACATGTTGTGCGGTGGAATCAGTTTGAATTAAGACGGAAATAAAGTGGAGGGGATAAAGAAATTATTGATTTCTTAAGTTTTTAAATAACAAGCCAATCTTATTTAGGTGATTTTTGTAAATTAGCTATAAACTTGATATAATAAGTAGAATTTAAATAAAATTGCTTTTCAAAAGAGAAAAACACTTTTTACAATACAATTGAAGAAAGAAAGTAAAAGTGAAGATTTTTAAAATTATTATTTAAAAAAAAGATTTTTTGCAACAAAACTTAAATTTCCATAAAAATAATTAAATTTTGTAGATTGACTATAAACTTAATATAATAAATAAAATTCGAATAAAATTGTTTTTCAGAACTAGAAAACCACTTTTTACAATAAAATTAAACAAAACATGTGAAAGTGAAGTTTTTTTTATTTTATGTCATATCAGAAAAAGGTTATGTTGCCTCTTATTCTGATTGCGCGTTTCAATTGAGTGTGTCGTTCATTTTAATGCTTACTCACATCACTACATCTCATATCACATTAACTGAAGTGAGGTGAGATTTCAGGCGAAAAGAACGCACCTATGATCAAATCAAATGTCATTTGAATGTGGGAAGTGTACTGTTTGTTGCGACGGTTATTATATATTTGCCCGCCGCGGCGATTTTTTAATCTAATTAATAAAATTAACTTATTTTTTTTTTAACAACATTTTTGAAAGGGTCCAATCGACCTCCGCGACGGTTCTTTTTTTTTAATATTATTTAGTTGCTGCTGAGGAGCAGTAGACACATCTTAAATCGGCAGTTAAGTTATACTTTACTGCCGATTGTTGACTACTTTACTGCCGATTTCGGATAAATTAATTTTATACCTTAAATTTAATTTGGTCGAATTTTACTTTAGATAGTTGGTATCACAGTCATTGGTCTAGGGTCATTGGTTTGACTGTTAATGTCAAAATCGATTCGCCATGCCATCCTTAATTTACTTATTTACAATAAGCGGCTGTTAATGTTAAAGAAGAAAAAAAGGATTTTCTTTGGTGTTAAACTTAATTTATTGCCAGAAAAGTCTCGTAAGTACTAGAAAAATCATAAAAATATTATAACCAATATGCAAAATATTATGCTGTTTAAAGTATAGACAACCTATAAAATTAAAATTTTGGGTGGGATAAAGTATCGCATTACAGCACCAAAAGCGGTGTTATAATGAATTCATTATGAACGCAAAATAGATAAATGCCATTTTAGACACGAATTTAATTTAGTCACGAGCGAGCTTGCGAGCGAGTGCTTAAATTAATAAGTGTCTAGAAAAGTTTATAAACGAGTTGCATACTATACTTTTTCTACGACAAATACTTATTATTATCTAAAAATGATTTAAATTGTATGTTATAAACTGAAGATAATAAATCAAAACGTATATATAAAATAATCAGCATTTCACGGTGGAGTCCGAGCCCGATTTTAAGTAGGTGATATTAAGTTTACTGCCGGCGAAATTAAAAGGTCAGCAACATGTTCAAATAAACTTTTCAAATATTGGCGTTGAGAAACTATTTAATGCTTTTGTATTTTTGTATTGAGATAATAATATAATTTTCACATTTAGAATTATTTTACAAGAAGGGCACTTTATTTTAACGATTACAACTGTCAACTAACTTAAAGCTAAATTCAGCCCGTGACTAAACGCCATAAAGTCACAGTCAATGTGTATTTAAAAGGTCACTTCGAGGGTCACTTAGTGTCATGGAAACATGTACGATAATGAACGTTTTAAAGGGGGGAGTAGAAAAACAATACCTACCTATTAAATATTTGAAAGGTATTTTTAATTTTAAACATCTTTATAATAATTTTTGATATTTTTAAAAATAAAGGTACTTTACTCCTGATATCTGATGGTTTTATTGTAGGTGTTAAACCATACAAGTGTATAAAGGGGTTAAATAACATTTTCAGAAATAAAGGACAAAAAATATTGTAATTGCAATACCAAATTTTTTTTTATTTCCCAGCAAACACAGTAAAGTGCAGGTACGGGTCCAGCAGCAGAATGTCGCCTGGCCCATTGCCGGCCTAGTAAAAATAGCTACTTTCCAATGGGCCATATATGGGCAGGACCACATTCTGCTGCTGGGCCCGTTAAGGCACTTTGCCTGTGTTTGCTGAGATACAACTAAAATATTGTTTGTTTGTTTTCAACTTAAATGTAACATGACAGCTTTAAACAAAAAAATATTGTTATTGCAACATTAAATTTATTTTTAATTACAATTACAATATGTTTGTACAAACAACTTTAATTTATAATTTTAATTTTATTATTAAAGTATTAGTTTAAATTACATACAAATCCAATAAAAAAAGGGCACCCAAAGAAGACGGAAGATCTTCTGTCTCACTCGCTTCGACACCGTCCGCGAACGCAGTAGCACGCGGGTACAATATCTTTCTTTGGAAATTAGCAATTTTGGTGTGTGAAAATCGTTCTAAAACTAGAAATATGAAAAGCTAAACATATGTATGTGGAAGTGCAACCTGAAGAACCTGGAAACGAAAGGGCCCTTTACTTCGTAGAATACTAAAACGAAGGTAGGTGCTTTTTTATACGCAATTGGTCTTGTATGGTTTAAATATTATATTTTTAATCAAAGTAAAATCATATATGCGATTACAGTCCCGAATTGCTCTCATCTAGCTTATTCTCTAAAACATTCGTACATTTTTTTTGGTCCTTCGAGCCGGATTTGCATCAGTAAGATTAAAAATTTAATAATTAATTTACTTTAAAAATCAAAATTTTAAATCATCGTTTAAAACAGTTGTATAACGCAGGAAGGCGTTCAAGGTCGTTCATACGACACAGCGTTTCAAAAGATTCACAATGAAATTATAGGTCTTCTTGAGACTGATAAGGATTTTGAAACTCACGATGCTATTAGAAAAGACACTGATGCATTTTATTTTAAAACTAAAGCTTTGTACTCGGAAATCTTTTTAGATAGCTTAAATAAACAGGGCCCTTCGCAAAATTTAGTAACTTCGGCAGGTTTACATACCCAGTATAGAGAGGTCAGGTTACCAAAACTGACAGTGCCTACCTTTGACGGCAATTTGCGTCAATGGCCCATGTTCTATGATGTCTACCTTCAGTTAGTTCATGAAAGCAGTTTTTTGCAACCAATACAAAAATACCATTACCTTCTTTCATTTTTGGAAGGCCGTTGAATCTTTTGAGGTCTATTCAAACTGTTGGTTCAAATTATGAAATAGCCTTTAAAACCTTAACGGATCACTATCAAAACAAACGAATTTTAGCAACAAATTATTGGAATGCAATAGTAAATGCTCCAACTTTAAAAAATAACTTGGCAAAAGACTTAAGAACTCTTCTAGACACTTTTTCAGAAAACGTAGCCTCCTTAGAAGTTTTAAATTTTCCAGTTAAACAATGGTGTTTTGTTTTGTTTAATATGTTAATTCAAAAATTAGACACAGCAACGCGGACTTCCTTTGAAGTCGAGTACAGTAAAACAGAGCTTCCAACTTTCGAAAATCTAAAAGATTTTTTAAATAATCATTGTAGAGCGTTAGAATCCGTACAGTATATGCCGTCTCAAACTACTCGAAAACCAACAATTCAAGCCAGAATTTGTCTAAAAATAATTCCTATTTTCAAAATAATTCGAAACCCAATTCCACCTCCACCTTTATAGCTAGTACCCCAATGCATATAAAATCGCAACAAAACTCAACCCTTAGTGGCACTACTCCACAAACCCTTAATCGCAGCACACAGAATAAATGCAGACTTTGCAATAATCAATCGCATCCTTTGTCACAATGCTCTGTATTTATTTCTAAATCCCCTACAGATCGCTTTACTTTTATAAAACAACAAAATGCTTGCTTAAATTGTCTTAGATTTAATCATTTGTTAAAGGATTGTCCATCGTCATTTAACTGCCGCATTTGTCGCTATCGTCACCACACTATGTTACATTTACCTCAGCCTTCGGATGAAAATCAGGTCGGTTGTTAAGTCCTCAAGGGCAACCTAATGCCTTTGAGACTGTCTTTGGTTGGGTTCTGTTAGGAAAAGTACAGGACATTTGTTTTCAACCTCCTTCAGTAGAATCATATTTTACTTCTTTAGATCCCCCACTCGAGTTAAGCATTAGAAGATTCTGGGAGTTAGAAACTATAGCACCTAAAGTCTATTTATCTCCTGACGGTCAAAAATGCGAAAACATCTACAAAAATACTACCATTCGTGATAATTCCGGTCGCTTTGTTGTGGACCTACCTTTTCGTCATGCAGAACCCGATTTAGGTGATACATATGCATTAGCGTATCGCTGTTTTATGTCCCTGGAATCAAAGCTTCTTAGAAAACCTGATTTATATGCTCTTTATTCAGATTTTATGAAAGAATATATAAAAAATGGTCACAAGTCTCTGATTTCAAATGATGAACCAAAGCCAACACTTCTAAATTATCTTCCTCATCTTGGTGTCGTAACCCCTAACAAAGCTACTACAAACTCCGTGTAGTTTTTAATGCGTCTGCTAAAGGATCAAGAGGATTAAGTCTAAATGATTCATTTTTAACTGGTCCAAAATTACAGAGCGACATAGCAGAAATTTTGCTAAAATTTAGATTTTGTCCAATTGTCTTTTTAGCAGATAAAAAGCAAATGTATTTACAAATTCTTGTCAACCCCAGTCATCGAAGATTTCAAAGATTACTTTGGCGTTTTAACTCTAATGAACCGCTAAAGGAATATCAGCTAAATTGTGTTACATTTGGTGTAAGTTCCAGTCCCTATTTGGCCATTAGAACCCTAAGGGAATTAGCAGCCCTCGAACAGAAAAATTATCCCAAAGCATCTCAAGTTCTTCTGGATAATATTTTTATGGATGATATTTGTGCAGGAAGTTCAACGTTAGAAGAAGCTTTAGCTTTACAAACGGATCTTATTGCTTTGTTAAAGACCGCTGGGTTTGAACTTAGAAAATGGGCAAGTAATAACTCCAAACTTCTTTCGAATTTGTCTCCTTCAGATTGTCAAATGCCTATATCTTTCGATAAAGAAGAACCTACTTCTATTAAAGTTTTAGGGCTTCAATGGAACCCAACTTTAGATATCTTCTCATACTTATACAGCCCCTCAAAAAAACCCTGCACAAATCGTAACATTCTCTCGGAAATTGCTCGAATTTATGACCCTTTAGGTTTTTTGTCTCCTGTATCTTTTCTTGCAAAACATATTATGCAGAGACTTTGGATAGCTGGAATTGACTGGGACGACTCCCCCTCTCAAGCTATTATTGATCTTTGGTGTCAGTTCAAAAATGAGCTTCCCAATCTTTCTAAAATTTCACTTCCTCGTTACATTTTTGATAATAAAATTCAAAGATGTCAAATTTTCGGTTTCTGTGACGCCTCCGAGATTGGCTACGCATGCGCAGTATACCTACGTCTAGAGCTACCCAATGACGTCGTTAAATGTTCTTTAGTGATGGGAAAATCGAAAGTCTCTCCTCTTCGCACTATCTCCTTACCTCGGCTAGAACTTCTTGGAGCTACACTTCTAGCAGACTCACTTCAGTTTGTTCTTTGTACCTATTCTTCTTTAGTTACCATAGATAAAATATTTGCGTTTTCCGATTCGCAAGTGGTACTTGCTTGGCTCTCGAGCTCTCCTCATAAATGGAAGAACTTTATTGCTAATCGTGTTGCGAATGTGCAAGAAACGCTACCAAACGTACCATGGTTTTATGTGCCATCATTAGAAAACCCAGCAGACTGCGATAGTCGAGGATTGACCCCCGCAAATCTTTTAACCCATCCAATGTGGTTCCATGGACCCCCATGGATAAAATTGCCCCAAACAGAGTGGAAATTTGAAAATTTTTCTTCCCAAGGAGCAAATCTTCCGGAGTTATCCCAAGAGGAAAAAACTTTGTCACTTTCGGTGAATATCGAAAAGAATTTTCTTGACAATTTAGTCGAAAATATTTCTTCTCTATTAAAAATTTAAAGAGTCCTTAGTTATTGTCTTAGATTTATTCATAACATTAAAAATAAAGACAAAAAACTCTTTACTTCCTTTTCTTCTTTGGAGCAGCATAAATCTTTGTTAGTCTTGGTTAAAAGAGTTCAAGAACAGAATTTTTCGGAGCTAATTTTACAAATTAAAAATAACGAACTCTTACCAAAACCTTTGCGCAAACTCGCTCCATTTCTGGACGATGAGGGTTTCGTCAGAGTGGGTGGACGCCTCAGACATTCAGAACTTTCCTTTGAAGCAAAACATCCTCTTCTTTTACCCCGAAACCATAGACTTACAGATTTGTTGATTGAACAAATTCATAAACAAAACTTACATCCTGGGTTAAATACTGTTCAGTATTTATTACGGCAGCAGTTTTGGGTCTTATCTTCTCGAAGAGCTATTCAGAAAGTTTTGTCAAAATGCATTCGTTGTTTTCGTTTAAAACCAAAAACTTACACACCATACATGGGTGACCTACCCTCCTTTCGTACTTCTCGATTAAAATGTTTTTCTCATGTAACTTTGGATTATGCAGGACCCCTAAAAATCACGAATGTAAGATACCGAGGAGCCAAAGTCTTCAAAGCTTATGTTTGTATTTTTGTATGTTGTGCCACGAAGGCATTACATATTGAACTGGTGTCTGATCTAACAACAGACGCTTTCGTCGCAGCCTTGAGGCGTTTTGTAGCCCGACGTGGGGTTTGTACCCACATCTGGAGTGATGTCGGCTCTAATTTTGTTGGAGCCAGTCGACCGCTCCAAGAGTTATCAAAATTGGCTTCAGAAAGTCTTCATATCATTTGGCATTTCAATCCTCCTGCCGCTCCGCATTTTAACGGTCTTAGTGAAGCAGGTGTAAAATCTGTGAAAACTCATTTATACAGGGTGATTGGAGATCAAATCCTAACCTTTGAGGAGCTATCTACTTTGTTATCCCAAATAGAAGCTTTGCTAAACTCTCGACCCCTCTGTGAACAAAGTTCCGACCCCAATGATTTATCGCCATTAACTCCAGGTCATTTCCTCACCATGGAACCTTTGAATTATTGTCCATATCCAGAGCTGTCCCACCTAAAATTAAACACTTTATCCAGATGGCAGTTAGTACAACGCCTTCATTCAGATTTTTGGAAACGTTGGAACTCGGAATATCTAAACACTTTGCAGCAGCGCTCTAAATGGAAGCAACCGACTGCAGATATAAAGCTAAATACATTAGTCTTAATAAAAGACGAAACAAGACCACCATTGCACTGGTCACTTTGCAGAATAGTTGCTTTACACCCTGGTCAGGACAAACATGTAAGAGTGGTTACAGTCAAGACACAGAACGGACTTTTCAAACGTCCGGTAGTAAAGTTGTGTCCCTTGCCGGTGGTTTAACTGTTTAATCAATTCTTTTTTTTTTGTATGAGTTGCGTTATTTGGGATATTTGGGAATAGTTTTTTTTTAATTTTTTTTTAATTAAATTTTATTTAAACAATTTAAAAACATTCGTTTTTGTGGGCGGAAAAATGTACAAACAACTTTAATTTATAATTTTAATTTTACTTTAAAAAGTATTAGTTTAAATAACATACACAAGTCCAATAAAAAAGGGCACCCAAAGAAGACGGAAGTTCTTCTGTCTCACTCGCTTCGACACCGTCCGCGAACGCAGTAGCACGCGGGTACAATAACTCTCTTTGGAAATTAGCAATTTTGGTGTGTGAAAATCGTTCTAAAACTAGAAATATGAAAAGCTAAACATATGTATGTGGAAGTGCAACCTGAAGAACCTGGAAACGAAAGGGCCCTTTACTTCGTAGAATACTAAAACGAAGGTAGGTGCTTTTTTTATACGCAATTGGTCTTGTATGGTTTAAATATTATATTTTTAATCAAAGTAAAATCATATATGCGATTACAGTCCCGCATTGCTCTCATCTAGCTTATTCTCTAAAACATTCGTACAATGTTTTTTCCTTTATTATCAAAATGTCTATTATCCACTTGACCCTTCAATTGTTTTGATAGCAGTAGATTTTTACATAAACAATATTAAATATTTAAATTTAATTTTAAACATCTTTTCTTTATAATAAGTTTTGATATTGTTAAAAATAAAGGTACTTTACTCTTGAGGAAAAAGCATATTTATTGTAGGACCATGCACAACTTTTTAAAACGAAGAATGACTTTTTTCCCTAAAATGAATAATACAATAGTTTTCCATATGCCGCCAACTTACGTAGATACTAGCCGTATACCCGCATCTTCGCTTACATGGTCCCAAGGTTTTTTCGGCACTTGTCAATTTTACGGCCTTCATTTTAGCACCTTGGTAGTTAAATAAAAAAGTTTGTGCGATTCGCTCGAGGAATCTTTATTATCTCCCACTAGTCGCACAATATACTATTAACATTTATAAAATATATTGAAAAATCTGCGATGAGTTGTCGCGCAATAAATTGTCATAGCGATGAATTTTCGAGCGATAAATTGTCGTGCGATGAATTTCCGCGCGATGAATTGACGGAACACCGGCGAAAATACCTACACCGTAAAAGAAAATTAAAGATTTCAGTTTTTTTAATTTGTTTATCAAAAAAATCTTTTATATATTTTCCGAATCTTATACCTATCTAGATAAATTAAAGATAAATTCAATTAATTTTGAAGGAGATATATTTTAAATAATCCAATATAGAAACCTAATTCTTTACATCAAAAAATGTGTACAACTAGACCATAGTACATCTTAAAATTGTTACTTATATGTATTCCGAGATCTCATGTAAAATGATTTAATTGCATATTATATTGGCATCATTTACATACATTTCAGTAATAAATTAAAATACTCATCTATACAAAAGTGACAATTTAACTCATTTATATTAATAACAAATGATTTTAGATTAAGTGCCGTTTTTGGAAGCGTTTTTGCATTAGATCAACCAATTCATGGTTTAATTTTAGAAGAAAATTCATTTAAAAGTATACTTATTGGTAAACAAAAAATAAAAGCAAAGAATTTTGTTTTGGGACTTAATTTGACACCGGATTTTTTTCTAAATAAAGTAAAGAAAAAATTCATTTCAAGGGGTGTGTTTATAACAAATAAAAGTATAATGGACTCTGACAATGAACCTTTAACGTTGCTGTTGTATCCTGCAGAAAATGATAAAAATCCATGTACTGTTTTGGAATTACCCTGGTTATCTAGCTGTTGTCCAAAAGATACATGTAAGTACTCTTTATGACGTATGTTCCATAAATTATTTAAAATAATTAGATTATGTTTAAAAAAATTTAATATACTGAAAATTGTTTTAGATTTGGTACATATATCCTGCAATCAAATCAACAATCCTGAAGATGATTTGAAACATTGTGTAAAAAATTTATTTACTTTAAATGAGGATTTTAAAGCATTCAAACCTCTAATTTTCTACTCCTCATATTTTTCTATACCAACAAACTCTGATGAAAATGTAAACTTACATGATTTTAACAATTTATTTATATGCCCTGGTCCAGATAGCGAATTAGACTTTGTGACAGCTGTCTCAAAGGTAATTTAAATTTTTTAAATTAGTTTTTGTCTCAACATTTGATATGAAGTGAGGAAATGCGGTTTCTGACCGAAAAATCTTTTTTTTTTTATTTTCAATTGGCTATTGGTGCTGGTCCGGAGACCACATCTACCTCGCACAGCGCTTGATACGCCTTTTTTACGTATGAAAAGTAAATTTTAGTTTGAAACATATATATATATATATATATATATATATATATATATATATATATTGATTAAGAAATATTTTAAATGTTTATTAAAAACTAAATGGGGTAAACATTTTTAGGCCAAAGAACTTTTCCTCAAAATGTATCCTGATGATGAGTTTTTACCAAGGGCGCCAGATCCAGAAGAAATAAAATGGGATGGTGATGAAGAACCATCGGATATAGCACAGTAACTTCAAATTATATAGATATAATATATAGCAAATAAATGACAATTTTAATGTATTTTCTTCCTTAATTTTAAGTAAAAAATCTTGTTAATAAATAAATAATAAAAAAGAGGAAGTAGGTTTTTGAGTTTTTAAGCATTTAAATCTCTGCAACGCTGTGTTCTCACTATTAATAAACTGAATATTAAAAATCTAAAAACGGTTGCCATGAAAACAAAATAAACAAGGCTTTTGATAACGAGCTGAGACTAACAAATTCCTTAAGTTCTGTGATATTATTCTTGTACAATCTGTTTACATTAAAATCTAAAACTGCTTTATGGACAACCTTACTTTCGGTTATCACTACTTTTGTAATTTTGACATTTATAGCAAAAATGATCATTATTGTATCTTTGCTATTTACAGAATCAAATAGGGCAGCCAAATTATAATACTTGAAGTTTCGTGTCCACCACTGTATGTATATGTTTGAAAAACCTGGAGGTTTTGACCTATGGTTCATATGAGGAGGTCCATTCCAAAACTCGGCTTATCCACTTTTTAATAAAAATGAGTTAGTAGTGTCTGTACATTTAACATGTATCCCCCTATAGCCTGAAAAGTTCTTAAAATTCTAAAACTCACCTTATTCCATTTAAAATTCATTTACAAATTGTCTATCGTTTTAAAACTTGCCTTATCTATTGGTTATATCATGAACTCGGCATATTTTAAATTGGAGCTATACCTTTTTAATGAAGGTATATAAATGTTTTACTTATGCCTATATATTTTGTTTAAAATATTGTGAAAACAACTAATATGAGTAGAGATTAAAAGAGAGAACCAGCACACTTTTCCAGCACACTTTTCCAACACACATTTCCAGCACACTTTATTTATTTAATTTTTTTTTTAATTTTGGTACTTTTCGATAATTGGTAGTATGTAGTCCGATTGGAGCCTAAAAGAATTAATTGTATGTTATTAATTTTATCAAAATATTTAAAAAAAATTGATTAATATTTTGATATACCCTGTATTTTTATTTTTTTCAAATTTGCGTTCAAATACAAAGTAAGCAGGTACCACCTACAGACTTGATTTATTGCCTACGCTTTTCTTATACACATATAAATTCAACAAAAAATGTTTGATTAATATTTTGATTTACCTTGTATTTTTATTTTTTTCATATTTGCGTTCAAATACAAAGTAAGCAGGTACCACCTACATACTTGATTTATTGCCTACCCTTTTCTTATATAAACATAAATTCAACAAAAAATGTTTGATTAATATTTTGATATACCATGTATTTTTATTTTTTTCATATTTGCAAGTACCACCTGCAGACTTGATTTATTGCCTACGCTTTTCTTATACATATAAATTCAACAAGAGACTTGTTCGCCTACGCTTTTCTTATACACATTAATTTAACATTTTTTTAAGTGTTTATGGTACTGCCTGTTTTATTACCTACTACAATGTATATAAAGTATGTCTTCTTGTAAAAAAAATATTTGATATATGTTCATACAAAGTTTTATTTTACTATCTGCAGGTGTGTTTTGTGTCTAGACACATTATTTTAACATTTTTTTTAAGTGTTTATCGTACTGCTTGTTGTATAATATGTCTTCTGCTCTATAGACGCTTAATACTCTTCTTAAATATGTATGTTTAAATAAGGTGTAGTTATTTTTAATATGAGTATCGATAAGTTTGGACATCATACTTCTATTTATCATAAAAATAATGATAATGATGTTGTAAGGTACACTATGTATTTTCGTAACCCGATTCTTTAAGTATACTGAAATACTTGTTTTGGCATATTCGTGATCGTCTAGTTAATTTACTTACTTTATAAAATTTAGGACTCTACGTTGTGTTTTTACGTACATTGATAATAACGTTATTTTGAAATTGGTCAGGTTTAATGAAACACAAGTATTTAATTTTAAACCCCTGATTTAATTTAAACAAAGACAAAGGGGTGGCCCGTTGAGTCAAAGCACAGGGAAAAGGGACCATAAAAACCCTGGCGACTTACACAGTTCAAATAAAAATAAAATACAAAATAAAACATAGTTATATGGGTCATAATCACTAGAATACAGTATAAATAATAAGTGAATAAAATAACATAAAAAGCAGTCAAACATATTTCATATTATTTGGGAGTTTTTTATCAATATTCAAAACATTTTGTACTCAGGTAAAATAGTTATAATAGCGATCGTCATTTTATGACGAAGTGTTCGTTTGCCTTACCACGCATCTTCGAACTATTGAACGAGGATACGATTTTATATAAATAAACTACAGCAACGACATATTTCTGATAGAGAGAATTCAAATGCCTTTAAAGAGGAGGGGAAACATGGAAAAATATAATCTAATGCAGATATTTAACCGTAGCCAATAACCACACTATGGAACAATAGCATCTCTGTGAAGTGATATAACGAAACCTAATGTCCTTATCTCAATGTCCAGCACAAGACAACAGTATTGTACAAATATACAAACAATTCTGCACACAGAGTATATGTAGGTAATAACATAAAAACACTATTTTTCTTCTAAGGATAAATCCTTTTGAAATAATGCTAATATATTACCCATGTTCAAATATTCATGCATGAGCACTCTCCAAAAGAAAACACAAATATAAATATAGACACAAATAAAATAAACAATATGCAATAAAATAAAATGGTATAAAATATAAATAAAATACAATAAAATAATAAATAGGAGAGCGTCATAACAAGAAACATCTAAACATGGCCCGAACTCTAACCACCAGAAAGTGTCGCGCTGGATAATAATATAAAGAGATTTTTATCATATATAGTAACGTTAAAGTCATTATCAAATATTCCAAATAAAGCGCTAAGACAAGCAGTTTAAATCAAAGTCTCTATCCAGAATCTATCAAAAGCTAAACAATACTATTACCTTACCATGATATGACCTAACGGTAATATCAAATTTAATAATAGTAATAATAATAATAATAATAATAAACCTTACCCAAATAATACCAATATTATAATAGTAATATAATTGTTAAAAACTTTAGCCTGAGTACAAATGCAAAGAGTTAAAATAAATAAATACCTTAACACCGAGATGATACACTGAGTTTCATAAACAATAAAATACATTTCAGTTAAATAAAAGTTATACAAAATTATAAAAAAAAGGAAACAACAAAATCAAGGCCAGTGTAACCCAAAATAAAGACAATACAAAACATTAAAATTTAAGTCAAATGTAATTCAGTGTATATGCGAAAACATAAAGATTGGAACTCAGTGTATGCGCGATATCAAGATATTAAACCAAAATAATGAAATAGTGATACAATAAAAATTATTACCAAAAATCACTCGCTATTTAAACATATTAAAATGATTAGGACCCAATAAACTAGCAATGATAAACGTCATAGACAAAAATGCGAATTAAATAATATTGTTCAAAATTATAAGCAAAAAACGAGGAGTTGTTTATCATTACTAGCAAATTTACAATTTTTTAAAGTGTACATACCTAAGTAGTTATAGCAGAAAATCGGTAACAATCACAAAAACTATAACTATATTATACTTAATATATTTCACAAACGGTTTAACAGGAGTATCTCGAAGGGCGAGCAAAAACCCTCTGTCCCTATTCTATTTCCTAATCTCGCTTTTAAACATCTCGGCCACTTAAGCAAGAATGTGTAACATAAACAGGTCTCCCTAATATTTCTTCGTTTAGATACAAAGAAGTGAAATTTTTAAACTCAATATGATTTTAATACATAAAATAACTTAAAACTCTAATATTATTTTTAGTGGATTATTTAAATTTTCCTTGGTTAAAATAGCGCCAAATTTGAATTTAAAAGTTTATATACTACAGGACCCTTACAATGTGGTTAATAAAAAATATCTTGAAGACTATTTGAAATTTTTTTATAATTCTGTATACTACTCAATACAAAGTGTAATAGATAGTAATGAAATTGAATTCAACAAACTTAAAAAAAACATTCCAAATTTAAAAAATATTGGTAATAATAATAATAAAAACATTAAATTATCAGACGTTAATTTCAAATCAACAAAACAACAGGTTGTAAAATTAGAAAAAGATTTAAAAAGTAATTTAATTAAAATACAAACAGATTATAAAGACATAGTAAATAAAACAAACTTTAAAACCGATTTAAAACAATTTCAAGACAAGCAAAATAAAATATTAAACTAAGCGATAGGGAAAACATTAAAAAATATTATGTGTGTGGTTAGCCTTAGAAAACACCTACTTAAGGTAGGCTTATTAATTTACAACTTTATTAATAAAAAAGTACGCAAAATAAATACAGGAAAACACAATAGAATAAAGATAGACACTTACTTAATATAAACGTTAACTGGTCTATGGTAAACTACCCTACAAACAATGACGACATCGTCTTTTATATCGTCTTTCGTATCGTTATTTTTTTTTAAAACTATCTCACACTTAATTCACATCGCAGCATCTTTTTTGGTCGTAATTGTGCATTGCATTAATACATAATTATGATTTTTAATTATATTTAATCAAAACATAGCTAAAAAGAACTTTCCTAAGTTTACAACTCGTAGGACGACAGTCTTGTCGATAGAGAAACCTATATCGTTGACGAGATAAGTCCCGATATCGACAAAACAGTCGTCAAAACGACAAACATAACGATATCGTCTTTGACATCGTTTTTCGTACCGATATTTTTTTTTAACTATTTTACACTAAATTCAAGTCGCAGCATGTTCCTTGGTCCTAATTTTGCAGTGCATTTTGATTTTTATTTATATTTTTTTATTTAATAAAAACAAAGCTCTAAAATAGCTTCCCAAATTTGACGACTCGTCTAACGACCCTCTTGTCGATATACATATATCTTCGACGATGTAAGTTTCTATATCGACAAAAGGGTCATCATGACGACAAACAATGACGATATGGTCTTTGACATCGTACGATATCGTCTTGCGTATCGATATTTTGTTTTAACTATATATATATAGGTAGGTAGGTATATAGTTTTACCATTGATTTAATCAATTTGATTAAGGTAGGTACCCAACCCTATTCCTTTACTCAACGGTTTTACACTAAATTTATGTCGCTTATAGTGCAACGCTGTCATTGCATTGCAAATAAATACTGATATTAAATATAGAAAATAGTAAGAAGAGAAAATCATAGAAAAAAGTATTATTTTATTATAGCTGGTGTTGTAGGAAATAAATTTAAATATACCGCCGACGTGATGTCGGTAATGTAGGTACCTATCATTAACAGATAGAAATTAATAACATGGCGAAGCTGAGTTCTTGCGGCTTGGGCTGGTCTATTTGTGTCTGTTTAGAGCTGTGTTTATCTAATCTATGGATGTGGAGCTGTATTTAATACTTCTAAATTAAAACGTAAGTAGACAGATTGTTTTATTATAGGTAGGTAGTTCGTATTTGTTCCCCTACAAACAATAACGATACAAAAAATGATAAGAATTCCGAGGACTCGTAATCCGACACTTTTAGATTCTACATTCTTATCGTCACGATATCGTCAAATGACGTTGATGTCGATATGTATTTCGATATCGTGAACGAGTCAAAACGCGATATCGCCAACTAACGTCGATGCCGATATGCTTGTCGATATCGCGAACGAGTCGAAACGCGATATCGTCAAACGAATCGACACGCGATATCGTAAACGAATCGAGAAGCGATATCGTAAACGAATCGACACGCGATATCGTAAACAAATCGACATACGATATCGCGAACAAATCTAGAGGTGATAAAATTTTAAATAAAAAATATGCAATTAAAAAAGCCTTTTTTTATTTATGACATTTACAAACAAAAACCACAATGGCAAGGAATGTTCTTTGTCCTGTAATTGAATTTTTTTCTGTTGGGCAAATAAATTTATAACATTTTTAAAACAAACTTAAAAAATAAAATAAACTTTTAAAACAAAATACAGTGTCACCAAATAAGTTGTGATAGTACACTCCGAGGTACACTCTTAAGTAAGCAAGTTATTCCCCTATTACTTTTGCATTAGAGCTAATATTTTTGAATAAAAAAAATATAAAAATTATTAAAGTATTTTGACCCCGCCACTGATTCCTTTCTGAAGATAAGTAAACTTGACCCACTTAAACTTCCTGTTTACAGGTGGTATAATGGGTCAAATAAAATCAACATTTAACTGATTCTTTTAATTACTGCTAAATAACTGGCCACCTATACTTTATGGATTTTTGCAAAAACATATGTTTTTTATAGGTCGTTAAACAAAAACAGCAGTGGCATACGAAAAATTACATCAATTATTATACTTTTTTTACAGTAGCTTATTGCAAAAGTGCTTGCTTACTTACTTTAGTGCGTATCACCCCCTTAATAATAAAAATAAATAACTCTGATAAAACTTATTATGCCATAATAAAGTAACGCCCAACTCTATAGAAAGATTAAAGTGAAGTGATACCAATGCAAGTGAACAATTGTACCACTAATTTCAGAAAGACCCTAAGTCACAAATGAAGAAAACTAATTAAATTGCTTAATTATTTTTATATAAACTTACCAATCATTTATTTGTGAAATTAGCACCCTAGTAAAGAAATGAATGATTTTAAAGTCTATATAAAAATAATTATTTTTTTGAAGAATATCTCGAGTAAATTGACTTTAGGTGTTTCTAAAATCAGTGATTCAATTTAAATTGTATAGAAGTTTTAACATTTTTCAAATATTAATATTTAAATTATGTAAAAAGTTCTGCAATTGCCACTATCATTATGATTTAAAGTTAAAGTCTGAAATATCATATATAGTTACAGGGTCATTTAGGTCGGTTTCCTGTCCTTTATTTAGGTTGGTTTCCTGTTCTTCTTTTAGGAAGAATTCCTGTCCTTCACTTAGGTTGGTTTCCTGTCCTTCATTTAGGTTGGTTTCCTGTCCTTCATTTATAGTAGGTATGGCGACGGTTGAGACCACCGCCTATCGGTCCGACCCTGGAAAATTTGAGGCCCAAAAAACGCTTCGAATTTTAGGTGGGCCCCTTTGAATTTTAGGTGGGCCCCTTTGAATTTTAGGATGCCCGGGGGCCCTCGGTCCTTCGGACGGACCCATCGCTGGAAATCATGGGGGCCCCATAGCCCCCGTGATTTTAGGAGGAGCCTATCTAAAATTCAAATATCAATCGTCTGAATAATAGATACCCAGTGACCACACCGCTGAGCTCCAATGTTTATTATTATTATTATATTTAAACCACGAGCTGACCCTGCGTAACATTGCATCATTGTATCGACTATTAGATTTCCAATTGTTTTGGGGGTGCGCGTTTAAACATAATAATAATTGTTTAAAACATTAAAATAACAACGCAGTAATCAAATGCCATAAGATCGCCAAAGGTCAAATTACGGTATTATCAACTTTTAAAACAGATCTGTCATAATTATAATAAATTAAAGCAAATTTATTGCAATTAAAATTAAAAGCCGAAAAAATCAAGGTCAAATTATCACACAGAACAATATTGTGTTAAACAGAGTTGCGAGATTTGTACTTAAAAAGTATTGCCATTAGAATATTTAAGTTACTTGAGAATGGAGAAAATAAAAATTATCAATACATTGTATTTTTTACTCTAAATTGATTTAAAGTAAAAATACAAAAATAATTGTACTTATTAATTTGAATAAATAATATTTTTTAGTACTTCGTAATGCAAAAAGTTTAAAGTCAAAGTAAAAAAAAAATTGATTGTACTTAAAATATAAATGAAAATACAAGTACCATCGTCCTTCAAGTCATTGTATATTGAAAATAATCAGAATCTAAAACTATCTTTATGTATATTTAATATAATTGATAAACCTTTTTAAAAATATTTTAATTATTGACATGTAAGTATTTAATATTTGTTATCAACCATTGTATTGTTACTTAACTATTAATTTTATCATTATCAGGCTAACATAACCTTATAATAATTTTACATATTTTTGTAGTTTGTCTGAAGATGATCTAATATAGATCGAAACTAGTTGCAATAAAAACATAAACAAGCACGGAAGTATCCTTATTCACCATTCTAATCAAATAAAAAAAATATAATGTATTCTGTTCTTTATTATTTTTTAATTATAAAATAAAAAAAATATTTAGAATCAGTAAACATTTTAAGTTAAAATAAAAAGTACTTGATATTTTCTCTGATTATAATTACAAAATAAAAAAAATTGTAATTATCAAATTAAATTAAAGTAAAATAAAAAGTACTCAATATTTTTCTCTCATTACAATTATAAAATCAAGTAATAATTAGTAATGATAGCATAATCCATTTAAAAAAAATTAAGTAGCTAAATATTAACTGCAATAAAAACAAATTGATTTTCAATTTATAATGCGTGAAATATAATTTACATTTAATTGTATTTTTTATCGCTTTTGCGGTTAATGCAATGAAAGACGAACACTTTTAATAGGAGCACCCTGTAAATTAATTAGGTTGAATTTATGAATTTTTAATATGATAAATATATAATCATGCAGGAAAAAATTAAACTTGTTATGGTTTAATTAAAATGATTGACCTTAATATTTTTTTTTGAGTAGATAGACTTTAAGCTGTTATTAATATTTTTTGCTAAGTAACCTTATAATCTAGGTGAAAATAATGTCACAAAAACCGTTAGAAAAACTGCTATAAATACTGCAAAAACTGCTAGAATAACAGCAAAAACCGATAGAAAAACTGCAAAAACTGCTATAAAAACTGCTAGAAAACTGCTAGAAAACAGCAAAAACCGATAGAAAAACTGCAAAAACTGCTATAAAAACTGTAAAACTGTTACAAAAACTACAGGCTGTTATAAAAGATTTGTAATATAAATTTGCGGTTAAATAAATATTAATTAATATTAAAATAGTATCGTATTTTTATCGCTTTTGCGGTCAATGCATTGAAAGACGAACACTTTTAACACAGGGATATAGCCGACCCGGGGGCCTTTTTTGGTTTTCGAAATTGTCGAACGGAAGACTGAACGTTATCGCAGGTATAAAAAGTAGCGATAACACCCACAAGTTATCAGTCGTTATCCGTCGTCTCAAATTGATAACTGCTTTTTATCGTTCAGATAATTTAAAAATGGAAAAATTTATTATTGTTAAAGATTTTTCAAAAAATGTTCGACGCTTCAATCTTCAAGGTCGTACACTGGAGTTTAAGTTGTGAGACCCACCTTCAAGGGAGGAACCTGTGGCATGGGTGAAAAATGCCATTGGTGATGTCATCAAGAAAGCCACAGAAAATCTTTTACCGAAGGATCAAGTAGCTTTTAATTTTGGCTGTAAAGACCTCTCTAGAGACCAGGGGTGGGTACGTTTTAAACCAGCAGACATTGTTACACTAGAGGATGTTTGGGGTGTTATCTCCAGCATCTACCAATCCAACTCCATGGGTCTAAACACCGAGACGTTTTGTCTTGGTGTTACCACCGTCAGGATACCTGTGGGGAAAGGCACCCCCAGAGGGAAAAACTACAACACTTTTGATGAAGAGTGCGCTAAGCGTAAGGGGATAATCGCTATTAAAAATAATGACAATTTATGTCTACCTCGAGCTCTTGTCGTGGCCATGGCTTACGTAGACAAAGACCCTGACTATGTTAAAGTGCGCAGGGATATTGGAAAAGTGCAGACTGTGAGAACCCAACAATTATTAGAAAAAGCAAATGTAAGGATACCTGAAGAGGGGGCTGGTATTTCCGAGCTCCATCAACTCCAACAGTATTTAACAAGCTATAGGATAATAGTTTACAAATACGGGACCAAGGGCCGCGACATAATTTTTTCGGGGCCCGAGGAAAAGAAAAGAATTAATTTAATTCACCACCAGGGGCATTATAATGTTGTAACGTCACTAACAGCCACCTTCTGCTGCGGCTATTATTGCGAGGAATGCCATGTTCCACACGATCACAAAAACAAGCACAGATGTTCCAAATCTTGTTCGGCATGCCAGAGGTCTCCACCATGTAAAGTAGGGATTAAGGTTAAATGTGCTGACTGCCTTCGCACATTTAAAAACCAATCATGTTATGATAACCATATAGAAGTTGGTACAGAGGGCTCTCTTTGCCAACAAGTTCGACTCTGCCCCAACTGCCTAAAAACTATAAAGGCTAATAGAGAGCATACATGCGGGGAAATTTTCTGTAAAATTTGTCAAAAACACCAACCACAAGGGCATTTGTGCTTCATGCAGACAGATACAGGAAAGCCAAAAACAAAGGATGTACTTTTTGTTTTCTACGACCTGGAGACTAGACAGGAAAAACTCAACGGTGACGACCTGGAACACGAGCCGAATTTGTGTGTTTTCAAACAATGCTGTGATGTGTGTATTAAAACATCAGATATTATTTGCAAAAAATGCGGAGTAAGATTGCAAAAACTCCTCAAAGAGAACCCCATTGCCACCTTTATGATTCACCTTTTAGAAATTAGAAAAAAATTCAAAGAAGTTGTTGTGCTGGCGCACAACGGCCAGGCCTTCGACCACCAATTTATTTTAAGTCACATACTGAAGAAAACTGACCTAACCCCTGAGTTAATTATGAGAGGAACCAAAATTATATTGATGCAACTACAAAACATCAAATTTTTGGATTCCCTTAATTATTTTCCCATGCCTCTCTCAGCTCTCCCTAAAGTATTTGGATTAAAGGAACTAAAGAAGGGATATTTTCCCCATTTATTTAACACCTTGGAAAACCAATCGTATGTTGGCCCCCTACCCCCGGTCGAATATTATAGCCCTGACACGATGAAACCAGATGCACGAGAGGAATTTTTAAAATGGTATGAGGATCATAAGCGCGACCAGTTTGATTTTCAAAAAGAGTTCATCGATTACTGCGTTTCCGATGTAGAAATTCTAACAGGGGCCTGTCTAAAATTTCGAGAGCAGATGATAACAACCACCAATGTTTGCCCATTTACCAACGCTTGCACCATTGCCTCAGCCTGCAATAAAGTGTTTAGGAGAAATTTTCTCAAGCCAAACACAATTGGTATTATTCCCAAGGGTGGTTATAGAATGACAGACAACCAGTCTATGATAGCGCTGAAATGGCTGGTATGGGAAGAAAATCAAAGGAAAATCACCATACAACACGCAGGCAGAGGGCAAGAGGTGCGTTTATCAGGGTTAAAGGTTGATGGGTTTTGCGAAAATCAAGTTTTCGAGTTTCAAGGATGCTATTATCACGGATGTCCCAGATGTTTTAAGCACCAGCGCGACGAGCCTCTATCAGATGATCCTACAGAATCAATGAATTTCCGGCACGAATCCACAGTGGCAAAAATCGAGAGACTTAAAGCAGCAGGGTATGACGTCATTGAAAAATGGGAGTGTGATTTCCGACGGGAAATGCGCGAGAACCCCGAAATAGGAAAATATGTCGAAAATAATCCGTTATTATTCCACTCGCCTCTAAACCCGCGAGATGCTTTTTACGGGGGTCGTACAGGACATATTACAAGGCTAAAGGGAATGAAAAAATTAAATACCTGGACGTTTGCTCCCTTTACCCTTGGGTATGTAAATACGGCAAGTACCCCGTTGGTCACCCAGAAGTTTTTGTTGGCGATCAATGCAAATCTATAAATTTGCAGGAAACAGACGGAATAATAAAATGCACTGTTTTACCACCACGAAATTTGTATCATCCTGTTTTACCAACAAAAATGAACAATAAATTGATGTTTGTTCTCTGTCGTACCTGCGGACAAAACCTAAGCCACGAGGAATGCCATCATACCGAAGAAGACCGCGCGCTATCGGGTACCTGGGTAATTGCTGAGGTGTTAAAAGCCCTAAAAAAGGGGTATGAAATATTGAAGATCGATGAAGTGTGGAAATACAGGGTGGAACAGTACAATATTAATCGAAAAACCGGGGGCTTATTCGTTGAAATGATGAATAAATTCATTAAAATTAAGCAAGAGTCTTCAGGGTGGCCCGGAAATAGTGCAACCGATGAGCAAAAGAGCAAGTACATCAAAGAATTTTTCAATCGCGAGGGCATTAAACTAGAATTCGACGCAATTTTAAATAACCCCGGGCTTAGATGTTTGGCCAAGCTTATGCTAAATAGTTTCTGGGGAAAACTGGGGCAGCAAGAAAATCAGCCAAAGACCAAGATTGTTAACAACCCCGAAGAGTTTTTTAATATGGTGACTAACCCATCCATATACGTGAATTCTGTTTTACCAATCAGCGAAGACTCTTTGGTGGTTAATTACTCGTTTAAAGAGGAAAGTTACGAACCCATATCCACGGTAAATGTTTGTCTGGCAGCGTATACCACGGCTCAAGCACGACTTAAACTCTATAGTTATTTGGAAGAGTTGGGTGACACGGTGTTGTATTACGACACCGACTCCATTATCTTTACTCATAAAGATATGGAGTTTGAACCCTCAACAGGTAATTTCATCGGAGATATGACAAATGAATTAGAGTCCTATGGTCCAGGAAGCTTCATTAAAGAATTTGTTAGCGGTGGTCCAAAAAACTACGCCTACAAAGTTTACTCCACTACCAAGAAAGAAGAAAAGGTGGTGTGTAAAGTTAAGGGAATCTGTCTAAATTATAACGCGTCACAACTAGTAAACTTTGACTCCATAAAGGAAATGATTTTAACTGATTCCGAACCAGTTAAAATCATATCAAAAGCCATTAGACGAACAAAAGAGCACGAGGTGGTAACAAGGAAGGAAACTAAGATATATCGGCCAAACTCTCTGAAAAGAAAATTTTATGCAGATCATTCCTCGCAGCCATACGGTTTTAAACGCACGAGGGATGATCTTTAAAATACAATATATGTAGTTTTATAAGATTTTTGTATTATAGATATTTTTATAGGTTTTTTGTGATAATATATTAATAAATTATAATTTATGTCAATAAAGATTTCTAATAAATATTTTTATTATTATATTTCCCTAAAGAAAATAGTGATGACATTATTAGAGGATATTGCGTAATACAATAATACTCTATTATTGTCTATCTAAAACAGTCCAAACTTTTACAACATTTATACTTTAGGTAATCAGACAAATTATAAGGTTCTATGTTAATTAGGCTGTCAAAACATGTTTTTATAACTAGACATTTTGGTGATCATTTGAATATTCCTAGGTAAATTATTAAAAATGACAATACAAGAATAATAACAGCCTTTTTCTTGAGCATTGAATAGGATATCTTAATACTTTATTAGATAAGAGAGAAAGATATATAATATTAGATACGAACTGAAAAATTATATATTTATTAGATAAGAGAGTAAGATATACAATATTTTATATCGCTCCAATAATTTCATAACCCTAAATTAGGTAGTTCTGTTTTCCAAAAACGCGATAATTAATTTATTTAACTATAATAAGCGCATGCGCACCATGGTTGATTTTGCGCTAAAAATATCAATTAAGATTATAGAATTATCTAAAAAATCATTTAAATAAAAAATTTCGAGCCCAAATATTAACAGAATCTAATGATGAAATGCTGCTTAATATTCTACAAAAAGCCGAACAATTTAAAATCATAACCTTTTTAATTAAAGGATGACCAAATTTACAATACAAATTTTACCGATAGCCCACCGGATATTCCACAACGAATTGAAGAAGTTTCCAAACTTTTGTTTTTTAAATTCATATATGTGGTGAGTGTGTGTGCTAGTGTACTGTATATATACCTAACCCCTTAAATGACAACGGCCCACTTTGCATGTTCGGTCTCACATATGTAGGGGTTGGTACTCCCCCTTCGTAAAGGGTACCGGCGTACACCTTAATGGTCGGTTCTTTGATAGCCATCAGGCAACAACAACGTACACCTAACCCTAAATGACAACGGCCCACTTTGCAAGTTCGGTCTCACGGATGCCAGGGTTGGTACTCCCCCTTTGTAAGGGTACCGGCGTGTACGAAAGTCAACCGCCTAAAACACATCTACCAGAAATTATGGTAGCACTCAATTAATTCATCCATCTCCAAAGAAGGTCAACGATAAAAAGAAAGCTCGAGTCGAGCAGCTCGACTCGAGCTGCTCGACTGGCGATAAAAATAATTTATTATTTTTACCACCACCACTACCTGCTAAATACTAATAAGACAAGATACATACACCTACTCATCAAGTGACGTCATGCGCGGGACGAACCAAAACTCGGGGGCATCCAGCTCTGCTAATAAGAGGCTCGCGACGTCATGATGCAATATTACGCAAAAATTATTACAGCTTTTAAGCAACGCAGAAAAATCATCACATTTACTAACAATTTAAAAGAAAAATAACTCGACCCGCAATAAAAATTGTAATAATATAAATATTTAATAACGCCTACCTAACATAATGAATCCCTTATAATAAATCATTTAAAAATATTAAAAACATTATATAATAATATTGTAAAATTACTGATAAGAAGGTGTGACGTCAGCGGTCTGCGGTTAATACTACGTACAATTATTTATAAGTTTTAAAAATAAAAAACTCTTCAACATAAGAAAACCTTAAAATTATTGTAAAACGAGCCTAAAATTACTGTAAAACTAAAAACTGATAAGTAGTGTGCCATGTTTAAATATATTAGTTCAGCCTAAAATAAAAGGCATAACCATATTTATTTATAAATTATTAATTAAAATTTGTTGATAGGTTGATTATAACGACTGCCAGGGCATTAACTTCAGTTAAAAATTACATACTAAAAGTAAAAGATATAAATTATTTATTGATCAATCGTCAAAAATATTAGTAAGTGTTTGTAAAAAAAAAAAATTTCTGCTATATTTGTTTGTGGGGATTTTAACATAAATAATTTGGTAAAAAGTACTAACTTGACAATTTTATTGGATTTAGTTGGGGTATTTAATCTTGTATCATTATTTGAGGAAGAAACTAGAGTTTGGTAATATTACTTACAGTATTTTTATGGACTTCATATTAAATTTTAATACACAAAATAAAGTTATTAGTAGATTGTGAGGATAAGATAAAAAATGTAAGCTATGCCGCTGAATCGGTTCAATTATTTTGTAACCTATTCAATTATTTAGATATTTAATTCATTTCTTATTAATGATGATATAAATAATATGTTTAGTATTTTATATAATCACTTAACTTATTGTGTAGAAGTGGCTTTGCCAAAAATAAATAAAAAAAATCAAACAAAACAAGCAAACAAATTATTTTAAACATAAACAATAAGCTAGTGGAAAAACCAAAAGAAGTTGCTGCTTACTTTGGGGAGTATTTTTCTTCTGGTAAAGGTAAAACTTAATGATGACAATTTATTCAACGTCTGTACTTTGCCTAAGGAGACTTGTAAAAGTATTTTTATTTTTCCTTTTACAGAACACGAAGTTTACAAAACTATTATGAGTATGCCAAATAAAAAATCTACGGTATATGATGACTTGGATATAATTCTGTTTAAAAAAACTGCTGAAATTGTGTCTTCTGCGTTTGCACAATTATTAAATCACTCGATGTACCTATCTTGGTAGTTTTCCAGAAAAACTCAAATTATCTGTAATGATCCCGGTGCCTAAATCAGGACACCAACAAAATATTGAAAACTTCAGATCAATTTCACTTCTTAGCTCCATATCAAAAATATTGGAAAAACTTGTTGCAAAAGCGACTTTCAACAGAGACAGTCACTACAGAATTCACACAACAATAAATAAAAAAAATAGATGAAAGTAATATAGTAGTAGGAATATTTTTTTGACTTGTCTAGAGCATTCGATACTCTGTATCCAGATTTTTTGTCTAATAAAATATATAACCTTGGTATACGGGGAAACAAAAACAAATGGCTGCTATCGTATGTGTTCAATAGACAATATATATTAAGGTCAATGAGAAAAATTCAGAGATATTTAATACGCACATTGGAACACCTCAGGGCAGTACTCTGGGTCCCTTGTTATTTATATTGTTCATTAATGAGCTCCCTAAATAAATTAATGTGGGAAAACTGTCTGTGTATGTTGATGATGTAACTATTGTTGGATATGGCAAGACTGAAAGTAAAATTGCTAATTTAATTCAAACTGTGATGACAGAATTTAGCAACTGTTGTTTTAAAAATAGATTAATAATTAATGTAAAAAATAATCAACTTTTTAACATCTCGAATTCCTCTAAATTTTGGGAATGTTAATAGATAAATCGATTAAATAGATTATATAGCTATGAAACTAAAAAAAATCCATCTATCAATTATATAGCCTAAGGGACAAATTAAATATTTCAGCTCTTCTTAATGTGTATTTTGCAAACATTTATAGTATTTTAAGTTTTAATATTTTATCCTGGGGTCTTGCTAAAAATAGTAATAGAATTTTTATCTTGCAAAAATATGCCATTAGGGTTATTAGGGTTATTTTTAATCGGAAGAAACTAGTTTCTTGTAGATGTTATTTTATTAAGTGTCTATATATACAAACTTCTTTGTCATAACAATAAAATGGAACTAATGAATAAAAATAAGTGTCACTACAGCACCAGATCTAAAGAAAAAATCCCCATTGGCATGCAAAATATGAAAAGTCTCCTTACTTCATAGGAATTCGCCTCTATAATAATTTGCCAATTGATTTAAGAGAATAACCCTTTAATGAATTTAAAAAATCATAAAATCTTTTTGCAGTCTCCATGCTGTTACACTATAGAAGAATTTAAGAAAAACATAGTCTATATATTGTTTTTAAAGTAGAAACGTACAATAAGTTAAGTGCTTATAAAAATTATTATTATTAATAAGTATTATTAATTAAGATAAATAATATTAAATAAATATAATGTAATAAATATTAATAAATAACTTACTTTGTATGGTTATATGAAATATCACACCACAGAAAAAGTTTTAGTTGTACTGATGTTATTTGCGATTTTGCACACCATTTATATCAATTAAGAACGTCACATTGGTTGGTACAATAGGATGTTGATAAGAAGTAAAGCAGTAACCGCAAACAGGATCTAACGGCTCATAAAACGTCTGTTTTTGTTTGCTTTCTTGACGTAATGTTTTCATACCTTCCACGTTTCTTTTTAAATAGAGGTTTAATGACTGTATTAAATTTTTCTTTACATGCTTTAGCCCTCAAACGGCCCACAGAATCCCTGTGAACCCCTGTCATCTCTAATAAATGATGTCATCACTATTTTCTTTAAATACACTGAAAAAAGTCAGTTTTAATTTTTAAGTTGTAGGTGAATTTGAGGCCAACCTTTTATTATTTAACACTGTCTATAAAAGTTAAGAACCGTAATTAATTTAATGAAACATTCAATATTATTATAATAAGTGTTTCCTAACATTTAACTCGTAGAGCATTTGGGTACATGAATTTAATGTAACCCTGCGTGTCTTTATTATTAAGACAATTTTCTTTAGGGTAAATATATAAACATTTATTTTATATTGGAAGTACTTGTTTCTTTATTGTTATGAATTTGGGGATTTTATTAAATAATCAAGCTATTATTGTTATAGGTTATATAGGGATAAAACTATAATGCACAATGAATTTATTTTAACGTTAGTATTTGTTGTTTACATTCCTTGCAAGCATCAGAAAGAAATCATAACCTATAACAACAAGTTTATTTAGTTGGTATTGCGTCATTGGTACGAGAGCCTCCATGCAGATACTTTGTACGTTTTGTCGGTTTCATAGAACAGTTTTTTTGTGTTTATGGTAGAGAAAAAATGTCATGTAAGGAGCTACTGGAGGGTTTAGGTCTTGTGCACCTTATTCCCAAATTCGAAGGTAAGTTTTTAGACCTCATGTAAATTAATTTCAATTATTTGTTAGATATATATTTTATAGATACCAAATAATATAAAAGTTAAATATTAAGTAGTTTACTGTGGGAAAGGAACATTTGTGATAGGTGACTCTTTGTTATTATTTATAAGAAGCCATTACGCTTGAAGTGTTGCTAGTCCTCGACTCGCAAAGTGTTTGCCAACTTATTTCTAAATTAGGAGAGAGATTTGCAGTCATCAAAAAATTACAGAGTTACGAGATAAGCAGGAGCAATTAATGATCTATTATCAGCATCAAAAGGTAGTATTTTTGTTTTAAAGATGTAGTCAGAGTCGTTCGGCATCGGCCGTATGCGACAGTATTAAATTTCGGCCGATCACGGTGCTCTGACCACAGCCTAAGAGTATTTATTTAGTCCATTTTGTATTTTTATATTCCATAAAATAGGATATAATAAAATTGTTTAAAAATATTATATGCACATTTTATTTCTCATCAATCAAACAAAAAGTATGAAATTCAGGCTATACCTACATTAGTTTACATAAGTCAAAATAATTCTATAGTGGAAATGCAAACCGGTGCCAAATCAGCGGATTTTGAGATTTTGTAATTTATGTGGTCTGTACTTTTGTATCAATAAACGTTTTTTTTGTTTACTCAAAATTATTCAAGTGTTAACATAAATAGAATTTTGATAAAACAAACAAATTATTACCCAAGTAGGGGAGAAGTGGTATGAAAGGGACATGTGTTGAAAGGGACAGCGGTCCTTACATAAACTTGTAGTAGCGATTATGATTAAGTTTTGAGGTTAAACGAATTTGCATGGTCGGTAAAGCGGAACACTGTATATAAGTAGTTACATCTACCGTTGACTTTTTAATCATAATCGCTACTACAAGTCTATGTAAGGACCGCTGTCCCTTTCAAAACATGCCCCTTTCATACCACTTCTCCCCTACATGTCTGCAGATCAAAACAAAATCTCACAATCCGCTAATTTGGTACTTAGTTTTGCATTTTCACTCTAGAATTATGCCTTAATTAACATTAAGGTCATCGTTATTACTGAAGTACATATTACCTAAAAAAAAATGCTGTTTGCTATCAGGCTCCAAGCATTAAATAATAAGACATTGTTTTAACAACAAATACATTTAATGTGTTTCAAAAATAAGCCTATTCTAGATGTTAAGGCAACCCGATGTTTACTTAAAGTAATGATGCAGTTAAAAATAAGTCAACTAACTCAGTATTTCAAATCCACCATGCCTTTATATCAAATGCACGTTTCTTAGGCCATATCCGAACCCGTAACTACTTTACCACAAATGCATAGCGTTTATATTTAATGCAAAGTTTTTTCAGTGTATGGGTTTAAGAATTTCAATTATAATTAGGTTAATAGTTTTTATAGGAGTTTTTTTACTTATTTGTAATTGTAAAATATAACAAAATGTGTATTATTTACTCGATTCATTTCACCCTAATTACTACAATTACTTCGTTTAAATAGTTCTTTGGATTCTGTATTACAACTAAAAGCTGTAAACTCGTTTCGACCCATGATAATATCATATCATATTATGATTAATCAACTGTAATGCATATCATTTTCTTCGTTCGATAACGTTCAGTCTTCCGTTCGACAATTTCGAAAACCAAAAAAGGCCCCCGGGTCGGCTATATCCCTGTGTTAAAAGTGTTCGTCTTTCAATGCATTGACCGCAAAAGCGATAAAAATACGATACTATTTTAATATTAATTAATATTTATTTAACCGCAAATTTATATTACAAATCTTTTATAACAGCCTGTAGTTTTTGTAACAGTTTTACTGTTTTTATAGCAGTTTTTGCAGTTTTTCTATCGGTTTTTGCTGTTTTCTAGCAGTTTTCTAGCAGTTTTTATAGCAGTTTTTGCAGTTTTTCTATCGGTTTTTGCTGTTATTCTAGCAGTTTTTGCAGTATTTATAGCAGTTTTTCTAACGGTTTTTGTGACATTATTTATATTTTCACCTAGATTATAAGGTTACTTAGCAAAAAATATTAATAACAGCTTAAAGTCTATCTACTCAAAAAAAAAATATTAAGGTCAATCATTTTAATTAAACCATAACAAGTTTAATTTTTTCCTGCATGATTATATATTTATCATATTAAAAATTCATAAATTCAACCTAATTAATTTACAGGGTGCTCCTATTAAAAGTGTTCGTCTTTCATTGCATTAACCGCAAAAGCGATAAAAAATACAATTAAATGTAAATTATATTTCACGCATTATAAATTGAAAATCAATTTGTTTTTATTGCAGTTAATATTTAGCTACTTAATTTTTTTTAAATGGATTATGCTATCATTACTAATTATTACTTGATTTTATAATTGTAATGAGAGAAAAATATTGAGTACTTTTTATTTTACTTTAATTTAATTTGATAATTACAATTTTTTTTATTTTGTAATTATAATCAGAGAAAATATCAAGTACTTTTTATTTTAACTTAAAATGTTCTAATGGCAATACTTTTTAAGTACAAATCTCGCAACTCTGTTTAACACAATATTGTTCTGTGTGATAATTTGACCTTGATTTTTTCGGCTTTTAATTTTAATTGCAATAAATTTGCTTTAATTTATTATAATTATGACAGATTTGTTTTAAAAGTTGATAATACCGTAATTTGACCTTTGGCGATCTTATGGCATTTGATTACTGCGTTGTTATTTTAATGTTTTAAACAATTATTATTATGTTTAAACGCGCACCCCCAAAACAATTGGAAATCTAATAGTCGATACAATGATGCAATGTTACGCAGGGTCAGCTCGTGGTTTAAATATAATAATAATAATAAACATTGGAGCTCAGCGGTGTGGTCACTGGGTATCTATTATTCAGACGATTGATATTTGAATTTTAGATAGGCTCCTCCTAAAATCACGGGGGCTATGGGGCCCCCATGATTTCCAGCGATGGGTCCGTCCGAAGGACCGAGGGCCCCCGGGCATCCTAAAATTCAAAGGGGCCCACCTAAAATTCGAAGCGTTTTTTGGGCCTCAAATTTTCCAGGGTCGGACCGTCGCCATACCTACTATTTATGTTGGTTTCCTGTTCTTCATTTAGGTTGGTTTCCTCTCCTTCATTTAGGTTGAATTCCTGTCCATCATTTAGGTATACAATACGAATAAATACGAACTATAATAAAACAATCTGTCTACTTACGTTTAATTTAGAAGTATTAAATACAGCTCCACATCAATAGATTAGATAAACACAGCTCTAAACAGACACAAATAGACCAGCCCAAGCCATGTTATTAATTTCTATCTGTTAATGATACCTACATTACCGACATCACGTCGGCGGTATATTTAAATTTATTTCCTACAACACCAGGTATAATAAAATAATACTTTTTTCTATGATTTTGTCTTCTTACTATTTTCTATATTTAATATCAGTATTTATTTGCAATGCAATGACAGCGTTGCACTATAAGCGACATAAATTTATTGTAAAACCGTTGAGTAAAGGAATAGGGTTGGGTACCTACCTTAATCAAATTGATTAAATCAATGGTAAAACTATATACCTACCTACCTATATATATGTAGTTAAAACAAAATATCGATACGCAAGACGATATCGTACGATGTCAAAGACCATATCGTCATTGTTTGTCGTCATGACGACCCTTTTGTCGATATAGAAACTTACATCGTCGAAGATATATGTTTATATATAGACAAGAGGGTCGTTAGACGAGTCGTCAAATTTGGGAAGCTATTTTAGAGCTTTGTTTTTATTAAATATAAAAATATAAATAAAAATCATAATGCACTGCAAAATTAGGACAAAGGAACATGCTGCGACTTGAATTTAGTGTAAAATAGTTAAAAAAAATATCGGTACGAAAAACGATGTCAAAGACGATATCGTTATGTTTGTCGTTTTGACGACTGTTTTGTCGATATCGGGACTTATCTCGTCAACGATATAGGTTTCTCTATCGACAAGACTGTCGTCCTACGAGTTGTAAACTTAGGGAAGTTCTTTTTAGCTATGTTTTGATTAAATATAATTAAAAATCATAATTATGTATTAATGCAATGCACAATTACGACCAAAAAAGATGCTGTGATGTGAATTTAGTGTGAAATAGTTTTAAAAAAATAACGATACGAAAGACGATATAAAAGACGATGTCGTCATTGTTTGTAGGGTCGTATCGTATACCTAAATGATGGACAGGAATTCAACCTAAATGAAAGAGAGGAAACCAACCTAAATGAAGAACAGGAAACCAACATAAATGAAGGACAGGAAACCAACCTAAGTGAAGGACAGGAATTCTTCCTAAATGAAGAACAGGAAACCAACCTAAATAAAGGACAGGAAACCGACCTAAATGACCCTGTAACTATATATGATATTACAGACTCTTTAACTTTAAATGATAATGATAGTGGCAATTGCAGAACTTTTTACATAATTTAAATATTAATATTTGAAAAATGTTAAAACTTCTATACAATTTAAATTGAATCACTGATTTTAGAAACACCTAAAGTCAATTTACTCGAGATATTCTTCAAAAAAATAATTATTTTTATATAGGCTTTAAAATCATTCATTTCTTTACTAGGGTGCCAATTTCACAAATAAATGATTGGTAAGTTTATATAAAAATAATTAGGCAATTTAATTAGTTTTCTTCATTTGTGACTTAGGGTCTTTCTGAAATTAGTGGTACAATTGTTCACTTGCATTAGTTTCACTTCACTTTAATCTTTCTATAGAGTTGGGCGTTACTTTATTATGGCATAATAAGTTTTATCAGAGTTATTTATTTTTATTATTAAGGGGGTGATACACACTAAAGTAAGCAAGTTTTTTCTCTATCACTTTTGGAATAAGCTACTGTTTTTTGAATAAAAAAAGTATGAAAATTGATGTAATTTTTCGTATGCCACTGCTGTTTTTTGTTTAACGACCTATAAAAAACATATGTTTTTGCAAAAATCCATAAAGTATAGGTGGCCAGTTATTTAGCAGTAATTAAAAGAATCAGTTAAATGTTTTATTTGACCCATTATACCACCTGTAAACAGGAAGTTTAAGTGGATAAAGTTTACTTATCTTCAGAAAGGAATCAGTGGCGGGGTCAAAATACTTTAATAATTTTTATATTTTTTTTTATTCAAAAATATTAGCTCTAATGCAAAAGTAATAGGGGAATAACTTGCTTACTTAAGAGTGTACTATCACAACTTATTTGGTGACACTGTATTTTGTTTTAAAAGTTTATTTTATTTTTTAAGTTTGTTTTAAAAATGTTATAAACTTATTATTGTAATAACAATTCCTTGCCATTGTGGTTTTTGTTTGTAAATGTCATAAATAAAAAAAGGCTTTTTTAATTGCATATTTTTTATTTAAAATTTTATCACCTCTAGATTTGTTCGCGATATCGTATGTCGATTTGTTTACGATATCGCGTGTCGATTCGTTTACGATATCGCGTTTCGATTCGTTTACGATATCGGCGGACATCGTTTGACGATATCGCGTTTCGACTCGTTCGCGATATCGACAAGCATATCGGCATCGACGTTAGTTGGCGATATCGCGTTTTGACTCGTTCACGATATCGAAATACATATCGACATCAACGTCATTTGACGATATCGTGACGATAAGAATGTAGAATCTAAAAGTGTCGGATTACGAGTCCTCGGAATTCTTATCGTTTTTTGTATCGTTATTGTTTGTAGGGTACTTATAAACAACAAAATAATTAACCAAAACAATATAACGGCTCCAAATTCACAAAGAAAAAAAGTTAAATATCGACCAAATAAAAACTAAGACATAAAGCTGATCACACACGTAAAACATAATTAAAATGGATTTTAGTGAATCGCAAAAAACATTTATAAGCGATTTATTTGATAAACTAAACAATAATATAACCAATCAAAATCTTGAAATTAAAGAAGTGGCATCGCAAGTAATTGGGTTGAGAAAAGAAGTTCATAAAGTTCTAGATGAGTACGACCATAGAATTACAGAACTTGAACAGAAGAACCAAAAATTGCAAGAAACTAATATAATATTACAAAGAAAAATAAGAAAAAACAACTTAGTCATTTTTGGCTTACAAGTAAGGGAAAACGAAGACATTTTAGTTCACCTAATAAACTTCTTTCAAACAAATCTAGATTTAAGTGTTGAAATATCCGATTTAAACGATACCTTTAAGCTGGGACCAAAAAACAGCCTTACAGCCCCAATCCTGATAGAATTTATTTCATACCAAAAAAAACTACTGGTTCTCAAAAACGCTTATAAGCTAAAAGGCAAATCAATATATATAAATCCAGACCTTTGCCCTCAAGATCAAGAAATAAACAAGACCCTTAATAAATATAAAAAAGAAGCAACTTCTAAGGGGTTAAAAGCAGTTATTAAGGGAAATACAATAAAAATTGGAGAAGACATATACACAATCAAGGACCTAAAAAAACAAAATCTACCCTCATTCCCCGAACAAGAGCCCCAACAAAATCAAACCAGTGCTTCTTCATCACATCTACATTGAGGCAAAAACGACGTTTAGAAGATCCTAATTTGTCCCCAAATTTAGAAAGCGAAATCGATACTGAATTTATAAAGGATATTAAAGAATTAAAAAAAATTAAGCTAAACGAGCAAAAACAAGGAACAACACCAAATCTAAAGACTGATTCCGCATCCCGCATGTACACCAGATCCACCTCACAAATAGGAGCTCAATCTAAACCCAAATAATCTGTATACATACATGTTCTGTTTTTAAATTTTTGCTATTGATTTTATTTGTTAATTTGTATATTAAATCATTACTTGTTTAACGTTTGTATATAATATTTAATGTATGGTATTTGTATTATATAATTTGTACTAATATATTTAGATATACATAGGTTATTGATTGGTTATTTGGACAAAAGATATTTACATTTTCAATTTTTTCCCCTCAAAACTGAAAGAAATGGATCCTTATTTAAGAGAGTTCGATTCTAACACAAATATTATTAAAACGGACATTTTAAATAATGCATTTGAATGTAACGAAGTATTTAAAATAAATTCTAAGATCACAAATTTTAAAATGTTAAATCTTAATATACGTAGTATAAATAAAAATTTACCAGAGCTCGAAATCTTTTTAGAATAATTTTCAACAAAATTTGATTGCATAGTTCTAACCGATATTGATTATGTAAAACTGGATGGGTACGTGGGGATATATAGTGAAGGCACATTTAACCAAAACGATGATGTTATAATTTTTTTGAATGATGAACTGGATTTTACATACAGAATTGATTATATTAATCAGTGTAAAGTAGTTAATGTTAAAATCAAATATTGTAAATCTAAAACCATAAATGTTATAGGTATTTATAGGCTACACGGTGTTAACTTAACTCAATTTTTAATTGATATTGATTTATACTTTAAATTATATACGGCAAACAATGATTTATGTCTTTTTACGGGAGACTTAAATATAAACCTACTAAATGAAACTGGCGCTTCAAGTGAGTACCTAGATATAATGGCGAAATACGGTTTTAAATCACTTATTAACGGCATAACTCGCAAACAAGATAAGGAAGAATCATGCATTGATCATATATTTTTAAAAGCCAATAATAATTTATACAAAAATGTTCTTCCAGTCATAGTCAAAACAAATATAACTGATCACTATCCAACTGCTACACAGATTAATCTTAATAATTATATTAAATGATGTAATTAAACCACAAATATCAACAAGAAACTTTATTAAACAAATAAATTACAAAAACTTAAAACATGATTTACACAATATAAATTGGAATGAATTCCTTAATAGTGAAGTTGAATCTACCACAGAAAAATTTATTAATATTATTAAAAATAAAATAAATAAACATACAATATTTAAAAAGATTAAAAAAGAAAATAAAAAGCGTAAACCTTGGATTACAACAGGCCTTATAAACTCAATTAATCATAGGGAAATTATTTTGGAAACGGAAAAACACAGGATATAAATATTAAAATACAGTATAATACCTACAAAAACCAATTAAAAAAATTAATAAATAAAGCTAAAAATGAATATTATAAAAATAAAATTAATGATTGTATCAGTAACAAACAAATTTGGAATACAATAAATAACTTTAAAAATCCAAAATCACAAGACAATGAATTCAAAGAATTACCTCACAATGATCAAATAGTATCAAACGCTACAATGGGAGATAAACTATCAAATAAAATATATAAAATTAACAATTTTAAGGAAAATCGCTTAAGACTTAATAATTCACTGTTTTTATTACCCACATGTCCAAATGAAGTCAAACAAGAAATACAAAAACTAAAAAATAAAAGATCGGTAGGCATAGATAATATACAAAGTGAAACCATTAAACAAATTTCTGATATAATTGCATACCCTTTATCTAAGATAATAAATAAAATCTTTGAGACTGGTACTTGTCCAAAATCTTTTAAAACTTCTATTATTGTGCCCATATATAAAAAAGGTAATAAACAAGATCCCGTCAACTATAGACCAATATCCCTCATAACTAACATTACTAAAATTTTTGAGTCCCTACTAAAATCAAGAATAGATAACTATATTAAAAAATATAAAGTTATATCGGAAAGTCAGTTCGGATTTCAGAAGGGCAAATCAACTCATCAAGCAATTGTGTCATTAACTCAAGATATCTACGAGGCTGTTGACAAAGGTACCCCAAACATGTATTTTCCTTGATCTGGCTAAAGCCTTTGACACAGTCTGCCACGATAAACTTCTTCAAATTTTAGAAGACATTGGAGTTAGAGGTACCCTTTTGAAGCTCTTTGCTGACTATCTGAAAAACAGAATCCAACTAGTGAAGGTAGAAACACAATTTAGCGAAGCGGTGACTCCCATATGTGGTGTCTGGGTCCTCTACTGTTTTTGCTGTACATAAATTACTTATTCTGGGTTAAAACGGAAGGAAAACTTTTAAGTTTTGCTGACGACACCACCGTCTTTTATAAGGGTACAACATGGGAGTCACTGAAAACTACTATTGAGAAGGATTTTGTTTCCATTAAAGATTGGTTTGATCATAATCTATTAACATTAAATGTTGAAAAAACCAACTTTATGGCATTTGGTTCGTACGTTAAAAGCCTACCACAATACGACACGTTAAATTTTAATCAATTTTCGATCAAGATTTGTAAAACAGCGAAATTTCTAGGTATAACGCTAGATCCACATTTGAGATGTCTCATTTCCTATTTTAAATTACTTAAACCAATTTTATCAATCCCACAGCTACATACGGTTTATGATGCACTCGTGGAGTCGCACTTAAGGTACGGTATCTTAGGCTGGGGCGGTGTCTACAAATCAATACTAAGAGATTTGGAAGTGGCTCAAAAAAGAATACTAAAGATTATTCAAGGGGTAGAAATAACTTACCCTACGGATGACCTGTTTCAGGAATCAAGTAAAATGGATTGTAGACAGTTATATTATTTGAACCTTTTGTTGCGTATGTTTCATGAAAACAAAAGGTTTTAAATTAGTTAACACCAGAAGTTGCAAAAATGAAAAAAACTATAGGCCAACGTTGTCTAACCTACTTGGGCCCAAAAGTTTATAATAACCTACCTGATAGTATAAAAAATACCAAAGGTAACTCTTATAAAAAAATGTGCAAGAACTATATACTACAGCAACCCAGGCAGTTCACGGATAATCAAATTGATCTTAAAAACACATATTAAATTACTTCAATTTTGCATATTTTAAATTGTCCAAAACAAGACAGTTATTCAATTATTTAATAAATTGTACAAGTTTTTATGCCAAATGCCTTTTATTTTATGTTTTAAATAATTACTAACCCTTATACATAACTTACTAACACTTATTATAATTGTTATTTACATATATTTCTAGTATTGTCCAAAACAAGTCAGTTGGCGTTATTCAATTATTTAATTAATTGTACAAGTTTTTATGCCAAATGCCTTTTATTTTATGTTTTAAATAATTACTAACCCTTATACATAACTTACTAACACTTATTATAATTGTTATTTACATATATTTCTATTAATATACACGCACAAATGTTTAATTACATTTAAGTGTTTTAGCATATTTATTGATTTTCATGTAACTTGCAATCTATGTTATTTTTACTATTAATCAATAAATTATTATTATTATTATTATTATATATTGGATGCATTTCAACAAATTGAAAATATAGAAAAAAAACTTGATAAACAAGAAAAAATTATAAACAAAAATGAAAAGTTATTAGATCAACAGGTAATTGATGATAAAATTAATAATATATCTATTAGTGCAAAATTTGATGACTTTAAAAGTCAATTAGATCAATTTAAAAAAAGCTATTAAATATTATGAAATTCAATTAAATAACAGTTTATTTAATATGAATTTGGATAGTATGGAAAAACGTATAGTAAGGTTGGAAACATTATCCATACCACCTTAAAATATTATAAAATTAAAATTATTTAATGTATAAAACTTGATCTCTTTGCTTTACTCTTACGTAGACAAAATAGTATTAAAATAGGAGGGGTAAGTCAATATATAAAGCCAGCTTGCATCTAGTTCTATTACATTCATTTTAAAGTTTGTATCAAGTGCCTATCTACTAACAACATGAGCAACATTTTAGCAAAACTATACCCAAATGTACCCATTTAGCTTTTATAAAAATTAAAGATTTGGAAGAAAATAAGAAATATGAAATTGTTTACCTAGAAAAAATTGATGGAAAATATGGTGAGTTTATTATAGTTAAAGTTAAGGAATTTCCAAATTTTATAATTTTCCCAAACCGATTTAACAAATTAATTCCTGAAATTGATAAAATTAATAAGGAGACTTTAAAGAAAAGAATCTTTATGACCACCGAAATTTCTGATGAATATACAAACGTAAAATTTGAATAGTTTTTTTTTATCATGCTTTTTATTATTATTAATTGGTGTAGGGTTTTATAAATGTATTTTAACTTTTTAGGAATATATAATCACTAATACTATTTTTTATGCATATAACCTTTATTATGTTTTAGGAATATATATTTTGAATTATATTTTAACATTTAGGCACCTTATTTAGTACAACAGCAATATCAACATTAGAAGATATGGCGATCTGATTTTAGGTATTTTTTTTGGATGAGAGACTACAACGATTTGCCAATACAATTTTAGAAGATTCTTATATATTTTTATGTGATATTTGAAAAATTAAAATTGTTAAATATTATGTCTACCATCATATTTCAATAAATCTTTTAAATTAATTTTATTGATTTCTGCTTTACCCTTCCATAAGATTAAATAAAGTGGTGGAAAGAGTAAGTATATATAAGATACCTTTGTACACACATCAACAGTTTAATTTACAATGATACATTGCTATTGCGAAGTTTGTGTCTATTTTAGACAAGTAAAAATTATACGTTTAAATAGAAAACTTTAAAAAAATAAAAATGAAGAATTCCAGAATGAAACACCATAAGATGAATTAGAATCATTTGATTTTTATGGGATTTTGTGGATGTTAAATTTAAGGTATACATTCAATTTTCTCAGTTTCTTTAATTTTTTCTTTTAAATTTAAGGTCAGGGGAGGAACACCCCGTAAATGATTGGAGCCATGAAGCATGGCACCATGATTTCGTATGGATTTATAATTTATAAAACTATGTAAGAAAAAAAATTGTTTTTTAAAATGTAAGATAAAGTAGGAGAAATGGAATGGTAAAAGTGGTAAAGGAAGGGAGAAACTATGTAGATATATAAAAAGTATGGTGTATTTTATAAAGTTTTGTTTCTGTTAAATCATCAAACGTATAGCTAATACTAAAACATATATAATGAGTTATGTAAAAATCAATTAAGTTTTTAAACATAAAGTTCAACGCACTAACTACAAATTAAGGTTGATTGCTTTAAAAAAGCTAATAACTGAACAAGAAATAAAATTAAAAAAAAAATGGTAGTTTATAAAAATAAAAATCATCAAACTAAATTACTTGCTTTAAAACAACAAATAATGGAGCATATATTAAAAGTAAAAAATAATATAACATATTGTAACGTTTTTAACTGTTCGTAGTGTGAATTAAAACACGCACTGGTTAATTAACGAACTAAACTATTTATTTAATAACTTAACTACACTTAAAACACTATAAAACTAACTAAACACTTAACTACTAATTATTTATATCACTACTAGTTTATTTATTTGCACTTATATTTATTTATTTCTTCGCGCGTACCAAAGCTCAACTAACTCTCCATGAAGCGCCGTTCCTTATATATTAAAGCGCCTACGTCTTCTGGAACATTCCAGCGAGCTCCACACTCTCGATTATTCGAGCGCTGAGTCACCGGCGATGACTCATCGGCGATGAGTCATCATTCCGAGATCCAGAGCCGTACTCGCTACATTGCCCCCGTCTTAAAACATTTTCGTCCCGAAAATGGTCCTCAGCTCCATGGCGATATTTGCATAGAGATCCAAACTTGCATTGTGACGTCCTATAGAAGTAGCAGTCCACGGTCTTCCTTCCGGTTGTTCTTTTAGGGTTGTGGCAACAGACAAGAATGTGTATGCCACTAAATCTGAAGATAACTTCCACCATACTTCTAATTATTCTCCAGTCCAAACCGTCAAGTCCACAAGCAATCTTTGGTATCGCCAGGTTCATGATGTCCTTGGACAAAAGGGTATCCCTCAATTTATTTAAGGCATTCCATACATCACGGTAGTTTGGCTTCTGATGGGAGAGCTGCTTTGTTACCAGATAGAAGATACTTCTGTTGCCTATCTGCTCATTATTCACAATTTCAAGCACCTCTCCAATTTTGGGATTCTGCCTTCGTAGCTCGTCGATCCGTCCAAACTTGTTTTTAAAAACAACCGCTATTCCCCTGGACATCCTTAGGTCTTCTGCAACACAGTGAGCCAAGGAGTAATCGGCCGAAACCGTGAATAGATCTTGTTGTTCTTCTCGAGTGACACCATAGCGAGCTTTTTTACCGCTCGAATATAAATACATGCAAAAAGCAACTCGTCTTGCGGAGGATTAACTCGCCTTACTCTAGCATGGTTCATTTGGTCATCATTGTTTCCAGCTTAAGGAGCCAATCGGTTAAAATGGATCACTTTCGGCTTTCCTCTTGGTTGTTTTCTGATCCTGTAGATGATGTCATTTATTCGATCCATGACTTCGTATGGTCCTTCCCAAGAAGTCTGCAGCTTCGGTGAATAACCACGACGGCGTTGAGGGTTGTATAACCAAACTAGGTCTCCAGGTTGAAATCCTCCATTTTCGGCTGTGAATGTCGCTCATTTTCCTACGTAAATTATTGACGTAATCTTCTCCAGCAATATCATCCCCTGGTAGGCAACCAAATCTCAGGTCACAAGGTAGACGAAGTTCACGTCCCATAACAATGCTAGCGGGTGTATGGCCGGTTGTATCGTGGATAGAAGAACAGTACGCCAACAGGAACAGATGAAGAAAGCGGTCCCAGTCTCTTTGGTGATCAGAGACTACCTTGGACAGGTACCGGTTTATCGTTCGATTCATTCGTTCTACCATTCCATCGGACTGCGGATGTAATGCAGTCGTCCTCGTCTTCCGAATGTTAAGAATCTTACAGACATTCTGGAACAATATAGATTCAAAGTTCCTGCCTTGGTCTGAATGCATCTCCATTGGCACACCAAAAAGACAAATCCACTCCTTAATAAGGGCATCGGCCACTGTGGCAGCTTCCTGGTTTGGCAAGGCGTACGCTTCCGCCCAATTGCTGAAGTAGTCCATTACAACGATGAAGTATTTATTTCCAGATTCTGTTTCCGGAAATGGACCCGCCACGTCGATTGCAATTCTCTCAAATGGGCTGCCCACATTGTACTGTCGCATTGGGGCTTTTGGGCGCACTTCTTGCACCATTCCTTTATATCCCGTTGGCTGTTGACCCAATAAAACCGTTCCCTAAGTCTTCCGAGCGTCCTGGTCACCCCAAGATGTCCTCAAGTAGTTCCATAATGGATTTCCTGCAGCACTTCTGGTATCCTGTTTCTGGGGATTATTATCTGCTTCCGGTCTTCCCCCCCTTCTGGCATCTCCAAAACGCGCTTTAGAAGCCCGTCACTTAGGATGATGGAATTCCATTGGGCCCAGTACGATTTCACATTCGGCGAATATTGAGCGACTTCCTGCCACGTTGGTTTACGGTCGTTCTTCTTCCAATCGATGATAAGCTTCAAATCCGGATCCCTTTCCTGGTCTTGTTGAACCTCAGCGGATTGCCAATGATCATCCACGATTGTAGTTCTGCGAACAAACACATCCTTTTCTTCGGCCCTGAGACAATGTTTACAGTCTTCCGGGCACGGTCTTCTTGACAAGGCGTCAGCATTTCTATGGATGGTCCCAGCCCGATGTTCTGTGTCAAAGTCGAACTCATGTAGTCTCTCAATCCATCTTGCTACCTGTCCTTCAGGATTCTTGAATTGCAAAAGCCATTTTAGGGCAGCATGATCCGTTCTTAGCAAGAATTTTCTTCCATACAGGTACTTGTAAAAGTGTTCGACTGCCTTTACCACTGCCAACAGCTCGCGTCGAGTAACACAGTAATTTCGCTCTGGTTTCGATAGAGTTTTACTGAAGTATCCAATAACTTTCTCTTTTCCTTCTTGAATCTGCGACAAAAAAGCTCCCAGGCCCACATTGCTGGCGTCCGTGTCCAAAATAAATTCACCATCTGGAAGTGGATAACTCAGGACTGGTGAGCTGGTCAACGCGTTTTTCAGGTTCTTAAAGGCTTCTTGGCATTCGTCGTCCCATTGGAATCGTCTTTCTCCCTCTGTTAAACGTGTCAAAGGCTTAGCAACCTTTGCGAATCCTGGTACGTACCGACGGTAGTAGGTGCATAATCCAAGAAAGCTTCTTAAGTCATGTTTATTCTTCGGTATTGGCCATTCCCGCACCGTCTTTACCTTCTGTTTATCCACTGCAACTCCTTGACTTGAAACGACATGGCCCAGATACTGCACTTCCCTCTGGAACAAGTGACATTTCTTTGGGCTAAGCTTCAGGCCGGAACTTCTTAAGCGCTGAAAAACTTCCTTCAGGTTCTTCATATGGTCCTCAAATGATTTCCCAACCACAATAATGTCGTCAAGGTACACCAAGCATGTCTTCCAGGATAGTCCCTTCAAAACCATTTCCATGAGCCTTTCAAAAGTTGCAGGGGCATTACATAGTCCAAACGGCATGACAGTAAACTGCCACAGTCCTGCACCCACGGTAAACGCCGTCTTCTCTCTATCTTCTGGTGCCTTTTCAACTTGCCAATAACCGCTCTTTAAATCCAAAGTTGAAAATATCTGCGATCCAGCCAATGTATCCAGGGTGTCATCGATCCTAGGTAGAGGGTAGCTGTCCTTCTTCGTCACGTTGTTCAGCTGACGAAAATCGACGCAAAATCGAGTTGATCCATCCTTTTTCTTAACTAACACCACTGGGGAAGACCATGGGCTGTTGGATGGTTCGATCACCCCTTCCTTCTCCATTTCTTGCAAAATTTTATCAGCTTCCTCTCGTCTTAGTGGTAGCCGTCGTGGTAGTCGTAGTGGTAGCCTTCTTGCTGACTGTCGAATGGGCTGTGCATCACCGGTGTTAATTTTATGTTGGACAATTCTTGTCCTACCCTTCTTTCCTCGTCCGTCGTCAAAGACATCCTGATAATTGTGAATCAGCTCTTTCAGCTTTATCATTTCATTGGGTTTCAAATCCTTTGAAGAAGTCGACAGAAGATTCGTCAATTCATTGCTAACTTTCTTGGCCGGGACTGCAGACTCACGAATGCCTCTAATAATCGAGGAAACCGAAGAACAGTTTCCTAAAACGATTCCTTTCTTTAGGTTTACAGAGTAATTATTAACATTCAATACTCTTACAGGCACTTCTTTTCCGACACGTATTAAAGTCTTCCCTACTACAACTCCTCGACCGACTTCTTTGTCATCAATTCTCGGCTCCAGAAGCATTATACTTCCATCTTCTGATTTACAATCCAAGAAAGCCTTCAATATCATTTCGCTGTGTTCCGGTATCAAAGCATCTTCTGTTAGCATTACACGAATATTCTTTTCTTTTGATCGATGCAACACGACTTCCTCTCCATTTACCCTCAATATTCCTTGCTTAAAGTTCAATTCAAATCCTATAGAGTTCATAATGTCCATGCCTACAATAACTTCATCCTCAATATCCGCTACTAATGCTCGATGTTTAAATTTCGTGTTTCCAATGACCATCGTAATGTCCACTTCTCCACGAACAGTAGCGGTTTCTCCTGTTGCAGTACGTAGTCGCCGATTGGTAGATTTGATCTTGGACGTTTCAACAATATCTGGCCTAATAATTGTCTTCGTCGCACCTGTATCCAGCAGCAGCATATGTAATTTTCCGTTAATAAAACCATCCACAAAAACACTACTGGATTGGTGTAAAAGAGATGCGACACGTTCAATATCCTCTGGGGCATGCTGGTTACAGGTCGACGGTGGCCCCTTTTCCTCGACCCTATCTAGTTTTCCGACTGAGACGAAGTCGGCGCCACCTGGCTTTCTCTGCAACGACTTCGTATATGTCCTAGCTTTCCACATCTCCAACACCGGACTTGCTTCTTCTCTGGTAGATTTTCTTTAAAAACTCGCCTGATTGCTTCAATTATACTGGGTTCCTCCTCTTTCTCTTCCTCGACTCTCCTTATTCTAGACTGGCTCCTACAGCTCTGCTTTGCCGCCTCGAATTCCAAAGCTCGAGCCAATGCATCAACCAGTTGGCTCGGACGAGCCAATGTCAGAGCCTGTCGTGTTTCATTGTCCCGAAGTCCATAAAAAAGACTTGAACCGCTAATCGTTCCATAACGGTCGTTGGAGTAGCTGGATATGCTAGCCGGACCAAGCGTGCAATATCAGCCTCAAATTCTTGTAAAGTCTCGTTCGATTTCTGGCAACGATTCTTTAATTGGGAATGGTACACATGTTCCAGATGTGTCTGGCCATATCGAAGTTCCAGATGTTTCACTAACGCTTCGTAATCTTCTTGTTCGTTTGGAGAAAGCGTCTGCAAGATGTCCGTTGCATCTCCGCGTAAAGCCAGAGTCAACGCTGTAGCTTTTTCTTCTGGTAGCCAGCCATTTGCTTTTGCTGCTGCCTCAAACTGACGGATGTAGTTGGTCCAAGAAGTTTTTCTATCGAACTGAGGTGGTTTCATTCGGACTCGGCTCCCCTCCGGCACTGCTCCTGGTTCCGCCAGCATTATGAGTAGATTTACAGCTGTGAGTTTACTATTTATTTCTCTAATTTTGACTTCCAATTTCTCGTTCAATTTTTCCTCTCTCGAATCCAATTCCTTCCTTACGTCATCAAATTTCTGTCCCATTTTTTCTTCTAATTCATTGACATTATCTAGAATCTTCTGCTCCAAATATTCTTTTAAATTTTTAGAATTTTCCAGAATTTTCTGCTGCAGTTCGCTAGAATTTTCCAGCATTTTCTGTTGTAAATTGCTAGAATTTTCCAGCATTTTCTGTTGCAAATCGGCTTTTAATTCGCTAGAATTTTCTACCATTTTCTGTTGCAAATCATCCTTTAAATCTTTCATTTCTTTAGAATTTTTTAGCATTTTCTGTTTTAAATCGTTAGAATTCTCCAACATTTTTTCGTTTAAATTTTGCAACATTAAATGCATATCACACGGGCCTTCAAATAAATACGTATCTGGATTTTCACCATCCTGTTCCAACGCTTCTCGAAGCCGCTGCTGCAACACATTCTTTTTTCCAGTTGTTTCACATTCTCTTTCTTCCAACTCCCGCTTAAGGTCTGCCACTTTTAAGTCCATTAACGAAACCATTTTCGCGAAGTTTCACACTAACCGCACTCCTGACACCAATTGTAACGTTTTTAACTATTCTTAGTGTGAATTAAAACACGCACTGGTTAATTAACGAACTAAACTATTTATTTAATAACTTAACTACACTTAAAACACTATAAAACTAACTAAACACTTAACTACTAATTATTTATATCACTACTAGTTTATTTATTTGCACTTATATTTATTTATTTCTTCGCGCGTACCAAAGCTCAACTAACTCTCCATGAAGCGCCGTTCCTTATATATTAAAGCGCCTACGTTTTCTGGAACATTTTAGCGAGCTCCACACTCTCGATTATTCGAGCGCTGAGTCACCGGCGATGACTCATCGGCGATGAGTCATCATTCCGAGATCCAGAGCCTTACTCGCTACAATATTATAAACTTATTTATAATTTTAAAGAATTATCTCTATAAAGCTGTAAGACCGAACAGTGGAAAGGGTAAATATATAATATTTGTATGCTTTTATTTACTTTGCAGTGTGTGTATGGATGTGCAATCATAATAAACTAAAACCGTATTTGCTTTTTGTAGTGACTATGGAAAACTTATTTTTTTGCAATGGACAACAATTTTACCCACTAAGTGTTGCAACCACAGAAAACAAAAATAATAAATTTGAAATTTTTCCCAATTCAGTTCCTGAAGATAATATTTTTCCAAATATAATTTAAAAAAAAAACAGCATGTCATCCTGAATTTGTATTAAACCAAGAACGTTTGTATTCGTTTGAAGACTGGCCAGAAGCATTGAATCAAAAACCTCATCAAATGGCAAGTGCAGGATTTTTTTATACTGGGTTATCAGACCGTGTCATTTGTTTCCAATGTGGATTGGATTTAAAGGGATGGTTAAATATTGACGATCTGTGGACAGAACACGCTGCCTATAATCCAAATTGTACTTTTTTACAATTAAAAATGGTCCTGAATATGTTAAAAAATTAAGATATGAATTTGTAAATGGGATGGTTTCTGAGATAATGGATAATTCTCCAACTCCAACACAACCATCTACAACACCGTGCTTAGAATATGGATTTCAACCTTGTTCAGAAATAACAGAAAAAAATTGTATTGAAAACAGTGATGATATAAACTTATGTAAAATATGTTATAAAAATGAAATATCCATAGTTTTTTTTTTTCATGCAAGCATACTGTTACTTGAGTAGATTGTGCAATTCCAATAAATAATTGTCCAATTTGTAGAGACAATATTGAAGCAAGTATTAGAATGTTTTTATTATACCCAATTTAGAAACTAAATAATTTAAGAATATGTCAATTTTATATTATATTTCAATTTAAATAATAAATAATTTAATAAAATTAAAGGTTTTTATTTATAAAATAAACATTATTTATACCTAATTTTGAAACTAAATAATTTAAGGATATGTTACTTTGATATTATATTCCAATTTAAATAATAAATAGTTTAATAAAATTAAAGGTTTTTATTTATAAAATAAACATGATTTAAAACAATGATAAAAATTTTTTTTACACATACCTTTACGTTTCTTAAGTTCATTTTAATGTATATTATTCAATAATATATTTTTCCTAAATCTTTGCAACTACTAAAAGGGTTTAAATTAAAATCAAAAATTATTTTAAAATTTTATTAAGAAATATAAAATTTATATACTTTGTGTAAAATCTAAATAGTTGTTTAAATCATATTCAATGTTATATTCCATATCCCTATTTTCATATTGTTTAACAATTGTGTTTTCCTGTTGTTTTTGTTCTTTTACCAACTGTTCTTTCAGCACAAAAGATGAAAAATTGCTCACACTTGCATACTATTCCTCTTCTAAATCATGTAAATCTCGAAATGTATTTTTTTAAGAACAAGCCCTTTTCTATTTCTTACTTTAATAATGTATAATGAATAACATATTTTTCTTTATTATTTAATGTTGCTAAAAGCTTTTTTTTTTGATTTTGAATTTTGGGGGGTTAAATGCTCTGTACAAAAAGGAAGGTCTTTATGCAAACTGTGGAGGTGCCTGGGATACTCAAGATCTACTTCTAAAATATACCCTATTTCAGAGTTATTTTCTGGTAATTTTGTAACATCAATTAAGTCTGGATCTACCCATTCAGAACCTTTATAAGGTAGATACATCGCCATGCTCTTACCCTATAAATTATTTATATCTAATAATATAAGATAATTGTCAGGTAAAGATGGATCATATTCAGTCATATATTTATTATTTGCCTTGGAATATCTTTTACTGCATTGCACAACTCCGCCTCTAATACCTTTTTCTATAAGCATACACATATCGATATCAGTTAATAATTCTAATTTATAATCTATTGTTTTTAACATTACCTGAAATGAAAATGATGGGGCGCTAACAAAATTTGTGGGGTCAAGCTTATACGGTTTAAAACTAGTTTTACGAAAATTTTCAAATACATCTAATAATTAAAGTACATCAGTTTTTAAATATAAATCGCTATAGTCTCCTAAATTCTTAATATTAAAAACTTGCCAAACTTTTAATGCTTTCATATTCCTCATCCGTAATATTTTAATCGTTTAAAGAACTATAAAAATTAATTTTTTCCGGTAATTTATCTTCATTTAATTTATCCCAAGAGTCAATATACTCATAAGGAAATATACCTTTTTTACATATTAAATTAAATTCTTCTTCATTTTTACAATTTGCTTTAGTAATTATTTTTTCAGAGTCTTTTAACTGTGATGCTAATGTACTTAAGCTTTCAGGTAAAAATCGAAACAAATCTATAAATCTAAGATAAATTTGAGCTTCTTTAACAAATTTTGAAAAAGAAATATATTTTACCTTATTGCTTGGTAATACATTTAAATATCCTTCATATTGATTTAGTAATTCTTTAATTAAAAAATAAGAATCGTAATTACTAAGATTGTGAAAAACTACTGGAATAGTTTAAATTTTTTTAAATTGTAAAATACACAAGCTATGCGCCGGACCCCTGTAATTTGTTTTTTCAGAGTTTATATCATTACAATTTGAGGCAAGATGAAAATGATCTTTAACTTTTTCCTCATTGAGTTTAAATGCTTCCTCACAAATGTGACATTGAGTAGCATTTTTAAATAAATCTTTTTCAGAATTTGTTAAAGGATCGATTTTTGTTTCAGTAATATTTTTTTATTTTAACGCAATATTTTTTAATTCTGAAACAAACCATTTTATACAATCCTTTCATCGATACAACTTAAATTTAGATAAAGAGTTATCGTATGAACATTGAATGAGTTTTTATTTAAATTATTATCACATAATTCTAAAATGCATTCTATATCGGCATAAACTACAAATGGTACTTTCTGGTTGGAATGATATTGAGTAAGTTTTAATATATTTTCTCCGTTACTAGGCACAATTGTTTTACATTCAGTAATATTAAAACAGTTTTCCAAATGTTTATCCAGTAAATCTTGACGTGAAAAAGAATTTATACATCTATAACAAATAAATTTTTTACCGTTATATTTTGAAATTTAATTTGAAACTAATCGAGATAATTTTTTTATTAATGTAAAGTGAAAATTATCGTTTGATGATGGTATTGCTAACAAATTTATATAATCTTTATTTTGTGTTTTATTCTTACTTAAAACAATTGGTACAACAAAATTATTTTCAATGGAATAAACATTAATTGATAAATTATTTAATTTTTCAAATTTTTTTATATGTTTTAATTTCATGGGAAAATGTATGTTTTTATAATTTAACCGTGAAAATAATTTTTTATAACTCGATGGGCGATTTGGGTTATGCAATTTAGGAAAAAGGACTGCCAGTATGCAATACAAAAAACAATATTCATCATTATTTTTAATGTTTACCACCGCATTTTTAATTTTAATATTTTAAGGCAAATCTGTGTAGGTACCAATACTTATGGGCGAATATTTATTTATATTTATTTTTAAACCTGCAATTTCTAATAAAGACCAGCCGCTATCGCGTTCTTGAAAATCTTCTAATTTAACATTTACATATTTTGTATTTTATCTATTATATTCTCATAAAACCATTTTTTAAATTGGTTTCCAAATCAATTACTGCATTTGCGGTTGTAAAATGTTTTAAATTTGTTTCGCGAGTACTAGGTTGAACAAAATTAGCATATAAAATCGAATTAACTTTTATAAGACCCAAAGTTAAAACTGTTTTAATTTTAGTAGCAAAACTACGATATGCTTTTTTTTGAGTCTACACCTTTTCCTGACTTAACTTGATTTTTTTAAAAATTACGATAATACACTAAACTAGATAGATCTCCTTTAATTTGAAACTTATTTTCATTGTTTTTAAACGTATTCTTACGAATCGCTTTCCTCAATATTAAAATAATTTTGCTAATATATTTTATTTGTCTTTGATAGTCTACATTTTTTTTTAGTAAAGGTATTATTTGTTTTATTTTATGAATTGTATTAGTAGATAATTCGGTTAAAGATAATGCACTTACATGTAATCAATAGAAGCTTCTAGACTGTTGAACTGTACTGCTTCAATACTACTCGTATAACCAAACTAAGAATATATTTACTTGCGTTTTTTCTCCAATGCATCCCTCTTTGTTTAACCAATAAGAAACAAACAGCTACAGTGAACCAAAAATTCCTAAAAAATAATACTTAAATTAGTTAATTATTAAAACCCTACACCAAATTTTATATAAAAATAAGCAGTAATAAAAAACAATTGCTTAAATTCAATATTTTTTTTAAATGTTTTTTTTGTTGTAACTATTAAACTTAGCAGTGATATTTTTGAGGGTTAAAAACTTTAATGTTAATTTTATCATGTCTAATTCGTGATAGATATTTATGTTCTCTAGCTTTTAAATTAGGTTTATTATAGTCTAAAGGTTTGTTTAAGTTAAATGTTATTAAAAAATAATTAAAACCATTTGCATTTGGCTCTAAATATATTGCTGACTTACAAATATCAATACCAATATAAATTGTTCCATAGTAGTCAAATAAGAAAGATCACCTATATAAATAAAATTGAATAAAATCTTATTTTCAATAAAATAAACGCATTTAATGTTTTCCTTTTTTTCTTCTTCTGTGTTGTATGGGTTATTAGTTGATCGTAATCTAGCCGTTTTCTAATCATCAGGGTCGATATCTCCTTCTATGTACACGTCACAATCTCCATAATTGTTGGTCCTTAGTAGTAAAAATGCAATTATTCCTCCCGAAATGAATGCACGTTTTTTTGTCCAATTGTTTTTAATTTGTTAGTAATATCAATAAAAAGTTTGTTATTAATCAATAATTTTGAGTCAATAAAATTAAATAAATTAATACTTACAAACTTAATGTGATTTAAATCCTGCATTGTTTTTAGACCTCCTTGTGATTATTATGCAGCTTACTTATTTCTTTTGACCTTGTTAAATTAGAAACAAGTTTAAAGACACCTAAAGCAAACAAAAGATGATTCCTAAAAATAAAATTAAATTTATAAATAAACCTAACAAAGGATTTATAATAAAAATAAACATTAATGAAATATTTAGATTGTTTTCAAAATATTTATGTGCTAAGCCCTTAAAAAGTAAATCTGGAGAAGAAGTGACACAAGCCTTTAAATCGATATTGAAAGAAAGATGTCCTCGAAATTTGCAAACCGATCAGGGAAAGGAATTTTTTAATAGAAAGTTTAACGAACTTATGAAAAAATATTCGATAAATCATTATAATACATTTAGCTGTAAAAAGGCTGCAATCGCTGAGCGTGTTATAAGAACTGTAAAAGAACGTCTATTCAAATATTTTAGTTTCAATGGTTCATATAAATGTATTGATATATTACCTCAAATTGTTTCAAATTATAATAATTCAAAACATAGAACAATTAATATGAAGCCAATCGATGTTAGCAAAGAAAATGAAAATCAAGTTTTAAAGTTCGCATTTAATCACATAAAATTAGCAACCACTCCTAGAAAATTTTCTATTGGTGATATAGTAAGAATAAGTAAATCAAAACATGTCTTTGCAGAAGGATATACGCCTAACTGGACTACAGAATTGTTTAAAATTGTTAAAGTAAAAATTACAAACCCTACTACATATATTTTAGAAGATTTAAATGGTCGACCAATTAGTGGAGCATTTTATGAGGATGAGTTACAAAAAACAGTGCAACCAAATATTTACTTGGTGGAAAAAGTTTTACGTAAACGTGACAACAAAGTTTTTGTTAAATGGCTTGGGTTCGATGATTCACATAATAGTTGGATTAATAAAACAAATGTTTTTTAACCCCCTCTCTTCCCCCGACACCTCACTCTACAGTTTCTTACCCAACTAATTTGTAATGAACCATTAGTAATTCACCGCAGTTTTCTGTTACCTGCAAGAGATAGTACATCCACCAGCCAACAGATGCAGTACCATGTACTAAAACAACGAATTTTGACGTTTATTGGAGCAGAACGGCGTCATGTTGTTTTTAGATGATTTCTTTGTGCAAGTTTTAGCTATAAAAGGCGGATTTGGACATTATTAAAATCAGTCTATTGGTGGGTCAAATTCCGACTGGTCTAATACTGGATGGAAGAACCAATACCGATACTCGAATGCACCAGGACTATTTCCTAGTGATATAAAAGAGTAGGTTAACCTGGGGCTTGTATGCTGGGCTTTTATGCCGTATTTAACCTCTTTGCTATCCTGCCACCCGTCCTGTAATTAATAATCTATCTACATTTAACATCCAAGTGAACATAACCTCACTTATATATTTTGCATTTAATATTTCTTCTTTATAGCCCCAGTTGCAAGTGAACCTGCCTGTCTGTGGAGGAAAACGGAGCCTGTACCTGCCTGTTGCCTTTTGGGGTATCAAGAACGAAATATTGACCTGTTTGCACACATAACATTGTATAATACTTATCTACGATAGACCTTTATTTTATGTACATATCTTTTACTTATGATTTTGTATATATTGTATATATTTATATGAACGAATAAACAAGTTTAAGTTATTTTTGGCATTTAAATTAAACCACAAAACCTGAACTGATTCTCAACCCTATTTCTCCACTGTAAAGTTACTCGAGGTAGGTATTCTCTCTGTCGAAGAACTAGAGAGACCCTATAGTGCCTACTTAAGGCCATTACCAGCCTAGGTACGACACAAATTATTTTTAGTTTAAGAAGTAAAGTGAAGCAGTGCACTTATCAAAATGGGTTGTAGTGAATTTAGTGGTGTTTCAGAATTGAGTGAATCATCAGACTATGATTTTGAACTTGATAACATATTTCTTAGATATGAAAAAGACATAGAAAATGAAAAACGCTTAATTTGCATGGAATGTGGACTTATTGGTGCGAGGGGTTTTCTACCAGCAATAAGGATGGTTGGAAAATTTGGTTCAGAAAAACATCTTTCTTTTACATATAATGAATGGACTGCTGTAATTCAAACATTTTTAAAACTTTTGGAAACGAATCATATTGATGAATATCAACTGTGGAGAAATATTAAAATTAGTTATAAAATTGATAGTAATATTAGTTTTAGTGGTAATAATAAAGTTTTTCAAATATCAAATGATTGTACAACTTTTCAATTTATGGATTATGATGTATTTGAAATTCTTAGATTAGAAAAGTTAATTTCAAGAAAACTTGACAATTTAAAATTTATAGATTATTATAATAATGTTTTAAAAAGCTCAGTTGAAGTGTTAAAAATTGATTTTAATAATTTTAATCAAATACCTAAATATGTTGTAATAAATATTTTATCATCTAAATGTTTTTGTATTGCTAGCGAAGAAAGTTATTGTTTTTTAGAATGCTTGTATTATTTAGAGGAAAAGTGTTAAATGATTTAAATAAATATATTGATTTTTAAACTTACCTTTGAAGTTTTATTTATAACAATGGTGGGATGTTATAAAATATATATCTAAAGCATCACTATGATGATAATGATGATGATAATGATTATTATCCTTAGGATAATCACTAGTATCAAACCTATGAATATCCTTATAGATAACTTCATTGTATACATCATCACAGGTAAATTCATATATAAGACTATCAGTGTCTGTGTATAACAATTTCACATTATTAAAATTAGATAATATATAATCATAATGAAATTAATAAATACATACTTTGGAAATATCAAGAATTGCCATCCCAACATAAAGAGGTTTATTAAAATATAAATTCGTCTTATTTAGCTCTATGGCCATGAGGTTTTCATAAAAAATGGTTTGATTATTAAAATTTGTACTCGAGATTAAATTGTTAGCTCCATACCGACCTTCCCATTTATTAACTAATTTAACAATTCGATGTTTTCTAATATTCTCTATGGTTTTTCCAAACACTGCATTATTCATCAGTTTAAACAGGTTTTTTTCAAACTCGTTTTTTGCATTTTGACGCAAATTTGTATTTAAATCTATATACGATTTTAGCCAGGGTGATTGCTTAAATTTAAGGACTCTATGAATTTTAGTTAAAACAAGGCCTTGTTTAAGAGCTTGTTTTAAATTCTTATAGTGAATAATATATTTAGATTTATTATGCAGGGTGGTCATAAGTTTTGATAATTTTGAATTTGGTGGTTTTAAATGTTCGGGGCATAGAGGCAAGTCTTTGTGCAGATTATGTAAATGTTGTGGATATTCAAGATCCACTTCTAAAAAATATCCTTCGGGGGCATCATCAGGGATTTGGGTGACATCGAAATTTGAATCTACCCACTCAAACCCTCCATATGGTAAATATTGGGACATAGCCCAGCCGTAAAGGTTATTAACATCTGAATATAGTAAATAATTGGAGAGTTTGGAAGCATCAAATAAATCCGTTTCCATATATTTGTTATTTGCTTTGGCTTAACGATTGCAGCATTGACTTACCCCACCTCGAATGCCTGCTTCAATGAATAATAGCATATCAACAGATTGTATAGTATCAAGGTTACATTTTGTAATTTTCAACTTACAATCCCAAGTATATCCAGGTAGTGTGTAATAATGAGCAGGATCGAGTTGATAGGTTTTAAGACAGCTTTCGCGAAATTGTTCAAAAACATTAGCTAATAATAAAATATCAGTTTTTAAATATAAATCTGAATACTCTCCTAAATCTTTAATGTTAAAAGTATCCCATACTTTAAGAGCGTGAGAATAATCATCAGCACTAATATCACAATCATTTAAAGAAATGTATTTTCCCTTATTTATAGGTAATAATGTAATTTTACCATATTTAGCAATATCTTTAATAATAAAATTACTGTCATAACCTGAAAAGTTATGAAAAACTATTGGCACAACATAATCTTTTTTATAATTTAAATTACATATTTGATGAGCAAACCCACGAAAATTTCCGCTAAAATGGCAATGATCTCGAACTATTACATCACCCTGTATAAAATTTTTATTGCAAATATGACACTGTTTAGTAGCATCTTTTAAATTCACGTTTGTATTTAAAGGCATTAGTTAAGAATTTTTAATTGTATAAATTTAGATATGTCTTCTATTTCTTTTGCAAACCACTCCATGCAATCTAGCCCTCAATAGCTTTTAAAATATGACAAGTTATCATCATATCTACATTTTAAATAATAACCAACGCTAAAGGCTTTATGTTCTTGATATTTATGTGATTTTAAATTATTATTATTGCTAATTGGTGAAAGAATAGATTCCATGTCAGCGTATAAAATAAACGGTGCTGGTTCTTTATTTTTAAAATTTTTAAAACAAATTGATTTTGCTTTAGAAAAAGATATTTTACATTTATTTAATTTTCTACAATATTCATCATGATCTGTTAACTTAATTTCACTAGTACAATAATTAAGACAGCGGTCGCAAATAAATAGTTTACCTCTATGTATATTATGCTGACTACCTACTAATTTGGATAAAATTTTTATCCAGACATAATGGTACCTAATATCCTCATCATCCTCCCCCTCCTCATTATTAACATCATTAGGATAATATTTATTTTGAATTAACAATAAGTTTATATGTTTATCTAGTTTATTTTTGGTTAGTCTTGATGGAACTAATTTTAAAAAAGAAGTCTTATCTGTTTTGATAAGCTCCAGCGTGTAAACATTAATAGATATTAAATTTAATTTTTCAAATTTAGAAATATCTTTAATTGACATTGGAAAGTTAATATTTCCAAAATTTAACACATCTCCGTAATGGGAATACGATAAAGTTCTGTCAGCATGAGCATTTACCTCGTGTAAAGCTGACAAAACAGCCCAAGCGAAACAAGCATTATCATCAAAATTTTTAACATTAACACAAGCATGTTTTTTTTACAATTTCTTCAGGTAGTCTGATGAAGGATGAACCGTTACCCATTTCAAATTTATTAATTTCTAATGATAAAACTTTTTTTAATGCCCACCCACTATTTTCTTCAGCAAATTCCTCGAGTTTGTTTAAAATTATATCTATAACATTATTTTGAAACCAATTTTTAAAATTTACACTATTATCTATATTAATATTTTTTGTATTAAAATACTTTATTTCAATAAAATGCGTCATTTAAAAAATAAGGGGGTCTAAATGTTTAATGTTAATAATAATACCTGTGCGAACTCGACTTTTAAATGCTGTTGTTAAATCCTGCCATTTAATTCTATCACTACGTTTAGTTTTTAATGTGCCACCACCGACATGCTTTACACATAAATTATTTATAAGTAGTTGATATCGCTTTAACTGACCAATTGATGCTATTAATTTTCTTTTAGTACCTATTGATGTTGATTTTTTTTCATTAAATTTTGCGAGAGTCTTTTATTTTTTTTAATTAAATTTAACCAAACCTTACTAGAATGTGGACAAAAATTTGCACTTAATATCTTAAAGGCATTTGAAATTAAATTGAAAGAATCAGTACTCACATAAGCTATTTCTGCATCCATATTTTTAAATTGATCTTATTTCAAATATGGGTGAAGGATTCAGCTTGTTTTTGGTGAATTCCTTTAGCCCTATATATACCAGACCAAATTTCCCAGTGTTTAGCTATTGTATGTTTTCCCCCGCCACCTCCGTCATTCTTTTTGGCAGGAACACCACAAACTCTTCAAACTCCACTAAAGGAATCTCACCGAACTTCCCGTTTACTATTTTAATAGCGTTTATGGGGTATAGGTACCCCACATCAAGCTCTTCAGCTTTTTTAATTCTTTTTTCTTCAACTGATGCTACTTCATTAATTTTCTTTAAAAAAGACATGCTGAAATTAAAAAATAAAACTAATAAAATTGAATAAAATAAACTATTAACTTTAATAAACTTACCTTATTAGTTATGAGCACAAAAAAAAATTTGTTAGAAATAGATGTCTTTCAATCTGTTGAACTGATAATGCTAATAGTTGCAAAATGCACAGCGTTTTATAGCAATTCCGTACGTCATATCGAATGTTCTTTAGCAAGGTTAAATGATAAGAACTCAACTTGTAACGACTTGTTATCAACGGAAAACCCCACATTCAGTGTCTGACGCAATACTTCTAGAAATTTCCAATAAAATAAAACCTTGCGTAATTTTCGTTAAAATAGAATGTTTATTTATCAGCGCATACCAGCGTGGTAGATAAAAATTGAATATAAAGTTAAATAAATGCATGCAAAATGCATCAGTTTGTTTTTAAAATGTTAGAGTCGCCAGCGGACCTGGAGAGGTATTTCCTTGAAAAGTAAGTTTATTTTACATATTTTTATATATATTTTATTTACCTTTATGTTTTTAGATTGTCAGAGTTGAATAAAATTACTAACCGCTATACACCCCCAGCGGACCTGGAGGGGTATGTTTTTAGAAATATAACCCCGCCGCCTTCCTTTACCCCCTTTAAGCAGTAAGTTATATTTAATGTTTAATACTAATTTTTTAATTTTATATTTTTTCTACAGAGCAATTAATTGGGCTTATGGAAGGGAATGTGAGGACTGTGGTAATCTGTTTTGCTATTGTTTTGTAGGTAGATCGAGAGAAATGAGGTAATTTTATTTATTATTTATTTTGTTGTGTAAAATTAATTAATAATATTTTTTCTTTATAGTGAGAGCATAGGTGAGGAGGCTATGGAGCAATACATGGTCGACTTTCCGGGTGATGATGGTGAGGTTATTTTGATCTAAACACCCCATCATTAATTTGCCATTCTGCAATGGCTCCAGCCACCCCCCAGACAGCGATAGGTGTAAAGTAAGTAGTTTATTATTTATACTAATTTTAATGTTTCTATTATTTTTTTGTTTAGCGATTTCAGATTTGTGTTGGGGCCTGATGAAGGCGTGCTCAATCTTTTTGAAGAACAGCAGCACCATGAGCAGCAGCATGAGCAACAGCTTGAGCAGCAGCAGCAACAGCATGAGCAGCAGCAGCCTCCACCATCGTGGGTCCTTGAAAATTTCCAACCGCCCACATCATCTGGGCGGTTTGTTTACAAGGACCCCTCAAGTTATAATTTATTTATAATTAAACAATAATTACAATTGCTTTTGAAGTTGGTAAATTTTAATACCCCCCTTTAAGATATATACTAATTATATACTAATTACAAAGTGTGAATATGGTTAGTTGTCATAGTTACTTTCATTAAATAACATCATGAGTTTTTCAGTTGTTAATTTTTTATTATTATCAACATTTATCGATAATACACTTTACGTAAATTATCCCGCAAATACAAACCTTTGTTATGTGAGTGTTAATTTTGATGGTAATACAACAATTCCAGAATGGTCTCAGAAATGGTTGAAAATGGATAGAAGCATATTAAAAAATGTATGCAAAATACAAGTTAATACCTCAGCACACCATGTATTACATTTTAAATTAAAATATCTTTTATCTAAGGATGGTGGGAGGACTAGAGTGTTTCATCATATAGACCGTTTAAATAGTGTAATAACTAAATTAAATAAATGTGATAAAAATATCTCTTTAAATGATAATAATATCATTTCAAATACTACACCATTTTCCACAAAAATATTTATTGAATTTATATCTCTGTTAATAGTTGGAATAATTTTACTAGTCATTTATGCTTTTATTATCTTTTTAGAATATGCAGTTAGGAAATGTAGAAATTTTTTAGTTTTTTTTTCTACCTTAGTTTACATTATATTTAAGTACAACATTTTTCTTTTTAGTTAAAGGTAAGTTGGTGAACCTAAATGGATCCTCGAAAACATTCTTCCACCGATCCTCAGATATGTTCATAGTAGTAAAAGCCTTGATTAAATTATTCTTATCTTCATCAACTGTTTTGCAAAAAACTGGGTAATCCCATAGGTTAAGGTTTTCAATGTTAACAATTTTTAAATTTGGTAATAACTGCTCGCAGACTGTTTTTAAATATGTATATCCTTGATTTCCATTCATGTAAACAGCATCGTATTCAGCTAATAATTCTAGTAAAATGTTATTAATCTCATTATAGTTCACCTGTCCACTGGAATAACGTAGACCATGAATTTTTTCTTCAACACAAACTTGTTTTTTTATTTTTATTTGACAACTGTCTAAATGCCATCATTGGTTTAAAAAGATAATGATTTGTTTGCACTCCATTCATAACTGCTATTTCTTTTTGATAAAATAACCATTTTCCCACTTTATTAGAGAATGAATTAAATCCTTGAATATTTATGGACACAACCTTCATGTTGCGCAAGCTATTTAACACTAAATTATGATAAATTGCGAACTATTTCGATGAGTGGAAAATGTTCTATAATAGCGTCGTGTACAATAATACAATATGCTTTTGTGTTGGAGGAAAACCTACTTTCTTCTCAATATCAACTTTTATATCGACTGTACTTGATTTTAATGATTCATTTCTTCTAGAACAATCTATTACGAAAAGGGCGTGGTTCTTAAATTGTGTATAATTAAGTAGAGGATGTTTTGACATGGTGAAATCATTTTTAAAACTTAAATAAAATTTTGTATAATTATGGTGAGCTTCAAGAAAATTATTTTTTTCAAAATCAAGGTGCATGCGCTCTAAAGGATAATATTCGCCATTTAAAATAACCCGTATATCTGATGTGTTTATGTTATCAAACCTTTGACGGATCTTTTGTATAATTAGATCTTCTATCCGATTGAAAGCCTACAATAACAAAACGCGGACTTTCCAATGCAGTTGATGTTTTAACCGCCCATATATATTTCTTGAGTAGCATCTTTAGTTAATTGCGGAAGTTCATGATATTCCCATTTTCGGAATGGAATTACTATAGGTCTATCTTTATTTATTGATTCCAACAGTTGTAGCTTTAATAACTGGTACTTTTAATGATATATTTCCAACAGTTATTTTAGCCTTTGTTGTACCAGAAGCAGTTGTAGGTAATTTTTCTTTTATTAGGATGCAATCAGCGTCACTTCTAGCTCTTACAAGGCGTATAGTTTGTTTACCAAATTGAGATAGCTGATAATCATTAAATATACCAAATAAATGATGTAATGGTATACGCAAATTAAAAGTTGACTCTGTTGCAGATAAAGAATGTGTTATGGGATTCTGAGGGTAATTCCACCCTGCAATATCTAAATGTTTTGAATCATCACTGTTGTAAATAAGATAGCCCTTTATTGTGCTTACAATACCAGGATCGCGTATATTATCAATTTCTTTTCCATTTAATTCATAAGAAATTCTATCAAACAAAAATGCTCCCACATTATTTACAAATGATACATCACCATCGCCAGCAGTTGTCTCTAATTTACCATCAATTAATAAAGCAGCATCATGCATAAGCAACCATGAATCTCTTTGATGTATTGAAATTTCTATCACATCATTATTATTAAAAGACTTTACATATGGATAATATATTCGGGTTTCAACTTTTTTAATTGTTTCATCAAACTGAGGTTTTCGATAAATATCGAAGGGTTGGTCTAACATTATATCCTAGTGATTGTAAAAATAATCGATTTGAATTAGTTATTTGGTTTGAACTAGACAAACGTTTACGATCAACTGATTTTGAATTGTTTGTGCTAGTATTTTTATAGTTGAATGTTAACCCCATTATGATATTTTTTAATTCCAAACGAATAATAATTTCTTCTCCACGAAAATTAACTTGCTTAAAAGGCCAATCCGTAGTCATCCAAAGGATTAAGTTGTATTGGATTTGGAAAATCGATGCTTAAAACATAATTATTACTTTTTAATGTAAATATTAGGGACATTATCAGTTAACGACCTCTAATAATAGACTAATCATTTTCTCTTAATCATTTATTTTTATATAGAAACTGTAAGCACAGATGTCCACAATTAAATTGTTTATAGTTTTGAAAACAATCATTATTATAATTAATTACAATATTTTTCCCTAAATAATTTACAAGTTCAATGGGTGGTTTAAGACCACCAAAACTATCAAAATAAATAACTGAATTGTTTCTTTTAATATAAGCTACCCAATGCGTTCCCAAATTCTTTGAAATATCAAGGTTTAGGATGGCTGATTCATTTTTATTAGGAACATTTGGTAACGCATCTCGCATAAAAACACCTCTAAAATAGGGTATTTTAAGCTTTTGCACATATTTTACTAATTCTGAATCATAGAGAGCTCTATTGGGTAGCTTTATTGGTAGTTTTTTTGTTTTAAAAAAAGTCCATATCCTCCCTTTGCATTTTTCAGTTAAGTCCTGAACCTTTTTTTCCTATTTCCTCCATTGCTCTATTATGACGACCTAACTCTTCAAGTTTCTTTTTAGCATTTTTAGCGTCTATAATTGTTTTTGCGACAGCGATGGTGCCCCCAGCAAGCGATCCTATAGCCCCCAAGGCTCCTAGTAATGGTAAAAGCAGTAAAAATCCACCTTGTTTATCGGATTCAAATGGAATTATTCTAGGCACTTTATTATTTTTACGACCTCCAGCTTTCTTTACAATCATGCGAGCTGCTGTTATTGCTGCAGAAGCAGATTTTTTCAATGAATTTTTATTTGACACATCTAAATGTATGTCTTTAATATGTTTTTTAACTTTATCAATTACCCCTCGTTTAAATGATATTTGTTTCCGCTGTTTTCGGATGCCCATTCCAAGTTTTCTTTTAACCTTTATTCCTGTTGTTACTAGCCAAGCAGCTGCTTTCTCACCTAATTTTGAGCCCTTAGATTTCGCCCTTTCCCAAGATCGATTTTCCAAAATCAAATCTGCTTTATGTCTATCCTCCAAACTTTTATTTTACGAATAAGCAATATCGTGATCTTTACATGCAGCGTCTAAGGGGTTTATACCTATGTCACCCCTTTTTTACCTGGTTCACAAAATTGGTATTTGGGCAGGTGTAACTCAAAGGGTAGGTTGTTAATAAAAGAATTTAATAAACCAGTACCTTTATGCTTGAAGGTTAACATTGAACTAAATTTTTTTCATTAAAATTCCTTTTTTTATATATATGTATAATGTAATTAATTATAGTATGTTGAGATGGTGGTTAATATATTTTTAAGTTTATTTAAAATAGTTTCATTGGGGCAATTTATTCCAAATAAACTCCAATCAAAAAGTCCTGCATGTATTAATTTACCAGAAAATTCATTAAATTCATAAAATAATTTTTTTCTGAAAAAATAAATGTTACCATTTGTATAGCGAAATGCTGAAGTTATATCTGGAGGAATACCTGTAAACGTGTGTTTTATCGTTGCCCGATTAACAGCTTTTAAACTACATTCATCAAATTCCATAACCCAATAATCTTCATGAATAATAAAAGTCCTACCCATATTTCAGTTAAAAATTAACTTTTAGACTCAGTACAGTTGAATTTGATATCATTGATTATAATATTAGGTATAAAATTAATAACATTATACATAAAAAAAATTTAAAACAGAGAAACAAAATCAATATACTATTAAAAACTAAAACTCCACCTAACATAGAAAACAAAATTTATTCTAATCACATTTTTCATAAAAAATTCATCAACCTCACAGAGGTTCTGTTTAACAATAAAGAAACTGCATTAATAGAAAAAGGGTTTAAACACAATATACATACTCAAATAACACACAAACAGTTAGAATATTTAGGAGTAGAAATAGATTTAGCTTTAAACAAAATCGACAATAGTAAAAACCTTAAATTTATAGCGTCAGAAATTATTACTAACAAGTTTACTATTCACCATAAGAATTCTCTTGAGAAACATACAGCTAAATCAATTAAAGAAAAAAGTAAAAATATAATTTTCACTAGAGCTGACAAAGGACAAACAGTTATCGCCATTAATAAAACTGACTATTTAGATAAAACCCAAAATTCCCTTTCTTTAGACAAATACACAGTATTACCCAAAGACCCCACTAAAAAATACAATGAAGAAGTAAGACAGATCATAAAAAATGCGAAAAGTATTTTTTCCGATTTAGACATTTACAAATTAACCTTAATGAATCCCAGCCCACCTTTAATGTATTCACTGATTAAACTACACAAAGACAATTTTCCAATTAGACCTGTAGTATCTTTTTATTCTGCTCCTTCGACCAAAATTTCTAAAAGACTCATTAATTTAATATCAACCCATTGCAATTTTAAACCTAAATTTACTGTAAAAAACTCATATGAACTAATCAACAATATTAAAGACATCCGATTACCTGACAATGCCAAATTAATCTCTTTCGACATCACTAATTTATTCCCAAACGTGCCTCCATTAGAAACTACCCATTTAATAGAAAAGCTTTTAGAACTAAATAAAATCAATCCTGTTATTAAAAATGATATTTTAAGGACTCTAGATATTTGCTTAAAACAAAACTATTTCCAATTTAATAACAAGATTTATACTAGTCGTAACGGTTTAATTATGGGTAACCCTCTTAGTCCATTACTTGCGGACATTTTTGTTAACCATATAGAATCAATCATCCAAGAAAGCGGACATTTTAAAAACTTTTTATATTGGTTTCGATATGTAGATGATATTCTCACTTGCTTCACAGGTACAAATAGACAATTAATTAGTTTTCATAATTTTATAAATAATATTCATCCTAATATAAACTTTACAATAGAAGTAGAACAAAATAACCAAATTAATTTCTTAGATCTTACTATTCTAAAAAATAAAGGCGTTCACACTTTTAAAATATATCACAAACCCAGTTATACAGATTTAGTCATACACAATTCATCTATGCATCCTTGGTCCCAAAAAATAGCAGCGTTTTATTCAATGATACATAGACTTTTAAACATACCTTTATCTAATGTAGATTTCAACGACGAATTAAATTTAATAAAACAAATCGCAGTGAACAATGGTTATGAAGCACAATTAATTACGAATATTCTCAAAAATAAAAGATATAAATTAGCTATTAAACAAACTTTCCCTTCTCTTATCAACCCAATTAATACGTTCAATACTTGTACATATTATGGCGAAGTTCAATTTTAAGTAGCAATAAAAATACTTACTTTCGCTCACATACGCGGCAGCTCTCTTTATCGGGAGCGGGTGAGGGTACAGATGGTAAATAATTAAAAATGGGCGCCAGCCAAAAGTAACCTTTTGACAAGGGTAGGAGGGGTAAGTGGGAAAGTGTTTCTTTTAGCAACAAAAAAAAATTAATGAATTTAGTTTTACAAAACTCTATACTCTTTATTTTCAATAGAAAACAATTAAGTTCATCATTTAACCTGTTTGCTGCAGTAAAATTACCCAATTGTAATAATATAAACAAGTGTTGTCAACACCAAAGAAAAAGAAGTATATAAAAAAAAATAAAATAAATACCTTTCACGTGATTGGTTTACAGTAAGTAAAATGTTGTAAATTCTAAACCTGGTGTTGATTAACTTGTGTTGACTAAATTTCTTGTTCCAGCCAAACAGGAATGGATAATGTTCAAATGCCTTGGGTGGGCTTCGTCCACATAAATATGACAACAGCAACAACTCTGGTCACACGAACAGACACAGCAAAGCAGGAAATAACGTAGCAGGACACAGTGCAGCAGGACACGACTTAGTAGGACACAGTGCAGCAGGACACGACTTAGTAGGACACAGTGCAGCAGGACACAACTTGGTAGGTATTTCTTCACAAATTACCCTTGTAACCTCAAATTTGGTCTCCAATAATATTGATTATTTCTGTTTTAGCGATAACGTTCTATGATAGATAGATGTATGCCCAACTAGGCTTGCTAAACAATGTATAATACAAACAGAAACTAAAGAAGGCCTAAAAGAGAAATATCACTAAGCATGTTTTCGAAAACACAGGAAAATCTGTTATAATAACAAAAATATAATTTACCTTAGATGTCAGGTGGCCTTACAGTATTAATGGTGATTTATTTAGTTAATTTTATTAAACGATGGTCGAAACTAAAGCATATTATTTGGTTCTCCCTTTCAACGCTACCAAAAGCTTCGACCCAAAAATCACAATGGCCTCCTTGACCGGAAGTTCTGTCAAAAATCCCTTAATCAAATCTAATTGGCCGACCAATATTTATAAAAAACTTAAATATGGTAAGTTAACTTTAATAATTAATTACTTAAATATGATACTTAACAGCTTTTTCCTGTGTTTTGCAGCTCAACAGAGGTTCCCAAAACGGTTCATTTAATATACTTTGGATATTTCTAATAAATATGAAAATAAACATTGTTTATAACCTCCAAGCCGTGTTTACCATGCCACAATAACAAACCAAGTCGTGTTTACAATACCTAACTGCATGTAATAATTGTCCGCAACAAAGATAAATGGCATGATAACCTGGTTGCCTAATAGTAATTCGAATAAATTAATTTTAAAACAATTTTTCATTTTTTATTTACTGTTTAAACACTAAAAACCCGTTACAATATGTAGGTTCCAACATGAGACATGTTTCCACATTTTTCAAAAACATTAATGCCAACATCGCGTTTAAAACTAATAACAATTTAAGTATGTTCATAAAAAATAACAAAGATAAGTCTAATAGACATATGAAGTCAGGCGTATACCAATTAACGTGTACAGATTGTCCTAAAACTTATATAGGACAAACCGGCCGTAGTTTTATTACTAGGATTAAAGAACATCGGAGATCATATATTAATCTAAAAGTCGATTCAGCCTATGCATCACATCTTATTACAGAAAACCATACTTTTAATAACAACTTTAAAATATTACATTTGGAAAACAAAGGTATTAAATTAAATCTACTCGAATCTCTAGAAATTAATAAATTTAAAAATACTAAGAATATTCTCAATGATCAAATAGAAACTAATAATTCACCACTTTTAAATCTATTTTAATTTTATTAACATATAACAATAGCATTATATAAAATATTCACACTTTTATAATATTTAATAAATAAAATACAAACTATAAACAGATTAGGTTTTTCCCATTAGGTATTTCTGAATGTGATCCTAGTTTATTATTATGTAACACAGGTAGATGTTAAATGATTATCCTTACCTAGAATACCAATATTTTTTGTTATATATATTTTGTATTATTTTTAGTTTTAATACATTCTGAAGAAGCTACTGTGTAGCGAAACAGCTGTCAAAATTTAATAAATTTCGTGAAACTTTACAACAAAATTGTTTTTATATCTACATAGTTAAAAATAGCATTTATTTTACTACTTCGAGCCATATTAAATGTACCTATTGTTTGATTAATTGTTTCATATGCAAGACTAGGAAAAGAAATTGTGCTAACAAGCTGTGATTTATCTATTATTACTACACTACCATTAGGTTTTTGGTATATATGCGAAACATCTCCATGTTTAATATACTCACTAATTTTTTAGGTCTTTTAAAATTTATACCAGAGGAATCTCCTATATTTAAAATCCATGCTAGACCATCATTAAAAATATATAAATTATTATTATTGGTAACTAACAAACTAAATATGTTGCGGATATTCAATTTGACATAAATCATAATTTACTAGATTTAATTTTTCAGGTTTGCTTGTAGTCGTTGTTGGAATTGCTTTTAAAGTTGGTTTGCTTGACGTCATTGTTTTTGGAATTACTTTTGAAGTTTGTTTTCTTGACGTTGTTGTTATTGGAATTGCTTTTGTAGTTGGTTTGTTTGTTGATGTTATAGGTAATCCATATAAACTTTAAATGTTAATTTTATTAATATCACTCAGATGTGTAATATTTTCATTATAAAAAGCATACATAATTGCATCATTATTATCTATATGTGGTAATCCTAAAGAATGTCCAATTTCATGAAGAAGAATACCATATAAACTTGTTTTACCATCTTTAGGTGTATCAAAATTAAAATACCAATATTCATCCATATCTAAATGAATATCTCTACAGCTATTTGTGCCATCGGGATAATATGCGTGAGCAAGTACACTTCCTTTACCATCAAAACTAAATAAACAATTACCTCCCATACATCTATTTTCATTAGTATGTTTATGTTTTTTAAATGAAATTAAAATATCTGGATTTTTAACTCTATAAACAAACTTTAAATTTGTAACTTTTCCCCACTCATTAAAGGCTTTAGTAGCAGCTTCTTTTATAACATTAAAAAATATATGCCAATAAATTATACTTTTATTCCATTTATAACAATGGTTTGAGGTTGTAGTGTAAAAACATTTTTGTCTTGTAGGGTTTTTTTATAAATTCAACAAGTTCCTTAGATATTTCACCTGTTGTATTTAAATTATAAAATTCTTGAAATCGTACTAAACCTTCTTCAAAATTAATTATTGAAAACTCCGATTTATTAAGGTAACCATATGTTTCAAGATGTTCTATCACAACATCTTTATCTGTTAAATTATTTGATTCTACTAAGATTAGTAGAAATAGTAATTTAATTAATCTTAATAACATCATCACAACTGAAAAGTTAATAGACGAATGGCGTCGAAAATGAAATTTATATGAAATTTATTATTTTAAATTGATATCTCTAGTTCACATTTTAACTACCGCTTATCAGTAGAGGGTGCTGTACGATTAATGGCCGCCATCCGCTTTAGGATAACGTGATCAGTCAACCAAAATGGCGTCGAAAATGAAATTTATATGAATTTTATTATTTTAAATTGATATCTCTAGTTCACATTTTAACTACCGCTTATCAGTAGAGGGTGCTGTACGATTAATGGCCGCTATCCGCCAGCCGCCATTTAATGGCCGCCTGCCTTATATTAATATCGCTTATCAGTCAAGCCAAAATGGCCGCCCATTGATGCCTCGCCCTATATCTCTTATTCACTAACGCTTATCAGTATTAATGGCTGCCCACCAATAGCTAATATCTATCAACCATTAATGACCGCCCATTTTGACTCTTTTACTCCGCCCCACCCACCTTATATCTCTAGTTCGCATTTTCACTACCGCTTACTGTCTACTGCTGACGTCACGAAGCTGTCTGGCCCGTTTCCGGTCCAGAACCCGCTTTGTATATCTACTCTTGCGGCCGAATCCATTGCCTTCGTACATTTTTTGAAGAAGCTTCCATACTTCTTACTCTGTTTTCGCCGCTCCCACGTGTACAAATATAGAAGTGTCGAGCGTGAGAATTTACTTCGCCTTGGCTTTGCTTATTAAAATCGAATCTGTTTCTTCTTCTGAAAGACATCTTGATAGTCTTTCGAGAATAAACCCGTTTTCCAAAGCAAACGCCCAATCTGCGTAATTTTCACGGCCCAAACACTTCTTAAATAGTTCACTGCCATATCTTTCAACTAGCTATACGTTTTAAACTCACTAAACCAAATCCGTGTTACTTTACTCAACGTGGGTCTGGGTCCATAACCATAAAAACTTCGATTTTACAAGGTAGAAAATAAAACAACTGTATGCTTGAATTGCTTAGGACGAACTGGCTTTAAAAGCTTTTTATTTACTCCGTCGGTAAAGTAGAACAAATAAAAGATGGTTTGAATTTAGGCAAACAACATGGCAATATCTCTATTTATTTTAACAATTAGCGTTCGTAAAAATTCGATTACTTGATCATGAGGTCAAGTTATCAAACGAAAACCGTGATACAAGCAGTAAAGTTCTCCTCATAGACAAAAAAATGATACCTCCGAAGAAAATCGTGTCAGAATGTCTAACATTCCAAAACGTCAAAATCAGTTCCCAAAATTCTATCAACACAATAAATTTAAAGGTATCAGAAAGTCAAGCAGCCTAAAGTGCCATTATTGTGGAAGAAAGGGTAATTTTAAAAGAGACTGCTTTTATAATAAGAAAGGGCTGGAATATAAACCTCCACAAAGGCAAAGAACTGTGCAAACTGTAAAGATAAATTGTAATGAAGAAAACAATCCAGGATTTGCATTTATGGTTGGGGCTCAATAGCATAATAGAGATCCAATAAATAAAATTACATTTATTTTGGATTCTGGTGCCTTAGACCATATAATCAATAGATCAGATCTAAGTGTACATTTTTCTACCCTGTTGTCACCGGTGAAGATTTCTGTGACAAAAAATGGGCAATTTATAAGTGCAACTAAAAAGGCCTCTCTGGAAGTTACCAGCAATTTGGGAATTCAAGGAATTCTAGAAGATGTCCTCTACTGTCCTGAAGTTCCTTACAATCTGCTATCTGTAACGAAAATGCAAAATGCTGGTATGACAATACTGGGGTTGGAATTTCTTAAGACGGTAAGATGGTAATAAATTAAAGGTAAGCCATCAAACAATATAATTTCTATATAATTTAAGGTAAATATCGAGTTGATAAACAATATTTCGCATACATTTAGTACAGTACAAGCAAACTATGAAATATGGCATCAACGATTAAGGCATATTGGTAAAAATAAATTTATAGAATTAAAAAAATTAACAAATGATCGAGGACGAGGGTCTTATAGATCATATTACAGTTTCTGATAATTTATGTGAGGCATGTATAAAAGGAAAACAAACTCGGTTAACCTTTAATAAACATAAAGATAAAAATTATGTAAAGAGGCCGTTATTTAAAGTACATTTCAATGTTTGTGTACCTATAACGCCAACGTCAACGGTTAATGAGAAAAATTAGTTTGTTTTGTTTGTTGATCAATTTACTCATTGGTCATTTTAATTTAAAAATTGTTAATTTGTACTGTGATAATGGGGTAGAATATTTATCTTCTGAGATAAAACACAGAGAAGGGCATTAGTTACCATTTAACTATTCCACGAACTCCACAGTTAAATGGTGTGTCAGAGCGTATGGTTAAAACAGAACAGAAAAAGCTCGTACAATGATAAACGGTGCAAATTTAGAAAAAGTTTTTTGGGGTGAGGCAGTGTTAACTGCTACTTATCTAATTAATATTACACCTACTAGGGCTCTTAAACAATTTAAAACACTACATGAACTATGGCACAAGGCCACAAATAAAATATCTTAGTTCTTGGTTCTACTGTTTATGTATATAACAAAGTGAGTAAAACAAAATTTCAAGAAATAAGTTGGAAAGCTATATTTATGGGGTACGAACCAAATGGGTATAAAGTGTGGGAAGTGGAATCGCAAAAAAGTTTGTTGTAATCAGAGACGTTATAGTGGATGAGACTAATTACTTAATATCAAGGCCTGTGTGTAAAGGGGTTAATTTGCAAACACCTCAGGATAAAACTGATCTTTGTGACATGTCAATATCAGGGATACAGTCTAATAACTCTGACAGTGCGAAACCAGATATAAAGAAATCTGGGGCCCAAACTGATGTTTCTGACCTAACCTCAAAACCAGTATGTTTATCTCAAGACAAACAAGGTTTAAAGCAATTACCTGACTATCTTTTGTGTCAATTATCTGTAATATATGGGTATTTTCTCTTAAGAATAATGAATTTGGAAACCCAATAAAATACAAAGCTCGTCTTGTATCAAAAGGTTTTAGTCAAAAATATCATATAGATTATAATGAAACTTTCGCCTCTGTAGCTCGAATATCAAGTTTAAGATTTTTAATAGCGTTTGCAAATCAACATCACATGGATGTAAAAACATTAAACCTTGATTTTCGATTAAAATAGAATCGGACTACTATTGGCGGAATAATTCAAATATTTGAAAAAATCAAGTTATGGGTTTTGAAAGGCAAAAATACTGTTTATTTGATGCAAACATATCTAAATAATTAAAAACTTAAATGCTAGCATTTAAATTAATAATATTTTTTTTAAATTTGGATATGTTTGCATAAAATAAACAGTCCTTTTGCCTTTCAAAACCCATAACTATATATAGTTATTTAGATTTTCTTGCATAAAATAAATAAGGCAATTAAAACACAAACAAAATTTATAAACAAAATATTAAAATGTACAAAAAAAAATTGAATTTTTTAAATTTGCTACTTTTCAACAATATCCTCATTGACTATAGTTTTGAGGATTATCATTTGTTGCTTCACTTTCTGGTGTTTTCTGCTGTTTTTTTTTATTTTTTGCTTCACGTTGTCGGGTGATTCTTAATGCTTCTTGAATGTGTGGCAAGAACTCTTTATTTGATGTGGGGCTTGAGCACGCATTGATTTTATAAAATCAATGAGAGCTCAAGCATTGATTTTACCTCAAACATTAAAATCAATGTAAGCTCAAGACAACATCAAAACTTGATAAATCAAGGATTGATTGTTTTTTGAACTTAAGCAATGTTAGCTGGACAGGTCTGTAAGTTAAATACCGGATTAAAACAGGCAGCAAGGTGTTGGTTTGCACAAAAAGGTTTTAAAAACTTACCGGTAGACCGATGCCTTTATATTTTAAATAGAGGGGGTATTTCAAAAAATATTTATGTAATATTACACAGTACAACACGATTTCCCTCCCATGAAAAATTTTAGCAGATTTTGAAAATAGAGGTAAAAAAAACGTACCCGTGTCTCACAGTTTCACGAGATCACGTCATAAAAAAATTTTAAGCCGTCATTCCTATTATTTATGCTTATACAGATTGTACATTTTTTACTCGGTTAAAAATATATTTTTTTGTAAATATTGTATGTTTTTACACAATGCAAAAAACAAATATACAAAAGTTTATATTTTGATTTTTTTTAAATAATTTTTTTTAATTTTTTTTTTAATGAAACACATTTTTGTATTTAACTTATATTCAATACATGTTGGAATAAAACCGAATATATCTATATATATATGGGGCGTGGCCTCGCCTCCGTCCAACGCGCGACACAGTAGCAAAGTAGCAAATAGACTGCATCGCTAATGAGATTTTTTGCATTATTATCATTTAATTTTTTAAGTCCTTACCTGCTCGACCTTTCGTCATGTCGTTTATCACACAAGCAACTGTGACGCGCCTTGGAGGGAGGCGAGGCCACGCCCCATATATATATATATATATATTCGGTTTTATTCTGAACAGGCTGTATATTGCTTCAGAATCTCGAACAATTGACCAGCAATATTCACCCAGCAAATGCCTGACGTCTTTTCCCTTGAAGCGTTTTTCAATTGTTAAAATGTCTTGGTGAAAACGTTCGCCATGTTCGTCACTAAAATCGCCCAAATTTGGTGGAAAATAGTCCAAAGGAGCATGGAGAAAATGTATTTTCAGTGACATATGTACTTTCATGTCCTGTGTTATAAAATGTACTTTATAACCCGAACTACAGGGAATAAATTCAGATTCCATCTCGGAAAAAATGGTTGTACTGGGTGTTAAAGGTCTTTTACTTTTATCCTCACATATGTTTTCTGAAGGAGCAGTTGGATAATCTTCAGATCGCACTCTTGCGAGAATGACGGATTCTACATCGGCGTAATCAATTTTCTCTCTAGTATTGTACCGAAATCCAAAACTTTTTAATTTTGACATGCAGAAATAACACTGGTCAGATGCGTGTTCGGTACGTCGCGACGGGTCGAAGCCAAATTGTTGGTGCAACATATTTCATACTGTGTGTTTTATCTTGCAATCCATGCAAACAACGGTAACAATAATCGCATAAAACCTCTGGTACATACCATAAGTTTGGTATATACGTCACCAAAAAATAGTCTTCAAAAGCTGTTACTACACTTTTTGTAATATTTCGCATATGGCTTGAAGGTGCAAATAAACCACATACATAACAAAAATTATTTTGATTCGGACACTGCATTTTTACTTTGATTTCAAATGGATGGTTAACTCAACAATCAAAATTAATATGAAAAATTTATCGATTTATCGCTGCAATAATGTTTTTATTTAACATTTAAAAAAAAAAGTATTACCCTCGTATAAAGATTGTTTTGAAAACAATGCTTTTTATGTATAAATGCCGCAGATGTGTAAATTTTTTGTTTTTTTGCTGTTTCAATTGACTTCGTATACTTAAATTTTTTTTTTACTTAAATTAAATATATTTTAGGTACACTTGCTTTAAGACTTAAATCAATTCATTTAAATATCTTTTAATTTTTTTTTAAAATGTTAATTCAACAAAGCTCAATTTTTACAAAAAATTGAATAAATAAAAATTTTAATCACCCGACTTTAAAGCATTTTGATTGGCTTAAAATTGAAACATTTTGTTACTTGGTTTAAAAATAAACCGTTTGATATATATATATATATATAAATGTGCAAAACTCTGTATAAGATTAAAATAATTTTAAAATGCATCTATAATGGTTGCCTATCCATTTAGTAAATATATGTATATATTTTTAACTATGCAGTCCAGCTGTTATCGAGTCTATTAAATTATGTCGCGAATAGTGTGAATAACATTTTATTGGATAGCCCTTAAAAAAAATTATGACGTGATGTGAAAAAACGCCGAGACACGGGTATCATTTTTTTAACTCTATTTTTAGAATCTGTAGAAATTTTTCATGGGAGGTACCAAAAATCAAATTTTGTCGTACTGTGTTATAGTGAAAACATGAATTGTTTTAAATAATATTTAATAAATAAGTTTTTAATGGTAGATTTAAAAGATATTAAATTATTTCTATGAATTAGAATTTCACAAGATAATAATCAAATGTGTTTAGACCAAAGTGCATATATAAAAACAATTTTAAATAAATTTTGTTTATCATTTAACAATTTGTTAAATGGATTTTACAAATATCTCCTGGTATTTATCTATCAATTACTTCATCTCCGCTTTTGTTTAATTTCGTTCGTGTTCCTCACCAGCATCGATAGACAGCTGTTTCGCTCTGTAGAGCTCATCAGTATCAAGGTGCTGTATGGTGCGGAACACGAACGAAATTCTGATTCCTTGACCTTTTATAGGTTTTGGAATCATTCACTGCGGTGAGACGAAGTTAGTGGTGCCATCTACCGTCTTTCGAGGTGGTCTTCTATGTTATATACATTTTACATTTGTACTTTAACATATAGCGTGCTTTACGCCATCTGTGACCTAAAAGATGTATTAGCCTTGCTGGCTTGATAATTATTTAAATTTTGTTTATCATTTAACAACTTGTTAAATGGATTTTACGACTATCTCGTGGTATTTATTTATCAATTACTTCGTCTCCGCTTTTGTTTAATGTCTTAAACATATAGAAGAGCACGTCGAAAGACGGTAGATGGCACCACTAACTTCGTCTCACCGCAGTGAATGATTCCAAAACCTAAATAAGGTCAAGGAATCATAATTTCGTTCGTGTTCCGCACCATACAGCACCTCGATACTGATGAGCTCCACAGAGCGAAACAGCTGTCTATCGATGCTGGTGAGGAACACGAACGAAATTAAACAAAAGCGGAGACGAAGTAATTAATAAATTTTAAATAAGTTTAACATGAACGATTGTAAACCTGACAATAGTCCCCTTGAAAGTAAATTAGACTACATAGCAATAAATTCTGACGAAACATATGATGCCCCTTGTCGAAACGCTATCGGATGTCTAATGTATTTAATGATATGTACAAGACCCGATTTAAGTGTAGCTGTAAACATCTTAAGTAGATTCATGAATAAATGCAATAAACAACTTTGGAAATGCATTAAAAGAGTATTAAGATATTTAAAAGGTTCAATAGATATTAAATTAAACTACACACGACGGGTATATAATGAATTTTTAGTAGGTTTTGTTGATTCAGATTGGGGTGGTAGTAAAAATACCGATAGAAAAAGTTCAACAGGTTATTTATTTCAAATATTCGAAAATTGTACTATTTGTTAGAATTTCAAAAGGCAGAATTCAGTCGCTGTCTCATCACCAGAGGCTGAATATATGGCTTTATTCGAAGCTATTATGGTTTAAATATTTTAAAACCAGTTATTATCTATGAAGATAATAATGGGTGTATAAGTATTTCAAAGAATCCAGCAAGTCACAAAAGGTCAAAACACATAGACATTAAGTATTATTTTTCAAGCGAACAAGTAGATAAAAATATAATTAAAGTAAATTATATTTCCACAGATAACCAAGTAGCTGACATTCTAACGAAGCCTTTAAACTTACCGAAATTTCTGACACTTAGAAATAAAATAGGCTTAGAGTAAGATAAGTGGTCTGATTGGGTTTTCCTAATCCTAGCAGCAAATGCTGGACCATATTGTAACTATCTCCCAGGGTGCACAAAGAAGGTAACTATTTAGTTAAAGAATAGTATTTAGGGATGAAATGTATTATCCTCATAGAATTATGTATACATATATAAATATATTTAAGTTTTTTTGGATTAATTTTTAAGGGGGCGTGTTGGAATATAAACAAAAATCAATCTAGTTTTAACTGTTCAGATAAATTAGTCCAAGGCCATGATATATATTAAGTTTTATAAACAAGATCATGATAGGGCACCGTTATTAAAAATGCTGAATAAGGGTTTTATTGTATAAGCTACTCTTTCGTTTTAAATAAGTAAGTTAGTCGTAATAAAGATAGATAGGTACCTTCCAAGTGCTTTCCACTTAGAATATATATTGCATTAAAACTAATTATTGTGTTGTTATTTTTATCCGATTAACCAGCAAATGTTAACTTAATGTTAATGTTAACTTAATGTTAATTTGTGCTGCATAAATCCAGCATTATTAGATGTTTAAAATTCTGTTATATCAGATCAGTGTTGCCAACCAAAAATCTGTCTAGGAGGTAGATATGATTTTAAAAGTTGGTAGTTTACAACAAATCTTACTTTGAAAAGTTAGTAGATCTGCCACCTATATTTTTCGAGTTTTCTAGAGACTTAAAGTAAGAAATCTGGATGGATCAAAAATATTTCAATTATTTTCATAAAAAAAACAATGATAAAGCAGAATTATAGATGGCCAATATTCAAAAAGTCAAAAATTGAAGAACGAATTATCATAATTATCAAATTATAAATATGCGCTTAGGTTGCATACTCAAATTAATTAATTAATTTTTTATAATGTGGAATTATTAAATTACGATTTTGTAGACTATATCATATACAACCAAAGTGGCTATTTATAATAAAAGAGATTAGAAGCAAAAAGGTACAAGTTCATCTTTTTGAAAATGTAAAAAGGGTAAAAATATAAGAAAAAAGGTATAGCTTTTTATTATTCTATTCTTTAAAGTAATAGATATTTTGATTGAATAATTTATAATGTTCTTTAGTAGGTGTAGGCTTTCGATGATAAATCGTTTGGTATGTAAGAGTCCCTCTAAAGTATTAGTGCACACTTTGTTTCGGCTACAACTTTTTAATAAATTAACTGCGGAAAACAGTCTCTCGACATTGGTAGTGTTGTATGGAAGCACTAGCAATTTCTTCACAAACTGGCTCATTAAAAGGAACATTTGTAAATCATCGCCTTTTCTTATTCGACTAATATGATGCCAGTCTTTAACTCTAATATTTTTCTTAGTTGTAAAAGGAAGAGTTGTGTTTCTTAACATTCTCCATTCTCGATGTAATTCAGTTAAGTTTGAATGACATAAATCTAAAAAGAAAATTATGGCAGCTGTGGTAAGTATATGCGCGCTATATACTATATAAAAAAAATACAACACAGTATTACCACTTTCACGGAAATTTAATTTAAAAAATTTAAAAACTTAAAAAAGTTGGTAGTTTTTTTCTTGCAAAGTAGGAGATTTGAGCAAGACACCAAAAGTTGGTAGATCTACCGAGAAGTTGGGGTTGGCAACCCTGTATCAGATCCTTGATTTTGAAACTACTTAAGCTAGCTATTATCTAAATTTACGAAATGTAATTCTCTGTTATTCGCGCAGTGTTGCCAACTGTCCCATTTAGTAGGATACTACATTTCCTCCTCTTCTTCCATGTTTGTTTCGTAATCCTCTAGGTAGGCAGGTTGTTTTCGTCTCATTTCGGGTTCTTGGTTATTTAACTGTTCTCGGTTTTCAGGTTCGTGTTCATCTTACGGTTTTTTATCATTTTTAATGATTGTTCGTTTTCTAACAGTTCGTGAGCGTCATTGATCTTTTTGTTATTAGGGGGTTTTTGCATAGGAAGATTGGGGTATGTGTAATTGAGAATGCTTTGTGTAGGATGCGTTTTGGGTTGTCATGTGCTACTATTTTGGTTCCACAAATGGTTTTAATTCTGTAGGGTTTAGGGTCAAAGTATGGTGTTAAAGTGTTTACACAGTACTAAATCTCCGATTTTAAATTTATGACTTTTTGTTCTTCTTTTCTTATTTGGTGCTTCATTATTTTCTTTTCTTCGCCTTTAATGTGTTTACTTCTTTGTTAAACATGTGATGTGATGTGGTGTAGGTTAAAAGAAAGTCTTGTAGGTCTGTGTCAAACTTGTTGGTTTCTATGTGTACGCATTTTAAAGACTTTTTTAAGGTTTTTATGAATCCTTCTATAACTTCGTTGGCTTCTGGCCATAACGGGGTAATTTTGTGGTGTTTAATGTTAAGGTTAAGGTAATTCTGAAAATTGATGTCCATTCAAGTTGTGTATATTCTTGTTAGGACTTGTTGTGCGTGTTCATAGCTCGTTGAAGGTTCAATTTCTGCAAATGGGTATGTTCATGGATAACAATGAATATATATTTTCCGTTCAAAAATGGTCCTGGGTAGTCAACGTCTAGTTGTTATAATAAGGATCTTGTTGGGATATTTGCTGTTGTTATTGGGTCTCTGTTATGGGTCTGCTTGACATCTTTTAATGATATCTTCTACCATTTTGTCCATGTCAGGAAACCATATTTTTATTCTTAAGAGTTGTTTTGTTTTTGTCATGTCCTGATGTCCTTTGTGTGCTAGATTTATTGATTTTCCTGTAGTGTTTTCGGTAAAATTATTCTTTCTTTTGTTTCTTAATAGTACTCCTGATTTTTCTGTTATTTCCTCTTAATTGTTTTGTCATTCCACAAATTTGGTTGCTTTAATCAGGGACCCGGACGCAAATGAAATATCCGGTTCCGGTTCCGGTTCCGAAAGAAACGAAAAATTTTTGTTCGGGTTTAATTAGGGTTCCAAAAAAATATTTCTTTTCGGTTCGTACCAATCTTTTCGGTTCATACGGTTTTTTTCGGTTCCAATTTTTTTCCATGTATAAATAAGTACCTACTTATAAAATGATTTTTTTTTGGCATGTAATTAAATTACTTTGTCTCTTCTTTGTTTCAAATCAGGTTCTTCAATTTTAGGCTCTTCATTCTCTTTTTCTTTACTTATATTCCCGATCGGCTGGCTACCTTTTTTTCTTCTTCTGATTGTGATTAAAAAACTGGAAAATTCATATTTAAAATAAGTTATTCAAAAATAAAAAACTTAACTTTCGGCTTTTGTTTTTCTTTTTCTCCAAAAATTCTGTTGGTTCTCACAAATAATTGTTCCTTTTATGTTTGTTCTTGTTGGGGGAAGTAAAAATTTGAGACCAGAAAACAGCCTTTCAGCGCTTACTTAAGTCGGTTTCATATAGATGCGAAATGCGAAATACGCGAATATTCGCATTTCGCAAATCCTATTTCATATAGATGCGAATTAGTTTAGGGACATTCTTTTCTCACTAGGCGATATTTGCAATGCTATTTTAGGTACTTAAATAGTAAAGTTAGTTAAAGTGTATATAAAGGTAAAATAAGAAACATTAATGTACCTCAAACTCAATATAAAATATAAAAAAACTTATTTAAACAGTTCGAATAAAACTCAACAAAACAAACACTACGATACAAACGAAATAAACATAAATGGCGTAGGTATGATAAGCAATTGCATTAATTTGTATGCGAAATGCATGCGCATCACGACAAATTATTGCGATTATCGCAAAATATTGGGTCAATCTCAAGATTCCCGCCCCTAGATTTCAAATCTTGCAAATTCGCAGGATCTGTCGAAACGCTTTTCCCGCCAAATCAGATGGACTAATGAAAACATTTTTCGTATTTCGCAACTGTATGAGACCGACTGTACTTGTGTTGCAGGTGTCATTTGTATACATAATACTGGGCAACACTGTAATTAATAAATCCCTACTACAAATGTACCTACCACCCATGCTAGTCATTTTAATAAATCACTCTTCAACCTACTCTGGTATTATTTACTTGACGCAGTCGGTAGGATATTTTGTAGTGGGAGTTTATTAATTACAGTGTTACCTAGTATTATTTATACATATGACATCTTTTTTTCCAATAAAGTTATTTTTATTTACATTTACAATTGTTATTAACACATCAGGAACCCCTAACAATGTATAATTTATAGATTAATAGCCAGTGCTTAAATATTTTTTGCAAAAACTAATTTTATAGATTTTTTTAACGAAACAAAATATATTTTTTTTATTTGTGTAAAAAGAAATTAAGAAAATAACCTAAAAAACCGTTTTAAATTTAAAGGGTCTCTACAGTTACGGTTCCGGTCCACAAATAAATACTGGTTCCGGTCCGGTTTTCTATCCAAAAACGGTTCTGTCTTCTAGGGTTTCTGTTTGTACGCCTTTTATAGAAATTGTTTTGGGTAGGTTATTGTTTAGTATGTAGCTGTAGCTGACGTATTCTTATATTTTGTTAGAGTTGTCGATTTTAGTCCAGACTGGATATCTTGATAGGTAGTCTGAAGGATTTTTATCTCCCTTTTGGTGTTTTACCGCAAAGTCGTAAGGTTGGATTCTTAAACACAATCTCTCTATTCTTAAGTTTGGTGCTGCTCTTGGATTCTGTAGGATTCTTACTAGAGGTTTGTGATCAGTATACAACTAAAATTTTGTTCCATAAAGGTAGATATGAAAACGCTGTATATCCCAAGTGACTGCTAGTGTTTCTTTTTCGATTTGGCTGTATCTTTGTTCGGTTTTATTTATTGATCTGCTTGCATATGCAATGATTTACATTTTTTCTACATTTGACTGTGATAGTATTGCTCCTAATCCAAAAGGTCATGCGTCTACATGAAGTTTTATTTGTTTCTTTGTGTCAAAATATGCTAATTTTGTCACATCTTGAAGATCTTTTTTTAGTTCTCTAAAAACTTTTTTATGACGTTCTTCCCAATGGAATTTTCTGTCTGTATTATGAGTTCTCTTAGGGGTTTTGTTTTGTTGGCCAGATTTGGTAGAAATTTTAACATTCCTAATAGGCTTCTTACTTCAGACGGATTCTCTGGTGGTTTAAGGTTGATAAATGTTTCTACTTTTTTCCTATCTGGGCTAATGCCTTGTTTGGAAAAAACAAATCCAAAATATTTTATGGTGTGTTGGTTAAGTTTGCATTTCTCTTTGTTTATTGTTAGGTTGGTTTCTTTTAGTCTTTGAAATAGAAGTTCTAGAGCTGTGTCGTGTTCTTTTTGTGTTTTTCCGTATACTAATAATAATAATAATAATAATAATAATAATAATAACGTATATTTGATCCTTAAAAATTACATACATAATACCCATAGGGTGTAGATCATATCACAGTATTTGGTATAAATTGTAGGCAATAAAAACAATACATTCAATAAACAAAACTTTGGTAAAATACTACAGATCTAAAAAATTTGTTTCATCAAAGAACTCCGCCATATTGTAATAAGACCTCCGATTTAGACATTGTTTCAGTCTCAATTTTATTGTGTTTTTCGGTAACAATCTAAAGGGACTGGGCAATTTATTCCATACTCTGATAACACTGTGCGTGACATTTTTCTGGACATAGGTATAATTTGGCTTATCAGTGAAAAGAAGATGCTTTTGCCTGGTATCATATACATGTTTTGTTTCGGAATTCTTAAATGAATTAAAATTTTCAGTAACAAACTTTACACAATTATAAATATACAAACAATACAGGGTCAAAAGACGCTTACTTATAAAAAACGGTTTACAACTTTCTCTTTGCTTTAGCTTGTAGATAGATCGAACGCATCTCTTCTGCATCACAAAGACCCGATTAACCTCAACGGAATTACCCCAGAATATTATTCCGTAGTTAAGCCTAGACTCTATATATGCAAAATAGGCAATTTTGGCTGCTTCTTCACTTATGTTATTAGATATAGTTCTTAATGCAAAGCAGTATTTATTTAAATTGTTTGTTAATATATCAATTTGTTTTTTCCAGTCTAACTTTTTGTCAATTTCTATTCCTAGGAATGACACGCTATCTACCGTTGAAATTGTCGTTTCTCCGTGCTGCAAACTGAAGGCGTTATTCGATCTGATCCCAAAACTAACCAGTTGTGTCTTTGATATATTTAAGAGAAGATTATTAGAGGAGAACCACTCATCTAAAACCTCAAGTGTGCTCTTTACCTGCAATTTACAACTTTCCAGATGTTCTGTATGATAAATGACAGATGTGTCATCCGCATAAATGACCATCTCATTACTACAGGCATGTATTATGTCATTTATATAAATTAAATATAACAATGGACCCAGAATGGAACCCTGAGGCACTCCCCTGCTCACGTACCCATACTCCGAAGCAATTTGGTTACCCGTTTCTCCAATCTCTACTACTCTTTGTTTCCTGTTTAGCAGATATGAGCCAAGCAAGTGTAAAGCCGTCCCGCGAACTCCACACAACTCCAGCTTCTTCAGAAGAATCCCATGGTCAACACTGTCAAAGGCCTTGGACAGATCTAGGCATAATGTTGCTGTGGTTTTCCCTTCATTTAAGGCTTTTATTATCCCTTCTAAAGCTTGATATATGGCTGTAACAGTTGATTTCCCCTTTAGGAACCCGTTTTGCTGTTTTATGATGGTATTATTTTTTTCAAAAAAATTTATCAATCTTTCATAAATTGCCTTTTCAAATACCTTATTTATGTTTGAAAGAAGAGAAATTGGCCTATAGTTATTTAGGACACTTTTGTCACCTTTCTTTTTATAAATTGGTCTGACCACTGCCTCCTTCAGCGCATCAGGGTACACCCCAGTTGTAAAAGAGCAATTAATTATATGCGTTAGCGGCACAGAAATACAACCTGCCGTGTATTTTAACAAGGAAACAGGAATTTCATCATACCCTACTGATTTTTTATTTTTTAACTTCATTATAATTTTGTATGTTTCAAGTTCGGAGATAGGCATCATGAACACTGAACTGACACAGGCATCAACTTTAGAGAGATTTGGATTTTTATCTTTGTTTATTTCTGGGCATGTGTTTATAAAAAAGTTATTAATATTATTCAATACGTCAATTTCAGCGTGATCTGGAAAGTTGGTAAGAATAGAATTAACTTTTCTGTTTTTATTCGTTTCTTGATCTATTAGTAGCCAGGTTGCTTTGGATTTGTTATCAGAATTCTTGATAAAATTGTACTGACTTATGGTTTTGGCTTTTTTAATGACCTTCTTCAAGATGGAAGAATATTTTTTATAGTTTGTATCAGATATGTTACCTTTTACATTTTCTTCATATAGAAATCTTTTTCTTCTGCTTGAAATATGTCATCACTAAACTTGATAACTCCATTAATTCTCGAAATTGGACCATGTATCGTGTTTTGAATATTCCGAAGAATAATCGTTTGTATCTGTACAGTCCTAAATGTGTAGGTTTTGTATCTTGAGTCTTGATGTAGTGTTAGTTGGTGATAACTAGAGCGCGGATTTCTAGCTATAATGCCATACCTAATTTTTAGCGGCAGAATTATTGTAAATATATATTTTCATGTATTACAGCATGTACAATCACGTAAAAATTTGTTTGTGCTTATAAGCTTATTTTTCGTTTATATGCATATATTTTTTAATGCCATTTTTATGCATATTTTAACCATATTTATTGCATATTTTGCCTTTTTAATTATAAATATTGTGTTACTTTTGGCAACCGCGTTTCTACATTTTAATATTTGTATTACAAATCATACATAATACGGGGATTTACCGGGCCCTTAAGAGCAAGCAACGCTTACGTTACAACCAGGGTGCACCGGTGGAAGAAGAAGGTGGTATAGCTCCACAGTACAGAAGCAAGCGTCTAGATAACTCAGTATTTCGTTCGTTGTTCGTTAGATGGCGAGTCAACCAAGAACCTAAGGTTTTAAGATAACGAAAACTCAAGGAGGATCTTCTACCCTCCTTAACAAAAATTTTAGCTTTTCTGACAGCATTATTATAATAATTTGCAGAACGATTTGAAAATAAACATGTTCTGCCAAAATGCAGTCGCCACAAATGCACAAAAGTGACGTTGAAATGGTTTTATTTGAATTTTAATTAAGCTTAGTGGTCCATTCTTTGAAGTTAATCTAGCGATTTTACTGGTTTTACGTCAATGCGCCATCTATTAACAAGTACTGAGTTATTTGGCCACGTTCCGGGATAAAGATGTATCACCTCCTTCTTCCACCCTGGTTGAAACGTAAGTTAAAAGCTACGAATAGGCAATATAATGCAGTTGTGCATTTGTTCAGTAAACTCAAAATGCCGAAAATTAAATCAACCGTCAGTATGAAAACAATAAATTAATTTGCAGAGTTTAAAACGGTAAGTTTTATTTATTTAATGTAGCTGTTAAGCGTTTCAATTAATGTTAAAATATTATATAATAAGTTTGTACTTTGTTGAAGAGCGCATGTGCGCATTCCCCTCCAATGAAAAATTTTATGTAATAGGTGCACACGTAATAGTCTTAAATAAATTGTTATACAATCAACATCGAGAATAAAACACAAAATATTATAATAATTAATTTTAATTCAAATTCAAAACCAAGTCGTACTTTTATAACACAATAAGAGAAAATACCCAGGATTTCCTATAGATCCTTAACATTGGTCACTTCGAACCAGGATAATCGACAATTTTGAAAATCCAACCACGTGGAAGATCCAGCAACGAGGTCCAGCGCGTAATTCACGAGGTCCACCGCGTCTTCCATCAGTCCACGTCTCTACCCAGAGGTTTGCAAGCCAGAATATCATTTTTGGGAAAAATCTAACCAAACCAGGCCACGAGGTCGCCCATGTACCGTCAAAAGTAAGTCCATTCCATCACCCATCCAGTTCTCCCATTTTACCATTTGCTTCAATTTGTGCAATTTATACAATTTGTTTAAAATCATATAAATAATTAATTTCATTCATAAATTTAAAGTAAATAGTAGTAATTTTTTTATTTTATTTTTTTTACCATTCATTCATTCATACAATTTACAATTTTGTTGCTATACAGGCTGTTTCATTTTTTTACATCTCACATAAATCTCAACATTTCATTATTTTTTCAATTGCTAGTTATCTTGTTTTGCAAATATGACTGATATTAAAGCTTTAGCACAAAGACGAGGTGTTATTAAGGGGTCTATCACCAGAATCGAGACATATCTCAAAAACCCTGATAACTCTGCAAAGTTTTTTGATATAAGCGTACGTATACGAAAATTAAATGAAGCATTTAACGAATTTAATCTTATACAAACGGAAATTGAATTGGTTTCTCAAGATGACGAGTCTGAATATAGAATAGCCATAGAAGAAAAATACTATGAGTTAGCAGCACATGCCGAACGTCTTCTAAGCTCTATCACGTCATCAGAAACCAGTTCAAAGGAAGCTAATATAAGATTACCACGAATTAGCCTACCTGAATTTTCTGGTCAATATGAAAATTGGTTGAGCTTTCACGATACCTTTAAAGCATTAATCCACACTAACAACTCCCTCACCAATATTCAAAAGTTTTACTATCTTAAGTTTGCTCTTAAAGGTGAGGCGTCAGGTGTCCTTAAGGCTCTTGAAGCAACAGACGCAAATTATGACATTGCTTGGAAAATGCTTCAGGAACGGTATCTAAACAATAAAATAATCATATACTCACACATAAAAAATATTGTTGAACTGCCTAAAGTAACAAAGGAATCACATGTACAATTGCGAAAATTACTAGACAATTTTTTAATTCATTTTAGATGCCTCCAATCTCTAAAACAACCTGTAGATCAATGGGATACATTATTAATTTATTTACTAGCTACAAAATTAGGTACTGAAACTCGAGTAGAGTGGGAATCAGAAACAACAGCATCTGAACTCCCAACTCTAACAGAATTTACAAAATTTCTCAATGAAAGATGTCAACTTTTAGAGACTATTGAAACTAAAAATGATAAAACTTTCGTTAAATCATACTCACACGTATCAACTAATGAAACAAATAATAATCAAAATATCACTTGTAAATTTTGTAAGGGTTCACATATCATTTTTTATTGTCAAAAACTATTAGCCCTTGATCCCAAGCAAAGTTTTAATGAAATAAAAAGACTAAATTTATGTATAAATTGTTTAAGATCAGGACATTCCACTAATTCATGTTTTTCTGGTTCATGCAAAAAATGCGGTAAAAAACATAATACGCTTTTACACATTGAAATTTTACCAAACTTAAATCATAATTCTAACATTAACCGTAGCATGCAACCCCAAAATAATAACTCCACCGCCTCAAATAACGAACAAAATCAAACTATTAATTCTCAAAATAACCAAATAATAAATGCTCATTGTAACTATCCTATATGTTCACAAATTTTATTGCAAACAGCGATAGTAAAAATATTCAATTCTAATGGACAACCGGTACAGTGTCGGGCTCTGTTGGACTCTGGCAGTCAAGCTAATTTCATGACTCAAGAATTATTCAACAAACTCAATTTAAATTCAAAAAACATTAATTTACCTATTACAGGTATAAATAATTCAAATTTCAATATATCCAAATTCACAAATGCTACAATACAGTCCACTTACAATGCATATCAAAACAACATATCATTTTTAATTCTCGATAAAATCACAGGTACTATACCATCAGTTTCATTTGAAAAAACATTTATACAAATTCCAACCAATATATCTATTGCAGATCCAACGTTCAACATTCCGACTCAGGTAGACTTATTACTTGGCTCGGGCATATTTTTTGACTTGCTGTGTGTGGGTCAAATAAAATTAAACAATAACATAATTTTGCAAAAATCAAAATTAGGATGGCTTGTATCAGGTCCATTTACTAATATATCTGCCAACCAGATTCAATCGCATTTAACTTCATTGTCAAGCATAGACTCTAAAATTGAAAGATTTTGGCTGGTTGAGGAGTGCGATACAAAACAAAACATATATATATATAAATTTGCTGTCAAACATGATTCCAAGAAATTTAATGGGTTCTTTTCTGTTTAATTCATTAAGATGTCTTAAAGAAAAAACCCCTAAGAGAACTCTGTTGTTGGTGACCTAGTTTGGTCTTACCTAGCACCAGTATTGACCGATCAGCAATACGTGTACAATACGTGTACTGACGTGGTCAATACCACGCACTACATCTCCCCTTTCGAGATGAATGGACTTTATTTTGGCCTCAAATAAAGAACATTGATAAAAAGGTGGTTTTATACAAACACAAATATCAACTAAACCTAAATAAATGAATCCTAGATAACTAAACTTAACAACCACTAACTGACCTAAGATAAAAGATAAAATAACGTGTTGGAGTAGTATTTTTATTTGTCGTAACGTTTATTACTTATCTAACAGCTACTTAATCAATTTTGTTTATTTACGCACTCACTTTGTTGGAGAATTTGAAATAATCAGTTTTTTAAATATTTAGTTTGTTAACTTAAGAGCGCTGTGATTTTTATTTTTCGTAACTATGTATCAAAAAGAAATGACGTTAGGCTGTTTAATTCAATATCTATAAAAAGTAAAAGAATATTAGAACTGTGAAATAGTTAGTTGTATTGTGGAAGCGCAATTCTTTTAATACTGACAATGAAAGTGCAACTGAGACAAACGATTTCACTTTGTTACCTTCATTACTTGACTTCTTATTAGAACATTCATTCGAGAAATATCCTTTTTCGTGACAATTGTGACAGTTATAGTTCTTTTTACAATAATCTAAATAGTTCTGACATGGTTTGTTGTGACAATCACGTTTAAAATGTCCAGACTCGCCGCATTTGTAACATTTTGCCTTTGATTGATCTGACAAATTTTTATTTTGACTGTAATCTTGCTGATCTCTTTTCTTAATAAAATGTTTCTTTTGTTGATTTTTCCAAGACTTATTAAATTTTCCAACAAATGCATTGCTTACTGTCTCTGATTCACGTCCTTGTGTCTTATCTCTTCTTTATTTATTTATGAGCGTTTTATCAATTTCAGCCACTGACTGCCAGGCTGCATGAAAATGATCAAATTTAAAATTCGTGCCATTAGCCAACTGTCCTTGATATCTTCTCCATTGATTTTCAATTCTTGCGCCAGTCCATCAATTGCCAAACAGTTTTCAACTGCTGTTTTCGTTTCATTATATTTATAAGCAAAAAATTGTTGTTGCAGCATGTCTTTTCTTTCCATACAATGTTTCCAACCTTTCAATCATATTTGCTGATTTAAAACATTTAGTGATTTTTAGAGCAATATTCTCGTCCACATTTAATCCAATAATAGTTTGGGCTTCTATGTCCCTTTTTAACCCAAGCTGCATAACCCTCGTCTGTGTTAAATGGTTTAAAAATCTCACCAGTAACAATTTCAAACAGTCCTTTCAAACGAAGCAATAAATTTAATTTGAATCTCCAAGCAACATAATTTGACTTTCCATTTCCTTCTGCAGACTCAACTAACTTTTCAAGATTCAATTTTGCATCCATCTTTTTATTGCTCATGTACTATTTTTAAACAATTTTTAGATTATCTTGGCGTTTCTGCTCTGTGCCCATAACCTGTTGGTGATTTTTATCTCAGTGGAATATCAAATCAGTATGAACTATGGATAAAGGATAGTGGTGCGACACATCATTTAACTGGAAATTTAAAGTGGCTGTCAAATATGATAAATATGAACGTATCATTGGGAACACCAATTCCAGTTGAGATTGGGGATTTAACAAAATTAGAAGGTACAGCTTTAGGAGATGTTTATTTGTATGCTTATGATGGCGAAGAATGGCGTAAAATTGTTTTGAAGGATGTTTTGTTTGTTCCTGAGCTTTCGTTCAACCTTTTTTCAGTCACAACAGTCCTGGATAAAGGTTATACACAATCTGCAACCGCAAAAAAGTTAGTAATAATGGAACAAGGTAAACCAGTATTAATAGCTAAGAGGACAGGTGGTTTATTTTACATGATGTTTCGTGAAATGGAAGAGTATAGTTTGCGAACAGTTAGCTTAAAACTATGGCATGAACGATTAGCACATCAAAACGTTAGTCACGTGAAAGATATTTTAAAGAAGAATAAAATAAAATATATTGATGACTGGGAAGATAATGTCTGTAAAGGTTGTGTGTATGGGAAACAGCACAAAGTTTCTCATCCAACAAATAATATCGTAGCAAAGAATTCTTTGGACAGAGTACACGTTGATCTTGGAGAAATTAATGTTCGTTCTCTCGGTGGTGCAAAGTATTTTTTACTATTTAAGGATGATTATAGTCATTTTCGGACTGTTTACTTCCTAAAACACAAGTCTGAGGCAGTAGATAAATTAAATATTTACTTGAATCTAGTCGAAATATTGATGTCAGATAACGGTACGGAGATTAAAAATGTAAGAAGCAAAGAAATTTTTGAACAGCTTGGAATATTTCACGAACGATCAGCAACTTATACACCACAGCCAAATGGGAGAATTGAGAGAGAAATGCGTACTATAGTTGAAGCTGCACGTGCTGAAATTTACACCCATGATTTTGGACAAGACTTATGGGCAGAAGCATTGAATTATTCAGAATTTACGATTAATCAAACTGGAAATAGCAGTATTGGTGGAAAAACTCTTGCAGAATTGTGGTTTGGTCGTCGGATTAGTCTGAAAACAATGAAAAGTTTTGGTTATGAATGTTATATGATGCTACAGGATCACCAATGTCTAAAAATGGATAGAAAAAGCAAGAAAGGAATTTTTGTTGGATATGATATTCAAGAGCATGGCTATAGTATATATTTTCCGAATCAGCGTCAAGTAGAAGTGTCATTTAATGTATTATTTGATGAAAAGACTGGTCCAGAAAAAGGCTTTACTGAAATAAATTGCAAATCGACTGAAAATGAGTCAGAGGCAGAATCAGAACAAATGTCAGAGACAGAGAATGAAATACAAGGACAGGAGGAGAATTTTGAAAGTTGTGAAAGTGATCAGGTAGAACCAACAGATGATAATATTAAAGATTTATCAAAATATGGACTGAGAAATCGTCAAGGGATAAAATCTCATCCAAAATATAAAGATTATGTAATGATTGGCGAAGTTGAAAACATATCAGTTGAAAATGCACTAAGAGATCCTCGTTGGAAGAAAGCAATGCAAGAAGAGTTTAATTCATTGCAAGATATGAAGACATGGAAATTAGTTAAATTACCGGAAGATAGAAAACCATAGACATGTAGATGGGTGTTACGAGAAAAAGCAGATGGTCGTGTAAAGGCACGTCTAGTAGCACGTGATTTTGAATCAACAACGTAGAATAGATTATAATGAAACATTTCCACCTGTTGCTCGACATGCAAGTATTAAATTATTGTTAAGTTATGCAGTAAGAAAAAGAATGTATATTCGTACATTTGATGTCAACACAGATTTTCTAAATGGAGAATTGTCTGAAGAAATTTATTTGTTACAGCCAGAAGGCTTTGATGACAAGTCTGGGAAAGTCTGTCTACTAAAACGAAGTTTGTATGGCTTAAAGCAAGCATCGAAAGATTGGAATAAAAAGTATACTAAAAGCTTAAAAAAATTAGGATTTATAGACACATGTATTTTTTACAATGAAGAGAAAACAGTGATAATTGGAATATTTGTAGATGATCGAATAATGATTGGTTATGATGAAATGAAGATAGAACAAGTTTTAGTCTGATAAAGCAGAGAGTTCAAAATGAAGTTCTCAACTCGGAAGGGCAGAAAACTATTTTATCTTGGAATGGAAATTGAACTGATGAAAAATGGAATATCAGTTACACAGCAGAAATACACTCGAAAGATATTGGCACGTTTTGGATTTGAAGATGCACATCCGGTTTCAACACCAATTGAACCTGGAATGCAGACAGAAAATAAAGTAAAGGACAAGCCGTTTCGAGAGGCTATTGGTAGTTTGTTATACTTTTCAACAATTTCAGGACCAGATATAAGTTTCGCTGTAAATTTTTTAAGTCGAAGAGTCAGCGAACCAAGTGTTAGTGATTGGAAGATGGTCGAACGAGTTTTTCGATATCTCAGAGGAATATTTGGTATATATATTGGTATATTTTTTATTGGTATATTTTTCAATGGTGATGCAAATTTAAAAGCATACACAGATTCAGACTATGGGGGAACAGAAGCTGACATGATATCTACTAGTGGTGTACTAATTGAACTTGGAGGACCGATTATCTGGATTGTTCAAAAAACAGACAGTAACTTCAACTTCATCGGCAGAGGCTGAATATCGTGCTGCTACTAGTGGAATTCAAGAAGTCTGTTGGATTCGTCGAATAATGATAGAACTTGGAATGCAACATGATTGAGCCGACTGATTTGCTTGTTGACAACAAAGCAGCAATTCATATGGTGGATAATGCTGAAGAAGGAAAAATTACAAAAGGAAAGTAGCACATTGAGATTCGTCGCAAGTTTATTAATCATCATGTTGGCAAAACTGTACGTTTAATTTATCTAAACACAAAAGAACAAGTTGCTCATATATTTACAAAGGCATTAAACAAGAAAGTTTTCGAAAATTTACGTCAAAAACTGCTTAAGGAGGAGTGTTGGAGAATTTGAAATAATCAGTTTTTGAAATATTTAGTTCGTTAACGTAAGAGCGCTGTGACCAACACACTTTCACTCCACTGTGCAATTTTTGATACTAAACTATACTATATTAACAACTTATATAATTTGCAAAAGTAAATACTTAACCTTAGTTTTTATTAAACGGTTTTATTCTATTTTTATGCACCTTTAAGTGTTTACCTTTATATAAAATAGTATAATTAACTCCGTCACAACTTATAACTTGGTAAGGACCCTTATACCACGGATCAAATTTAGTTCTATTCTCATTTCGAACCATAACGAAGTCTCCTGAATTAAACTGAAATATTTTTGAATTACGGTCATAATCAGATTTACGCTTTAAGAATAAAATCCCTGGCGCGTGTATTAGCTGTTTGCAGCCTATATCTTACTTCTTGGTAATATGCATCTAGGCTATACAGAGGATCAATGGAGTTATTCGTCAACGATTCTGGTACGTTGGCTTGCTGGCCAAACACTAGCTCAAAAGGAGTGTAATTATGATATATGCAGGGTGTCGTGTTATAACAAAAACTGTAATAGTTTACCCACTCATCCCAATCAGTATGAGAATCGTTAATGTAAATTCCGATATATTCGTTAAGAACATGATGGTTTCTTTCACGATTGTCTCACTATGATAAGCTGTAGAAAACTTTTGGCTTATACGAAGTAGTTCAGATAATTTTTGCAAAATCTCATTTTTGTACTCAGTGCCTCTATCAGTCCTAATTTCTTTAATAGGCCCATATATTAGGATAAACTTTTCCAAAATTGCTTTTGCGACAGTTAAAGCATCTTTGTTTGAAATTGGCATGACCACAATATATTTGGTTAATTCACACTGAATTGTTACCGCATACGTGTTTCCACCTGCTGTTATTTTAAATGGACCAATCGTGTCAATAGTAATTATGTCGAACGCCCTTTGTAGGGTTAGTGTTATTACCATTTGCTCCTTATGGCCTATTTTGCTTTTATTCAGTTGGCTTTTTGCACAACTTTTTACGTAATTCGATACGTCACGAGGCATACCTTTCCATCTGTACCTCATTCTTAACTTATTTAAAAGTTTTTTCTGTCCACTATGACCTCCTCTAAGTGCATTATCGTGAAATTTTTCTAGCAGAATATTTTTATCTTTTCTATTGGTTATTAATTTCGGCTCGTCGTATAAAATTACCTTTGTTTTCCTTAGTATATCTTGTCCTATTTCTTTAAATTTATTTATTGTGCACATATTGAATATAGGATCGTTACTTTTTAATCTGACGTCATTAAATTTATATTCACTAGCGAATTCATCTAGCTTAAACAATAGTTTTTTTAATAAAACTTTGCGTTTAGTGATATTTTCTGATAATACTAGTTTCGATTCACCTCTAAATTTTCCTAGTTTTTCCACAATTATCCTAAGATAATTGGGCGTAATCATAAATTTCTAGGTAGGTAATTTTACAACTGATAAGTAATCATTATTCACAACTTATAAAATTTTTGGAATTTCCACTGTCACTTTTCTGTGAAACTGGTTTCACTTGGTTTTTGTCTTTTTTCATTGACCTCGTAATTGCTAATATTTGCTTAGCGTTTTCGGAAATTGATTTGAGTTCGCTTATCGTTATTCTGGATAGAGCGTCTGCTCCTACGTTTCCCTTTCCTTTTATGTATTCGACAATGAATTCATATTCCTCTAAATCCAATCGCATTCTTGTCAGTTTCGATGAAGGATTTTTCATTGCAAATAAATAAAGTGGCTTGTGATCTAATTTAACAATAAATTTTTTACCATATAGATACGGTCTGAAATGTCCAATAGCCCAATATATATATAGATGCTAATTCTTGTTCAATAGTGGCTTTGTTTGATTCGCCTTTTGTAAATGTTTTTGAAGCATAAGCAATAGGCAGCTCTTGACCCTCAAAATTTTGTGCAAGTACAGCTCCACATGCCTCTTTTGGTGCATCTGTTGTCATAATAATGTCTTAACTAAAGTCTGGATATTGAAGAATTTTAGGACTTAACAAAGCCAATTTGATTTTTTCTAATAAAGGTGCAATTTTTCCTATATAATTTATTCAATGGTCTTGCTAGATCAGCAAAATTTGGAATAAATCGCCTATAATAATTGCAAAATGCAACAAATCTTTTGACCGCGCCAGCGTCGGTTGGCATTGGAAATTTCTTAATTACGTTAAATTTTGACTCGTCTGGTAATATGCCTTTACTTGTGACTTTATGACCCAGAAACGTTACTTCATTTTGGAAAAATTTGCATTTCTCAGCGTTTAACTTTAGATTAAATTTCCTACATGTTTCAAAAACATTTCGTAAATTTTGTAAATGATGGTTTTCTGAGCACCCTATTACTATTAAATCGTCCATGTACAAGAAAGTTATTTCTGGACTAATTCCTTTAAAGGCTATACTCATCATACGTTGGAAACTACATTATTAGGACTTATCTTCAGTCCAAACGGGAGTCTGTTAAATCTATAAGAACCATTGAGCGTACTAAAAGTTGTCATGTCGCGCGCGCTTTCATCTAGAGGTATTTGATGAAATCCTGACTTTAGGTCCAATGTTGAGAACCACTTCGCTCTGCTGAGTTGATCGAGAATGTCATCGATTCTAGGCAAAGGAAATTTATCTGCCACTAGTTTTTTGTTTAGTTGCCTATAATCAATATCCAAGCGCCATTTCTTAATACCATTTGTTGACTTTTTGGGCACTAACAAAACAGGACTATTATAAGCCGCTGTTGACGGTTCTATAATTTTATCCTTAATCATTTTATTTACCTGCGTATTAATTTCTGATAATTGTGTATGAGGAATTCTATAATTTCTTGTATATACTGGGGTTTCATCTGTTAATTTAATTTTTTGAGAATAAAAGTTATTTGTTGTTAACTCCTTGCATAGATCAATCGTTCTATTTTTGACAAAATTTGGAATTTCTGTGTTTAACTCCTGTAATAACGCCTTTTCTCTATTAATATTGTTATTGCTATTTATATTATAAACCATGTAATTGATAAGGCTTGATGTTTTTATGTTTGTTGTTTTTATTTTAACACTTTCGAAATTTGTATTTAGTATTTTGGCATATGGACTGCTGCTTGATATATCGGTGCCTGCGATGTACACTCCTGTGGCTATTTCATTATTTAATATCACACTATCTTCACCTAAGGTTTCCAATACTCTTATTCTTCTAACAATTTCTGACCTAGGTGGAACAATTAAAGTATCTTCTTCCTGACTATCGTAAATTGGCAATTCTAGATCTTTGCTAGGCGTTTTCAATGTTAGGATCCACTCATCATAATCTAGTTGACATCGATATTTTGAGATGAAGTCCCTTCATCAGCATAGATCGGAAACTGCTGATTTACTATATGAAAAGTGTGTTCATGATTATTTACAAAAATTTTGGTTGTCGTAGTTCCTACCGTCTGTTACACCTTTGATTTTACTTACTTCTGACCTATTTACGAGCTGTCCGGGATTAATTTTGTTTCTTTTAAATAGTGAAATATCAGCTCCTGTATCCACTAGCAAGCAAATTGTTTCATTATCAGTCATTTCTGTTGTTATTATGATGAAGTTCGAAAGTGTTAGGTCCATATTGAAAATGTTTAGGAATCCCCCAACGGACCTATTTGGGATTCCTGTCGGTTTTCCTGCGTATCGCTCTCGTAGGCTCCTATAAATCGACCGCCTCTACCACCTCGGTAGTTTCCTCCGTGACCACGATTGCTATGATTTGGATAGTTCCTATTGTTACTATTAGCCGAATTGTTGTCATAATTATTGCCATTACGATTCGAGCCCGAGTATCTCCAATTATTTCTACCACGATAATTTCTTCTTACAAATGGTCTGCCTCGTTGAGCAAAAAGGACAGTGGCATTTTCTTCAAGGCTAGTGCTTACGAATTTAGTTATGGCTTCTTGGCACGTTCCCCTTCTCTTATGTAAGCTCTTTTTAAACAAGCTGACGGAGATTCTACTTCCGATGCGTATTTAGCAACGTCCTTATGGTTTTGTCTCAATGACAATAACTTTGCTGCTAGAAGTTAAGAACTTTCCGTCTTTATTCCTTGTCTAATTTTTTCTATGATTATCGGTAAGGTATCATTATCACCAATCAGATCCCGAGCTTTTCCAGTTAATCTTGTTTTCACATAAACTACGGCATTTAATTCGTGGCCCTCTGCATTGGCCGACAATAGGTTTAATGATTTTAATTTATCCGAACTACCATAAAATTCATTTGGCAATATTTTACTGGTCAAGTTAAAAAATTCTACTTTAGTCATTGCCATCTTGCACTGAGGTAAGTTTCTTCAGACGATAAATATTCAGATTCCTCTTCTATAACCTCTTCCTTCATCAAAGGGTTTATGACTTCAAGAAACGAGTCAGGGGCTTTATAATTTACACCTAACACTTGGTAAGATCTGATTACTTTATCGCGGATTGAATTAAAAAGTTTTTTAGCTACAGACCATTTTTGCTCAGTCAAAAATGGAAAAACTGAAACTGAAATGACGTATAAGATCACTCTCAGGTCACTTGGCACTTTAATGTCACTCTCTTCGACAATAAAATTCGAATTCACAACTCCGGTGTCCGTAACCTCGCTATATTTTGAATTAGATTTTCCCATTTTACACGTATATTTATTTTTACTAACTTACGGCTGCTCCAGTGTTGCTTGAATTTATTTTTCTTACTGATATGAATTAACTTTTTCGGCATACCATACTCTGAACATTTGTTTTAATTTTGCTACTCCGTAGACACTTCCAATTAGTACCAACACTATCTATTCTGTTTAGGCAGGATCATTCTGGTTAGGCAGGATCATTCTGTTTAGGCAGGATCGCCATGTAGTGTCCAATTGGGTTGAAGGGCAAAGTCAGTAATTCATCACGTACCTTTTAATACCTTTATTGTTAGTACATCTTAACATCAGGACTGGGGACCAACTCTGCTGTTGGTGACCTAACTTGGTCTTACCTAGCACCAGTATTGACCGATCAGCAATACGTATACAATACGTGTACTGACGTGGTCAATACACCTTCTCTTTGTTTAGAACAAGTTCTCTCACTCTTTACCTCCAAATGTTCAAGACCTTTATCTTTTACTACAATTGTGGTATCATCAGCAAATAGTGTAAGATTAGACGAGTTACTAATATTAGACACGTCATTTATAAATATAAAAAATAGGATAGGTCCAAGAACAGAGCCTTGAGGTACCTTCACTTTAACAGTTTCCCTTTGACTCAATTCATTCCAAGTTTTGCAAACTTGATATCTATTTGTTAAATATAATTTAACTAGTTTTACACTATTTGCAGAAAAATTGTAGACTTGAAGCTTCTTTAGAAGCAGAGAGTGAGAAACACAGTCAAAGGCCTTGCTTGGATCACAAAACACTGCTTTAGCAAATTCAAAGTTTTCGAAAGAATCTTTAATTCTTTGTACCATTTTTAGAATTGCAGATGTGGTATTTTTGTTGTTTTCTTCAAAAAAAGCAACAATTCTATGGGTCATGCATTTTTCAATAATCTTCGAAATAACAGGCAAGATGGATATAGGCCTGAAACTGTTGGGGTCATTTATATCACCTTTCTTATATATTGGTATAACAAGGGCCTCCTTTAGAACATCTGGAAATTCTGCCTTTGGAAAACACAAGTTAAGCTAGAGGAATAGAAATATTTGACTATTTTAATGATACTTGTACTTAAACCATAAATATCACAACTGTTTTTTGACTTAATTTTGCCAATTATATCTATAACTTCAATATATGTCACTTCCTTAAAGTAAAATCCATTTTCTAGAGCTTTAATTCTTTCAAAAAAAAAAACAGAAGAGTTAGAGGCACCTAAGTTTTTAATAATATTGTTGGCTATATTTGCAAAATATGAATTAATTAAATTAGGGGGAATTGTGCAATCTAAACTGCGCACCACTCAATGTGTCGCGACCAAAAAGTTCATTCTTTTTCAAAACGACATAACTTTTTAGTTTCTTGAACGATTTTATGTTGGTCGGTGATGTGTCCTAGCCCCATCCTCTGTCAATTCATGATATAGATATGAAGCTCAAGGTTTTTCAAGTAAATTTCCTACAGGGTGATATGTTAAACGGTGAAAAATTTCAATAACTTCATCCAAGCCCCGTTTGTAAAAAAAAAAAAATTTTCCCGTTTTTACTTGGAAATAATGAAGTATTATGTCTTATCTTAAAACGTTTTTCAAATTTTTCGAATTGGAATCTTAGCAACGAAAATATGATTTTTTTTCCAAAAGATTACATTTAAGGCTTTTTTGTAGGCAATACACTCAGTCTTTTTAGGAACAAGAAGATAAGATGGTGAAAGATTTTTCCTTAAATAATTCTGAACAAGCGACAAGCAACAAACTTCCATTATTTTCAGAGGGCCTAAGCAAAGACCACTTTTTCAAAATAACATTTTGGTAAAAATTTGCGGAAACTAAACCTAAACCGATATTTACGTTCGTGACATGTTTTCTTCATAATTTTGACCTCCTGATTATGATTCAGTTGTCAAATTTAAGTTTGAGATAAAACCAAAATCACCATTAAATGTCTTAATATAATACGATTGCTGGTTTTTACTGATCAAATCAAGAATCAAATGAAAATTACTTTTTGATAATCATTAGTAGAGTAACAAAGGGAGCACCACACCGGAAGTTACCCAGACATGTGACGTAACGCGTTGGATTGGTAGCGCTGTTTTCCGAAGGTGGCGCCACCTATAGATAAGCGATACAAAAATTTCAAACTAGAGATAAGGGAAGGGAAACTGGTGATAAGGGGGTGGGCGTGACTTAACAGTGGTTGGGTCAACTGGCATCCGCTATTTGGAGATAAGGATTTATTATTAATAATATAAATTTCATTTTTAACGCCATTTTGAATTGTGACGTAGACACTTCCAATTAGTACCAACACTATCTATTCTGTTTAGGTAGGATCATTCTGGTTAGGCAGGATCATTCTGTTTAGGCAGGATCGCCATGTAGTGTGCAATTGGGTTGAAGGGCAAAGTCAGTAATACATCACGTACCTTTTAACACCTTTATTGTTAGTACATCTTAACATCACGACTGGGGACCAACTCTGATGTTAGTGACCTAGTTTGGTCTTACCTAGCACCAGTATTGACCGATCAGCAATTCGTGTACAATACATGTACTGACGTGGTCAATACCACGCACTACATCTTCTCTTTGTTTAGAACAAGTTTGTACACGGTGAACCATTTTTCCGCCTGCGACAGTGCTCTCTCTCTCAAATTTTTGTTCTATACTAGATGAAAATATTTATGAACTGACACAAACTCAGCCTAAATGGAATAAACATGAAATTTATTGGTATGCTTATAATAAAGAATCAAAAAAGCTGCTTCTAGGGCTTTTTATGAGTGGCAAAAATTTGTAAATCTAAAGTTTACTTATTCGTATAGAAATCCAGACATTTTTATTTTATTTGGAAGATATAACCATAGTAATTCAATACGATGCATGAAGGGTTATTGTGAATACCCATTTGATAGGAAAGGTAATGTACTTGGTCACGCATATCACCCAATACCTGTACGGAAATTCATTTAGATTCAGATGAAAATCTCAAACAGGGGTAGAACTTATATCATTCATGATAATTATTGGGTTGCTGAAATTGATGCATGCGGTTTAAATGTAGTTAATAGGGGGAATATAAATAAGTTTTTCCCAGGAATTCCTCCAGATATATCTTCAGCATTTCGCTATACAAATGGTAACATTTATTTTTTTAGAAAAAACTTATTTTATGAATATAACGAATTTTCGGGTAGGTAAATTAATAAGAGCAGGAGTTTTTGATTGGAGTTTATTTGAAATAAATTTTCCAAATTAAACAATTTTAAATCAATTAAAAAACATATTAACAACCCTTTCAACATACTTTAATTGATAATTATAAAAGCTCAACTTTAATAAAAAAAAATCATTTCAATGTTGACTTTTAAGCATAAAGGTAGTGGTTTATTAAATTCTGAAATTAACAACCTACCCTTTGAGCTTCACGTACCCTCTTACCAATTTTGTGGGCCAGGTACTAAATTAGATAAGAGAATTCAAAGGGGTGATACTGGTATAAACCCCTTAGACGCTGCATGTAAAGATATTGCTTATTCAGAAAATAAAAGTTTAGCGGAAAGGCATAAGGCAGATTGGATTTTAAAAAATAAAGCTTGACAAAGGGTGCAATCTAAGGACTCTAAATTGGGGGAGAAAGCAGCAGCTTGGTTAGTAACAACTGGAATGAAGGTTAAAAGAAAACTTGGAATGGGTGTTCGAAAAACTCGAAAACCAATCTCATTTAAACGTGGTGTAGTTGATAAAATTAAAAAACATGTTCAAGATTTAGATATATCCAATAAAAATTTACTTAAAAAATCTGCCGCAACGGCACTTAAAGCAGCTCGGGTGATTATAAAGAAAGCCGGGGGTCGTAAATTATTAAGGTGCCTAGGATAATTCCATTTGAATCTGACAAACAAGGAGGATTTTTACCCCTTTTACCATTATTAGGAGCTTTGGGGGCCATAGGATCATTGGCTGGAGGCGCAAGCGCTGTAGCCAAAACGGTGACACAAAAAATGCTAAAAAGAAACTTGAAGAATTAGGTCGACATAATAGGGCTATGGAGGAAATTGGGAAAAAAGGCTCGGGATTATATTTAAAAAGGATAGTCAAGGGAGGATATGGTTTTTATTTAAACAAAAAACTACCAATAAAGCTACCCAATAGAGCCTTATATGATTCTGAATTGGTAAAATATGCACAAAAGCTTAAAATAACCTATTTTAGAGGGGTTTTTATGCGAGACGCTTTACCAAAAATAAAAATGAATCTGCAATCCTAAATTTAGACATTTCGAAAAATTTGGATACACATTGGGTAGCTTATACTAACAGAAACAATTCTGTTATTTATTTTGATAGTTTTGGTGGTCTTAAACCACCAAAAGAATTAGTAAATTATTTAGGAAAAATGTTAAAATTAATTATAATAATGATTGTTTTCATAACTTTAAACAAATTAATTGTGGCTTCTTTATAAAAATAAATGAGATAAGAGAATATAATTAGTCTATTATTAACCGTTGTTTAAAGATAATGTCCCAGCTATTTACATTAAAAAGTAATAATTATGTTTTAAGTATCGATTTTACAAATCCAATACAACTTAATTCAGATTTTGACTACGGTATAGCTTTAATAGGAATTTATTTCCATAATAGTATCCCTAATATTGAAGAAGGCGAAAATACATTTTATTATAAAGGCGCAAATGTGGAAAAGAAAATAATAATACCAACTGGTACTTATTAAATATTAGATATAGAAACTTACCTAAGACAACAAATTATTCCTGACCGTTAAAAAGGAAGATTATGATAAATATTTTTCACTTAAACCAAATAATAATACTTTAAAGTGTGAAATTCAATACAAAAAGATGGTATAGGGAAAATATTAGGATTTTCAAAGAGTACTTTAACACCGGGTAAAAAACACGAATTGGATATCCCAGTTAATATAATATTGTTAATATAAGATTGTAATATATCTACAGGTGCCTATTATAATTATCTACCAACACACACAATTTACGAATTTTCGGTAGAAGTTGATCCAGGCTATACAATCAACGAAATTCCCCGAAACCTTATATATTTACCAATAATAAATAAACAGGAAATATCTAATCTCTTGGTAAATATCTAATCTCTTGGTAAATTTAAACCAAGATTTTAAGCCAGTTAATTTTTGTGGAAAGGAAGTTATAGTTCGTTTGGAATTAAAAAAATTATCATAATGGGTTTAATATTTAACAATTATTATAAAAATCCCAGCACAAGCAATTTGAAATCAGTTGACAGCAAACGCTTGCCTAGTTCAAACAACCTAACTTATTCAAATCGACTTTTTCTACAACCATTAGGATATAATGTCATCATTAGACCAAATCTTCGACATCTATCGAAAACCACAGTTTAGTGAAACAATTCAAAAGGTTGACTGCATAACTTATTACCCCTATGTTAAATCTTTTATAATAATGATAGAAATTTCAATAAATCAAAGAGATTCCTGGTTGCTTATGCACGATGCAGCTCTATTAATAGATGGTAAATTAGAAATAACTAAAGGGGATGGCGAGGCAGCCCTAGTAAATAATTTTGGGGCATTTTTGTTTGACCGAATTTCTTATGAAATAAATGGAAAAGAAATTGATGGTATACGCGATCCTGGTATTGTGAGCACAATAAAGGCCTATCTTAATTACAGTAGCGATGATTCAAACCATTTAGGCATTGTAGGGTGGAATTACCCAGCTCAACCAATAGTCTCAACAATAGCCAAAACTTAAACTTTTAATATACGTATATAATTACATCATTTATTTGGTATATTTAATGATTATCAGCTAGCCCAATTTGTTAAACAAACTAAAAGTCTTGTAAGAGCTCAAAATGACTTTGATTATCAAATTATAACAGAAAAAACTGCGGCTGCTGGCATAACAAAGGCTAAATTAACCGTTGAAAATATCTCGTTGAAAGTACAAGTTATTACACCCAATGATTTATTAAAGCTTCAGTTGTTGGAATCAATAAAATCAGACAGACCCATAGTAATTCCATTTAGAATATGGGAATCCCATGAGCTACCCCAATTAACTAAAGAACCCACTAAGGAACTATGGTCAGTTAAAACGTGCACTGCATTGGAAAGTCCACGCTATATAACTTTAGCTTTTCATACCAATAGAAGAGGTAATGATACAAAAGATCCATCATATTTTGACAACATTGATATATCTGATATACGTGTTATCCTCAATGGCGAATATTTTCCTATAGAACGCATGGGCCTTAATTTTGAAAAAAAAAATTTATCGAGGCCCATCACAATTATACACAATTTTATTCAAGTTTTAAAAATGATTTAACAATATCAAAACACTCTCTACTTGATTATAAACAATTTAAGAACCACGCCCTTTTTGTAATTGATTGTTCCAGAAGAAATGAATCCTTAAAATCGAGTACAGTTGACATCAAAGTTGATATTGAGGCGAGAAAGCATATTGTGTTATTATACATGACGTCATTACGGAGAATCTTCCACGCAGTGAAATAGTTCGTAGTTTATCATAATGCTGTTTAGTTTAAACTATTCTGTCTAAAATGAAGGTTGTGTCTATAAATATTCAGGGATTTAATTTATTCTCTAACGAAAGATGGTTTTTTCATCCAAAAGAAGTTACGGTTACCAATGGATTGCAAACAAATCATTATGTCTTAAAACCAATGGTAGAATTTAAGCTGTTATCACGAAAAAATAAAAAACAAGATTGCTTTAAAGAAAAAATTCATGGTCAACGATATTCAAGTGGATATGTGAATTTCAATGAGATTAACAACATTTTATTATTTTATTTACTGGTAACACAAAAGGAAATCAAAATTATGAATATTTAAAAACAGTCTGTGAGCAGTTATTACCAAATATAAAAATTATAAACGTGAAACATTAAACCTTTGAGAACAACCTATGTTTAAAAACAAACCCCTCATGTGTTTGGACCATTTTTTAAAAAGCGGCAAGTGCAGCACAACAAACGCATTAGTATTACATAATTGGCTTCAAAGTTATCTACCGCATCATGGATTGTAAAGAATTAGCTCAAAGAAAAATAAAATTTCATAAAGAATTACAAGCATTAAAAGAAGACATTGAAATGTATGAACTGTGTAAGGCTTTTGCTGTTATGAGCATTTCTGAGGATCTGAGGAAGAATTCGCTTGAATAAAACTTAAAGGTAAGTTAAATAATATATTTATTAAATATTTTTACATCGTGGTTCGAATCCCACCAGGGGTATGGCTGTTTATTTGTGTTTGTCCTATTGTGTATTAGTCCTTCGGAAGGTTCGTTCCTACCCCTAATCCGCACAAGCCATTCAGTTGGCTTATGGGACTTCTTAAGAAGTAAGGGTGGAACTAAAAGAGCACTTTTGTATATAAACTTTTTGTATAACCTAAAAAGTATAAAAACCCATAGATGGTTAGTAAAAAAATTCCTACTACTAACAATGATATAAATTCTATAAATATTTTTGTTGAAAATGTTGTTGAATTCGAAGAGGCCACTGATCCTGTAGTGGTAGATAAATTGGTTAAATTAGTTATTACACTCACAGTTAGTATTTGCAGCTAGTTTAAAATAAAAAATATACATTTTTTGAGTCATACTGTATTGAAAGCTTATGTTATGGGCTACCAATATTCATCAAAATTAAAATCATCTACGTACGTCCTGACGAGAATTTCATTAAAAACCATTTTTCCTGTTGTTAATATAAAATGCGGTGACTAATTTTACGCTTATATTTAAAACAACAGAACTTAATTTAATTTTACAACAAAAAACAGATATATAGTTTATAAATGAATAATAAACAATTTTGCTATATACTTAACAATGAATCATCTTAAATATGAGTAGAATTGAAGTAAGAAACACATCTTAATAAGTTACTTTTGTAATTTTCCATAATGGTCGAAATCTATGGATGCTTGTCGAACCCATTCTGAAGCAACCTCAGGAAACTCATATTTTAAGGAATGGTAGAGCTTCTGTACTATGCCCAGTAATAAATGTAGCTCTGGCGGTGGGAGGTATCGTAAAACTGGCGTCTCTTCATCACCAATAATAAGTGGAATATTAACACAGTTTTCTAAAAATTATTCACATAGTTGTAGCTAGTAATAAAATTTAATAGGGAAATTGACAGAAAAAAAATAATAAGAACCTAACTGTAAAATTTAGCTTTTATTTTCATTTTTCCATTAGCTTTCCAAGCTGTTGACTGCTTGGTTATAGAGTTTCTTGTTCTTGAAAGTCCTTTCTCTTTTAAATCTTTTGCATTTATTTCACACCAGGGGCATGGATGAGCTGAGGAGTTTGACTGGAGTCCCAAAAGTTTCATCAAAAGTTTCAGATTGGCAGCAAAAGTGTAGGAACATACTCCACAAATTGAATTTAAATCTAGTGTTTCCAGCAATATTTTGATGCAGCTTCTTAATGCCTGCGCTTTTGTATTTTACTAGATATTCTGGATCATTTTCTGGCATCACAGTGAAAAAAACTTTCAATGATCCGCCACCACTGTCGATCCCAATTTTTACATGGAAGTCGTCATTTAAATCTCGTATATTTAACATATGTGCTAAGAGACCAGAAATATCCGAGCAGTACACCAAAAACGGAATATCGGCCGTTTTGGGACAGTCAATGTTCGGCAACTCAGCTATAGTAAAATAGCTATCCAATGAATGGCTTGCAGTTTTTATGTTACTTATTATGTTGGGTTTTACTAAGTTTTTATTTACATTGCGAAGGCACTTACTAATTTTTATTACTGTATTAGTGGATAAATTGCAGTCAACTTGCATTTCTTTAAAATGATTTGTAGTCAAAGGAGTTACTTATCGAATTTTTGGAATCGCTTTTCGGTATCACTTCTACAGGCAAATACTTACCCCTGCCTTTATTTAGTAAAAGATAATTACCCTGATTTTCCTTTTCCTCTAATAAAATCTGGCTTGCAACTTGTTGTCTACAGTTTTGTGCGATGGAAATAATGTTTTCACTTTGAAAGTTGTAGTAGGTACATGCGTGACGTTTGCCCTTATGGATTTCACTATTACAGGAGATGCATATTTTTAGTGTACTTGCTTGCATTAAGCTGGTTTTTGGAGGTCTACCCACAATATTCTTTTTGATTGCATAATCAAATGAAAAATTATTGACGTTGGGTATAGTTTTGAAACGTGCAACTACATATTTTACACGCACAAAATGTATCCGTGTCACGTGTAGGAAGAATTTTCATGTTTGAGTAATCTGTAATTTTTGTTAGAGTCTTATTGTATATGTAACAGCCTTTACAGAGGACTGTTGGAATGCTTGTGTCGTTTTGATCATAATTAGGTGAAAGTAATTTTACCAGATTTTCGATTTTCCCAATTATACGTCGGCCATCTACTGCCTTGTTGAAACACGCGTAACATACCGTTGATCAAGCTAATTCGTGACTTTTTATACAATTCGGCATTTTAAACAAATCTTAACTTAGTAGGAACGTGCACTGACAGGACGACGTAACGCGACGTTTCAGACACAGCCAATCTGATTTTTTTATCTTTATGCGTAAGATTGTACGGATAATAAAACAAATTAAATTATAAATATTCAATTATATCTAAAAATCTAAGAAATATTTTTTTACTAAAATAAACAATTTTTTTCCATTATATTCTTGATAATATACTACCACAACCTGGAATATAATCACCGCACAGTGGTATTTTATATTATCAACAGAAAAAAACGTTTTTAATGAATTTTTCGTTAGGACGTACGTAGATGATTTTAGTTTTGATAGATATTGGTAGCCCATAACATAAGCTTTCAATACAGGTATGACTCAAAAAATGTATATTTTTTGTTTTAAACTAGCGGCATATACTAACTGTGCACTATTTAAACTATTTATTTCAAAAAGGGTTCTAGTCTTTTCACCATCTGCTGATAAAATATATTTTAATTTATAATGTAATATAGAGCCGATTGCTGAGGCATTAACCAAGGGGTCACCCACACCTGGGAATCCCTGGACATTTTAGAGGGGGAATAGCATAGGAATACAATGGAAATACATAGGAATACAATAAAATATAATGGGAATACATGGGAATCCCTGGACGTTTTCCCTTTGGGTGGTTGACCCCTCGGCATTAACTTGAATCTTGAATGTACCAGGAGCTGCATCCATTTGATTCCAATCATTTGGCCATTGAGTCTTTACCATTGGATTATCAACACTGAATGTCACATAACAATCCTGAGTATTTTTGGGGAAATTTGCATATAAAGTATTATTTATAAATGTAGATAGTAATAAAAAATTAACAGTTGAAAACATGATTATTTGATGGTAGTAACTTAACAACTGATCATTTTTTACACTTTGGTGTATATTTATTAGAAATAATAGACACTTTATATTATTAATTTTTTATTATAAATAAATTTTTATCTTTACAATTTTTATTTTATATTTTACTAATAATCTAAAGTTCCTATGAAGTTTATCAACAAGTTCTATTTTTTCCATTGTGTGTTTCATGGTATAGCTGTGGGAATACTAACATTAAAAAGTACTCCAAGAGCTTTAAATATTGTATAAAGTTTTTTTTCTAACTCAACAAATTTTTCCCCTAGATCTTCAACTTGTTTTTTAGTAACATTAGTTGGTACTGTTATAACTTTAAATATATCATTACTTTTTTTTTTTCTAACTCCATATTTTTTCCCTCTAGATGTTGAAATTGTTTTTTATTTATATCCGAAACCTTTTCAATCCACACAATTTTGTTACTCATAGCATCACGTGCCTTAACATGTGCTTTTGAAATATTCTTTAAAGGCTCTAAATCGTTGATAATTTTTGTTTTTTGTTTATTAAGTTCTTCAATTTGTTTTTTAAATCCAATATACTTTCTTCAAATATTTTCTTGAAATCTAGCAAATCTCTGATAATTTTTGTTTTATTTTTTTCAAGTTCTTTGGCGCATTTATCGTAACTTACTAGCGATTTTTTTTTAAATTTTTGAATTGATTTTAAAGTATCTTGTTCAAATTTACTAAGCGAATTTACTGTATTATCGAAAAAATCTGAAAATATTTTATCAACATAGCCCATATTAGCAGCATCTGCATTTAAAGTTGGTAATTTCACATTACATATTTTTAGGTTTTCTGCGTCAATATTACCATCGGGAGTATATTTAAGACCCTTGATACCATACTGTAATTTTGACAGTATCGAATTTGTGTTAGATGGTCCTTGTAAGGATTGACCAAACTTGTTAAGAGGCATTTGGAAAATGCTTTAATTATGTTTAAGCGTTAATATATAATACCAGCTTTTTTTAATTCATTTAATATTGCTGTTATTTCATTATCATTCGATGTATTACCCGCATATTTTGAGGCTACCAATAACTTTAATCTGTCAACCAATTCGTTTACGTCATCCCAATAAATGTATTCTATTGGTTTTTCATTGTATGTTACCAAGGTAGGCAATGCTCTGCCAAACTCAATTTTTTCAGTAGGTATGTTCTTTACCTATTTCTGTCTGCTGTGATGCTCTACCAACTCTAAGTTTACGACTTTGTTCTTTTTGTTTATCTATATCTTACCGTTTCATTTGCTCTAAAAGAGGTCTAATAATGTTTTTATATTTGAGTCCCCATGGTTTGTTCGTTAGGATCAAAATTTCTTTTATGCGCGTTTGTAACCATAACAAGTTTACCAAATGTTTGAAAATCTGAAGTCATGTAGTTCTTAGGATTTTGTTTAAACATTAATTTGTACAGTCCTGAGGATCCCTTGAAAAAATGATTATTTACAAAAAAATCAGGACCTTTAAAGTCCACAATTGAATCCCCAAATTTGATCTTGCCTGTCTCCAAATCGTGGTGAATATAAGTATGATCATATTCATTGCTAGTATTTCTCATATGTCCTTCAACAAAATGTCTAGGTAATTCATTGAAAAAATCCAAATATTCTGCTATAGAATCTTCCGGAATTGTTTCCATGATTGATTCGTTGTCAAGTGTTCTTTTTAAGCTTAATTCATTATCATAAAAATCATTTGGATCATGTTCATAAATAGTTTCATTTTCAGAAAATGTGGGGTGGGATGTTTTATTGGGTCATATTCGCTTTTATAAAAATCATTTGGATTATTTTCATTAGTGGTGTCATTTTCAGGAAAAATTTATATATTTATCAAACCCCTTTAGATAACGCCCATTGTTTAATTACCAAACAGCCAGCAGTTTTTGTGACAGTTTTGCAGTTTTTCTATCGCTTTTTGTAACAGTTTTGCAGTTTTTTATCAGTTCTTGTAAAAGTTTTGCAGTTTTTCTAGCAGTTTTTGCAGTTTTTATATCGGTTTTTGTAACAGTTTTGCAGTTTTTCGAACAGTTTTTGCAGTTTTTCTATCGGTTTTTGTAACAGTTTTGCAGTTTTTTATCAGCTCTTGCGACAGTTTTGCAGTATTTATAGCAGTTTTTGCAGTTTTTCTATCGGTTTTTGTAACAGTATTTTCAGCGGTTTCTATCATTATTACTCAACCTAAAAAAATAATAAAACCGATCATTTTAATTAAAAGAACTGACTTTAACAAGTTTAATTTTTTCCTTTGTGTGTTGCATGATTATGGTGTGGTGTAAGTGTGACTACTAATATTAGCTACATATTTATATATTTATCAAATCCTTTCAATAACGTCCATTGTTTAAACGAAAATCTTTTATAATAGCTAAGCAACCATAATTTTCATTCCAACATTCTGAGCATATTTTCTTAAACTGATCATAAGGCATATCAGGTGAGACATGTTCATCAAATACATGTTTTAAATTTATATCATCCTGTCTAAATAGCACAAAATATGTATTACAATTATCACGTATTAATTGTTTTGGTATTTTTGAATATGTTTGACATAAGTATGCAGCGTCTATGTTTTTATGTCTACACATTGAATAGTATTCGCGTATTTTATTTTGTTTATCACAAGCTACATCATCAAATATGAAAATTGAATTGTTTCGAGCTTTCATAGGTTCATTTATTTCATCATTATCTTTATATGGAAAATGATATAATTGATATTTTGCATAAAGCATTTGTTTTACCACACCCACTAGGACCACAAAAAATTGCTCTAAAGGAATTTGGTAGTAAATTATAATGTTTACTAGCATCAGAACAGGTTTCAAATAAATCTAAATTATTTATAGGTAGTTTTTCGGGTTGTTAGGAACTGAACTCAAATTGTTAAGGAATATATAATAAAGTTTATTCAATTAATTTTACAACAGCACGTAATTTTTAGTAACTTATTTAACACCTCATTAGCTTCTTTCACATAAAATGAAACCATACAACATGGACATGTATCTGAACCTTCATCAGAATTTGACCAGGGGCACGTCTCAAAATGTTTACCATACTTGTTATTTACAACCCATTTTTTAATTTTTTTCCTTTTTCAAAAATTCTCGATATATTTCTTGTTGAGTAGGATATTTATTTTCAAATTTTTCTTCACCTTCTTTACCACATTTTTCCAAAAATTTATCATTATTTTGGATTGCCATTTCAATTTCCTTTGCACTAATCATTATTACTCTACGATAATATTAAGACTGAATAATACTTTTTAAAAATAGAGTAATAATATATCCAATTTTGGTGCTTTGAAGGTCACACGTTTTGGCGGGTATATATTTTAAAATAATAAATATCTGACGTCAGCAATTCAAAATGGGGTCAAAAATTAAATTTATATTATTAATTCAAAATGTATCCTTATCTCTAAAAATTTGACGTCACAATTTAAAATGGCGTTAAAAATGAAATTTATATTATTAATAAATCCTTATCTCCAAATAGCGTCCTAACCACTGTTCACGTCCACCCCCTTATCACCAGTTTTCCTTCCCTTATCTCTAGTTCGAAATTTTTGTATCGCTTATCTATAGGTGGCGCCACCTTCGGAAAACAGCGCTACCAACCCAACGCCTTACGTCACATGTCTGGGTCACTTCCGGTGTGGTGCTCTCTTTGTTACTCTACAAAACGCATTACGAGGCATATTCTTGATTTTTTTTAGTTTGCTTGTATTTTTCCAAATTTCGAAGTTTTTTTGCATGTTATACCTACCTACCTACCCCTATCTTACCCAGGTTACTTCCATTCTCCCTTTAAATAATTTAAATACCAATGCCAGACTGCAGCTACGGGAATTAACATCTCAAAATCAACAGTTCGCAGAAGATTGCACGGGAGGCAAGTGTGGCTTTTGAAGGTGGAGGAGTTACTGTTTGGAGTGGAATGGAGATTAATGGAAAGAGTGAATGCTGAGAGATACAGATATTTGGTTGTTAGTGATATCGTGGTCCCTTACGCTCAAAATATTGCCAATAACACTGTGCAACACAAAAAATGAACTGGGATCAAATCTGAAAAAATCGAATCTAGGCAACCCCCAAAACAAATCCTTTAAGGGGTTTTACCAGTTTAGCTCGAATAATGGAGATATACAGGGTGTTTCTTTTAACTTGAGACAGCTCAATATCTCGAGAAATACGCATTTCACGGAAAAATGTCTTAAATAAAAGGTTAATGTGACTAAAGGGGACATTATTTGGTGCTACCGCTAGCCACCCCCAACCCCTCCTTAAGGGTGAAACGGGGGGTAACTTTGGAAAGTCAAATGGAATGACCCGATTTTTTTCACAGAGTTTGGTAGTACATAAAAACTTTTATTTAAAACTTTTTTCAATTTATCAACAGATCGTGCTGTAATTCAAAATTTAAGAAAAATGAGTTTCCTTGTAAAATGTATTATTTGAAACGTTTGAAAAACAAAAATTAACATTAACAACAATAGTCGGCTATGAAAACAATTTATAACAAATGTTTGAAATGTCGTCATTCCATTTCGACACCAAATGGAGCACCAGCGTCCCTTGTCGGTAAACGTTTGGTGCGGTACCTTAAGCGAACGATTAATCGGACCCTTCTTTATTGACGGTGCATTAAATGGCGAAAAGTACCGGAATTTTCTAGAAAACGTTGATCACATTAACCTTTTATTTAAGACATTTTTCCGTGAAATGCGTATTTCTCGAGATATTGAGCTGTCTCAAGTTAAAAGAAACACCCTGTATATCTCCATTATTCGAGCTAAACTAGCAAAACCCCTTTAAAGATTAGTTTTGGGGGTTGCATAGATTCGTTTTTTCCACATTTCATCCCAGTTCAAATTGTAAGGTCAAAATTTGTCGCACAGTGTAATTGGTGTTGGTGGACGACAAAGCCCGTCAAACCGCACCAATATCGTAAATGAGTATTTAAGGGACCACCATATTAAAAGAATGTCTCCGGATATGAATCCTATTGAGCATATGTGGAGCAGAATGAAACTGAAGATGAAAGAGAGAGAAGGACGCATGGAAAATTTTGATGAATTGGTAAATGCTATTCAGGAAGAATAGGATACCCCAGGAATTTATAAGGAACTTGGTCGAGGCCCAGGAGGGTTAACGAATTATTACGGTTTGGGGGATGGCCAGCGAAATATTGAAAGTTATAATGTTGTAGTTTTGATTATAATTATATCTTCGCATAAAATTTTTCTAAATGAACAAAAATATTTTTATTTAAGTTTATTACTGATTAGGTAGGTACTTATCAGTGATAAGTTATCACTAGTGCGCAATGTAAATGTAAGTTATGTAACATTATCCTAACCACTCAAACAAATTTCAGTAATTTCGCCTTAAAAAATGAATTTTAAATGGCATATTAATCATAAATATGCAAGAAACACGCCAGCAATCTGATTTTATTAAGACATTTAACAGCCGGGAATTGTTTTCAAATTTTGATTCTTAGTGATTTTGGTTTCATCTGAAACTTAAATTTGACAACTGAATCACAATCAGGTCAAAATTATAAAGAAAACATGTCACGAACGTAAATATCGGTTCAGGATTAGTTTTCGCAAATTTTCACCAAAATGTCATTTTGAAAAAGTGGTCTTTGCTTAGGCCCCTTAATGGAAGATTGTTGCTTGTCGCTTGTTAAGAATTATTCAAGGAAGAATCTTTTACCATCTTATCTTCTCGTTCTTAAAAAGACTGAGTGTATTGTCTACCAAAAAGCCTTAAATGTACTATTTTGGAAAAAAAAACATATTTTCTTTGCTAAGATTCCAATACGAAAAATTTGAAAACCTTTTCAAGGTAAGACATAATACTTTATTATTTCAAAGTAAAAACGAGAAAAAAATTATTTTTTTACAAACGGGGCTTGGATGAAGTTATTGAAATTTTTGACCGTTTTACATATCACCCTGTACGAAATTTACTTGAAGAACCATGAGCTTCATATCTATAGCATGAATTGCCAAAGATGGTGCTAGCAGACATCACAAATCAAAATAAAATCGTTCAAGAAACAAAAAAGTTATGTTGTTTTGAAAAAGGACAAACTTTTTGGGCCCGACACATTGAGTGGTGCGCAGTTTATATGATTACTTCCCCTTTTTTTGTTAATTATGTCCCACATACTTTTTACAGGATTGTTCGCAGTTTTTATTTTTTTGTTATTATATTCTTTTGTGGCTACAAAATCTCTTTTTTGTCTTAATATATTGTTGTTACTTATTTGTTTATACAGATCAGATAGAAAATTTAAAGTATTCCTCATTTGGTGAAATTCATTATTAAACCAATTGAAATTTGTTTTGCTATTTGAACTATTCAAACAAGCTTTTTCAGGAAAACTGTTTAAAAATGTACTTTTTAAAATGGAGACAAACATTTCAAATTTAAAAATAAAATTAAAACCATTATTTATAAAAATCAAAGTTGGTTTGCTCTATTAGGTTATAAAATTGTAACCTGCTCCATTCTGTGATATGCCTAAACTTGTTTAAAATCGACCTAGTTTTAGAGGTTAGTACTAAATCATAAAACTTTGCTACTTGAGCATTATGGTCAGAAAAGGGAACGTTTATTGTCTCAGTTGCAGAATCATTATTGAAATTAACAAATATGTTATCAATACAATTAAAATTTCTACTGGGAGCAAAAAATTGTTGTCTAAATCCAAAGGATAAAAACACACATCTTAAAAAACAAGCATCATTATTCAAATGGGTAAAATTAACATTAAAATCTCCTGACACAAGAATTTTTGACGATACACCTAAAGTATTTAACAAGTCACGTCCCAGTACTTGACTGAGCAAGACGTATCGTAGCAGCGTGAGCTCTAAAAACCATATCCAACAAATAATCTCTCATAAAGTGCAAACAAATTATAGTGTAATAACTACAGTGAGTACTAGGGTGTTTCATTTAAAACGAAAAATTTTTTTTTCTTGCTGAGACGTAAAAATTTTGTTTTTTAGGTTGAAAAAAAAATTCCCTTAAAATTTGAGCCCTTTTTAATTTTGTAGTTTTTCCATATAAAAAGCATGTATTTTTAATCTTTTTTACTTTAAATTTCTATATGTTGGCCGGGTTTTGAATTATAATTTTTATCACCATAATTTTCTGCATAGTATTCATGGTTTTTGAAAGGCCCTGCATCAATTTTGTTTTTGATTTATTTAAGTTGATTGTAGTAGCTCCAAAAGTCGTTTTTTCACTTTATTTCACATATTTTTGAGAAAATCGAGCGAATGACTGGTTTTACCGAAAAAGTTCAAAAAAAAAAAGTTGTAGAAAATTTAATTTTTGAAAAAAAAGGTTCTCACTTTTATATCACTAAAGTGCTTTGTTTAAGAGATATAAGCAATATATAGTTGTTGAATCAAATTACATACATGTATACATAAATTTCAATAAAACCTATTTTTTCTTTGTTTTTGGTTATTGAATTGCTTATATCTCTTAAACAAAGCACTTTAGTGATATGAACGTAGGAACCTTTTTTGTCAAAAATTAAATTTCCTACAACTTTTTTATTTGAACTTTTTCGGTAAAACCAGTCATCGCTCGATTTTCTCAAAAATATGTGAAAGAAAGTGAAAAAACGACTACTACAATCAACGTAAATAAATAAAAAACAAAATTGATGCATTGCCTTTCAAAAACCGTAAATACTATGCAGGAAATTATGGTGATAAAAATTATAATTCAAAACCCGGCCAAAATATAGAAATTTAAAGTAAAAGTGATTAAAAATACATGCTTTTTATATGGAAAAACTACAAAATTAAAAAGTTAAGGGCTCAAACTTTCAGGGAATTTTTTTTTCAACCTAAAAAAAAAATTTTCATTTGTCAGCAAGAAAAAAAATGTTTCGTTTTAAATGAAACACCCTAGTGAGTAGTTAAGTGTCAAGTGCAAACTAATATAGTGAAACGGTCAAAAGAGTTAAGTGTTAAGTGACAAGAAAGAGTTAAGTGACAAGTGTCAGCTTCGGACCGGTCATCAGGACGATTTTTACTGGCCAAACAAAAAAGGTCAAACAAGGGAAGAATAGGCTATCTGCAAAAATTTGATAAGTATCCTCAACACATCTGCATGACCTAACACATAATTTGCAAAATTAAACAAGACAAGGCACTGCCTAATCCATACAAAAAACTAATAAACATCGGTAACAATAAAAACATTAGAAAGATAATACTAACCAAAAACAAAACTTCCCAACCGAATCTATCGCGGCCATACAATAAAGCTGTCAACAAAACATTCCAAGATTAACAAACCGAGACCAAATAAACATTTGACACTTAGAACATAAACTACCACTAAATAAATTAAGAAAACATAAACAAAGTAAAAACAGCACACTAATCAAACTCCAATGGATTTTGTAAACACATTAGATTATACACTAAAAGTAAAAAAATACCCCCCACTGGCAACTGCCTAATTGCAGCGATTGCTCACCAGCTATTCAACACGGAGATAGGATCGCTACGCGAAACTGAAACAACAGCAGAGACTAGACAAAGACTAAACAATCACTTACGTAATAACCTCGGAACGTATAGACCCTACATCGAGGACGCAATAAACGAATTAAGCAGTCGTTATGAGCACATAAGTGATAAAACAGGACAAATAAATGCGTACCTACGACCACGGTAAATACGGCTTTTGGGCAGGATTAGAAACAATACAAGCTGCCTCATACGTTTTCCGCGTCTCAATTGAAATTTACCACGAACAGGGCGGGAAACACAAGATATCCGCGAGACTGAACGACAATTCCCCTACAATAGCAATATGCTACAGACTAGGGACATTAGGTACCCGTAACCACTACGACAGCATTTTAAAGGTCTTGCCTAAACAGCCACTCGCACCCAGGAACAGCCCTAACACGTTTGTCACAAACATAAACACCAGAGCAGTCGGGAACGGAAAATACACGATAGCTCAATCAACAAACGATAGGACATATTTAGAGGTAAACACGCAATTACACAGGCACACTAAACGTACGCGGGTGCAGAAGGGCTGAAAAAAGGGACATAATAGACAGCATACTAGACCATTATAACATGGACATTATAGCGCTACAAGACTACATGACTTCGGGTCGCGCCACCAGAAAAAGATACAATTGGTATCTTAGCGTGGGTAACAACAAAATGACGCGAAGGGGGGGGTCGCGATCCTCACAAAAAAGAACAAAGACATAAAAATGACAAAATTCTACGCCACCCCGAAAAACACAGCCACAATAATATTAGACTGCTACAAAAAACGACTATGCGTAATTACCGCACACATACCATCTGACAGACGGAATACGGCAACCTACCGCGAGCTAACACAACAAATCGACAACAGAAAAGGAACATCGGTTAAGACGCACACATAGGAAAATCCCATGGCACAATCCAGGATAAAGTTACGGCGGGCAGCCAACTCAGACACAGCAATAGTAACAAAAACGGCCAAGATCTCATTAACCTGGCACAAATGTTTAATTTACGAATTCATAACACATTCTCATTCTCCAAAACAGTCCTAACCACAAGGAGCAACAAAACAACAAGCTCTCAAATCGACCACATGTTCCGCAACAATACAAAAATTGTTATGCCACGTGGCCACTTGACCTAAAGACAGACCATAAATTACTATACTGTGTAATAAAACAACTACCTGCTCAAGCCGCCACCGTCAAACAAGCCACCCCAGACAAGCCGTTAAAATGGTACACAGAACGCTTAAATGACCCCAAAGACAATTTAAACTTTAAGACTGCGGTAACTAACATCTTACTAAATAGTAACCCCGACCTGGAAAACGTATCAGAGTTATGGACTTATATAGATATAGGATGAATCGGAAGGATCGCACTAAACTCTAGGACTGCATTCTACACATCAAAATAACAAAAAAAACTCAACTGTTCTTATCCGATTCTTATTTGTTTTGAAGTTATAGCGAAATTTAAAAAAAATTAAATTTTAAAAAATAAATTATTATCCAATGTTCTTTGAAAAACTATGGAAACAAAGTTTTTTTCCATAGTTATACATATTGTTTACATTTAAAAGGCCTAACTGTCAGCGTCAGTGGTATTTTTGTAATTTTCCAGTTTAAATTTTTTTAAAATGCCAAAAGTTTATTCAAATTTAGAGTATGCTAATATGGTTTTTGTTTATGGCTTTTGTAATGGCAATGCCACAGCTGCTGTAGAAGAATATCGGCGACGTTTTCCACATGAAAGGGCTCCTGACAAAAACGTGTTTATTCGAGTTTTTAACAAACTTTGCGAGACTGGAACTCTTCCAAGTGCTAAAATAACATCGACAAACTTTAGAAGAAGTGGAAAATATTTTGGATCTAGTGGAAGAAGATGCAAAGACCAGCACCAGAAGAATCGCTACTCAATTGGATATTTCACAAAAACGGGTAATACCCCTGCACATTTCGCTCGTGAGGTCAAGCAACACTTGGATGAAATGTTTCCAGAGCATTGGATTGGTCGCGGAGGTCCAATTAGTTGGCCTCCAAGAAATCCAGATCTAACACCATTAGATTTTTGTTTATGGGGTTGGTTTAAAACAGAAGTTTACAAAGTTAAAGTGAATAATCGAGAGGCACTAATTCAACGAATAATTAATACTGGCGCAGTTCTTAAAGAAAAACAAGAGTTAATAGGACAAGCAAGAGGCGCTGTTCGCAGACCTAGCAGAGCATGTTTAGAACTCAATGGGGGTATTTTTGAAAAAAAAGTCTTAACTATTAAACAAATGTTACCGTTTCATTTTATTTATTTTTTTAATTACGCTATAACTTTAAAACAAATGAGAATCGAATAAGAACATTTGAGTTTTTTTTTAATTATTTTAATGTGTAGAATGCAGTCCTAGAGTTCGGTGCGATCCTTCTGATTCACCCTGTATATATATATTATATATAAAAGACTGTTTAATAATAGCAGCCAACCGCACGCTAACAAAACCGACGGAACCTACACACGACAGCATAAAAAAGCGCAAGTTAAGCTACAAAAAGCTATCAGGAACCACTCACGCAAACCAAGCACACAAACTGTCCACGCAAAACGCGAGGCAACAACAGCAACACGGCTGGCCATACGCGAACAAGACATAGCGAAAAGCTACACTTTCTTTAGAAACCTTAACGACTATGAACCGGCTAAACCTCTCACACACCTACAAATACATTAAATCTTTCAAAAAGACACAAAATCGTACACAAGCTATATACATACCTCTCGCGTCAAATACCGAGGAAAATAACGCTGTGTAGTGTAGGCTACAAAATCTCTGCTCGCTACCTGCTAAAAATACTAGATGAATTATTTTAGAGCACATCCCCTACTATCAGGCAGGATTTATCGCAAACAGGTCAACACAGGACCATATCTTCAGTGATAGGTGAAAGGAAAAAATATATTCATAGTAACCTTAGACATAGAAAAATCATTCGACAAAATCACACACGCACCAATCATAGACGCTCTAGGCACCTTGAACACTCCACAGTGGCTAATCGACAGAATCGAAACGGCCTGCTTAGCAGAATACGTGTGTGCAATGGTTAGGGCAAACAACAAAACTCTATCGTAAGTATAGAGGCATAAAACAGGGCTGCCCTATTTCACCTAGGCTATTCACGCTGGCGTTACACAGAATACTAATAAAAACGACAGTAGAAATCCCCGAACTCCAACTGGCCACAGAACTCACTGACCTTACACTTCCCACCTTATTCGCTTTTGCGGACCTCCTGTACATCGCTAACAACGTAAATGGAAAGATTTATCAACGTGCTAACAGAACACACGCCAGCAATAGGCCTAAAACTAAACGCAGGAAAAAGCAAAATACTAATTTTTAACCTCAAATACTCGAACCGGCTACACAAAGTTGGCTCCTTCAAAATCGGCCCATACACACTACAGCTCGACAATAGCCAAGAAACGACTAAACTACGTATTACCGCGGCATTACGCTCGGCCCACATGATAACACCTTCGCAAAAAAATACAACCTCCCGTGGCCTCTCCGGAAGCTGATCTACACAACGGTGATCGTACCAGCGACAACATACGGCCTAAACACCTGCGCGCTAACTAAAGCAAACAGACAAAAATTACTTAAACTTAAAGATCATTACACTACTAACGACAGACCTACTCGACTACCATCACCAACATCCCCGCGACCTGCTAATGGGCAAAACCATTACCAAAAGGTTAAGAGTGGCGTTAGCACAGAACATTCTCACAAATTAACAAGATCAGTTGGAAGCAACTAAGCAATAATAAAAATAAAATAAAAAACAACTGACACACTTTACCAAGTACAGGAACAATCTGACCAGGACACTGACAATGGCAATAACGAACAAAACGTAGACCACGACTAGAAAACTATACCCCTGCAGCGAAATAACAACTCCCCAACTCCAAATAGTAATCCCAAATGTTTTGGAGTAATACTAATTGCCTGGTCTAGGGAGATTCCGCGACGTACTTAGATTTAAGTCGGAGTAATTGTCCCCCAAACACCAACAAATGTCTATCCCTCCCGCCTTTCCTCCTTTATACCCTACTGGGCATATAGCATAGCCTCGGCGAACCCGGGAATGGCTATAAAAACTATTGGCATTTCGCTCTCAAGCCCCAAACAGGGGACAGTAAGGAACGCAATGGACATTCGCACCCAGCTAACATGGGTAAAGCCGTGCAGTTGCTGGGGGCGAACAAAAATCGGCGTAAGTAAACATAGGCCTGTACGGGGCCCGGGAGTGATGAGGCAATGGGGCCGGTTATACGTCTCTTATACTCATACTCATATATAAAAATATTCCTAAAGTATTTAACATATTTTCTATCACATCTAAAAATATTTTAAAATTGCAACTAGGAGGTCTGTATATTTTTACAATTATTAAATTAATTTCTAAAATCTTTATCGCACTTATTTCCACAACTCTTTCTAATGAGAGACTAGTAATATTTTATAGTTTAATATAATTGATTTTACATTTTAATAGTATTACAGATCCACCTCTTTTACTTTTTAATCTAGAATAGAAAGAAGCGCAAGTGTATCCTTCTATAGTTAACGCACAATTTCATTAATAGTAAGCCAACGTTCTCACAGACACACACATGAAATGTTTTTATTTTTTAAGAATAACTCTAGTTCATTTATTTTATTTTTAACTGATTGTATATTTAAATTTACAATATTAAAAGATTCCCTTATATGGCCTGTTTGATTTTTGGTTTTGGGTGAAAAAACCGAGACAAGTAGGTACCCTGAGGCCAAATTTCAGGATCCATAATTTTTTCAAAATTACACAAATAAACAGTTATTTTGAAAGACGCATAATGTTGTGGAGACTTGGATTCGACACTTTCACAAGTAATTTTGGGAAATTTAGATTTTAAATAGGTAGTTATTTATATCTTCACACTATGTATTTGGTTCCAACCTTGAGATATACACAAAGTACTTTTTGGGAACAACTTTTAAAGCGCAACTGCTGAAGCCTTTAAGATTTCCCATAATACCAGTTTTGTTAGCAGTCTTTGACTTCTTCTTATTTTTTCCAGCCACATCAGACCATGTATCGATGTATGTTGGTTCATCATTATTAATGTTTATAAGCTTTTCACAAATATTTTTATGGTAATAGCCGAGGATGCATTATTCTAGGTAATAATTGTGAATGGTATGTCGATTTTTATAGCATTTGTTTTATTTTTATCAATTGATAATTGTTTATGACTTAATTTTTCTTGGATATTTTTTTCGGGTACGGATTGATGTTTTTTAATTCCCTTATTTGTTTTATTTTTGGTCTGTGCATCTAACGACCTCTCTTGAGATTCTATATTTTCAGAAGTATTGTTGTACTGCCACCTGTTGATTGGTAGATACATCAAAAGAGTATGGGTACGTCCCTTATTTGGATGAATTTTCCAGTTTTCAATCGCAAGATCAGAAGAAAAAGATAAAGTTAGCAAGCCGATCGAGAATAAAAGTAAATAAAAAGAGAATGAAGAGTCTAAAATTGAAGTAATTTCATTACATGTAATATATATATATATATATATATATATATATATATATATATATATATATATATATATATATATATATATATATATATATATATATACTTGTGATTCCCGTATTTTTGTATTGTTCATCTTCTACGGGAGGAAGGAAGGAAGGCAAATGATTTTTTAAATAAAATCTGACGTGTCAAATGGTTAACCTCACTTTTTACCAATTTAAAATGTTCTTATAGTCGCCTTCCTCCAATTTAAAACCCGATTGGTTCAAATCACAGTGAATATTGAAATTTATAATGTTTATCAATATTTAGGGAAAAACCCCAAAATATTGCAAAAGGAGTAAATAAATAAATTTAATGCTAGCATGTATGATACTCGTAACGAAAATGAATTCGTTTTAAAAACATTGTTTACTAACATTGAAAATTAGTTCCATAACCCAAAGTATGTATTTTTTATAAAAAGTATTTTTAGAAGAAAACGTTTTAAGTTTATTTAATATATGTTTTTTTTCTTTTTTTTTTTAATTTGGGGATTTATTCGTCACACAAACTGTTTATGGGGATTTCATAGTGTTTAATAAATAAAACCAACACACTATTTAGGCGATTTATTATAATTAACTCTAAAACTGTATTATAAAACTTTTCATTCTTTAACAGTTTTCACGTTTCTTCGATAGCTGCTCTCAAGCGTCTCCCCATTCATACACCTTCGTTCCAAATCGGGCACTTCGGCGCACCAATCACCAATCGTCTTTTGTTCACGCCACATTTTAGTTGCCCAAATGTATAAAGTCCGGACAAATAGTAAACACATTTGCATTAACATACACCCCCTAGGAAAGTTCCCTTTCAAAACTATTAGTTTTAAGGAAAAACACATTTATCAGTTTATTTAGATGCGCCTCCTTGTAATGGAAGTGGTCATAACTTTGAAAAGGCTCTTTTAAATAGTCCATGCGCCGTTTTCACACGTGTCATCGGGACCTGGATGAGTAGTTAAGATTCTACCTATTTTCCAAAACATTGGAGGTAGGTTTTCCTCTTTCAAAAGCACAACACTATTTTCTCTTAGCTGAAATTCACCAGTCTTCCACTTCGTTTTCTTTTATAGTTCATTTAAATAGTCTTTGCACCACCTTCTCCAAAATTCTTGTTGAATTCTTTGTAGTCTTTGAAATCTTGATAGTTTATTTAAACAAATAACTATTACACTGGGATCAGGCACTGACGTCAGTCTTCTTCCAATTAAAAGGTGTAAGTACTTCATAATCGGAAGATTCCGAGGTAAGTGGGATAAGAGGTCGGGAATTTGACATAACCCTTTTTAAATGATACTTAAATGACTTCACCGAGGCCTCCCAAAGGCCACTAAAATGAGGAAGAAATGATTATTTTTTCATTTGCAAAAGAATGCTTTAATGTCCTTTAACTAAAAATTCGTACAACTCTTTTAAGTCGGACTTTGCACCTTGAAAGGTTTTTGCGTTATCTGAGAAAATCTCACGTGGTTTTCCCTTTCTCGAAACAAAGCAACGTAATGCTGCAATAAACCCCTTTGTCGTTAGATCTGTAATCGCTTCTAAATGTACCGCTGTACTCGTAAAACATACGAATACACATATTTACATAGTACTTGTAAAAAATGTTACCTTTACTTAACTTATTTTTTAGTAGTAATGGACCTGCGTAATCGCATTCGGTTGTATAAAACGCATAACGCGGTTCTAATCTGTTTTTTAGTAAGCAACCCATGATAGGATTATCTTGTAAGGGTTTTGCTCTTAAACACTTAACACACATATGCACGATATTTTTTGCAATATTTCTCTCCCCAATGGGCCAAAATCTGTCACGTACTGCTTACAGCAACATCTGAGGTCCAGTATGTAACAGTCTCTTGTGCTCATACTCAAATATTAACCTTGAGAATTCGTGTTTTGATTAAATTATCATTTGATGTTTTTGGTCATACTCTAGGCTAGATAATTGGAGTCATCCACCCACTTTTAATAAACCGAATGAATCTAAAAACGGATTTAAATTACACAATTTTCCCTTCATTATTGTCTTTCCTTTCTTCAAAATTTGAATTTCCTCATAAAATGATTCATATTCGGCCGTTTTAATTAAAACCTTGTAAGTATCATCTATCTCACTCAATGGCAATGTTCCCGATTCTAAATTTTCTTTTCTTCTCTTTCGCGCACAATTATTTTTATATCTATAGATCCACCCTACAACTCGTTTGAGTTTTTGAAGATCCGAAAATCTAGAAAACACCTTGTTTGATTGTTGATCAACCACCACTAGACTCCTTATTAAACGCTTCAACTCTGGAAGGTCACTTTCTATTTTTAATGTTTCAATTGGCCACTCTTCAAAATTTCTATTTAACCAACTAGGACCATTAAACCACAACCTATTATTCATCAATCCTGAAGGAAGTATTCCTCTGCTTACTAGGTCTGCCGGATTGTCCTTCTGACAAAATGCCATTCCTCTTGGTCTGTTAAGGTTTGAATCTGACTCACTCTGTTGGCCACAAATATTTGAAATCGATTTGGATTTGATTTTAACCAACTTAACACGACAGTTGAATCTGACCTCAAATATATTCGATCAAATTTTATTTCCAAAGAACTCACTACCTTATTAACAAGTTTTGCTTATAATAACGCTCCACATAACTCTAATTTTGGTGTAGTTAATGATTTAACTGGCGCCACCTTTCCCTTAGAATACAACAAATTAATTGTAATTTCACCGTTCTTATTGATACTTTTGATATACACACATCCCCCGTAGGTTTTATTAGAAGCATGCGAAAATCCATGTAATTCTATAAATTCCTATTCTTTTTCCACAACTTATCTGCAAATTTGTAATTTTTTTATAACTTTAGCAACCACAATCTCTGAATTACAAGTTTTGGAATGATTATACAGGGACTTAATAATCCTAAAGGATCAAATATATGGCCAATTTTTGACAATATTGATCTTTTTGTTACCACTAGTTCTACACAAGGGTTTGTTATATTATACTGTAAAGTATCACTTTCGCCAGACCAAAATAACCCTAGTGTTTTGATTTCGCCTTTTTCTCCAAAATGTACTTCACTTGACTCTTTTTTATCTTGCAGTTTCAGTACTTCTTTGCTATTAGATTGCCACTTTCTCAGTTGAAATCCACCTGACTGCAAGACCTTTGACACTTGTTTTGCTAACTCTACCGCTTCACTCATGGTTTTTGCACCTACGTAAAACCTGACAAGATCACTTGTCCTGCTTCTACATTTTTTCTTTCTTTTATACAGTTATAGCCCAACTCCTGCAAACATGCAACTGCCAAAAACGGACTCGATGTGCAACCAAATATAACTGTATTTAATTTAAACTACTGTAACTCCATTTCTGGACTCGATCTCCAGAATATTTTTTGTAATGATGTCTGGTGTTCATTTACCCAAATCTGCAAGAACATTTTTGCCACCACTACGTTATGTATACGAAACCTTAAAAGAAGAGACAATAAATCATCTTGTAGTTGAGGCCCAACATATTGTAAATCGTTTAGAGACACTCCATCCTCCGATTTGCAACTTTCATCAAATACAACACGTAACTTTGTCGTTGAACTATCTTTATTAATCACTCCATGGTTTCAAGTTTCTTCTCTAACTATATAATGCTATTTCCTTAGACGATCATAAATCCTCAGTTTCTGTCTTGAATGGAATCTCCACAATAAATCTTTCCATAGAATCTCATTCTAACGAACTTTTGAATAATTTAACACATTCTTTATCTACAACTCCTAAGTCTTTAGGTACCTCCTCCAGTTCCCAAAACTTTTCCAACTGGGTTTGTACAAGTTTTCGTAAAATTGCAAAATGTTTTTTCACATTTCAAGGGAACGCCCGTTGGCCCAGAAATTATCCATCCTAACCTAGTTTTCTGTAACACAGGTCTAACCTAGTTTTCTGTAACACAGGTCTGTTATCTTCCAAATATTTTTGTCCGAATTTAATTAAATTCCAAAATATGGAAGCACCTAACAGCATATCCACTTTCCCACTCTTATCGAAATTTGGATCGACAAGTTGTATATACTCTGGAACTTCTAGTTCCGTTTTACTTAACATGTCATCGGAATATCTCCTGTTATCTCTGGAATCACTAAACACGATATGGTTTTGTTATATGAATCAAATCTAGAACCTATCTGCACATTACACTGCTAAGTTATTGTTGAGAAATGCTCTCCATTCCCCACTGACACATTTACATCCCTTGTAGGTAAACTTAATTTTTAACACAACTCCGTAGTTATATATGACGACTGCGATTCATTGTCCAACAAAGCTCTGCACACACTAACATTGCCTTTCGAATCATATACGTTTAAAATAGCTGTTACTAACATGACGTTACTGTAATCTTGCGCACACATGGTTGTACCTACTGTCAAGACTCACTGCTTAAACTTCTTTTGTATTCACCTCTCCAGTTTGTTGTCTCACATTAGCACCAACACTCGTATTTTCATCACTCTTATAAGATTGATTTGTATTGCCCCTCGTATTATTATCAACTATTTCCGCTCGATTTGAGTTTGTATTATCCCTCTTATTATCATAATGCAAAAGACTATGATGTTTTTAGTACAGTCATCTTAGTCAAAAAAAGGGATCAACCTCGGAATCTAACGGAATAAGCTGAATTTTTGTGAAAACCTTTATTTTAGCATTACAAATGTTGTCTCAAAAGTCACATATGCCAACGTGTGAGCGACCTTAGATATTCAAGGTCAAAGGTCGCAAAAATCATTTTTTTGATAATATCTCGTTTTGTCTGCCTCCTATCGTATTTGCATTTATTGTAAAAGTTGTAGAGAATAAAATTCTCTACGAATTTTGTTTAAAAAAAATTTTCATACGTCGAACCGTTTTTGAGATAGAGGGCGCAGAGTGTGGAGCGCTCAGCCATACGTACCTTTAGCGCAAGGTAAATCGGGAATCCCAATCTATTATACCGTTTTTTTAAATTAATTATATAATAAATATTACTAAAATAAAAATTTAATACCTTATACTTATATTTATATTTCTTTTAAATCAAATATATTTTATCTTCATATATATCTTATATTTTAATTTAATTTTAATGAAGGATAATTGGATCGGAGTAGGAAAAAATGTTTTTATTTATATCAATATTATTATTATTATTATTATTATTTATCTTTATCTTCTTCATCCTCGTCTTCTTCAGGTTGGACAGCAATTTCAGACTCATTATCATCATCACTCCTCGTAATCATTGACATTATTTGTCATATCTTCAAAAACTTACTTATAACGCGTTTGTACTTTGCTGATTTTTTTGCCTTTGTTGCCTCATCTGCGACTTCACCACAAAATAAGCACAATATTTTAAAATCAAACACATCATTCCCGTTTTTACGAGGTACAGTTGATGACGTTGAAGGTCCAGTCTCTTCAAGGCGACGTTTTGCTGCTGCAATTTTACTATAGTACGCTATAGCGTACAATTTTCGACACTCAATATGAACGTTCACAGAAGTCAAAGTATTTAGGTAGTTTATGTTTATTTCTCTCAATAATTGCTTCTTTTAAAGTCTTTATACCGCGCACAAAAGTCACAGAATCACCTTCAGAAAGTAACTTATTACAAATAAAACACAAATCAGCCATGTTAACCTTTAAAGTATTACGAATATTACCTGTCACAACCCTAGACCTAGGTATACCTAGGGTCACACCTTGCTTTAAATATAGGTATACCTAACCTTTTTATTTATAGCAAGCCCACTATAGTATTTCCAGGTTTGTTATTTTAAAAGCAATATCTGGATCCAAGAGATGACCAGAGACATATTCAAGGCAAATTCATTTAATGTCTTTTCTTCTTAAAATGCATTTATCATTAATTAGAATAATATTAGAATATATTTAGAATGATTCACTTCATTATTTAATTATTTGTATGTCAAAAGTAAGTAATATTTAATGACTATTTGTTTTAAAAAAATATATAAAAATAAATATAAGGTAATAAATTGTTATTTAAGTAATATTTAATAAATAATTAATTAAAAAAACGGTATAATAGATTGGGATTCATGATTTACCTTGTGCTAAAGGTACGTATGGCTGAGCGCTCCACACTCTGCGCCCTCTATCTCAAAAACTATTAGACGTATAAAAAAATTTTGTAAACAAAATTTGTAAAGAATTTTATTCTCTACAACTTGTATAATAAATGCAAATATGATAGGAGGCAGAGAAAAGGAGATATTCTCAAAAAATTGATTTTTGCGACCTTTGACCTTGAATATCTAAGGCCGCTCACACGTTGGCATATGTGACTTTTGAGACAACATTTGCAATGCTAAAATAAAGGTTTGTACAAAAATTCAGCTTATTCCGTTAGATTCCGAGGTGAAATGCCTATATGACTGGACTATTTCTGGAACATATTCTACAAGCTCCGGCATTACATTCTCGTGACCTATGTGAACCCTTTAGGCAATTAAAACACAATCTTAAACTCTTAATTTTCTCTACTCTCTTGTCCACTTTTAAATCTAAAAAACCTTTGCACTCAAAAATTCTGTGATTTTCTCCGCAACTCACACACACACATTTAACACATTGCATTTCTCAAACATTGTTGTTAATGTAAGGGTTCTTGTAGATTCTTTAGACTTAAATTTTGTGTTAATTTCCAAGGTTTCTAGTAAGTTTGCCCTTGTTGAAAATAAACTTATAGACTTCCTCTAATTTAGGTAATTACTCAGTTGATTTGCGTTGCGTTTCCCATTTTCTCAGGGAAGTTTCCTCCAATTTATTCGATAAAATAAAATAATAAATAAATAAAAATAAATAATAAATTAAGAGTACGTCCCAGTTTGTTACGTCTACCTTTAATGATTCTAGTGTTCTTAAATGTTCTTTCACTATGTCTAACAATTTTCTTAACTCCGCACTTGATTCGTTATTTAATGATTTTATGTTAACTACTACTTTTAAATGATTATTTAAATAAATAATAATTATTGACAACAACGAATTATTATATCTCTCGCACAGTAAACTCCACGCCGTTTTATAATTACTCTCCGTAAATTCTAATGACTCTATAACCTGGTTTGCGCTGCCCTCTAACGAAGCCCGTAAATAATGAAACCTCTGAATGTTCCCAATATTTGATGAATAAGCGATTCGAACATGTAAATTTTAGCCAAGCCTCATATGAACCGTTAAATTTCGCTAACTGAATTTGCGGAAGTTTGACACCGAACAATGCATTATTTTGACTTTTCACTTTTTTGACTTAAACTCTCCGCTTTTAACCTTTTTACAGGTATTTTACTTACACAGTTTTATTACATCTGGTTTCCACAACACACTTGTTTTTGTTCGAATGACGTTTTTAACGTCACATTCAGCGTTGCCAAATAGTTCTTAATAAAATTCCTGGCAAAAAATATCATCATTACTGGCAATTCCTGGCAAAGTGAATGATTATGATTGATTCCAAGAATTTTTAATTTTTACAATCTTTAGGTTTCTAGCAAAATGGCTTATTTCAACAAACAAAAAAATATTTTTTAATTTTTTTATTCACACCAAATGATTTACACGACTCTGTTGTTCGACCAATCGCAGTCCCGCCACACCCGGCAAACGTAGAGATGGGCCAAAGACTTGGTCTGTAAGGTGGGCCATGATCCTGATTCAAGAAACACATTCCTTGCATCATGGGCTATGATGGCCCGGCCATCTTAGATAACTTATCTAAGATGGGCACTTTCACGGATTATAAACGATAAGTGAAAAAACATAATTGTTGTATTTTAACTAACATAGTAAATTAACCAATTCCTGGCATTTGAACTCTCCTGGCAAAATTACTGGCAAGGAGCTTTATTCCTGGCAAATGCCAGTAATTACTGGCAAATTGGTAACGCTGGTCACGTTTGACAGTCTTTTAACACGATTGTTTGAAGGAATTTCTCACTTATCACGTAGGCACGATGGTTTTAATGAATTTCTCACTTGTAACGTAGGCAAAAACTCTTGCTTTTTGCTCTTACACAAGCTTAATCCAGTTCGAAGGACCACAAAATGTTTAATAAATGACACCAACACACTATTTAGGCAATTTATTATAATTAACTCTAAAACTTTATTATAAAACTTTACATTTTTTAACAGTTTACTTGAGCTTCACGTTTCTTCGCACACCTTCGTTCCAAATCGGGCACGTCGGCGCACCAATCTCCAATCGTCTTTTGTTCACGCCACATTCTAGCCCAAATGTATAAAGTCCGGACAAATAGTCAACACATTTGCATTAACACATAGATATGAAAAACATATTTTTTTAACAAGAATATTTATAAATACATATACATATTTTATTAACAAAAATATTTATAAATAGAATTAAATAATAAATCAGAATAATTAATTTGTTTGTTATTGTTTTTAATTCCTAAATTTAGGGGATTTTTAAATTACGATTGGGTAAATTCCGCTGACTGATCTGGCAACCCTAAGAGAATGACATTTCGTAAATTTAGTTACGTCACTTGACCTATCATCGACGTATTATTCACGTCACATTTGAAACTTATAAACGACGCGTCGTTTATAAGTTTCACATTAGAAACGTAAACACGACAGCATGTATACATTTTTTTCGAATTTTTGACATTGTTGTAATTATTATATGGTATATATATAAGCATATATTATTATAAATTACATTATTATAATTTAAAATTGATTCGGCCCCGCAATGGAGCCGAATTTTAAACAATCGGATGTGTACACCTTTGTATCTTTGGCGGGCGGTTTTAGTATAGAGATGGGATGTTCGATACAGAAATATTCTGTATTTTTTAAATAAAACACTCCAATTTATCTGTCTGTGAATTCACACGGTATATAGATCATTGTGCTGTGAGGCATCTGTTCTGCTAGGTATAGAAGAATAGATAACCAAGAAGAGCAAGTGCAGGCTGCACCGTACGGTACAAGTATGCTGTAACGGCAATTTTTATAGGTTAGTTTTACAGTGCACGTGGAAAACTGAAAAACGATTTTTACAGTTATATTATCTAGTTGTAGGGATATAATAATGGGGATATTTATAGGAATAGAGTTCAATGACCACAGCGTGGCCATTGTCCATGTTTAAAATATTAATATATTTTATTTTAAAAATATTTTATATTATTCTTAAAGTATAATTATTATACTTTAAAAGTAATATAAAATAGTGTTAAAATAAAATCTATAAATATTTGAAACATAAGTTTTAAAATCTGCATGTTGTAATTTAAATTTTGGACTTAATATAGTCTGGCTCTGGAGTACAGATATATTTATTGTTTTTTGAAAGAATTTTGTCTTTATTTTTTATACATTTTTTATTTAATTTTGTTTTTATTTTTTATACGTATCACTCCTAACCCAGGCAACACAGGGTCGTAGAAATCACGTAGAATCGTCGACGAATTGGGTCGAATTTGGTCGAAGTTACATTTCAACCATTTTTCGACGTCTCAAAATTCACCAAAACACGACCAATTATTAACTTAGGTCGATGATAACCAATAAATGACGTCATTATCACGTGAACAGATGACGAAATTTTTAAGAAAATATGAAAATATAGTGATAATTAATAAGAAACAGTTGGCCCGTTTTAATGGACCGACAAAAAGTTTTGGAATATTTTTAAAAACTGTAATTATTATTTTTATTTAATTTACGTTATTTCGACGGAGAATCAACGTGCAATATTTTATTAAAATAATTTTAAACATTATTTGGTTTTAAACTAAGATAGATTAATAATTATTATTATTATAATTAGAGATGAGATTTTAGTGTTATTACCTATTTGCCTACGTTAATCATAATTTTAGGTGTAATGGAATAAAAACCGTTTTAAAGAAAATGATTTCATTTGAGCCTAATTTTATTTTACCTATTTTACCTAAATTTTCATTTTTAAGAGAAATGGACCTAATTTTTAATTTTACCACCTAAACTAGTGTAATTTTACCTATTTCATCTAAATTCTTATTTTTAACACAATTTTTTATTTTTAACAGATTTTTTTTTGTAATAATGGGATTGTCGTATTTGGATGACATAATTCTTATGCACCATGTAGTTATTTATTTTGTACAGGATTTGTAATATTGGTTGGTACTACGGTTTTAAATTTCCGAAAAACTTGATCCGGAGCGGCGATAAAAAAACCGTTTTTTTTTCAAAAAAAAAACGGAAAAATTGTTAATTTTTAAAAACGTTGACTTTTGCATATTTTTCATTTTATTCCAAGGGTAATAAGAAAATTTGCAAAAGTCAATTTTTCTGAAAATTTTTACGGATATTATCCGTACACTGATATCGAGGAAAAAGTGAATTTTCGACCCTGAATATAATCCTATTATTATGATTATAATAATTATTCCTCTTATTTTAATCCAGTAGAAAAAAAAAATATATTCGGTGCTGTATTAACATAACTTTCATTTTATTTGACACTTCGATTTATAAAATTATAATTTTGTAATTTAACTTTATAAATCATGCATTGTTTTGTATTTTCAATGGACCCTTTTTTGCAAAAAAGACACTGTATATTTTACGTTTACGTTTATTTTTTTAAATCAATTTAATTTAATTCAATGCAATGTTTAGTTTTATTTATTTTTTTCTGTAAGGTTATTTTTTTTAAGTTGTTGCTTTATTTTAAATGTGTATTATCCAAAAAATATTTTATTTTTTCCCAAAAAAAGCCAATTTTCCCAACGCCTGGGAAAACAAAAAAAATAGGGTTTACTCCCAATTTTTCCGGGTTTTTTTCCGACACATTAAAACCCTAGTTGGTACTGGAAATTGCGAACAGCAACGAATGTGACATTCCTGTGCATTGTTGCCAGGTCTCATGCTTTTGCATGAGATATCAAGTTTTCCCAATAAATCTCATGTTATCATGTTTTATTTAAAAATGTCATGTATTTACACATAGCTTTTTTTATGAAAAAGTATTTTTTATTAAACATTTTTCTCATAATAAATTTATTTTCAGCAATTGTATGCTTATTAACAAAAGTTATTTGAATAGAATATGCCGCCGCGTTAAAAAATTATAAAATTTATGATGGTATTATAATATTTTTACAAGATATATTCGTAAGTTATTTTGAAATCATAAAAATATTGTTCAATAGAATTTTAAACAATAATTAATTACATTTTACCACCTAAAAGTTGATTTCTAGTACCTAATTTAAGAATTTTCACACCTAGAACAAGAAAAAACTTTACCTATTTAGGTACCTATTTTTATAAATTTGGCAACCTAAAATCTCATCTCTAATTATAATTATTGATCAATGGATTTTTTAAAACAAATTCGCGATTTTATCACAAAATAAGAAATTAACATGTTACTGCAGTTGACAATCACACTTTTAATTTTAGTAAAATTATTTATCTACAGTGTTGCCAGATGTTTTATAATTTTCTTTTTTAAAATAGTAAAATTTAAATAATAATCGATAATTGTAACATAATTTAATCCGCCGCGTAGTTTTGCTTGTTTTTATACAATGTTGTTTTGATAATTTTATATAATTTTTTGTAAATTTGATCATTTTGTCAACCCTCTTCGATAATATTAATTTTTTCACCTGGCAACCCTGTTTCTCTTTGGCCTTGGGTAAGTTGGCACTACTTACAAAGCGAGGGAACGTTTATTCCTAAAAAACAATATGGTTGATTCAAGCGTCCAACTTTTATAATCTGTGGCATTTATACATAGAACAAACCATTTATACTTTGACTGTGTCAGGTAGGTCAATTTTTGTTTGTTTATTAATGTTTTAATTACTCAGTATATTCCGTAACGAAGTCATAACACCTAAATGAAGTACCTACATAAGCTCCTAAAATATTGACCTGTCATCTGTCTTAAAATTTAATGTGTTTGATTTTATAATAAATGTTTTGAGCAACTTAAAACATGTTTTATTAATTATTAAACCAAAAGCCCTTTATGCACTGGTAAAAATAATTATTTATACTTATATCCGATATTTTAATGCCAGATATATGCCAGAAATATGTATGTGTTTCTGCAAAGATTAACTTACAATTTTTTTTAATATTCTACTTTTTTACATACATTTATTTTGATTATTAATTATTTACTAAATATATATCTACTATAGTAGTATATATATACTATATATAGTAGGGTTTACCTATTTATTTCTTAAAATTTAAAAGTACAACTAAAAATTTTTTGTTTTTTTAATTTTGACAAAATCACATTTCGCATTGAAATATCTGATATCAGTATCTGTAATTATTTTTATGTGTATGACCTAATCATATATTATTCAAGAAATATTACCTGATTATTCACGTCAAATTACGTAAATAATTACGTAATATTACGTGATTTTACACGTGAAATCGCTGTGACATATTGTCGTCAATTTTACGACGATAAGACGTGTCTAAGTTGGTGACTTCGACGTCACCGTAGACGTAAATTAAACGTGATATTCACGTCACTGTGTTGCCTGGGTAAACAACGTATTTAGAACGTCATCAGTACGTCAATTATAACCCTAAAAAGACGTCTTGGAAAGTCGTCTGACTGACGTTATATTGTTACGTGAATGTCACGTTCCTAGCCAAACGTCTTTAGATGATGTCTCATAGATGTGACATCGCTCGTTCGTCCAAAATTTGACGTCAATATAACGGCAGCGTGTTTGCTTTGTATTAAATTAAGTCTTTAAATTACATCACTATATGAACGTTACAAAGGATTCTTGGGTTTTTAACCTTTAAGTTAAATTAAATTACATCTTAAATTAAATTACTTTTTTGTTAGAACCAGGCTTCCCAGCAAACAGAACCACGTTTTAATCACGTTTTTTTTCGTCCCATTTCGCCGAAAAGACGTCTTTTTAGGACGTAAATATCACGTCACTATGACGTTCAAATGGCACTCTTCTGAGACGTCTTTTAATTACGTAATATACTCGTCTTTTAACTACGTAATATACCTGTGTCTTGGTAACGTATTATTTACGTATAAAGGTAACATGCAAATAAAAGTATATACCATGAAAGAAAAATTTATTTTATCACATTCAACAAACATAATACAACAAAAAACAGTCTTTATAAAATTATTAAAACATTATTAAATATATAAATTTCTTTAAACATAAACAGATAATTTTAGCTAACAGTCTAGACTGTTTAAAAAAATCGACTATTTTTTTCCTTATATATATCGAAAACAATGTTGTAAATGATGAAAAAGAGACAATGTGAAAGTTACAGCTCTTAATATTAATATTAAGAGGTGCCGCATCGCAAATTTCAATTTCCCATTTGATTAACAGGGAAAACTTTGGATTTTTTGAACTCATTATCGGATAGTCACATTCATAAGGCCGTAGCATATCCTTGTAGGGAATTAAACGCTGTACAAAAAAGGACTCTAGAAGTATTTTATTAAACCTAATCCTTCAAAAGTCAGGGTTAAAGTTAGATTCATGATAAATTTCAACATTTTTATAGTTTTCCGACGAAACTATAAGTTTTATGAAAAAATGTTATCCGACCTTTTTTGTAGATCATTTCATTTTCTATAAGGATGAGTTATGAATTTTTTTGAATTCTTTAAGAGTTGTAAGTTATTCGGATTACAATGTGAAATTATCCAAATAATTGACTTTTAATTGATTACAAAATTAATTATATTGAATTTTTATAACTGAAAATAAAATTTTATCACTATTTGACCAACTATCGATTTTACATACATTTATTTCATAGTTTATTAAATGGTGACAGAATTTGATTTTCAGTGATAAAAATTCAATAATATCAATTTTGTAATTGATTAAAAGTCAATTATTTGGAAAATTTCTCATTGCAATACGAATAACTAACGACTCTTAAAGAATTAAAAAAAAATCACAACATATCCTTGTAGAAAATGAAATGATCTACAAAAAAGGTCGGATAACATTTTTTCATAAAACTGATGGTTTCGTCGGAAAACTATAAAAATGTTGAAATTTATCATGAATCCTAACCCCAAGTAACTTTTGAAGGAGTAGGTTTATCAAAAAACCGCCGGTCCTTTTTTGTAGAGCGTTCAATTCCCTACAAGGATATGCTACGGCCTTATGAATGTGACCATCCGTTAATGATTTAATAAATTTCAAAGTGTAACAGAAAGTTTTCCCCATGTTAATCCAATGGGAAAATTAAATTTGCGATGCGGTACCTCTTAATATTAATATTAAGAGCTGTAACTTTCTTCACTGTGTCGATTTGTTTAAACAGTCTAGTGCATATATTATTCACTCATTATTCAGATAGTGAGTGAAGGATACACTTTCCGCATCATTTAATGGAAACACAATACATTTGGCAATTACCTCTTGCAATGGCCAATTGTTTAAATTTGTAGACAGATCTGATATCAAATATATGTTTAATTCGGATGATTTAATTGGGTAAGTGTAAAAAAACGTTTGAAAATTAAATTTCTTACCTATTATTATAACCGAATTACTGTTAAGATAAACTATATTTTGAATTTGCACAATATATTGTGATGTAGATTTGCCAATTAGACAATAACAGTTAGCGACTGAATAAGAATGGGTTGATAAAGTAAAATTCCTCAAAATTACTTTTTTATATTGTCTGCAAACATGTATACTATTAATTAAAGGTCCTAAGTTGTGCGGAAATTTGAGATCCCATTTATCTGAATTACGTTCTTCAGTTGATAGTACATTATAGCTTTCAATTAAACGATTATGTATTTCAGTTAACGGATGATTTGTTGATTTCACCAAATTTTTTATTTTATTTAAAAAGTTTTCATATGGGAAAGCTGAAAATTTATCAAGTACACCATACCATGACGCACATCGTCACTTAGATGGCAGAGATTATGTACATTATAGATTAAAAAAGACTTACCATAGAATGAAGAATGATTAACAAAAGTGTTCAGTAAAGTCTCTGCAAAATCTACTCCCAATTTAACTAAAGCTGTTTCAGAAATTAATATGTTAATAGCGCAATGCAGCAGCATAAAATGCTCATAAATCGCCAAATCTATGTATTTTTTTAATATTATTGGCCCCACATATAGTAAGAAAGTTCTTAGCTCTGTGGCTTTCCATCGAGGTAATTCTTCTAAGGACCTACATTTTCGATTAAATTCAACCGGTATAAACTTTTTAAAACTTTCCAAATCCAATGATATTTTTTTACAACAGTACTTGACAATCTGACGTTAAGAGGTCCTGCAATCCAATGATTTAACAACTTTTTGACGACACCGAGGCACACATTATGCATGTAATCAAGCGGAAATTGGCTGACCATTCCAAAAGGAAGATGGACCAAAGGCGAAATGCCTAGATGGTGATCTTCGTCTACCTGTTTAGCAAAAGTTTCATCTGTTCTTTTGGGAGCGGATGTACTATCATAAATCACCCTTCCGTTATTAAAATCTCCGTAAACTGTACATTTCTCGCAAGCTGCATATCCCCCGTGGTTTTTAACGCGTTTTAAAAAAGCTCGCGCTGGCGCATCGCAAACGAACCCAAATATTTTAACAAAATATTGTTTTTTATTATAATTGAAACCTTCCAAAATAGCATTTTGGACTTCCAAAACAAAATCATTAAGAAACAGCTCTAGAGGTTTGGGTTTTGAATTACCATAGAAAATTCCAATAGGAAATGGGTGGGTGGGACAATTTTTTACTTGACCCAATATTGGCCAAATTTGACCGTTGCAACTTTTAAAAAGCGGTAAGCCATCTATATTGAAACAAATTTCTAAAATATTGCTTGAAAATGTAGGATTGTTTATGAGAAAATGTTCCAATACAGTAATAAATCCTAAATGGCAATATTTGCCTGTGTCTAAAATTTCTACTTTTATTTTAGTTGGGGTTCCCAATAACGTGCGACTGTCTAATGGCAGATCGGGATGCAAAGGTGATAAAATGTGAAGTAATTTGGTGATGCTATTGTGGGTTGGTTTAGAGGTAATTGTCCAATGTCTTAATTTATCACATAGAGTAACATTATTTTTACTAGTATTAGAGGTAGGAGAAGCATTATTTTCAGCAACATGTTCTGACCCGCAAACTAAATTACCGATTACATCTAAATTATAAACAATTTCATTTGTTTCTAAAGACGCCAGAAACTCTTTAATTTTGAAAGAATCATCGCGAGTGTCTGTCTCAACTGTATCATCAACTGTATCATCAATGAAGTGAGTTTCAACATTATTGCTTTTAGCATTGGAAAGTTGCACAGCACTTCTAGAAGGTACCAAAAGGTTACTTACATTTGAAGTTTTATCAGACTTAAACAAAATTTCCGCCAAATGTTCTTCATGTTTTTTTAACCTTCTATAATACTGACTTTTTTTAACTCTTTTATACATTTTCGTTTTCTCTGTTCAATTTCTCTTGTGCAGCAAAATAATTTTTTGGGGATCGTTTTAGCCAGTTCTTGATCTGGTCCTCGATGTTTCTAGCGGTTGCCTGCGGAACTGCTATTTTTACTGCATCTACATACATATATAAATTTACTTTGTCAAATTTTTAAAGATTTAATTGCACTTACCAACAATAACTTTTTTCAATATATAATTGTTAAAAGCCTTTTTGTTATTTCTTGTCCCCAAAAAACTTATATCTTTACCAAGTCCATATGAAAGGCAACATCTTAATGCAGAGGAAGTTGCAGATGACACGTTGGTTCTATCCAGACTTGCTAAATAATAACACTAAAATCACTAAAGTTATAACAAAGACAACATTAATTAAATTCTTACCAATGATTGCTGATTAGTCTTTTCGGCCAAATGTCTTTCCAGTTCTTCTAGTTCCTCCAGTGTTTTTAATGGTATTGGAACTGGAAGATCTGGTTTGTTATTTCCTGAATTATTTGAATTACTTCTCAGAATTGATAAAATTTCCTTGTTTTGATCAATTATTTTAGACAAACATCGTATTAGTTTGCCCTGAAAGGCTAATTACAACATAAATAAACAAAATCCAATAAGGTAAATTGTACTTACCTTCGGCTTGAATTCCATCCAACCTAGGTTCTTGTTCAAAGGTTATGTTTAAAGGTGGATTACATACAGATCGGTCTGTGTTTTCTGATTCAGAAATTGCGCTTGTTGATGGTAAAGGAACAAAGTCATTAATTTGTGATGGTTTGAACCCTGTTGGTTTGACTATTACGATTAGGTGTATTTTGAATACTTTCACTGATTTTCAAACCCAGTGAATGCACTGAAATATGAAATAAAACAAATGAGGGGCTTAAAAGAAAAAGGGTTCAAGTAAACTTAAAAAAAATATATAAACTATCTACAAAATACCACACTTAAAAGCAATATTAAAGGTAATATTTTTTATGCCTGTAATATTTTTTATGCCTATACATAATTACATTTATTTCCACCTTTTTAGTAAATGACATTTTATAGGTTAATTTTGTTGTTTTTGTATCCAAGTAAACAATACATTATGGGAACAGGCCTGTAATATTTTACGGGCTTGTATAAAAGACCTGTAACGTTTCACAGGCTTGTACTGTCTGTCCACTCTAAGTTGGCGGAACCAAGGAATTTTGTAGTTTAGATATTAAAGAATTGTCGTACTGTGGGCCTTTAATATCTAAACTACAAAATTCCTTGGTTCCGCCAACTTAGAGTGGACAGACAGTACAAAAGCAATTTGGAAATCGTTATGTAAAGGTGAAAATAAAAGTTTGTACGTGTCACATTTTGCAATTAATCTTTACTAGGCTCACTGGATTATGGGGCTTGCATGTAAAGATTCATTTACAAAGCTTGACACGTAAATAAATATAATAAATTATTATATTTATAAATTTTTAAAACGGTATTATTATTAATAATACCGTGCCTTTAACATTTCGAATCGCGGCACGTTTGTCAATTAAGCGATCATGCGCAGTAAGAGGAGCCGCCAGTGGCATTTAGCGTCTCGTATATTTTAAGCCTTTAATTAACGTATTATGATTAATATACAAGGTGGTCCAAAAGAAACCTTTTAATTAATTAAATAATTTAAGAATCAATACAAAAGTTAAAAAAATAATTTTCTTAACAAACTCATATTAAAAACTAAACAGTTACAGAAATACAAGTGGATTTTTTTTAGAAAAAAAAATTTCTTCCAAAGTAAAATTGAAATTATTTAAATTATTTTTTGTATATTCACACATATTTACTTCATAAATCAACTACTTATTTTAAAAATGTGGAAAAATTTTTTCGATCTTCGGAATTCCTTTATTTTATCTTAAAATAAGTAATATTACTTCCATAGTGACCCACTGCTGTACTTAAATTACATAACATTTTTAAAGCAACATTTTTACCCCTCCCCCCCTATGTAACAGATTGTAACAAATTTTTTTATTCTAAGAAATTTTAGTATAGCATGATCAATTTAAATATTTTTATTGATCACCAAAAAATGTTTGATAATTTACGTACAAGCATTAAGGACCCCCTCCCCTGTACCATAACAAATAATAACAATTTGATAGTACACCTCCCCCCCCTAAATTTGTTATGTAATTTAAGTACAGCCCCTTATATATAAGCAAATAAATCTTACCTGATTTACTGCAACTTGGTGAAATTTGAATAATAGGAGGGCGCTGAAATTTGCTTATAGCCTCGTCATCAGAGGATACTTCTTGGTAATCATCATATCTACTGGGTAATGTTCGAATTCTTTTATTTTTAGTTTTGAAGCAATTATCATCATTTTCTAATTGAGTGTCGGACTGGAAATCGGATGTGAATTGGGCCCTCTTAATTTTAGATTGAGCTTTTATTAAATCATCTACAAAAATTATTACATAAAGTTATTGTTGACTGCAACAAGCTGATACCGATCTATTCATAGATTGATCAGTGCTCTAACATAGATTCTACCATTAAAAAACAATTCTACTTACCAGTTTCAAAAAACAATCTTTTGACCGCACAAGTTTTCCAATTGGCGCCTGTTTTCTCCTGTTTTTGAAGTGCTAAATTGTATTTATGTTGTTGTTTATATGGTGGCCATTGTACATGTTTTTTTCTCGGAGTCAGCCATCTATTGCATACAACAGCTACTCCTTCATCGTTTTCAAATTCAATGCCAACAAACATGTTAACTATAGCTATTTAACTAGAAAAGGCACTATAAAACACATCACCCTCAAAAAAGAAATACAAACCATTTAAATAATGCCCACAAAACACAATATATATCAATAGTATTGATTCAATACTCAATATCAATAGACCAAAACAACGCTAGGCTGGCAACATAAATAATAGGACCACGCCGAGATAAAGAAGCCGCCTACTTGGCCTACTCGGCGCGCGGTTTTACAGCCCGCGAAATTTGAAAATATCATTTTTAAAATACTTGGTTTCCATTAAAAAAAGTGAAAAAAATATATACAATTAAAAAATATAAATGTATTGATAAATATAAGGGTTTAATTTTAAAATCAATAAATAAAACAAAAGATTTATTAATAAACTTATAAAAAAAATGTATTGCAAAGTACCTAACAATTAATAAATCTTTTGTTTTATTTATTGATTTTATAATTATAAAATTGTAAATTTGTAATATTACAATAAATACAACATCAAAATAAGGGTTTATTGCAAAAATTGTTAAGTTATTTAAAATTTAAAATAAACACATAAAACAGATGATATAATAAAATTATTAATAATAACCGTTTTTAAGCAATATTTAATTATTTATATTGTTTGTTTGTTTATTTAAAGTGACCATAAATAGAATACGTACCGTGCCTAAAAAAATTGATTAATATGGACATGTTATTCAAGGAGAAAAAACGTGTTTTTGAAGTAAAAAAAGCATTTTTTTTATTGCTGCAACAAGAATATAATTGTTGTAATGCAATATAATTGTTAAAATACAATACAATAGTGATTATTATTAAGCGAAAACTAATTAAATTATGCTTGTTTAGTACGTCAAGAAAACACGTAATAGTTACGTAAAATAGTACACGTGATTTGACCACCTAAAATCAACGTGTTAATCACGTACTCGTCGCGGATCTGTTTGCTGGGTTAACACGTTGTATACTGTAAAAATATAGTTATTAGTTAAATTAAACCCCAGCCACCTTAAACAGTACATTTTGGCGATGAGAAAACAAACAAACATGAACGCAACATTGGCAAGAGTACCTGTGGAACCCTTCAACCTGCAGGGAGATACTGGCAACATGGGGCAGAGATGGAAACGCTGGCTGGAAAGGTTTGAAAACTACGTGACGGCGATGGGCATCAAGGTGATCTATGATATGATATGATCTATTTCAGTCCCTACCCAATCCTACATCCACCACAACCTCTAACGATCCCTTAAACATTTATAAACAAACAAAAGAAAAACGCAAGCAATATTTCCAACCCAAAACAAACACAGAATTTGAATTTTTTTATTTCCGACAAGGCTGCTAAAATTGTCAAAAACATGTGAGTTTGCAGACTCAGAAAAGGAAACACAAACAACACCAAACTGAGGCAATATGGCTTAACAGAGCAACCATTACTTGACAATAAAACGAGGGAAAACCCTGGAATCAACACAACAACCAATAAAAGTTATCTAAAAAAAGGAAACAACCAACAAAACAACAAAAAGTTTTCAAAATTACAGGAAATGCATGAACTGTCGTTACGATTGGCATGAGGGGTGGACTAAAGACATGTCCAGCTCGCAAGGCAAAATGTGACGAGATGGGTCACTATTCAAAGGTATGCCTACGCAAGGAAACAAACAAAACGCCAACAAATTTAACAAACTGGCAAAAAAAGAGAGGTCAACCAAGTTGAAAATTCCTTCAGACTGACAACAATAACAAGAGGACCGATGGTAAGCATACAAGTTAACGGCTCCAAACAAAAATTCCTAATTGATACAGGTACGTCAGTAAATCTAATAATCAAACAGGCTCTAAACAATTTTTTGGAAGCAAAAATTAAAACCACAAATTGTGCAATCTACCCATACAATTCAGACTCTCAGCTAAAACTAGTTGGAAAATTTGTAGAAGTCATTACTTAGCTACGAAATGAGAATATTGCTAGGACTGATCCAAATAACATGTAATATTACAAACAGCATTGAAATTGACTATAGTCCATGTATACATTGTAAAACAATACCCAAATACTGTAAATGGAGTAGGAAAATTAACGAAACACACAGTAAGGCTCCATATAGATGAAAACAACGCCGTTAGCGCAAAAACATAGAAGAATACTGTTTCATCTGATAAAAGCGCTGGAAAATGAAGTCAACAGATTGAGAGAGCAAGAAAGATATCATAGAAGAAGTCAGTGGACCAACACCATGGGTATCACCAGTAGTCTTAGTACCCAAACTACATGACCCAACAAAAATCAGACTGTGTTGACATGAGAGCTGCTAACAATGCAATAAAGAGAGAACACAACGATAGATGACCTAATATCACGACTAAATGAAGCACAAATATTTAGCAAGATAGATTTAAAAGATGGTTATCAGTAAGTGCGGATTTATAAGCATAAAAAAACTTAAAATAAGCGCATAAAAATGCATAAAAAATTAGGCATAAAAATACAAAAAATTAGGCATAAAAATACAAATAAGCATAAGTATAAAAAACATAAAATAAGCTCATAAAAAGGCATGAAAATTAAAAAATTAGGCATAAAAATAAGAAATATTAGTAAGAATTGTTTACAGCAAAAATTAAAAAGTTTCACACACTCATGCTATGGGCGGAAGAATAGCAGCTTACACTGATTTGTTTTTTTTTTTTGTAAACAAATATCAGTATATTTTAAATATTATAAATCTGTTTTTAATGAATATTTATTGTAAATAGGCAGAAAGATTAAGGTCGTTAGCCTTTTGGAGTAATCCAATAAAGTTTTTTTTAAGTTTATAAAATTTACATTTTTAACTTTTAGTTATTAAAAGAACTAATTATTATTATAATTATAATTAATTGTTTTTTCAAGAGGAAAGCCCATTCTTCTATCACTTAGTATATTTTTGAATAGAGAAAAACTTCGTTCGACGTCTACGCTAGTTATTAGAGCATATTTAGGAATAATAGCTGTAACTATTATAAGATCTTCAATGACATCTCCTTTCATGCCTTTTGAAATTTGTTCTAAGGCTTTATATCCATGATTTATAGTTAAAACTTCTTTTAATTTTTTGGAAATTAATTCCCCTATAGGTCCACGTACTGTTAAAGCCTCATTTGTAAAATCTTCAATTATTTGCACTGCTTCTACCAAGACAAGGTTTTTTGCTTCAAGTTGTAATTGCTTTGCTCACAAAACTGTAATTTGTTTGAATAAATTCTAAATTTTGTTTAGGTCCTTAATTTTTTACAATATTCTGGCATTCTGTAACTGATTCGGAAGCGGAATCAGGAAGATCTAACACAATATTCTTAAAATGTTCAGCATAATGGCAGGCAGCATCTAACCACGTACCCCACCTTGTAATAACGGGTTCAGGAGGAAGTGGTATATTTTTCGAAAACTTTGAATTCTTAATGGAGCTTTTAAAAAAACCTTTTTACCAGTTTTGATCAAAGTGTTGAACACGGGAAACTGCATCCTAATTTCATAGTTTCTGCCACTCGATTGAGTCTATGTGTAAACATGTGCTATGGATTAGGTTTTCATAAAAAACTTTTAAGTTGGAATATACCTTTAAAATATATGCAGCTGCATCAGAAAGCATTAATATTATTTTTTCATTTGGAACAGGGTTTGGTAAAAATAAATTCGTTAATCCATCGTGAATAAACCTTGTAACGGTTCCTGTCTGGTTCCGGTTCCGAGAGAAACGAAAAATTTAGGTTCGGATTCAGTTACGGTTTCAAAAAAATATTTCTGTCCGATTCGGACCAATCTTTTCGGTCCATACGGTTTTTTTTCGGTTCAAAATTTTTTACCATTTATAAACCTATAGGTATAAATAAGTAAAATTAGGTATAAAATAAAAAAAATTTTTTTGGCATGCATGCATTTAATTACATGTAATTAAATTACTTCAATTTTAGGCTCTTCATTCTCTTTTTCTTTACTTTTATTGTCGATCGACTTGCTATCTTTTTCTTCTGATCTTGCGATTGAAAAACTGAAAAATTCATCAAAATAAGGGAACGTACGTTATAATTTTTTTTTGGCATGCATCAGGGTTGCCAGATCAGTCAGCGAAATTTACCCAATCTGAATTTTTAAAACCCCTAAATTAGGAATTAAAAACAAAAATCCCCAGACTTTTTTTTATTAATTATTCTGATTTATTATTGAATTCTAACTATTCTTGTTGATAAAATATGTTTTTCATATCTATGTGTTAATGCAAATGTGTTGACTATTTGTTCGGACTTTATACATTTGGGCAACTAGAATGTGGAGTGAACAAAAGACGATTGGTGATCGGTGCGCCGACGTGCCCGATTTGGAACGAAGGTGTACGAACAGGGAGACGCTTGAGAGCAGCGATCGAAGAAACGTGAAGCTCAAGTATACTGTTAAAAAATGTAAATACAGTTTTAGAGTTAATTATAATAAATCGCCTAAATAGTGTGATGGTGTCATTTATTAAACATTTTGTGGTCCTTCGAACTGGATTAGGCCTGTGTAAGAGCAAAAAGCAAAAGTTTTTTCCTACGTGACAAGTGAGAAATTCATTGAAACAATCGTGCATACGTGACAAGTGAGAAATTCATTGAAACAATCGTGCCTACTTGACCAGTGAGAAATTCATTCAAACAATCGTGTTAAAAGTCTGTCAAACGTGACGTTTAAAAAGTCATTCGAACACAACAATTGTGTTGTGGAAACCAGATGTAATAAAACTGTGTAGATCAGGTACAGAAGAAAAGCAACAAAGTGAGTACTCCTTTAAATTCCTTTCCATAGTTTCTTGAAAAATACTGTGAAATTATTTACGTGAGTTTTTTTAATAAAATTAAAAATGACTGGAAATGGGGTATAAAATCTCAGGTTACTAGATTTAAGAAATATGTAGATACTTTAAAATTAGAGTTACAACAGCTAGAAAGTCAAGAATCAAAAGACGAGAGTGTATTTAACAATACTATTTCACAATTTTCTAGTGAGTTAGGGCTGCGTTTGTTAGAATTTGAGACAATTTTGGATAATTTTAAAGAATTCAGAATGAGATCGAGCCTTTGTCAGATTACGACGAAAAACAATTAGATGAGCGTGAAACATTTGCAAGGGAATACTTTTCTGTGTTAGCGGACAGTTTAAGTCAAAAGTTTAAGTCAAAAAAGTGAAGCGTCCTCGAGACAAAGCGTTCCTGCTGCAATGAATACCGGGGTAAATCAAAATAATGCGTTGTTCGGTGTCAAACTTCCGCAAATTTAGTTAGCGAAATTTAACGGTTCAAATGAGACTTGGCTAGAATTTAGAGACATGTTTGAATCGCTTATTAATCCAAATAGGGATATTGGAAACATTCAGAGGTTTCATTATTTTTGGGCTTCGTTGAGGGCAGCGCAAAGCAGGTTATAGAGTCATTAGAGTTTACGGAGAGTAATTATGAAACGGCGTTTAGTTTACTGTGCGAGAGATATAATAATTGGGTGTTGTTAATAAATAATCATTTAAAAGCAGTAGTTAACATAAAATCATTAAATAACGAATCAAGTGCGGAGTTAAGAAAATTGTTAGACATGGTGAAAAAACATTTAAGAGCACTAGAATCATTAAAGGTAGACGTAACAAACTGGGACGTACTCTTAATATTTATTTTATTGGATAAATTGGACGAAACTACCCTACCCTGGGGAAACGCACAAATCAACTGAAGAATTACCTAAATTAGAGAAATTCTATAAGTTTATTCAAACGAGGGCAAACTTACTAGAAACCTTGGAAATTACAACAAAATTTAAATCTAAAGAATCTACAAGAATTCGTACATTAACAACAAGTGAGAAATGTAATGTGTCAAATGTGTGTGTAAGTTGCGGAGAAAATCACAGAATTTTTGAGTGCAAAGGTTTTTTAGATTTAAAAGTGGACAAGAGAGTAGAAAAAATTAAGAGTTTAAGATTGTGTTTTAATTGCCTAAAGGGTTTACATTCGTCACTAGAATGTAATGCCGGAACTTGCCGGAATATGTTCCAGAAAACATCATATATGACTATAGTCTTTTGCATTATGATAATAAGAGGTATAATACAAACACAAATCGAGCGGAAATAGTTTATGACAATACGAAGGGCAATACAAATCAATCTGGTGAAAATACGAGTGTTGGTGCTAATGTGAGACAACAAACTGGAGAGGTGAATACAAAAGAAGTTTCAGCAGTGAGTCTTAACAGTTTAGGTACAACCATGTGTGCGCAAGATTACAGTAACGTCTTGTTAGCAACAGCTATTTTAAACGTATATGATTCGAAAGGCAATTTAGTGTGTGCAGAGCTTTGTTGGACAATGCATCGCAGTCTTCATATATAACTAACTTGTGTCAAAAATTAAGTTTACCTACAAGGGATGTAAATGTGTCAGTGGTTGGGATTGGAGAGCATTTGTCAGCAATAACTAAGCAGTGTAATGTGCAAATAAGTTCTAGATTTGATTCATATAACAAAACCATATCGTGTTTAGTGATTCCAGAGATAACAGGAGATATTCCGATGTTTAAGTAAAAGGGAACTAGAAGTTCAAGAGTATATTCAACTTGCTGATCCAAATTTAGATAAGAGTGGGAAAGTGGATATGCTGTTAGGTGCTTCCATAATTTGGAATTTAATTAAATCGGACAAAAATATTTGGGAGATAACAGAAAACTAGGTTATGATGGATAATTTCTGGACCAATGGGCGTTCCCTTGAAATGTGAAAAAACAATTTGCAATTTTACGAAAACTTTATATGTTTAATCGCCGACGGTGGACTAGTGGTTAGTGCTGCTGACAACAAGCCGGAGGTCGTGGGTTCGAATCCCACCAGGGGTATGGCTGTTTATTTGTATTTGTCCTATTGTGTAATAGTCCTTCGGAGGAGACTTTAAGCCCGTGGTCCGTCCCTACCCTTAACCCGCTCAAGCCATTCAGTTGGTTTCTGGGGCCTCTTAGGAAGTAAGGGTGGAACTAAAAGAGCACTTTTGATTATAAACTTTTGTTTGTTTATAAACAAACCCAGTTGGAAAAGTTTTGGGAACTGGAGGAAGTACCTAAAGACTTAGGAGTTGTAGATAAAGAATTTGTTGAGTTATTCAAATGTTCGTTAGAAAGAGATGGGCAGATTTTTTTGTGGAGTTTTCTTTCAAGAGAGATACTGAGGATTTAGGATCGTCTAAGGAAATAGCATTAAAAAGATTTTATATGTAAGAGAAGAAACTAAAAATAAAAAGATGAGTGAAGAATATACAGCCTTTATGACGGAATATGAAAGGTTGGGTTATATGTCGAGAGTTACAAAAAAGAATGAAGAAAACAAGGAATATTTCCTACCTCACCATGGAGATAGTTCAACGATAGTTCAACGACAAAGTTACGTGTTGTATTTGATGGAAGTTGCAAATCAGAAGATGGAGTGTCTCTAAACGATTTACAATATGTTGGGCCTCAGCTACAAGATAATTTATTGGTTCTTCTTTTAAGGTTTCGTATACATAACGTAGTGGTGGCAGGTGACATTGTGAAAATGTTCTTGCAGATTTGGGTAAAGGAACACCAGAGATCATTACAAAAAATATTCTGGAGATCGAGTCCAAAAATGGAGTTTAAATTAAATACAGTTATATTTGGTTGCACATCGAGTCATTTTTTGGCAATTACATGTTTGCAGGAGTTGGGCCATAACTGTATAAAAGAAAGAGAAAATATAGAAGCAGGATCTTGTCAGATTTTTACTTAGACAATATATTGTCAGGTGCAAAAGCCGTAAGTGAAGCGGTAGAGTTAGCAAAAGTGTCAAAGGTCTTGCAGTCAGGTGGATTTCGACTGAGAAAGTGGCAATCTAATAGCAAAGAAGTACTGAAAGAACTTCAAGATAAAAAAGAGTCAAGTGAAGTACATTTTGGAGAAAAAGGCGAAATCAAAACACTAGGCTTATTTTGGTCTGGCGAAAGTAGACATTATAATATGACAAACCCTTGTGTAGAACCAGTGGTAACAAAAAGATCAATATTGTCAAAAATTGCCCATATATTTGATCCTTTAGGATTATTAAGTCCCTGTATAATCATTCCAAAACTTCAGAGATTATGGTTGCTGAAGTTATGGGATGATCCAGTACCTTCAGATTTAAGAAATGAGTGGTTGAAATTTAATACAAATTTGCAGACAAGTTGTGGAAAAAGAATATGAATTTATAGAATTACATGGATTTTCGGATGCTTCTAATAAAGCCTACGGGGGATGTGTGTATATCAGAAGTATCAATAAGAACGGCGAAATTACAGTTAATTTGTTGTGTTCTAAGGAAAAAGTGGCGCCAGTTAAATCATTTACTACACTAAAATTAGAGTTATATGGAGCGTTATTATTAGCAAAACTTGTTAATAAGGTAGTGAGTTCTTTGGAAATAAAATTTGATCGAATAAGTTAAGTTGGTTAAAATCAAATCCAAATCGATTTCAAATATTTGTGGCCAACAGAGTGAGTCAGATTCAAACCTTAACAGACCAAGAGAACTGGCATTTTGTCAGAAGGACAATACGGCAGACCTAGTAAGCAGAGGAATACTTCCTTCAGGATTGATGAATATTAGGTTGTGGTTTAATGGTCCTAGTTGGTTAAATATAAATTTTGAAGAGTGGCCAATTGAAACATTAAAAATAGTGGTTGATCAACAATCAAACCAGTTATTTTCTAGATCTTCAAAAACTCAAACGAGTTGTAGGGTGGATCTATAGATATAAAAATAATTGTGCGCGAAAGAGAAGAAAAGAAAATTTAGAATCGGCGCAATATGAATCATTTTATGAGGAAATTCAAATTTTGAAGAAAGGAAAGAAAATAATGATGATGATGATGACATGCATTTAATGTTGCAAAATTTACAACAAAAGATTCTGGAAAATTCCAACGAGTTGCAACAGAAAATGTTGGAAAATTCTAGCCATGTACAACAGAAAATTCTGGAAAATGCCAACGATTTAAAGGATGATTTGCAACAGAAAATGGTAGAAAATTCTAGCGATTTAAAAGTCGATTTGCAACAGAAAATGGTGGAAAATTCCAACAATTTAAAGGATGATTTGCAGCAGAAAATTCTGGATAATTCTAAAAATTTAAAAGAATATTTGGAACAGAAGATTCTAGATAATGTCAATGAATTAGAAGAGAAAGTAGGACAAAAATTTGACAACGTAATGAGGGAATTAGATACGAGAGAAGAAAAATTGAACGAGAAATTGGATGTCAAAATTAGAGAAATAAATAGTAAATTGAAAGCTGTAAATCCACCCATGATGCTGGCGGAACCAGGAACAGTGCAGGAGGGGAGCCGACTCCGGATGAAACCACCTCAGTTTGATGGAAAAACTTCTTGGACAAATTACATCCGTCAGTTTGAGGCAGCAGCAAAAGCAAATGGCTGGCTACCAGAAGAAAAAGCTACAGCATTGACTCTTGCTTTACGTGGAGATGCAACCGACATCTTGCAGACACTTTCTCCCAACGAACAAGAAGATTACGAAGCGTTGGTGAAACATCTGGAACTGCGATATGGCCAGACACATTTGGAACATGTCTACCATTCCCAACTTAAGAACCGCTGCCAGAAATCAAACGAGACTTTGCAAGAATTCGAGGCTGATATTGCACGCTTGGTCCGGCTAGCATATCCAGCTACTCCAACGACCGTTATGGAACGATTAGCGAACCTTTTTTGGATGGACTTCGGTACAATGAAACACGACAGGCTCTGACGTTGGCTCGTCCGAGCCAACTGGTTGATGCATTGGCCCGAGCTTTGGAATTCGAGGCGGCAAAGCAGAGCTGCAGGAGCCAGCCTAGAATTAGGAGAGTCGAAGAAGAAAAGAAGGAAGAACCCAGGATAATTGAAGCAATTAGGCGAGTTCTTAAGGAGAATTTACCAGAGAAGAAGGAAATCCGGTGTTGGAGATGTGGAAAGCTGGGACATAACCAAAGTCGTTGCAGAGGAAGTCAGGTGGCGCCGACTTCATTTAGAAAAATAAATAGGGCCGAAGAAAAGGATGTGTATATTCGCAGGACTACAATCGTAGATGATCATTGGCAATCCGCTAAGGTTCAACAAGACCAGGAAAGGGACCCGGATTTGAAGCTCATCATCGATTGGAAAAAGAACGACCATAAACCAACGTGGCAGGAAGTCGCCCAATATTCGCCTAATGTGAAATCGTATTGGGCCCAATGGAATTCCATCATCTTAAGTGACGGGCTTCTAAAACGCGTTCTGAATATGCCAGAAGGGGAGGAAGACCGGAAGCAGATAATAATCCCCAGAAACAGAATACCAGAAGTGCTGCAGGAAATCCATGATGGAACTACTGGAGGACATCTTTGGGTGACCAGGACGCTCGGAAGACTTAGGGAACGGTTTTATTGGGTCAACAGCCAGCGAGATGTAAAGGAATGGTGCAAGAAGTGCGCCGTTTGCGCGGCAAGCAATGGACCCCAGAAGCGCCCAAAAGCCCCAATGCGACAGTACAATGTGGGAGCCCATTTGAGAGAATTGCAATCGATGTGGCGGGTCCATTTCCGGAAACCGAATCTGGAAATAAATACATCATCGTTGTAATGGACTACTTCAGCAAGTGGGCGGAAGCGTACGCCTTGCCAAACCAGGAAGCTGCCACAGTGGCCGATGCCCTTATTAAGGAGTGGATTTGTCGTTTTGGTGTGCCAATGGAGATGCATTCAGACCAAGGCAGGAACTTTGAATCTATACTGTTCCAGAATGTCTGTAAAATTCTTAACATTAGGAAGACGAGGACGACTGCATTACATCCGCAGTCTGATGGAATGGTAGAACGAATGAATCGAATGATAAACCGGTACCTGTCCAAGGTAGTCTCTGATCACCAAAGAGACTGGGGCCGCTTCCTTCATCTGTTCCTGTTGGCGTACCGTTCTTCTATCCACGATACAACCGGCCAGACATCCGCTAGCATTGTTATTGGGCGTGAACTTCGTCTACCTTGTGACCTGAGGTTTGGTTGCCTACTAGGGGATGATATTGCTGGAGAAGATTACGTCAACAATTTACGTAGGAAAATGAGCGACATTCACAGCCGAGTTCGTTTAAACATCCAGAGTGCTAGTGATAGAATGAAAGAGGCATACGACATCAAGGCGGAAAATGGAGGATTTCAACCTGGAGACCTAGTTTGGTTATACAACCCTCAGCGCCGTCGTGGTTATTCACCGAAGCTGCAGACTTCTTGGGAGGGACCATACGAAGTCATGGATCGAATAAATGACATCATCCACAGGATCAGGAAACAACCAAGAGGAAAGCAGAAAGTGATCCATTTCAACCGATTGGCCCCTTACGCTGGAAACAATGATCAAATAGACGATGCTAGAGTAAGGAGAGTTAATCCGCCGGAAGACGACTTGCCTTTTGAAGACTTCATGTATTTATATTCGAGCGGTAAAAAAGCTCGGTATGGTGTCACTCGAGAAGAGCAAAAAGATCTGTTCACGGTTTCGGCCGATTACTCCCTGGCTCACTGTGTTGCGGAAGACCTTAGGATGTCCAGGGGAATAGCGGTTGTCTTTAAAAACAAGTTTGGACGGGTCGACGAGCTACGAAGGCAGAGTCCCAAAGTTGGAGAGGTGCTTGAAATTGTGGATAATGAGCAGATAGGTAACCGAAGTATCTTCTATCTGGTAACGAAGCAACTCTCCAATCAGAAGCCAAACTACCGTGACGTATGGAATGTCTTAAATAAATTAAGGGATACCCTTTTGTCCAAGGACATCATGAACCTGGCGATACCAAAGATTGCTTGTGGACTTGACGGTTTGGACTGGAGAATAAGTATGGTGGAAGTTATCTTCAGATTTAGTGGCATACACATTCTTGTCCGTTGCCACAACCCTAAAAGAACAACCGGTAGGAAGACCGTAGACTGTTACTTCTATAGGACGTCACAATGCAAGTTTGGATCTCTATGCAAATATCGCCATGGAGCTGAGGACCATTTTCGGGACGAAAATGTTTTAAGACGGGGGCAATGTAGCAAGTACGGCTCTGGATCTCGGAATGATGACTCATCGCCGATGAGTCATCGCCGGTGACTCAGCGCTCGAATAATCGAGAGTGTGGAGCTCGCTGGAATGTTCTAGAGGACGTAGGCGCTGTAATATATAAGGAACGACGCATCACAGAGCAGTCAGTTAAGATTTGGTACTCGCGGCGAAATAAATAAATATAAGTGCAAATAAATAGACTCTTGAACAATAGTGATATATAAATAATTAGTAGTTAAGTGTTTAGTTAGTTTTATAGTGTTTTAAGTGTAGTTAAGTTAATAAATAAATAGTTAAGTTCGTTAATTAACCAGTGCGTGTTTTTATTCACACTACGAACAGTTAAAAACGTTACATAACTTTTGTATGTTTTACGAGTAAAGCGGTACATTTAGAAGCGATTACAGATCTAACGACAAAGGGGTTTATTGCAGCATTACGTCGCTTTGTTTCGAGAAAGGGAAAACCACGTGAGATTTTCTCAGATAACGCAAAAACCTTTCAAGGTGCAAAGTCCGACTTAAAAGAGTTGTACGAATTTTTGGTTAAAGGTGAAGAGTCATTAAAGCATTCTTTTGCAAGTGAACAAATAAGTTGGTCATTTATACCTTCTCTTGGTCCTCATTTTGGTGGCCTTTGGGAGGCCTCGGTAAAGTCATTTAAGTATCATTTAAAAAGGGTTATGTCAAATACCCGACCTCTTATCCCACTTACTTCGGAACCTTCCGATTATGAAGTACTTACACCTTTTAATTGGAAGAAGACTGACGTCAGTGCCTGATCCCAGTGTAATGGATATTTGTTTAAATAAACTATCAAGATTTCAAAGACTACAAAGAATTCAACAAGAATTTTGGAGAAGGCGGTGCAAAGACTATTTAAAACTACAAAAGAAAACGAAGTGGAAGACTGATGAATTTCGTCTAAGAGAAACCAGTGTTGTGCTTTTGAAAGAGGAAAACCTCCCTTCAATGTTTTGGAAAATAGTTAGAATCTTAACTACTCATCCAGGTCCCGATGACACGTGTGCAAACGGCGCATGGACTATTTAAAAGAGCCTTTTCAAAGTTATGTCCACTTCCATTACAAGGAGGCGGATCTAAATAAACTGATAAATGTGTTTTCCCTTAAAACTAATAGTTTTGGAAGGGAACCTTCCAAGGTGGGGGGGTTTGTTAATGCAAATGTGTTGACTATTTGTCCGGACTTTATACATTTGGGCAACTAAAATGTGGCGTGAATAAAAGACGATTGGTAATTGGTGCGCCGACGTGCCCGATTTGGAACGAAGGTGTACGAACGGAGAGACGCTTGAGAGCAGCGATCGCAGAAACGTGAAGCTCAAGTATACTGTTAAAAAATGTAAAGTTTTATAATACAGTTTTAGAGTTAATTATAATAAATCGCCTAAATAGTGTGTTGGTGTCATTTATTAAACACTATAAAATCCCCAAAAATCACAGACCTACAAACAAAATGGACTGGCCTTTCCTATTCAAAATACACAATGTTTTGTTGCCAAGAACTATTTAGATTAGGGGTAAAGGGGTAAGGGGTATTTATAAACAAGTTCCCACACCAGTGGCGTTCTGTTTTTAGGGATAAATAAAAATATTAAATTGTACATTTTTTATTGTGTTTTGCAATCCTATGTAAAAATTATATTTAATGTATATAAATATATAGGTATAACAAAATACTAACCTTGTAAGTTAGTGTTCCAGATGTAGAATCTGGCTCTTTAAATCTAAAATTTAAGTGAATTCATTTATTTATTCAGTTTCTACGCTCCTGGCAGGGTTTGTTTTGTAAATAAACTAACCTATGAAAAGAAAGTTTTAAATTCTTGGATCCAAGTCTTTTATAAACGTAGCACTGCTTCACCATTTTTATATCACTCACTATTGGTATTTTTCACTATAAAATCAAATAAAAAATATTAAATGTTGTGGATTCCAAGTATCTTTTACGTAAAATATAGAAACTTCAAAGTCAAATGTGACAACTGAGGGAAAATATTTATTTTTGTTCCTGGCCACTCTTTTCAATGTAAATAAACCGGTCCATCTTGTAGGTCTGTGCCAAAAATAGTTTTTGTTAGGAATAAATCCTCAAAAAAAACATCTCTTATTACATAATAATATATATTAAATAAACTTAAAACGTTTTCTTCTAAAAATACTTTTTATAAAAAATACATATCTTTGGGTTATGAAACTAATTTTTAATGTTAGTAAACAATGTTTTCAAAACATTTCCAAAACGAATTTATGTTCGTTATGAGTAACATACATGCTAGCATTAAATTTATTTATCTACTCCTTTTGCAATATTTTGGGGTTTTTCCGTGAATATTGATAAACATTATAAATTTCCTGCCTAACAACGTGAATAATAAACTTAATATTGACTTTGTTAGGCATCAGTGATTGGCCGATTGCAATATTTACTGTGATTTGAACCAATCAGGTTTTAAATTGGAAGAAGGCGACTATAAGAACATTTAAAATTGGTAAAAAGTAAGGTTAACCATTTGACACATGTCAGATTTTATTTAAAAATTCATTTTTAAAAATCATTTGCCTTCCTTCCTTCCTTCCTTCCTCCCTACAAGATGAACAATAAAAAAATACGGAAATCTTTAAACAGCACAACGGTTTTTGTATTGTTCATCTACACAAGTATAGATATATATATACGTCATCTCTTCATAGGATTTCAAGATATAATATTTAAAAGTTTTTATCTAGTATTGGTAAAATCTTAAATCCCCTTAAGACCCCAAGTGAACTTTTTTTCCCCAGAAGAAATACCCAGACAAAAATATCCCCAAAAAATTATCCAAACAAAAAAAATCCCCTCATTTTTGGGGAAAATCCCCTCATCTGGCAACCCTGTGCCAACTGTCCCATATACCAACTGATGATTACATTGATTTAGTTTTTATATGTAATGCTTCTCGAGATCATTTAAACAAAATTATAATAAATAAATCATATATTCATTAAACCACTCCTAAAATTGTTTAACCTATCCCTGAACAGTTCAACTTTCCCAGGTATTTGGAAGACTGCGCATATATGTCCGCTTTTAAAAAAGGGAGACCCAATTGCTATCCTAAATAATTTTTCGAAGGTTTTTGAGATGTCAGTGTATATGTATGTTTCCCATGTTTGCAATCTTATAACTCCATATCAATATGGATTTGTCTACAGTTACAAACTTAACATGGTTCCATACTTTGATACGGTTTACAAATTTATTTTCAAGGAAAATAACAAATTTATTTTTGAAAAAAATTGGAATGTCTTAATTATGGTTTTGCAAAAGAGGTAAAAAGGGAAACTTAGGTAAAGAAATTACAAGTTTTTCCAACTTGGCCTAAAAATCTGGTGTCCAGATGATACAAGAAACAATGATCCAGGTACACGAAGCGAGAAAAGGGAAGCAATAAAACAGGCAGAAAGTGTTTAAAAATGGTATCGAACGCATCGCTCTTATAAATTTTTAGTAAAATGAAATTTATTGTAAAGTTCTTTTCAAATAATTGTTACAAGTGTTTGTGTATTTTTCCAGGTTATTTCTTAATTTTAGTAGCCCAAATTATGTAGTAAAGTCCACTAAATGTTGAACGATTCAGATTTAAGTAAATTGATTAGTTATTTTGCACTACTATAATTTTACCCGATATTCTTTCTTTTAGCTATTTTTATAAAATGTTTTTGACTTTTAAATGTAAATATTTCTAATTCGATATTTGATTGTTTGAGACTTAATTTAGTTGTATATTGTCCCGTTAACTCAAATGTTTAGCGTTCGCTAACACGATTAGGCATATTTTTGTGGTAATTTTAAAACAAATATCGGTGTGATAAGGGATGTTTTGTTGCTCAAAAGGGAGTACTGACCGTTAATTTTAAACTTTGAATGCTCCTTTTTCTTTAGCGCACGTAGTTTGTAGTAAATACTAACCAGAGATATAGAGGGGGAAGAAGGAGCTTGGACCATTGCGCATCCAATTTTATGGCGAGAGACTCATGGCTGACATTTTGAACTAGATGTCGATAATATAGACTTCTCTATCTCTGATTGGCAAACTTAATAAAAAATAAACAGATGACGCCACTGTCGCTTGTTATTAGTTTTATAAGCAGTGTTGCCGTTTGCGGGTATGTTACCCGAAAATCGGGTATTTTCGCCATGCTTGAGGATAAAATATTTCAGCGGGTATTTTGAAAATTTTGATCAAAATAGTAACCTTAAATTTTGTTTTAGATGATATTGTATATTTACTGAATATACATAATTATTATTATTTTATTCTGTTATCATTCTTCTTGATTAATACAAAATTAAATTCATTTGTCAAAATGGGGCCAATGCACAAGAAAGTTTATAAATATAACTATTTTTTACTCTTGTGAGTAATATCAGGTATTTTGTAATTCTTGGTCGTGAACTTTCATAACCACATTGTTTTTAGAGGTTTAAAGGTCTAAAAACAACCACCTGATTTCTTCTTTGGTTTAGTTGAATTTTTGTATACTTGTAATTTGGTAGTGTTTTTATATGTAAGAATTTCTGTGATATAAAATGTCTTGTGCTGTAAAAACGTGCAGAAACACCAACATTTTTGACCACGCCTCGTATACGTGGTTCAAAATGGCAGCTATGAGTGTGCCCCCGTTCGCGCACGTTAAAGCTCATTCTCCCCCCTCTATATCTCTGATAATAACACACCGTGAGGGATAACTGGTCACCTAGGTTCTCTAGGCGACTTCTCAAGTTTTATCCCGACCCTAATAGATATTAGGCGGGTTGATTCCAGTGCGGACCCCGTTACCAACGTTAACGTTGACAGACTAACTGCCCTGTTAAACTAACAACGTTTTTCCTATTTTAAACCTGTAGGGGTTAGATAAGGTAACGAGCGTCGCGTCATCACATTGATTTGCATAAACTTTTAAAGAAACAATGCCTAATCGTGTAATCCTTTGCTACTTCATAACCGAACAGGGTTTTTTCTCTAGCTCTTTTTTCCGGGTCATCTCCCTAATAGCCACCCCTTGCTTTTTGTAAACCGTTTGTAAAGTAAATTAAATTGTGGTAAACTTAACACTGTATTTTATTTTTTGTATACCTAATTCTCCCAAGTATGATTCTTAAAGCAATGTATGCAATAAAACAAGTAAGTAATTGCAATGTATAGGTCCAAATTTGGGTAAGACGATCACGAGCCAAAGTCAGAAAATAATTCATTTATTAATTTTTCATAAAACTTGTTTTAAACGAACCTGGTGTAAGAAGAAATCTTGTTAGTTAGTTTGAGATAATCATGTTTAAAGAAAAAAAAACACTTGTAATTTGAAGTTAAAATTGTTTGTTTTATAACTTTGTTTTTCAAGATGTCCAGTCTTAGAATTCAGTTTTATCCCTTGGATACCAAGTAAAATGTACCATTCTTTTTTTGTACATAACTACATTTTTTTTAAAATGTCACTTCTATCCCTTGGCTTCTAGGATCCTCATATGTAATACTCTCGACAGTCACGGGCAGGTCGATGTTGTGTACACTTCGCGAAGGCTTTCGATATTAAGTAAGCTGAGGTCATTTGAATTTGAGGATAATTTAATATGTTTTTTCAAGTCATACTTAGAAAGACGAACACAATATATTAGCTGGGCAAAATTTCGTTAAATGTTCATTTTCTGTCCCCAGCTAATTTTATTTTTGACTTTTGTTAATAAGTTTTGTATTTATTATATTTAAATACCCCCTTCCTGTTAGTACCCATCGTATTTTTTTTAAATTACTTTGTGTTTCTATATATGGCAGAAAAGAAATGTCCTGTAACCTAACTGTCCCCAGAGGCGATTTTTTAATTTAAATTATTATATTCTTCTTCTGTGCAGCTTTCTTTTGAAAAAATAAATTATTTTTGAACAATGGAAAGTTCTTTTATTCGTATATAAAACTAAAATAGTTTTTTACAAAGTAGTAGTAGTTTAAAAAATATTAAAGTTGACATTCAAAAATCTTGTCTTCTTCCTAACGTCGCGACGCGTCGTCTTCAATGCCGACTACTTCGAAATAGTGACACGAGATAGATATCGTTTTATTTTTACAGGGCATCCAGTTTGATAGTTCGGCAACAACAAGTGAGCACGTGTAAAGTGTGTGAGATTTTTTTTGCGTACACTTTTTGGTGTCTTTACAAAACGCTATATATATAACTCTTGTTTTAAAAGTTACCTTTTTTATTTTCATTTTGTATTATAGCAAAGTAGAAATGACAAACAAATGCCATTAACAGTATTTCTGAAAAATAACGTTTGAATAAGTCAAAAGCAATGTGTCATAAAACCTTCAGGAAGATGCGTTAGGAGGAGGACAATATTGTTTTATTTCTTCCTTGTGTTCCTTCCCTATTTCAGATTAACCCAATAAGTTTTATTTCTTTGCAGTCTATTACACTGTTCTATAACAAAGGAAAAAAATCGATCAAATTGACCTGCCTGGACAAAATGTATATACAAAATGTACATTTAACGAAAACTCGCCCTACAATGAGTATTTATCAACTAGATTTTTTCCTACTTCGAGAGTTCCTCAGGGCTCGAATTTAGGTCCATTGCTTTTTCTGTTGTTTGTTAATGATATTGTAGACAAAATTGAAAGTAAAAAACTTTTGTTTGCTGATGATCTTAAATTATTTAGCATCTCAAGAATATTGTAATTTTATACAGGAACAATTGGTGAAACTGGATAATTGCTGTGAGCGAAATCTTTTGCATTTAAATATTGATAAATATCAAATTATAAGTTTAGCCAGAAAAAAAACATTATCAAATTTGATTATACCCTTAGAAATCTAAATATTGAAAAAAAACAGAGGTTAAAAACTTAGGTATTTATTTTAACCAGAGATTCTTGTTCGATACTCACATAAATAATATTTGTTGTTCTGCGTATCGTATGTCAGGATTTATAATTCGTAACTGCAGTGGCTTTAGTAATTACCTTGCACTTAGGACACTCTATACCCAGTAAACACAATTACGTAAATATGACGTAAATAGGACGTCATGTCAGGTCACGCTTACGTGTTCGATACTCACATAAATAATATTTGTTGTTCTGCGTATCGCATGTCAGGATTTATAATTCGTAACTGCAGTGGCTTTAGTAATTACCTTGCACTTAGGACACTCTATACCCAGTAAACACAATTACGTAAATATGACGTAAATAGGACGTCATGTCAGGTCACGCTTACGTAAGATATAGGTCACACCTGTCATATTAGAGCCATTATTTCACACTTTCTTACGTCAGACTCTGACGTAATAAATATGACATAAATATGACGTAAACATCTTCACGTAACACTGACATCATGCCATTGCCATGCCATGCCACATAAGATTTACGTTACACCAGAGTCATATAAGAGTCATTAGTTAACACTTCCTTACGTTAGATGTTTACGTAACAAATGTCATAAATATGACGTAAACATCTTGACATCACACTGACGTAATAAATATGGCATTAGAATGACGAAGCCCCGTCTTTATTTTTCATCATGCGGCAAAATAAGATCACTGAGCTGAGCTCAGTTCCCTCTTCCAAATGAGAAAATTGTGGGTTCAGCGGATTTGGCCTCGCAAAGCAGGAGCTGCTTAGCAGAGGGCCACGGAAATTCTGTGACGGTCCTGACAGAACAATCCTGGCTCCAACAAAGAATTCCAGTAAATAAGCTAAATTTTATCATGGGCCATTTGGGCTCATATATTTCCACAAGTCTCAAATTGCATGCAGCCAGTGTCAACATACATACTTAATGAATAGTGCCACATAAGCGAGATGTATTAGTGATACATCATGCAATAGTGGTTGCGCATAATAAGTAGATTTCTACTATATTCGTCTGAAACACAATAACCGGACCTGTTGAATTTAAGTTTACTGTTACATAATTTTTCATGTAATATTTATTAGAGTTCAGGCTCAATCTACTGTTATAATAAGGAGTAAATAATAATCGGCTTCGAGGTCATTCCAATCGAGGGTCCGCAATTGCCCATTATGCCTCATTAGTCAGCAAACTTTATAATAACTTAATAATTACCATAAAATATTAGGTAATAATTTGACCAAATCACAAAAGGCAATGTCTGCATTGCGCATTCAGATGAATCCAGACCTTTAAGCACCTCTTAAATTTTACAGGGTAGTAATTCAAAATGGGCTTAATATCAGGACTACACGGACAGTGGTGATAAATTTAATGCCGCTATCGCACAATTACTGTTGCTACTCACTCCAAACGTAATACCAAATAATTAAATATGACTGGTAACTAACTAATTACGGGACATAAATGTAAATCTGCGAGTACAATTTAATAAATCCCGTGTTCAAGAAAATCGATATCAATTACACTTAATTTACACAGCGTTTATGGTAAATCCCCTTCAAGAAGTATTTATTAAAATAATTAAATAAACTCAAATACAACCCTGACATTTAGCTAGATAAAATCCAGTACAACCCTGAACTTTTAATTGGATAAAATCAAATAAAACCCTGCCCTTTTAATTAGATACAATCAAGTACCAATTATTTATTATTAAGAATCTAAATTATATTGCAAGATGGTTCAAACGTAAATTTATATCATTCCGATTACAAACGTGGTTTATTTAAAACGGCAGCCATCATTGCGGAATAGACCGATCGATGACGCCAAGTCAAATGATCGAATATTTAGCTTTACACAAGGCATTTGTGTAAACTAATTATAACAAAATGTTCGGGAATATTTATACTAAAATAATTTAGTTAAAATGTGTTAAGATGTACAAATTTACACTTTAACACTTTAACATTCACCAAATTTACACCTCTTCTTCGTTGCACGGGTTCTTCTCGAATGATCCTCGCTCTTCCCTTCCCGACATGAATGCCGTATTCTTCCCCCCATACTTTCCCCACCAAACAAACAGGAGTGCCCGTTTACGCCAATCGTTCGGCACTCTCCGTCAAATACATTTCTACTCCCGCTAGATTTAAATGTTAGTTTATTTAAATGACTTTTTGAATACATTTTAAACAATTAAGATCGTAATAACCCACGGATTGTTTAGTAGGGGGGGTATTTGCAGCTCTCCTTAAACAAGTACTCTGAGTACTACTTTTTGACTTAAACAAATTTTTAAAAAAAGGTTACATTTTTTTCATCATTATTGAAAAGATATTTATTTGAAAGCTGATACTTCATCTAATCTATGAAGCTGATCATAACCAACTCACAATTGATTTTGAATAAACTAATAATTTTTCAAATTCTTTACAGGGAATGTCAGAAATAAGAACAAAAAAATCGCATTTTATAAGTATGTAGCCATAGCTACTTATAGCTATGGACAATATTCAACATTTAAAATTGTTAATAATAATAATAATAATAATAATAATATTTATTTATTTCCATCGAACATACATAAATGTGTTGATATAGTCAAAAAACTAAACCTTAAAACCAAAAACTAAAAACTAGAAAGTTTTAAAAGACAGCACTAAAAATTTACAAACAAACATTAAGTAAAAAACTCTGATAATGTATACAAACATTTAGATGTTAAAACCAATTTTAATTCATATTTAAAAGTATTAATTTTGGAAATTGCTTTATTACTGTGAGGTAGCAAGTTAAAGGCTCTAGGACCCATAATATCTAATATTAAGACGAACATGAGAACATAGTTTAGGTTGTCTGGTATTAAAATTGTGATAATCGCAATTTTTCGAAAATTTGTTTTTATTATTTAAAACATATACACTAAAACGTATACACTCAGGTGCAAAAAATTCGATCCATATGTATTTTATAGCGAAGAAGAAAAGGGTTTGGAGATATAAGTTTTAGATCGGGTATAAATGTATAAGAAACTATTAAGTTTAAATAAGAAACACAATTTATACAAAAAAATATTTATTTATAGAGTAATTTGGCATTATTCCAAAATATGAAAAAATTAAGAGGATTTCTTTTATATAAAAATTGTTATAATAAAATGTGGCTTATGTAATATGGTAATTAATACCTAGTATTTCCTCCTCGGGCCCTTATAACAACCTGCATACGTCTCGGCATTGAGGTAATTAAATTTGAACATCAATTTGGTCCAATTGCTCCCATATTGCGTGAATCGCGACACCAAGCTCAGCCAAGTTGTTTGGACGGGGTACCTGTGCTCGAATTCGTCTTCCCAGTATGTCCCATAGATGTTCAATTGAATTGAGATCAGGACTGCAAGCTGGCCAATTTATACGGACAATCCCGACCTCTTCTAAATATTCATTGACGATCCTAGCACGGTGTGGACGCGCGTTATCGTCCATAAAAACAAAATTGGCCCCTATGAATGGAGCAAAAGGTACCTTTCAGCCGTCATAGAACCTCTATCCACAATAACCAAATCAGTACGGGCTTTGGAAGTTATACCAGCCCAAACCATAACTGAGCCCCCTCGGTAGCTTATTCTTTCCGCAATATTGCATTGTGAAAATCGCTCTCCTTGTCTTCTCCAAACTCTTTCGCGGCCATCTGGTGATCTCAAACAAAACCTGGACTCATCTGAGAACAATACGTTGCTTCAATCTGCGTCATTCCAGTTTTCGTGCTCTCTTGCAAAAGCAAGTCGAGCTCTGCGATGTTCCACGGACAATAAATTACCTTCAGCAAGTCGTCGATGAACTGTCCACCTGCTTACACCAACATTCCTCACTTCGTTCAGACGATTTGCCAGCTCAACAGAAGTTAGATGCCTATTTCTCAAACATGAAGAGACCAAATTCGGTCGTCCAGCTCGGATGTTGCCCTTCTACGGCCTGATCCAGGTCTCCTAGTGTAATTGCCGGTTTCATTAAACCGCTGAATAGCTCTTTGAACCGCAGAACGACTAACACCTAGCACCTCAGCCGTATAATATTGGCTACGACCATCTAGAACTAAAGCCACTACCCTGGCAGCATCCGTCGGTGTTAAAGACATTTTAATGCAATTAAAATTAAGAACGCAACACGTTTTAATACTAAATCGGTGTGGACTTTAAAATAAACTCGATAAACAATGAATATCTTTTTACTCATCAGGAGTAAATTTCTTAACAAAAACATTTTTCTCATTTCCCCATTTTTTAAAAGAAATGCAAAAAGAATGCATACAAATTAATATATTTTACTTATACGAGGGTTTATCTAAATTTATATATACCATATAACAAGATCAGAGTTTTAAAAGTAAAAATAAATGGAAAATAAGCAATGAATCTAATTTTTTGCACCTGAGTGTACATATAGAGTATATTGTTAGCAGGTCGTAAATTTCATGAGTCAGGAAAGGCGAGCGCGAAGGTTGCGTCACGCATTTACGGATGATTCAATTGTTTTCGAGATGTTACGAGGACCGCTTGCAATCGTTGGATTTTCAGTATTTATCGAACGCTTGCGTTGAGAAGCTGTTTTTGTTGTTAAATTAATTTAAATCAAATAAAGTGTTTAAAAATCAAACTAAGTGTTATTATCAGAAGTGGAATTGTGCCTGTGCCATATGGAGCAGTTACTAACGGACGTGTTGACAAAATTGTCGAAATCCAAGCCAACGCCAGAGCAGGTGGATTTGCCGTTTTTTCATCATGAAACAGACAATGCCGAAAATTGGTGCCAACAGGTAGAAAGCATAAAAACGGAGTTTGAGTGGTCCGATCTACAATTGTTGGTACGTTTGAGAAGGTATTTATCGGATGAGGCCAAAAACTGGTATGAAAATTGGAATAATTTTAATCGTACATGGGCATCGTTTAAAAGGGATTTTGTAGAAGCTTTTCCTGCAAGACAAATTCTGGGACGTTTGTTTAACGAGGCTGCAGCGCTTACAAGTGATTCTTTTAATTCTTACACAACATACGTGCACCAGAAATTGTCCTTGCTAAAAAAATTGAGAGCATCATGGTCCGATAGCGACCTTATTGAGTTAATTGTGTATGGAATTACCGATGATAAAGTTCGAGAATCTGCTGGAATGCGTAATTTCGATAAAATTTCTGATTTAATTGCTTACGTAAGTACTGTACCAAAAGTATTGGTTGCTATAAAACCGCATGCGAGTACAAATGAACCGCCAGCCAAAAGGGCGCGCATTGAACGTTACCACAGCCAGGGAAAACCGTCCAAACAAGAAATTAAATGTTTCCAATGTAACCAAGTTGGCCATGTCAAGCGTCATTGTCCAAATAATACACGCACCGAAATACCAAAACCTGCTCCAACCAGAGATCAGAAAAAAGACCGTTTACAGTGCGATTTCTGCTTCAAACCCGGTCATGAGGAATCAAATTGTTTTACAAAGCGAGCTATTGAAAAACGGAAGAACACGGTAAACAAGGCGTAGATCCAAATGGAGGCAGTTCCTTTACCAGTCAAACTCGACGGTGAAATTTACTTGGGTTTGGTCGATACTGACGCAGATATTTCGCTCATTTCCGACAAATATTTTGACAAATTCAAAACCAAAATGGAACCTCATTTTTTGTCCATTAAAGGAATTACTCGAGGAAGCTGCTTAATTTCGATGCACAAATTTGAAGCTGATGTTAAAATAACTGGACAAAGGACAAGGCTGACATTTGCAGTGGTACCAGCTATTAATTTGGATTACGATGTGTTGATTGGATGCAATTTATTTTTGACACCCCCCTAGCTGCAGTTACTGATTGTAAATGAACGAAAATTATAAATCGACAGCTACCAACAGTCCTAGCGGCAACAGTTGAGGATCATAATCCAGACTGGCGCTCTACAACCGTCGTTCCAGACGAAAATCGTGCGGCCGTTGTAAAAGTATTGGAAAATTTCTCGTCGTTTCTGTCAAAAGGTACTGTTGTGGTGGGGAGTATAAATAATGCTTCCATGGAAATTCACTTGACGGATAACAACATCGTAGACAGACGACCATACCGATTGTCTTCATCCGAACCAGTACGAAGTAAAAGGAGATTTGCTATATCATGTTACCGCGAACCGAAACAAGGAACGAAAACTGCAATATTTTGTGCCAAGGCACAGTAGACTAGGATTAATGCGACTATTTCACGATGAACAGTGCCATGTGGGTTTGGACAAAACCATTGATTCGATTTTAAAACACTTCTGGTTCCCGAGACTAAGAAACTTTGCCAAAAGTTATATTCGACACTGCCTGATTTGTGCAATTAAGAAAACTCGTAGTGGACCGTTGCATGAAGATGTTCGTCAAGTGGAAAAGCCAATAATACCGATGCATACGATCCATGCGGATTGTTTAGGCCCGATGCCAGCGACGCAAGAGCAGTATAAATATGTGCTAGTTCTGGTCGATGCTTTTACAAAGTACTGCAATTTAATCCCTTTGAAAACCGTAAAAGCGGACGAGACAAAGAAAGCGATGTGCACTTTTATTGGTTGCTTTGGTACACCACAACTGATTGTTATGGATGGTGGCACTAACTTTCACAACCTGAGTCTGTGTGAGTTACTGGATGAGTGGAATATTCGTTACCATTACATTACTCCGGACATTCATCGTTCCAATGGCCAAGTGGAGCGCTACATGCGAACTATCATGATTTTGCTGAGGGTGGAGATGAATGTAAAGGATCAGTGGTCTGATTCCTTGTGGAAAATTCAACTGGTGTTGAACTCAACTATCCAAAAATCGACAAAATTGAGTCCTTTGCAAGGTTTGATTGGCATAAATGGAGCGACACCGTTGATACAAGCCGCTCTAAATGAGATATCCAGAGATATTACTCCAATTCGCTCGTTGGATATCGATCGGAAGCGAATGGCGGAGCGATTGAGACCCGATCCAGAGGACGAACAACAACAAGTCGAAAAAAGTACCAAGGGAGTGCAGTTCAAAGTTGGTGACTATGTTCTGTTACATAGAGCAAGTCAACTGCACATTAGCAAGACAAACTTTGAATGGTTGGGTCCGCATCTGATTGTTGGTATTACCGGTGAGGGTAGATATGAGCTGAAACGTATAGGACCAGGCCGGAAAGTAATTGTAAAGGCAGCTAGAGAGCAGCTACGTCTTTGGCCGACCGATTGGTCGATGGCAACTGAGCTGGATGACTTGCTAGACCTTTTTGAGGCTGAGAGTCAAGGTATGTTGAGCTTCATCGATATGTAAAGAACCAAGTGATCTATAAGATTGCGGTGGGTCGATATGTAAAGAACCAAGTGATCTATAAGATTGCGGTGGGTCGATATGTAAAGAATCAAGTGATCTATAAGATTGCGGTGGGTCGATATGTAAAGAATCAAGTGATCTATAAGATTGCGGTGGGTCGATATGTAAAGAATCAAGTGATCTATAAGATTGCGGTGGGTCGATATGTAAAGAACCAAGTGATCTATAAGATTGCGGTGGGTCGATATGTAAAGAACCAAGTGATCTATAAGATTGCGGTGGGTCGATATGTAAAGAACCAAGTGATCTATAAGATTGCGGTGGGTTGACATGTGGTTGATTATTTGCATTTTGTTGTTGACCGATAATGAACAGGAAGAGGAAATTATCCCGGTCGACGATGACAGCACTGGAAGAGTGGGCCTTCGAGAACGAAAGCCGGGTCAGTCTGGCCGTGTTAGCAGGTCGTGAATTTCATGAGTCAGGAAAGGCGAGCGCGAAGGTTGCGTCACGCATTTACGGATGATTCAATTGTTTTTGAGATGTTACGAGGACCGCTTGCAATCGTTGGATTTTCAGTATTTATCGAACGCTTGCGTTGAGAAGCTGTTTTTGTTGTTAAATTAATTTAAATCAAATAAAGTGTTTAAAAATCAAACTAAGTGTTATTAATATTATATTCTCTAAATACTTGTTTACAAGTATGTTTGTTTGAGAGTCCAAAAATGCAACGTATAATTCGTTTTTGAGATATAAATACATCCTGAGCGGATGCGGCATTACGTCAGAAACATACACAATATCTTAAGCGTGATTCAACCTGAGCATAGTACAAATCGATGAATTGGTCACTGTTAAGCACCGTTTTTAGGTTACTAAACAAAAATACCAACGAATTTAGCTTATTTACAATTTGTTGACAGTGACTTGAAAAAGTGAGATTTTTATCCAATGTTAGACCCAAGAACTTTGCAGCCGGTAATGATTTATTGATAGATTCGAAAACAATTCGGCGAACAGTTAATTTCCTGCTTTGGACAGTGGCGACTGGTGGATTTTGGGTATACCGATATCTCAATTATTAGATATGGGACCCACACCAAATTTATATAAGTTTATAATGACATGAAATAAAGGAGTTCTGCGCAATCAGAATTTAAATTGAAGTTTTCGAAAAAAAGATAACTTTTTCCTCGGCCGTACCATCCCCATGGTGCCCCCAATAAATATAATATAAATGTAATTGATGCAATTTATTATATACCATAGTTTATTGACAAATTTTAAATTTCATTTAAAAAATCCAAATTATACAGATTTTATACCATTTTAAGCCGGTATTGATTTATTGATAGATTCATTAAAAGTGATTGGTTTACATGATTTTTGTCTAACATGAAATTGTACAAATTGAGTTTTATAAGTGTTAAAAAATAAAGTAAGCTCACTAAAAAATTTTGCGATAATTTTTAAGACATTATCTACCTCCTTTTATTGTGAACGACTTGATGTTTGGGTTACGAATTTATTATGTAAATATATTTCGAGTTGATTAACATATAGGGTCAGTCCATGTCAACTCAACACACCCATTTTACCACACCAACTCAGATTTTCTTAATATTTGATATACTTATACTATGTACTAAGACTAAGAAAAATACCAATTTTTAAATTTTTATCTCACACCGTTTCCGATATATGGCTATGTAAAGTTTTTAAAAACTCGCGAAAAAAGTGTGAACGTGTATTTTTTAAATTGCTCTGGAAGCTGTCCTAATTCAGCTAGAACGCTGGGAGAGGTGTCATTTTGCAGCATTTTAAATGCTCTTTCAAATGACATACGAACGCCAAGGGTATTAATGAAAATATTTTGTTCAAAATCCATATATATATTTTGATTCAATTTTTTTTCAAAAAGTACATAATTTAAAATTCTCAAAATATTTTGTATAAATACTTAGTACTGTTTTAAACCATATAGTAAAATATAAATGTGGGGTCTTAATGGGTTTATGTTAAAAAAAAATATTTGTGTTGCTGGTTTTTCACTTAACTAATTTTGACATTTTCGTTACATCTTTCCTGCAGGTATAACAAATCATGGAGCCAATAGGCATTTGTGGAAATAATCCAGTCATCCATGCTGGGACTTTTCTCAGTTTTTTTCTGTCTCTAATAAAATGATTTCTTTTTTTCATTGGATTATAACACTGCACTATTACAATAGTAGGCTCCATGTTGACACCAAAATCACTTTAAACACACCTCATTTATAGTTTTATTTTTAAATAAACTACGAATATATACAGGGTCCGATAAAAGTTCCCTGAATTTTTTTTTAAGCGAGTTTAAAATTTATCAATAAGGTTTTCGCGGAAATTGTTTGCTCGAGCAGGTTCCTAGAACCCTTTCAATTCTGAAAATATTCATTTTATGTTGTTCTGTTTAAAATTTAGTTCAATATGAATCACCAAAAAAAGCGTATCACAGTAATTGAATTAAAAAAGTCGGGAATGTAGGCAGCCGATATTATTAGGGTTCTTAGAACCCTTATATTTTTGAAAATATTCGTTTTATGTTGTTTTGTTTAAAATTTAGTTCAATATGAATCGCCAAAACAAGCGTATCAAAGTAATTAAATTACACAAGTCGGGAATGATGACAGCCGATATTATAAAAAAAAATACAATTGTCAGGCTTAAGCCTGATAAACGTTGAATAATGTCAAAATTAGTTAAAAGTGAAAAACCAGCATCAGAAATATTTTTTTTAACAATGAACCCATTAAGACCCCACATTAATATTTTATTATATGATTCAGAACACTACCAAGTATTTATACAAATATTTTGAGAATTTTAAATTATGTACTTTTAAAAAAAAAATTAAATCAAAATATATATATGGATTTTGAACAAAATCTTTTCATTAATACCCTTGGCAGTCGTATGTCATTTGAAAGAGCATTTAAAATGCTGCAAAATGACACCTCCCCCAGCTTTCTAACTAAATTAGGACAGCTTCCAGCGCAATTTAAAAAATAAACGTTCCCACTTTTTTCGCGAGTTTTTAAAAACTTTACATAGCCATATATCGGAAACGGTGTGAGATAAAAATTTAAAAATTGGTATTTTTCTTAGTCTTAGTACATAGTATAAGTATACCAAATTTTAGGAAAATCTGAAATGGTGAGGAAAAATTTCTTTTTAAAGTGTGTTGATTTGGCATGGAATGGCTCTATAGTAAAAATAGAATAGGTCCCAAAATTGTCCCCTGAGCTACACATTGTTAGTTTTAAATTAGCAGATACAAAATCGTTTCTACTGATACTATCTGAATACATACATATTGTTGATGGCCACTTAAAAACGAACGAATTCAGGATAATGCAGCCCTTCTAATCCCGGAATCTTCCAATTTAGCAAGTAATATATTATGATTGATACAGTCGAATGCCCTGCTTAAATCACAGAAAATTCCTACCGGGCAGTCTCCTGCGTCAATATAAACTGCTCGTCATAAAAATCGACGCACCTAGTATTTTGGGCGGCTTACTACGATTATATGACAATTTTTCGAAAATTGTCGTTATTTCCCAGTTTAGTCCAAAAAATTAGCAAAAGTGGATTCTTTGACTTGCATCTAATTTTGGGAATACGATATTGTGCACATAGATGTTTTTTCCCAAAATTCCAAATCCCCATTCACAGGGCAGTTAAGCATTATTATGTAGCAATTTTTAGAAAATTGTCGTTTTTTATTTTTGTCCAAAAAACGAGCAATGGTATAGCAATTTTTCGAAAATTTAAAAAAAGAGATGTTTTTTTCCAAAATTCCAAATCCCCATTCACAGGGCAGTTGAGCTTGATAGTCCTAATACTCCTAATAACAGTTAGGTAATCTCTCGGGACGTTTTCAAAATTTTGTGGATATCTTGGCTAACTTAGTTATCGTATACGATTAAATAGCAATTTTTCGAAAATTGTCGTTATTCTAAAAATGAGCAATAGTTGATTTTTTTTACTCCTATGTCTAATTTTGGGAATAAAATTTCCATATAATCGTATTTAGCCAAGATATCCACAAAATCTCGAAAACGACCCGAGGTATTACCCAACTGTTATTAGGGAGGGGTATTACGACTGTCAAGCTAAACTGCCCTGTGAATGTGTGAACTTAAAATTTTAGAAAAAAACATCTCTTTTTTTAACACCCTGTAGTATAATGCTATGTGCAATATATCGTATTCCCAAAATTAGACATAAGAGTCAAAGAATTAGCCATTCAGAATTTCGAAAGATTTTCAAAATCGATTCAGTAATTTTCCAATAACGAGCTTTCAAATTTATCCAAAAAACTAGGTGCGACGTTTTTTATGACGATCAGTTTATTTTAAAATTTGCCATCCAGGTAATTTGCAATGCAACTACTACTATGTAATATTTTTATTAATAATTTGGAGAATTTTTACTTGAATTTATTTTAAGATCAGGTCGCATTTTGCCTCTTTCCAAGCGATGACAATATCTATCTCGTTTTGGGACAAAAGTTTCCGTTTTATTCCACCTCGCTTCTTCATTTCATCATCTCCCGTTCGCATTCAGTGATAGGCCGTTTTATCAAAATAGCCCAATCTTTTACCCGATTGGCACATGCGATAACCCTCTCCTCGTCTTGTGCAGCGTTCTACGAGGAACTTATAGTCCACATAATCGGCCTACCAAACGAACAATTCGCTGTACCATCCAAAAATTTGAAAACCAATTTTCATTATTAAATAATACGCGACCAAATAGACCACTTCCAACACGTAGTGAAAAAAATATAGCTGAGGTAGCTGAGAGTGTACGCGATGACCGTGATGAATCGATTCGGCGCCGTTCTCAACAGCTTGGCTTGTCATATGTAACAACTTGGCGTATTTTAGGTAGGGATCTCAAGCATAAAAAATTCAACTCTTGCAGAGATCTTAAGCCGGCCGACCTTCCGAACCGTCTGTTCAGTCTTTGGGCTCTTGAAAAGCTTTTAAAAGACTTTTCGACCAAAATTTTGTTCATCGATGAGGCCCATTTCTGGCTTAATGGCTACGTCAAGCAAAATTGCCGTATATGGGCTGAAGAGCAACCCGAAGAGGTTCAAAAGTTGCCATTACATCCAGACAAAACAACGGTTTGGTGTGGTTTATGGGCTGGTGGAATTGTCGGTCCATATTTCTTCAAAAATGAGGCTGGACGGAATGGCGCTCATTATCGCGTCATGATAAGGGACTATTTGCTGCCTTAAATTAAAGCCTGTAATCTTGACAACATTTGGTTTTAACAATACGGCGCTTGTTGCAACACAGCCCGTGAAACCATGGCTTTAATGCGAAAACAATTCGGCGAACAGTTAATTTCTTGCTTTGGACAGTGGCGGCTGGTGGATTTTGGGTATACCGATATCTCAATTATTAGATATGGGACCCACACCAAATTTATATAAGTTTATAATGACATAAAATACAGGAGTTCTGCGCAAGCAGAATTTAAATTGAAGTTTTCGAAAAAAAGATAACTTTTTCCTCGGCCGTACCATCCCCATGTTGCCCCCAATAAATATAATATAAATTTAATTGATGCAATTTATTATATACCATAGTTTATTGACAAATTTTAAATTTCATTTAAAAAATCCAAATTATACAGATTTTATACCATTTTAAATTTTTAATATTTCTTAATATTTTAATTCAAATTCTGCTTGCGCAGAACTTGTTTCCCATATCTAATAATTGAGATATCGGTATACCCATAATCCACCACCCGCCACTGGCTTTGAACTAGTGAATTGGCCGCCTAGGTCATATGATATCACACCTCTAGACTCTGGACCATCTTAGCCGCAGTTACGGCCAACATTTGAAACAAATAATCTTTAAAAAATAAATGTAAAGAACGGTTCTTTTTGTGATAATATAGTTTACACTAGGGAATGCAATCTTACAGCAAAATTTAATTGTCAATGTTGATTTTAATAGTATATTAAAGTACAAGTTGCAGAAGGCCACATATTCTCGCACGAATTCGAAATTTGGCCTCGAGCGACGAAGGAGCGAGTGGACGAACGAATGAGTGCGAGAATAGCCTTCTGCAACGTGTGATTTATACTATTTTCTCGATTTTAACTTTTATTTAGGTTTTTTTAAATGTTTTGTGGTCGTTGTTAGTTGGGGGATTTTTCTTGCAAAATGTCAGTTGGCAACACAAAATGACAGTTGCATGGACAGGTAGATTTATTTTTATTTACTATTTATTAATAATCTGTCTGTATTTGTCAACTGGATAATAAGGTTTTGTGTAAGTATTGTATTATTTTTTAATGTTTTCTGATATTTTTGAACAATTGTGTTTACTTTTAGCAGTGAAAAATGTCACAGGAGGTTTTACAAGCAACACTGAACATTACAATAAAAGTTTATAACAATTGTGCTAGTGATTAATTTATAGTAGTTTTGTGTTTTGTGTACTGTGGGTATATAATATTTCCAATAAAATATAGTTTGATTGACATGTCTGGCTCATTTATTTGTCAATATTTGTTATCCTGCACAAGTACAACTGAACTGCACTTTTTCACATTAAACTTAAAATTTTGCATTAAAATGCATTGTTGGAGCAAACTTAATATAACAAAACAATAATAAAGGCTTCATTTTCAATAAAAGTGTAGTTCAGGTTGCACTAGTGCAGGATAACAAACAAAGCTATTATAAATAATCCTAAAAGTAATGAATTTGAGGTTATTAAACAGTTTGACATTTTGGGGGTACCAATACTTAAAAACTAAATGTTACCAAAAATCGTTTAAGAATGAGCTTCATTCTTCAACGATTTTGCGTGCGAGAATATGACATTCTTACATAAAAATCGAGAAAATAAATTTAAATGTCAAAATGTCAAAAAAATCATACAGAAATTGAATCGGCAGTTAATTCTAATAAAAAAAAAATATTCGTGAAATAGTCTTGCCGAGTGCCACTCGTAATAAAATTTTCCCTGAAAAAATTTTTGATTTTTTACTCAAGATTTTTCCTTGGAAATTTCGCTCGTGGCATTAATTTTTAAGACCACGAGCCGCTAGGCGAAATTTCCAAGAAAAAAACATTTTATAAAAATCAAAAACTATATCGGTAAAATTTTACCACTAGTGGTATATAATATTTTACACTAATAACACAGTACGACAAAATTTGATTTTTGGTCCCTCCCATGAAAAATTTCTACAGATTCTAAAAATAGAGTTAAAAAAATGATACCCGTGTCTCGGCGTTTTTTCACATCACGTCATAATTTTTTTTAAGGGCTATCCAATAAAATGTTATTCACACTATTCGCGACATAATTTAATAGACTCGATATCAGCTGGACTGCATAGTTAAAAATATATATATTTACTAAATGGATAGCCAACCATTATAGATGCATTTTAAAATTATTTTAATCTTATACAGAGTTTTGCACATTTATATATAATATATGTATATTTATATATTATATATATCAAACGGTTTATTTTTAAACCAAGTAACAAAATGTTTCAATTTTAAGCCAATCAAAATGCTTTAAAGTCGGATGATTAAAATTTTTATTTATTCAATTTTTTGTAAAAATTAAGCTTTGTTGAATTAACATTTTTAAAAAAAATTAAAAGATATTTAAATGAATTGATTTAAGTCTTAAAGCAAGTGTACCTAAAACATATTTAAGTAAAAAAAGTAAAAAAGTATTTAAGTATACGAAGTCAATTGAAACAGCAAAAAAACAAAAAATTTACACATCTGCGGCATTTATACATAAAAAGAATTGTTTTCAAAACAATCTTTATACGAGAGTAATACTTTTTTTTAAATGTTAAATAAAAACATTATTGCAGCGATAAATCGATAAATTTTTCATATTAATTTTGATTGTTGAGTTAACCATCCATTTGAAATCAAAGTAAAAATGCAGTGTCCGAATCGAAATAATTTTTGTTATGTATGTGGTTTATTTGCACCTCCAAGCCATATGCGAAATATTAAAAAAAGTGTAGTAACAGCTTTTGAAGACTATTTTTTGGTGACGTATATACCAAACTTATGGTATGTACCAGAGGTTTTATGCGATTATTGTTACCGTTGTTTGCATGGATTGCAAGATAAAACACACAGTATGAAATATGTTGCACCAACAATTTGGCTTCAACGTACCGAACACGCATCTGACCAGTGTTATTTCTGCATGTCAAAATTAAAAAGTTTTGGATTTCGGTACAATACTAGAGAGAAAATTGATTACGCCGATGTAGAATCCGTCATTCTCGCAAGAGTGCGATCTGAAGATTATCCAACTGCTGCTTCAGAAAACATACTTATGTGAGGATAAAAGTAAAAGACCTTTAACACCCAGTACAACCATTTTTTCCGAGATGGAATCTGAATTTATTCCCTCTAGTTCGGGTTATAAAGTACATTTTATAACACAGGACATGAAAGTACATATGTCACTGAAAATACATTTTCTCCATGCTCATTTGGACTATTTTCCACCAAATTTGGGCGATTTTAGTGACGAAAATGGCGAACGTTTTCACCAAGACATTTTAACAATTGAAAAACGCTTCAAGGGAAAAGACGTCAGGCATTTTCTGGGTGAATATTGCTGGTCAATTGTTCGAGATTCTGAAGCAATATACAGCCTGTTCAGAATAAAACCGAATATCTATATATATATGGGGCGTGGCCTCGCCTCCCTCCAAGGCGCGTCACAGTTGCTTGTGTGATAAACGACATGACGAAAGGTCGAGCAGGTAAGGACTTAAAAAATTAAATGATAATAATGCAAAAAATCTCATTAGCGATGCAGTCTATTTGCTTAGCTACTGTGTCGCGCGTTGGAGGGAGGCGAGGCCACGCCCCATATATATATAGATATATTCGGTTTTAGTCTGAACGAGCTGTATAATCGTCAAACTAAACGACCAAGATTTTATTCCAACATGTATTGAATATAAGATAAATACAAAAATGTGTTTCATTAAAAAAAAAATAAAAAAAAATTATTTCAAAAAAAATCAAAATATAAACTTTTTTTATATTTGTTTTTTGTATTGTGTAAAAACATACAATATTTACAAAAAAATATATTTTTAACCGAGTAAAAAATGTACAATCTGTATAAGCATAAATAATAGGAATGACGGCTTAAAATTTTTTTATGTCGTGATCTCGTGAAACTGTGAGACACGGGTATGTTTTTTTTACCTCTATTTTCAAAATCTGCTAAAATTTTTCATGGGAGGGAAATCGTGTTGTACTGTGTAATCATCAAGCTATTTAAGCAAAAAACATAAACATGACTATATAGATTATTTTGAAAATGACTTCTCAAAAAACACAAAACACACATGGAATGCGCTGCGTCCTAATCTCGCAAATCTTGCGAGATCGCGCATGATTTTAGTGCAAGACTAATCTTGCAGAATTAGTGCGAGATATTGCTATTTCGAGATCTTGGTACACCAAGATTGCATTCCCTAGGTTACGCGATAAAATTTAATTTTGTTATTTTTTTTTTATTTTTGAAAAAAGTCCCTCTAAATGATTTATGGTTTTCTTTGCACCACTACAGTCTTCAATCACCGCACGTCAAATTGGACAAAATACTTCTCCATCATTTTGTAAAATTGCGGCTACTACAATTCTATTCATAGGAACAGGACAAATGCAACAATTATTCTCCAGTTCCATATTTTGTATAATCTATGTCCATATTGCAATATTGAGAATTATGACAAATATACCTACTTAAATGGTGATAAATTTGTTTATCACTTACAATCCTCATGAAAACAAAGCAATATTAAATATATATATATATATATATATATACAGGGTGGTCCAGGATTAATCTGAAAAATTTTAATGATCGATAGAGCCTGAAAAAACATTAAAAACAAACCCAAAAACATTTTTCAAAAATGCATACTAACGGAGATATAGTCCTTCAAAATAATTTTTAAACCATTAAACCGATTTTTTTCAAATTTTGTGTAGGTTAAGCTTCGGTCGATAATATAAAAAAAAAATTCTACCTTCATATTTTCGACGCCACTGGATTTATCAGATTTATTATATCCTTTTTTAATGTAAAAGCAAAACTTTTGTGTTAATTTTTCATCAGATCAGTGGTTTCGAAATATTTTAGTTTAAAATTTCAAAAACACTGTGTATAAAGATTAAATTATAATTATGAATTACAAACGTTGATTGTAATCCTCAATCAACGTTACAATAAAACAACCTAAAAATATGACGGGATCAGTAACAACTGCACGATGACTAGACGCTAGTTTATTTTTATCTTGAATCGGTAACTTAGTAACAAATTATAACAGTAACAGTAGCTTGTAGCAAATTATATCAGACTTTCAAAATGCATTCCCCCAGAATCCAAACACATTTGACAGCGCCGTAGAAGGAATTGGACAGCCCGTGCAACTTGTAGTGTAGTTACATTAATCTCGTATCCTGTTTATTAATTCTAGTATTCTAACGGGTTGAGGTCAGGCGATCTCGCCGGCCAAGAGATTGGCCCAAAACGCCCAATCTAACATTGCGGGAAATTTTTGTCGCACCATTGCAGCACTCGAACACTTGAATGTGCTGGAGCGCCATACAATTTTTCGAACAAAATTGGGCTCTTCTTTTTTGAACCGGGCGGTAATGATAAGGTTTTTGGTGGTCGTCATGAAGAATATTTGACTTTGAGGGATTCAGTCTTAAAGCAGCTTTCCGGGAGGTCAACCCTGGATCATTTTGAAAAGTTCTCAGTATCCCGTCGTCTTAATCTCGGTTCACGTATATTTTGTTCATTATTATTTCAAAGTTCAAAGTCTCGAAACCTCTGGTGCTAGCGCATTTCCATCACATAGTCCATACACATAATGATTATCTGCATATTCGATGTTGCTAAACTGATAACGTGGCATAATAAATCAAATGTGTTTGACAATCTGTTGATTTTCCAATAAAATCCAGTGGGGTCGAAATATGGGGGTAAAAAGGGGAAACCCCCCAAAATCTCCGCCGCTGGGCCTTTTGTAAGAAATTTTAACTACACAAAATTTGAGCAGAATCGGTTTAATGGTTTAAAAGTTATTTAAAAAAAAACGGTTTTTTGCCTTTGAAGGGCTATTAGTGTGTTAGTGTGTATTTTTGAAAAATGTTTTTGGGGTTGTTTTTATTGTTTTTTCAGGCTCTATCGATCATTAAAATTTTTCAGATTATTCCTGGACCACCCTTAATAAGATTATTTTTAAATTTCTTTGCTCCCAGGGGCTCAAATGCTTTCAAATTAATTAAAAAAAAAATCCCTGAAAATTTGAGCTCTTAATATTTACTTTAAGATAGTGCGCATTCCAATCTAAGTTTCCTATGGAAATAACATAGGAAAAATTACTTTTGTTGTTTATAATTTTATAACTTGGGAACGAATGAATTAAAAATTATAAATCAAACATATTTTTATAGAGAATTTAACGCTCTACAAAAAAGGTCTCTTATAATTTTTCCATTAGTCCATTGTTTTAAAAGTTATTCAACGTCAAAGTTTAATTTTCATATTATTATTAATATTATCAAGGCTTTTTTATGAGGCACCGTTTGTGTCAAAATTAAAAGTGCTAAATACTTTTATTTTGTTTTATAAATAATTAATTATATGCTTTACCAAATAATTTTTTTATAAAATTATTTTTTTTTTAACTTTTTTTTTTTGTAAAAATTTTTATAAAATTATTTTTTTATAATTTTTTTTTGTAAAAAATTTTATAAAATAATTTTTTTATAAAATAATTTTCTGCGAATCAAAAATTATTTTATAAAAGACGACGGGCGCATTTATAAATTAATTTTTACTGAAGCCATCTCTATTTGTTTGTAGACACTCGAGTAAACCCGAGTAAACCCGAACGCCTCTCCCCAGATACAATTTTATGACGGACTGGGCTTTTGTTTGACGCAATTTGGGGAAACGATTGAAAATAATATTTTTTTATTTTTATTCATTAATTCATTAATTTTTTTATCTACATTTATTTTGATTTTTAGTTTTTAACAAGAATTCTTTATGTTTAAACGTTTTTTATAAGAAAGCACTTGTTAAAAACTAAAATAAATTAATAAAATAATTCTCTAGAAAACAAATTAAAATAAATAAATCAATTCTCTTGAAACAAAACTAAAAATCAAAAAAAATAATTTTATAAAAAAATTATTTGGTAAAGCATATAATTAATTATTTATAAAACAAAATAGGTTTATTTAGCACTTTTAATTTTGACACAAACGGCGCCTCATAAAAAAGCCTTCATAATATTAATAATAATATGAAAATTAAACTTTGGCGTTGAATAACTTTTAAACCAATAGACTAATGGAAAAATTATAAGAGACCTTTTTTGTAAAGCGTTAAATTCTCTATTAAAATATGTTTGATTTATAATTTTTAATTCATTCGTTCCCAAGTTATAAAATAATAAACAACAAAAGTAATTTTTCCTATGTTATTTCCATAGGAAACTTAGATTGGAATGCGCACTATCTTAGAGTTAATATTAAGAGCTCAAATTTTCAGGGAATTTTTTTTTTATCAATTTGGGAGTATTTGAGCCCCTGGGAGCAAATAAATTTGAAAATAACCTTATTAAGGACCACCCTAATATATATATATATACAAAAAAAATATATAAAGAAATACAATAAATTGAGAACCTAATTAAGCATATTACGATTCAAAAATTCTGTTAGATTGGTTTACAATAATTGTTAATAAATTTCATTAAAATAGGGAAATAAAACAATAATTTTTATTTACGATCAATTATTGTTTTTGTTTGTATATTGTTTTCTTTTAATTGGCAACATTGCATTAAACTTACATTTTTGATATCTATTGCGCGTGTATGCCGCTTGAAATCGTGAAACGTAGGGTGGGTACATCTTTAATTAACAACGAAAAGTGATTAATGGTGGAAGTCTGTAAGACTGCGCGATACCGGAGTAGATTTCTCTAACCTGTAAAAAGGGATTAATTATCGGCAGTGGTTTTTGGATAAGGCCGAATTACGGTGTTGAATTTTCCGTTCTGTACAGTGCCTATTTCCTCAGCGCTTGCTGGATGTTCGCAGATTTCTAACCTACTCGAATCTACAAGCCATCTTCCATCTTGGGCTTTGTTAGCTAATTTTATCAGGGGGAGCTTAAGGTTATTAGGCGATAAGCAGGTCTTTGGCTGAACTAAGTAAGTCAGAGGCGGACTGTTTGGCGCACACAAGTTTTTGAGTTAACCTTATGAAGAACGAGGAAAGGCAAATAGAAGTTAATAGACAGAAAAGAAATACGCTAGATCACGAAGACTCATTTGAATTAGAAGAAAACCCACATAAAAAAGGAAACCGAGAAATAACAAACGAAAATAATATCGATAATAGAGAAATGGACGAAATTAAAGAAATGTTACGAGAAATGAAAAAGGATATAAGAGATTTAAGACACGAATTATTAACAAACAATGAAGAAATGAGAATTATGAAGGAGAAAATAGTAAATGAAACAGGAGTGGAGAGAAGAAAAACAAGGACTGAAAAAGGAACTAGACTAGTGAGGTTAGAAAAGGATAAAATTAAAAATAATATTGTTATCTCAGGATTAAATATAGAAGGAAAGGATAACAACCTGATTAAACAAAATGTAGAAGAAATGTTAATAAAGGAGAGTAGAGTAAAGAAGGAACTGAAAAGTGCATACAAGATCAACGATAATATTATTATAGCAGAAGCTAATACCTGGAAAGACAAAATGGAATTTTTTAAAGAAAAGAGCAAACTAAAAGGAAAAGACATCTATATAGATTCTGAGCTTACAATGACCGAAAGAAAAATCCAAAAAACACTAAGAGATATAGCAAGAGAAGAAAAAATAAAGAGGCCGTCTGCAAAATGACATATAAGAAACTATATAATAACCCTGCTGAAAATGACGGATGATTGCGGATATAAATTCTTCGTCAAAACCGGATAAAAGCAGATGATTGCAGGTATAAATTCTTCGTCGAAGCCGGATAAAAGCGGGTAAAAATATCATCTGATAACATCTGCTTTTGTCCGCATCGCTATATCCGCGAACACCCGGTTAGTTGTGTTTTATGTCCGGTTAGTGCACCCCCGCAATCATCTGCAATCATCTGTTTTTAACCGTCTTCACTGTGTTTCGTTTATATCTGAATTTGTCCGGAATCATCTGCAAACGTCTGCTTACGTCTGGTTTTATCCGCGATTACCTGCATTTTTGTTGTCTATTTTTGTCTGGTTTTATCCGCAAACGTCTGGTTTTATCCAAAAACGTCTGCCTAGTCCAATTTCACCCGCCAACATCTAGTTTTATCCGCGATCATCTGCTTTCATCCGCGAACATCTGCAATCACCCCCGAACATCTGCTTTTACCCGCGAACGTCTGCTTTCATTCGGTTTCACCCGCAAACTTTTTAGTTTTATCCGCAAACATCTGCAAACATCTGCAATCATCCGCGAACATCTGCTTTCATCCGCGAACATTTGATTTTATCCGCCAACATCTGCTTTTATCCGCGAACATCTGATTTCATCCGCGAACATCTGCAGTGACCCGCGAACAACTGCAATCACCCGCGAACATCTGCAATCACCCGCGAACATCTGCAATCACCCGCGAACATCTGCAATCACCCGCGAACATCTGCAATCACCCGCGAACATCTGCAATCACCCGCGAACATCTGCTTTCATCCGCAAACGTCTGGTTTTATCCGCAAACATCTGCTTTCATACGGTTTCACCCGCAAACATGCTTTTATCTGCGAACGCCTGATTTCATCCGGTTAGTGCACCCCGCAAACATCTGCTTTTATCCGCCAACATCTCATTTTATCCGCGAACATCTGCTTTTATTCGCGAACATCTGCTTTCATCCGCGAACATCTCATTTTATCCGCGAACATCTGCACTCATCCGCGAACATCTGCTTTCATACGGTTTTACCCGCAAACATGCTTTTATCTGCAAACATCTGATTTTATCCGCAAACATCTGCTTTTATACGCAAACATCTGCTTTTATCCGCAAACATCTGCATTTATCCGCAAATATCTGCTTTAATTCGCGAACATCTGCAAACATCTGCTTTTAATTGCAAACCTCTGGTTTCATTCGCGCTTTTTGTTTTTCTTTTTCTCGTGTATACTTTAGTTTAGTTTACCTGCTTTGTCAAATTTTACTGAGCTTTAACTAACTGGTTGTTAGCCGTTCACGGCACACAACTTTATAACACTAAAAGGAATTATTTGAATTAAAACAACCTGTAAAGGAAATAAGTTGAACTTCAACATTATTTGGTAAAATACAAATAAGGTCTTTGTTAAAAGACCTAAATAGACATTTTTTAATCATTAAGCTTACATTTAAATTAATTGTTAGAAAACATATATGTTTAATTTCAAATACATTTGGAATTATAACATCTTCAATTTGTATAGAATATTCTATACAAATATTTGTTTGAAAAACACTTATTTCGGCGTAGAATTTTTCATCTAAACTTTTTAATTTTGGCATAACCAATATTTTTAATATATATGTAAGAATTATTAGACTTATTATTTCTGTGCACATGTGGTAATCTTCACTATAGTACACCTGATTTTTAAATTTAAATCTGGTTCCCATTGGAAAAATGTCGTGTTGAATAAACTTATTTCCTTTACAGGTTGTTTTTATTCAAATAATTCCTTTTAGAGTTATAAAGTTGTGTGCCGTGAACGGCTAACAACAAGTTAGTTAAAGCTCAGTAAAATTTGACAAAGCAGGTAAACTAAACTAAAGTATACATGAGAAAAAGGAAAACAAAAAGCGCGAATGAAACCAGATGTTTGCGTACGAAACAGGACCGCAATGGACAAAGGAATTGCAGGCAAACCGAACCCGGATGAAAGCAGAGGTTTGCAATTAAAGCAGATGTTTGCAAATGTTTGCGCATAAAAGCAGATGTTTGCGGATAAAATCAGATGTTTGTGTAAAAAATCAGATGTTTGTGGATAAAAGCAGATGTTTGCCGATAAAAGCAGATGTTTGCGGATAAAATCAGATGTTTGCGGATAAAAGCAGATGTTTGCAGATTAAAAGAGATGTTTGCGGATAAAAGCAGATGTTTGGAGATTAAAACAGATGTTTGCGGATAAAAGCAGATGTATGCGGATAGAATCAGATGTTTGCGGATTAAAACAGATGTTTGCGGATTAAAGGAGGCGTTCGCGGATAAATGCAGATGTTTGCAGATAAAAGCAGAAGTTTGCGGATTAAAGCAGACGTTCACAGATAAAAGCAGATTTTTGCGGATATAAGCAGATGTTTGCAGGTGAAATCGGATGAAGCAGACTTTTGCGGACTAAAGTAGATGTTTGCGGATGAAATCAGATGTTTGTGGATTAAAATAGATGTTCGCGGATGAAAGTAGATCTTCACGTATAAAAGCAGATGTTTGCAGGTGAAATCGGATAAAGCAGACGTTTGCGGATTAAAGTAGATGTTTGCGGATAAAATCAGATAAAACCGGGTGAATGCAGATATAAACCCAAATACAGGTATTTGCGGATGAAACCAGATGAAAGCAGACATAGAACTAAATAGATAAAACCCGACGTTCGCGGATAATATTTATACCCGCATTTGCAGATAAAAACCGACATGCCGGGTAAAATCAGATATGTCGGATGAAAACAGATATAAATGGACATAAAACCAGCTTGGTTTTTTATCCGCAATCATCCGATTTTACCCGTCTTTTTCAGCAGGGTAGTAAAGCCTTCAAGTGGAATACAGAAGACCATAAATTAATGGAAATAAGGGAATAAAATAAAAAAGGACCGGATCCAGCAAAAAACTAAAAGCAACAATTTATAATCATAAAAAAGAAACGGAAACTTCTGAGAACATAAATAGGACAACGCAAAAAGGAAAAAATGGAACAGAAATAACAGATGATAATGAAGAGAATACAACGAAAATAAAAATAAATAAAAAAAGAAAAAAGATAAATAAAAAAGAACAAAAGTTAAGAATAGATACTTGGAACATAAAAACAATGCTAATAACAGGTAAAAATGTTCCTGGGATTTGTTTGAAAAACACTTATTTCGGCGTAGAATTTTTCATCTAAACTTTTTAATTTTGGCATAACCAATATTTTTAATACATATGTAAGAATTATTAGACTTATTATTTCTGTGCACATGTGGTAATCTTCACTATAGTACACCTGATTTTTAAATTTAAATCTGGTTCCCATTGGAAAAATGTCGTGTTGAATAAACTTATTTCCTTTACAGGTTGTTTTTATTCAAATAATTCCTTTTAGAGTTATAAAGTTGTGTGCCGTGAACGGCTAACAACAAGTTAGTTAAAGCTCAGTAAAATTTGACAAAGCAGGTAAACTAAACTAAAGTATACATGCGAAAAAGGAAAACAAAAAGCGCGAATGAAACCAGATGTTTGCGTACGAAACAGGACCGAAATGGACAAAGGAATTGCAGGCAAACCGAACCCGGATGAAAGCAGAGGTTTGCAATTAAAGCAGATGTTTGCAAATGTTTGCGCATAAAAGCAGATGTTTGCGGATAAAATCAGATGTTTGTGTAAAAAATCAGATGTTTGTGGATAAAAGCAGATGTTTGCCGATAAAAGCAGATGTTTGCGGATAAAATCAGATGTTTGCGGATAAAAGCATATGTAAGCGGATAAAATCAGATGTTTGCGGATAAAAGCAGATGTTTGCAGATTAAAAGAGATGTTTGCGGATAAAAGCAGATGTTTGGAGATTAAAACAGATGTTTGCGGATAAAAGCAGATGTATGCGGATAGAATCAGATGTTTGCGGATTAAAACAGATGTTTGCGGATTAAAGGAGGCGTTCGCGGATAAATGCAGATGTTTGCAGATAAAAGCAGAAGTTTGCGGATTAAAGCAGACGTTCACAGATAAAAGCAGATTTTTGCGGATATAAGCAGATGTTTGCAGGTGAAATCGGATGAAGCAGACTTTTGCGGACTAAAGTAGATGTTTGCGGATGAAATCAGATGTTTGTGGATTAAAATAGATGTTTGTGGATTAAAATAGATGTTCGCGGATGAAAGTAGATCTTCACGTATAAAAGCAGATGTTTGCAGGTGAAATCGGATAAAGCAGACGTTTGCGGATTAAAGTAGATGTTTGCGGATAAAATCAGATAAAACCGGGTGAATGCAGATATAAACCCAAATACAGGTATTTGCGGATGAAACCAGATGAAAGCAGACATAGAACTAAATAGATAAAACCCGACGTTCGCGGATAATATTTATACCCGCATTTGCAGATAAAAACCGACATGCCGGGTAAAATCAGATATGTCGGATGAAAACAGATATAAATGGACATAAAACCAGCTTGGTTTTTTATCCGCAATCATCCGATTTTACCCGTCTTTTTCAGCAGGGTAGTAAAGCCTTCAAGTGGAATACAGAAGACCATAAATTAATGGAAATAAGGGAATAAAATAAAAAAGGACCGGATCCAACAAAAAACTAAAAGCAACAATTTATAATCATAAAAAAGAAACGGAAACTTCTGAGAACATAAATAGGACAACGCAAAAAGGAAAAAATGGAACAGAAATAACAGATGATAATGAAGAGAATACAACGAAAATAAAAATAAATAAAAAAAGAAAAAAGATAAATAAAAAAGAACAAAAGTTAAGAATAGATACTTGGAACATAAAAACAATGCTAATAACAGGTAAAAATGGAGCAGGTAGAGAGGGAAATGAGAAGATATGGAATACAAATATTGGCCCTACAAGAGGTTAGGTGGAAAAAAGAAGGAAAAATAGACAAAAACGAATATACAGTATATTATGGAGGTAAAAGAGAGCAAGGCAGGTGTTGGCGCCAAATATTGCGCCATGGGTTGGTTTAAGTTGTGGGTGTGACTTTGGTTACATAACCTTTATTTCTTACCGATTTATAACGTAAGCGCCTATATGTTCCCGACAAATAATTGTAAGCAACTCCGAGACATGGCGTTTGCGATATTTTACTAGACAGGTGTAATACAACACAAATGTTAAACTCCGTTTTATACAAAGGTTTACTTGAGTTTAATAAACTACCTGTGAATATTAAAAACTGTGATAAATCAGTTCAAAAAACTTTTGAGAAGATTTGTTTTAAACTAAATGTTGCGTTTTTGTCATCTTAATATTAGAATTATTATGATATATCTAATTCTGTATACACATGTTTTGTTAAAAATCTAATTGTAAACTTTTTAAACTTTTCTATTTTTTTCGTTGTATTTTTTATGTAAATATGTCAATTGTTATTTTTATGTAGCACTGATGCTAAATAAATTCATTATTATTATTATTATTAGTTATCCTAATTATAATTGTTTATACGTAGTGTGGTTCTTTAAAAGTGTTTTTTTTAGTAATTTTATGCTGTTCTAGCGTCAAATAATTTGACTCAAATTTATAACGGTTAGATCATGGTACCATGGGTTAGATCATGGAGTCTACACCAGTGGCGGCTCGTGACCATTTATGAAGGTGAGGCCCATGAACCGCTATATGGCACCGCATGCAATTTTTTTGAAATTTTCAGTCTCGCGTTTTTGGAGCACTTCAGAATCTAAATAATAAAAATATATTATTTAAAAATATGTTCTTTCACGAGAAGAATTTTCAAAATTTAGCTAGAATAATACAAAAAGTGCGGGACGAGGTGGGATTTTTATTTATTTCTTCAGCAGGTTTCCACATTACCCAGGAGGTACTGCTCATTTTTACCTATCTTACAATAATTATTTTTAGATTAATAAAGGCACAACCGCACAACAACAAAATAATCATGTACAAGCACAGTAGGTATATGAAACTCAACGATTTAACACTGAACTATAAAAAAAAACATGAATATTTTTATTTATATTTTTTGTGATTTTTACTGTGGTATTTGTGTACTAATATAATAATATATTAAAATAAAAATGATCTTTTATAATTATTTGAATTATTTTTACATGAATTCACAATACAATAATGTATTTTACGCTTGAATTTTTATCGCAACTTTCCATTTTAACGCTAAGGCAAAGACTAAACAGAAATAAGAAACTATAAACACGCATAGATCTAATTAATAAGCTTTGTTTACTAAAACATTACACGCCCCGCCCAGTCTTTTACAACGGCTGATAAGCGAGCCGCACAGATCTCGGGACTGACTCCGCTGTCTTCCATATACTGTGGTACAAGCCCAACTTTGTGGGCCTCAATGTCTACAAAAATACGCGTATTATCCCCGCCTTGCGGGGGTGCCGGCGGCACCGTGCAGCGGTGGGGAGCATGATATTGTATCGGCAATGTGTGACGTATATGAAGCGCAAATTTATGGGATTACTCCCATGGGAAATTATCGTCTAAGATCGTCAAAAAAAAAACGAAAATTCGTCCAATGACGATCGCCTATAAAAGACGATCGCCTTAAAACGATCTTTTTAAATGACGATCGCCTTAAAGACGAAAATTCGTCCAAATAATGATCGCCTCAAAAGACGATCGTCTTCAAAAGACAATCAACTTGAATTCGAAAAACGAGCAAATATCAACCAATGACGATCACAATAGAAAGACATTGTTTTAAAAATAAGTATTTAAAAGACAATTTTGATATGTAATCGTCATTCGTCAAATTTTAAGTACTAATTGTTAATGGTTGAAAATAAATAAGAAAAAAGAATAATTTCTTAAAATTAAGCTAAATTAATTTTAACTTACTTTAACCCGACCCCCCATTTTAATATTTTTTAAATAAAAGGGACCTTTTGCCATAAAAAATATTTTTTATAGATTTTTAGCTTCTATAGGTTTATATAATATAATTTTTCTCAAGCTTCTGTTCAAAAATTATAATATATAAAATATTGTAAAAATTCTAGTTTTAAATTTTTAAAAGCATTAAATAATTATTTAATTTAAAAAATAATTTTATTGCAAAGTTTTAAATTTTTGTAAGCATTATTTAAATTATAAAAATGGTATAATAATTGTAAATTATTAAATAATAAATGGAATTTTTTTGCAATTTTGCATTTGAAAATAAACCATATGGATAGCAGCAGCTAAACAATTATACAATTAATAATTAACTTAACTTTGGTTAATGAATCAGACTAAATTTAGACTAATAAAGAACAGTAAAGAATATATCATTTGTATGTATTAATAAATAAAATAAACTGTGTATTAAAAATATATATTTTAATATTTAATATATATTGCTGCCAAAATATTAAAAATAAAATAATAAAAACATACAGTTTTGTGTCTTATGATAAGACTCTTATCTCATAGGGATTGCTTAATATTATTTAAAAAACCCAAAAAATCACCCCTAAATTTCTTGTTAAAGAGTAACATAATTTAACTAATTCAAAACAAAATGGATTTGCAAAAATCATCACAGCACAATATATTCCAAAAATAACCGAAGAAATCGCCCCTTAAATTTTTGCCCAATTTTAAGTGATCACCTTGTATATTAATGATTTAAAAATTACTGAAAATTTCCGTTTAAATTTTTAAATTAAAAGAATTTAAAAATTATAAAATAATTATACAAATTATAATATATATTTATATATATAAATATATATAGTGTAAGTATACTTTCTATTAATAATTATAATTTATACATTAATTTAAAAATCATTGTTTATTAAAAGAGTTCGCCTAGTTTTAAGATTGTGAAATTCACGATTACTCCTTTTAAAGACGATTGCAAAGACGTTTGATTGCTTAGAATACACAATCGCCTGATTTGTATGACGATCGTCAACGTTTAGATAGACGATCGTCATTTTATTTAGATAATAATCAATTTTACAATGACGATCGCGTATTTTTATTGACGATCGTCAACAAAAATAACAGGCGATCTTCTATTTTAAACGACTTTATAGACGATGTCATCAATATTTGATGATATCGTCTAAAAAATCGTCAATAAAAGAAGATCGTCAAAAAAAATCTAGACGATACTTTCCCATGGGCTATTTTCCTATTATGCGGTCGGGCAAGGGGTGCGCGCTAAATTTAAAGAAAATATTTTAAACTTTAATGGTTATTCATGTTTTGATACTTTTAATGACCGGAAATTAGTTTTAAAACGTTTTATATTTAAATAAGTAATGTATCGAAAATTTCAAATTATATTATAATTTTAACATGTGAGGCCCGGCCTCAGTTGCTTTATACGACAAGCCGCCACTGACCTACACAAGGAATCCGAACATCATGTAAACAAGAATCTTTCCAAGATAAGAGGGCGCTGGTGTTCCGTTTATTCTGAAACAATTGTTTAATTTGTACCGAAACCCTAGCATCGACAATCAGCGCCGCTGGTGGTGAAAAAAAGAAATTTAATTCGTATAATTTAAAGGGCAGGTTTTGTCAATTTCCCCTATTAAGTTCGGACTCCTTGTGTAGGCTCCATGGGTTAGATACTAGTTTGTGAATAAAAATAGTTCGTTTTTTTCAAAGAAAGCTAATGCAGAATTTCAAACATTTTTTGGCAAAATATCGTTGGTGATATTTTATAAATTAGTTTTTTTGTATTTTTTTATTTAATAATAAAAGTAAAAAATAAATGTCGCTAACGATGTTTTGACAAAAGTAATCATCAAATCTATATCCCACAAAGTAACGACAAGACTAATTTTACATTTTCCTAAAGATGTTGTTTCGTCTTCGCGAAATATTTAATATTTGTTTAATTTTTATTATATTTATTTTAATATTATATCCAGCTTATTGCCCCCCCAACGCGCATGTTTACCGCAACTATTTTTAATTACCTATTTGACCGCGTGAGGGCGTAAGTGTATTAAGAAATAAGAGTTCGAACCGCAAGCATCCCCGCGAAAGACAGTGATTTACCACGCGACATTTTACCCGCTTTATCCCGCTTGTGCATCTCAACCGCTTGAAACCAACGCTAACAGCCTAATTGCCAGAAACCAGATCAGGGCCCTGAGTGTCGTCATCAGCACCAGCAACAAGGTAGGACTTTTATAATATTCCTACTGCCCACGTTTTATCTAGTCACATAATTCAGTCAACTAACACCACCATCCCCTATTTCTCACAATTCATACAGTCCACTGCCTACCAGATGTTCTTATAAAATATCGTATGCCACAAAATTTAATGAAAATTTTAGATTGGATTTTAGGTTTTGCCGCTTACGATGTTTTGTCAAATAACCATCGATGTTCTCTAATGGCACTGTACTATGATTTTTTCCATAGCATTGCTACTTATGGTATTATTGCCTGGGGAGGGGCATTGGAGGGTCTGCAAAGAATACATAATAGATTACTTAAAATTATTGTTTTGAAAGACAAAGATGTAAAGATGCCTCTATCTATTAGGGAATGTTTTTTATATGAGACTATCTTATTAAACTATAAAGAAGTGTCAACAAGTTTAAAAGAATCAAATAGGACCACAAGAAATAAAATAATTTTTCCAATATTACGAAAAACTGTTTAATACACTGGATACAAACTTAAAAATAAATGAAAAAAATAAAAATCATACAAAAAAAGTATTAAAAAAATGGATGAGTGATAATACACACAAACTCTTAAATCTTCAAATAATTAAAGCAAAAGACTTATATACATAATTAGATTCCATATTATAACATCAAAAAGTTTAGTAAATCAAACAATCTTTAAAGTAAAAGTTTTTAAGTTTTTAGTTTGTAAGTATTATTTAGTTTTTAATTTAAACTAGGTCTGCACACAGGTTTAATAAACCTCTTGCAGATTTTATGTAATATCCCATTCATAAAATGTATCCCTATACACCTGGTTCAATAAATTATTATAAAATAGATCCTGAAAGTTCCTTGGACTGCTTGTGGCTCCTATTTTGAAGATGAGATCCTTAAGTTCTTCAATTGATCTCCTTTTTGCATTCTTGATGCTTCTTTGCCTAAAAGTTTAATTAAAAAGTCTGGGATTCTAAGTCGAATAGTCTGTTTAGCCATTTTTCGATCAGATGCAACATTAATTAGTTATTAATAAAATAAAGTAGCCAATCACAGGCGTGTTTTAGCAGAATGATTAGAGGTGGAAAGACTATAATGTGCAGCTTATTCTTAGAAATTCTATATAAAATCGTGGTGTAAAATGACCTTAATTATATGGTTGACATTGTCAATATCAGTGATTTAGTTTTTAGGTTTTTAACTTGAGACCTATTTTGGGAAAAATTGATGGCCCTAAAAAGGGCCGTTTTTTAAATAGACTTTGGTCCAACTGTATCTCATTAGATGCTTAAAGGTCCCTCCATTTCACAACGTTTAATGATGTTCGTTCTGACGGTCTTCAGCATTTCTGGTGTTATGTCGGCTTGGTACAATTGAATCCGTTCCAGAGTGTCGAGCTAATCCTCGGGCATGGTTTTGTAAACGACGCCCTTCATGTATCCCCACAAGAAACAATCCAGAGGTGTTAAGTCTGGTGATCTTGGGGGCCACTTCAGAAAGTGCTGGTCGTATGAGCACAAGAGCAAGGATTGCAATGGCCAGGACAGATCACTGGCATGCTACAAATGCAGAAAGAAAGGGCATAAGACAAAGGACTGTGAAAACGAAGAGGAATGCCCCCTGTGCAACCAGAAAGGGCACAGAGCTGGATCTGCAAAATCTTCCGCGACGCACTAAAGTCCTGCAAGAGAAGCCTGAGAACGCAGGTATCGGTGCAAAGCTAGTAATATCCAAAATGGCCCAAATAAAATTCCTACAAATAAATATGAACAGGTGTGCACAGGCACACGACCTACTCACCCAAAAGTGCAAAGAAGAGGAAACCGACGTAGTGATAGGACAAGAACCCAATAAAAAGAGGAGCCTAAACTATTTATATATGTGATAGAAACAGTGATAGCTTGGAGGCCAAAAAATCCTTAAAACAACAATCATGAAGGATAAGGACAAGAAATGGCGAGAGCTACGCGAAGACTTGGACGATGACATCTGGGGAAAGGCCTACAAGATTGTAACGAGAAAGCTCAAACTAAAAGCTAACCCCACGCTCCCCCCTGAGAGAGTAAAGCTACAGGTGGGAAAACTCTTTCCCATACAAGACCTATGCATCTGGGAGAGCCCGAGGCCTAGAGAGGAGGAAATACCCCTGTTCACCATAGCCGAAGTGAAGGCAGCTAGCGAGCGGCTAAAGAATAAAAAAGCGGCTGGACCCGACGGCGTGCCACCGGAGATAGTTAAAATATGCATTGAGAATTGTCCGAAGACATTTGCCAATGTATACAACAAATGCCTGACGCAGGGAACTTTCCCAAGAATATGGAAAGAGGCAAGGCTTGTCTTGATCGAGAAACCAAAAAAGACCCCAACAGAGGAACCCAAGTATAGACCGATCTGCCTAATTAATACAACAGGCAAGATCCTCGAAAGCCTAATAAATAGCAGACTTCAGGAGGAATTGGAGGACAAGGCAGCTCTACATGAGAACCAATATGGATTTAGAAAGGGGAGATCGACACTGGATGCGATAAAACATGTGATTGAGATCAAGAACAGGATAAGAACTAAGGCCCTAAAAACCAGGAATTTTGTTGTATGATCCTTTTGGACGTGGAAAATGCTTTCAACTCAGCCCCATGGGCAGAGATTGTAAAAGCGACTATCAAAGCAGGGGTCAGTAAATACCTGATAAAAATGATAGAGGGCTACCTGAAGGACCGTACCCTCACACTGCCCACTGGAGAACACATAAACACAAGTTGTGGGGTCCCTCAAGGATCCATCCTGGGACCAACCCTGTGGAATGTGTTCTATGACCATATTCTGAGGATACAAACAGAAAGGGGCATCTCCCTGATAGCATATGCCGATGACCTGGCCATAGTAACAACAGCCAAGACAAGAGAATAGCTCATTGAAAAAGCTCACCAAGCAACCTGGATGTTCATTGAGAAGCTACAGAGCATGAAGATCAGAGTAGCGACCCATAAAACAGAGCTAATCATACTGGCCGGGAGGAGATCACTCACCGAACTGGAACTCAATATACAGGAACAGATAGTCACAAGCAAGGAGAGGGTGAGATACCTTGGCCTACATCTTGATAGAAACCTCAAAATGACAAACCACGTTAAAAAGATATGCGAAAAAGCCACAAAAATGATAAACGTCTTGGAGAGAGTTATGCCCAATACATATGGCCCAAGAACTAGCAAGAGGAAAATAATGGCAAGCTCAGTTACATCAGCAATTCTATATGGAGCTCCAATGTGGGCCGTAGCTCTAAAACACAAATAATACTCGAATATGCTGATAGGGGTAAATCACAAACTTTCAAACAGCTTCATCGCTGCATACCGAACAGTACCCACCGAGGTAGCCCAAGTACTTGCGAGCATGGACCCACTTGACTTTTAGTCGAAGAAAGAGCAACCATAATGAATGAGGGCCCAAACTCAAAACAGGCAGCCAGGGAAATAACCCTGGAGAAATGGCAAAGGAGATGGAGGGAGTACGAAGGATGGACAAAGATATTCGTTAAAGACGTAAGCAGATGGTATAAAAGAAAGTGGGGTGAGCTGGACCACTACGTAACCCAAGCGATCACAGGTCACGGATCTTTTGCTACATACCTTTTTAAGTTCCAAAGGAGGCAATACGAAATGCCCATACTGCACACACGAGGACAGCCCGGAACATACCCTGTTCGAATGCCGAAATTTCGAGGACCTCAGAAGAGAAGCGACCGAAATTTGCCAAGTGGAAGCCATCACCAAGGTAAACATCGCGGAGGTAATACTGAAAAGTAAGGAAAACTGGAAAGCTGTGACAGAGTGGTTACGAAATACTATGAAAAAAAAAGTGTGAAGACGAGAATAAGGCATGATACAGCACACACTAGAAATATGCCCAAAACCACCGCGAAGTAATGCGGTAAGCGGTCCCACGGTGGTTTGTGGAGGAAAAAAGGGGGGTTTTAAGAGTCCGGCACTACCTGGTTCGACGAATAAACAGAGCCAGGTGTCCTTTAAGGATTTTCCCTCAAAAAAAAGGGGGCTACTGAAACGGGAGTAATGAGCCGGTCCAACTGAAACTTCTTCTAGCAACCCTGAAAGAACCTCTTGCAAAAATGCCAAGTACGAGTTTCCCTAATATATATTTAAAAAATTGTGTGATCAACTCATACTACTTAACCCAAGCGATCACAGGTCACGGATCTTTTGCTACATACCTTTTCAAGTTCCGAAGGAGGCATAATACGAAATGCCCATACTGCACACACGAGGACAGCCCTGTTCAAATACCGAAATGTCGAGGACCTCAGAAGAGAAGCGACCGAAACTTGCCAAGTGGAAGCCATCACCAAGGTAAACATCGGGGAGGTAATACTGAAAAGTGAGGAAAACTGGAAAGCTGTGATAGAGTGGTTACGAAACACTATGAAAAAAAAGTGTGAAGACGAGAATAAGGCATGATACAGCACACACTAGAAATATGCCCAAAACCACCGCGAAGTAATGCGGTAAGCGGTCCCACGGTGGTTTGTGGAGGAAAAAAGGGGGGGTTTTAGCCGGTAAGAGTCCGGCACTACCTGGTTCGACGAATAAACAGAACCAGATGTCCTTTGAGGATTTCCCCTCCAAAAAAAAGGGGGCCACTGAAACGGGAGTAATGAGCCGGTCCAACTGAAACTTCTTCGAGCAACCCTGAAAGAACCTCTTGCAAAAATGCCAAGTACGAGTTTCCCTAATATATATTTAAAAAATTTAAAAACCGATCACGCACACCTTCAAATTGTAGTCGATACTGGCGTCCAGGGAAAAAGCGTCTGTGAAAAAACCCTGGTCAGCTATGAAGTAGCAAAGGACTACGCGGTCAGGCATTGTACTTGAAAATTTACGCAAATATGGCGATATGGCTCGACATTCAACAAAGATTTAAAACTGAAGAATATGGAAGTTTCGGGAAAAGCAATGCAGCCCTACAGAAACTTGGCCAACCTGTTCCCCTCACGGGAGAAAATATTAGTTTATACAACAAAGACCCCCGCACACAAACAAAGAGTACTCAAAGTTAACGGTAACGGTCAGAACTCCTGTTTAAGCACCGAGTCATTTTACAATACCTCAATAAATTTAGACTGATCATAAAACAATGCTTAATCGCGATAAAGAAAAGGTACAAAATGTTCGGTTAAGCACGGTTAATTTTATAGACGATTTCAGAAAAAAAAAATATATATATATATATATATATAATCATCGAAAATTGTGTTTTTGGGTTTGTCCGACTCCCAAGTAACAGGAAACATGAAAATTAAAATCCTTTATGTAGAGCAATTTAGATAAAAAAATGAAATTAAAAAAAAACTTTTTTAAGGATAATCTCGAGGATAATAGAGCGTTGTACCGATTGCGGCAAAGGCCGCGTCGTTTGACGGTGTGGATCACCTGATGTTCTTACATCTCGCCTCTGTTGACTTAACAACCGAGCATATAAGCTTAGGGAGTAATTTGTTTTGATTACACCAAGTTGCCCGACACTGATGAGACCCAATAAAGGTCGAAACAGCTGTCTGTCGGTATTTGAAGTTGGTGGAACGCATTCAAAACAAAAAACTTTGGCGAGGTGTAGGTTCAAATGGTTAAAAGTTACGTAAAATCCAGCTAAACGGAATAGTGAAGGATAAATAGGATAAATAAGATAATAGCAATAATCATTAAGAATTATACTAATAATTTAAATAGGAATAATATTACGTTTGGTTAATTTTACTACACATTTAGATAGATTAAATATTTAGAACTAACCTTGTAGAATACAAAAAAAAAATACTTTTAACAATGATTTTAGAACAATAAGTTGGTTTAACAATTTTATCAGAAAAAACGATCTTTATGGTAGCAAGTTCAAAACGCTTCTCCATGTTTTTTTGCTTTTCTTTACTCGCTTTGTGTACCTGGACCATCGTTTTTTGTACCATCTGGACATCCGATTTTTAGGCAAATTCCGAAAAACTTTTTCCTTTTTACCTCTATTGTTTGCTTGGCTAATATTCTACCTAAAATATATTTTTGTTTGCCTAAAACTAAAATACTATAACATAAACATATATTATAATAAATTTATAATGGGGTATTTTTACGGAACCATTACAGTAAATTACCATAAACCTAGGTATTTACTTATTTATTAATTCGCAAGTTAAAAAAAGTAACAATAAGAAAAGGTAGGTACCTATTTGTCCCACACAAAAAAACATTTCTCCTGAACCTAAAAAACCAACAGTGGAATTCTGTAAAGAAAAGAAATAGAGATAGCAAAGAAATAGAAAGACATTTCCTTTTTACAACCTACTCTGTATGACGATTTCTTTCTTGGCCGACGGTGTTCGTTTGTGATGAACCATTAATAATTCACCGAAGTTTTCTGTTACCTGCAAGAGGTAGTACATCCACCAGCCAACAGATGCCGTACCATGTACTAAAACAACTAATTTTGACAACCCAATGGAGCAGAACTGCGTGATGGGGTTTTTACATGGTTTCTTTGTGCAAGTTTTAGCTATAAAAGGCGGATTTGGACATTAATAAAATCAGTCTATTGGTGGCTCAAATTCCGACTGGTCTTAATACTGGATGGAAGAACCGATACCGAGACTTGAATGCACAAGGACTATAGTTTCTAGTGATCTAAACAGTAGGTTAACCTGGGGCTTTTATGCTGGGCTTTTATGCTTAGCTTATATGCTGTATTTAACCTACTTGCTATCCTGCCACCCGTCCTGTACTTAATAATTTATCAATATTTAACATCCCCGTGAACATAACCTCTCTTATATATTTTGCAAATAATATTTCTTCTTTATAGCCCCAGTTGCAAGTGAACCTGCCTGTCTGTGGAGGAAAACAGGAGCCTGTACCTGCCTGTTGCCTTTTGGGGTATCAAGAAAGAAATATTGACCTGTTTGCACACATAGCCTTGTATAATACCTGTCTACGATAGACCTTTATTTTATGTATATATCCTTTACTTATGATTTTGTATATATAGTATATATTTCTATGATAGAATAAACAAGTTTAAGTTATTTTGGCATTTAAATTAAACCACAAAACCTGAACTGATTCTCAAACCCTATTTCTCCACTGTAAAGTTACTCGAGGTAGGTATTCTCTCTGTCGAAGAACTAGAGAGACCCTATAGTGCGTATTTAAGGCCATTACCAGCCTAGGTACGACACAAATCTGGCGCCCGAGCAGGGACCTGATTTTGCCTGAAAATTTCCTGAAAACCTAACCTGAAAAACCCGTGAGAATCAGAGTAAGGTGGTTTAATTTTTACCAATTAAAATGCCAAAAACTACTAAAGAAACCCCGACGAAAAAACCCGACGACCAGGTTAAAACACAAGGCCCTTCCCAGGCAGAGGCTGGAAATGCTTCAACCGACGGCTCAGCTGCAACTGGGGAGAAAACAGGGTTAAGTTGGATTAACACGCTTCGTAAGGAAGGTTTAATCGACGTTTGTACGGGTTATGGCTTAGAAGCAACCGGTACAGTAAACGATTTGCGTTTAAGACTAAGAAATCATGTCACCGGAACCAAAGAAACCCCAGCCAATCTACCCTTGTGGGAAACCTCATTTTTAGGCCCACCTGCTGATGATAGAAAGGTCTGTGACCAGGTTCGAAAGTGGAATATACACTTTGATGGCAATAGTAATGCAGTATCATTCCTCGAAAGAATACAAGAGTTAAAAGAATGCTATGACTTTGATGAGGAAAATCTACTCAAAGCATTACCAGAGCTACTAAGAGGAAGCGCATTATTGTGGTACAGAAACTGGAAGGCTGGCTGGAATGAATGGGATGATTTCATCGAGGATTTCAAGCAAACTTACTTTCCCAGCAGGTATACCGAAGACTTGCTGGAGGAAATTTCTCGAAGAAATCAGAGGCCCAAAGAAAGTTTCAGGGAGTATATGATTGAAATACAGTCACTTATGCGAAGATATGGCAAATATACTCAAGAGCAAGAATTATACACTCTGTATAAAAATTTACGCCCAGAATATCGACAATACATCCGGCGCACCGATGCCAAGTCGGTTAAAGATTTGGTGGGGCAAGCAGAGGAGTTTGAAAGTCTACAAAAAGAGATAGAGGCACAAAAACCTGCCAGGGTGGTTCAAATTCCCCATGTAGCCCCCATATTACCAGCAAAACAGTATTCTACCCATAACCGGCCAACCAATCCATCAGTGAAGCCACCAAATACCCCAGTATATGACCGAAAACGTGTGTGCTGGCGGTGTGGTAAAGAGGGGCATTTTCGCACTGAATGTCGCGAAAGGGGCCGAATATTTTGTTCAAGGTGTGGCAAGCAGGATGTCTGGTCAAAAGACTGCACATGCCCACGCCCGGAAAACTCCGGAGGGAGCCAGAACTGAAGCCGTCTGAATTCCTGTCCCTACCGGCTTCACCAGGACCGTACTCAGTACAAAATATACAATGTGATGCCAAAATTCCGATGATAATTCCCAATGGATTAGCCAATCAACCCGAAAATGTGGCTAACGACCCCAGAATGTTCCTGAAATTGGAAATTAAAGGGATAGAATGGGATGCCCTTTTGGATACCGGAGCTATATATTCATATATCGGTAAATCCGTGGTAGAAAATATATCAAATCAACCAGGACAACAATGTACTACCCAGGTACAATTGGCTGATGGGTCCCTACAACCAGTCACTAGGGCCTACACCCTTGGTTGTCAATTTAACAACAAATATACTCAGCACCAGTTTTATTCTCTACCAAATTTGGTGGAAAGTATTATTTTGGGGATGGATTTTATATCCAAGCATAAGATATTGAAAAACCTAACCCAAAATAAACCAGAAAATCCAGAAAAGAAACCAGGAAATCCAGAAAAGAAACCAGAAAGTCCAGTAAAACCAGAAAATCCAGAAAAGAAACCAGAAAGTCCAGTAAAACCAGAAAATCCAGAAAAGAAACCAGAAAGTCCAGTAAAACCAGAAAATCCAGAAAAGAAACCAGAAAGTCCAGAAGAACCAGGAAAAAGTCCGGCCCTGTTGTCCTTGATCCAGAAAAACCTGATTCCCGAAGAACAACAGAAAGTGGCCAACTTTATGCCCACCGAATTAAAGTCCTGTGATACAAATACCAGCAGGATACAACATAATATTCGTATCAAAGAACCCGCCATAAAGAAAATCTACGACGAAGTTGATCAAAGGTTCTCAGATAAAATCGAGCCCTCCCATAGTCCTTGGAGCTCACCAACAGTGATGGTCAAGCAAGCTAATGGAGAGCCACGATTCTGCACAAATATTCGAAAAATCAACGACGTCTCGATAAAGGAGGCATACCCGGTGCCAAGAGGACAAGAAGTTCTAGAAACCGGATACCGTCGATTTGCGCCAAACTTTGCCCCAACTCCGGCCCTGCAAACATGCAACGGTGGACTTGCTTACCGCCAAGGGATTGGGTAAAGTTCCCAAAGGCCATTTCTTATTCACGGAAGAGAACCCGGAACCCGGAGCCGTGAAGATGTTTTAGAAGAAATTTTTTAATTTGGTTTTAATAATTTTATTTTTATTTTCCAGGTATTTCTTTTAAATCCTGTGTACGACCGTTGTTTTTAGTGATCTAAAAACAATAATTTTGTAAGAGGGGGATGTGATGAACCATTAATAATTCACCGAAGTTTTCTGTTACCTGCAAGAGGTAGTACATCCACCAGCCAACAGATGCCGTACCATGTACTAAAACAACTAATTTTGACAACCCAATGGAGCAGAACTGCGTGATGGGGTTTTTACATGGTTTCTTTGTGCAAGTTTTAGCTATAAAAGGCGGATTTGGACATTAATAAAATCAGTCTATTGGTGGCTCAAATTCCGACTGGTCTTAATACTGGATGGAAGAACCGATACCGAGACTTGAATGCACAAGGACTATAGTTTCTAGTGATCTAAACAGTAGGTTAACCTGGGGCTTTTATGCTGGGCTTTTATGCTTAGCTTATATGCTGTATTTAACCTACTTGCTATCCTGCCACCCGTCCTGTACTTAATAATTTATCAATATTTAACATCCCCGTGAACATAACCTCTCTTATATATTTTGCAAATAATATTTCTTCTTTATAGCCCCAGTTGCAAGTGAACCTGCCTGTCTGTGGAGGAAAACAGGAGCCTGTACCTGCCTGTTGCCTTTTGGGGTATCAAGAAAGAAATATTGACCTGTTTGCACACATAGCCTTGTATAATACCTGTCTACGATAGACCTTTATTTTATGTATATATCCTTTACTTATGATTTTGTATATATAGTATATATTTCTATGATAGAATAAACAAGTTTAAGTTATTTTGGCATTTAAATTAAACCACAAAACCTGAACTGATTCTCAAACCCTATTTCTCCACTGTAAAGTTACTCGAGGTAGGTATTCTCTCTGTCGAAGAACTAGAGAGACCCTATAGTGCGTATTTAAGGCCATTACCACCCTAGGTACGACACACGTTTTTTAGATCGGTAATGTTCGACTGAAAGAAATTTACTGTACTACCTATGTTAAAAACATTCATTTCTACACCTTTTCCAGTTGATATTCAGAAAGTAGCAATTGATATTCGAGAAGCTGCAATTGATTTTCAGATATTGCAAATGAAATTCAGACCGTAGCAATTGATATTTAGAAATTACAAATAGTATTCAGACAGTAGCAATTGTAATTTAGAATATGTCAATTGAAATTCAGAAAATAACAAATGATTTTATTTCAACATTTTATTAGAAAATTATATTGTTAGCTGAAGTTATCTCTATTCTTCATTTTACTTATTTTCTATGCTTATTAAGTTCTTAGTTTAATGTATTTCTTTGTATAGGAAATATTGCTTTGTTTCCATGAGGATTAAAAATAATAAACAAATTTACCACCATTTAAGTGGGTATATTTGTCATAATTGTCAACTTATTTCAAGTAAGGACATAGATTATACAAAATATGGAATTGAAGGATAATTGTTGCATTTGCCGTGTTCCTATGAATAGAATTTTAGTAGTCTCAATTAAAGTGCTGCAGTGTAATCACATAATTCATCAAAAATGTGCCGAACCAATTCTACAAAATGATGGAGAAGCATTTTCCAATTTGCCGTGCGGTTATTGTAGACTCTGAAGTGGTTCAAGGAAAATTAAACAAAAAAATACTGCACAAGACAAGGAGAGGGTTTATATTGTTAGCTGAAGTTATCTCTATTCTTCATTTTACTTATTTTCTATGCTTATTAAGTTCTTGATTTAATGTATTTCTTTGTATAGGAAATATTGCTTTGTTTCAATGAGGATTAAAAATAATAAACAAATTTATCACCATTGAAGTGGGTATATTTGTCATAATTGTCAACTTATTTCAAGTAAGGACATGGATTATACAAAATATGGAATTGAAGGATAATTGTTGCATTTGCCGTGTTCCTATGAATAGAATTTTAGTAGTCTCAATTAAAGTGCTGCAGTGTAATCACATAATTCATCAAAAATGTGCCGAACCAATTCTACAAAATGATGGAGAAGCATTTTCCAATTTGCCGTGCGGTTATTGTAGACTCTGAAGTGGTGCAAGGAAAATTATACAAAAAAATACTGCACAAGACAAGGAGAGGGTTGTCGCATGTGCCAATCGGGAAGAAGATTGGGCTACTTTAGCACAAACATTAGATTTAATGTATAAAACGGCCTATCACTGGGTGCGAACGAGAAATGACGAAATGAAGAAGCGAGGTGGAAAAAAACGCAAACTTTTAGGCCAAGACGAGATAGATATTGTCATCGTTTAGGAGGAGGCTAACCTTAAAACAAATTCAAGTTAAACTTCTCGAAATTATTAATAAGTATCCAATAAAATGGCGCATAAAGAGTCCGTGGCCATGAATTCGCTGGAATATAAAGAAAAACGCGCTACATATGTCCGTGCTTTAAATGAATTTATCCAGCAGGACAAACAAATCGTATAAATAAATGAAACCAATTTTAATTTGTTTTGCCGCTGGAGACATGGTCGCGCGTAAGTTTTTACATCGCACTGTGCAGAAACTTCCGGCATCCAGAGTGGCAAATATTCATCTTATCGGCGCAATATCTTCAGCCGGAATTGTAGCCCTAGAGAGAAGACGGGGGTCTTATACGGCGGTATTGGCAATTGCCTGGGTGCAAGCATTCTTGGATACTTGAGAAAATTTGGCCAATAACTTAGAAGACCTTATGGTTGTTGCAGATAACGCGCCTTGTCACACATCATTGTATACCATCTTTGATAACAGTGCTGCAACTTTATCGAACTTACACCATACTCCCCAATGCTGAATCCAACAGAGATAATTTGGTCTATGTAGCATTGATGCTTGACGTTACATGGACTTTTACATAATTGCTTCGTAGCTTTTTCAGATTTATTCGAATTTTGTTCATTTGTACTTTATATAAATTTCATTTACTTAGTTAATAAACTTTCATTCTATCATCGATTTACTGTATGCAACCCAAAATTGCTGTGGCTAAATTACATTTGATTTATTCTGAAAAACTTTTGCTCCTTTCTGAATTCCAATTGCAAGTTTCTAAAAATCAATTGTGTTATCTGAATTACAATTGCTACTTTCTTAAAATCAATTGTGTTATCTGAATTACAATTGCTACTTTCTTAAAATCAATTGGAATAGCTGAATTACAATTCCTACTTTCTGAATGTCAACTGGAATAGCTGAATTACAAAATTCCTACTTTCTGAAAATCAACTGGGAAAGGTGTAGTAACTTTTTAAAAATCCCTAAGATTTGTACCAATTTCACATAGTAATTTTTCGTTTTAAAGTTTAAGGTACTAAAAAATGGTTTTAACCTAAAAATAATAATTTTTGTTCTATGGTTATAATACTTATTTTGTGATTGTTTATAAATCTTTTTTTTTACTTTACAGAACATTGAAACGTAAAGATATAATAGAGCACATATTAGAGCTCGTAACTGTGTTAAACGTTGCATAGATCTGTGGAAATCGAGGTCCGTAGTTTACTTAAGGAACGGATGCTTAGATACAGTCCGCAGGTTTGTGGCATAATAAATGCATGTGCTGTGCTGCACAATATTTGTGTACGAAACGGCATCCCCTTAGATGATCCAATTGTTGTTGAGCACAATGTTCTAAATGAAGGAGTCCGTTCGCGAAATGCAATTGTTAATTCATATTTCAATGAACAATGACCAATTCACTGACGTTACATCGTCAAGAAACAAACTGAAATGATCAATAATGTTTTATCCTTTAATAATAATAATAGCTGTTATATTATTATATTTGCTAATTATTTCATATAATATATATTTCTTAAAAAAAATTATGTGATGTGATTTTTATATCTATTGACATGTGGAACTTAACACGAAATAAATAATTAAATTGAATAGTAGAATAGAATAGAATAACTAATAAATACTTTGTTTTGTTTACGTATACGAACGATGGTTCACGGAAACGCACGAACCCAGACTGCAATGAAGGTTCGAAAATATTCCAGGAATATTCCCTATCGCCTAGGAATAATCCGCTTCATTCTAGGAATATTCATTGGGAATATTCCTAGAATGATCCTCTAAAACTTCCAAGCATCATCTAAGAATATTCCCAGTGAATATTCATTAGTTTAGTTGCAATACCTCTCACCGTTGCTTACGCACGCTTGATAACTATATATACCGATAGGTTAATAATATTAGTTGGAGATGTGCGTCTGTGATGGCACAGCCAAACAGTGATTAGAGTGGGACTGATCTACTCAGTAACTCAATAATGGCTATACTTAAGTTAAGTTCCTGGGTATAAGAGGCAATAAGGGCTGGGAATAATCCCCAAATTATATCAAGGAATATTCCCCTAACAATCCTTGAGTCTTCTGCAGGCAGATATGTATATGGAATATTCTTTTTATGATGCCTGGGTTAACCAAAAAGCGGACATTTGATTATGCCAGGAATATTCCTGGGAATATTCTGGGACGATTGGAATATTCCTGGGAATATTCCTGACATGTGCAGGGAATGTGATTTTGCGGTCTGGGAAGTGACTTACAGAATAGCGATTTGGTAATAAATATAGAAAGAAATTTATTTCTATGCTCTATGTGCTTACAGAATCCCACTGCAAAACACTGACAGTGACAGTGAAAAAATAAAATTAACGTAATTTCACAAAATGATACGTTTATAGCTATGGAATAGCAAAAGGTTTTGTTGTCCCACCTCTTATCATTCTGCTAGAGCACGCCTGTGATTGGATACTTTATTTTAACAATAACTAATTAATGGTGCGTCTGATCAAAAAACGGCAAAGACTATTCGACAATGTTATCCTCTATCCACCCATTTTCTGATGTCCTTGACTTTTGAGACACCCTGTATAATAATATAAAAATAATTTGGGCGCCAATTTAAGTTGTTTATAAACATAACCTTAATCGTCGCCCAATTGAACAAAGTGCTATAAAACACCTAAATACAATACGAAACTATTGTTAAAGTATAGTATATCTTAAGAATACTTGTTGCTTGTTTTTAGACGATGGGCGTGGCTTTATAAGCCTATTTTATAATAAAAAGCCAATTAGATTCTTAAAACTTATTTTAAATTAAACTGAACAAACATGCAAAGAACTAATAATCACTTTTTCCTTACCTAACTTTGTTTTTTTCACTAAAAACAGCACTTTCCAATACGAACAAAATTCTCTGCATCTCCTCCTGTGTCCGTTGAAAAACTGGCTTCCCCCACCCCACGTAATTACGCGCATGCTTTTAAAAACCCGTTTCATATGGATTTTAAAAACATAATAATAAATGTGCAGTTAGAAACGCTTTTGTTTATTTAAAGTTGGCATGACCTGGACGACGTGAACCAGAGCCTCTTAGACTTGTTCGGCTACATTCGGCTGTTTTCTTTCGTCCTATTTCGGTTTTGCTTCTTTGGTGTTCTTTGCCTGTGTGGCCTTTGTCACGTGTAGCGAATTGCGTGGTGGGGATGCAAATAATTTACAATAAGGGCCGTATTAAGGCCAAGTTGTCCTTAACAAAGCAGCCCGCCTTGAAATATTAATTTCAATACAAAGTTCTAAATACTAAGGGTTAATAAATTAAATGGATTAATTTTCGAAGATTATTCGAGATAGTTTCTTGATTGCTCTTTTGTAAAAACCGTTAGAGGTCTTAATAGAAGCCACTTGCGCTACACCGTCTTTGCCGTTGAACACTAAGCCTCCCGGCACTGGTAGGGTTTTTTTTCAGAGACCTGCCACTGGTTGCGACGTTGTAGATTCACCAAATATTCCTGCGACCAGCGTCTCCCAAAATGTTTAACCATTTGCATTAAATGCCCCGGAGTTAGGAAATTTAAATCTTCAGGATTTTGGGTAGTAGGTAATCCGGCACCTGAGCCCATCCCCTCCACTTTTTCCGGCCCGCTAAGCCCCGCCCCCTCCACTTTTTCCCGACCCGCTAAGCCCTGCCCACCTTACCCCATCCCCCTTTGGACGAACTCATCGCCGGAAATCATGGGGGCCCTAGGGCCCCCATGATTTTAGGCCTATCTAAAATTCAAATATCGGTCGTCTGAATAATAAATATCCAGTGGCCACACCGCTGCATCATTTTATCGCCGCTATCTATAAGATCTCCAACTGTTTTGGGTGCGCGTTTAAACATAATAATAATTGTTTAAAACATTAGACTTAAAAATAACAACGCAGTAATCAAATGCCATAAGATCGGTCAAATTGTGGTATTATCACACTGAACATCAGACAATATTGTGTTAAATATAACAAATATGCCTATTTTAAGTAGGTTTGTAGCTAAATATTAATATGTCTTGCAATAAAAACAAATTGACTTTCAATTTATAATGCGAGAAATATAATTTACATTTAATTGTATTTTTATCGCAGCTTTTAACACAGCGAGATAGGAACACCATAAGGCCTTTTTGAATTTAAAAAACTTGAAATACTTACGTTTAGACAGGACAGCACACACACACACGACAGCAGACAAAAATAATGAAAAGTTTTTCTCAGTTTTGGTATGGTGACGCATCTCTGATAAGGCACTTCCTGTAAATTAATTAGGCTGAATTTATGAATTTTTTGGTTGTTTAGCTATTATAAAAGATTTTCATCGTTTTTGAAAGGGTTTTGATAAATATATAAATATAATCATGCAGGAAAAAATTAAACTTGTTATGGATTAATTAAAATGATTGACCTTAATATTTTTTGAGTTGAGTAGATAGACTGTTATTAATATTTTTTGCTAAGTAACCTTATAATCTAGGTAGAACCGCTGAAAATACTGTCACAAAAACCGTTAGAAAAACTGCTATAAATACTGCAAAAACTGCTAAAAAACAGCAAAAACCGATAGAAAAACTGCAAAAACTGCTATAAAAACTGTAAAACTGTTACAAAAACTACAGGCTGTTATAAAAGACTCCCGTTTAAACAATGGGCGTTATCGAAATATTAGAAAAAATATTTTAGAATTTGTAATATAAATTTGCGGTTAAATAAATATTAATTAATATTAAAATAGTATCGTATTTTTATCGCTTTTGCGGTCAATGCATTGAAAGACGAACACTTTTAACACAGGGAGATAGGTACCCTTTTTTGGTTTTCGAAATGGTCGAGCGGAAGACTGAACGTTATCACAGGTATAAAAAGTAGTGATAACACCCGCAGGTTATCAGTCGTTATCAGTTCATCATCAAATTGTCTGAAATATGGTAAATGTACAATTCTTTAGGGGGTGTTCTGCTTCCAGAAAAATTAGGTAACTTAAAATAAAGAACGATTTGATTGATCAGTGGTATCATGATAATAAAATTACTTGTTATATATTCTCATTGTAAATGAAAAACCTTCTCATTTGCTTTACTATCATCGACGGATTTCGACCCTTTACGGCAGCATTAAACCCAAAAACGCTCAACTATATTCACACTTTAGAGGAACATAGAAGAAAAGGATATGCACTAGAGTTTATTAATCATATCAAGGTCGAAACGAGTTTACAGCTTTTAGTTGTAATACAGAATCCGAGGAATTATTTAAGCAAAGCAATTGTAACAATTATGGTACCCTTATGTTTAGATACCCATAGTTTGAGCAAATAATACACATTTTGTTATATTTTTTACAAATAAACAAAAAAACTATAGAAAGGATTTGAGTTTTATTTACATTTCATCTTCTAAACAGATAACTGGCATTTTTTTAACAAAAAAAATATATTTTGAGGTATAATAAAATAGAAAATGCATCCTATTTTAAAAATAGATTTTTATACCACTTTATCCTATAACAAACGTTGGTACAAGTAGATGTGAGAAAACCACATAAAGCAATGTCGTGCGAGTATTTACTAAAACTTAATTTAATGTATTTTGGGAGTAATCTACATTTTCGCTTGTACAGTCCCATACAGATAGGGAGGATTGTAAAGGTTGGGTATAAAGTGTGTGGAAATCTTTATTATGAAGAAGTGGAGTTAAACGACAATTATGGGGAAGGTGACGTTTTACAAATATGTTTTTATCAGGGTGGGGTTTTATTTAGAGTAATTAACTTTTACATTAATGAAAACGTGACAATAAGAATAGTTGACGAAGATGACGTATTTAACGATTCCCCGAGAATTATACATATAACTCGTGTCCCCGCGGAAGAATAATTTTGGTAAGTATCTATACTTGCATACATATTTCTAATTAAAATATTTTGAGGTTTTTATAACTCAAAAATAATTACATGTGGGAGGGTTAAAATAATAATCAATTGAAACTTAAAATTATTTTAATTAACAACTTTTATTACCCAAACATGTAGAGTGGGATCGATAGGGTCAGGGAGGAACCACAGGCTATGAAAATTAGTCATTTTTTTTTGGCCAATTCATTTTTAGAGAGTGCTTACAGTAAGTAATCAAATGTTTAAAAACTTGATCATATTTTACGTACACAATTCTATCAGTCTTCAAAAGTTCTTCTTCTTCTTCTTCAATCTGAACACAGATGCACTGTGTTCAGGGGTAATGGCCTTTAGCTTAATTAAAAGCTATTTGGCCAGCTCATTATGTTTTTTTGAATATTTAATATGTTCAAGGGTCTCAATTAAGAGAATCTGAGTACAACTCATCCCTTAAATCATTTATTTTATATTATTGTTCATAGTTCATTTTAATATTAATTTAATTCTAATAATACTGTTTTTTCAATGATATAATTTTGAAACATAGAAAGGAAATAGCATCCTGTTTGCGTGTTTTCTTCTTATCAGCATCCGACTACCCACTACATGGCGATTTATCGAAAACCATATAAATTCGCACAAAGCAAAATAGATATTGCTGTTCCCCCACCTGTGGGTTCCCCATCCTTGTAATTTTTATATAAAAAGGCACGTCGTATATTTCTCTTCATCAGATTCTTTTAGTGTGTGTTCGTGTTATAATATATTGTTATTAAATAATGAGTGAGTTAGCTGGCAGAGAAGGGTAAGTTATTCCATTTGGCCATGCCTAGAATTATTCTATATATTTATATTTTAGCCGCGAATATAGAGAGGGGTGTATGCGCTGTCTGAGTATTTCGTGCTGTTGTGGCAGATTTTTAGAAAGAAGGTAATAAAATACAACTTTTTATTTTAAGTTTTTATTAATTTTTGTTCTTTTAGAGTGAGCTTAACGTGGGCGATGGCAGATCCTACCCCCGAAATAAAGTAATAGTTAAAATAATAACCTATACATAGTTTTTAATTTTTAATTTTTAGAATTACAATAATGAACCCCTACGCGTTCAATATCATACAACGGACGGTCGTCAATACTGAGGGTAATAATAATAATACCAAAATATTTTATGTATTTTTGTTTTATTTTTGTTGTAGACCGCAGAGATCCCAGACAGGCTCTTTTCAGACCCCCAATGAGCCAACAACGGCCGATGGTCAATACTGAGGGTAATAATAATAATACCAAAATATTTTTTATGTATTTATGTTTTATTTTTGTTGTAGACCGCAGAAATCCCAGACAGGCTCTTTTTAGACAACGCGTTGCAACGGCCGATGGTCTTTACTGAGGGTAATAATAATAATACCAAAATATTTTATGTATTTATGTTTTATTTTTGTTGTAGACCGCAGAGATCCCGGACAGGCTCTTTTCAGACCCCCAATGAGCCAACAACGGCCGATGGTTAATACTGAGGGTAATAATAGGCATACCAAAATAGTTTTTATGTATTTATGTTTTATTTTTGTCGTAGACCGCAGAGATCCCAGAATGGCTCTTTTCAGGCTCTCAAATAGCCCCATTTCATACGATCCGGAAGATCTAATTACTAGACCTGATACACCAACAATGTAATTTATATATATATATATATATATATATATATATACATGCACGGCTATCAATACGAAGCCCGGTGCATTACACTGGCTAGTCGAAGCCCGGTAATGCGGGACGGGGCGGTTAACTGTTAGTTGGTGCATAAACAACAAGAGACACACTCCGCTGTGTATCAGAAGCCCTGCGGTGTTGCCAATGTCTAAATTTATAATTATAGGCAAATTTGATTTAAAATACCTAGACTATACCTAAACTTAACAATATTCTTAAATAATGACGTAGGTATACTTAAATATTTAATAATATTGTTGAATTATAATTATCATAGTAATAATTATCGTTAAATTATAATTATTTATATTATAATAATTTAAAAGTATTGTTGAATTTAGGTTCCTATAGGTATAAACATTTCATTTATTTTGTTTATACATCATAATTTTGAAAAGGTTTAAATATATTATACAGGGTGCTCTACAAGCTCTATGGCAAACTTTGTCAGATGATAGCTGGGTTAATTATAAACATTTTTTCTTAAATGACATGGATGCGATTCGTTTTTGTTTAAAAGTTAAGCCTTAAAAAAATATATTTCCATGTTAATAAAAAATATACAAATATATCAATAATTATAATTATTATAAGAATTAATAATTATTGTTGAGGTTAGGTAATTTTGTGTAAAACTTTAATGGGAATCAAAACAAGTGAAACTGACTGAAAATTTTTTTCATGAATTATAAAGACATCTAGTTTTTTTTAAATTATTAGATTTAAATACACCAAAAATTCTAAAAAATCTAAATAATGACGTATCCTTTAATACACTGTCCGACAAAATTATCGCAAAATAAATATAAAAAAATTAACTCTAAAACGCCTTTACCAATCTTTATGAAATTTTGGATAAAAATACTTCAACTTATATATTACGTGTTAGAGGGTTTTTCGAGAAAATATGTTTAAAGCCTTTTTATTTAATAATGAAAAAAATTCGAAATATAACTTTTAGGGAATTTTTTTAAATAAATAAAAAATATGCCGTTAAAGAGCGTATTTTTTTTTAGTACACCCTGAAAATTTTGTACAAATCAAACGAACATTAACGAAGATACAGCGCTTCAAAGTCGGTAAAAATGACGCCTTTTTGATTATTTTGCTGAAAAGTGGTCATTTTTCACGACTTTGAAGCGCTGTATCTTCGTTACTGTTTGCTTGATTTGTACAAATTTTTCAGGGTATACTAGAAAAAATAGAAAAATAGAAAAAATACGACAGAATATTTTTTATTTATTTAAAAAAATTCCCTAGAAGTGATTTTTCGAACTTATTTTCATTATTAAATAAAAAGGCTTTAAACATATTTTCTCGAAAAACCCTTGAACACGTAAATTGAGATATAAGTTGAAGTATTTTTATCCAAAATTTCATAAAGAATAGTAAAGGCGTTTTAGAGTTATTTTTTTTTATTTATTATGCAATAATTTTGTAGGGCAGTGTATTTAAAAATAGTGATGAATTATAAGTCATTATTTAAAAATATTGTCTAAATTTATAATTATAGGCAAACTTGATTTAAAAGACCTAGACCAGAGTTGAGGAGCATCCGTGGAAAACCGGCTATATCCATTTTAATAAGTTGGGAAAATTTAGGAAAACTAAACCAAATTAAAAGTTGAAAAATTAAAAAAAGAAGTGGGGAAAATTGCTATTTAGTTTAGCATCCTATAAACAAGAAAAATGTATTACCAAGCAAATATTGTTTTATAGCTACATTATAAAGTTAAAGCTGCCTTTTATCCAATAAAAATCGTAGAAAAAATATTACTTTAACCAAAACGGTTGATAAAATAATATTGTAATGGTAAGTATAAATGGACAATCCTTATCTAAAAGGAACCAAGCCCCAAAAACTATTTTTGGACTTAACAAAATTTTTTGTAAAATAACTCATTTTTAATAATGCTCAAAAAGTTTATCATTATTAAGAACTTCTTTTAAATTATTGAGAGGACTTTCAAATTATAATTAAGTTTTTGAGCAGCATTAAAAATGAGTTAGGTATATACAAATAAGTTTGTTAAGCCCCGAACAAGTTTTTGGTTCCATTTAGATAAGCACTATCCAAATAAAGAACCCAATTTATTATTGTTGTTTGGTCGTTTGGTCGTTGTTTGCCATGTATAAATAAATTGACCAGTTGTGAATGTTAATTGACAAATTGCCATGAGAAGCTATCTGTCAAAAAGCAGTTTTTGCAATTTAATGTTACATTAAACATCATACCGCTCTTTTTTAAATAAATTAAAAATTTTTTTTTTTAAATTATTTAAATGTAACATTGAATAATAATAATAATATATACAAATCCCCTTGTTTCCCCAATTAAAACTATGTAAAATATCTGGACAACTTGTAAAACCGCCCCAAAGAAAAATGCACTCCAAATAATATTTCAAAAATAAATAATTCTTTAAAATTAAGTGTATTACGAAAGTATTTAACAAAACATTGCCTTTTAATCCACGCCATGTAGTGAACAAAACATAATTTTGGGAATATAACATTTATTTTGAAAATCAGTAGATACAAATTTAAGAATCCCGCATTATTTTCCCCGCCTTCCTATCAAAAAGTCATCGAGCGTATAGTCCCCATTGTTGCCAGATGTACGGGCTTCGTATACTGCGTAATACTTATACAAAGCTGTATATAATCTCGTTTGACTCGTGTGCCCCCTACCGCCAAAGCATTGGAACTAAGGGTGTATATTTTGATAGGTTTGAATGGCATTAGGAAGCCCACCACTTTTTCGCCATTGAAACAAGGGGGCATCACTTAACTCTAAAACAAATTTATACACGCTAATTTTAGGAAGCCCGATTTCGGGCTTCGTAAAAACCGAGTGGGCTTCGTTTATACTGTAGAATGTAACGTTTCGGGCTTGGTAATGTAGGATTGCATATCTATATATATATATATATATATATATTAGCATTTTTATGATTTTTATTATTTTTAGCTCACTGCGAGGGCTCACACCCGAGTTAACCCCCTCGGGGGTAGAGTTATCACCGCTACCAGAGCCCTCTCCGCCAAATAGGTAATTTATTTACAATTATTTGAAATTGAGGTATATATTTAATATTTTACAGCTCGGAACGACCAGGCACGCCAGAGTTTACCCCACGGGAGAGTTAACATCGCGACCCCTCTCTCCGTCAGTAGCACTGGTAATAAAAATTACAAACACAACCACATACATTTTGGAGGATTTAAATGATAGGCCTAGTGGAGGATTTTATGAGGATGAGATGCAAAAACAATGTAGCTTGATATTTACCTGGTGGAAAAACCTCTAATAAAGGTTTGAAGTCTACAATTTTCAGGTTTGTTGGAGTATATTTAAATGAAACTACATTATCACTCCTATAATTATATATAAATTGTAGTACTGTAGTACAGGTGGTACATTTAAGATTACATTTATACGAGTGATATTTTTATTCCTACCCTGCTGAAAAAGACGGGTAATATCGGATGATTGCGGATAAAAAACCAAGCTGGTTTTATGTCCATTTATATCTCTTTTCATCCGACGTATCCGATTTTACCCGGCATGTCAGTTTTTATCTGCAAATGCGGGTATAAATATTATCCGCGAACGTCGGGTTTTATCTATTTAGTTCTATGTCTGCTTTCATCTGGTTTCATCCGCAAATACCTGTATTTGGGTTTATATCTGCATTCACCCGGTTTTATCTGATTTTATCCGCAAACATCTACTTTAATCCGCAAACGTCTGCTTTATCCGATTTCACCTGCAAACATCTGCTTTTATACGTGAAGTTCTACTTTCATCCGCGAACATCTATTTTAATCCACAAACATCTGATTTCATCCGCAAACATCTACTTTAGTCCGCAAAAGTCTGCTTCATCCGATTTCACCTGCAAACATCTGTTTATATCCGCAAAAATCTGCTTCTATCTGTGAACGTCTGCTTTAATCCGCAAACTTCTGCTTTTATCTGCAAACATCTGCATTTATCCGCGAACGCCTCCTTTAATCCACAAACATCTGTTTTAATCCGCAAACATCTGTTTTAATCCGCAAACATCTGATTCTATCCGCAAACATCTGCTTTTATCCGCAAACATCTGTTTTAATCTCCAAACATCTGCTTTTATCCGCAAACATCTCTTTTAATCTGCAAACATCTGCTTTTATCCGCAAACATCTGATTTTATCCGCTTACATATGCTTTTATCCGCAAACATCTGATTTTATCCGCAAACATCTGCTTTTATCGGCAAACATCTGCTTTTATCGACAAACATCTGATTTTATACACAAACATCTGATTTTATCCGCAAACATCTGCTTTTATCCGCAAACATTTGATTTTATCCGCAAATATCTGATTTTAATCGCAAACATCTGATTTTATCCGCAAACATCTGCATTTATCCGCAAATATCTGCTTTTATCCGCGAACATCTGCAAACATCTGCTTTAATTGCAAACCTCTGCTTTCATCCGGGTTCGGTTTGCCTGCATTTCCTTTGTCCGTTTCGGTCCTGTTTCGTACGCAAACATCTAGTTTCATTCGCGCTTTTTGTTTTCCTTTTTCTCATGTATACTTTAGTTTAGTTTACCTGCTTTGTCAAATTTTACTGAGCTTTAACTAACTTGTTGTTAGCCGTTAACTTATAACTTTATAACTCTAAAAGGAATTATTTGAATAAAAACAACCTGTAAAGGAAATAAGTTTATTCAACACGACATTTTTCCAATGGGAAAATAATTTAATTATATTCACCAGATTTAAATTTAAAAATCAGGTATACTATAGTGAAGATTACCACATGTGCACAGAAATAATAAGTCTAATAATTCTTACATATATATTAAAAATATTGGTTATGCCAAAATTAAAAAGTTTATAAAGTTAGATGAAAAATTCTACGCCGAAATAAGTGTTTTTCAAACAAATTCTATACAAATTGAAGATGTTTAACATCTTCAATTTGTATAGAATTTGTTTGAAAAACACTTATTTCGGCGTAGAATTTTTCATCTAACTTTATAAACTTTTTAATTTTGGCATAACCAATATTTTTAATATATATGTAAGAATTATTAGACTTATTATTTCTGATGTTATAATTCCAAATGTATTTGAAATTAAACATATATGTTTTCTAACAATTAATTTAAATGTAAGCTTAATGATTAAAAAATGTCTATTTAGGTATTTTAACAAAGACCTTATTTGTATTTTACCAAATAATATTGAAGTTCAATAAACTTATTTCCTTTACAGGTTGTTTTTATTCAAATAATTCCTTTTAGAGTTATAAAGTTGTGTGCCGTGAACGGCTAACAACCAGTTAGTTAAAGCTCAGTAAAATTTGACAAAGCAGTTAAACTAAACTAAAGTATACACGAGAAAAAGAAAAACAAAAAGCGCGAATGAAACCAGACGTTTGCGTACGAAACAGGACCGAAATGGACAAAGGAAATGCAGGCAAACCGAACGAGGATAAAAGCAGAGGTTTGCAATTAAAAGCAGATGTTTGCAGATGTTCGCGAATTAAAGCAGATATTTGCGGATAAATGCAGATGTTTGCGGATAAAAGCAGATGTTTGCGTATAAAATCAGATGTTTGCGGATAAAAGCAGATGTTTGCCGATAAAAGCAGATGTTTGCGGATAAAATCAGATGTTAGCGGATAAAATCAGATGTTTGCAGATAAAAGCATGTTTGCGGGTAAAACCGTATGTTTGCGGATAAAAGCAGATGTTCGCGGATGAGTGCAGATGTTCGCGAATAAAATGAGATGTTCGCGGATGAAAGCAGATGTTCGCGGGTGATTGCAGATGTTCGCGGATAAAAGCAGATGTTCGCGGATAAAATGAGATGTTGGCGGATAAAAGCAGATGTTTGCGGGGGTGCACTAACCGGATGAAATCAGGCGTTCGCAGATAAAAGCATGTTTGCGGGTGAAACCGTATGAAAGCAGCAAACATCTAGATGTTTGCGGATAAAACCAGACGTTTGCGGATGAAAGCAGATGTTCGCGGGTGATTGCAGATGTTCGCGGGTGATTGCAGATGTTCGCGGGTGATTGCAGATGTTTGCGGATAAAAGCAGATGTTTGCGGGTGAAACCGTATGAAAGCAGACGTTCGCGGGTAAAAGCAGATGTTCGCGGGTGATTGCAGATGTTCGCGGATGAAAGCAGATGATCGCGGATAAAACTAGATGTTGGCGGGTGAAATTGGACTAGGCAGACGTTTGTGGATAAAACCAGACGTTTGCGGATAAAACCAGACAAAAATAGACAACAAAAATGCAGGTAATCGCGGATAAAACCAGACGTAAGCAGACGTTTGCAGATGATTCCGGACAAATTCAGATATAAACGAAACACAGTAAAGACGGTTAAAAACAGATTATTGCAGATGATTGCGGGGGTGCACTAACCGGATATAAAACACAACTAACCGGGTGTTCGCGGATATAGCGATGCGGACAAAAGCAGATGTTATCAGATGATATTTTTACCCGCTTTTATTCGGCTTCGACGAAGCATTTATACCTGCAATCATCTGCTTTTATCCGGTTTTGACGAAGAATTTATATCCGCAATCATCCGTCATTTTCAGCAGGGTATTCTCTCCAATCAAATTTTTATCTTTCAGGTTAACTACCAAAACAATCTTAGGAACCACCGACAATAAATCGAAGTCTAACAACCTTCTGAGCGAGAAGATAGACGGATATCAGATGTACAAATCAAATTAGGCCCCCTGAGGGTATCAACGGTTTTCAAATAACCTACTGTTCGTATAATACATCTTTAAATTGTGAGTTTTTAAAATTGTAGTATCACTGCTAGTAGAATTAATTCCTCAGGATTTACTGGTAGCGTTGTGCACTGCTTTACTTTTTAAACTAAATTAAATTTTGATTTTGTGGTATATTCACTATAATCTTCTGACATGTTTTACAATTATTAAAACACCACTCGAGACTAATCCTTAAATTTAAAATAAGGTTTTGATTTCGATTTCTTTCAAATTTTCCTCAATAGTTACATTTGGATCCAAGTCCAAATAATCTTCACATACTCAGATGAATCGCTGTCCATGATAAAATGTAAAATAGTAATTATTTGTTATCTTTCTAATAATTAATCATAAACTTTTTTTACTTTAAAATATTCCTTCACAAACATTATAGTGTCTATACTCACTATAATGGATACTCCAAATCAACCTCTAACAAATATCCCCACAGGTGTTTCATCTGAAACTTCCAATACATCTAATGTGGTATTGTCAAACCAAATAAGACCCGATTTCTTTCTAAAATTCTACCACAACAGCACGAAATACTCAGATGAATCGCTTTACTTTAAAATATTCCTTAAAAATAAATTATTGCGATAACCACTTTCTTCAAAATTTTGTAACGTTGTTCTGAGTTCTTTATCCACAGTAATTCACCCCTTAGATTGAGAATGAATTGATGGTCGAAAGCCTTTAATCCCTTTACACACACACACACACACACACACACAATATTTGTCCTTGTATAGTAATATATCGTAAGATTTCCTCTTTCTTCAAGTTTTACGATATCATTTACTTTCGCTGTATTCTGAGTTCTTTATCTACAGTAATTCCCTTCAAAATAAATAAAATCATAAAGGATGATGATGATATTTGGAGGGTTTTGATGGATTATAATTAGTCATATATTTTTTGTTTGCCTCTGAATAGCGATTGCTGCATTGACTAACACCACCACGAATTGCTTTTTCAATAAATAAGACCATATCAACATCTTTTAGTATTTGTAAACGGCATTGAGTATACTTTAACATACAATCCCAGGTATATCCAGGTAAAGGCGGAGGTTGTCTGCATTAAATTCCTTTTGAGTTTTCTTGGTAGCCACCAGCGCTCACGGCATCCTTATTTGTTTTGAACGTTAAATTTTGTCCACCGTATGGTGAATAAATACTCGCGATCTCCTACCTATTTCGAGTATATTCTGTCACTTTGTCTATTTCTTCTTCGTTCAATATGGCCAAATGTGGCAGATGCCAGCTTAAAAGATTATAATAATTATATATATATATTAAAATACATTCAATGGTTATGTCCCGCGATATTAATTCTTTATCATTGTAGATATTATCAACATCAGAAGTATCTATTTAAATCTACTTCATGCCATAAAGCACAAAATTGTTTTATCGAATCGCTATTATTGCAATTGGAAACTCTTTTTAACAAAGTTGCAGAATTCCTCTTCATAACCACTATAATAATCGTGCTAAACTTCCTCCTAGGCACGAGGATAAACTGCCCTCACTCTCCTAGGCACGAGGATAAACTACCCTCACTCTCCTGGGCACGAGTGTTGGCTTTAATTAAAGGAAACTTTTTTAAAATATTTTTCACCCTAGACCTGAATAAAAAAATGCATCATTTAAAAATGCAAGGGGTCTAAATGTTTAATTATGATTCCAGTGCAAAATATAATAATTATATATATATTAAAATACATTCAATGGTTATGCCCCGCGATATCATCAACATCAGAAGGATCTATTTAAATCAACTTCATGCCATTTAGCACAAAATTGTTTAATGGAATCTTTATTATTGCAATTGCAAACTCTTTTTAACAACGCTGCAGAATTCCCCTTCATAACCACTATAATAATCGTGCTAAACTTCCTCCTAGGCACGAGGATAAACTGCCCTCACTCTTTTTGTATTTATTATTATTATTTTTTGCTTCTAGGCATAAGGATAAACTACCAAAACAACCAAAAACTCCCCGCTACCGTTTTTATTAAAGTGCACATCCAGGATTTTCATTCCAAGCTTCCTCCAGAAAGGTATTTGCTCAAACTTTCTATTATATTTCTATTATTTCTCTCCTGGGCACGTGGTTAAACTAACCTTACCCTACTTTAACAATGCTCCCGGGTACGAGGATAAACTACCTTCCTCTTCTCTTTATATTCTTGTATTAGAAAATTATTTGTCTTAAACTAGCGTTTTCCCAACCATTGAGACAAAAATCAGTTCATAGCTTTTTGTTTGGCCACTTTTTGACGTTTTTGCGGACTCCTTCTCGCCAATGAGTTTGAGAAACGCGCTCTCGTACTTCATGGCGGTGCCTCTACAAATTACGCCTTGTTTCTATAGTGAATTGCATAGCCATGTTAAAAATTATCTTAAATCTTACTTCTCCTTCGCGACTAAGCCTTCTAAAAGGTTAGGCATTTTTGATTGTATAAATTTAGATACATTTTCTATTTCTTTTGCAACCCACTATAAAACTTGTTTTTTTTTGTGAGACTTAGTAAAGTTACATAGATTGTAAATGTTTTAAAACAAGACCATGTTTGAGAGCTTTCTATAGTGAATTGCATAACTATGTTAAAAATTATCTTAAATTTGATTGTATAAATTTAGATACATTTTCAATCTTACTTAAGCATTTTTGTAAACCTAATAACAATAAAAAACATTCACATACAATCTAAATAATATTTTCAACTGGTCCCCTGGCAGCAGCGGGCCCAATGCCGGCCCTGCGCCGCCAAAACTGATAAAAAAAAACATCCTCACTGTTTTTAATATATTCCCTACTTTAACAATCCTCCCAGGTACTAGGATAAACTACCTCCCTCTTCTCTTTATATTCTTGTATTAGAAAATTATTTGTCTTAAACTAGCGTTTTCCCAACCATTGAGACAAAAATCAGTTCATAGCTTTTTGTTTGGTCACTTTTTGACGTTTTTGCGGGCTCCTTCTCGTCAATGAGTTTGAGAAACGCGCTCTCGTACTTCATGGCGATGCCTCTACAAATTACGCATTGTGTACATTGATATTTGGTTTAGTTTCGCGACTAAGCCTTCTAAAAGGTTAGGCATTTTTGATTGTATAAATTTAGATACATTTTCTATTTCTTTTGCAACCCACTCTAAAACTTGTTTTTTTTTTTGTGAGACTTAGTAAAGTTACATAGATTGTAAATGTTTTAAAACAAGACCATGTTTGAGAGCTTTCTATAGTGAATTGCATAACTATGTTAAAAATTATCTTTAATTTGATTGTATAAATTTAGATACATTTTCAATCTTACTTAAGCATTTTTGTAAACCTAATTTAAGAGCTCATGTTATAATAAATAATAATAATAATAATGTGTTTTATTTCTAAACAGGTGCTTGAACTGTGATGATGATGATAATAATAAAAATCTTTATTGACATAAATTATAATTTATTAATAATTTATCACATAAAACCTATAAATATCTATAATACAAAAATCTTATAAAACTACATATATTGTATTTTAAAGATCATCCCTCGTGCGTTTAAAACCGTATGGCTGCGAGGAATGATCTGCATAAAATTTTCTTTTCAGAGAGTTTGGCCGATATATCTTAGTTTCCTCCCTTGTTACCACCTCGTGCTCTTTTGTTCGTCTAATGACTTTTGATACGATTTTAACTGGTTCGGAATCAGTTAAAATCATTTCCTTTATGGATTCAAAGTTTACTAGTTGTGACGCGTTATAATTTAGACAGATTCCCTTAACTTTACACACCACCTTTTCTTCTTTCTCGGTAGTGGAGTAAACTTTATAGGCGTAGTTTTTTGGACCACCGCTAACAAATTCTTTAATGAAGCTCCCTGGACCATAGGACTCTAATTCATCTGTCATATCTCCGATGAAATTACCTGTTGAGGGTTCAAACTCTTCATCATTATGAGTAAAGATAATGGAGTCGGTGTCGTAATACAACACCCTGTCGCCCAACTCTTCCAAATAACTATAGAGTTTAAGTCGTGCTTGAGCTGTGGTATACGCTGCCATACAAACATTTACCGTAGATATGGGTTCGTAACTTTCCTCTTTAAACGAGTAATTAACTGCCAAAGAGTCTTCGCTGATTGGTAAAACAGAATTCACGTATATGGATGGGTTAGTCGTCATATTAAAGATCTCTTCGGGGTTGTTAACAATCTTGGTCTTTGGCTGATTTTCTTGCTGGCCCAACTTCCCCCAAAAACTGTTTAGCATAAGCTTGGCCAGACATCTAAGCCCCGGATTATTTAAAATTGCGTCTAATTCTAATTTAATGCCCTCGCGATTGAAAAATTCTTCGATGTACTTGCTCTTTTGCTCATCGGATGCACTATTTCCGGGCCACCCTGAAGACTCTTGCTTAATTTTAATGAATTTATTCATCATTTCAACGAATAAGCCCCCGGTTTTTTTATCAATATTGTACTGTTCCACCCTGTATTTCCACACTTCATCGATCTTCAATATTTCATACCCCTTTTTTAGGGCTTTTAACACCTCATCAATTACCCAGGTACCCGATAGCGCGCGGTCTTCTTCGGTATGTTGGCATTCCTCGGCGCTTAGGTTTTGTCCGCAGGTACGACACTGTCGTAACGACAGAGAACAAACATCAATTTATTGTTCATTTTTGTTGGTAAAACAGGGTGATACAAATTTCGAGGTGGTAAAACAGTGCATTTTCAGGGTTCCCAGCATTGTTTGCTACTTTTTTTTAATGATTTTATGACAAATTTTTCAAATTTTATGACACTTTTTATGACAAGAATTTATTATTTCTTAATTAAGTTATTTTAATAAAAAATATGTAATTTTTTAACGGTTTATTATATAAAAATAAATATTTTTTCTCGCATCAAAATAAATATTTCTTCTATTATATTTTTAATATATGTTACTTTAGTTTCTTACTATAATAGGTATTATAATCTCAAAATAAATAAAACCGCATACTATTTTTTTTTTGTTTTTTTGAGACCCATGTTAATCATTGTTTGTGCCTCCAATATTTTAGATTTTTTAAGAGTAATCTTATTGTTAAGGTACTTTGATAATTTCTTATTTCCTTCAGAAATAAAATTTCTTGCTATTTTTAACTCTGCTTCCTAACTTGCCAAACTACTATCAATTTCTTCAAGTCCTTCTTTGCGTTTGCGCTTTCTGCCTTCCTTTTATAAAGTAATATACTTAGTATAAAAATAACTTTACCATTCTCATTATTTATTTCAAATTTTGAAATTCCCATAGATTAAACAAAGTTTTCCTTCATAGTATGAAGTTTATACGTCAAGAATCAAGGCCGTTTTTAAAACATTATTGCGTTTTATTTTACAGGTCCGGCTTTAAAGTTTATTTAACAAAATTTCCATTCTATAAAAAAGATCAAAGGTGAGAAAATTGTTCAAAAATAATGAAATTTTATGATTTCTATGACAAAATGTAGTTTTTATGACATTTTAGGACAATTTAACCTATTTTATGATATTTAAAAATTTTATGACAAACGGGAACCCTGCATTTTATTATTCCGTCTGTTTCCTGCAAATTTATAGATTTGCATTGATCGCCAACAAAAACTTCTGGGTGACCAACGGAGTACTTGCCGTATTTACATACCCAAGGGTATTTCAACCCCTTTGGTCTTGTAATATGTCCTGCAATTTCCTGTACGACCCCCGTAAAAAGCATCTCGCGGGTTTAGAGGCGAGTGGGATAATAACGGATTATTTTCGACATATTTTAATATTTTGGTGTTCTCGCGCATTTCCCGTCGGAAATCACACTCCCATTTTTCAATGACGTCATACCCTGCTACTTTAAGTCTCTCGATTTTTGCCACTGTGGATTCGTACCGGAAATTCATTGATTCTGTAGGATCATCTGATAGAGGCTCGTCGCGCTGGTGCTTAAAACATCTGGGGCATCCGTGATAATAGCATCCTTGAAACTCGAAAACTTGATTTTCGCAAAATCCATCAACCTTTAACCCTGATAAACGCACCTCTTGCCCTCTGCCAGCGTGTTGTATGGTGATTTTCCTTTGATTTTCTTCCCATACCAGCCATTTCAACGCTATCATAGACTGATTGTCTGTCATTCTATAACCACCCTAAGGAATAATACCAATTGTGTTTGGATTGAGAAAATTTCTCCTAAACACTATTGCAGGCTGGGGCAATGGTGCAGGCGTTGGTAAAGGGGCAAACATTGGTGGTTGTTATCATCTGCTCTCGAAATTTTAGACAGGCCCCTGTTAAAATTTCTACATCGGAAACGCAGTAATCGATGAACTCTTTTTTAAAATCAAACTGGTCGCGCTTATGATCCTCATACCATTTTAAAAATTCCTCTCGTTCCTCTGGTTTCATCGTGTCAGGGGTGTAATATTCAGCCGGTGGTAGGGGGCCAGCATACGATTGGTTTTCCAAGGTGTTAAATAAATGGGGAAAATATCCCTTCTTTAGTTCCTTTAATCCAAATGCTTTAGGGAGAGCTGAGAGAGGCATGGGAAAATAATTAAGGGAGTCCAAAAATTTGATGTTTTGTAGTTGCATCAATATAATTTTGGTTCCTCTCATAATTAACTCTGGGGTTAGGTCAGTTTTCTTTAGTATGTGGCTTAGAATAAATTGGTGGTCGAAGGCCTGGCCGTTGTGCGCCAGCACAACAACTTATTTGAATTTTTTTCTAATTTCTAAAAGGTGAATCATAAAGCTGGCAATGGGGTTTGCACCACGAACTTTTTGCAGTCTTAAGCCACATTTTTTACAAATTATATCTGATGTTTTTATGCACACATCGCAGCATTGTTTAAAAACACACAAATTCGGTTCGTGTTCCAGGTCGTCACCGTTGAGTTTTTCCTGCCTAGTCTCCAGATCGTAGAAAACAAAAAGTACACCCTTTGTTTTTGGCTATCCTGTATCTGGCTGCATGAAGCACAAATGCCCTTGTGGTTGGTGTTTTTGACAAATTTTACAGAAAATCTCCCCACATGTGTGCTTTCGTTGAGCCTTGACTATGGTTATCAAAACATGATTGGTTTTTAAATGTCCGAAGGCAGTCAGCACATTTAACCTTAATCCCTACTTTACATGGTGGAGACCTCTGGCAGGCAACACAAGATTTAACAAATCTGTGCTCTTTTTTGTGATCGTGTGGAACATGGCATTCCTCGCAAAAATAATCACAGCAGAAGGTGGCTGTTAGTGACGTCACAACATTATAATGCCCCTGGTGGTGAATTAAATTAATTCTTTTTTCTTTTTCTTCAGGCCCCGAAAAAATTATGTCACGGCCTTTACAGCCGTATTTGTAAACTACTATCCTATAGCCTGTTAAATACTGTTGGAGTTGATGGAGCTCGGGAATACCAGCCCCCTCTTCAGGTATCCTTACATTTGCTTTTTCTATCAATTGTTGGGTTCTCACAGTCTGCACTTTTCCAATATCTCTACGCACTTTAACAGGGCCGGCAGCTTTTTATTTTGACGTGTGGTGCTCATCTACAGTTGGTTGTTGGCAGTGGTTAATGGATGGGGAGAGTGGGTGTTCTTTTCCTTGGGGGTTGCGGGAAGGAGAACAAAATAAAATTGGAATAGTTTTTTAGTCAATTTATTTATCAAAGTCAGTCACATTTTATATACAGGGAAAGTTTTTTAACTTTGAAATATCTCGCGTAATAAGCACACTACTAATTTTAGCACTAATATATCCCCCCCGGAATGATTAAATTTAGTTTAAATAGTTTTTTCGACAGTGCTTATTACGCCAGATATTTTAAAGTTTCAAGTTAAAAAACTCACCCTGTACACCGAAAAAAATAATGTAGTTGAGTTAACATTTGCCTAAATGTCATTTTTAAAAATGTTGTTTCAACAAAAAAGCTATTGGATTAATCTATATTTTGGTGTTAAAGCAAAAGTCAGAGTTTGTCAAAGTTTATTTGTTCATTTGACAGTTTAAATATTAATTTAACATAAACTAATATTTTGAATTAAAATGTTTATCGTACTTTGATTTAATAGCTGGAATTTGTTGAATCAACTACTGAAATTTTTAGGATTACCTAAAAAAACTATTAAATTAACGTTTAGTTGCTCTTTAATCCAAAACTTTAAATTTGTTCATTTAACAAATTTAAAATGTTAGGTACTTTAAAATTTAAAATGTAAAATTTGCATTCATAAAATTGCCCAGAATGGCGCTTCGAACACTCACGCCACGTCATTAGACAATGACGTTTTCTTACATCTCGCCTTAGTTGGCTTACGATTAGGTGTATATAAGATCAGATATCTGTTTGTTTAAGGTGTGTTCCACAGTAGAACTTTCACTACACCATATTGCCCGACACTGTTAAGACCCTTAATACAGGGCGAAACAGTCTGTCGGTATTTGAAGTAGGTGGAACACATGATACAAAGATGTATCATGGGTGGAACACGCTCAAAACAAAAACTCTGGGCGAGGTGAAGGTTCAATTCTTTCTATTTATATATAATAATATATTATTTCCATAATTTTGTTTTGGACACCAACCTTTAAAGAATTTTACATTTTCAGAATGTTAATTTAACATTTTATTGGTGTTAAGTAAACATGCTAAAAAGGTTACCTGGACATTTCAAGAAATTTACCTTCACACCCTAAGAATGTTAAATTAACCAAATTAGCAGATTAGAACAAATATTCTTATTTTGTTCATTTGACTGTTATTTGTTGTTTAATTAAACAATACAATTTGACATTTTTAGATGGTTAAGTAAACGTGCAAAAACCATTGCTTGTATTTAAAGTGTATAAAGAGTTGAATTAATATTTTTTTTGTTGTTTCAACAGCTTATTTTTTTCAGTGTAATGGAATCAAATGAGATAGGTATATTACTGCCACATCGGACGTTTTTAGGGTTGAAATCTGCCACTTAAGGGTTACCAGCATCAAAAATACGGGTTTAAAATAATCGTTCTAGATTTTTTACGAGAGACAAATAAAACAGAGTCACTCTAAGATTCGAACTAACTTATAAATGTATACATTTGTTGATAAAAAGTCGGGTATCTATCCACTAACACAATTGGTGGTAGCACACACGAACTCAGAGATAATAAACAAACCGCACGAACTATAAATAATAATAATAATATAACTCAAAGTTTGGTGGGTTACCGTCGGTATGGTAGAAATACCCTAAATACACGTCGCGACATACTATACCGACCGACTTTTATATATAAAGTATACTTTAAACTTTAAATTCCTTAGCTTCAACCGTAAATTTTTAAAGGGCGTTGGTGTGTATCCCAGGCTAGCAGGATAAAAAATTTAGAGACCGCTAAAGAAATGCAATTTTTCTGCTGAAGATACGAGTGGTGCTGAGCACCACCATTTTCCTATACGTGTGGTGCTTGAGCCCGCGAGCACCGCTATTGTCGCCGGCCCTGCACTTTAACATAGTCAGGGTCTTTGTCCACGTAAGCCTTGGCCACGACAAGAGCTCGAGGTAGACATAAATTGTCATTATTTTTAATAGCGATTATCCCCTGACGCTTAGCGCACTCTTCATCAAAAGTGTTGTAGTTTTTCCCTCTCCCTTTCCCCGCAGGTATCCTGACGGTGGTAACGCCAAGACAAAACGTCTCGGTGTTTAGACCCATGGAGTTGGATTGGTAGATGCTGGAGATAACACCCCAAACATCCTCTAGTGTAACCCCATCTGCTGATTTAAAACGTACCCACCCCTGGCCTCTAGAGAGATCTTTACAGCCAAAATTAAAAGCTACTTGATCCTTCGGTAAAAGATTTTCTGTGGCTTTCTTGATGACATCACCAATGGCATTTTTCACCCATGCCACAGGTTCCTCTCTTGAAGGTGGGTCTCGCAACTTAAACTCCAGTGTACGACCTTGAAGATTGAAGCGTCGAACATTTTTTGAAAAATCTTTAAAAATAATAAATTTTTCCATTTTTAAATTATCTGAGCGATAAATAAGCAGTTATCAATTTGAGACGACGGATAACGACTGATAACCTGTGGGTGTTATCGCTACTTTTTATACCTGCGATAACGTTCAGTCTTCCGTCCGACCATTTCGAAAACCAAAAAAGGCTCCAGGGTCTACCTATCTCCCTGTGTTAAGGGGTTACGATAAAAATACGATACTATTTTAATATTAATTAATATTTATTTAACCGCAAATTTATATTACAAATTCAGTTTTTATAGCAGTTTTTCTATCGGTTTTTCTATCGGTTTTTGCTGTTTTTTAGCAGTTTTTGCAGTATTTATGGCAGTTTTTCTAACGGTTTTTGTGACAGTATTTTCAGCGGTTCTACCTAGATTATAAGGTTACTTAAAATATTAATAACAGCTTAAAGTCTATCTACTCAACTCAAAAAAAAAATATTAAGGTCAATCATTTTAATTAATCCATAATAAGTTTAATTTTTCCTGCAGGAAGTGCCTTATCAGAGATACGTCACCATACCAAAACTGAGAAAAACTTTTCATTGTTTTTGTCTGCTGTCGTATGTGTGTGTGTGTGCTGTCCTGTCTAAACGTAAGTATTTCAAGTTTTTTTAAATTCAAAAAGGCCTTATGGTGTTCCTATCTCGCTGTGTTAAAAGCTGCGATAAAAATACAATTAAATGTAAATTATATTTCACGCATTATAAATTGAAAATCAATTTGTTTTTATTGATAGACATATTAATATTTAGCTACAAACCTACTTAAAATAGGCATATTTGTTATATTTAACACAATATTGTCTGATGTTCAGTGTGATAATACCACAATTTGACCTTGATTTTTCAGCTTTTAATTTTAATTGCAATAAAAACGCATTTGTTTTAATTTATTACCTAGCCGGGAGGGCAAATACATCTTTCAGGTCATAGATGGCGTAAAGCACGCTATATGTCCCGTACAGATAATGTCATGACATATAGAAGACCGCGTTGAAAAACGATAGATGGCACCATTGTGCAGGCAAATTCTCTTCTCACCGCTTTTGAACTATTCCTTTCCAATATAAGAAAGGAACTAAAGTTTTCGTTTGGGTCTCGAGCCTATAGCAACTCGGCACTGATGAGTTCCACAAGAACGAAACGCGTCTGTCGATGCTGGCATGAGATCCGAACGAAATTAAACAAAAGCGGTGATAAGAGAAATGCTTGCAGAATATTTAATTAATATATATATCTAGCGAGTTTGTCGCAAAGTTTTAATACTTTTAATACAATAACTATAATAAATTACCTAGCCGGGAGGGCAAATACATCTTTCAGGTCATAGATGGCGTAAAGCACGCTATATGTCCCGTACAGATAATGTCATGACATATAGAAGACCGCGTTGAAAAACGATAGATGGCACCATTGTGCAGGCAAATTCTCTTCTCACCGCTTTTGAACTATTCCTTTCCAATATAAGAAAGGAACTAAAGTTTTCGTTTGGGTCTCGAGCCTATAGCAACTCGGCACTGATGAGTTCCACAAGAACGAAACGCGTCTGTCGATGCTGGCATGAGATCCGAACGAAATTAAACAAAAGCGGTGATAAGAGAAATGCTTGCAGAATATTTAATTAATATATATATATCTAGCGAGTTTGTCGCAAAGTTTTAATACTTTTAATACAATAACTATAATTATTATTATGTTTAAACGCGCACCCAAAACAGTTGGAGATCTTATAGATAGCGGCGATAAAATGATGCAGCGGTGTGGTCACTGGATATCTATTATTCAGACGACCGATATTTGAATTTTAGATAGGCCTAAAATCATGGGGGCCCTAGGGCCCTTCCGCATTGGGTACAGGAGGGGCTGGTTTCAGCCCCTATTCTCGTGAGGTGTTTCCTTAGGTCATGACCCGTGAGTATGTTCACAAGTGGGCCCAAGGAGGTTCGGCTCCTACCTAGAAGCCAGATGGATTTGGGTTTGCTTAGGGTGACCAGGAAATCCCTGGTCTGCCTACAGCCACCGCTTCTTCTCCAGCTTTCGTTCGCCCTTTTATCAGCCCAATTATTTAGGGCTGATTTGACCTGCTTTCTCGTAATTCCAAAAATTGGTTCGGGTCCTACACAGGGGGTTTCAGATCCCAATCTGGCCAACTCATCAGCCCGTTCGTTACCTTCCACCCCACTATGACCTGGTACCCATACGAGATGCACTCTTTTTGTACTTGCTAGCTTTTCCAGCGCTTCCTAACACTCTTGAACCAACTTCGATGTGGTTCTCGCTGCCCAAAGCGCTTTCAGAGCTGCTTGGCTATCTGAGCAGATGTATATATCTGTCTCACTTCCTGTTCTTATATCCTCACAGTTTGCAACCTCAAGTATGGCAAACACTTCCGCTTGAAAGACAGTGGTATATCCTCCGAGCGGGTAGCTCCTTTGGAAATCCCTGTCTTCCACGCAGAAACCTGCCCCTGAAGACAGTGTACTCGCCATACGAGAGCCATCAGTGTAGCACACTAGTGCATTTTGTGCAAAGTGTACATCCTTTTTCTCCCACTGCTCTCTTGTTGGTATAGTGAGGGAAAACTTCTTTTTTAAACTTAAGCGGTCTTTTGCTGGCATCGTTCTAATACTGCTAATTGGGACCTCCCTCTCAGCCATATCCGCGATGCCCTCATGACCATAGCAGAACCTATGACACTTTATGCGCTATTGTTTTGGTCACGTATGTACTATGCGCTATTGTTTGGGTCACGTATGTACGTGTCCCGAACAATGGGGATTAGTGAACAATGTGTGGTGCCTTAGTAAACAATGGGGGATTAGTGAACAATGTGTGGCGGTGCCTTAGTAAACAATGTATGCGCGAAGTAACAAAGGTTTTATAATCTCTAATGTGTTCGGGGCTCGCACGTATCATAATTCAATCTCTACTATTGTTAATTTTATAAAAATAAATACGCAGGTGGCCAATTGTTAAAATACATACATACAGAAGTGCAATACTATTACAAATTTATAATCTCGAAAGGTGTTGGATTTAAATTGGGGCAAAAATATGTTGTTTTATAATCTCTAATGTCTTCGGGGCTCGCACGTAGCATAATTCAATGTGTACTAGTGTAAAAGGAAAATATGCGTAAATGAATTCTAAGAAGTATTTTAATCGATAGAGTTTTAAGAAATTACGTGCCAAACTTAATATTTAGGCAAAAAGCACAGATACCTATTCACCTGTAATACTATGGGAATAAAATATAAGCAAAATGTTTTAAATTTTATCTTCACGTTTTCTTGGAAATTACGTGTTGATTAATATTTAGGCAAAAAGCACAGGTACCTATTCACTTGGGAATATAAGCAAAAAGTTTTAAATTTTATTGTCACGTTTTGTTGGAAAAAAGTAAAAGCAGAATAAATTAAACTATATAACGTAATTGATTTTCAAAATTTTGTAGGGATAATAAAATACGTCGGCAAAGAATAATGGTGTAAAAAGCAATAAAGATAAAATTTATATATTTTTGTATACCAATAGGTAATTTGACAAAAATACAGGTACACGAGAATAATAAAATAGGTTTAAAAAAAAACCGTGGGATAATAATAAATTTTTGATAATTAATTTTTCAAACGATTTAAATTAAATGTACTACATATTATGTAGACTGAATGCATAGATGCCTAACAAGTTAGTACGTGTCTCATAGTTTTCATATAAAAAAGAAAATTTGGAACACCAAATCATCAGTCGTTTTAAAAAATTTAGACGGTCAACATATACAAAAGTTTATATATTTCAAGAGTACATCGAAATTGATTGGTAAAAGTAAGTACATTACATACTTGTTAAATAATTTTTAAATATTTTGTAGTCATATTTACATATATAAATATATATATATATATAAATTAACACACATTATTATATTATTAAATTAACTCATATATTTATTATTACTTTATTTTTATATATATATTTATATTTATAATTATATTATATTATATATTATTTATTTTATTTCAGAATATTTAGGATACAGAAACAACTATATCTGCATAAAATGTGTGACTATACGGAAAATACATCAAAGTCTAAACAAACAATACATGCATTGGATTATGAGAAAAATAACCTGTTAAAAGAGGTCCGAATCCCATTAACGTTATCAAACAGTCGTTATTACATAGTTGGGGTGAATCCTTATAGTAATTTTTCTATATGTGTAAAACTATGTAAAACTGGCAAGGAATACAACGCCCTTAGTTTCAGCAACAGCGAATTTAAGGAGTTTTTAGGTATTTTACCCAGGGTTTTTCAAAATACCAATAATGGAGATGAGTTCGAGGTTTCCAATTACGTGATAAAAACGATGCCAGCCGATAATGTAAAAATAACAGGGAAATCATCTGGAAATTATGATATTCTCCAAAAATCAACATTGGACAATCTATTGAAGTTAAAATCCTTTCACGGTAATATTGTCGAAGAATATGAAGAATTACGTTTAGCGGAAACGTTTAATTCAATCTTAGGTGATATAATCGTTGAGATCTGTCGAGATGATAGACATTTTTACAACACAAACATGTTCAAATCTTTTATAGAAGCTAAACCACGATATAGTAACCATATGATTTGGCTTGAATTGGTGTATAAATTCGATTATTTTATATATAATAATATAGGCCTTAAGTTAAGTGAAACTTTAGATAGTAATAGATTTTATATTTAATTAGGTAACTGTTAATAATGTAAATAATTTAAAAATGTATTTATATAAAATTATAATAAAATTATATTAAAAAATGATTATTTTATATATAATAATATAGGACGTAAGTTAAAATGAAACTTTAGATAGTAATAGATTTTATATTTAATTAGGTAATAGGTAGTAGGTAATACATTTTATATTTAATTAGGTATCTGTTAATAATGTAAATAATTTAAAATGTAATTATATAAAAATTATAATAATAAATTATAATAAAAATAATAAAGTAATTAAGTTTGAAAAAAACTTGTTTAATTATATCCTTTTAAAAACTCACCTCATTATTTTATGTAGCTTCTATGATAGTTAGGTGGTGTATAAGATAAAAAAAGTAAGTAAATTTTTAAATAAATTTATTACAAATAAACAAAAACATTTAAAAAAATTATTTTAATAATAATCTAGTATATACAAAATTTACTTAAATAAATAATTTAACCTAGAAAAATATAATTAAACCTAAAATAAACATATATTTAAAAATAAAATTAATATAATAATAATATAAATTTACAAAATTCTATCTAAAAAATACGTATATAATTTAAGAAAAATAAAATTAATATAATAATATAAATTTTACAAAAATTTTACCTAAAATATATGTATAAAATTAAAAACTAAAAACACAAAATAATACACTAATACAAATTTCACTTAAAATTTAAAAAATACAATAAAAATTATTAAAAACTAAAATATATCCTATTCATCGACTACCATATCGTCGTCGGTGGTATCTCCAGAGCTATCTAGGGAGGCCGTAGATATAGACATACCATCCTCGTCGGTGCTGTCTTCTGAGCTATATAGGGAGAGCGTAGATATAGACATGCCATCCTCCAGGCAATCTGTAAGGTCCCCGTCCACTATTTTTGTCATATGACAATCATTGGTGGGAACCAAAACAAATAATAGGCGCCTCGTGCAGGATACGCACCAGCTGTTGTTGTGCAAAAAAATATCGACTAGATCCTCAACGTCTTTGGAAGTATGCTGTGTCACATACTCATTTATTCGAAAATCTGCAAATTTGCGTATGCATTCCTTTCGCATACACAAATCGCAGATTCTTCCAATCGAGGTATCGTAATATTTATTATGCACGCAAAAATCCACGGCGTTGGGCAAAATTGAAACAATTATGCGGTGAATTTCTACCCTATTGTCTCTATAGCCCCAGAAATACTTCACCGCTTCCTCACGCCACTGGGCCGTAATCGGGCCAAACAGGTCCCGAAGTAAAAAAGTAGCTACCAAGGGGAAGCCTAGTATGAAGTCCAGCATTCTGTTCCGGAATATATCCTGCACTAGAGTCCTTGGTAGCGCCACTTTTGCAATGTCCTCCACACTGCATTTCTCATTGAGCACCTGTCTAGCCAGACTTTTTAATGTTTTTGGAGTATGCACTCCATCAACCACCACACCAAATTTACTAGACTTAGCACTCACAGTTTGGTAAGCAACATCCATTATTATTATTTGTATTATTAGCGTTCGAAAAAATGTTTTGAAACGATTTTCAAAACTTTTTTTTACTTAAATACAAAACAAAATTCTATAGGGGTGGTGGTATATGCTGGGTTTAGTGGGGGTGCTTACCTGAAAACTAATAAAACTCGAAGGCAAGAGATCGAAATTTCTTTTAGTTTTGAACTTGTGCTTGAAGATTACAGTTTAGTGATGGAATCCCAATATCTCAATAATATTATTTTGGAGAGAGAATATGAACATTTAATTAGCCGTTTTAATTTGACGTCGCGACGCATGATTTTTCGCTTTAGAGAATACGATGGATTGCAGGACCCTCTTGAATGGTTAACAGTGAGTATTTCCATTATTTTTTAAAATAAAAAATCTAAAGTATAGTTATATCTGCATATGTATATAGTAATATTATGGCATATATATATATATATATATATATATATATATATATATATATATATATATATATATATATATATATATATACATGCACGGCTATCAATACGAAGCCCGGTGCATTACACTGGCTAGTCGAAGCCCGGTAATGCGGGACGGGGCGGTTAACTGTTCGTTGGTGTATAAACAACAAGAGACACACTCCGCGGTGTATAAGAAGCCCTGCGGTGTTGCCTCTGTCAAGAAGTGTTTTTTTAATTAAATTGTTTGTGTGTGAGATCTATTTTATAAGTGTTCTTTTTATTTCAATGTCTAAATTTATAATTATAGGCAAATTTGATTTAAAATACCTAGACTATACCTAAACTTAACCTATATTTTTAAATAATATTGTTGAAATATAATTATTATAATAAAAATTATTATAATAATAATTATTATTAAATTAATTATAAGTCATTATTTAAAAATATTGTCTAAATTTATAATTATAGGCAAATTTGATTTAAAATACCTAGACGATACTTAAACTTAACAATATTCTTAAATAATGATGTAGGTATACTTAAATATTTAATAATATTGTTGAATTATAATTATTATAATAATAATTATCGTTAAATTATAATTATTTATATTATAATAATTTAAAAGTATTGTTGAATTTAGGTACCTATATAAACATTTCATTTATTTTGTTTATACATCATAATTTTGAAAAGGTTTAAATATCTTATACAGGGTGCTCTACAAGCTCTATGGCAAACTTTGTCAGATGATAGCTGGGTTAATTATAAACATTTTTTCTTAAATGACATGGATGCGATTCGTTTTTGTTTAAAAGTTAAGCCTTTAAAAAATATATTTCCATATGTTAATAAAAAATATACAAATATATCAATAATTATAATTATTATAAGAATTATTGTTGAGGTTAGGTAATTTTGTGTAAAACTTAAATGGGAATCAAAACAAGTGAAACTGACTGAATAATTTTTTTCATGAATTATAAAGACATCTATTTTTTTTTAAATTATTAGATTTAAATACACCAAAAATTCTAAAAAATCTAAATAATTACGTATACTTTAATACACTGCCCGACAAAATTATCGCATAATAAATATAAAAAAATTAACTCTAAAACGCCTTTACCAATCTTTATGAAATTTTGGATAAAAATACTTATATCTCAATTTACGTGTTAGAGGGTTTTTCGAGAAAATATGTTTAAAGCCTTTTTATTTAATAATGAAAAAAAGTTCGAAATATAACTTTTAGGGAATTTTTTTAAATAAATAAAAAATATGCTGTTAAAGAGCGTATTTTTTTAGTACACCCTAAAAATTTTGTACAAATCAAACGAACATACAGCGCTTCAAAGTCGGTAAAAATGACGCCTTTTTGATTATTTTGCTGAAAAGTGGTCATTTTTCACGACTTTAAAGCGACTTTAAGCCCGACAAAATTATCGCATAATAAATATAAAAAAATTAACTCTAAAACGCCTTTACCAATCTTTATGAAATTTTGGATAAAAATACTTATATCTCAATTTACGTGTTAGAGGGTTTTTCGAGAAAATATGTTTAAAGCCTTTTTATTTAATAATGAAAAAAAGTTCGAAATATAACTTTTAGGGAATTTTTTTAAATAAATAAAAAATATGCTGTTAAAGAGCGTATTTTTTTTAGTACACCCTAAAAATTTTGTACAAATCAAACGAACATACAGCGCTTCAAAGTCGGTAAAAATGACGCCTTTTTGATTATTTTGCTGAAAAGTGGTCATTTTTCACGACTTTAAAGCGCTGTATCTTTGTTACTGTTCGCTTGATTTGTACAAAATTTTCAGGGTATACTAAAAAAAATACGATCTTTAACAGCATATTTTTATTTATTTAAAAAAAATTCCCTAAAAGTTATTTTTCGAACTTTTTTTCATTATTAAATAAAAAGGGTTTAAACATATTTTCTCGAAAAACCCTCTAACACGTAAATTAAGATATAAGTTGAAGTATTTCTATCCAAAATTTCATAAAGATTAGTAAAGGCGTTTTACAGTTAATTTTTTTTATTTATTATGCAATAATTTTGTCGGGCAGTGTATTTAAAAATAGTGTGATTTATAATTATTTTAATAAAAACTATATTATTTAAAAATATTGTCTAAATTTATAATTATAGGCAAATTTGATTTAAAAGACCTAGACCATAGTTGAGGAGCATCCGTGGAAAACCGGCTATATCCATTTTAATAAATGTTGGGAAAATTGCAAAAACTCCCGGTTTCCTGGCCTTTACAGATAAACAAAAATGCAAACTTGAGTTTTGTGGGCTTTATGGTATTTGATTTATAAGACATAGGTACTTTTGTTTTCAAAAACTTTATATTAAGGCCAAAATTTCAAAAAATGTTTTGTATAAGCGCCAAAAACTATTTTTTGTAAAAAAACTCATTTTTAATAATGCTCAAAAAGTTTATCATTATTTAGAACTTCTTTTAAATTATTGAGAGGACTTTTAAATTATAATTAAGTTTTTGAGCAGCATTAAAAATGAGTTATTATACAAATAAGTTTGTTAAGCTCCGAACAAGTTTTTGGTTCCTTTTAGATAAGCACTATCCAAATAAAGAACCCAATTTCTTATTGTTGTTTGGTCGTTGTTTGCCATGTATAAATAAATTGACCAGTTGTGAATGTTAATTGAGAAATTGCCATGAGAAGCTATCTGTCAAAAAGCAGTTTTTGCAATTCAATGTTACATTTAAATGATATTAAATAAAAATAATTTTTAATTTATTTCATACCGCTATTGGAAATTTTTTAAATAAATTAAAAATTATTTTTATTAAAATTGGAAATGTTTCAAATACATTAAAAATTATTTTTATTTAAATTATTTAAATGTAACATTGAATAATAATAATAATAATATATACAAATCCCTTGTTTCCCCAATTAACCTATGTAAAATATCTGGACAACTTGTAAAACCGCCCCAAAGAAAAATGCACTCCAAATAATATTTCAAAAATAAATAATTCTATAAAATTAAGTGTATTACGAAAGTATTTAACAAAACATTGCCTTTTAATCCACGCCATGTAGAGAACAAAACATAATTTTGGGAATATAACATTTATTTTGAAAATCAGTAGATACAAATTTAAGAATCCCGCATTATTTTCCCCGCCTTCCTATCAAAAAGACATTGAGCGTATATACATTGTTGCCAGATGTACGGGCTTCGTATACTGCGTAATACTTATACAAAGCTGTATATAATCTCGTTTGACTCGTGTGCCCCCTACCGCCAAAGCATTGGAACTAAGGGTGTATATTTTGATAGGTTTGAATGGCATTAGGAAGCCCACCACTTTTTCGCTATTGAAACAAGGGGGCATCACTTAACTCTAAAACAAATTTATACACGCTAATTTTAGGAAGCCCGATTTCGGGCTTCGTAAAAACCGAGTGGGCTTCGTTTATACTGTAGAATGTAACGTTTCGGGCTTGGTAATGTAGGATTGCATATCTATATATATATATATATATATATAGGTCATAATATTAACATATACATATGCATATATAACTACACTGTAGATTTTTTATTTTTAAAATAATGGAAATAACAACGAATAATAATAAAAGGTTATTATTAAAAATGTAATTGTTAAACAATTAAAAGAAAATTGAATAAAGTTTAATATGCTTTACATATTATTTTTGTATATATTTATATATATATATATATATATAGGGTTTATTCAATTTTCAGTTAATTGTTAAAAAAATTACATTTTAATAATTAGGTAAATTTTTTATAATTATTCTTTTTACAATGTTATTTCCATTATTTTTTTTAAATTTTATTTATATTTTTTATCTACAGTAGTTATATATGCATATGTATGTAGTAATATTATGGCATATATATATATATATATATATATATATATACAGTATGTCTTAGTATCTTGGAATCATATGGAAAACTTTTTTATTATTAATTTTAGGAAAAAAGTTATTCCTTATAAAAAGTTCTGCATGGTGTAAAACTTAAAATGCAACCCACAAATATTAAATTGTTTTAGTCGTATACGGGGGTATGTCATAAAATATTAATTTGGCTCAAGAGTAAAGTACCTTTATATTTGACAATATCGAAAATTGTTATAAAGAAAAGTTAATCAGAACTAAAAACTACGTTCAAATATGCAATTTCATCCATTTACATTAAAAAAATTAGGTTTTGTTAATTTTTTTAATATTTCTATTTAAATGAATATTTATCTGTTAAAATTGCAAAATTTTTAGAAAACATTTAGAAACGAAAAGGTTTTCATGTTTTTTGTAATCATAACACATAAATGTTCATTTAAAATAAAAAAAAGATTAGTAAAAATTAACAAAACCTAATTTTTTAATGTAATGGATGAAATTGCATATTTGAACGTAGTTTTTAGTTCTGATTAACTTTTCTTTATAACAATTTTCGATATTGTCAAATATAAAGGTACTTTACTCTTGAGTCAAATTCATATTTTATGACATACCCTGTATACGACTAAAAAAAAAATTTAATATTTGTGGGTTGCATTTTAAGTTGTACACCATGCAGAACTTTTTATAAAGAATATCTTTTTTTCCTAAAATTAATAATAAAAAAGTTTTCCATATGATTCCAAGATAATGAGACATACTGTATATATATATATGAATAGGGTTTATTCAATTTTCAGTTAATTGTTTATAAAGTACATTTTAATAATTATCTTTATAATTATTCATTTTACAATTTTTTCATTATTTTTAAAATAAAAAATTCTACTGCATAACTTTATATCTGCATATGTGTAAAGTAGTAGTATTATAGCATATATGCTTTTAGTATTAATGCAATTCTAATTTTTATTTTAAATATAATTTTAGTTTCTAATATGTAAAATATACAGGGTGATCGGGTAAAAAAAAATATATGTATATATATATACAGGGTGTCAGCACTCGGCTACGGACACGGTGTATAATTTCATTATTTATATTTTTTTTTTGTTACAAATTTATATTAACATATTTTTGATTTTTTTTTAGGCAGGGATTGAATCTTTAATTACACATGGAATGCGGGGATTTGACGAGAATGATAGAGTTGGAATGGTTTTTCACAACGCAGAGTTTCCGGATAGGCCTTTAGCAATTTCTTTGAGGAAAAGAAGCCAGCTGACGTCTACTGTCATTCTCGATACCCTGGGGATTGTGCTGCAAAGCAATTCCAGTTTTTTCACCAATAATGAACTAACTTTGTCCATCGACAGGGTACAGATCCCCGCAGGGCGTGGAAGGGTTTCTTTGAAAGGAGCAACATTCGACGAGTTCTGCAGGAAAAAACACGGTATCGTAATTATTAATAATGATGATAATTATTGTTTAGCTTATGCTCTAACGTTGGGTATAGCTTATCGTAGCGATATTACTGATTTTAAAAATCTTAAAAAAAAACCTTATCTTTTAAAACAACGCGGTAGAGAATTATCTAGGGCTGCTAACGTGGATCTCTCAAATGGAGGGAGTCTTGAAGACGTTAAACGTTTTCAAGATTTTTTAAAAGAAGATTTTACAATTGTTGTGTACAATAATAGAAGGGGTAGTGAAACATATTTTAAGGGAGAGCCCAAAGACACGCGTAAAACAATAAATTTAATTTTAGAAAATAACCATTATAATTTTATTTTAAGCCTAACTAGTGCCTTCAGCACTGGATACTTTTGCGAAGGGTGCAAAAAACGTTATAGTAATAAAACAGGTCACTTTAAATGTCCTTATACATGTCCACATTGTCATAATTCTCCGCCCTGTAGGTCTGATGTAGAAGAGATAACGTGTGAAGATTGTAAGCGGACATTTAGAGGTATTGCGTGTTTAAATATACATAAGGAGAAACTTTGTTCAAAACTGCATAGATGTTTAAAATGTTTAAATAGTTACTGGACTAAGAATAAGCATAAATGCGGCGACAAATATTGCCGTACGTGTTTATGCTTTAAACCTATTAGGCACGATTGTTACATGCAACCAAATGTTATAAGTGATAAAACTAAAAAATCGCTTGACAACGATTTTTTGTTTGCCTTTTATGACTTTGAATGTATGCAAGAAAAGGAAGTATCCAGTAATATATTTTTACATGAACCAAACTTGTGTGTGGTTCAACAAGTATGCTCCGAGTGTATATCGAATGAAAATATAGACCTGGATTGTAGCAAATGTGGTAAGCGAAAACATATTTTTTCAGAAGACCCTGTTGAGTCACTTTTGAATTATCTACACGAATTCGAAAAGAAAAAATTTAATGTTTTTGCTTTGGCACATAACATGAAAGGTTACGATGGTTGTTTCATAACGAAACAAATTTTCAAACATGTTAACAGATGGAACCCGAAAATCATAAGAAATGGCTGCAAATTTGTTTCGATTACATGCAATAAAATTAAATTTATTGATAGCCTGAATTATATGCCCCTGCCATTAAATAAACTTCCAAGTGCATTTAAATTTGATGAAGCCAAGGGATACTTTCCGCACTTATTTAATAGAACGGAGAATAGTAATTATGTAGGCCCCTTACCCGATGCTTCTTTTTATATGCCAGAATCAATGACCTTAGAGGCGCGAGATAATTTTTTTGAATGGTATAATGAGCAAAAATCAAATAATGTAGTGTTTAATTTTAAAAACGAATTAATTAAATATTGTATTCTAGATGTTGATATTTTACGGAAATCGTGTATTAAATTTCGAGAATGTTTTATTGAAGCTACAAATATTGATCCTTTTCAAGAAGCAACCACCATAGCCAGCGTATGCAATAAGGTATTTAGGAGAAACTTTCTACAGCCTAATACCATAGGCATTATTCCGACTAATGGATATAGGCTGAAAGATAAATCTTCGCAAATATCGCTTAAGTGGTTGTACCTGCAAGAATCTTTATTTCCGGGTATTAAACACGCGGGTAATAGTCAGGAAATCCGACTTAAAGAGGATCTGTTAGTTGATGGTTTTTGTGCGACTACTAACACGGTATTCGAGTTTGATGGCTGCTATTTTCATGGTTGTGAAAAATGTTTTCCTCAGCAGACAACCTCTTTTAAAAATTCCACACCCAAAAATCAGCAAATGTTTTTAAGACTCGAGGCAACCAAAGCCAAGCACGAAAGAATTAAAAAAGCTGGGTATAATTTGGTAAATATTTGGGAGTGTGAATTTCGAAAAATGTTGAAAACTGATGAAGGCATTAGAACGCATGTTAATAATAACTATATAAAATACCTCCAGCCGCCATTAAATCCTCGGGATAGCTTCTTCGGTGGTCGCACAAATGCCGTAAAACTTCACCATAAAATATCAAACACGGGTGATGAAAAAATCTGCTATTGCGATGTTTGTTCCTTATATCCTTATATAAATAAGTACAAAAAATATCCCATTGGTCGTCCTGAAATTCATATCGGTGACGAAAAATGCAGAAAATTACCTCTGGATACGGTAGAAGGTATTATTAACTGCTCAGTTCTTCCTCCTCGATCTTTATATCATCCTGTACTACCGTATAAATGTAACAATAAACTTATGTTCCCCTTATGTAGAGCTTGTGTAGAGTCATTGTACCAGGGAAAATGTCTGCATACAGAAGAGGAGCGTAAGTTTACTGGTACTTTCGTTGCCGATGAATTAAGAAAAGCGATTTCATTAAATTATAAAATACTGGAAATTTACGAGGTATGGGAATATAAAGTCACTAAATTCGACCGCAAAACTAAGTCTGGGGGCCTTTTCTCAAATTATGTCGATACATTTTTAAAAATTAAACAAGAGTGTAGTGGCTGGCCTAACTGGTGCACTACGGAGGAATTGAAAGACGCTTATATTCAAGCATATTTTGACCATGAGGGCATTAAACTAGATAAAGAAAAAATATGTTATAATCCGGGCATGCGTTTTATTGAAAAATTAATGTTAAATAGTTTTTGGGGTAAATTCGGGCAGCGAGAGAACTTGATGCAAACATCAGTAATCACTGAACCCCATGAACTATTTGACATGTTAACAGACCCTTCTGTTATTGTTAATAATATGATAATTGTTAGTGATGAAATGCTTCTTATGTGCTGGACTAAGCAGGAAGAAGCCGTTTCACCATTATCAACTGTTAATGTAGCAATAGCAGCATACACCACGGCTATGGCGCGCTTGGAGCTTTACTCATATCTAGAAAAACTTGATAGACGAGTACTTTACTTTGATACAGATAGTATTATATTCACGCATAAAGAGGGTGAGTGGATGCCCGACGTAGGCGACTATTTAGGTATGTTAACAGACGAAGTAGCTGAATACGGCCCTGGTAGTAAAATTACGGAGTTTGTTAGCGGTGGGCCCAAAAATTACGCTTATAGAGTTTATATCGCGGATAAAAAAGAATATAAGTCTATATGCAAAGTAAAGGGAATTACTCTTAACTCAAAAAATAGTGAATCGGTGAATTTTGAGACATTAAAAGCCATGGTGTGTGATAATGCTGATCCTACATATGTCCACAACACCCGTAAAATCTGTATTACGGCTGATTATGACGTAATATCGCGATCAGAGTCGAAAATTTATAGGATTGGCTATACAAAACGGCGGAGGATAGATAATTACGATACCGTTCCGTATGGCTTCCTAGAAGAAGAACAATCTGACTATAATCATACCATTGATGATGGCGATAGAGAGGTATAATAATATTAATAAAAAAAGCGCATTTATTTAGGTTAGAATATGCCATGTAATCATTATTTTTAATATTTTAATTTAAAATTTATTCATTTTTAGATGGACCTACAAGTTAATGCAGAAGAAGATATTCCTTATTTTATGGACGGATGGACGTTATAATTTATATTTTAATTTATTTTATATTTATTTATTTATTTATATATATATATATATATATATATATTTACCATTCATGTACTTATACTGAAAATTTGTTATTATTATGTATATTTTAATTTATTTTATATATATTTTACTTATCTATGCTTTACTTATACTATAATTTGTTATGTTATTTTTTTATATTTTTTAATTTATTTTACTTTTTGATTTATTTATATATTAGTTTACAATTTAATATGTAATTATATTAATATTTATATTTTAATTTAGTTTATATATATTTTACTTATATTAGAATTAAATTTTGTTATGTTATTATTATTTATATTTTACATATATTTTACTTACCTATGCTTTACTTATATTAGAATTAAATTTTGTTATGTTATTATTATTTTTATTTTATATATATTTTACTTACCTGTTTTACTTATATTTAGGAAAAAATAATAAAAAAATATTTAAGATATTTGATTTTTATTTAATTTACGAAACATTTTTCTTACAGTTGCATCATTTTTATATGTATTAGATGAAAACATATTTAAAAAATTATTTAAAGTATATTTCTTACTTAAACACACTAAAAACAAAATGCAGTATTGACCACACACGGTAGAAAACAAATTTTGTATTACATTAAAGTTGTATATCCATTTTTTGGAATTTTTATTTAAAAACTTTTTTACATTATATTTAGGAGGTCTTCCAAAACTGTCAAAATAGCATCCATCGCCTTTATTATTGATAAAAACAGCACACCAATGGCTTCCAGGCATATAATCAGGATCTTCATTAATTACTATAGCCAAAGGCTTACTAATATAACGGGGTATTTGATTAACGGGGAAAACTCCAGTATGAACGTGTTTTGGTAAAAATCTGCGTAAATATCTTATTACTTCGGATGAATACATTCCACAATTTTAACGTTTGTGCTTTGAAAGTTTATACAGTTATGCATACAATATTTTAGGTACAGGTGCTTTTAAAGAAAATTAAAATAATTTTTAAAGTAAATTTATTTAGGATCTTTTTTTTATAATATAAGGATAATTAATACATAGGATATATCTAGCTACTGTAATCAACCACTACATTTCTATTCTTATCTATTTCAATAATATTATCGAATTCGGCGTAAATAATACAATTAACAGTCTCTGTAAGTGCCTCTTTAAAACGTACTTCCACGCGTAGACTGCCATTTCGAATAAGATTCCAGTGAGTCATTGTGTTTGCCGATAAATCGGGGGTTAAATCAAACGCTGTTAAGCAGTAACCGTGCTTGTAGTTAATTCTATCAATACAAAGCCCATTGTTTGAAAAGTGTATTCCAGTCCCAGAAAATAAAGTATTATATGACCTTATATAATTATCATTATCAAAATCGGGTTGAAGCGGTTTAGAAGGAATTTGCTGACCATCAATATACAGTGATAAAAAGTTGATATCGTAGTGTTTAAAATTAAACGGGTTTTTCGTATAATCTCCGTTGAATGCTCTATTTGATACAAAGCCCATAACACACCTTTTCGGTAACTGACCCAAAAATATATTATCCAATGATTTTCCTTGAATGCCGGCTGGTATAGTTAAAACTTTAACATCAACCCTCGTTATGGGGTATTTAACAGGTGCTAACAATACAGAAGGATTAATTTTCATTCTTCTTACTAAAAGGGTAGCGTCCATAATTTTTAGTTTTGGTTCTTCATTAACAGGAGCCATTAAAACAAAATTATCTCTTGATCTAACTAATTTCACACGAAGTTCAAGACCATTCATTAAAAACTTTTCTTGATTAAATATATCGCCACTAAGACGTCCAATTAAATCTACGTTTTTTCCTAATTCTGTTAACTCACACCTTTTTGTATGTCCTGTATTACTTGCATTTATTTCTTCCATTGATTTAGCTGTATCTAAATACCATAGACTTGAAGTGAGATGGGAATTTGATGCCTCCGGACCGTAATTAAGTAATGTTTCTATATATGATCTATATGCATATGTGTTGTTTGGTGGAGAAATTAATTTTTGATTTAAATAAACATCAACTTGACTAAACATTGAATGCAGGAGATTATTTACCGGGCCGATCATTTTTTCACCCTCTGTTGCGTTTGTGTAATTTGAATTATCTTGTTTACATATTTTTGCTTCTATATGCAACAAAGTATGGGATAAATCCAAATATTCATCACCTATACCAGGTATAACAAACTCCAGAGGTGCTTGATCCGTTAAAGATGAAAGAGGTTTATAATGAATCCATTGCCCTGACTCTACACTAGTTTGCGTTGAAGGTATGGCAAATAAGTCCAGTTCACTTTTAATACACTCACACGATTGATTATGGATGAAAGACATTGTTTTTAGTTTTTATTTAACCAAAAATATCTTCAAGTTTTCGTTTTTTAGTCTTGCGCGTGTTCTTACTTTCAATAGCTAATACTTTATGCTTTCTTTTAATAGCTTTCTTTCTTTTTATACGCTTCCCTGACCCCACCATTTCGTCCACTTTTTTCATGGCTTTAGCTTGTAAATTTTTTGTACCTTCATTAAACCGTTCTTTAAACGCAGCTTTGGGTGGTTTACTATGAATAATATCCTTGAGAAAATTAACACCAGTATGAGCAGCCTCTGTTCCTATTGTTTTTATTCCACTTTTAACTAGAGGAAATATAGTTCTATATAACCCTTTTAAAAAACTACCAATGCCCCGCCCCTTTTGGTAATAGGCCCCTTTATACACTGCTCCTACACCCGAACCAGCTTGATTTAAATAATAATCGCTATACAGACACTTTACGGTCATTTTATTCTTTTAAAGTGTAGTTTAACACTGACAGTCCCAAATAAGAATGGCACTAATTCACCGGTTTCGGTCCTTATATCAATTTCTATATTCTCAAATTCACGTTTTAAAACAGGAACATAGTGCGTCGGTGAAAATACTTTCATTTTATGACTCCCATAAACATATTTTGAATTATCCACGCTTACGTTACGAATTAATTTAGCCATAGTATCCCCTACAATCTGAGGAGTTATAATATCGCAATAAATGAAAAATTGCGAGGGCAACCCCAAAATAATATTGGATGGATGTTGAGCATAGCAATTGTTTAGTATATTTTGATCCGGTTCAAAGCCTAATTGTAAAGCCATGTAAGTTGAAAAAGTCATAGATATTATATTGCTGTCCTCAGGAATATTTACATATACTTTATGAGTTGTTTGATCCATCTTAAAAGTTATTTTTCTTCCTATTATTTGAGTATTAGAATTTAATACTGCAAGCAGGTCATCTATGTTATCGTAACTACCTGTATTTATTCTTACTTTGTCATATACATATGTATTTGTTTTTGCATTCTTTAGTTCTTTAAAGTATACAATATTTTGGGTTTTTCTCACCGTGAGAAGAGAACATGGATATTGAAACTCTGTTAGACCAACTTGCCATTCTCCCTCAAGATGAATAGAATTAGGAAGTTGAGTATTAAACTGTGTTGTTTTATTGTTGGGGAAATATTCTATAGAACTATTACTAAGCAGAGTCAGAAAAAATTCGTTTGTCATTTTTTATGGTAAAGTAATATTTTTTTGTTGTACCCACGAGTCAAATTTTTTTGGATAACCTTTCCACCTAACGTACACTTCGCGTATGCCACGTTTTATCCGCTTTCCTAATATTTTATCTATTTTAAAAGCTGAATCTTCTGAATATGTCACCTTTTGCAATTCTGATTCATAAAAAATTCCTTCTACATCTTCATTTTGTAAATCACATAGTTTATATACAGTATGTGGATGCCTTTTTATAATTTTAACTATTTTAAATATTTCAATAGTCCAATTAGCTTCATAACCTTTTTCAAAAATATGTTTATATTTGGAAATTCTAACAAAATCATTTAGTTTAAATTTATTTTTATTTACGTTTTTAAGTGTTGTTCGAAAAGCATTATTGTATACTTCTAATATATTATTTTCGTTGACTTCAGTCGGTGCCATTTTAATCGTGCTATGCTTTGTTTTATTGTAAGTATCGACTAAAGTGTCTATTACATTAACGTATTCATAGCTATTATTATATGTAAAATACTTAAACATTTTTTCTTTAAGTGTTCTGTTAAATCTTTCTATAACACTAGCTTTTATATCAGGATTTTCAGTTTGTATATGATTTATACCATACTTTTTAAAACACCTTTTTGTGTCAGGTCCTAAAAATTCACCACCTTTATCTGATTGCAAATTAATAGGAATTCTATTGGAACTTTTAAATATATCTTCAAAGGCCATTGCAACATCCTTTGAACATTTTGTTTTTAACTTTCTAACCCATGCATATTTACTAAATACATCAATAACTGTTAGTATATATTTAATATCATTATTAAATTTACTTAAGCTTTTTAAATCAATTAAGTCAGCCTCAAATAAATCATCAATATTTGTTACATGATATTTATTTCGTTTAAAATTTTTAACAACAGGTTTATGTAAGGTATAAGTATCTTGGCTTTGTAACCATTTTTTAATTTCACTAACACTAATGTCTGGTTTTGCTTTTTTATTTTCTTAACAGATGAGAATGATGCTATATGTGTAGGGTTGTAATAAATGTCATTCATCATTTACCACTTCTCCCAATCTAGCCTGGTCGCTGGTAAACTTGTTTTTTTCTTTCTTCTTGTAGGAACTGCCGTGTTTTTGTCAGACGAATATCCTTGTTTCGATTTTGATGATTCACTAGATTTTTTCTGCCGGTTATTTGAACTTATAGTCTCATTAGACACGCTTATCGAAGATTCGCGATTGGGCGTAGTATAGTTTATAAAATTATCTAGATATGCTTTACTTTGAATAAATTCCATAGGAGTGTTTATTTGTTTTAAACTCTGTACTATTAAGTCTTGATTTTTTTTATTCTTAGGTTGGCGGTTACGTAATATATCATTAACAATATCAATAATATTTGAGTCTTTTATTAACTGATTGTCAACTCGAACGACCCCTTGTTTATCCCATTGAATATAATCGTTTTTAGTAATATGTTGTAAAAGCTTTGATGACTTATTTTTCAGATTTTTAGGTACAGTCTCCAAAATCTGCTCGACTGTTAACACATCGTTTTTAACAGGACTTGTTGAATTGGGTTCTTCAACTTTTTCTTGTTCTAGCAGTGGTACTTTAATCGCTTCTCTAGCAGTATGGGAAAAATGTAAAAAGCGTTGTAAAACCTGTTGATACTTTGACCACTTCTCATTATCTTTTATTTTAGAGTTTAAAACTGCTCTCATCTCCAAATCTAATTGTGAAAGCGTATGAGGGTAAATAATATCCGTTGAATTCTGCAATTTTTGAAAGGATTCTGGGTTTATTAAAAACATCTTCTTAGCATGTTCCATGTTTTTTTAATTAAATAAACTACTTAGTACACCACTTATTAATGGAATAAGTATTAAGGGTAAAAGTGCCCCACCTTTTTGTAATATAATTTTCTTCTTTTTTTGAAGGACTTGATTTTTTTCTGCAATTTTTCGTAATGTCTTTTTGTAGGGTTTAAGTTTTTGTTTCTGTGATGAAGTAAGAGGGACTTTTCCTTTTATTGTATTATGGACACACTCACACAAACAAAGTATTAAACCTTTATCAGCAGTTTTTAATATAACTTTTCTCTGTCTAGGACTAGCCCTTGCTAAAAATTTCAACACAGCTGCGTGCTTTATGACTCTTTCAGACATTATAATACAAATGATTTATTTAAAAAAAAACGTAATATATATTTAATTATATATCCCCCTCCCCCCTCTTCCCTTTCTTTTTAAAAAAATAATTCTGCCTATTTTTAAAATGGATTATTAATTTAAAAAATATTTTTCTTTTTAATAAAATATATTTATAACTAATTACAACACAAGTTAATACAGATATATAATATACAAAAAATTATGATCTTAAACTATCACAATTGCATGTATCGGGGCCTTCTTCAGCATCATTTGACCATGGGCAAGTTTCATAATGTTCTCCATAAATTTTGCGATATTTCTCCAAATTGTTCTTATATTCAATCCAATATTGAATATTTTCTCTCTTTTTGAAATCATGTAGTATTTCCTGTCTTGTGGGAAATCTATTTAAAGATTTATTAACCTTATCATCGATATTCTTCAAATATTCTATGTGTTTTTGAATATTAATGTACTTTTCGTCTATTGCAGCACTACTAGGTCTTATTTTTTTCTCTGTGTTTAAATTATTCTTAAACCTCTGTGTATCACAAAACACTTGGGACCATTTATCAAACATCTTGGTAAAATCAATATTCATGATTTAAGCTAAGACTTGGCATACATTTTTTACAGACACAACTGATATTTTAGTTTATAAGTGGCTCCTTTTATATTAAAATATTTGTAACAGGTTTTGACTTGTTTACGGATGGTTTGTATAACTATACAGGGTTAATATAATACTCAGCATATGATTCGTGTTTAAAGCCCTTCCTAGGAACATAAACCACCGTAGGATGTTCACTAGGTAATATATTTGTTCTAATTCTAAACGATTCAGGTGTAATTTGTTTTAAATCAAGTACTAAATAACCGTGTGCTCTGCTGGTAGCATCTCTATATGCCTCTTGAATAAATCGAGAATTTTCAGGACAGACTTGTCTAGCTAAATGTAAAATTTGCGCTTTATCTCTTGGGTTTTTAAAATAAATTATATAGTGTGCGTTTAATGAAATATCTCTCTGACCTTTTCCTTGATAAAAAAGATTTTGTGTTATGTAAAATACACTTAAATTTCTATGGTGACTCCCCTTCGTAAATATATCCACAATTGCACCACCAGTTTCTTTCATTAGATCGTCTATTATAATTAAATTTGGCTCAGAACCAGTAAAATCTAGCATATTTGGTAGGCCCTGCGTGTATTTAATAAATTTATTTTCAGCATAGCTGGGCTGCCACTCGTCGTAATACCATATTATATTTTTAAATGAAACATTGCACATTTCTTTAATATTTTTTATAAAATTTAAAGTAAATACTGTCTTCCCACATGATGTTGGGCCACTTACAAGGGCGCAGAATGGATGCTTAAAAGATAAATCCATTTTTATGTTTAACTAGCAAATGTTTAGAAAAGACTGAATAAAATTAAAATATAATTTATATTTAAATAAAAAAGAGTTTAGTCTTGTCATTTAGCGTTACGTGGAAACCATATACCTGTGCTTTTGCAAAATTTTAACCATCCAACGTGCGAGCCAGAACACCTTTCGAGATTATAAATTTGTAATAGTATTGCACTTCTGTATGTATGTATTTTAACAATTGGCCACCTGCGTATTTATTTTTATAAAATTAACAATAGTAGAGATTGAATTATGATACGTGCGAGCCCCGAACACATTAGAGATTATAAAACCTTTGTTACTTCGCGCATACATTGTTTACTAAGGCACCGCCACACATTGTTCACTAATCCCCCATTGTTTACTAAGGCACCACACATTGTTCACTAATCCCCATTGTTCGGGACACGTACATACGTGACCCAAACAATAGCGCATAGTACATACGTGACCAAAACAATAGCGCATAAAGTGTCATAGGTTCTGCTGACCATAAGTTATTCCTTTTCGTAACCAATTATTGGCATCCCTCATCCTTAAATGGCTCGCCATTCCTTCTCTCTTTATCCAGAGGGAAAAACTAGGCAAGCTCAGCAAGGCCTCTAATGCCGTCGTTGGAGTAGTCCTCATTGCGCCTGTGATACCGAGACATGCCAGTCTCTATATCTTGCTCAGTTTTTGAGCAATGGTGGTTTTGCTCACACTGCGCCACCAGACCACTGATCCATAATGTATCCGCGGTCTGATGACAGCAGTATAAATCCAGTGAAGGACTTTGGGATTTACTCCCCAGCGTTTTCCCACCAGCCGGCGCAGCTGCCAGAAAGTTGCAATCGATTTGTCAACAACTTTGTCCACGTGTGATTTCCAACTTAACTTCCTATCTAGGGTAACACCTAGGTACTTGACCTCTTCAGTAATCTCAAGAGGTCTTCCATACATAGCTGGTGCCCTGAAGTCCTGTATCTTCCTTCGTTTGGTAAAAAGAATCATGTCAGTTTTTGTTGGGTTAACCGACAGACCGTTTTCTTTGCACCAATTTTCTATTATTCTGCATGCTGTCTGCATTCTGTCGCAGACTAGAATGCCTCCTTTGATTAGGACTGTATTAAAAGAGTTATTGGGTTGCCTTTATTAACATTTGAGGAAATGTATACTTTAATGACACAGGTAATAGTTATTTACGTGTCAAGCTTTGTAAATGAATCTTTACAGTGAGCCTAGTAAAGATTAATTGCAAAGCGTGACACAAACTTTTATTTTCAACTTTAGATAAATATTTTCAAATTTCAAATTTCGATTAATGTGCCAAATGTGAACTTTACAGGTCTTTTATACAAGCCCATAAAATATTACAGGTCTGTTTCCATAATGTATCGTTTACTTGGGGCCCTAGGGCCCCCATGATTTCCGGCGATGAGTTCGTCCAAAGGGGGATGGGGTAAAGTGGGCGGGGCTTAGCGGGTCGGGAAAAAGTGGAGGGGCGGGGCTTAGCGGGTCGGAAAAAAGTGGAGGGGATGGGCTCAGGTGCCGGATTACCTACCTAATGGGCTAAGGTTAATTTTATTGTTTTTGTATTCCTCAAATGTCAATAAAGGCAACCCAATAACTCTTTTAATATGAGTTTTAGTTGCTTTAACAGCAGCTTCCCAAAGACCGCCTACGAGGTTTTGTTTTCCATATTATGGATTCTTGCGCTAAAAAATTGCTTATTATATTTTAATTTTGAATTACGCTCAAATATTTAGAAAAATTATCTAACAAATTTTTACCCCAATGAAATTACTTCCATTGTCTGTTCCCATGCGAAAGGTTCTCATTTTTCGTGTCATCCTCGTGTTGCGAAATGTACACACTTTTCGCATCACCCTCGTATCGCGAGCGGCGAACAGCGCACCCTGACGAGTGAAATATTTAGCGCGACATTGCTTCTCCGATTCGCGATTTACCGCCGTACGTTCTACAATAAATGCTAGATTTTATCAGTTTGATAACACAGTGCAACACCCAGAGATTTGCTTTCTGTTACCTTGTAGCTGCAGATTTCTGAAAGTTCTCTGTACAATAAACTTATTGAATTGGCATAGCAGTGTTTTTGTTCCCTCGTCCCAGTCATTTCACAACTGGCGCACCAACGAGGCACTGACTGAAGTTATCGAAGAACCAACGTTTGTTATTTGCAACCGGAAGGAAGTAATAGACATAACGTTGGCATCAAGGTCAGTATATGAAGATGTTTCTAACTGGAGAGTGACCAACGATATAACGATGTCTGATCACAGGATGATCAGATTTGAGTTAAATGTCGACAAGGTCACTCCTAACCCAAGGAGGAATCCAAGGGCTACAGATTGGGAGAAATATCTCACCAATCTAAAAAGTCAAACTTGGGAACCTCCTGTGGACATTACCACCAAAGAACAGTTAGAGAAGAAAGTTAACCACCTAAATAGTACGATTGCCATAGCCTACGAGATTGCTTGCCCGGCCAAGGTGGCTAAGGGCCGAAAGGTCCCGTGGTGGAGTGACGTGCTTGAAGACCTTCGAAAGAAGGCAAGGCGCGCATTCAACCGGGCTATCAAGGATGGGCTGCAATCCACGTGGGATACGTACAGGGAGGCTAGAAAGTCTTACAAAAAAGAGTTAAGGCGCAGCAAGGATATCAGCTGGAAGACATACTGTGGAACTGTAGAGTCACTTCAGGAGTCAACCAGGCTGATGAAGATCCTTAGCTGTGACTCAAAAAGGAATGTAGGAATCCTAAGAAGGTTGGATGGATCGTGGACGAACACCAGTGAAGAGTCCCTAAGACATCTCCTGGAAACGCACTTCCCCGGCGAAACTCCTTCCCACACGTCAACAACGGAGGGGCCAGAGATCCTTACCTGGGACTTAGGCCTTGCCAAAGACGTTGTGAAGGAGGGATCGGTGGAATGGGCAGTAAATGCGTTCGATCCATACAAGGCAGCAGGACCGGATGGAATATTCCCAGCATTGCTACAGAGAGGCTTGGAGATTCTTCTCCCAAGAATAAAACGAATATTCCGAGCCAGTCTGGCACTGGGATATGTCCCAAGAGCCTGGAGGGCAGCTAAAGTGGTCTTCATACCCAAAGCAGGGAAAAAAGACTACTCGGCTGCAAAGTCCTTCATGCCAATAAGCCTAACATCCTTTCTTTTTAAAACATTAGAAAGGATTGTGGACCGGTACCTGCAAGAAGGGGTGCTGAAAAGGTACCCAAGGTATCCATGCCTATAGAAATGGAAGGTCGACCGAAACGGCTCTTCATTCTATAGTGCATAGAGTCGAAAAGGCACTGCACTACAAGGAAATGGCACTAGCTGTTTTCTTTGATGTAGAGGGGGCTTTTGATAAGGCGAGGACATCTACAATCTGTGAAGCGCTACAAGCCAGAGGCACTCACCCAGTCCTGGTTAGTTGGGTTAAATCCTCACTGGAGGAGAGACAGGTCAGTGCATCTCTGGGAGACTGCCATTTGGACATCGGTGTGAGGGGCGGCTGCCCACAAGGCGGCTGCCTATCACCCCACCTATGGTGTTTAATAATGGATGGACTTCTTGGGAGACTGACGGCTGAAGGGCTGTATGCACAAGCATATGCAGATGATGGTACAGTCCTAATCAAAGGAGGCATTCTAGGTGTAGTCTGCGACAGAATGCAGACAGCATGCAGAATAATAGAAAATTGGTGCAAAGAAAACGGTCTGTCGGTTAACCCAACAAAAACTGACATGATTCTTTTTACCAAACGAAGGAAGATACAGGACTTCAGGGCACCAGCTATGTATGGAAGACCTCTTGAGATTACTGAAGAGGTCAAGTACCTAGGTGTTACCCTAGATAGGAAGTTAAGTTGGAAACCACACGTCGACAAAGTTGTTGACAAATCGATTGCAACTTTCTGGCAGCTGCGCCGGGTGGTGGGAAAACGCTGGGGAGTAAATCCCAAAGTCCTTCACTGGATTTATACTGCTGTCATCAGACCGCGGATACATTATGGATCAGTGGTCTGGTGGCGCAGTGTGAGCAAAACCACCATTGCTCAAAAACTGAGCAAGATACAGAGACTGGCATGTCTCGGTATTACAGGCGCAATGAGGACTACTCCAACGACGGCATTAGAGGCCTTGCTGAGCTTGCCCAGTCATTCCCTCTGGATAAAGAGAGAAGGAATGGCTAGCCATTTAAGGATGAGGGATGCCAATAATTGGTTAGGAAAAGGAATAACTTATGGTCATGAGGGCATCGCGGATATGGCTGAGAGGGAGGTCCCAATTAGCAGTATTAGAACGATGCCAGCAAAAGACCGCTTAAGTTTAAAAAGAAGTTTTCCCTCACTATACCAACAAGAGAGCAGTAAGAGAAAAAGGATGTACACTTTGCACAAAATGCACTAGTGTGCTACACTGATGGCTCGGAGGATATACCACTGTCTTTTAAGCGGAAGTGTTTGCCATACTTGAGGTTGCAAACTGTGAGGATATAATAACAGGGAGTGAGACAGTTATATACATCTGCTCAGATAGCCAAGCAGCTCTGAAAGCGCTTTGGGCAGCGAGAACCACATCGAAGTTGGTTCAAGAGTGTGAGGAAGCGCTGGAAAAGCTAGCAAGTACAAAAAGAGTGCATCTCGTATGGGTACCAGGTCATAGTGGGGTGGAAGGTAACGAACGGGCTGATGAGTTGGCCAGATAATAATAATAATAATAATAATAATAATAATAATAATAATAATAATAATAATAATAATAATAATGTTTATTAATCAATTCAAATAATCACAATATCAGAAATACAGCAATAATAATAAACATAATACACCACGAGATATTGTAATAATATCTGTGTGTGGGCTAAACATATACACATAAAAGGTAAAAATATAAAAATAAAATATCAATACATAAATAATTATAAACAACAATACACGAACTTATCTACAAGGGGTAGTTAATTAAGTACATAATCAGCAATTCATATAATCAGCTCTCGCAACAATGAGCCAGAATTACAAACTAAAATCAGGAAATCAATTTCAATATCACAGAGTCACTTAATAAATTATTAATTATTTTTTCTATCGATTTTTTGGTGGATATATGAGCGGTAATTTTCTTTAATAAATTTTTTACAGTTTGATTTAAAAATATGGATAGATTTGCTATTTCTAGTTTCTTCTGGGAGAAGGGAAAATATTAAGGGAGATAAATATTTAAAATTTCTTTGGCCTATGGTTTTTCGGGGCGTGTACGTTTGGAACATGTCGGTTTTCTTTCTGGTAATGTAGTTAGGGTTTGTTATTTTCAGATCTTTTTTGTTTTTGTATTGATACATACACAAGGCAAAGAAGAATAGTTGTCGCGGATCATACATCCCGGTTTCTAAGAACAATTGTTCAGTTGGAATTAAAAAGGTTTTGTTGTACAGTATTTTAAGGAGTCTTTTTTGGGTAATTATTAAATAATTAAGGTAATTATTATTAACTCCTCCCCATCCTAAAATTCCATATTGGATATGTGATTGTGCTAGAGCATAATAAGTTGCATTTAGTGAGGAGATTGGTAATACTTCTTTTAAAAATTTAAATAGGGGAATTAAAGTTCTTAGCTTCTTTATTAAAAATTCAGTTTGCGCATCCCATTTAAGGTTGTGGTCAATATATATTGGGATCTGAAACCCCCTGTGTAGGACCCGAACCAATTTTTGGAATTACGAGAAAGCATGTCAAATCAGCCCTAAATAATTGGGCTGATAAAAGGGCGAACGAAAGCTGGAGAAGAAGCGGTGGCTGTAGGCAGACCAGGGATTTCCTGGTCACCCTAAGCAAACCCAAATCCATCTGGCTTCTAGGTAGGAGCCGAACCTCCTTGGGCCCACTTGTGAACATACTCACGGGTCATGACCTAAGGAAACACCTCACGAGAATAGGGGCTGAAACCAGCCCCTCCTGTACCCAATGCGGAAGGGAGGATGAAACCTCCTTTCACTTCCTGGGACAATGTGAGGCCCTCGGCAGACTAAGGTATAAAATCTTTGGAGTGATGACACTCCAAAGGGAAGAGTTGGCCTCTCTTGCCTGGCAGGATATCCTGACCTTTATAAGAAGGTCTGGAAGATTCGAAAGGGCTGGTATGGGCGAAGAGGAAGATGAGGAGTAGTTTGGTTGGTTTAGGAGGGGCAGATAAAAAGGACCATAGAGTCTAATTGTCAGGCTTCGAGCCTACCCAAGCGTACTACTACTACTACTACTATCGAAGTCAGGTTATTGAAACCCAAGAAATTACACGAAGGACACCTACCTATTTTACAAGAAGTAAGAAGAAGGAAGAGCAAGAGGCAATGTATAGTCAACTAGAGGATTCAGGCGAGGAGATTGGAGCCGCTGCACTGTTTGGGAGTCCCACAGGAGCAATAAAGAAACAAGGAATGGCTCAAAGCAAGGAAACCACACCAGGTAAGATAAGTACTTTTAACTCGCCTGTTACCCCTTCTACTGCTTTGCATATACAAAATAGAGTGCTTGTGGATGAGCATGACCCAAACCTCGATGGGCAGTGGGGAAGAACTCACAGCTCAAATCCTGGCTTATCGATTTTGTACCATAACCTTCGGTTTTGGAAGGATACAATTTTTGCAGACGAGGCAAAATCCTGGGTGGATGTCATGCTAGATGTATTCTATGATTTTGAAAGTTTTAAACAGGGATTTCTGGAACATTTCTGGGGTGCAATAAAACAATTGGAGGTTAGGAACGAACTGGAAATGGGTAAATATAATAGAAATAAGGGCAACTTTGTAACTTATTTTTTATATATCGTGGCAAAAGCTAAATATCTCACTCCGCCATACCCTGAAACCCTGTTAATTAGTGTAATTGCCAGACATTTTAACCCCCAAATTGCATCATCACTGATAGGCTCACAAACCATTCCTGATGCCATCGTTACCTAATAAAAATCTTCATTTCAAATCTCAGGATAAAAAAATTTCGCAAATAAATTTCCCAGACGAGTCAGAAAATATAGGTGAAGCCCCATGTAACCATTTCGGCCCAGAGGTGGACACTATCACTAGGGCTTATGATACAACCCCTACCAATAACCCCACGGCTGCCAATAGTAAACCTCCGGTCATACAAATTAAAATAAAACATTTTTTCTTTCCCGCTCTAGTTAACTCAGGTTCCGAAATTTGCTGTGTTGCAGAGGAAATCCCAGAGTTGCTAACCCCCGTCCTAAACAACTGTACCATCATCCCCGTCCACGGGATTAAAATAAGCGGTGCTTTTAAAACCAAGCAAAAACTGGTAACTAGCCAGTTACTATTGCCATTCTCACTCTTAGATTTTTCACGATCCCAGATTTAAATTTCCCAGTTATCTTGGGGGCAGATTTTCTAAGAGCTTATGGGGGCACAGTAGACTTGCAAAATGGTTGCGTAAATCTCACCAACAATCATCAAAGGTACAAAATCCCCGAAATGGATCCCGGGAAAGCGCTACAAAGTCCACGCAGTTGTCACCTTCAAATAAATGCGGTTCATACGTCTTATCCGGAAAACGAAATTATTGCTGAGAAAACAGAGGAATTTGTGGGGTTAGTTAACCAAACGAATTTGAATCAGGAACAAAAAATCGAAACATTGCTAGAAAAACATTGTGCAGTTTTTTCGGATAAACCTGGGCTAACTTCCGAATATGAATTCGAAATAAATCTAAAGGATAAAACTCCTTTAAGCATGAAACAATATCCCATACCGATTGTGCATCGCGAAGCCGTGAATAAAGAAATCGCGAAATTGGAGGCATGGGGAATCATCGAAAGGTCCAACACACCATTATGTAGTCCTCTCATGACCGTGGTAAAACGTGACGGGTCGGTCCGGTTATGTATAGATGCAAGGCGCCTGAATAAAGTTACAGAAGCCGACAACGAACTTCCCCGACGGGTTAACGAGATCATGAAAGATCTCCATGGTGTCCGGTATATGTCTTCGCTAGACTTAACTGCGTCGTATTGGCATGAGGAAAGTGTTATCTCCTTACCTAGACAGTTTCGCCCACGTATACGTAGATGATGTACTGATAACCTCACGTAGATAGATAGATAGATAGTTTATTCATGCATTAAATTTTTACAAACTTTTGCACATGTCAGAAAAATACAAAATAGATTTAAATAAAACATTAAAATAACAATAGTAGTGCAGAGACATAGTTCATTCACTGTACATAATGATGACACTTAACATTCTTAGGTCAATAATCCGCAAAGTGCAAACTGTGCAATAAGCATTATTTGACCACATCATAATTGTAATAAAATATATTATTATTCAATAAACAGAGTTCGATACGAACCTTCAAGCCGACCACCAGCGTTTCATTACCACCCTAATGTAACACCTCACAATGCCTTAAGTCCGGGCATTACATGGCGATCCTGCCAGTCCAGTAGAAATCAGTTTAAAGTGTAATTAAATAAAAAGCGAGAAATATAAGTGAACTATTCAGTAAAAATGGGAAAAACACAGTCGAAAGAAGAAATTATCATTGCACAAGCCGGAAATAGTGGTGGAGTTTCAGCATTCAACGGCGAAAATCTACATAGAGACGTTTTGTTAGTCATCTTATGTTTGGTTGTGTTAGTAGCTGGAATATATTACGTTAGAAGAAAGTGCAAGAAGTATGTTGAGGGAAAAATCAGGGCTGAAATTGCCAGAAGTCGTCTTTCGATGGTGTAATTGGAAAGTTTAGTTTAGTGTAGTGTAGTATAAAATCAGTTGGGGTAATTAAGTGTAGTGCGGTAGAAAAGTTTAATGTCTACAACGTCCACGATAATCAACGAATTCTTAGCTTCCCTAGATGAAATACAAAAGTTTACAAAAAACTTAATAAAGGAAAACGCCGAGAGAAGGAAGGACTATGAAGCTAACGTACGTAAGTTAGAAAAACTAGAACAGTTTAAGTTAGGATTTTGTGAATTAAAAAATAGACAGTGTAAACATTCGAGTGAAAAAGACATTACCGTAGTAGCGGAAATCGCAATAGAAATTAATGATTGTATAAATAAAGCAAAAACAATTCTAAATGATAGGCTAAATAAAACTTCTAATAGTGAGGATAATCCAATAGATATAGAAAATATAGATAATTTTAATAATATGGGTGAAAAATTTAACTTAAAAACTGCAGCTTCACTGCTTCCTGTTTTTAACGGTACAGATGTTACTACACACGAACTTATTGATGCAATCGAATTGTATGATTCCATGCTGGAAGCTGCCGGTAAACCTCTTTTAACTAGTTATGTACTAAAACGTTGTTTGTCAGCAGGCGGGAAACTTCGATTAAAATCAAATTATGCGGATAATCAGTTACTTGTAGCTGACATTAAAAAACATTTTCTGCCAGTTAAGTCAGCGGGTGTGTTGTCTGTTAAATTAAATACAGCTCAACAAGGCAATAGATCTATAGAGGAATTTGGCAAATCCGTAGAACAATTATTAGTAGATCTTACTATTACACAAGCAGGCGAAAATAAAGATAGCTTGAACGTCCTGCAACAAATAAATGAGAAAATAGCTATTAATGCATTTTCTAACGGATTGAATAATTCCGAAACTAGAACTATTGTTAAATCCCGAAACTGTTGTAATTTAGCGGAGGCTTTAAGAATAGCCAAAGATGAGGAAAATGTCAATAGGAAAGTACACGTATATCATGCCAGAGGTAATAGTCATCAAAAATTTAATGGCAGAGGACATCACAATTCTAGCAGAGGTAATCAAAATTATAATACAAATCGCTTTAATTTTAATAAAAATAATAAAAATCAAAATAGGCAAAACAATCCTTCAAATTGTAATTATTCGCGTACGGGTTTTAATAACAACTATAGAGGCAGAGGAAATGGAACATTTAACAGTAGACGTGGACAACAAAATTTCCGAAATAGGCAGCAAAACGCTTTTGTTACAAATGTAAGTGACGAATCGCCAAGTCAACAAAATAATAATTTGTTTTTTCGATCAGCTAACTAATTTTTGCAAATGTGATGATGAAGTGGTATATAATATGAATAGTTTACATTATGTTACATTTAATTACGGTAGTCAAGAAGTAACATTTTTATTAGACAGTGGAGCCTCAGTTAGCATATTTTTTTTAGAATATTTAAATAAAAATGAAATAGTAAACAGTAGTAAAAAGATAAAGATAAACGGAATCTCTGGTAGTACCTATTCGCAGGGTTCAACAAATATCAAGTTACAAATAAACGACACAAATATAGGTCACCAGTTTTTGCTGATGAATAAAGTAGATAATAAAATGCAAGGTATTCTTGGAGCAGATTTTTTTTATAATTATAAGGCAACAATTGATTTCGAACATTATACATTTTCTTTTTTAGTTAACTCGTCAAAAATTATTATTCCTATAAAATCTCATTGTGACGTCTATACATCTATACCTCCTCGCTGTGAAATTATTAAATACTTTAAAGTAAATGCTAAAGGTGATTTTTTGGTTTTAAATGACAAACTTAGTGAGGGAGTTTTCATAGCTAACACTTTGGTTACTGCTGACCACAATAATCTAATACCAGTCAGAATTCTAAATATTAGAGATGAAGAAGTAAAAATTAAAAATTTTAAACCTAGAATAGACAATTTAGCGAATTATAATATTTGCGAAGTTGGTGAAAATAATTATCAATCAGTTGAAAGAGCAGAAAAATTACTAAAACTAATTAATTTTAATGATTTAAATCAAGAGGAAAAAATGTCATTGCAAAAAATTTGTACTAAATTTTCAGATGTTTTTCAATTAGAAAATGATCCTTTAAGTGTAACAAATATTTTTGAACAAAAAATTTATCTAAAATCTTCATCATCTCCAGTTTACATCAAACCTTATCGCTTGCCTCATTCACAGAAACATGAAATACACAAACAAGTTGAGGATATGTTAAATAAGGGCATTATTGAGGAAGCTCGTTCTGAGTGGAACTCACCGTTATTAATAGTTCCCAAAAAAGTAGATAATTTAAGTCAAAGGAAATGGCGAGTAGTTATAGATTATAGACAACTTAATAAACGGATTGAGGATGATAAGTTTCCACTTCCTTCCATTCACGAAATCTTAGATTCTTTATCTGGATCTATGTACTTTTCACACTTAGATTTATCCCAAGGATACTATCAGATTAAATTAGATTCAAAAAGTAGACCCTACACAGCATTTTCAACTGACCGCGGACAATACCAAATGACACGAGTACCCATGGGGTTAAAAACATCCCCAAGCGGTTTTTCACGAGCCATGACTTTAGCTATGGCAGGTCTTTGTCATGAAATATGTTTTATTTATCTAGATGATTTAATTGTATTCGGAAACAACTTGATTGAACATAATAAAAATCTTTCAAAGGTATTGCAGAGACTTCGTAAAGTTAAATTAAAATTAAACCCCAATAAATGTGAGTTTTTGCGAAAAGAAATCTTATATTTAGGACACGTCATATCATCACAAGGAGTTTTACCCGATCCATCTAAAATCTCAGTCATTAAAAACTACCCAGAATTAAAAAATGCAGACCAAACAAAACGTTTTGTAGCTTTTGCAAATTATTACAGAAGATTCATAAAAAATTTTGCACACATAGCTGCACCGCTTAATAATTTAAGTAGAAAAAATGTACCTTTTGTTTGGACAGACGATTGTCAAAATTCATTTATATCATTAAAAAACAGTTTGGCAAATCCCCCAGTATTACATTATCCAAATTTTTCTTTAGACAATCATTTTACCTTAAGGACTGATGCTTCGGGCTATGCAATCGGAGCAGTACTTTCAAACTCAGACGACAGCCCTATCGCTTACGCCAGTAGAAGCCTCAATAAAGCAGAAAAAAATTATAGTACAATTGAAAAAGAACTTTTAGCTATCGTATGGGCAGTTAAACATTTTAGACCATATTTATATGGACGACATTTCAAAATTTTTAAAGACCACAGACCTTTAATTTATCTTTTTGGTGTGACAAATCCGAGTAGTAGATTAACAAAATTTAGACTGACCTTAGAAGAATATGACTTTACAATAACATACATTAAGGGTAAAGACAACATTGTAGCGGATGCTTTATCACGAATTGAATTAACATCAGACGAATTAAAAAATATGTTCAGTAAAACAGAAGATCTAATATTTGCAGTAACAACTCGGGCACAAAAAGAACGCCAAAACAAACAAAATGAAGAAACGGATACATTTAATAACTTTTCCAACAAACGGACTGGCCACCCGGGCGTTGTTGAAGTGTTAAAATGTCCTGATGAATTTACCGAATTAAGACCAATTGACAATAAATTAATTAATAAAATGTATAGTAATAAAAACTTTACTTATGTAAATGGAAACTGTATTTATGATAAAAGTTTAAATATTATTTATATTAATGTTCAGGATAGTCGATCAGCGTCAACCTTCGAGGAGTCGTTGAGACACCTGAAAAATATTTTTGAAAAATATAATCTTCCGGAAGTAATAATTATTAGAAATGAAAATAGCGCGCAACTTATATCTAATTTATTAAAAGTTTCCAGTAAAGTTAAAGAATTAAATATTAGAATAACAGTAGTAAAAGGAGTTCAGGTAATAACAGATTTAGAAACTAGACAATTAATTTTAAATGACTATCACATATTACCAACAGGTGGACATGCGGGAATAAAACGATCTTATAACAATGTTAAAAAACATTTTTATTGGAACGGTTTAAAATCTGATGTAGAAAAATTTATTAAAAAATGTGATGATTGTCAACGATATAAATATTCAAAACCTTTTAAAGAACCAATGACGTTAACATCCACTTCTTCATCCGCATTTGAAAAAATTATGTTAGATATTGTAGGACCATTAGAAATGGATTCAGAGAACAATCGTTATATTTTAACATTACAATGTGATTTAACGAAATTTATTGAATGTTATCCAATTCAAAACAAGGAAACAATAACCATTTCCAAAGCTTTTGTAGAAAACTTTATATTAAGATATGGCGTACCACAAATAATATTAACAGATCAAGGGACAGAATTTATGTCAAATATTTTTTCGGAAATATGTAAACTACTTAAAATTAAAAAACTTAATTCAACAGCCTATCACCACCAGACAATTGGTGCATTAGAAAATAATCATAAATCTTTAGGTAACTATTTACGCATTCAAATTTCTAAACATCCAGAAACATGGAGCACATGGATTCCCTTTTGGTCATTTTGTTATAATACTAGTGTACATTCGGAAACCAAATACGCACCGTACGAACTTGTTTTTGGAAAGTCAGCCAGTTTACCATCACACGTTATAAGAAAAATAGACCCCTTATATAATTTTAATGATTATCCCTTAGAGCTTAAATATAGGTTGCAAACAGCTTGGAATGATGCAAAACAAAATTTAATTGAATCAAAAGTTAAAAGAAAAAAACGATTTGATTTAAAAAGTAACAGCATAAATTATAAACCTAATTCCAAAATTATGTTAAAGAATGAAACAGGAAATAAACTAGAAAGCATATTTAAAGGCCCATATTTAGTAATAGAGGATGTAAGTCCTAATGTATTTATTAAATTAGACAATAATAAGGTTATTAAAGTTCATAAGGATAGGATAAAACCATATATAGAATAAGTGTATCAGGTAACTTGTAGTTTTTTATGTAATTATACTACTATAGTAGATATAAATCAGCGCTGATATGTATAAAGGTTAGTAGATAAAATGTATTAGGTATAATTAGGATTCTATATAACTTAAAATTAATGGGAATTATAATAGTTAATAAAAACATAATAGATAATAGATCATATTATTGTATCATTATATTATTTCTTAATGTTAGAATAGCTTAGGATAAGTATTATGTAAAAAAAAAACAAAAAAAAAATGTAAAAATATATAAAAACATTTTTTTTTTAATTTTTCGGGGAAGGTGTAGTGCAGAGACATAGTTCATTCACTGTACATAATGATGACACTTAACATTCTTAGGTCAATAATCCGCAAAGTGCAAACTGTGCAATAAGCATTATTTGACCACATCATAATTGTAATAAAATATATTATTATTCAATAAACAGAGTTCGAAACGAACCTTCAAGCCGACCACCAGCGTTTCATTACCACCCTAATGTAACACCTCACAATGCCTTAAGTCCGGGCATGAGGAACACTTGCAGCAAGCAAATTTTACCGTCAGACTAAGTAAGTGCGGGTTTTTCCAGGAAGAAATGCGGTTTATAGGGTACATACTATATGATCAGGGATTAAAACCCGATCCTAGACGTACGAAGTCATTACAAACATTAAAGAATTGCAAGCTTTTCTAGATTAAGCTAATTTTGAAAATTTTGCGTCGGCTATGGCTCCCCTTACCAGGCTCATACGAAAGAGTACAAAATGGTCCTGGGGGGAAGTGAAACAAAAATCTTTTGATAAAATTAAACAATTATTATGTCAGGAAGCGCTATTACATCACCCTGACCCGGAAAAGAAATTTCATGTAGCATGCGACAGTAGTGAGGTGGGGGTAGGCGCGGTATTATTTCAAATTATTAATGACAATCATATAAGCTACGCGAGTCGGCTGCTATTGCCGCGAGAAACCAGGTACTCGGTGCCGGAGAAAGAGTTGTTAGCGATCGTTTTCGCACTTAGAAAATGGCGTATCCATTTGGTGGGGCGACCGTTTACCATATTAACGGATCATAAATCGTTGTCTTACCTAAACACATGCAGATTATTGCATTACCCGATGGATACTGGCGCTACAAAAATATACTTTCGAAATTAAGTATATACCTGGTTCGGAAAACGTCGTGGCAGATGTCCTTTCGCGTAATCCCCACCTTAGGTTACCCTCTCCCCAAGATATGTGTTTTAAGGTGTTATCGATTCAACATGACGATTTCGTAAAAATGCTCAAGGAGGTGGGAAATCAGCAACGAGTCGACCCTAGGTTTGCGGAAACTATTAAGAATATGAACAAGGACAGTTCTTCGGTGAACCACTATATTTTACATCAAGAACTACGGTACCTCCGCAAAGATGACGATTCGCCGTACTTGTTATGTATACCGGAGCCACTGATAGATAGAGTGATAAAGTATTACCACGTGCAATTCGGCCACTTTGGGGTGTACAAAACGTGGTGCGCAATGCGCAGGGACGTATGGTTTCCCCGAATGCATCCGCACATTAAACGAAAGCTAACCTAGTGAGAAATCTGTCAAAAAGCAAAAGTGTCTGCCTTACCCAAAACAGAGCTAGAACATATTACAACTAAAGGCCCTAATGATTTAGTTGCAGTAGATTATTATGTTCGGAGCAGCCGAAAACATGAAAAGGAAATCAAACAAAGAAAGCTCATTAACGCAGAAGAAGCCACCTCCCGTTTTTGACGAAAATGACATTGTGCTAGTAAAAAAGAACCCTATCTCTTCTGCGTTGCATCAACAAACAAAGAAAATCATGCCCCTATTTGAAGGTCCCTACCGAGTTAAAAAGCGAATTGCCACCCACTCTTACGTCCTATTATATCACGAAAATGGCGGGGAGCGAGGCACATTTCATGTGACGCAGCTTAAACCGTATTTCGCTGTACGACCCCTAATCGGTTGTCCTCCAACGATGGGGGCAGGTGCAAAGGAATAATGCCTTCCCATGCGAAAGGTTCCCACTTGTCGTGTCACCCTCGTGTTGCGAAATGTTCACACTTTTCGCATCACCCTCGTATCGCGAGCGGCGAACAGCGCACCCTGGCGAGTGAAATATTTAGCGCGACATTGCTTCTCCGATTCGTGATTTACCGCCGTACGTTCTACAATAAATGCTAGATTTTAACAGTTTGATGACACATTGCAACACCCAGAGATTTGCTTTCTGTTGTTACCTTGTAGCTGCAGATTTCTGGAAGTTCTCTGTACAATAAACTTATTGAAATGGCATAGCAGTGTTTTTGTTCCCTCATCCCAGTCATTTCACAACACTGTATAGATAACAGAACATTTACCTCGTCTCGAAATAAAGCGTTTTAAAGCGTTCAAAAACGCATCAGTTGAAAAATCAGATACCAGTTCCAAATGCACAGCTTTCGTATTAAAACAAACAAAAACACACACTTAATCTTCTTTGTCCCCTTACTCGCCAAAATGTCGAAAGGACCGGCATAGTCAATACCACACTTATTATTAATAAGTTATTAAAGGCTCTAGAAGGAATTACTCGTTCAGAAGGGAGAACCCATATAACATGATGATATGGAGTAGGATTTACTCTGTTAAACCTAACACATTGCCGCAAAATATTCTTAACAGCATTTTTTCCAAAAATGAGCAAATACCTTTGTCGAATAACTGCCAACAAAAGACTAGGCTCTGCATGCAGATGACGCACATGTTCACCTACTATTAGTTTGGTAAAAAGATGTCCCTTTGGTAATTGTTCGAGATTGAGTTACTCAAGTAGCATATATGCTAATTAAATAAATATATGTACCCTGTTCCTAGGGAACCATTATTTATTATTATTATACATATATAAAAAACTTATACACGATTTGGTTCTGTACATTACGAGAAATAAAACTGTTTTAAAAAAGAAAATAATACTATTTCCTAAAACTCCAAGACATTCATTTTGCTGCTCTAAAACATGGTCCTTCGAATCCTGTGGTTTGGAGTATATTAGGAAAATCTTTAAAGTGAAATTTTATTGAAATTTGTTCCTGACGATTATTTCAACGCACTCAAACCAGGTCACGGAACTGGAGATTTGGAACTCTAGACACGTATGTTCTACTTATTAACTCAGTCTTTAAATTGCTAGCTAATATTGATTCAAGAGATAAACAGGAGGGCTCAGTTAATGACAGGGTTAGGAAAAATATAAAGCTTCCTCAAATTATTCTTCCAAATTTTAACGGTAATCAAGACTCTTGGTTAAATTTTCGAAATTTATTTACTTTGGTAATTGACAATCATCAACTGCTAGTTTAACCGATGAAGCTCTGATACTCTCTCAAACTGCAGTAAATACCGTTGATTTTCAACCAATTTGGGAAATTTTAAGGGATAGGTACATTAATACGATTGATAGGTACATTAATACGATTCAATTAGTCCATTCGTTAATTTAGTCTATTATTGAATTTCCTGAAATTGTCAATGATTTTTAAAAAATTAAAGGATAAATAAATAAATAAATATCTTTATTATTAGCATAAGCTATTTACAATTTCTCATCATTATATATATAAAAATATTAGTAATAACATCAGAAATATCACAGGTCATTTTTTTCTTTTACATAAGATAGAATATATTTCTTAAAACTAATTAAAGTATCACAGTTTTTAATTTCATTTGCTAAAGTGTTAAATAATTTTAGCCCATTAACAAAAACACTTTTTGTAGTACGCACTTTGTTAAAATTTTCAACATAAAAATCATTATTTTGTCTAGTACCGTAATTGTGGATATTTTGGACTAAATGCAATTTATCGTATAAGTATGATGGTAATAATCCAATTTTAATTTTATAAATAAATATTAAAGTTTTATAATTTATATATTGGTTTACACTTAATATATTTAAAGTTTCTAACATTAGTTTAATGGGGGTATATTTAGAACATTTTAACACAATGCGTAGTACTTTATTCTGTAATTTTTGTAATTTTTGCATTTCATTTTTGTTTATGTTGAATAATATTTTGGAACAAAATTCAAAGTGCGGGGCTATAATAGCTTTATATAATAAGAATTTTATAAAAAGTGATAAGCTTCCACTAATTCTACCCATAAAATAGATCTTTTTTGAAATTTTATTTGACAAATAAAATCTAGTCTATCATCTATCATTATACCCAAATATTTTATAATGTTTACTCTTTCTAGTTTATTACTATTAATACATAAATTAAAATTAAAATTTTTAGTTTTATGACTAGGACCAATTAACATATATTTAGTTTTACCAACATTTACACACATATTATTTTCACACAACCATTTAAAAATTACATTAAGTTGGGTTTTCATGATATTAGTCATTTCATTCATATCATTCCCTATCACATATATCATGGTGTCATCAGCAAACATACATATTTCACAATTTTAAACATATTTAACCATATCATTAATATATAAAACAAATAGCAGACGACCTAAAACAGTCCCCTGAGGAACTCCATGAACTGTGTCAATTGTATTGGAATAAACGCTATTTATATTAACGATCTGAGATCTATGAGTCAAATAGGATTTAAACCATTTTAAAACATTTCCAGAAAATCCCATTTTATTTAATTTACTTATTAATAAGTCTCTATTTATAGTTTCAAAAGCTCTTTTAAAGTCTAAAAATACAGTTAAAATAAGTTTACCTTTATCTAATTCTTTAATCCATTTATCACAGACATTAATCACAGCTGTGAAAGAGTGTTTTTTTCGAAATACTGACTGATAATCAGCAATAACACTATTTTTATCACAGTATTCACTTATTTGTTTTTTGACACAAAGTTCCAGGTCCAAGTCTGTTTGCTACCACGTAACAGGAATCCTTTAAAACTTTAGTTGAAATACCATCGCCGATGTGACTGTATTTTTAAGCGACCTTATGATTTTTTTCAGGATTTCCATTGAGACTGGTTTAAAATTATTGATTTGTTCAAATGTTGTAATTTTGTTCAATGAGTTTTCTTGGTTAGGACTCAAAGGAATGTCCTTAACAATTTTATTAATACTTTCAACAAAAAATGTATTAAATTTGTCAGCAATTATTCTCTTATTTTCCACCATAATATTTTCAAATTTTACTTGTTTTATATTATTATTCTTAGATCCAGGCATCAATGTTTTTAAATTTTTCCATAACATTTTACTGTTTCTCTTTTTTTCATCCAATATATTTGTATAATAAACCTCTTTTGCACTTCTGATCATTTGAGTTACTTGGTTTCTTAAAATTCTGTACTGTGCCCAATCCGTCTCATTATTTGTAAATACTGCCCTCTTGTATGTGATATTTCGTTCCTTCATTAAGTTTATAATGTCATTTATTATCCAAATATCTTGTTTGTATAGTTAAATTAAATAAAGGGCACATGTCATTAACTGCACTTGAAATGTTACTTGTAAACCAATTTGCCAAGGAGTTAACACAAGTATTAGCATTATTCCAATCAAAAGATAATAATTTATTATGTAGGTTGTTTATATTGTAGTTTTTCATCTTTCTTCTGGGTAATATTATAGATTTCTGGTCATAATCTTTAGATCCAATGTTTACACTAAGTATGCAGTGATCGCCAATTCTAGGAGTCAAGTGCACTTCATAGTTTAGATCTTTTATGTTTGTCACTATGTAATCAATAAGTGTTTGACTGTAATGAGTTACCCTAGTAGGATTTGTGACTATTTGTTTTAATCCAAATTCATAGAAAATTTGTTTAATTTTTTTAGAGTAGAAAGCATTTGTATTATTGTAGTCCATATTATAATCTCCTAATAAAATAATATTATTGTATTCCAGATTTTCTAAATTATCCTTGACAAATTCCATAAAAACATTATCATTTGTTTGAGGGGGATGATACAATACATTTATGTAATACTTTTCTTTTTACAGATTTATCTCCAATCCTACAGACCATACAAAACTGAGTTCCACATTTTTAATGTTTTTAAATTTAATGTTTTCTAATAAGTACACTAGCACTCCTCCTGTTTTACGATTTTTGGTATGGCATCTAATAATATTATATCCACTTATCTTGAGCTCGACATCCTCTATTTCCTTATCTACATGTGTTTCTACAAGGCACAATATTATTGGTTTCCAGTCATTTACTAAGTTAACTATTAAATCTTTATTATTTAAGAAACCTTGACAATTAAAGTATACAATGTTATTTGGTTTGTTCGGTAATTGCTAAATATATTTTATCTTGCTCTTATTTATATCAAGTAATCTCATATAACATGGACATTCCTTGCTAAAAGTATTATGATTGCATTCAATATTAAGTTTTAATTTCTTTACTGTATTTATGCAATTAATACATTTTTCTGTAGTTTCAGTGCAGTCGTCACTTTTGTGGTTCCCTGCACATTTAGCACACGTTATTTCATTTTTGCAATCATCTGAGAAATGATTAAACTGCATACATTTGTAGCATCTAACTATATTTACAAAGTTATCAACTTTGCATGCTCTCCATCCCACAGTTTGCGATTTTAATTTCATAATTCTAAAATAAATTTCTGAGTTTACTTCTAATATTAAATTACCACTATCATTTTTCTTTTTGTTTATATACTTCCTTTTAATATTAATTTTACTGTTAATTCGTTTATCAATATCTTTTAATTCATTCTGTTCTATTATAGTTTCCAAAATTTCATTGTTTTCTTTATTAATTATTTCTTTCTCAACTCCAATTACAATGATTTGAGGGTTTTTAAACTTAGTATCCTCCACCTCGTACTTATTCCCCAATTCTTCTTGAACTTTATTTTTTAGTTTTGCTTTTGATTCTGAACTCTTTACATTTATTATAACTCCTCCTTTTCCTATATTTTTAATACTTTCCACTCCTACAGCAATATTTTTTAAATTGATGGTTTCCTTTAAATCCTTTTTAGTTTCATTACTTTGTTGTTGTTCATCTTTGGGTTTTATTATGATACTCTCTTTTTCTTTGACTTTTAATATTTCAGCATAAGTTGTATTATCTTTATTATTTATTATTTTAGTAATACTCTCTAACTGCTTTGATTGTTCCACGATTGTTTTTAGACACAATTCCAAATTTGATTTTAAACTTGTGAATTCACTTATTAGCTTGATTTTCTCACAGTACTTGCAAAGATAAACTATGTTTGCACATTCATTGATCCATTTTGCTTGTTCTGCATTAATATTCGTACACTTCAAATGAAACTTGTTTTCACATATAGCACAACTTATAATGTTTTTCTCAGTTCTTTTTAACTCCAGTTCACAATGTAAACAATCCATATTTAAGGTTATGTTGCACTCCTTTACCACCAACAAGGCAGCACATTCGCGTGTTGACCATCGTAACGGCAACACGCTCTGTAATCGTGTAGTCAAAATTTCGATATTTTCGATATAAGATTTAAACTAAAGTTATTTTGTTCGTGTTACTAACATTTCCTTTGTAAATCTACCCTGTCTATTTATATTAAACGGTAAGCAAACTTATATTTCATGCAAAATGAATAATGTTGAAGATGGCGACAACGCCAAAAAAGTAGCCGAAAAAAACAAGGAAAAAACAACCTGCTACTACAAAGAGGGACATTTCGCGCCTTATGAGGTATAGTTAGAATCAAGAAATGAATTAAACGTAGGAAAATACAGTCCGATAGCACTTGCAAGGGAAATATATAAACTAAAAATTGGTGAAATTACAAAAATTCAACCGAAAGGTGCTAATCGAGTAAGTATTCAATTTGATAATTACTTAGCTGCTAATAAATTTGTAGACCACACAGTCATTAAAAATAAAGGGTTAAATTCTTACATCCCTTATAATAGAATATCATGTAAGGGTGTAGCAATCAACATTGATTGTAACATCCCTTTAGAGGAAATTGAGGATGCAATCTCGTCCTCCACAAAAATATTAAACATAAAAAGATTAAATAAAAAATTAATAATGGAAGAAATAAATGAAAAAAATGAAAAAACAAAGGTAACAAAATATGTGCCATCTACCACTATACTATTAATATTTGAAGGGTCCATCCTTCCCCGTAACGTAAATATTTATAATTACCCAATCAGAATCAACCCCTATATCGCCCCAGTAACCCAATGTTTTAATTGTTTATTGTTTGGTCACACCAAAAATAATAATTATTATTGTAAAGGGAAAAAAAATGTAGAAAATGTACTTCATCACATGATGATTCATTTGAATGCATTAGCAAATGCCTTCACTGCAAAAGTGAGAAGCACACATCCACAAGCTTCTCATGCCCTGAATACAAAAGGCAAAGAGAGATTAAAAAAATTATGGCATATCAAAATCTATCCTTTTTCGATGCATCAGTAAAATGCCCCAAAACCTACTTACCCAAGCCACCTTTCACACCACATCCTAGTGATTTTCCAGCCCTCAGACAAAGAACACAAATCACCCCATCCAATAATACTCCAACAACTTCGCAACATCCCCCACAAAAAAAAAGAAAACAATCATCTGCCAGTATAGACACTGCCCAGAATTCATTTAAATCATGCGAAAACTCTCTTACAAAAAACACTCTTTCACCCATAGTTAACTCATTCCCAACACAAGTATCTCACACCGAGACTCTCTCACCTACTTCAAAAGACTCTAACCCCATACAAATATCCCACCCTGAGAACATCTCAGATTTTGAATTATTTGAATCGCAACATCTCACACAATTAAAACTAATACAAAATAACATTACAAATTACACTGAGTCAGAGGGGTCTGACTCAGACGAAAACTTTTAATAATTAACTATGTCACTCAAAATCCTACAATGGAACATCAGGAGTGTTCACTCCAATAAGCACAATTTAGTGGATGTTGTGGGAGCTTACTCACCAGATGTGATTATACTAAATGAAACTTGGTTAAAACCTAACTACTCTTTTAATCTTATGGGTTTTGAAATCTTAAGAAATGACAGGGCAGATGGATATGGAGGAGTGGCCATTTTAGTTAAAAGTGACCATAACTTTATATGCGATAATGCCAAAGTAACCTCGGAAAAAGACAAAATTCAACAAATAAAAATAAAAATTAACAACATTAACATTATAGGTATTTACTGCCCACCAAAAACTAACTTAACTAGACCCTTTTTTCACAACCTATTAAATAATCTTAAAGGACACATTTTAGTGATGGGAGATTTTAATGCCCATCATAACATGTGGGGAGGAAATAAAATCAATAAAAATGGAAAAATTCTAGCAGAAACTATATCTGAATATAACTTAGTCATTCTTAATGATGGCTCCAACACAAGATTTCAAAACCCAAACACACAAAATAATCCCCTAGACCTTTCGTTAATTACACCTGGTCTTGCAGTTAAAACAACATGGGATCGTTTACCTGATGCTGGCTTCAGTGACCATTTTCCCACTCTCGTGACTCTCCAAACAAAAAACAACTGGGCACCACAAACCACTTTCCAACCAAAAAGAAACTTTAAAAAAGAAGTTGGTAAGGAATTCCTATCCATTCCAGAGGTATGCAACGACTTTGTTTTGTTTTTTGATAAAATAAACAAATCAGCTGAACTTTCAATCCCAAGAATTAAACTGAATCAAAACAAAAAGCCCAAGTTAATGGTTCCTGGGACCAATCTTGTCAGGAGGCAGTTAATGAAAGAAAACAAGCATTTATTAAATTTAAAGAAAATTCCAGCTTGGAAAATTATATAAACACAAAAAAAATTATTGCCAAGACCAGAAAATATCTGAGAAAAAAAAAGAAACAAAACTTTAAATCTTTCTGTGAAACACTCAATAGAGAATCAAACATAGCTTCAGTATGGAAAACAATAAAAAAATTCTCTAACAACCATAACACAAATTTCCAAAATTTACTACCTAACAACATTGTTGCCCAAAAAATTCTAATCAAACTAAGTAACTGTGATATAAACCCATATGTAAACTTCACGCTTCCTGACAGAAATGTTCCACCAATCAACCCAGTAGAAATCAAACTTACTATAAACAACAAAAAATGCTCAGCTCCTGGAATGGATGAGACTTCCTACTTAATGTTAAAAAATCTGCCCACAAGTGCCCTAGATATCCTATCCAATATTTTTAATAAATGCCTCTATGAGCAAACAATTCCTGAACAATGGCGTGTCTACATGATAGTTGCCTTGCTCAAGCCAAATAAAGTTCCAAATGTTGTAGGAAATTATAGACCAATTGTGCTGGCTTCTTGTTTCTTAAAAACCCTCGAACTTATTCTGAAGAACAGGATGGAATGGTTTCTAGAGAACCGCCAGGTCTTCTCTGATTTTCAGACTGGGTTTAGAAAGGGAATGGGCATCACCGAAAATTTGTATTACTTAACTTCTAACATTCAATTTGCTTTCAGCACAAACGAATCCATACTCGCAGTATTCATTGATATTAGATCCGCATACGATAACGTTAACATCTCCAAACTCCACGATTACCTCATAAAACTCAAAATCCCACTTAACTATGCAAACTTGATTTATAATATCTTAGCTCACAGGAATATATACATTAAAGATAATAAAGGAAACAAACATGGACCATCCGTTGCCAGAAACGGCATTGCTCAAGGGTCACCATTAAGTCCCCTCCTTTTTAATATATACATCCATAACATTTTCAAAATAATACCTAAAAGCACTACTCTTTTATCCTATGCAGATGATTTAGTTATCTTTACAAAAGGATCTGATATCAATGAAATGACTGGGAGAATGAATTTGGCCTTGAGCAAAATAAATTCTTGGCTCAAAAACCACAAACTTTCACTATCTTTGGAAAAAACCGAATATATTTGGTTCAAAAAAAGAAAATCCAAAAATTCTCCTCCTAAAATCAAAATAGACAACTTCGAAATACCCAGAAAAAGCAAAGTCAAATACTTAATACTGGAGGAATCATTAAATTGGAGGGATCAGATTGGGAGAATGGTCGACGGAGCCAATAAAGGCATAAATGTTTTAAGAGCCATTTCAAGAGTCTGGTGGGGAGCAGACCCCAAAATCCAACGAATATTATACAACGGAATTGTTAGGTCGCACCTAGACTTTGGAAGTTTCATTTTGAACCCTTTACCAAAAAACTTAAATAATAAACTAAACTCCACGCAATTCAGTGCCCTTAGAGCCATTACAGGGCTAATGAAATCCACACCCACAAATGTACTTCTTGCTGAATGTGCAGAACCTTCACTAGCAGACAGAAGACTGTGGCTAGCAAGCAGATTTTTCCTCAAAGTCCTTAAATTTAAATCCCATCCAATCATCTCAATTACAACTTCCCTATACCAAGAATGCATACGTCAAGCGACATACTGGCGCAATAAAGATCAACCGTACGTCGTGCAGTCTTTAGCCCTTTTAAAACAACACATAAATAACTTCAGAAGAGGTCATCTGCTGCCTTGCTTCGAAGTGGAGTATGAGTATCAATTTAAAAAAATCAATGTGGTAAATCTTAACCTGAAAAAGCATAACCTCACAAACTTCACCACCTTTAAGTCTGAAATTGAAAAATTCAAAGAATACAACATTATTTACACTGATGCTTCCAAAAAGGGGCACAAAACTGGGCTGGGAATATACAGTCAAGGTGGGCATATCCAGTTCGCAGCAAGGCTAGCGGATGACCTCCAAATCTGCTCGGCAGAAATTTTAGCAATATGTAAAGGGGTCGAGATTGCAGTCTCAAAATCTATTTACAAAAATATAATTCTAAGCGACTCCATTAGCGCCTTAAACAAATTAACAAACATTAAATTTAATGCTCAAGATGACTATATTACCCTTGCAACAAGAACTTAGCATTCCACTTGATCTACTTCCTGATACAAACGATATACAACCAGAAGTGAAAAAAACTATCAACCTAAATTGGAATAAAAAATGGAAAAAAATATGTATGACAAAGGGCAGCTGGTACAACAAAATAGTAAATGAATTTCCAAAAAAACCATGGTTCTACAACAACAAAATTAAAAGCAAGAGGCACCTCACTACCATTATCCGCCTACGATCTGGGCATGGTATGTCAAACGCGCACCTCCACAAAATTGGAATCAGGGACGACCCGTATTGTGAATGTGGTGAGATTGGAAATATAACACACATGCTGCTCCAATGCCCCATTAACAAAAAACGAAACCATGACCTATACTTTGAACTAGCAACACAGGAAATCAACCTACCCGCAAGTATACACACAATATTAAGAGAAGGCAACTCAAAAACTTTAAAAATAATACTGAAATTCATGGATGAAATGAAAATCAAATTTTAACTTCTTTGCTTCACCGTTATAAATCCTATCCATAAAATTCAATCCTAGGCTCCCCATCCGAGGCAACATTTCAGGTTGTGTAAGTCGCTCGGCTGTTGCTCCCGAGCGTGAAGGGTCTTATCCCTTGTTTGTAAATTATGTCTATACTAATATTTTTAACGTAAAACGTATATGAAGAAAATTAAAAGCAAAATCCTAAAGTTATACCACTTATGTTTATTAAACCAATGCAAAATTCCCTCTTGAAGGTATGGATAGTTCCAGATCCACTTAACTGGGGGCCTTCAAGATTATTTGGATTAACATCAACATCATGAGCTGGCCAAATAGCTTTTAAATTAGCTAAAGGCCAAAAATTTTGAAGAAGAAGAAGAAGAAGAACAAGGCAGCAGGATGGCCAACTAATAACCTCACTTTTGCACAACTTATTAAAGTTTGTGTTTTCACTTAATCCACTAACCGTTTCTTACTTTAAAATACCTCTACGGTTAGAGTATTTTATAAAAAACACTATTCAACTCGGTTATATAATATATATCACTTAAAAGTACGATATTTTTGATATTATATATAAGAACCTTTAAACACGCGTTTGTCCTTCATCATGACCTTCACTTATGAATAATGTAATAATATGTAATAATTTAAAAAAGTTTCGTGATGTTATTTTGTCAGCTTTTAATGCTTTAAAAAACTTAAAAAGACCAGTTGAACATTGGGACGATTTATTGGTCTGCTTAATCAACCTAAAACTTGATAAAATTTCTAGAGAAAAGTGGGAATTAAAGGTTAGTGAACAAAATGAGTTTCCTACATATGTTGAAATAATAAAGTTTATTGATACCAGAATTCGGTGTTTGGAAGTGTCTAAAAAATCAATTATAAAAACTGGTTATAAAAACACAAAACCAATTGTCCATATCCATCAAAGTTTACAATCTTCCAAAATTATTTCAAACCAATAGCCAACTTTCACACTTTCTAAATAATCTTCATCTTGCGATTATTGTCAAGGAAATCATTTTATTTTATATTGTCAGGAGTTTAAAGCACTCTCGGTTTCTAAAAGATTAACATTTGTTACCAAGTCAAAATACAATCTGTGTTTAAATTGTCTAGGTAAACATGAATTGTCTAAAAGAAGATCTAAATATAATTGTTTTGTTTGTCATAAAGATTATCTAGATAATCAAGTTAACACTATTAAAATTTCAGAATTTCCAGAAAATTTGAATGTACATTTGAACGAAATTCTTCCATTGTTTTGGCTACTGCTTATGTACTGGTTTAAGTTACGTCAGGGCGGAAAACTTTGGCCAGAGCAATTCTTGACCAATGTTCTGAATGTAGCATTATTTCAGAACATTTAACACAAGTGTTAATGTTGCCAAAGAACCGAACTTCAGCTGAAGAATATAAGTTAGCTATTGACATTCCATTTATTGATAGTACTACTCTTCGTGTTTTGGGACTACTGTAGAATCCCTCAATGGATCGTTTTAAATATCATGTTAAACTTGAAGCTGATTGCACAACAAAGCGTCAATTGTTGTCTACCGTATCTTATATGATCCTTTGGGATGGATTTCACCTATTACCATTAAAGCTAAAATCTTATTACAATGTCTTTGGATTCTTAAGATTGGTTGGGATGATTCTCTTCCCCCTCATATACAGAAACAATGGCTAATTCTCCATAATAGTCTTATTTCCACATCTGAGATTACTATACCAAGATGGACATGTAATTAAAAACAAAGCTCAAATGGCTGCCTATGGAGCAGTTGTCTATTTAAGAGTAGAACATAATTCTAAGATAATAAATTCTTTACTTATCTTAAAAACTCGAGTTGCTCCTTTAAAAACTGTTAGTGTTCCTCGGTTAGAGCTTTGCGCTGCAACTCTTCTTTCTGATTTACTTTGTTATATTATATCAGCTTTAAAAATAGATCCTGTTCCTATATTTTGTTGGACTGATTCTTCTATTGTTCTGAGTTGGCTACAACATCCTTCTTATACTTGGAAAGTTTTTGTTGCAAATAGAGTTTCTCAGATACAGGATTCTTTACCAAAAACCATCTGGAAACATGTTCCTACTTCTCAAAATCCTGCATACCTCGCTTCTTGTGGTGTTGATACACAAAAGTTAGTTACATCCCTGCTTTGGTGGAATGGTCCTAGTTGGTTGTCTAAAAAACCAGATTTATGGCCTATTCAAGAGAATTTTGAATATTTTACTTACTTGGACAAACGTTCCTTTCAAGTTGCAAGTCTCATTTCCTGCCAAGCTGCAGATCATTTTATTTCAGTATTAATTTCAAAAATTTCTTCTTGGGCAAGGATTCTTAGAGTAATTTCCATAATATTAAGGGCTGTTTCCGTTATGAGAAAAAAGCCTTATAGTTCTAATTTTCTAACAGCTCAGGATTTAGAGAATTCTTCGGATTTAATTGTTAAATATGTACAGCAAAAGTCTTTTCCTCACACCAAATAATTTTATTCAATTTTTAAATTTTTAAACATGATTATCATTTCACAACTATTTCCAACTGTAATTCTTTTTGAATAATTTCTAATTTTTGTATAGCTCTCGACGTTGTTGCTGAATGTCATCTTAACTGAAAAATAAAAAGTGGTGTTTAAAATTCAAGCATAATTAGATTCAAATACGAACCTTTTGTTATGATACAAAATTGATTGGAGTGAATTTATTAACAGTTTCTTCTTTTTGCAAATATATATCGTTTCTTTGAAAACTTTTATTTAATTTTTCCAATTCAGGAATTATTTTCGAGAATCTTATTGGCAGAATAAAAGGATTGGCAAAATCATCTAAAAATGCTAAAATTGAGTATACATACTTTGTCGTTATTTTTTCCATCTTTCTGATTTTATAGTCATTTCCAACATCCAATTCAGCGATTTTTTAGAAGGAATTGTTGCAGCCGTTTTATTTGTCTAAAGCGTATATCTTAACAATTGTTGTTGAATTTTAAATGTAAGCAAAATTACAATTACTACTATACAAAATGCCCTCTTATTTACAAATTGACAGACAATTAGTCTATGAGTAGGGAGGAGAAATTGAATTAATTTCAGTCTGCTAATTATTTTCGAAATGCATTTATTGGTGCATAAAAACTAATTAAATCAATTTCCATTCGAGAGCAATCAAGATCATGGTATTGAAAAATACATATTAGGGTGCACCTATATATTTCGACTTTTAATAATTGACTGTGTCACCCCGACATTGCTTCTATCAACTGAAAAACCAATCTGTGATTTTTTTGTTAATTTTCAGGTCGAGTTTCAGGGGTCGCTAGTGCGTGTCAAGTTTTGAAAAAAAAATACTGTAACGTTTTTACTGTTCGTAGTGTGAATTAAAACACGCACTGGTTAATTAACGAACTAAACTATTTATTTAATAACTTAACTACACTTAAAACACTATAAAACTAACTAAACACTTAACTACTAATTATTTATATCACTACTAGTTTATTTATTTGCACTTGTATTTATTTTATATTTCTTCGCGAGTACCAAAGCTCAACTGACTGCTCTGTGCTGCTCCGTTCCTTATATATTCAGCGCCCAAGTCTTCTGGAACATTCCAGCGAGCTCCACAGTCTCGATTGTTCGAGCGCTGACTCACCAGCGATGACTCACCGGCGAAGATTCATCATTCCGATATCCAGAGCCGTACTCGCTACATTGCGCCCGTCTTAAAACATTTTCGTCCCGAAAATGGTCCTCAGCTCCATGGCGATATTTGCATAGAGATCCAAACTTGAATTGTGACGTCCTATAGAAGTAGCAGTCTACGGTCTTCCTTCCGGTTGTTCTTTTAGGGTTGTGGCAACAGACAAGAATGTGTATGCCACTAAATCTGAAGATAACCTCAACCATACTTCTAATTATTCTCCCGTCTAAACCGTCAAGTCCACAAGCAATTTTCGGTATCGCCAGGTTCATGATGTCCTTGGACAAAAGGGTATCCCTTAATTTATTTAAGGCATTCCATACGTCACGGTAGTTTGGCTTCTGATGGGAGAGCTGCTTCGTTACCAGATAGAAGATACTTCTGTTGCCTATCTGCTCATTATTCACAATTTCAAGCACCTCTCCAACTTTGGGATTCTGCCTTCGTAGCTCGTCGACCCGTCCAAACTTGTTTTTAAAAACAACCGCTATTCCCCTGGACATCCTTAGGTCTTCTGCAACACAGTGAGCCAAGGAGTAATCGGCCGAAACCGTGAACAGATCTTTTTGTTCTTCTCGAGTAACACCATACCGAGCTTTTTTACCGCTCGAATATAAATACATGAAGTCTTCAAAAGGCAAGTCGTCTTCCGGCGGATTAACTCTCCTTACTCTAGCATCGTCTATTTGATCATTGTTTCCAGCGTAAGGGGCCAATCGGTTGAAATGAAGAAGAAGAAGAAGAAGAAGAAGAAGAGAGAGAGGGGGAGACCCCTAAAGTAAGAATTGCCACGATGCTGTCATCCGCGTAAAGGAACACGATTGACAACAACATATCAAATCTTACAACCCCAAGCCCATGTCATACCTCTCTCTCATCTTCCCAATCCACAAACTTTATTGATATAATTTACATTAAAAGTATATATAACCTTTATATGACGAATATACTCCAAAATAATTGGAAAATAATATTATTATTAAATTTGAAAATGGTAATGATTTAAGAAGAATATCTATGAGCTGAGATAATAATAATAATAGTAATAATAAAAAAATAATAAGGGCCCCTCTCAAGCTTACACCAATGGTGTCCAAGGTACCAATAACCCTTGGATTGGTAAAAATATTTTTTAATGTAGATACAATGTTGTATTTATAGATAGAAAAATATATTAAAAAAAATGAATTGTTAATTTAGTAATAAATAAAAATAAATGAAATTGATGAATTGTACAGTTGTACAGGTAAAGATAAAATAATAAAGTAATTTCGGCATATATAAGCCTAACAAGTATCTTAATTCAAAGTATATAATTAAATAATCACACTGATTAAGAGTAAATATATTCAAATATCAACAGACAATGAAACATAAAATTCATAGGATGGCGATTACAATTATTATTCATTCGGTAGATCATCACATTTAGTAAAAGGTAAAAGAAGACCAGTTAAATTTAAATCTAAAAGTAATTCAAATAATCTTTCATGTGAAATAGGCCAATTCGGCAAAGCATCGATTAAGTCATTTCTTGATAAATCAAATAAAGGACAGTCAAAAATTCTGTGAGTAGGATCATCAATTGTTCCACATTCCATACAATATGGGTCATCAGCACCACCACGAAGATGAAAATGTCTTTTAAATCTTCCGTGACCAGAAAGAATTGCAGCTAATCCACGAGAATGAGGGATATTAAAATTTTGTCTATTAATTATAGAGGGTAAAAATTTATATGTTAAACGACCTACTGGGCAATCATCCCATATAGTTTGCCAATATTCAATACTTGCAGATTCAATTAGAGTTTTAGCTACTCTTAATTTTGGTAAATTGTTATAATCAGGCCAAGATAGGTTTAAATGTTTAGCAGGAATTTTTCTTCTTAATTTTAATAGGGCAGATCTTTCAGAAAGTGCAATATATAGTGGTTTGATATTAGCAATAACACCAGCTGCTTCAGCAGCTACATCTCTATAACATCCAGAAATAACACGAGCACACATCGCTCTACAAGAATTTAGAAATCTTTCAGCACGGCAATAATTAGCTTTATTTGACCATATATCAAATGAGTATCCAACAATGGGAATAACAGCCATTTTATAAATAATTTTCAAACTATCAGATGGTGGAGACCATACATGGGTGATATGTCTTCTAAGATTAGAGAATAAACTTTTAGCTTTAAAACAAACATTTTTAATATGAAGTTGATAATTTAGAAGAGGGTCTAAAGTAATTCCCAAATATTTTATTGATTGAACAAACCGTACAGATTTATTATTTAATTTAATACTTGGTCTTGTTTTATGCTTACCCTTAAAGATCATATAACAACACTTATCATGAGAAAAACTCAATTTATTTTCGCCAGCCCAAGAATTAATAATTCTAAGTGCATTATTCATGGAGGATTGTAAATGAGTTCTATTATTATCAGACACAACAATAGCAAGATCATCTGCATAAGCAAATTTTTTAATATTTTTACCAATAGGAATTTTTAATAAGGAATCCAGTGCGGTATTCCACAATAAAGGACCAAGAACTGAACCTTGAGGGCAACCTCTTGTTAAAGATTTTGAAACTTGAGCAGAACCAAGAGAAAGAGATGAAATTCTATTTGATAAGTAACTTTTAATCATATTAATTATGTCAGAAGATAAACCTTTGTTTATTAAAGAGTGTATAATAGTTGGCCACCATACATTATCAAAAGCACCCTTGAAATCTAAAAAGCAAATAGATAAGAAAGTAGATTTACATGAATCAATCTCTTTAGTCAACCCAGTTATAGCATCAGAGGTCGAACGACCTATTCTAAAGCCAAACTGGTCCTTATTATGAAATACACTTTCTGGTATTTCAGAAAACATGTGATTTTTAATTAGATTTTCCAAAAGTTTACCAAGAATAGGCAATAAAGTAATTGGTCTCAAACCTTTAAGAGGATCTGATCTAGAAACAGAACCTCCTTTAGGAATTAAAATCAATTTACACTCTTTCCAAATCTTAGGAAAATAATTGAATTTCAAACAGTCATTATATATATTAGCAAGAAATTTAGCAATTACTGGAGCAACAGTACGAAGAATAATTGGAAAAACATTATCAGGACCAGGTGCTTTTCTAATGGATAAATTACAGAGAAGATTTAAAACTTCTTCTTCAGTAACAGTCGGTGGGTCAGCAATGGGCAAACAACCAGACAATCTACTAGTAGTATGTCTAAAAACTTTTTGAAAAATATCATCCTTTGCAGGATCGTTACAAGTAATAAAATGATTTAGATATGCATTAGCAGTATCAGTAAATCCTCTTGTAATTGTACCATCAGAAAGACGAATAATAGTAAGAGGAGGAACATTCAGTCCACCAGCTTTAGATAATTTATAAGGTAAGCTCCAAGGATTAGACTCAAGCTGTTCACCCACAAACTGTCCCCACGACCGCGAACCAGTACGTTCAATAAGTTTTCTAAATTTATCAGCAGTATCAAGATATATATTTTTGAGAGCAAATCTTAAAGGAGGACGAGAACGTTGAAAAGCTCTTCGCTGTAAATTAACTCTAATTCTTAGTTTATCCAGACCATCATTCCACCACATTGGACGACCTAAAAACTTTTTACGTTTTTTAAAACAATGTTCACCTATACTAGAGAATAAATTAGTAAGAACATTAGTTCTATGATCAATAGATTCCAAATCGTAATTCCAAACAAAGTTATCAATATTATTTATACCAACAACAGCTTCATTAATAGCTTTGTCTATATCAATTTGTCTGATTTGTTTTGACCAAACAAATTTAAATTGCTTTTTAGGAGAAGAAAGTGCAAGTTTTAATGAAATCATTCTATGATCACTTGGGCAAATATTCGGAGTAACTGTCCATTCAGAAATTTTATAAAGTAAAGATGATGAACATAATGTAAGGTCTATATTACTCTCACCAAGAGAAGAACTGTAAGTAAAATGTTGTTGAGGAGTATTAATACAAAATAAAAAAATTTCAATAGCAAAACTTTCAATAAGTTCACCTCTATGATCTAAAATATTTGAAAACCAAATTGGATTTTTAGCATTAGCATCCATACCTATAATAATAGGAAGACTAATGTCATTAATAATGGTAGAGATTAAATCAGCAGACACAGTTAGTTCATCTTTTGGTGGGAGATATGCACTGATAATGGCAAAAGATAGACCTCCACATTCTACAGTAGCAGCAACAGTAATATCAGTATTTAAAGTATTTGTTGGTAAAGCATTTATAAGTGGATTTAAAATGACAATGCAAGAGCGAAAAGAACATAAAGAATCGGCGAACACAGTGTAATGACCAATTCCTGGAACTACAAATTTATTTGAAGTTTTTGAAAAAGTGCAGTATGGTTCTTGTACCAGAGCAATATCCATATTTTGAACAATAGGAGAATTAAAAAAAGCATAAGTTGCTGTAATTGAGTGATGTAAATTAATTTGACAAAAATTAAGATTAAAATCTTTATGAACCATAATCAGTATCATTAATTAAATCTTGGACTCTTCTATTATATGCTTTACAATTTTTTGCACCAGGTAAATGAGCAATATCAGAGTTTATCTTAAATTTAACACAAGAACCACATTTTAATTTAGTAGGATTAGAAGTGTGTTCACACGAATTTCTATCATGATTTCCAGCACAAAAACCACAAGTAAAATTAGTTTCTCTACATTTAGTAGCAGTATGACCAAATTTTTGACATTTGTTGCATATAGTAATGCGAGTTCTATCTTCCGCTCTACAGTTTGACCATCCAATACCTAGATATTTAATATTCAAAATTCTCTTTCTCAATTCCAGAGTTACATTAATTGCCCAATGTACAATATTTTTATTTCTTGCACCAAATTTATGAATTGGAATCAAGTCTGAAACCTCAAAATCATTTAAATTATTTTGATCAAGAATTGTAAGTTATTTGGAACATTAAAAATAGAGATTCTTGGTTTACGTTTTGTAGGAAAAGAAGCTTTTAATTTTAAAGAGATTAATTCAGGTCGGTCAACTAATTTAGAAATATTATTACTGTTTGATTCAATTATTATACCTTTATTTTTACTTGGATAAATTTTAGTAGGAACAAAGCCAACTGTAGTAGGATTAATAGATTTCAAGACATTATCTTTAACAGAATAAGATGATTCAAAATCGTCAATATTAATTGGTAAAATTTCAATTTTATGAACAATTCCAGTTGATTTCTTATTATAGGAACCCACTTTAGGTTTACCAATAACTGCATCTGCATATGAAGAAGAAGCTTTAGGAGGTAATACATATTATTTTGCTTATTATTAAAATTATTTATTGAATTCAGAATTTCATTAATACCTTTTATTGCCTTTTGAGATTTTTTCAATTTGTTAACATCGTTTTCTAGTTGAATAAATAATTTTCGTATAATTTTCATAGCATCGTCTTTTTTAGCTTTATAACAAGTAGTTGAAGATAAATAATCAGTACCTTCCTTAATAGTATTAATTAAATTATTTGTAATAACCTCCATCAGCATCCTCGACAAATCAGGATTTTCATTTGTCTCATCAGATTTCAAGGGTGCATGATGCACGGTGCATCATCAATTAAAGAAACAACAGAGGAATTTGGAGAATTAATTTGATCAATGAAATCATCTTCCTGAAGAACAGAGGTAAAACCATTATTGTGTCTAATTCCAGAACTCATATTTAATATTTAAATTTTAAATTAAATTATATTGATATTTATATTTAAGTCTCTGTCAACTTGAATAAGAAAGAGTGTCACCAGTGAGGTGTACGTCCCCAAAATTATAAATATTCAAAAATAAAATAATAAATGTAAATTAATATATAAAATAAATGACAAATAAAAATTTAATAAAATAATATAATAAAATGAAATGAAATATCCCTAAAGGATAAAATAAAAAAAAATTAAAAAAAAAATATTTACTAAAAAAGCAACTGATAATAAATAAAAATAAAATAAAAGTAAATAAAATAATAAAATAAAATGAAATGATCTATCCTTAAGAGGATAAAATTATAGACCAAAGTAGAAGAAAAAAATAAATAAAAATAAAAATTTAAAATATATATATTTGTCAAAGAAATAGCTGATAACAAAAAAAAGTAAATAAAGTAATAAAATAAAATGAAATGATCTATTCTTAAAGTATATATATAAAGATATATAAAGTTAAAAAAATATAATAAAACAAAAATTATTAAAATATTAGATGAAAATTTGCCAAAGAAGCAGCTGATATCAAATAAAAGTAAATAAAATGAAATGAACTATCCTTAAAAGGATAAAGTTATGTATTAAAACAAAATAAAATAAAAAAATAAATAAAATTAGAAATAAATTAAAGTTAAAAATATATGTATTGTTGATATTAGACAGTCAATGTATAATTTATGTTATTAATTTAAAATTTTTAAAATTTTAGATAAATATCTGCCAAAGAAGCAGCTGACAACAAAATAAGAAATTTTTTATATTCTAAAATTAAAGCAGATACTCTCACCAACAGTAGTATAGCTTCATTAGCAGTTGCTCTATTGGCAGTATTTTTTCTTTTAGTCAATATCTGTATATTTATCAATATTTTTGCAAAAATTCACAGAGCTATTTTTGACACGTCTATCAATGTCAACCATACATATACATCTTATCGGTTGAAATGGATCACTTTCGGCTTTCCTCTTGGTTGTTTCCTGATCCTGTAGATGATGTCATTTATTCGATCCATGACTTCGTATGGTCCCTCCCAAGAAGTCTGCAGCTTCGGTGAATAACCACGACGGCGCTGAGGGTTGTATAACCAAACTAGGTCTCCAGGTTGAAATCTTCCATTTCAAATGGGCTGCCCACATTGTACTGTCGCATTGGGGCTTTTGGGCGCTTCTGGGGTCCATTGCTTGCCGCGCAAACGGCGCACTTCTTGCACCATTCCTTCACATCTCGTTGGCTGTTGACCCAATAGAACCGTTCCCTAAGTCTTCCGAGCGTCCTCGTCACCCCAAGATGTCCTCCAGTAGTTCCATCATGGATTTCCTGCAGCACTTCTGGTATCCTGTTTCTGGGGATTATTATCTGCTTCCGGTCTTCCCCCCCTTCTGGCATCTCCAGAACGCGCTTTAGAAGCCCGTTACTTAAGATGATGGAATTCCATTGGGCCCAGTACGATTTCACATTCGGCGAATATTGGGCTACTTCCTGCCAGGTTGGTTTACGGTCGTTCTTCTTCCAATCGATGATAAGCTTTAAATCCGGGTCCATTTCCTGGTCTTGTTGAACCTCAGCGGATTGCCAATGATCACCCACGATTGTAGTCCTGCGAACAAACACATCCTTTTCTTCGGCCCTGAGACAATGTTTACAATGTCTTCCGGGCAAGGTCTTCTTGACAAGGCGTCAGCATTTCTATGGATGGTCCCAGCCCGATGTTCTGTGTCAAAGTCGAACTCCTGTAGTCTCTCAATCCATCTTGCTACCTGTCCTTCAGGATTCTTGAATTGCAAAAGCCATTTTAGGGCAGCATGATCCGTTCTTAGCAAGAATTTTCTTCCATACAGATACTTGTAAAAGTGTTCGACGTATTTTACCACTGCCAACAGCTCGGGTCGAGTAACACAGTAATTTCGCTCTGGTTTCGATATAGTTTTACTGAAGTATCCAATAACTTTCTCCTTTCCTTCTTGAATCTGCGACAAAACAGCTCCCAGGCCCACATTGCTGGCGTCCGTGTCCAAAATAAATTCACCATCCGGAAGAGGATAACTTAGGACTGGTGAGCTGGTCAACGTGTTTTTCAGGTTTTTAAAGGCTTCTTGGCATTCGTCGTCCCATTGGAATCGTCTTTCCCCCTCTGTTAAACGTGTCAAAGGCTTAGCAACCTTTGCGAATCCTGGTACGTACCGACGGTAGTAGGTGCATAATCCAAGCAAGCTTCTTAAGTCATGTTTGTTTTTCGGTATTGGCCATTCCCGCACCGTCTTTACCTTCTGTTTATCCACTGCAACTCCTTGACTTGAAACGACATGGCCCAGATACTGCACTTCCCTCTGGAACAAGTGACATTTCTTTGGGCTAAGCTTCAGGCCGGAACTTCTTAAGCGCTGAAAAACTTCCTTCAGGTTCTTTATATGGTCCTCAAATGATTTCCCAACCACAATAATGTCGTCAAGGTACACCAAGCAAGTCTTCCAGGATAGTCCCTTCAAAACCATTTCCATGAGCCTTTCAAAAGTTGCAGGGGCATTACATAGTCCAAACGGCATGAAAGTAAACTGCCACAGTCCAGCACCCACGGTAAACGCCGTTTTTTCTCTATCTTCTGGTGCCATTTCAAACTGCCAGTAACCGCTTTTCAAATCAAGAGTCGAAAATATTTGGAATCCAGCCAATGTATCCAGGGTATCATCTATCCTAGGCAGAGGGTAGCTGCCCTTCTTCGTCACGTTGTTCAGCTGACGAAAATCAACGCAAAATCGAGTTGATCCATCCTTTTTCTTAACTAACACCACTGAGGAAGACCATGGGCTGTTGGATGGTTAGATCACCCTTTCCTTCTCCATTTCATGCACAATTTTATCAGCTTCCTCTCTCTTGGCAAGTTGCAGCCTTCTTGCCGACCTTCGAATAGGCTGTGCATCACCTGTGTTAATTTTATGCTGGACAATTCTTGTCCTACCCTTCTTTCCTTGTCCATCATCAAAGACGTCCTGATAGTTGTGTATCAGCTCTCTCAGCTTTATTCTCTCATTTCGTTTTAAGTCCTTTGAAGAAGTCGAAAGCAGAGTTGTCAATTCATTGCCAATTTTCTTGGCCGGAACTCCAGACTCACGAATGCTTCTAATAATTGAGGAAACAGAAGAACAGTTCCCCAAAACGATTCCTTTTTTTAAGTTCACAGAGTAACCATTAACATTCAATACTCTTACAGGCACTTCTTTTCCGACATGTATTAAAGTCTTCCCTACTACAACTCCTCGACCGACCTCTTTGTCATCAATTCTCGGCTCCAGAAGCATTATACTTCCATCTTCTTATTTAAAATCCAAGGAAGCCTTCAATATCATCTCGCTTTGTTCCGGTATCAAAGCATCTTCTGTTAACATTACACGAATATTCTTTTCTTTCGATCGATGCAACACGACTTCTTCTCCATTTACTCTCAATATTCCTTGTTGAAAGTTTAGTTCAAATCCTATGGAGTTCATAATGTCCATGCCTACAATAACTTCATCTTCAATATCTGCTACTAATGCTCGATGTTTAAATTTTGTGTTTCCTATGACCATCGTGATGTCCACTTCTCCATGAACAGTAGCAGTATCTCCTGTTGCAGTACGTAGTCGCCGATTGGTAGATTTTATCTTCGACTTTTCGACAATATCTGGCCGAATAATTGTCTTCGTCGCACCTGTATCCAGCAGCAGCACATGTAACTTTCCATTAATAAAGCCATCCACAAAAACACTGCTGGACTGATGTAGAAGAGATGCGACACGTTCGATATCCTCTGGGGCTTGCTGGTTACAGGTCGACGGTTACCCCTTTTCCTCGACCCTATCTAGTTTTCCGATTGAGATGAAGTCGGCGCCTGCTGGCTTTTTCTGCAACGACTTCGTATATGTCCGAGCTTTCCACATCTCCAACACCGGATTACCTTTTTTTTTATGGTAGATTCTCTCTAAAAACTCGCCTGATTTCTTCGATTATACTGGGTTCCTCCTCTTTTTCTTCCTCGACTCTTCTAATTCTATGCTGGCTCCTGCAGCTCTGCTTTGCCGCCTCAAATTCCAAAGCTCGGGCCAATGCATCAACCAGTTGGCTCGGAAGAGCCAACGTCAGAGCCTGTCTTGTTTCGTTGTCCCGAAGTCCATCCAAAAAGGCTTGAACCGCTAATCGTTCCATAACGGTCGTTGGAGTAGCTGGATATGCTAGCCGAACCAAGCGTGCAATATCCGCCTCGAATTCTTGTAAAGTCTCATTTGATTTCTGGCAGCGATTCTTCAGTTGGGAATGGTACACATGTTCCAGATGTGTCTGGCAATATCGAAGTTCCAAATGTTTCACCAACGCTTCGTAATCTTCTTGTTCGTTGGGAGAAAGTGTCTGCAAGATGTCGGTTGCATCTCCGCGTAAAGCAAGAGTCAATGCTGTAGCCTTCTCTTCTGGTAGCCAGCCATTTGCTTTTGCTGCTGCCTCGAACTGACGGAAGTAGATGTAAAAGGGGGACTTTGTGACAATCTGTGACTATGTCACAGAAGCCCCCTGCATGCAAAAGAATAGGATGGGGATTGAAAAACATGATAAATAAAATTTTTGTCATAGAATCCCCATCCATGCAAAAGAATAGGATGGGGATTGTAAAACAATGATTGCCTGTGTCACAGTATCACCCTGCATGCAAATGAATAGGATGGGGATTCTATGATAAATAAATTTTTTTGTCATAGAATCCCCATACATGTAAAAGAATAGGATGGTGATTGTAAAACAATGATTGTATGTGTCATAGAATCACCTCCTATGCAAATGAATAGGATGGGGGTTGAAAAACAAAAATAAATGCTTCTCAACTCTTATGGAATGTTTGATCGGGTTAATCGGGCACAATGTACTCCGATCCTACCCAAATTAATTATATGTTATTAATAAAAAATATTTTCTTTTTACTATTTCGATTTACCTCGTATAAGTTAAAGTTATGAAACTTGGACCAGTATCTGTTTAAATGCAACATTCGAAAAGAATGCGAGTCGAGGTCGGTTTTGTGTTTTACCTCGCTTTAAAAATTCAGTATCTTTTTACCTGTTCTTAAATAAGGTCAAGTTAACAGTAGGTACTTATAAATAAATGTTTGTTTTGCAGTGTAAGTCGTGTAAGTGTATGTGTTACAATGGAACAACTCAAGCATATTAAATTTGTAAGTGAAAAATTGTTTAATGTAATTGAACCAACAACGCTACTTAATAATAGAGTTTTTATGCATGTTATAAACAAATTAAAATTATTTACAAATAATAAACGTAGAGTCTTCCTGACCGGTGGATATTTATGTTTTTTGTTAAATTTGAGTAATTCATATAACGACATCGATTTTTTCTTTGAGGGGGATGTACATCCTGGTGATTTTGAATTATGGAAATCACGAACAGTTAATAACAAGTATAACGAAGATCGCTTTAAATGTGTTTATTTTAAAGAAGATGGTATTTTATATAATTTTATCTACTTGAAAGACTTTTCTTTTTTAACAACTATGGAACAATTTATAACATCAATTTTAAATAGCTTTGATATGGATTTTTGTAAGAATGCAATTTATTTAGAACCTTATCATAACGGATTTAATTATTATCTTATTAGATTTAATTTTTGCAATATGTGGGTTCGTGATAACCTTAATATAAATTCTAGAATGGACAAGTATTTAAATCGACTAAATAACTTTGATCTTTATATTGGAAATCCACAAAAATTATCTTTATTAAGTTTGTTGGAAGTTTCTAAAACGCAGGAAAAGGAAGCAAACAAAACTGTTGAAACATTTTTTTAATATCATATTTTATTATATTAATACAGGGTGTAGGGTAAAAACTAAAAAAAATAATATTTTATTTTAAATGGTGTAGGGTATACCTATTTTAATTATATTTTATGTTTTAGGATGAATATTTAAACCTTTTGTATACCTATTTATTTTAATTACCAAAATTCAACGAAATAATTTTTACCTTATTTTTATTACCTGCTATTTACAACGTTCTACGTAAGACTACCTGTGTGATTTCTTTTATTATCAGTCGTTAAGAAAACGTCTTAGTTGACGGGGTTTTAAATTTTCAACGAATTTAAGTGAGTATTTATAATAAAAATAATGTCTTAAATTAAATAATCTTTCACAATATTTTTTTGTTTTGTACGACATTTAAATATAACTACGTAGTTTGTAGAGATTAAATCAGTTCAACAAAGGATTTCAAGAAGTCGTCTAAACAAGAATGTTTCAAGGTTACAATCCGGTTAAATCTGCTGTTTCAAAATAATGAACAAAGTAAGTACTATTAATTAAATATTTAAAATTAAAACTAATAATACTTTTTTGTAGCCTTATAATTTTTTATTAAATTAAAACCTATTGCTATTTTATATGCTAATAATTAAACAAAAATATTTGAAAATAATGTAACTTTATAATATTTTGTGTGTTTTGTAAGCATACAGGTTTTAAAATATTTTTTATTTAATTTTTTAGCTTGTACATAAAAACGAGGTCAACACACACACAAACAGTCTAACAAAGGGATCCAACAAGTTTTTAAGAAGTCGTTGATCGAGAATGTTCCAAGGTTGCATCCCGGTTAAATCTGCTTTTTAAAATAATTAACAAAGTAAGTGCTATTAATTAAATATTTAAAATTAAAACTAATAATACTTTTTTTTGTAGCCTTATAATTTTTTATTAAAACTTGTTGATGTTTTATATGCTAATAATTAAACAAAAATATTTTAAAGTAATGTAACTTTATAATATTTTGTGTGTTTTGTTTGCCAACAGGTTTTAATATATTTTTTTATTTAATTTTTTAGCTTGTACATAATAACGAGGTCAACATACACCCACACACACATTCAAACAAAGAGAGATCCAACAAGTTTTTAAGAAGTCGTTGATCGAGAATGTTTCAAGGTTACAATTGGGTTAAATCTGCTTTTCAAAATAATTAACAAAGTGAGTCCTATTAATTAAATATTTAAAATTAAAACTAATAAAACTTTTTTTAGCCTTATAATTTATTATTAAATTAAAACTTATTGCTGTTTTATATATTAATAATTAAAAAAAATATTAATAAACTTAATATAATTTTGATTGTTTCGTATGCATACAGGTTTTAATACATTTTTAATTTTTTAGCTTGTACATAAAAAAAAAAACAACGAGGTCAACACACAGAGGGAGAAATCTTGTCCAATACATAAGAACCACGAAATCAACACACAGAGTGAGAAATCTTGTTCAATTCATAAGGACCACACACACGCAGTAAAGGAATCAATCAAAAGGAACACACAGTTACACACACAATCACACACACCTAAATCGTTTTAAAAAACCAAGTGAGTAGTAATAATGACATCTATAACTGAATTATCTAGTAAAGCAATTGAAAAATTAAAACAAACAATACCGTTACTTAAAAAAAATATAGAATATCAAAATCAAATAAAACAAGTTAAAAAAATTGTTTTATTATTAAGAAAGGCGATTCGTGAAAATTTATTAGAAGAAAATGAAAATAAATTTAAAGCTGAAGGAAATTTATCTTCCTTAATTTCTTATATCAATTTTTTTAAAAACCAAATAAAGTCTGGAAAAGGTTTGCAAACTCGAAAATATTCAAAACAAATTTATTGGCAAAATCTAGAATCCTGCTTTAATAGTCGTATTTGTACAGGAATGATTGTTAATAATAAAATTAAAAATGTTGATATTTTTTTTAAAAAAGCTTATCGTAGCTTTGTTATTAAAATTAGAAAAGCTTTAAATTCAAGTATTATTAAAGTTAATTCAATTTTATATGCTAATTTTATTCAACCTAGTACTCATGAAACCGATTTAAAACATTTTATAACACCAAATGAAATAATTGATTTAGGAACCGATTTAAAAAAATGGTTTAACGAAAACATTGTAGATAAATTAACAGTAAAGCTAGAAGATTTTCAAGAACGTGATAGCGGATGGAGTTTATTGGAAATAGCAGGTTTAAAAATAAACATAAATAAATTTTGTCCTATAAGTGCGGGGGCTTTTGTAGAACTACCACAGTTTATTAAAAATAAAAAGGCGGTTTTAAACATTAAAAATAATGATAAATATTGTTTTTTATGGTGTATTGTCGCATCCTTGTTTCCCAATGCCGGCAATCCCTCTCGTACTTCAAGTTATCCTGATTTTAGATCAGTTTTAAATTATGAAGGTATAGATTTTCCTATAAAATTCAAAGATATAAAAAAATTTGAAAATTTAAATAATTTATCAATTAATGTTTATTGTGTAGAGAATGATACTGTTCTACCGGTTGTTTTAAGTAAACGTAAAACACCTAGTTATATAAATTTGTTGGCATTATCAACAAACGGTATTTTTCACTTTGCATTAATAAAAAATTTATCTCGGTTGGTTTCAAATCAAATTTCAAAACATAGATGTAAAAAATATATTTGTCATAGATGTTTAAATCATTTTTCAAATCAAAATTTACTAAATAAACATTTTGAAAACTGTATTAATATTAACGAGTGTAAAACGACTGCAGCAAATCCAAGAGAAAATATATTAAAATTTACACAATATCATACCAAACAAATAGTACCGTTTGTTGTTTACGCTGATATTGAATGTATTTTGAAACCATGTAATTTTGATTTAAATAAAAACTCATTTAATGTTCATAAACATATTCCTTATAGCGTTTCATATTATCTTAAATGTACATATGACGATTCTTTATCCAAATTTAAGTTGTATCGAGGAGATGATTGTATAATATGGCTTGTTTCAGAATTTAAAGAAATTGCAATGAAATTTAAAAATATTCCCGAAAAACAAATTGATCCTTTAACCAATTTTGAAAAAGAGTTGTTTAAAAATGCTACTCACTGTCACATTTGTGAGGAAACATTTAAACCAAACGAAGAAAAAGTAAAAGATCATTTTCATCTTGCTTCAGGTTGTAATGATATAAATTCTGAAAAAACCAATTACAGAGGTCCGGCACATAGCTTGTGTAATTTACAATTTAAAAGAATTAAAACTATCCCAATAATTTTTCACAATCTTAGTAATTATGATTCTCATTTTTTAATTAAAGAATTATTAAATCAATATGAAGGACATTTATCTATATTACCAAGCACCAAGGAAAAATACATTTCTTTTTCAAAATTTGTTAAAGAAGCTAACATTTATCTTAGATTTATAGATTCGTTTAGATTTTTACCAGAAAGCTTGGATACATTAAGCTCTCAATTAGAAAACTCTGAAAAAATAATTACTAAAGCACATTGTCAAAACGAAGACGAATTTGCAATACTTTGCAATAAGGGTATATTTCCATATGAATATATTAACTCTTGGGATAAATTAAATGAGGAAAAATTACCAGAAAAAAATTGTTTTTTTAGTTCTTTAAACGATTCGCATATTACGGATAAGGAATATGAAAGAGCATTAAAAGTTTGGCAAGTTTTTAATATTAAAAATTTAGGGGACTATAGCGATTTATATTTAAAAACTGATGTACTTTTATTATCAGATGTTTTCGAAAATTTTCGTAAAACTAGTTTAAAAACGTATAAGCTAGACCCCACAAACTTTGTTAGCGCACCCTCTTTTTCATTTCAAGCAATGTTAAAAACAATAGATTTTAAATTGGAATTATTAACTGATATTGATATGTGTATGCTTATAGAAAAAGGTATAAAAGGGGGGGTTGTTCAATGCAATAAAAGATATTCCAAGGCCAATAATAAATATATGACCGACTATGATCCTTCTTCACCCGATAATTATCTTATTTTATTCGATATCAATAACTTATATGGCAAATCCATGACCCAGTATCTTCCTTACGCCGGTTTTGAATGGATAGATCCAGAATCTATCGACATAAAAAAATTACCCGAAAATAACTCTGATTTTGGTTATATTTTAGAGGTAGATCTTGAATATCCCAGCCACCTTCACAGTTTGCATAAAGACCTTCCATTTTGTGCCGAGCATTTGGTTCCAGAAAATTCAAAATCAAAACAAACCAAACTTTTAACAACATTAAATAATAAAGAAAAATATGTTATTCATTATGTTTTACTAAAGCAAGCTATGGAAAAAGGACTCGTTGTTAAAAAAATACATAGGGTAATAAAATTTAAACAAGCTCCATGGTTAGAAAAGTACATTTCCCTAAACATAGAGTTGAGAAAAAAATCTATTTTCAAATCTGAACAAAATTATTACAAGCTGCTTATAAATGCCATTTTCGGCAAAACTTTAGAAAATGTGCGAAAATATAGAGACATAAAAATTGTAAATAATTGGCATAGTGCAAAAAAATATATTGCAAAACCCAATTTTCATAATGCTGTTATTATAGATGAAAATATAATTATAATAGAATTAAAAAAAATTGAAGTTACCATAAATAAACCAATTTATGCAGGCATTTCCATTTTAGATATTTCAAAAACATTTCTTTATGATTTTCATTACAATTTCATAAAAAAAGAAATTCCAAACAATTCAAATTTGTTGTATACAGATACAGATAGTTTAATTTATGAAATTAGTAATATTGATGTATATGATATTATAAAACGTTTTCCACAAAAATTTGATACATCGGAATATCCAAAAAATAATGTATATAAAATTCAACAATTAAATAAAAAGGAGTTGGGGCTTATGAAAGATGAGAATTGCGGTAAAATTATGACTGAATTTGTAGGTCTTAAAGCTAAAATGTACTCATATAAAGTAGAACCACAAACTAGTATTAAAAAAATTAAAGGGATTCGAAAACCAGTAATTCGTCAAATTACATTTAATGATTTTTTAGAATGTTTAAATAATTGTACAACCCTAATTAAATCTCAATATTTAATTTCTTCCAAAAAACATCAAGTTTTTACCACATGTCAAAAAAAAATTGTTTTATCATCTAATGATGATAAAAGAGTTATACTAGAAGATGGTATTAATACATTACCGTGGGGTTTTAAATCAGAATAAAAATTTTATTACACTACTTTTATTTTTATTTAAATATAGTTTGGTATACAAATATTAAACTAGTTTTGTGTTGGACTTTACTACACAAACATGCAATTAGTAACAGTGTTTCTAGTGTTATCCTCTGTTATAAATAATACCTTGTACATCAATTACCCGAAATATACTGAAAAGTGTTTTATTACGTATAATGTAAAAAATGCTAGCCTGGATGAAAGATGGTCTCAAGGTTGGAAGGAAATGAAGAAACAAGATTGGACATGTTCGTTTGATGTTGAAAATAGTGATTTTATATATTTTAAAGTTCGATATTTATTAAATAATAAGTATTATAAATTTATAGACACACTGCAAACTGTACCAATTAATTCAACTGCTTTAAATAATTATATGATGACTATCAAATCTAAATTAAATGTTTATAAAATAACAGCTATTTTGTTAGGTATTTGTTGTTTAGGTTTTATATCATTAATTATTATATTATATTACTCGTATTTTGTAACAATGAAAAGGTATTAAATAAAATATTTTAAATAATGTTCAATACATTTATTACAATAAATCTTTTTTATCAATCCACTGCTTATCATTTACACCAAACCACTTCAAATAGACCTTTGTTCCTTTTCGTCTTAGTATTTTTTCCACAAGATAAACATCGGGAAACTTGGCTTTTTGCAACTCATATTCATAAAATCCTCCTAAAATTGGATGTCCATATTGATCATCTAAAATATATGTTGTTGGATTAGTTAATTTAACTTTTTTAACAGTAAAAATTTCGTTGGACCAATTTGGTGTATAACCTTTAGAAAAAGCCTCTCGATACTTGCTAATTCTAACCTTATCACCTTCTTTAAATTTATTTAATAAACTAGACATTTTTAATTGATTAAAGTTGTCAAGAATATATTTTTCATTTTTTTTATTAACATCAATAGGTTTCATTTTTATAGTTCCATGTTTTGTTGAATTATATTTTAAAACAATTTCAGGCAATAATTTAATCCATTTGTAATTACCCTGATAGCTAAACTCTTTCCACATTAAAGATTTTAAAGTTCTATTGACTCGTTCTACAATTGAAGCTTTCATAGTGCTAAACGTTGAATAATGATTAATTTTAAATTTATTCATTAAATTCTTAAATTCTTTATTATAAAATTCCTTTCCCATATCTGTCTGCATATGCTTTGGATGATTATTTTTTAAAATTTTATTCATTGCTTGTGTAATTTCCTTGCCAGTTTTATTTTTTACTGGCAAAGCCCACACAAACTTACTAAATGTATCAATTACAACAAGGATATAGTTATGCCCCCCGTTTTGTTTAGAAAAAGCTTGCATGTCCACGAGATCTGCTTGAAAAAGATCGTTTAAACCTTTAATAATTACATGTCTACGTTTAAATTTTTTTCTAGCTGATTTATGCAATTCATTAATTATTTCTCTTTTAAAATCAATTATTTTATTCATATTTTACAACTAAAACCTACAAAGGTTATAATACTAATGATAAATTAGAATTATTTTATTCAATTATATTTGCCTCTTTTAATTCTTCAATTATACTAACAATTTCGTTGTTATGATTGTTATTTCCTGCAAATCGTGATGCCATTAAAATTTTTAATCGATTAACCAACTCATTGGGATCATCCCAATGTACGTATTCAAAGGGTTTATTATTATATTTCATTAATAAACCACGACCTCGACGTGTTGTAGAGGTTGTGGCAGAAGTTGCTCCACCATTATTGTCATCATCATCATCATTATCATCATAGTATTCTGCAAGACGTCTGGGTTGAGGTAATCTTAACTTTAATATTTGTTTTTGTTGTTTTTCTTTCGATTCTTTAACAATTTCATCAAGTAAAGGTTTAATTACATACTTATACTTTTCACCTCTATTACCAGCTGTTTGTTCATTCGCATCAAAATTTCTTTTATGTGCATTCGTGCTTTGCATAATATTTTTAAAATTTCCTCTATCTTCTGGAGTTATTAAACTTTCGTTTGGTCTATTTTTAAACAATAACTCATATAAACCATAAGTACCTTTATATATTTTATCTTTAACAAGCTTTGTTTTCCCTTTTATAACAACATCATTTCCTTTAAAATCCATTTCTGAATCCCCAAAACGAAATTTTGCTGTAATTACATCATAATTTAGATAATGAGTATCAAATATAGATTCAGTGTCTCGTATATATTTTTTAACGTATTCACGAGGTATTTCATCAAAATCTTCTAAATACAAATTAAAAGACTCATCTCGATTTATATAATCCCCAATATCTTGATAATTCTGTTGGCTAATACTGTCATCATAAATATAACTGCCTTGTAATGCATCTTGTAACGTATGATCTGCTATATTTGAATATTCAAATGTTTCATCATGTTTTACAGGGCTGGTTCCAAAGTCCCTTTTATTTGTTTTTATAGGGCTTGTTGCAAAGTCCTTTTTTTTTTTTGATTTTATTGTTTTAGTTCCAATATCCCTTTTATTTGTTTTTATAGGACTGGTTCCAACATTTTTTTTATTTGTATAGAATTTTTTCTCTTTTTCGTCTTCTTCTTCTGCATCTTTTTTCTCCTCTTTTTTAATACTTTCTAATTTTACTTTTGGTTCATTTTGTTGAACAGAATAGGAAATTAATTGTTTAAAGGGTTGTAAAACATGTTCCGTTTGAAATCTATTTAGTTTTAATGCTTTTAATTTATTTTTAATATCTTTTCTTTTTTTAATTAATTTTTTTGTTATTGTTTTTTGATCCATGTTAACTACTATTAACAACAATTTTATTATAACTGATGAATAAATTATTATTTTTTATATTTATAGTAATACAAAACCTCATCTGTTAAAAAAAAACCGACTGCTGTTTTTACAGTAAAACAGGTATTTAAACAGCCAGTTTTATTAAAACAGCATGCTGTTTAAATAGTTGACCAGCTGTTTAAATATGCAGTTGTAGAAGAAAAAACAGTCATGAAAATATAAAAGAATCAAATCCCTTTCTATAACGACCATAATTAATATCACAATCTTTGCATATAACTAAAAACCCATATTTGTCTTGCCAACACTTTGAACACATTTTTAAAAAATTATTTAATGAAATATCTGTATTAACATGATCTTTGTAAATATGTTTTAAATTCATTTCATCTTGTTTAAAAATAATTAACATATTTGCATTGTCTCTAATCAAATGTTTTGGTATATGAGCATAAGTTTGAGTTAAATAAAAAGAGTCAATAAGGTTATGCCTACCCATTGCAAAAAAATCTCTAATAACACTTTGTTTTTCACATGCAACATCATCGAATATAAAAATTGAATTGGGTTTAGCATCAGAAGGGTTTACTATATTTTCATTATCACTATATTCAAAATATTTAATTTCTCTGATAGGTTTTAATAATTCCTTTAAGTAAACATAAATTGGTTGATATAATGATTTAGAATAAACATACACATTTTCAAAACGTAAACCATTAACATCTTCAAGCAAATTTAGCATAACATTTGTTTTTCCACAGTTAGAGGGGCCTGCTATTATACATCTAATTGTACTAGGTAGCAAAGTTCCATGCCTAAGCAGTTTATTATTATTCGCAAAATCAAATTTTTTAACCGGTAATTGACACTTTTGTTTAACTATTCGCATGTTTAACAACTAAATATATTTTTGATTTGCATCTTCTTATATAAATAAAACCACTATTTATAAATTAATTAGTTTAATAAACGCATTAGATTAGGAAAGATCAAATTTGATAAATAAGTATACATAAAAGTATGCAACTCATTTGTAAAAAAACAATCAAACGAAAAGGTAGCGGTCTCTTAAATAAATTAATAAATAAATTACCCTTTGAGGCACATATTCCCGGCGGGTATAGATTTTGCGGACCCGGAACTAAGCTTAATAAACGATTAGCACGAAACGATCAAGGTATTAATCAGTTAGACGAGGCGTGTAAAGTTCATGACATTGCCTACTCAAAATTTGATAATTTAGAACAAAGACACGAAGCAGATAAAGTTTTATCGGATAAGGCATGGGAAAGGGTAAAATCCAAGGATTCTAGTATTGGTGAAAAACTTGCTGCACTAGGTGTTACAGCAGCTATGAAAACAAAAGTTAAACTTGGAATGGGTGTTAAACGTAAAAGTAGTGGTAAAAAAAGACATAAAAAAATTAAAAATAAACGTACAGTAGGTAAAGGTACTACTTTTAATAAGGCTCTTAGAAACGCTAATAAAACCCTTAAAAAAAATGGTAAAGGTAAAGATGTAAATTCTGCTATTAAAATGGCATTGAAAGAATTTCGAAAAGTTAAAAAAAATAAAAAATATCCAAGAGTTATTTCGTTTCCAAAAACAGGCGGTTTTCTACCACTAATTCCAATATTTGCAGGTTTATCCGCGTTAGGAGCTCTCGCAGGTGGTGCTAGCTCAATTGCAAGCGCTGTTAATAAAGCAAAAAGCGCGCAACAAGAACTTAAAGAAAAACAACGGCATAATGAAAAAATGGAATCTATAGCTATGGGTAAAGGATTATTTGTAAGACCTTATAAAAAAGGTTACGGACTATTTGTAAACCCTTATTCATATTATGAAGGAAAAAAAAATTTTTTATGAATACACTACCAAAACGACCATTAACTAATGTTGATTTGTTAAAATACACTAAAAACTTAAAAAACTTTCGTGGAATATTTATGCGAGATAATTTACCTGGTAAAATTAATAATATTGAAAATGGTATAATAAATTTAGATAGTCAAGACAACTTTGGTAGTCATTGGACTAGTTACGTTAAAAAAGGTAAAAATGTATTATACTTTGATAGCTATGGCAATCTTAAACCTCCTAAAGAAGTTATAAAGTACTTTAATAGTTTAGGCTCTGTTAAAATATTCTATAATTATTCTCGTTATCAAAATTTAAATTATAATTGTGGTCACTTATGTCTTCAATTCTTGTATAATAATGTTTAATAATCTAATATACATTTAGTTAAATATTAAAATTTCACCGATGAAGACGTTTAGTTTTTCATCAACTCAATCAATTATTAGTGCGGATTTTAATCCACCTATTGATTTAAGAGAATATAAAAACGATTTTGTTATAGGTTTGCTAAGCTTAGAAGTTTATAACGCGATACCAAACATTTCTAAAGGAAATAATAAATTTTATATTGGTAGTGAAGTAATAGAAATCCCAACAGGAACTTATGACGTAGATAATATTAATGATTATTTAAATTTAAAATTGGATGAATTAAGAAAAACCAAAGGTTTTGCTTCTAGCCTTCATATTAAAGCTAATTTAAATACTTTAAAATGTATTATTAAATCGGATCAAAATATTAATTTTAAAAAGGATGATTCAATAAGAGATTTATTAGGTTTTGATAAAGAGCTTTTAACTAAAGATAAACAGCATGAATCTAAAAAACCTGTTAATATTATGAAGGTAAATTCAATTAAAATATTATGCAATATAGTTAGTGGATCCTATGAAAATGGAAAAACAGCGCATACTTTGCATGAGTTTTTTCCAACAGTACCTGCTGGATTTAAAATTGTAGAGTCTCCCCAAAATGTTATTTATTTACCAATTAACACAAATTTTATAACAAATATAACCTTTAATATAGTTGATCAAGATGGTGATTTACTTAATTTTAGAGAAGAGACCATAACGTTAAGAGCTCATTTAAAACCTCTCCCCAACAATAACAACAACAACAATTATGGGTTTTAAATATAATAAATCTGCACTAGACACTAATTTTAGTGTTAAACCAATAGCTAAACAGTTAACATCCACCAAAAAATTAACGCCAGCAAATTTTAAATACCTTAAGTCTTTGGGGTTTAAAATAAAAAAAATATAACATCAGCTATGAGCATATTAAACGTAACTGATAGGGCTTTTTTTGATTATTCACTAGCTAACGTAGAAAAACATTCATATTTACCATATGTTTCCAACTCGTTTAATAACAATGATGAAATTAGAATTCCAATTAATCAATCAGATTTGTTTACCCTCCCAAGTGAAAGTTTTATATACATTGAGGGTAAGTTATTAAAATCGGATGGATCAATATCTACAACAGCAAAATTAATTAATAACTTTTTTGCACATTTATTTGAAGAAATACGTTTAGAAATTGGAGGTAAAGTAGTGGACCGAGTAAAAAATCCTGGGACAACCACCACTCTTAAAGGTTTGGTTTCTTTTAATAAAAACGAATTAGAACGTTTAAAAAATGCTGGGTGGAATATTGACAGCGGAGAATCTTTATATGAAGTTCATAAGACTACAGGATGCTTTAATGTATGCGTACCATTAAAAACTTTATTTGGTTTTGCTGAAGATTTTAAAAAAATTATTATAAACTTGAGACAAGAACTAACATTAATTCGAAGTAATTCTGATAAAAATGCAATTTATAACACATTAAAAACTGAAACAAACAAAATTGAAATAGACAAAATTGTATGGAAGATGCCTCATATTACGGTCGCTGATGAGGAAAAATTAAAGTTATTTAATTTGTATGAAAGTGGTAGAGAGTTAGAGATTGGGTTTAGAAGTTGGGAAATGTTTGAATATCCTCTTTTACAAAAAACTCAACAGCATACTTGGAGTGTTAAATCAGCAACACAGCTCGAAAAACCTCGCTACATTATTGTTGCTTTTCAGACTGATCGTAAAAATGATTTTAATAAAAATAATGGATATTTTGATAACATATCCTTGCACAATTTTCGATTATTCTTGAACAGCAACATGTGGCCATATGACCAATTATTATTGAATTTTGATAAAAACCAATATTCTTTATTGTATGAAATGTATTCAAACTTTCAACAATCATATTTTGAAAAAGAAAACGAACCTCTTTTATCACCTCAGGAATTTTTAAAAATGGCTCCAATTGTTGTAATTGATTGCTCGAGACAAAATGATATTCTAAACTCTGGCACTGTTGATATTAGGTTAGAATGGGAAACAAGTAAAGATGTTCCAGATAAAACATCTGCCTATTGCATTATTTTACATGATCGTATTATTCGCTATGTTCCTTTAACCGGTATAATAAATACAATGTAACCAAACGAATTAATATAATATAAGCATAATATAAGTATATTATGTTTAAATTAAAAAATATTTTATTTTAATATATAATATAATTACCCCCTCCACTTTTTTAGGTTTAAATACTAATATTTTTTTACAAGTTTGTTTATTGTTTGTTTAGTTTTATTAAAGAGAACATGTCTTTATTTTATATAGCTTACGACATTGCTAAACCTTTAACAATTCGAGATATTAATAGATTAGTACAATGTTTTCAATCCACTACTCCATTTCAAGATTTACATGATTTAGAAGAAGAATGGTATGCAAGTATGAACGATTTTTCATCCTTTGTACTGGAAGAACAGTTGGTAAAAGAACAAAAACATCAGGCATCAAGCACAAATGTTCAACAATATGATGAAAATACGGAAATGGAATACAACATTGAACATGACTTAAATAAATATTTAGATTTTACACAAAGTATATAAATTTTTTATTTAATAAACATTTTAAAATAAATTTTCTTTTAATTTATTCCTTTAGTTAGTAGTAATAATAGTTTAGGGATTTAACAAAATAAAACAATATTTATTAAAAATATATAAATATATATTTTTTAAAATAACATATATCAATAATAAAACAAATTTGAATATTTTTAAAATATTTTATGATAAATAAATTCGAATACTTGCTTCAATATTATTTCTACAAATTGGACAATTATTTAGTGGAATTGCACAATCGACACAAGTTACAGTATGCTTGCAAGGAAAAAAAACTATTGATATTTCATTTTTATAACATATTTTACATAAATTTAAATCATCACTGTTTTCAATAGACTCCTCTTCTACTTCTACATCTTCTAAATCTGGATAGGGTGTTTCAGGTCGCGTAACTGGATCATTAATTATTTCAGATATATCATTTACAGTTGATGGTGGTTGTGGTGGTGGTGAATCATGTATTATTGAAGAAACCATTTCATCTATAAAGTTATCTCTTAATTTTTTAATATATTCAGTACCTATTTTTAATTGTAGAAAAGTACAATCCGGATTATATGCTGCATGTTCTTCCCAAGGATCATCAATGTTTAACCATCCCTTTAAATCTAATCCACATTGAAAACAAATAACACGATCTGATAATCCAGTATAGAAAAAACCTGCACTAGCCATATGATGAGGTTGTTGATCGGTGGTAAGTGGCCAATCTTCAAATGAATCCACACGTATTTGATTTAATGCAAATTCAGGATGCTTTATTGTTTTTTTCTTAATTATATCAGGAAAAATATTATCTTCGGGGACAGAATTTGAAAATATTTCAAAAGTATTATTTTGGTTTTCCATTGTGTTGTCTTTTTATAAGTTTTTATGATCACTAAAACAGCTTTGTTAATTCTTACACTTACAAACACACACTGCAAATTGAAAATAAAAACATAAAACTTATTTTATATTTACCCTTTCCACTTCACTTCCAGCACTTGAGTTTAAACTTTATTTATAGAGATAATTTTTTTAAATCATAAATTAATTTCCAATATGTTATTTTCTTTTGTAAATTAATTTCATTTTCCACTAATAATCGTTTTAAAACAACCAGTCTTCTTAAAATTAAATTATTACGACAAATTTTGCATCTTTTAACTTGATTATATTTTTTTGAAGAATTCATTTTTTTTTTTATTTAATGTTTTATGTTGAAAGATTTAACAAAAATAAACTTTGCAAAAACGGTAAACCTTTTATATATTTATATATAAATATATACAATGTTTTTCCATACCTTTTTTGATTTCTTAAACAAGCATTTTACCCCTCTACCTCCCCACTTTAAAACCTTTTACTTTTAAATAATTATAATATTTTACTTACCTTTATAATATAAAGTTTATATAAATACACACATTATAATTTAAAAGTATCTTGTAAGTTACTAATTTTAAAAGGTTTATATTATACAGGATTAATTAATATAGGTAATAATAATAATATGTTTTTGTTTGAAGAATTAATTTTTATATTTAATGTTATATGTCAAAAGATTTAACAAAATAAACTTTGCAAACTGTAAATTTTTTATATCTACAATCTTTTCCATACCTCTCTTGATTTTTTAAACAACTATTTATTTTTACACATCTACTTCTACATTAAACCCTACCAATTTTTACTTTTAAATAATTATAATATTTTACTTACCCAATATTAATTTATAAACACAAAATATTTATTTATATATATATATATATATATATATATATATAATTTATTTAACAGGATTAATTAAAACATTAAATATTTTTAAAACTTTATTTTTTTTTATAAATTATAAAACCATAAATATCCCTTGGTCCACGCTGGGTGGAACCAATCATCTATGTAACTCTCCTCACCCCATCTTTCCAAAAACCTAATTCCAAATAGGTCAAACTCGGTAAAATCATCCATCAGCCATTCTTCGGGGTCTTGCAACTTTTCGTTTTCTTCTCTTAACTTCTTCCTTTCTTCTCTTACTTGTTTCATTTTTCTGATAAAATTTTTTACAGAATGCATGTTGTTTTTTATTCTACTTTTAGAATGTAATACAACTAAAATGAAACTGCCTTTTATATATATTACTTGCCCCCTACCAAATCATTTAGAATCAAAAAAAAAGAAAGCAGGTTAAAAAATTAAGGAAAACAAGAAATAATCTTAAAACATTTATTTTTATCAAAAAAATACGGTACACAATATTTATTTATAATTAATTTTAATTTTTAAATTCTTTAAATTATCATCTTTTTGCTATGTAAAATGTTTTATTGTACTTAACGAGGTGCCTAAGGGTTTAATATTAAAAAAAAAAAAATGTTTAAATATTCCTAAAACATAAAATAAAATTAATGGTTATAAAATTATTAAAAATATGTTATTTAATTAATATTCCTAAAATATAAAAACCAATTATTAAACCATATACCAAATTAAAAGTAAAAAGTATTTTAAACAAAATGATTTATTCAAATTTAACATTATAATAATCATTAGAAACTTCCATAATTAAGTACATTTTTTTATTATTGATTTCTCGGTTAATTTTTGTTAATTCTGGGATTAGTTTGGAAAAACGTTGTGGTAAAATTATATAATTTGGAAGTTCCTTTATTTTTACAATTATAAACTCACCATATCTTCCATCAGCTTTTTCCATCCCAACAAGCTCATATTTTATATTTTCCTGTAAGTCCTTAATTTTAATAAATGGTAGACTTTGACAATCATTCAGTTTGGCAAGAATGTTACTCATGATTATTAATTTGGTACAACGGGTACTAATACTTGAACAACAATAAAATTAATATAATAAAAGTAAGAAATAAATTGACTTTATATATTATCTTAATTTCCCCTACTACTATACATACCAAATCTTTTTTGCGCAATGTTGCATAAGTTTTACATACTTATGCTTAGACATACACACAAATTTAAAATTAAATTTTATTTTATATTATATATTTTAAGGGTTTGTTTCTAATTTTTCTATTCGTTTTTCTATATTATCAAACTTAATAATATATGTAGTATTATTAGAACTTGTCTGTAATTGAAAATATTTAATAGCTTTTTTAAATTCTTCTAATTGAATATTAAAGTTTTCAAATTTTGTATTAAAAGATACAGTATTAATTGTCGCATCTATTGCTTGTTGATCTAATAACTTTTCATTTTTCTTTATAAGTTTCTCTTGTTGATCAAGTATTTTTTCAAAATTATCAATCCGCTGTAAACCATCTAATATAATTTTTAATGTTTTCTCTAAAGCCTCGTTTAATATTTTGTCCTGATCAGATTTAAACTGTTTTAAGTTTTTTTCAACATTTTCATTTGTTTTATTTACTATATCTTTATAATCCTTTTGTATTTTACTTTTAAAATCTTTTTCCAATTTTGTTATCTGTTGTTTTATTGATTTAAAATTAGTGTCTGTTGTTTTAATGTTTTTATTGTTAGAATTATTTTGATTTTTTAAAATTTCAATACTTTTTTTAAGATTTAAAAATTCGATGTCTGAATTATCTATTACAGTTTGTATTGAATCGTATACACTTTTATAAAAATCATTTAAATTATTTTTAAAATATGTTTTATCAACAACATCGCTTTTAACATTAATTGAAGTATGATGTCCGAATTTGTCTAGGCTCATGATTATAATGACCAAACCTAATTTAAATAAATATATTTAAGTATATAGGCTCTTGTTGTTTTGATATTTGCATTTTGCATATACAACATAAATGTAAAAATGCAAATCATTTATTAAAATAATATTTGCGAAATTTAAATGCGAAAGTTTGTTAAATTAGGTTAATACATTGAAGGAATCGAGATAAGCAAGTAAACTTGTTTCAACAAGTTAACACAGCTGCAACTGCATAATTTTAAAAAAATGCAATCTTCAAAACATGATGCAGATAACTTTACCTGATAAAATAAATTAACCACATTCCTTGGTAAAAGAAATCAAATTTTTACAGCATGAAAAATCTTTGTGTTACAAAGTATTATGCAAATTTTAACTTATACGAGGTAAATCGAAATAGTAAAAAGAAAATATTTTTTATTAATAACATATAATTAATTTGGGTAGGATCGGAGTACATTGTGCCCGATTAACCCGATCAAACATTCCATAAGAGTTGAGAAGCATTTATTTTTGTTTTTCAACCCCCATCCTATTCATTTGCATAGGAGGTGATTCTATGACACATACAATCATTGTTTTACAATCACCATCCTATTCTTTTACATGTATGGGGATTCTATGACAAAAAAATTTATTTATCATAGAATCCCCATCCTATTCATTTGCATGCAGGGTGATACTGTGACACAGGCAATCATTGTTTTACAATCCCCATCCTATTCTTTTGCATGGATGGGGATTCTATGACAAAAATTTTATTTATCATGTTTTTCAATCCCCATCCTATTCTTTTGCATGCAGGGGGCTTCTGTGACATAGTCACAGATTGTCACAAAGTCCCCCTTTTACATCTACTGACGGATGTAGTTGGTCCAAGAAGTTTTTCCATCGAACTGAGGTAGTTTCATCCTAACTCGGCTCCCCTCCGGCACTGCTCCTTGTTCCGCCAGCATCATAGGTAAATTAACAGCTATTTATTTCTTTTATTTTGAGTTCCAATTTATCATCCAATTCCATCCTTACGTCATCAAATTTCTGCCACATTTTCTCTTCCAATTCATTTACATTATCTAGAATCTTCTGTTCCAAATATTCCTTTAAATTTTTAGAATTTTCAGAATTTTCTGTTGCAATTCGCTAGAATTTTCCAGCATTTTCTGTTGTAAATCGACTTTCAAATCATTAGAATTTTATAGCATTTTCTGTTGTAACTCGTTTGAATTTTCCAGAATTCTCTGTTGTAAATCTCTAGAATTTTCCAACATTTTCTGTTGCAAATCGACTTTTAGTTCTTTGGAATTTTCCAGAATTCTCTGTTGTACATCGCTAGAATTTTCCAACATTTTCTGTTGCAAATCGCTAGAATTTTCTTGCAGTTTATGTTGTAACTCGTTAGAATTTTCTAGCATTTTCTGTTGTAAATCGCCTTTCAAATTTTGCAACAATAAATGCATATCACACGAACCTTCAAATAAATACGTATCTGGATTTTCACCCTCTTGTTCCAACGTTTCTCGAAGCCGCTGCTGCAACACATTCTTTTTCCCAGTTGTATCACATTCCCTTTCTTCTAGCTCCCGCTTAAGGTCCGCCACTTTTAAGTCCATTAACGAAACCATTTTCGCGAAGTTTCACACTAACCGCACTCCTGACACCAATTGTAACGTTTTTTACTGTTCGTAGTGTGAATTAAAACACGCACTGGTTAATTAACGAACTAAACTATTTATTTAATAACTTAACTACACTTAAAACACTATAAAACTAACTAAACACTTAACTACTAATTATTTATATCACTACTAGTTTATTTATTTGCACTTGTATTTATTTATTTCTTCGCGAGTACCAAAGCTCAACTGACTGCTCTGTGCTGCTCCGTTCCTTATATATTCAGCGCCCAAGTCCAACATTCCAGCGAGCTCCACACTCTCGATTGTTCGAGCGCTGACTCATCGGCGATGATTCATCATTCCGATATCCAGAGCCGTACTCGCTACAATACGAAGATAATATGTATAACCTACCTACTCGTACCATTAAATTCATTATTTGAACTTAAAACCCAAGAATTTTAAACCTAATAAAGTACCCTATTGCACATCCGTGCTGTCGTATAATTTTATTGCGGCACGACCTTTTCGGACTCCTTCCTTTTCCCCCCTATCTAGCAGACAGCACGCGCCTTGGCAAACTAGTGCTATACGTGTTGTGATAGTAAGTAGGTACACTTGCGTTTTTGTTCTGTCGTACATCGCATACGTTGTTGCAAGATGGCGTCTTCATCTGGTTCGCTTTTAATGATTAGAAATAAAACAAACATTTGGTTAATAGGACAAACCTCAGGACAGTTAATTCAGAGCAAGTTGCCGACGACAATGGAAGTGCTATGTTTATTTTTCCACTTTAAAATTGAAATGAAGCAAACCAATCGTAGTTCGGCGAATTCTACTGCTTGTGAGGTCATGGCTGTGTGGGAGCGAGCCGGCATTCCCACTAAATTAAAAAAGGATGTCATCAAGATGATAGAGCACAAGTTTATCAAATGGCAGAAATTGAAGAAAAATAAATAAAACAAAGTTAAACGCTCAAAAGGCCTACAAAACAAAGAGAATAAATGGCAGAAGAAGTTGGAAGATCTCTTTGATTGCTTTGAAAAAAATCAGCATTGTGGAAGACCGACAGTTCCTAATTGCGCAGACACAAAAAGGGCGCCGGGGTACAATGGGTGATTTAGACAAAATGCATTTGAAAAAAGTTGCCAAGAAAGAGGAGAGGGAAGCCCGTGCCCAACAACTTCTGGATCGAGAGAAAAGTTATAGACAATCCCTAGAAGAAAAGTGCATTCTATCCTCTTCGACTAGCAGCAGTGATAGTGAAGAAGAAAAAAGGTCGGCGTCGGACATTTCAGTGAGGGCAGGACCTGCAAGGGCCTCCTAAACGAAAACGCGGCAGGAAAAACCAGTTTGATAAACGCTTGGCTGCAAGCCTAGACTAAAGACATAAATTTATTCTTATAACAGTATTATCAATATTGAGGAAGGTGGAAATAATTTTTATTATAAAGAAGCGGCCGGGGCTACTAAGAAAATAACAATGCCAACTGGTACTTATGAAATATTAGATATATAAACTTATCTTAGGCAACAAATTATTCCTAAAACTGTTAAAAAGAAAGATTAATATAAATATTTTTCACTTAAACCAAACAATAATACTTAAAGTGTGAAATTCAAAGCGAAAAATACGAAATAGATTTTTTGCAAGCAGATGGTATAGGAAAAATATTAGGATTTTCAAAGCGTACTTTAAAACCAGACCAGGTAAAAAACACGAATCAGATCTTTTATATTGATTGTAACATAACTACAGGTGCTTATTATAGTCATATACCAACACACACTACTTACAAATTTTCCGTAGACATTGATCCAGGCTATACAATCAACGAAATTCCCAGGAATCTTATATATTTACCAATAATAAATAAAAAAGAAATATTTAATATTACTTTAGTAATACCACAGTTTGATGAAACTATTCAAAAAGTTAATACCCGAACGTATTACCCGTATGTTAAGTCTTTTAATAATAATAATGTTATAGAAATTTCAATAAATAAAAGAGATTCATCGTTGCTTATGCATAATGCTGGTTTGCTAATTGAGGTTAAAATAGAGACAACATTTGGTAATGGGGATGTATCAGTTGTAAAAAATATGGGGGCATTTTTGTTTGATCGAATTTCTTATGAATTAAATGGAAAAGAAGTTGATGGTATACGCGATCCAGGTATTGTCAGCACAATTAAGGGTTATCTTAATTACAGCAGTGATGATTCAAAACATTTAGATATTGCACCCATATTAAATTCAATAACAGCGACAGATTCGACTTAATATAACCATTACATCATTTATTTGATATATTTAATGATTATCAGCTAGCTCAATATATTTGATCACATTGACATATCAGATATACGAGTTATTATAAATGGGAGAGCGAATTAATCTCGATTTTGAAAAAAAAATGATTTTATTGAGGCTCACCATAATTATACACAATTTTATTCAAGTTTTAAAAATGATTTTACAATATCAAAACGCCCTTTACTTAATTATACGCAATTTAAGAATCATGCCCTTTTTGTAATTGATTGTTCTAGAAGAAATAAATCCTTAAAATCAAGTACAGTTTTTCATCCAAAAGAAATTGCAATTACTAATGGAGTGCAAACAAATCATTATCTCTTAAAACCAATGGTGGAATTTAAGCAGTTATCAAAAATAAATAGAAAACAAGTTTGCCTTGAAGAAAAAAACATTCATGGACTACGATATTCCAGTGGACATGTTAATTTCAACGAAATCAATAATATTTTAATGGAATTATTGACTGAGTACGATACTGTTTACACGAACAGTACCAAATTTAAAAATTGTGAACATTGAAAGCTTAAACTTGTGGGATTTTCCAGTGTTAAAAAACAAAAAACCAATATGTATGAATCATTTCAAAAGTGGTCAGTGTAGCACAACAAACTCACACATTTTACCTAATTGGCTTCAAAGATATCTACCACATAATCATGGCTTGTAAAGAGTCTTTATCACAAAGAAAAATAAAATTTCCAGTGGACATGTTAATTTCAACGAAATCAATAATATTTTAATGGAATTATTGACTGAGTACGATACTGTTTACACGAACAGTACCAAATTTAAAAATTGTGAACATTGAAAGCTTAAACTTGTGGGATTTTCCAGTGTTAAAAAACAAAAAACCAATATGTATGAATCATTTCAAAAGTGGTCAGTGTAGCACAACAAACTCACACATTTTACCTAATTGGCTTCAAAGATATCTACCACATAATCATGGCTTGTAAAGAGTCTTTATCACAAAGAAAAATAAAATTTTATAAAGATTTGCAAAAATTAAAAGGGGACATTGAAATGTATCAATTACACTGTGCAGCAATTTTCGGGCCATCGAAATCAAACCGCACCGGACCATTTTTTTCTGAAAATATACCTATCCAATAGCAAAACCCTCGCTGGGTTTGTAAAAGTTAGCTCGAATTTTTTTTTTATGGCCGTTTGTATTTTCGATCTTCATATACCCCAATTTAGACCTATAAATCGATTTTTTTCGCATATATTTGATTTATATCGTCAAGATTTTTTTGTAGAAATATAGTTACAGCACAAATAAACCCATTTTGTGAACAACCTTTATCCCAAAAACCCAATTTTTGGGACCAAATATTCAAAAAAAAATTTTTTTTAATTTTTTGATAATATTTAAAATTTCTTGGTACTTCTTCTGGCAAAAATGTTGTAAAGTATACTAAAAGAAGTAATTTATAAAATAAGCACACAAAACTGAACTTTAAGTTTGCTTATTTGATGGAAAATAATGTTTAAACAAGATATTCCAAAATATTCATATTTTCACACTTAACACCAAATATTTTGCCGAAAAATCTGTAGGAAAAAATTGAATAGATAAAATAGAATTGTAGAAATGTACAGAGAGTTTGATTTTTATTTTGTATTCATTTTATTATATCAAAACATTGAGTAATCTGATTCATTGCTGAAGAATTCCATCCCTTCCACTTCTTCTCCTTTATTTCCTAGCTCTTCATTTTAATTTTTTGATTCATCACTGGAGAATTTTATCCCTTCCACTCCTTCTCCTTTATTTTCTTGTTCTTTATTTTCATTTTCTTCCTGATCGTAGTCAAAAATATGTTCTTACTTCACCAAAATGTTTCGGCTGGGCTGGAGCTCGTTTTCCTCTTTATCTGGACTCAAATGGCATCGCAGTTTGATGATTGTGTCGATAACTGTCGACTGAAGTAGTCCAAATGGGAAATGAATTTTTAGCGACATATTGACTCCAATTTTGAAAAAATACATCCAACATTCGTCGCACAGATCCTTCATAATTGGGAGAACGATGTTTCCCTAAAAGTCCAACGATGATTTCTCTTATCGACGCCCACGCAACTATCTCATTGTGAACCAAGGCCCTGTCAAAGTCTATATACTTTAGCAATTTCCGAATATCAGGACCATTTAAAACGCCTGAAATAAAATGAATATAAAAAATATATAAAATGAAGGGATGAAATTCTCCAGTGATAAATCAAAAAATTAAAATGAAGAACAAGAAAATAAAGGAGAAGAAGTGGAAGGGATGGAATTCTCCAGCAATGAATCAGATTACTCAATGTTTTGATATAAAAAAGTTTTTTAATAATAAAATTAATACAAAATAAAAAACCAAACTCTCTGTACTTTTCTACAGTTCTATTTTATCTATTCAATTTTTTCCTACAGATATTCCAAAGATTTCTACAAAAAATTTGGTGTTGAGTATGAAAAGATGAATATTTTGGAAAATATTTTTAAAAAAATTTTTTCCAGCAAATAAGTAAACTTAAAGTTCAGTTGGGTCTTGACTCTCAAAGACGCTCAAAGATAGTTAACGAGACCTCTCCTAAGCAGCGTATACGATACAAACGTAGTAAAGTATCAAAAGCGAATCTAAGTATGCGGAAATACCGGTATTCGGTAATAAATAAATAAATAAATAAACAAACAAGTGCGAAAAGTGCAACAAGTGCAAAAAGTGCGCCGTAAAATAACAAAAAATCAATATCGATTCTACACGTGATAACTGGTTCCAAGTGCAAAAGAGTGCAAATTGTGTGTGGTACCTCCCCCTGGACTAAGTCCTCAAGTGTTTGACCTGGTTAAAAGGTGTAAGAGAGACGATCAGTTCCTGGGCTACCACACGTGCAGGCGGCATGCGATAAGGATCAATTTCAGCACACCTGCCTGGCAAATATCCCGAAGTCCAAGTCTGCATAAACTAGATAAGTAGCTACCAAATTGAATGACCATGACCACCCAATAATATTAATACTAGTTAATACGAAATACGCAACCTTTAACTAACAATAATTCTTCAGGTAAAATTAATTGGTCGCAAACAATTTCCAAGATTCTCATGCAAATGAAACAGTAAAAAAAACTATAAACACAAGGGCACATAAGAAGCCATTAATCACTCAAGTTACGATAAACATTAGGCAAAAGAAACCATCCTAAAGAAATTTATTTATTTATGTTTACATCTATAGATTACTAAGACGTAAGGGGTCATAAATTAAGTAAAAACCGTTCTAAGCGTAAGGGGGGCAAACAATTCTAAAGCGGCTATCAGGAACCGAAATCCGACTCAGACAGCGACGAACAGGAAGTACACCATCAAGGAAAGGCAAGCAGCATACTAATCCACCCACCCCCATTCAGGAATACCAAATGAATGGGGTTATTACTAAAGCCCTGGTTGAGGAGGATTCCGGATTTTACTTAGTTTTGGGTCAGTTCAATGTCCTCCAAAAACCCTTTCTAAATTGGACGCATGGCCCGACCCGGCTGACAAAAATCCGTGGAGCGGTCTTAACCTTTGACACTGTCATCCACGACCTCCTAGGGTGCATCTATCAGCCGTCGTAAAGACTTCGGATCCAACAAACACAGGTAATGCTGTGATTTGGCGGGATACGCAGGAGAACGGAAAGGGGGTGAAATAACCCCGGGAGATTAGTGGAGGATAATATATTTGGGGCCTGCCATACGTTTCCATACTCATACTCATTAAAGTTCAGTTTTGTGTGCGTATTTTATAAATTACTATTATTATTATTTTACAAACCCAGCGAGGGTTTTGCTATTGGATAGGCATATTTTCAGAAAAAAATTGTTCGGTGCGGTTTGATTTTTTGTGTTGCACAGTGTTATTTAAAGCTTTTGATGCCATGCGCATATCTGAGGATTATTGGAAGAACGTCTTCGAGGGCCCACTTAGGTTTTCCGCAAGCAGTTCTTTAACCACAAAAAAATGTTGTGCTTAAATATAATATTTATAAAACATTAATTTGGAATAAAAAAATTAAAAAAATAATATACTTTTTACCCTTACCCAAATTTTTTTGTAAGAATCCTTTGGGTTACATGACTCGAGGCTCCGCCCATAAAAAGGGGTTAATTTTATTAGTATTAAGGTTGGTAGATAAAGTAAAAAAATAAATTAAATTAATTATATTTTTTATATTTTTATGTTCAAAAATAAAAATATTTCCGAAGTTTCTTATAAATATTGATTGTAATAAAAACCATGATGTTATTTAATAAAAGTAACAAAAAGAAGTGAAAATAAAAAAATATACTTTATAAATATTTTATTTTAAAAAAATTTTATAACAACTAAATTATTTTTTAAGTTATTGTATACATGTGGACCTTTTTGATTGATTGGAGGTGGTTTACAGTTTTCCAACACCCATGTCGGTGGGATAGTGGGTTGGGGTGGTAGAGGTGTTGGTGTTGATTCCTTGCACACTAAGTTTGTTGTTAGATTAACTCTAAAACAGAAAAAAATATTAAAAACTAAAAGTTTTTTAAAAAATATTACAAATATTACATTTCATCCTCTTGCCCCTCAGACTTAGAATCATCATCGACGGAGATGGGCGACATCTCCCCCATTTCAATGTTTGGGGTTGTTAGATCAACTCTAAAACAGAAAAAAAATATTAAAACTAAAAGTTTTTAAAAAAATATTACAAATATTACATTTCATCCTTCTGCCCAACCCAGAATCATCATCGACGGAGATGGGCAACATCTCCCCCATTTCAATGTTTGGGGTTGTTAGATCAACTCTAACAGAAAAAAAATATTAAAACTAAAAGTTTTTAAAAAAATATTACAAATATTACATTTCATCCTCTTGCCCCTCACACCCAACATCGTTCTCGATGGAGATGGGTGACCCCCCATTTAAGTGCTCTATAAAATATATATATATATATTATGAAAAAACTTAAAATACTACTTACTGCTCTATTGAGATGAGCGGTGGAGGTAGTGTTAAGTTACTAAAAAGAAATAGGTATAAATAAATAATATTAAAACTATACAAATATAACTTACTTTTCTCTGAAATACTGCTCAGGATTGACAGGTGGAGTGTATCTATTTTTTATTTCACAAAAATTATTAACAAACATGGTTAAACTCAAAACATAAATGAATAATATATTTTAGTTAACATTTGCTTTTTTATGGAAACAATTTGACTACGTAATTAAAACATAAATGTAATTTTTGCATTCACATGTATTATTTGACTCCAAGTCTGTGGATTTTTATCTTAATACGTTTTGATAAATGTAAATTTTGCACACGATTAAAATATTAATTACTGCAACGTAAACATTTGGTTTGAAAAAATATTCATAAAACAAAGAGCAAGTTTGCAAAATTACTATCCCACACGTTTATTTTTGAACTAGGGCAACGTAAACAGTTGGTTTAAAAACTGTCTATAACAAGGAGTGCAAGTTTGCAAAAACATATTCACTACAAGTTCTACAACATCTTGTGCAAATATTATTATGGTTTACCTGTATACAATTTATGTAAGTTATTTTTAAATTTTTTATTTAAATATATAAATTTATAAGTATATTAATGTTTCTAATATGGCTTTTTTAAAAGAAGTTAACGCCGTAGCAGTGGTGCTTGAAAAAGAAGCCCGAAAAATTCAAGAGTAAAGGTAAATTTGGCGATTATTATACTGCCAATTACTGCCTATACTGCTTATACTGCCTACTTACTGCTTATACTGCCTACTTATTGCTCTTACTGCCTACTTACTGCCTAGTTACTTTCAACATTGCCTTTAGTTCCCAAACAATGTCTATAGTTTTACATTTATGTATATTATGTCTTTAGTTGTAAATTATGAATGTATGTTTATCAAAAAAACATCCGAATTTTAAGAATTTAATTTAATGTTCTTTTTTTTACACTTTAAAACCTTAAAATATTTAAAGTTATTATATACTTCTTTTATTGACAGCCTATCTTTTTTCGTTACTTGAAACGGTTCGTTTCCTAATAGTTTTATGGGACCCTATATGATATACCGGTTGTCAACTGTTTCCAGGTACAAAATCATTTAAATAAGATTTTAAAAACTTATTTTTCGATGTGTTTTTATCAATACGTGTAATTAATCTACCAATATACCAGCTATTGTCGTAATTAAAGACCGGATTTTAAGCATGATGCTTATTGCTTAATTTTTTGCTTTTTTTAAGGTTTTATGCTTTTTTTCGATTTCGTGCTTATTTAAACTTTTTTCCATATTTTTATACATTTTTTTTAAATTAATTGTTTCGACTTTTACTTGATGAAACTCCATGTTAATAATATGTTAATATAAACTACACTGTTTAATTCTAACTTCAGCAGGTAGTAATTGAAAGATAAAATATGAAAGAGAATGAATACTTTTTTTTTAAATATTTATCATTGGCTTGAACAAATAATATAAACCAAAATTATTAAAACCCTAGTTTATTATTATTATTATAGAAATTATAAAAATACTTTAAAAAATAACTTGGTTGGGTAGGCGACTCATGGTAATGCTGGTCCAGGGGTGATTTATCTGGAATAGAATAAATAACTATGAGCAAATCCTATCCTTGAAATGTTTAACTTACACTACAGTTAAGTTTACTATCAGGATATATAAATTAATTGACTTTAATATTACTTTAGTTAAGCTCCTTAAATAACTTTATTTGAATGTTAATTTAATTTATTGTTTATCTATTTATTTTAACTTTGTTATTTATTATTTATTGCCTCTCGTCAACAAACTAAGTGCAACGTCTGTTCCCAGTACTACAAACAAAATAGCACCAGCTTCGAAAGTGCAATGAGTATTATACACAGAATACTCATCCAAAGTGCCCACAACAAAACTTAGTTTTTACTCAACCCGGTCATGACCTCAAAACATTATCTACTCTATACTGAGTTGTGCAATGGACACCAAACACAAGGGTCCGCTCCAATATAGAGCTTTGCTAATATCTTCTGAGTCGTGCAATGTAATCTACCGATAAACGGACTATTATCTGCTCCAGATATTAACAAAACTAATGCAAACTACTCTGCTCTGTACCGAGTTGTGCAATGGACACCAAACACAAGGGTCCGCTCCAATACAGAACTTTGCTAATACCTTCTGAGACGTGCAATGTAATCTACCGACAAACGGACTATTAACTGCTCCAGATATTAACAAAAAAAAACAAGGCAAAACAGACAAATTAAGAGATCATTAAAATAAAATAATAAATAACAATCATATTCGTGCAATAGGAATGCTCAGTGAAAACTCACCTAATAACGTGTAAAACAATACACTAATTAGCACTAAAGAATGCACAAACACAGAAGTCTAATCTAGTCTAATTTCCACAACAAATTTATAATTCACTTGACTGTGTCACCAGCAATAAATGAATGACGATATTCTCGGTAAAAATAATAAAGATTTCCGTTCTTTATAAAATGCTTATTAAGGAGTATAGACTTATATGAATTTTTATTCACTAGCCAAATATTTTAAAATAATATACAACTTTATACCTACGTTCGACGGCTTAGGTAGCTAGCCGCCTGTATCATATTTCAAGTGAACTATTTTTAACGATATCAGTTAAGTGTTAAATAAATCAATGGGTCTTACACTTCAAAATCTTACATATAGAAAACAAAAGTATGAAACTAAATTTATTAGAGTCTATGGAAATTAACAAATTAAAGGAAAAAAACTGATATTATTCTCAATGACCAAATTGATACCAATAATTCCCCGTTATTAAATTTATTTTAATATATTCAAATAGTTTAGTGTTATATAACTATAAAGATTACAGGGCATTCCCATAATTATTGTTCCTTTAATCTACCCCCAATATTGTACTAAAAATGTTACCTGTTAAAACCATCATTTATATAAATAGTAAATTAATATAAGTTAGTATTCGATCTGAAGAAGCTACTGTGTAGCGTGCTTTTTAATGTTTAGTTAAGATACACGATACGCTACGGGGTTCTATTATTGTGCTTGCGCTTTATTTGCTGTACGTGGTAATTATTTAGACAATGCCAAAACAAAAGCCAACCATTGAAGAGTGGATTAGTGGTCACAAGGAACTAAAAATTGACAATAAAAAGGTCTTTTGTCAAGCATGTTCTAAAACTATAAGTAAAATTATAGTTTTCTGTACTTATACTTTATACAACTTTGTATTTTATAGCAATGCTAATAAATATATATTATTATTATTTATTTATTGTTAAAAATTACTGATTTTATTTTATGGTTTTGAAGAGATTTCCTTTTTGACTTAAATTGAATTACTTTAAGGTATAAATGAAAATTTTAAGGATGAAATAAAATAAATTGAATAAAATACAACTTTTAATTTCTAAAATATTATTCGACTTTACATTCTACTTTCTCAACCCAATACTGTAATGGTTTCCTTTCAATAAAAAGCCGCCTAGATAGTGTTTTTTTATTTTAATCAATCTAGTATGGGATTATTTTTTTTAAATATTCCGATTTTGAAATGGATCCAGCCATTATCCATGCACCAATGACCAGTGTGGATGTGGAGCGAAGTTTTTCTGCATACAAAAACATTTTAACAGACAGAAGACATAATTTTACTATAGAAAATTTGGAGAAACATCTAGTTATACATTCCTTTAGGTCTTAATAATAGATATAATGTACAATTTGGCAATTACAAAGGTAGTTAAAGGGCATATTAAGAATTTATACAATAACAATACTATTATTGAAGCTCTTGGTATGATGCTGCGTCCTGAAAGCCATGGCCTCCCAACTCGCCGACGGTGATAGTCGCCCCCTGAATTGCTTCCTTGTTCAAAATTTTTTCATAAATTCGGCCGTCTTTTCACATGGTGATTTAAGAGTGCTGTACGAGACCTAGGTCGATATTTAAAGTTTTTTCAAAAATCATAAAAAATGAAAAAACTTTAAATATCGACATAGGTCTCGTACAGCACTCTTAAATCACCATGTGAAAAGACGGCCGAATTTATGAAAAAATTTTGAACAAGGAAGCAATTCAGGGGGCGACTATCACCGTCGGCGAGTTGGGAAGCCATGGCTTTCAGGACGCAGCATCATACCAAGAGCTTGAATAATAATATTGTTTAACAAGTTTTTTCATTTTTTATGATTTTTGAAAAAACTTTAAATATCGACCTAGGTCTCGTACAGCACTCTTAAATCACCATGTGAAAAGACGGCCGAATTTATGAAAAAATTTTGAACAAGGAAGCAATTCAGGGGGCGACTATCACCGTCGGCGAGTTGGGAGGCCATGGCTTTCAGGACGCAGCATCATACCAAGAGCTTCAATAATAATATTGTTATTGTATAAATTCTTAATATGCCCTTTAACTACCTTTGTAATTGCCAAATTGTAATTGATCTGTGATACTTAATTGGGAAATAAATATTTTTGATTGATTGATGCTTCGGACTACAAGCCGAGAGGTCGTGGGTTCGAATCCCACCAGTGGTATGGCTGTTTATTTTGGTGTTTGTCTGTGTATTCCTGTAATTGGGCTCGTGCCTGTTGGAAGCACATTAAAACTTAAAATAAAAAAATAATTAAAAATAAATAAATACCTGCATCAAACGAGGATAAAGGCAACTTTTCGGGCAACTTTATAAAAGTTAAACATGAAGAATATTATTGTGTATATTACGACAATAGCTGGTATATTGGTAGATTAATTACACGTATTGATAAAAACACATCGAAAAATAGGTTTTTAAAATCTTATTTAAATGATTTTGTACCTGGAAACAGTTGACAACCGGTATATCATATAGGGTCCCATAAAACTATTATGAAACGAACCGTTTCAAGTAACGAAAAAAGATAGGCTGTCAATAAAAGAAGTATATAATAACTTTAAATATTTTAAGGTTTTAAAGTGTAAAAAAAGGAACATTAAATTAAATTCTTAAAATTCGGATGTTTTTTTGATAAACATACATTCATAATTTACAACTAAAGACATAATATACATAAATGTAAAACTATGGACATTGTGTGGGCACTAAAGGCAATGTTGAAAGTAACTAGGCAGTAAGTAGGCAGTAAGAGCAATAAGTAGGCAGTATAAGCAGTATAGGCAGTAATTGCCAATTACTAATTGGCAGTATAATAATCGCCAAATTTACCTTTACTCTTGAATTTTTCGGGCTTCTTTTTCAAGCACCACTGCTACGGCGTTAACTTCTTTTAAAAAAGCCATACTAGAAACATTAATATACTTATAAATTTATATATTTAAATAAAAAATTAAAAAATAACTTACATAAATTGTATACAGGTAAACCATAAAAATATTTGCACAAGATGTTGTAGAACTTGTAATGAATATGTTTTTGCAAACTTGCACTCCTTGTTATAGACAGTTTTAAAACCAAATGTTTACGTTGCACTAGTTCAAAAATAAACGTGTGGGATAGTAATTTTGCAAACTTGCTCTTTGTTTTATGAATAGTTTTTCAAACCAAATGTTTACGTTGCAGTAATTAATATTTTAATCGTGTGCAAAATTTACATTTATCAAAACGTATTAAGATAAAAATCCACAGACTGGAGTCAAATAATACATGTGAATGCAAAAATTACATTTATGTTTTAATTACGTAGTCAAATTGTTTCCATAAAAAAGCAAATGTTAACTAAAATATATTATTCATTTATGTTTTGAGTTTAACCATGTTTGTTAATAATTTTTGTGAAATAACAAATAGATACACTCCACCTGTCAATCCTGAGCAGTATTTCAGAGAAAAGTAAGTTATATTTGTATAGTTTTAATATTATTTATTTATACCTATTTCTTTTTAGTAACTTAACACTACCTCCACCGCTTATCTCAATAGAGCAGTAAGTAGTATTTTAAGTTTTTCATAATATATATATATATATATATATTTTATAGAGCACTTAAATGGGGGGTCACCCATCTCCATCGAGAACGATGTTGGGTGTGAGGGGCAAGAGGATGAAATGTAATATTTGTAATATTTTTTTAAAAACTTTTAGTTTTAATATTTTTTTCTGTTAGAGTTGATCTAACAACCCCAAACATTGAAATGGGGAAGATGTTGCCCATCTCCGTCGATGATGATTCTGGGTTGGGCAAGAGGATGAAATGTAATATTTGTAATATTTTTTTAAAAACTTTTAGTTTTAATATTTTTTTTCTGTTTTAGAGTTGATCTAACAACCCCAAACATTGAAATGGGGGAGATGTCGCCCATCTCCGTCGATGATGATTCTGAGTCTGAGGGGCAAGAGGATGAAATGTAATATTTGTAATATTTTTTAAAAAACTTTTAGTTTTTAATATTTTTTTCTGTTTTAGAGTTAATCTAACAACAAACTTAGTGTGGAAGGAATCAACACCAACACCTCTACCACCCCAACCCACTATCCCACCGACATAGGTGTTGGAAAACTGTAAACCACCTCCAATCAATCAAAAAGGTCCACATGTATACAATAACTTAAAAAATAATTTAGTTGTTATAAAATTTTTTTAAAATAAAATATTTATAAAGTATATTTTTTTATTTTTACTTCTTTTTGTTACTTTTATTAAATAACATCATGGTTTTTATTACAATCAATATTTATAAGAAACTTAGAAAATATTTTTATTTTTGAACATAAAAATATAAAAAATATAATTAATTTAATTTATTTTTTTACTTTATCTACCAACCTTAATACTAATAAAATTAACACTTTTTATGGGCGGAGCCTCGAGTCATGTAACCCAAAGGATTCTTACAAAAAAATTTGGGTAAGGGTAAAAAGTATATTATTTTTTTAATTTTTTTATTCCAAATTAATGTTTTATAAATATTATATTTAAGCACAACATTTTTCTTTTTTTGTGGTTAAAGAACTGCTTGCGGAAAACCTAAGTGGGCCCTCGAAGACGTTCTTCCAATAATCCTCAGATATGCGCATGGCATCAAAAGCTTTAAATAAGTAATTGATACATTTCAATGTCCCCTTTTAATTTTTGCAAATCTTTATAAAATTTTATTTTTCTTTGTGATAAAGACTCTTTACAAGCCATGATTATGTGGTAGATATCTTTGAAGCCAATTAGGTAAAATGTGTGAGTTTGTTGTGCTACACTGACCACTTTTGAAATGATTCATACATATTGGTTTTTTGTTTTTTAACACTGGAAAATCCCACAAGTTTAAGCTTTCAATGTTCACAATTTTTAAATTTGGTAATAACTGCTCACATACTGTTTTTAAATATTCATAATTTTGATTACTGTTTGTGTAAACAGTATCGTACTCAGTCAATAATTCCATTAAAATATTATTGATTTCGTTTGAAATTAACATGTCCACTGGAATATCGTAGTCCATGAATGTTTTTTTCTTCAAGGCAAACTTGTTTTCTATTTATTTTTGATAACTGCTTAAATTCCACCATTGGTTTTAAGAGATAATGATTTGTTTGCACTCCATTAGTAATTGCAATTTCTTTTGGATGAAAAACTGTACTTGATTTTAAGGATTTATTTCTTCTAGAACAATCAATTACAAAAAGGGCATGATTCTTAAATTGCGTATACAATATTTATACAATAACAATATTATTATTGAAGCTCTTGGTATGATGCTGCGTCCTGAAAGCCATGGCCTCCCAACTCGCCGACGGTGATAGTCGCCCCCTGAATTGCTTCCTTGTTCAAAATTTTTTCATAAATTCGGCCGTCTTTTCACATGGTGATTTAAGAGTGCTGTACGAGACCTAGGTCGATATTTAAAGTTTTTTCATTTTTTATGATTTTTGAAAAATTTTGTTTTTTTTGTGCAAAAATCCAGGAAAACTTATAAAAAAACCTGGTAGGATGTAGTCCGAAGCGTTGACTACTACACCACCGAGGGCGGTGTATCTGTATCCGAAAACGTTTCACTTAGGGCCGGTTTTTCAATTAAGGTTTAAACCTTGGTTCAGGGGAACTTAGATCAATTAATGAACTCAGTTCACAGTCAAATGAGTTTTTCAATGTCGACTCAACAGCAGTTCTGTTGAACTTAGATCAGCGGTGTCAACGTTAAGTTGGTACAACCGAATTTAGTATACATTAGTATTCATTAATAATAGTAGTTAAAACTGTCATTCTGACAGAAGGATTTTGTGTTTACTTTTGGAGTTTTGTTTGTCTGTGCTATTTTAAAAAGTTCTTATCTGTGCGAAAGGGCGCTTTAAAACAATTTACTATTGTTAAAGGACAATAATTATTATTTAATATGGATAAAAATCGTGCTGCCAACTTTACCTCTTTTAAGGAGGAAATATTGGTATGTAGGTATGTATTTCGTTTTATAGTATAAAATGAATTTGTCGTTTTTTGTTACATGTGATGAATTTTACTAGGTAATAGATTGGGTTTGAAAACCCGAAATCTGGCAAAAAATTCATCATTATTCCACCTTGCAAAATGATTCGGTCTTACCCATGGCCTGTGCACACGAAGTTAAATATTATTTAGGAATTCGCTAATTTAATTAATTAATAATTTCCTCATCATCTTCACTAACTACCTCAAACATATCCATTGGTTTATTATAACAGCAGATCACAAAACAAGAAATAAACAACGCAATACACAATAAAGCAGAGAAAAATTAAGTTAGGTCAAGTTGAACTTCGTTTAAACGTCTTTTGATTTAAATTAAACCAAATTTAAGCTTGAACTTTGATTGAAAAACGGCATATTTTGTTTGAACCATGTTCAAATGCTGAAGCAAGTTTAAACTATGATTGAAAAACCGGCCCTTAAGACTTGCGTACTCATCTACTTCTGACATCGACGAAAGGTCACTTTCAGTTTTGGTTATTTTTTAGCTCTATTTTTAGCATGTTTTAGTTTAGTGCTCGGTTTAATGTCCAGCTTTGCTTTTGTTTCTTGTTTTTTTATGATTCATGTTCTTTTTATAGCTTTTATTTGGTTGGATACTGATCATTCCTCGTACTCGATATAATCTGTCGGACGACAGTCTTTTTGATTGTTCACTAAAAACCAACAAAGCGACGATTTTCTAACAGTAACTTCTTTATTATTACGTAATCTTACGGTTAGGTATGGAGTACTGGAAGAACCACAAATATTTTTTTTAGCGACTTTTAGGTCCGGTTTTTCAATTAGGGTTTATACCTTGGTTCAGGGGAACTTAGATCAGTTAATGAACTCAGTTCGCAGACAAATGAGTTTTTCAATGTCGACTCAAAAGCAGTTCTGTTGAACTTAGATCAGCGGTGTCAACGTTAAGTTGGTACCACCGAATTTAGTATACGCCTACATTAATAGTAGTTAAAACTGTCATTTTGACAAAAGGATTTTATATTTACTTTTGGAGTTTTGTTTATCTGTGCTGTTTTATAAAGTTCTAATCTGTGCGAAAGGGTGATTTAAAACAATTTACTATTCTTAAAGATCAATAATTAATATTTATTATGGATAAGAATCCTGCTGCCAACTTTACATCTTTTAAGGAGGAATTATTGGTATGTATTTCGTTTTATAGTATAAAATTAATTTGTCGTTTTTTGTTACATGTGTTGAACTTTACTAAAATCTATTACCTATTCAGTAATTGTTTTTATAACTAACCTATTGGTCGGATTTGCAATAACTGGTTTATAAACGTTGTTTATTTCTTTTTATATTTATAATTAAATCCACTCTCGTACAAAAGGTTTGGAAAACCGAAATCTGGCAAAAAATTCATCATTATTTCACCTTGCAAAATGATTCGGTGTTATCCGTGGCCTGTGCACACAAAGTTGAATATTATTTAGGAATTCGCCATTTTCCTCATCATCCTCACTAACTACCTCAAACATATCCATTGGTTTATAATAACAGAAGATCACAAAACAAGAAATAAACAATGTAATACACAATAAAGCAGAGAAAAATTAAGTTATGTCAAGTTGAACTTCGTTTAAACGGCCAACAGTGACGGTTTATCTTTTGATTTAGTTTAAACCAAATACAAGCTTGAACTTTAAATTAAAAAACGGCATATTTTGTTTGAACCAAGTTCAAATGCCGAACCAAGTTTAAACTATGATTGAAAAACCGGCCGTAAGTCATGCTGGGAATAGACTTTAAGGTATAAATTATTCAAATGTGAAAAATAACGTAGATTTTTTGACTGTATCCTGTTCTTTGATATTTTCCTGATCAGAAACTTCCATTTCTTCAGATTTGATATTTCTTAAGAAATTTCCAAGTCAATTTCCAAGTCACTTTTATTTTATCATCTTTGTCTTCATTTTTCTCATTGTTTATGTCTTTCAAAAGATACGAAAATTGTTTGGAAAACTTTTTCCAGGGAATTCTGGTTTTCATTTAAGCCTCCTATCCACACTGCATTCCAGAGATAAAAAAGGGCACTACCTCTTGTAATATGTAATATCTCTATAAAGTAGGGCACCACAATGATATTTTACCAACTTGCCCATATCGAGGATTTATTCCGAATATTGCCGAACCGTTAAACTTTAGCTGCTAAAGCATTATAATTATGGCGATAAATTTGAATATGTAGTAGTGGTTATGTTAACTTAACACAAAGATGCCGAGTACAAAAACTACTCCAGTACAATAAATGTACTCGAGTACAACAAATGTACTCGAGTACAAAAAATGTACTCGAGTACAAAAAATGTACTCGAGTACAACCAATGTACTCGTGTCCATTTTTACTTTTTTAATTTAAATAAGTACAAGTACAAGAACGAGTACCGAGTACATAAAAAGTACTTAAAGTACAAAATTTGAGTACAAGTACTCGAGTACCGCACAGCTCTGATACCATGGCAACACTGTTATGCACTTGCATAGTTCAGAGAAAAACCTTAAGGTTATACATTTAAATTATGACACTATGACATTAAATGCATTTCTGTGAAATCACCTGGACCTCACCTGGAGCTCATTAGCTGAATCATTGCTGAGCTCATCCTGAGTTCTTAATGAGATCATTTGTGAAATTAATTTCACAAATCATCTCATTGTCTATGGGTCATCTGCTCAAACTGTAGAGGAAAGCAGAATACTTCAAGAGCTTGCTGAAGTTCTGGTAAATATATACTATAAATACTGTTAAAAATGCAGGTATTCTAATCAGCGGCGTAACTAGCCTCGAGTGGGCCCCGTATAAAAAATCTGGTAGGGGCCTTATACGGGAAAAGCTGCTGTCACGCAGTGGCGTAGCTAGGTAACTTAAGGCCCTGGTGCAAAAAAACTGGGGCCCCAAATAAACTGTTTAGGTAAACATTCAATTTTCTTTGTTTCTTTAAGAAACTTTCTTGATCCATTACTGGTTATATTCATAAGAAAAAAAATTTTACCTACACCCGCTTTTTTTTTCTTAATAAGATTACCGCAGTAATGGATCAAGAAAGTTTCTTAAAGAATCTAAGAAAATTTAATGTTTACCTTAATGTTTAGCACAGTTGGACTTATTCTAGATTCCTTTAGGCCATATTCGTATTTGTGATACAATTTGCCGTGTGCAGTCTTGGTTGCATAGTACCGATTGCGGCAAAGCCCACAAGTGATGTTCTTACATCTCGCCTCTGTTGGCTTACCAACCCAGTATATAAGCTCAGGGAGTCCTTTGTTTTGGGTGTGTTCCACTACACCAAATTGCCCGACACTGATGAGACCCAATATGGGTCGAAACAGCTGTCTGCCAGTATTTGAAGTTGGTGGAACGCATTCAAAACAAAAAACTTTGTCAATTTTTTTCTTAAACTGTTTTATCAAGTCAAAATATAAATTTATATAAATACTTTAAAGGTACAAAGCTACTAGTTTATGAAGCTCTTTATCATGCACTGTTGTAAATTGTTGTGATGTTAATTGTTGTTTATTAACCTGGCTTGATGAACAATAAATGATGTTGTAAATTGAATCCTCGACGGATCACAAATTATTGATGATTGTGCAATTTAATTGAAACACTCGCTTAATTAAAATAATAACTTTATTAACTATGTACATTACAAAATGTTGTCCAAAGATCTGCTGATCCTGAAGCGAACATGTTAATCTTACGACTGCTTAATATTGACTCTCAAAATATGTGAAAAAGTTATACTCCCTTAAGTCCAGTGGCTGTTGCGCCGTAGGCAAACAGTTATACTCGCCCTTAGGGTTGACAGCCAATCAAGGATGGACATTATTTGTAACATTATGTCATCCAAGGACTATAAAATGAATAGGTACCTATACAATTGATCATAAAAAATAATACTACTTAACTAAAATATTAACAGGTATAAAATTGACCATGCACTGCATATGGCACAGAAAAACCACTTACTGCATGTACCTATGTGCATAAGTGTCTTTTGTGAGCTTTAGTGATCGCTTAGGTTCTACAGGTAAAGAGTTTAGGAACGTATAATTGGATTAATAATATTGGTATTAAGCAATAAAACTAAGTAAATCAAAAGGTTTATGCACGTATGTATGTAAAACACTTTATTGTACATAAAACATTAAAAACAATTTATAAACAGATCAGTCATATACAAAGCCAAACATCCCCTTAAGGGGTCTCTTCCAGTTATTATACGAAAGTCAGACCAACCCTCTATACTGCAACACAGGGTCGTAGAAATCACGTAGAATCGTCGACGAATTGGGTCGAATTTGGTCGAAGTTACATTTCAACCATTTTTCGACGTCTCAAAATTCACCAAAACACGACCAATTATTAACTTAGGTCGATGATAACCAATAAATGACGTCATTATCACGTGAACAGATGACGAAATTTTTAAGAAAATATGAAAATATAGTGATAAATAATAAGAAACAGTTGGCCCGTTTTAATGGGCCGACAAAAAGTTTTGGAATATTTTTAAAAACAAAAATTATAATTTTTACTTAATTTACGTTATTTCGACGGAGAATCAACGTGCAATATTTCATTAAAATAATTTTAAACATTATTTGGTTTTAAACTAATTAAGATAGATTAATAATTATTGATCAATGGATTTTTTAAAACAAATTCGCGATTTTTAAATCCTTTATCATTTTATCAAAAAATTAGAAATTAACATGTTACTGCAGTTGACAATCACAATTTTAATTTTAGTAAAATTATTTATCTACAGTGTTGCCAGATGTTTTATAATTTTCTTTTTTAAAATAGTAAAATTTAAATAATAATCGATAATTGTAACATAATTTAATCCGCCGCGTAGTTTTGCTTGTTTTTATACAATTTTTGTTTTAATAATTTTATATAATTTTCTGTAAATTTGATCATTTTGTCAACCCTCTTCGATAATATTAATTTTTACACCTGGCAACCCTGTTTGTCTTTGGCCTTGGGTAAGTTGGCACTACCTACAAAGCGAGGGAACGTTTATTCCTAAAAAACAATATGGTTGATTCAAGCGTCCAACTTTTATAATCTGTAGCATTTATACATAGAACAAACTGATAATACTTTGGCTGTGTCAGGTAGGTCAATTTTTGTTTGTTTATTAATGTTTTAATTACTCAGTATATTCCGTAACGAAGTCATAACACCTAAAGGAAGTACCTACATAAGCTCCTAAAATATTGACCTGTCATCTGTCTTAAAATTTAATGTGTTTGATTTTATAATAAATGTTTTGAGCAACTTAAAACATGTTTTATTAATTATTAAACCAAAAGCCCTTTATGCACTGGTAAAAATAATTATTTATTCTTATATCCGATATTTTAATGCCAGATATATTCCAGACATATGTAGGTATGTGTTTCTGCAAAGATTAACTAACAAATTTTTTTTTGATATTCTACTTTTTTACATACATTTATTTTGATTATTAATTATTTACTAAATATATATCTACTATAGTAGTATATATATACTATATATAGTAGGGTTTACCTATTTATTTCTTAAAATTTAAAAGTACAACTAAAAATTTTTTGTTTTTTTTTTATAAAATCACATTTCGCATTGAAATATCTGATATCAGTATCGGTAATTATTTTTATGTGTATGACCTAATCATATATTATTCAAGAAATATTACGTGATTATTCACGTCAAATTACGTAAATAATTACGTAATATTACGTGATTTTACACGTGAAATCGCTGTGACATATTGTCGTCAATTTTACGACGATAAGACGTGTCTAAGTTGGTGACTTCGACGTCACCGTAGACGTAAATTAAACGTGATATTCACGTCACTGTGTTGCCTGGGTACTGTGTATACTGACAACAATATAACAATTTAGTTTTTATTTGGTTTTCGATTGCTATTAGCGATATATGTCGTAGTCGAGCTTGGCCTATAGTATTCCTTAAATAATTTTTTATTATTTTTAATTTGCTAAATGATCTTCCAGCTTCTGCAGAAGTAAAAGAAATTGTATAGAACAGTAATGTTCATACTTAATACTTCTGTTAGATCCCATTCTACCACTACATATTTTCTCATTATTTCTTTACAGAATTGGTGAATAGTCAATGCCTTAGTTAATTCAGGTTGAAGCCACATATCAGAGTGCGTCAAAAAAAAAAGAATATTTTTTTTCTTCTCGTCTCTTGTGAAAATATGTTGGTTTGTCATGTTTTAAGAGCCCTGTCAAAATATCAGCTCGATTAAAAATTTTGTAGGGGGTCGCTCAAGATTTTTATAAATTTTCAAAATCGTCAAAAATTGAATTTTTGTTTTATTTTAATTCTTTTTCTCGTCTCGATATTATTTTTTAGGTTAAAAATAATTAAAATTCTGTAAATTTCAAATCAATATTTTGATTTCTAAAGGCCGCTAAAAGTTCGTTGATATTTATATTCAGAGGTCGCTCGAAAACATTCAAAATACTCTACTTTGAAAGTTAAAAAAATCTTGAGCGACCTTTAGAAATTAAAATATCGATTTGAAATTTTCAGAATCATTATTATTTTTAAATTAAAAAATAATATCGGAACGAGAAAAAAAATTAAAATAAAAAAAAATCCAATTTTTGACGATTTTGGCAATTTTTAAAAATCTTGAGCGACCCCTAAAAAATTTTTAATGGTGCTGATCTTTTGACAGGGCTCTTAAAACATGACAAACCAACATATTTTCACAAGAGACGGGAAGAAAAAAATATTCTTTTTTTTTGGGCCACCCTAATACTTTTAGGTGGTAAATATTAAGGAATAGAGGAATAGAGGGAGAATAAATAGAGACTCTCTATTAGAGAACATTTTTGACACTTATTAATGTTTTATATATTATTTTCTCTCATTTTCTTCATTTTAAATGGTAAAAGGTACTTTTTATAAAATTAAATAAAACTGTGATTTCACATAAGCCTCAATTTAAATGCAAAAAATTTCAAAGTTCAATATCTTTTTACTGGTTATCATAATCATAATCTACTAATATGACAAATTTTAGAAAATTTTAAACAGTAACTCTCTGACCGATAGTAATACCTTAAAGTTGTGTTGCAACCTATTTTATTTACATTCCAAAGGTGGGAGAATAATTCTCCCAATGTAAATAAAATAAAAATTATTTTTAGCTAGTTCAATACGAGGTTTGATGGTCAGGGTCCGAGGCCCCCCTGAGTTTGGGGGTCTCGGTGCACAGCACCGTCTAGACCTTCGGTACCTACGCCACTGGTGTCACACCCAAAGTCTATTTTGGGCAAACAAAAAAAAATTTAGGGTTTCATTTTTATTGCATTTACCAATTTTTTATAATTTAATAAATGATATATGTATACTGAATTATTTCAGTTAGGGAAATTCTTAAAAGCATTGTCAAACAAAATTGATGCTTTGGAGGAGAGGACCAGTTTTGACGCAAAAATTTCCAGCATCCAACAGTTGGAGGGATTTCCATTGAAAAATTGGACAGAATTATTATATGTTGAATGTGTGTCAGTGTTTATATTAAAGATAAAATTTTATTGCAGTTCATTTACCTAAAAAATCTTGGTGCCAAAAGTGTTTGCAAATATGACTCTTAAAGAATCGATAACTGAAATTTTGACAATGGAGTTCACCTTTCTGGGAAATAATAATTAAAGTATACAAAATTATATCACGTAATCTATTGTAAGTCAACGTTTTCATCCTTTTTTCTTTAAGTTTTAGTTTTCATTGGCAATTTCTTCTGTCTACAGTTGCTGTACAGGGTCTTGTTTTTGAAGGCCCCACATAAAATAAAGAGTTCTTGCCACACATTCAAGAAGCATTAAGAATCACAACGTGAGGCAAACAAATTAAAAAAAAAAGAAGAAAAAAACAGAACGTGAAGCAACAAATGATAATCCTCAAAACTATGAGTGCGTTCGAAATGAGATTCTACTTTGGATATGATATAAGGATAAGTATATAATCACGTGACCTTACATTATACCTGACCTTGTTATTTTCGAACGCCGCGGAGCATATACCTATAAACTTTATGTTGTATTGTTCTAAAACCAATTGGTTTTGCTTGTTATTTGACTAAATACATATAAATATTAAATTATTGTGTTTCAACCCTTTAGTTATATGGTTTATTCAAGTTTTTGTGCTATTTTTTTTGTTTTTTAGAGTTGATATTTTTTAAATAATTTATTTTAAATAAATTCTTTTTTTAACTGTTTTTCGTTTTTTTTTATTAAATTTTAAATGGATATTAATAAATTATATGAAGGTAAATTCAAATGATTGTTTGATGTACCCTATGCGCATGACGGGTAAAACTTAACCAAGTCTAAAGCTTGGACAACCGAGAGTGCACTCTGGGCATATACTTGCTGTTTTCGAACAGTTGACAGTTGCATATATCTAGGTATATACCATAGATTTCGAATGCGCAAGGTAAACTTGGAGTGTATCCAGAGTGCACTCTTGCGAGTTTTCGAACGCGCTCTATATATAGTTTTGTATACAGAGTCAATAAGGATACTGTTTTTGTATATTTTAATATTTTGTTTATAAATTTTGTTTGCGTCTTAATTGCCTATTTTATTTTATGCAAGAAAATCTAAATAACTATATATAGTTATGGGTTTTGAAAGGACTATTTATTTGATGCAAACATATGAGTATGAGTATGAGTATGGGAACGTATGGCAGGCCCCAGATATATTGTCATCCACTGATCTCCCGGGGATATTTTACCCCCTTTTCGTTCTCCTGCTTATCCCGCCAAATCACACACCTGTGTTTGTTGGATCCGAAGTTTTTACGCCGGCTGGTAGATCCAGTTCGTGGATGACAGTGTCAAAGGTTAAGGCCGCTCCCGGGATTTTTGTCAGCCGGGTCGGGCCATACGTCCAGTTTAGGAAGGGTTTTTGGAGGACATTGAACTGACCCAAAACTAAGTACAATCCGGAATCCTCCTGAACCTAGGTCTTAGTAGTAACCCCATTCAATTGTTATTCGTGAATGGGGGGTGGGTATGTTAGTATTTGCTTACTCCTATCTTTGTTGGTTTACTTCCGGTACGTCAGTTTCTGTGTCCGTCTCCGGGTCGGCATGTGCCCAGTATTTTAGTTGTGCCACCCTGACACGTTTGGTGGTTGGTTTTCCTTCTAGGAGGACTCTGGACGATATCTTGTCAGTACGCCCCTGTTCGTGATGTATTTCGATTGAGACGTTAAATATGTCCGATGCTGCTGTTATTGTTTCCAAACCCAGCCAGAAGCCGTTTTGTGCATGGTCCTTTAGGCAGGACCGGATTTACAAATTTGCCGCCCATGGACCCAACGCATCGTTACCCCGAATAGCGAATGACTCAGCGAATAAGCTAGAGTCGCGCCCCACTCGCCTCGTGTACATCGACTGCCGCCCTTCTACGCAGTGACGCACTACGCAGAATAATGTGTAGTCTGATATTAAATTATCTAATGTATTAAAAAACTTCTCTTCCAACTTTTTATAATTATTGTATAAATCTGAGTGAAAACAAAAATTCTGCATAAAACGCTCTTGATTTTTTAGCAAAATTTTAACTGGCCTTCAAAATTTGCCGCCCCTAAAAATTTGCCGCCCTGGGCCCGGGCCCATGTGGCCCATGCCTAAATCCGGCCCTGATATAAAATTATCTAATGTCTAACTTCTCTTCCAACTTTTTAAAATTAGTGTATAAATCTGAGTGAAAACAAAAATTCTGCATAAAACGCTCTTGGTTTTTTAGCAAAATTTTAACTGGCCTTCAAATTTGCCGCCCTGGGCCCATGTGGCCCATGCCTTAATCCGGCCCTGCCTTTAGGTACGCCTCTGTTTTACGTTCCCAGTCGTTATTACGCGTAGCGGTGGGGTTGGTCAAGGATCGCATCCTGTAAGTATGGGCTGTATGTCTCCATGTGTGTTCGTAAGTGGTTATTTAGTCTTTGTCTTAATGCGTATGTACTTGTTGACCCAGTCAGGCTATTATCTAGTTGATGAGCCAAGCTGGCCACTAAGCAATTTCCGTCGGATGGAATTTTAATTATTCCCACCTGTTTACTATTTCCATGTTTGTTATGGTTTGTGTTTATTTATTATTTATGGTTTGGCGTTTATTTATGGTATTAGTCGAGTGTTTATTTGGGGGATGGAGTCTAATCTGCCTTTTCTGTTTTGTTAATGTAATGTTTGTGTGTTGTCTGTCTCAATAGGAATGTTTATTTTCTGGTGCCAGCTGGGGAACTTAAAATTCCTTTTCGGAATATGATACGTTTTACTTTAGATTTTTTGGAATAAAATGGTTTTGTTAATAAGACATGCAGTTAGAAAAATTACTTAGCTTGGATATTAGGCTATAATCCTGATGCTAGGTCTATCACGGTCTGTCCGATGTTTCTGGACCTCCCTGCAGGTTATTGATAGGCTTTGGTTGTGACTATCCCGGGATAGCAGGCCTGCTGACCAGGTGGATCGGTGGACCGGCTCTTTTTGCACTTGTTGCTCTTATCACACTTTCCGCACTTGAATGTTTATTTATTTATTTATTTATTTATTACCGATATTTCCGAATACTTAGGTTCGTTTTTGGAACTTTATTACGTTTCTCTCGTATACGCTGCTAGGAGAGGAATCTTTAACCACTTGACGCGTCTATTCACTTCGAGTATCATGCCCCCCCCCGGAAGTAAGTTATCAAGTTGAAATTTAACATAACTTTTTAAATTAATATAGAAAATAATAAAAAAATGGAATAACTTTAATTTCAACTTTCTTATTATTTACAAAAATTTTCAACTCCGCCCCCCCCCCCAATGACACATTCTAGATCCGCCCCTGCCTAATATATAAAAAAATTACAAATCTAGAATTTAAAATACCAAAATCAATTATCTCAATTTACTCAGTTTTAGTCTGACGGGAGATTGTTGACTTTGCTTTGGCAGGCCTCATATAAAATGTATAAAATATATAAAAAATGTATAAAATGTGCAGGGTATACGTACTAACAAAAAATGGTCTCTACAAAAGTATACCGTCGAATAAAAACTGCAACAAAAAAATTATTCCCACCCAAGCATAAAACTCTCGCTATAGTACTTAGAGTGCACTTGAATGGCTATGAAAGGTTGCCATGAAACTTAGATCTATTAAAAATTTATTTGATGTTTGAATTGTCATTTTCAGTATACGTATTCTATATATTTTTTTTATTTTTTTAAAGTGTTTTTTATTAACAAAAATGAAAAATTGTGGTAAAAGTTACGAAGAAATTCATGAAATTTAACTAAGGACCGGTTTAAAGTTTATCGGGCCGATAACTTTCATGTCTTGGCAATATCTAGTATCCAAAGAAATTATTCGTCAAATAAATCAAAAATGAATAAATCGGCCCTAAATAAAATGTGGCACCCTTAGAATGATTGTTTAATAAATGCATACTATACATTTAACCCTAAATTAAAACTCTAAACGTGTATTACAACAAAACAGTAAAAGATATAAAAAAATGTATAGACCCTTTTTTAGAAAATTAACTAATCTTTAATCTGATTTAAAAAGTTATGATAATATTTAAATAAAATCGCAAGTTTTAACTGGAGAATTGAAAGTGTGCATACATATTTTTAATAAACATCAAATCAAAACAAAATTAACCGTCAAATTTTTTTTATTTTGCTCTTAAAATTTTAGTTATAGTTTAAATATTGACGCTTTATTTATCGTGTAATCCTTATAAACAAAAGTAAAATAAAAAAAACCTCACTAAAAACATGCTAGCCAGCTTGTTGCTCTTTAGTCCTAGTGGTAAATCCGAAAAATCGCTGAATTTCGAACTAAATTCACCATCATTATATTTTAACACTGTTGCACGTCTGTATCCTATAGGATCACATCACAACAGGGGTGATTCACAAAATAAAAAAAACATAAATCTTCACTGAAAAATCCTAGTTCGCGCCGCGAGAATTAAACTATCAACTAACTGAACTGAACTGCGTCTGTTGTAGTTTTGTGGTGTTGCTTTTTTGAAACACGCGCGCCTCTGTGCGGTTGACCTCTCGCTCGCTCGGCACTCGTGTCGGTACTGATGCAAACATATCCAAATTAAAAAAAAATATTATGAATTTAAATGCTAGCATTTAAGTTGGTAATTATTTAGATATGTTTGCATCAAATAAACAGTCTTTTAAAACCCATAGCTTGATTTTTCAAATATTTGAATTATTCCGCCAAAAGTAGGCAGCGCATGCGCGCATTCGATTCGAATTTAATCGATAATCAAGGTTTGATATCACATTGATCTCAAATGAGGAATCAACTTGATATGTTTTTGACCTCAAAGCTTGACGTATAAATTTAGGTCTTGAGCTCGCGTTGATATCAACTTTAACACAACTTTGTTAGCTAGGTTTATAAATTTAATAATCCATCCTATGAGTTTATCACTATATCAACAGTCCATTTTTTCTTTTTCATTATTGGTGCATTCCCAGTGGGTTTTAATAAAATATGTACTATAATTAATTATAACATGCTTGTAAATAATTATACATAGTTAAATATTGAATTAACCTTTAAGTTTGTTCTTTTCACCCACATGCGAGAAGCAAAAACATTTAAGGAGTGTTCCTTTTTTAATAACAATTAATTAATCATGGAGTAAATGATTTTTACTAAAATCGTTAAATTGTATGTAGAAGAAGAAGAAAAGCACAGAACACAGAATAAAAGTTTAGTGGAATAAATTAGTGGTTTCAATTAACGTAAGTGTTGTTCACAACCAAAAAATTAGTAGTACTTTTCAATTAGTGGAAAAAGTTTGCAAACTTCTAACTTTTACCACTAATTAATTAATGTTAAAAGGAAAAAGTTTGAAGATTTTCCAGTGAAAAAAAGGTTATAAAAACGCCGTGACTAGAAGTGTTGTTCACAACCAAAAAATTAGTGGTAGTACTTTTCAATTAGTGGAAAAAGTTTGCAAACTTCTAACTTTTACCACTAATTAATTAATGTCAAAAGGAAAAAGTTTGAAGATTTTCCAGTGAAAAAAAGGTTATAAAAACGCCGTGACTAGAAGTACACCGGGAGTACGGGCATTAACGTACATCACGTTTGTGCGCATGCGTGTTTCCATACCAGCTGATGGTGAATTTGGGATTTATTAGTTGAGATTAAATTGGTACACAGTTGGTAAACAGCTGGTTAACTCTTAATGCTAATTATGTAATGATTAAACTAACTTTCAAGTTGTATAAACATTGATTAAAATTAAGAGAATTGAAATACAATTAACAACAAAATTAATGAAATGTCAGTATAAATTAACCAAACCAACCCAAACTCAACAACACAACCCAACCGACCCCGCTCTAACCTCCCCCCGCCCCATTGAGCGCGAGATTGAGCGACCATTTAATATTATACAATTGACAAATTGCTTAACCCGTAACCGGTACTGTGGTGTCTGGGAGACACTCATCAACGAACAAAGCGCTGTCACACCCTCACCTTTTGTTTTAAAAATCTGTCGCTTCCAATACTTTTAAGTTGAGCAGTTATCAATATGCTCTCAGACTTTGAACAAGTTGGATTGTCAAACGGACAAATTATTACGAGTCAAAGTGTTGAGGTGTCTAGTAGACCACTGAGTACCGTTTACGTAATTTTTATAAAACAATTAATTCCTTATGGATTCGCAACAAGGGCTTTCTAAAAGTGTCCAAAGGTGATAACAAAGGCTTCAAGGAAACTGTAATGTAGTGGTTTTATAAAATCGGCAGCGATATAAGTGATATAGATGACTGAAGTATACTACATAACCATTATAGTGATTATAATCACATAAATGTCGTTGAAGATAATCACAGCAGCGATTCAGGACTTGTCTGTGAAGAGTCTATAGAAAATAATTTTATAAGGTCAGATAGAGAAGAATTTGAAATTTTTTAAGAATTTGAAAAAAAAACAAAAAAGTTACTATGGAAAAAATAGTTGTAAAAATCAGCTATAGTTTGAAGCAGTTATTTTTGCTGTTAAAAAAAGATATATTTGAATTTTTTTTGTTTATGTTAGTAGAATATGGGGTGGTACGAGAGGGTAATTAAGTGATTGATTAATGACCCACCTTGACAGGTGTGTGTAATTAAGGGTTTGATTAGTGCCGACACAGGGTAATTAAGTGACTGATTTAGGACCCCTTTGACTGTTTGATGTAATTAAAGCGATATGGGATACTTTTTGGCTGTAATTAAAGTGCTTAATTTATGACCATATTGACATGTGGTGTAATTAAAGTGGTTGATTTATGACTAGTTTTAAAAATCTCATTGGTATCAGTTTAGACAAGATTCAACAGGTTTTTATTTAAATAAAGAATTTAATTTAAAAAAATAACAAATAATATAGGTACTTTTTTATTTAAAATATAAGTTACCTTTTTTTTAACTATCGTAATGAAAATTTGTTTTGCGTAGATTTTATTTAAATATAACTTATATTTTTAATTTTATTCATTCTTTTCAAAGCTCTCTGAAAGCCAACATAAAATGGATCTTTCGTTTAAGCATCCTTTTTGCGGGATTATAAGCGGTCCTACCTCATGTGGAAAGACGGTATTTACTTTAAATTTTATAAAAAATATTAAAGAAATGTGCAATGTTTCTTTTAAAAATATAATATGGCATTATGACGAATGGCAGCCTAGTTATGCAGAAAATAAATTAAATATTAAATACACACAAGGTTTACCAAACATGGCAGATTTTAATGGTACCGAACCAACTTTAATTATAATAGATGACCTAATGAAGGAAGCTGGTGGTTCAATTGTGGATATATTTACAAAGGGAAGTCATCATAGAAATTTAAGCGTATTTTACATAACACAAAATCTTTTTCATCAAGGAAAAGGTCAGCGAGATATTTCATTAAATGCCCATTACATAATCTACTTTAAAAAATTTCACATTTAGCAAGACAAGTGTGCCCTGAAAATTCCCGGTTTATTCAAGACGCATATTATGATGCAACGACTCGAGCCCATGGTTATTTAGTTCTGGATTTAAAGCAAAATACGCCTGAAGTGCTTAGAATAAGAACAAATATATTACCCAACGAATATCCTACTATTGTCTATGTGCCAAAGAAGGGACGTAAACACGAATCCTATGCTGAATATTGTATTAACCCTGTATAGTTGTGTGAGACACCTCCAGACATGTTAAGACTTGTTACAAAATATTTCAATATAAAAAAGAATAGCTTACGAAGTAAAATATCAGTTTGTGTCTGTAAACTTAAAAAAGTTGTTTGCTAGAGTCTTAGCCTAATCATGAATATTGATTTTAACAAGATGTTTGATAAATGGTCCCAAGTGTTTTGTGATACAAAAAGGTTTAAACATAATTTTAATACAGACAAAAAAATAAAATTGAGTAGTGTTGAAATAGATGAGAAATGCAATAATATTCAAAAACACATAGAATATTTAAATAAAATGGACGATAAGGTTGATAAATCTTTAAATAGATATCCCACAAGACAGGAAATACTAGACGACTTTAAAAAGAGAGAATATATTCAAAATTTGGTTGAATGTAAGAAAAATCTAGAGAAATATTACAATTTGGAGTTCAAACGCAGTATTAATGGAGAGCATTATGAAACATGTCCGTGGTCTCGAAGTGACGCTAAGGAGGGCCCGAATACATGCTATTGTCATAGTACCAAATAAGTTTTTTTAATTTATATATCTAAATTTTATTGTATTAATCATTTATAAAATAAATTTTGTCAAAAATATTTTTTTTTTAATTAATTTGTAATCTGATTTATTTATAAAAGAGGAGGGGATAATATAATAATTAAAATATATATTACCATAGTTTTTTCAAATAAATCATTTGTAATATAATGTCTGAGAGAGTGATTAAGCACGCAGCCGTTTTGAAGTTTCTTGCAAGGGCTAGTCCTAGACAAAGAAAAGTTATATTAAAAACTGCTGATAAAGGTTTAATACTTTGTCTATGCGAGTGTATCCATAATACACTAAAAGGAAAAGTCCCTCTTACTTCAACACAAAAACAAAAACTTAAACCATATAAAAAGACCTTAAGAAAAATTGCAGAAAAAGGTAAAGTTCTTCAAAAAAAGAAAAAAATTATATTACAAAACGGTGGTGCACTCTTGCCATTAATACTTATACCGTTAATAAGTGGTGTACTAAGTAGTTTATTTAATTAAAAATGGAGCATGCAAAGAAGATGTTTTTAATAAATCCGGAATCCTTTCAAAAATTGCAGAATTCAACGGATATAATTACCCCTCAAACGCTTTCACAATTAGATATGGAGATGAAAGAAGTTTTAAGCTCAAAAATAAAAGATTATGAGAAGTGGTCAAAGTATCAACAAGTTTTACAGCGCTTTTTACATTTTTCCAATAATGCTAGAGAAGCGGTTAAAGTACCACTATTAGAGCAAGAAGTTGTTGAAGAACCCAATGCAATAAGTCCTGTTAAAAAAGATGTTTTAACGGTTGAACAGATTTTGGAGACTGTTCCTAAAAATCTGAAAAATAAATCATCGAAGCTTTTAGAGTATATTACTAAAAACGATTATATTCAATGGGATGAACAAGGAGTTGTACGAGTAGACAATCAGCTAATAAAAGACTCAAATATTATTGATATTGTTAATGATATATTACGTAACCGTCAGCCTAAGGATAAAAAAAATCAAGACCTAATAGTACATAGTTTAAAACAAATAAACACTCCTATGGAATTTATTCAAAGTAAAGCATATCTGGATAATTTTATAAACTATACTACACCAACAAAGTCGAGTCGTGAATCTTCGACAAATGAAACCGAAGGGACTATAAGTTCGACTAAGCAGCAGAAAAAATCTAGTAAATCATTAAAATTGAAACAAGAACAATCATCTAACCAAAAAAGAAGAAAAACAAAGTCATTAGGGACCAAGTTAGATTGGGAAAAGTGGTAGACGATGAATAACATATATTATAACCCTGCACACATAGCCGGTTTCTCATCTATAAAGAAAATAAAAAAAGCAAAACCAGACATTAGTGTTAGTGAAATTAAAAAATGGCTACAAAGCCAGGATACATATACTTTACATAAACCTGTTGTTAAAAAATTTAAACGAAATAAATATCATGTAACAAATATTGATGATTTATTTGAGGCAGACTTAATTGATTTAAAAAGCTTAAGTAAATTTAACAATAATATAAACTATATACTAACAGTTATTGATGTATTTAGTAAATATGCATGGGTTAGAAAATTAAAAACAAAATGTTCAAAGGATGTTGCATCGGCCTTTGAAGATATATTTAAAAGCTCTAGTAGAATTCCTATTAATTTACAATCGGATAAAGGTGGTGAATTTTTAGGGCCGGATACAAAAAAGTGTTTTAAAAAGTATGGTATAAATCATATACAAACTGAAAATCCTGATATAAAAGCTAGCGTTATAGAAAGATTTAACAGGACACTTAAAGAAAAAATGTTTAAGTATTTTACATATAATAATAGCTATGAATACATTAATGTGATAGATACTTTAGTAGATACTTATAACAAAACAAAACATAGTACGATTAAAATGGCCCCAAGTGAAGTCAACGAAAATAATATATTAGAAGTATACAATAATGCTTTTCGTGTAACACTTAAAAACGTAGATAAAAATAAATTTAAACTAAATGATTTTGTTAGAATTTCTAAGTATAAACATATTTTCGAAAAAGGTTACGAATCTAATTGGACTTTGGAAATATTTAAAATTGTAAAAATTATAAAAAGACATCCACACACTGTTTATAAACTATGTGATTTACAAAATGAAGCTGTAAAAGGAATTTTTTACGAATCAGAATTGCAAAAGGTTACTTATTCAGAAGATTCAGCTTTTAAAATAGATAAAATACTAGGAAGACGGTTAAAACGTGGCATACGCGAAGTACTTGTCAGCTGGAAAGGATATCCAAAAAAATTCAACTGTTGGTTAGCTCAAGAAAATATTACTTCAATCTAAAAATGCCAAACGAATTTTTTTTGACTCTACTTAGTAATAGTTCTATGGAATACTTTCCAAACAATAAAACAACACAGTTTAATACTCAACTTCCAAATTCTATTCATCTTGAGGGAGAATGGCAAGTTGGTCTAACAGAGTTTCAATATCCATGTTCTCTTCTCACGGTGAGAAAAACCCAAAATATTGTATACTTTAAAGAATTAAAGAATGTAAAAACAAATACATATGTATATGACAAAGTAAGAATAAATACAGGTAGTTACGATAACATAGATGACCTGCTTGCAGTATTAAATTCTAATACTCAAATAATAGGAAGAAAAATAACTTTTAAGATGGATCAAACAACTCATAAAGTATATGTAAATATTCCTGAGGACACCAATGTAATATCTATGACTTTTTCAACTTACATGGCTTTACAATTAGGCTTTGAACCGGATCAAAACATGTTAGACAACCGTCATGCATCGCATCCTTCCAACATAATTTTGGGGCTACCTTCGCAATTTTTTATTTATTGTGATATTATAAGTCCTCAGATTGTAGGAGACACTATGGCTAAATTAATTCGTAACGTAAGCGTGGATAATTCAAAATATGTTTATGGGAGTCATAAAATGAAAGTATTTTCACCGACGCACTATGTTCCTGTTTTAAAACGTGAATTTGAAAATATAGAAATTGATATAAGGACTGAAACCGGAGAATTAGTGCCATTCTTATTTGGAACTGTCAGTGTTAAACTACACTTTAAAAGAATAAAATGACTGTAAAGTGTTTGTATAGCGATTATTATGTGAATCAAGCGGGATCGGGTGTTGGAGCCGTGTATAAAGGTGCCTATTACCAAAAAGGGAGGGGCATAGGTAGTTTTTTAAAAGGATTATATAGAACTATATTTCCTTTAGTTAAAAGTGGAATAAAAACAATAGGAACAGAGGCTGCTCATACTGGTGTTAATTTTCTTAAGGATATTATACAAAGTAAACCACCCAAAGCTGCTTTTAAAGAACGTTTTAACGAAGGTACAAAAAATTTACAAGCTAAAGCTATGAAAAAAGTCGACGAAATGGTGGGGTCAGGTCGTATAAAAAGAAAGAAAGCTATTAAAAGAAAGCATAAAGTATTAGCTATTGAAAGTAAGAACACGCGCAAGACTAAAAAACGAAAACTCGAAGATATTTTTGGTTAAATAGAAATTATAAACAATGTCTTTCATCCATAATCAATCCTGTGAGTGTATTAAAAGTGAACTGGACTTATTCGCCATACCTTCAACGCAAACTAGTGTAGAGGCTGGGCAATGGATTCATTACAAACCTCTTTCTTCTTTGACGGATCAAGCACCCCTTGAATTTGTTATACCCGGTATAGGAGATGAATATTTGGATTTATCCCATACTCTATTGCATATAGAAGCTAAAATATGTAAACAAGATAATTCAAATTACACAAACGCCACAGAGGGTGAAAAAACGATTGGTCCTGTAAATAATCTCTTGCATTCAATGTTTAGTCAAGTTGATGTTTATTTAAATCAAAAATTAATTTCTCCACCGAACAACACATATGCTTATAGATCATATATAGAAACATTACTTAATTACGGTCCGGAGGCATCAGATTCTCATCTCACTTCAAGTCTATGGTATTTAGATACAGCTAAATCAATGGATGAAATAAATGCTAGTAATATAGGACATACAAAAAGGTGCCAGTTTACAGCATCTGGAAAAACCGTAGATTTAATTGGACGTCTTAGTGGTGACCTATTTAATCAGGAAAAGTTTTTAATGAATGGTCTAGAATTACGCGTTAAATTAGTTAGATCAAGAGATAATTTTGTTTTAATGGCTCCTGATAATAATGAACCAAAACAAAAAATCATAGATGCAACCCTTTTAGTAAGAAGAATGAAAATTAATCCGTCTGTATTGCTGGCACATGCTAAAGCCTTACAACTAGCACCTGTTAAATACCCTATAACAAGGGTTGACGTTAAAGTTTTAACTATACCCTCTGGCATTCAAGGAAAATCACTGGATAATATATTTCTGGGCCAATTACCAAAAAGGTGTGTTATGGGTTTTGTATCAAATAGAGCATTCAACGGAGATTATACGAAAAACCCATTTAATTTTAAACACTACGATATCAACTTTTTATCACTGTATATTGATGGTCAGCAAATTCCTTCTAAACCGCTTCAACCAGATTTTGATAATAATAATTATATAAGGTCATATAATACTTTATTTTCTGGCACTGGTATTCACTTTTCAAACAACGGCTTATCAATTGATAGAATTAACTATAAAGACGGATTCTGCTTAACAGCATTTGATTTAACCCCTGACCTTTCGGCAAACACAATGACTCATTGGAATCTTATTCGAAATGGCAGTCTACGCGTGGAAGTACGTTTTAAAGAAGCACTTTTGGAAACAGTTAATTGCATTATTTATGCTGAATTCGATAATATTATTGAAATAGATAAGAATAGAAATGTAGTGGTTGATTACAGTAGTTAGATATATCATATGTATTAGTTAGCCTTATATATTATAAAAAAAAATTGAAATAAATGCTACTTAAATTTTTTTTTTATTTTCTTTAAAAGCACCTGTACCTAAAATATTTTAATCATAACTGTATGATCGTTCAATGCACAAACGTTAAAATTGTGTAATGTATTCATCTGAAGTTATCAAATACTTACGTAGATTTTTACCAATACATGTTCATACGGGAGTTTATCCTATAAATCAAATACCTCGGTATATAAGTAAGCCATTGGCTATAGTAATTAATGAAGATCCTGATTATATGCCTGGAAGTCATTGGTGTGCTGTTTTTATTAATAATAAAGGTGATGGGTACTATTTTGACAGCTATGGAAGACCTCCTAAATATGCTATAAAAAAGTTTTTAAATAAAAACTCGAAAAAGTGGCTGTACAACCCAAATGTAATCCAGAGCTTGTTTTCTACTGTTTGTGGTCAATATTGTATTGTATTTTTAGTGTGTTTAAGTAAGAAATACACCTTAAATAATGTTTTGGATATGTTTTCATCAAACACATATAACAATGACTTAACTGTAAGAAAAATGTTTCGTAAATTAAATAAAATACATAAATCTTAAATATTTTTTTTTATTATTTTCTAAAATATAAATAAAACAAAGGTATGTTAACAATATATATATGTATATATATATAAATAATAATATAAAATAAATTAAAATATAAAAAAATTATAAATTCTATAATAATATAATAAATAATAAATACTTAATATAAAATAAATTAAAATATAAATAAGTGATACATAACTTCGATAAGTAAACAACGTATAATCATATAATTATTAAATAATAAATTAAAATATAAATAAATGAAAAATTTTTTATATAATTATTAATAACAGATGTAAGTAAAAAAATATAATAAATTAATATATAAATAAATGATAAATTATAGTTCAAGTATAAATAATAAATAATAATATAATATTTACAATGTCCACCCTTCCATATAAAAAGGGATTTCTTCTTCTTCTTCTTCTTCTTCGGCCTCTCTGTCATCAAAGACTAGGTCTGTCTGTAAATAAATAAATATAGATAAATACTTAATTATTTAAAAAAATTATTGTTTACCTCTTTAATTCCATCGTCTATAGGGTTAGAGGTAAGTTCTTTTAGGTACGTGAACAACAGGTCGTCAAGTTCTTGATCCGCCTATAAATAAATAAAATATAACTACTTAATTATTTTAAAAAAAAATTCTACCTCTTTATTTCCATTAGTTGCAACGGTATAGCCGATTTCTTCCTGGTAGCCGTACGGAACGGTGTCGTAGCTGTTATCTAGTCTTCGCCTTTTATTATAGCCTATTCTGTAAATTTTTGGCTCAGGTCGCGATATTACATCGTAATTTGGTTTTATACAAATTTTACGATTGTTATGTACATATGTAGGCTCTGCATTATCGCATACCATGGCTTTCAGAGTTTCAAAATTTACGTTTGCACTATTTTTTGAATTAAGAGTTATACCCTTTACTTTGCATATAGATTTATATTCTTTCTTATTTGCTATATAAACTCTATAGGCGTAATTTTTAGGTCCACCGCTAACAAACTCCGTAATTTTACTACCAGGGCCGTATTCAGTTATTTCGTCTGTTAACATACCCAAATAGTCGCCTACGGGGGGTAGCCAATCCCCCTCTTTATGTGTGAATATAATACTATCTGTGTCAAAGTAAAGTACTCTCCTATCAAGTTTTTCTAAATACGAGTAAAGTTCTAATCGGGCCATAGCCGTAGTATACGCTGCCACTGCGACATTAACAGTTGTCAATGGTAGAACTGCTTCTTCTGGTTTATTCCAGCACAAAAGAAGCACTTCATCACTAATAACAACCATATTGTTAACAACAATAGAGGGGGTTGTTAAAAACTTAAATAGTTCAAGGGGGTCAGTAATTATTGATGTTTGCATTAAATTTTCTCTCTGGCCAAATTTACCCCAAAAACTATTTAACATTAATTTAGCAATAAATCTCATTCCAGGGTTATTACATATTTTTGATTTATCCAAGAGAATACCTTCATGCTTAAAATATGCTTGAATATACTCGTCTTTTAACGTCTCTGTAGTGCACCATGCTGGCCAACCAGAACATTCTTGTTTTATTTTTAAAAACGTATCTACATATTTTGAAAACAACCCTCCACACTTAGTTTTCCGATTGAATTGACTCACTTTATATTCCCATACCTCATAAATTTCAAGGATTTTATAATTTAATGAAACAGCTTTCCTTAATTCATCGGCCACGAAGGTACCTGTAAACTTACGCTCCTCCTCTGTGTGTATACATTGCCCCTGGTACATTGACTCTACACATGCTTTACATAGGGGGAACATAAGTTTATTGTTACATTTATACGGTAGAACTGGGTGATATAAATTTCTAGGTGGAAGAATCGAACATTTAATAATACCTTCTACCGTGTCCATTGACAATTTTTTGCACGCTTCGTTACCGATATGAATTTTAGGATGCCCAATGGGATATTTTTTGTATTTATTTATAAAGGGGTATAAGGAACACACATCGTAATACTGTATTTTTTCATCACCAATGTTTGATATTTTATGATGAAGTTTTACGGCATTTGTGCGACCGCCAAAGAAGCTATCGCGAGGATTTAAGGGCTGCTGGGAGTATTTTTTATAATTATTATTAACACAAGCTATAACGTCTTCATCAGTTTTTAACAACTTTCGAAACTCACACTCCCAGATCGATTTTAGATTATATCCCGCATCTAAAATTCTTTTATGCTTAGCTTGAGTTTTATCGCGCCTAAAAAACATTTGTTCATTTTTGTTTGTGGAATCTCGAAAAGATGAAGTCTGCTGAGGATAACATTTTTCGCAGCCGTGATAGTAACAGCCATCGAACTCAAAAACAGTGTTAGTGATCGCACAAAAACCATCGACTAAGAGATTCTCTTTAAGCCTTACTTCCTGACTATTTCCGCCGTGCTTAAGACCTGGAAATAAACTCTCTTGCCAACACAACCACTTAAGTGCTATTTGAGAAGATTTATCTTTCATTCTATACCCATCAGTAGGAATAATTCCAATGGTATTGGGTTCTAGAAAGTTTCTTCTAAATACTTTATTACAAACGCTAGCTATAGTGGTTGCTTCTTGAAAAGGATCAATTTTTGTAGCTTCTATAAAACAATCCCGAAATTTAATACACGATTTCCGTAAAATTTCGACATCTATTATGCAATATTTAATTAATTCATTTTGAAAATTAAATACTATATTGTTTGATTTTTGTTCATTATACCATTCAAAAAATTTATTTCTTGCATCTAAAGTCATAGAGTCAGGCATATAAAAAGAGGCATCTGGTAAAGGGCCTATATAATTACTATTCTCAGTTCTATTAAATAAATGCGGGAAATATCCCTTGGTTTCATCAAATTTAAAAGCACTTGGAAGTTTATTTAAAGGTAAGGGCATATAATTTAAACTATCAATAAATTTTATTTTATTGCATGTTATCGAAACAAATTTGCAACCATTTCTTATAATTTGAGGATTCCACCTATTGACATGTTTAAAAATTTCTCTAGTTATAAAACAACCGTCGTAAGACCGCATGTTATGCCCTAAAGCAAAAACATTAAACTTTTTCCTTTCAAATCCGTGTAGAAAATTCAAAAGTGATTCTACAGGGTTTTTTGAAAAAATATGTTTTCGCTTTCCACATCTGTTGCAATCTATGTCCATATTATCATTCGTAATACACTCAGAGCAAACTTGTTCTACCACACACAAATTTGGCTCATGTAAAAATACATTACTGGATAATTCTTTTTCTTGTTTGCATTCAAAATCATAAAATGCAAACAAAAAATCGTTCTCGAGCGATTTTTTCTTAGCATCACTTATAAGATTGGGAAGCATATAACAATCATGTCTAATAGGTTTCATACATAAACACGTGCGGCAGTATTTTTCACCGCAATTATGTTTATTCTTTATCCAGTAGCTATTTAAACATGCCAAACATCTGTGCAATTTCGAACAAAGATTTTTCTTATGTAAATTTAGACATGCGATGCCTTTGAATGTGCGTTTACATTCATTACATGTAATTTCCTCTACATCGGATCTACATGGCGGTGAACTATGACAATTTGGACAAGTATAAGGACATTTAAGATGTGCTGATTTAGTATTATAACGTTTTTTACACATTTCACAAAAATAGGAGGAACTGAAGGTTGCTGTTAAGCTCATTATAAAATTATAATGGTTGTCTTCTAAAATTAAATTTATTGTTTTACGAGTGTCTTTACGAGTGCCTTCAAAATAAGTTTCCGACCCCCTCCTATTATTATACACAACAATCGTAAAATCGTTTTTTAAGTAATCTTGAAAATATTGAATGTGTTCAAGATTACCACCGTGAGAAAGATCTACGTTACAAGCTCTGCTTAGCTCTCTACCACGCTGTTTTAAAAGATTAGGTCGTGACTTAAGTTTTTTAAAATCTGCAATATTTGTATGATAAGCTATACCCAAGGCTAAAGCATAGGCTAAACAATAATTATCGTCATTATTAACAACTACGATTCCACGCTTTTTTCTGCAAAATTCCGTGTACGACATACCTTTTAAAAAAGTTGTTTGCTAGAGTCTTAGCCTAATCATGAATATTGATTTTAACAAGATGTTTGATAAATGGTCCCAAGTGTTTTGTGATACAAAAAGGTTTAAACATAATTTTAATACAGACAAAAAAATAAAATTGAGTAGTGTTGAAATAGATGAGAAATGCAATAATATTCAAAAACACATAGAATATTTAAATAAAATGGACGATAAGGTTGATAAATCTTTAAATAGATATCCCACAAGACAGGAAATACTAGACGACTTTAAAAAGAGAGAATATATTCAAAATTTGGTTGAATGTAAGAAAAATCTAGAGAAATATTACAATTTGGAGTTCAAACGCAGTATTAATGGAGAGCATTATGAAACATGTCCGTGGTCTCGAAGTGACGCTAAGGAGGGCCCGAATACATGCTATTGTCATAGTACCAAATAAGTTTTTTTAATTTATATATCTAAATTTTATTGTATTAATCATTTATAAAATAAATTTTGTCAAAAATATTTTTTTTTTAATTAATTTGTAATCTGATTTATTTATAAAAGAGGAGGGGATAATATAATAATTAAAATATATATTACCATAGTTTTTTCAAATAAATCATTTGTAATATAATGTCTGAGAGAGTGATTAAGCACGCAGCCGTTTTGAAGTTTCTTGCAAGGGCTAGTCCTAGACAAAGAAAAGTTATATTAAAAACTGCTGATAAAGGTTTAATACTTTGTCTATGCGAGTGTATCCATAATACACTAAAAGGAAAAGTCCCTCTTACTTCAACACAAAAACAAAAACTTAAACCATATAAAAAGACCTTAAGAAAAATTGCAGAAAAAGGTAAAGTTCTTCAAAAAAAGAAAAAAATTATATTACAAAACGGTGGTGCACTCTTGCCATTAATACTTATACCGTTAATAAGTGGTGTACTAAGTAGTTTATTTAATTAAAAATGGAGCATGCAAAGAAGATGTTTTTAATAAATCCGGAATCCTTTCAAAAATTGCAGAATTCAACGGATATAATTACCCCTCAAACGCTTTCACAATTAGATATGGAGATGAAAGAAGTTTTAAGCTCAAAAATAAAAGATTATGAGAAGTGGTCAAAGTATCAACAAGTTTTACAGCGCTTTTTACATTTTTCCAATAATGCTAGAGAAGCGGTTAAAGTACCACTATTAGAGCAAGAAGTTGTTGAAGAACCCAATGCAATAAGTCCTGTTAAAAAAGATGTTTTAACGGTTGAACAGATTTTGGAGACTGTTCCTAAAAATCTGAAAAATAAATCATCGAAGCTTTTAGAGTATATTACTAAAAACGATTATATTCAATGGGATGAACAAGGAGTTGTACGAGTAGACAATCAGCTAATAAAAGACTCAAATATTATTGATATTGTTAATGATATATTACGTAACCGTCAGCCTAAGGATAAAAAAAATCAAGACCTAATAGTACATAGTTTAAAACAAATAAACACTCCTATGGAATTTATTCAAAGTAAAGCATATCTGGATAATTTTATAAACTATACTACACCAACAAAGTCGAGTCGTGAATCTTCGACAAATGAAACCGAAGGGACTATAAGTTCGACTAAGCAGCAGAAAAAATCTAGTAAATCATTAAAATTGAAACAAGAACAATCATCTAACCAAAAAAGAAGAAAAACAAAGTCATTAGGGACCAAGTTAGATTGGGAAAAGTGGTAGACGATGAATAACATATATTATAACCCTGCACACATAGCCGGTTTCTCATCTATAAAGAAAATAAAAAAAGCAAAACCAGACATTAGTGTTAGTGAAATTAAAAAATGGCTACAAAGCCAGGATACATATACTTTACATAAACCTGTTGTTAAAAAATTTAAACGAAATAAATATCATGTAACAAATATTGATGATTTATTTGAGGCAGACTTAATTGATTTAAAAAGCTTAAGTAAATTTAACAATAATATAAACTATATACTAACAGTTATTGATGTATTTAGTAAATATGCATGGGTTAGAAAATTAAAAACAAAATGTTCAAAGGATGTTGCATCGGCCTTTGAAGATATATTTAAAAGCTCTAGTAGAATTCCTATTAATTTACAATCGGATAAAGGTGGTGAATTTTTAGGGCCGGATACAAAAAAGTGTTTTAAAAAGTATGGTATAAATCATATACAAACTGAAAATCCTGATATAAAAGCTAGCGTTATAGAAAGATTTAACAGGACACTTAAAGAAAAAATGTTTAAGTATTTTACATATAATAATAGCTATGAATACATTAATGTGATAGATACTTTAGTAGATACTTATAACAAAACAAAACATAGTACGATTAAAATGGCCCCAAGTGAAGTCAACGAAAATAATATATTAGAAGTATACAATAATGCTTTTCGTGTAACACTTAAAAACGTAGATAAAAATAAATTTAAACTAAATGATTTTGTTAGAATTTCTAAGTATAAACATATTTTCGAAAAAGGTTACGAATCTAATTGGACTTTGGAAATATTTAAAATTGTAAAAATTATAAAAAGACATCCACACACTGTTTATAAACTATGTGATTTACAAAATGAAGCTGTAAAAGGAATTTTTTACGAATCAGAATTGCAAAAGGTTACTTATTCAGAAGATTCAGCTTTTAAAATAGATAAAATACTAGGAAGACGGTTAAAACGTGGCATACGCGAAGTACTTGTCAGCTGGAAAGGATATCCAAAAAAATTCAACTGTTGGTTAGCTCAAGAAAATATTACTTCAATCTAAAAATGCCAAACGAATTTTTTTTGACTCTACTTAGTAATAGTTCTATGGAATACTTTCCAAACAATAAAACAACACAGTTTAATACTCAACTTCCAAATTCTATTCATCTTGAGGGAGAATGGCAAGTTGGTCTAACAGAGTTTCAATATCCATGTTCTCTTCTCACGGTGAGAAAAACCCAAAATATTGTATACTTTAAAGAATTAAAGAATGTAAAAACAAATACATATGTATATGACAAAGTAAGAATAAATACAGGTAGTTACGATAACATAGATGACCTGCTTGCAGTATTAAATTCTAATACTCAAATAATAGGAAGAAAAATAACTTTTAAGATGGATCAAACAACTCATAAAGTATATGTAAATATTCCTGAGGACACCAATGTAATATCTATGACTTTTTCAACTTACATGGCTTTACAATTAGGCTTTGAACCGGATCAAAACATGTTAGACAACCGTCATGCATCGCATCCTTCCAACATAATTTTGGGGCTACCTTCGCAATTTTTTATTTATTGTGATATTATAAGTCCTCAGATTGTAGGAGACACTATGGCTAAATTAATTCGTAACGTAAGCGTGGATAATTCAAAATATGTTTATGGGAGTCATAAAATGAAAGTATTTTCACCGACGCACTATGTTCCTGTTTTAAAACGTGAATTTGAAAATATAGAAATTGATATAAGGACTGAAACCGGAGAATTAGTGCCATTCTTATTTGGAACTGTCAGTGTTAAACTACACTTTAAAAGAATAAAATGACTGTAAAGTGTTTGTATAGCGATTATTATGTGAATCAAGCGGGATCGGGTGTTGGAGCCGTGTATAAAGGTGCCTATTACCAAAAAGGGAGGGGCATAGGTAGTTTTTTAAAAGGATTATATAGAACTATATTTCCTTTAGTTAAAAGTGGAATAAAAACAATAGGAACAGAGGCTGCTCATACTGGTGTTAATTTTCTTAAGGATATTATACAAAGTAAACCACCCAAAGCTGCTTTTAAAGAACGTTTTAACGAAGGTACAAAAAATTTACAAGCTAAAGCTATGAAAAAAGTCGACGAAATGGTGGGGTCAGGTCGTATAAAAAGAAAGAAAGCTATTAAAAGAAAGCATAAAGTATTAGCTATTGAAAGTAAGAACACGCGCAAGACTAAAAAACGAAAACTCGAAGATATTTTTGGTTAAATAGAAATTATAAACAATGTCTTTCATCCATAATCAATCCTGTGAGTGTATTAAAAGTGAACTGGACTTATTCGCCATACCTTCAACGCAAACTAGTGTAGAGGCTGGGCAATGGATTCATTACAAACCTCTTTCTTCTTTGACGGATCAAGCACCCCTTGAATTTGTTATACCCGGTATAGGAGATGAATATTTGGATTTATCCCATACTCTATTGCATATAGAAGCTAAAATATGTAAACAAGATAATTCAAATTACACAAACGCCACAGAGGGTGAAAAAACGATTGGTCCTGTAAATAATCTCTTGCATTCAATGTTTAGTCAAGTTGATGTTTATTTAAATCAAAAATTAATTTCTCCACCGAACAACACATATGCTTATAGATCATATATAGAAACATTACTTAATTACGGTCCGGAGGCATCAGATTCTCATCTCACTTCAAGTCTATGGTATTTAGATACAGCTAAATCAATGGATGAAATAAATGCTAGTAATATAGGACATACAAAAAGGTGCCAGTTTACAGCATCTGGAAAAACCGTAGATTTAATTGGACGTCTTAGTGGTGACCTATTTAATCAGGAAAAGTTTTTAATGAATGGTCTAGAATTACGCGTTAAATTAGTTAGATCAAGAGATAATTTTGTTTTAATGGCTCCTGATAATAATGAACCAAAACAAAAAATCATAGATGCAACCCTTTTAGTAAGAAGAATGAAAATTAATCCGTCTGTATTGCTGGCACATGCTAAAGCCTTACAACTAGCACCTGTTAAATACCCTATAACAAGGGTTGACGTTAAAGTTTTAACTATACCCTCTGGCATTCAAGGAAAATCACTGGATAATATATTTCTGGGCCAATTACCAAAAAGGTGTGTTATGGGTTTTGTATCAAATAGAGCATTCAACGGAGATTATACGAAAAACCCATTTAATTTTAAACACTACGATATCAACTTTTTATCACTGTATATTGATGGTCAGCAAATTCCTTCTAAACCGCTTCAACCAGATTTTGATAATAATAATTATATAAGGTCATATAATACTTTATTTTCTGGCACTGGTATTCACTTTTCAAACAACGGCTTATCAATTGATAGAATTAACTATAAAGACGGATTCTGCTTAACAGCATTTGATTTAACCCCTGACCTTTCGGCAAACACAATGACTCATTGGAATCTTATTCGAAATGGCAGTCTACGCGTGGAAGTACGTTTTAAAGAAGCACTTTTGGAAACAGTTAATTGCATTATTTATGCTGAATTCGATAATATTATTGAAATAGATAAGAATAGAAATGTAGTGGTTGATTACAGTAGTTAGATATATCATATGTATTAGTTAGCCTTATATATTATAAAAAAAAATTGAAATAAATGCTACTTAAATTTTTTTTTTATTTTCTTTAAAAGCACCTGTACCTAAAATATTTTAATCATAACTGTATGATCGTTCAATGCACAAACGTTAAAATTGTGTAATGTATTCATCTGAAGTTATCAAATACTTACGTAGATTTTTACCAATACATGTTCATACGGGAGTTTATCCTATAAATCAAATACCTCGGTATATAAGTAAGCCATTGGCTATAGTAATTAATGAAGATCCTGATTATATGCCTGGAAGTCATTGGTGTGCTGTTTTTATTAATAATAAAGGTGATGGGTACTATTTTGACAGCTATGGAAGACCTCCTAAATATGCTATAAAAAAGTTTTTAAATAAAAACTCGAAAAAGTGGCTGTACAACCCAAATGTAATCCAGAGCTTGTTTTCTACTGTTTGTGGTCAATATTGTATTGTATTTTTAGTGTGTTTAAGTAAGAAATACACCTTAAATAATGTTTTGGATATGTTTTCATCAAACACATATAACAATGACTTAACTGTAAGAAAAATGTTTCGTAAATTAAATAAAATACATAAATCTTAAATATTTTTTTTTATTATTTTCTAAAATATAAATAAAACAAAGGTATGTTAACAATATATATATGTATATATATATAAATAATAATATAAAATAAATTAAAATATAAAAAAATTATAAATTCTATAATAATATAATAAATAATAAATACTTAATATAAAATAAATTAAAATATAAATAAGTGATACATAACTTCGATAAGTAAACAACGTATAATCATATAATTATTAAATAATAAATTAAAATATAAATAAATGAAAAATTTTTTATATAATTATTAATAACAGATGTAAGTAAAAAAATATAATAAATTAATATATAAATAAATGATAAATTATAGTTCAAGTATAAATAATAAATAATAATATAATATTTACAATGTCCACCCTTCCATATAAAAAGGGATTTCTTCTTCTTCTTCTTCTTCTTCGGCCTCTCTGTCATCAAAGACTAGGTCTGTCTGTAAATAAATAAATATAGATAAATACTTAATTATTTAAAAAAATTATTGTTTACCTCTTTAATTCCATCGTCTATAGGGTTAGAGGTAAGTTCTTTTAGGTACGTGAACAACAGGTCGTCAAGTTCTTGATCCGCCTATAAATAAATAAAATATAACTACTTAATTATTTTAAAAAAAAATTCTACCTCTTTATTTCCATTAGTTGCAACGGTATAGCCGATTTCTTCCTGGTAGCCGTACGGAACGGTGTCGTAGCTGTTATCTAGTCTTCGCCTTTTATTATAGCCTATTCTGTAAATTTTTGGCTCAGGTCGCGATATTACATCGTAATTTGGTTTTATACAAATTTTACGATTGTTATGTACATATGTAGGCTCTGCATTATCGCATACCATGGCTTTCAGAGTTTCAAAATTTACGTTTGCACTATTTTTTGAATTAAGAGTTATACCCTTTACTTTGCATATAGATTTATATTCTTTCTTATTTGCTATATAAACTCTATAGGCGTAATTTTTAGGTCCACCGCTAACAAACTCCGTAATTTTACTACCAGGGCCGTATTCAGTTATTTCGTCTGTTAACATACCCAAATAGTCGCCTACGGGGGGTAGCCAATCCCCCTCTTTATGTGTGAATATAATACTATCTGTGTCAAAGTAAAGTACTCTCCTATCAAGTTTTTCTAAATACGAGTAAAGTTCTAATCGGGCCATAGCCGTAGTATACGCTGCCACTGCGACATTAACAGTTGTCAATGGTAGAACTGCTTCTTCTGGTTTATTCCAGCACAAAAGAAGCACTTCATCACTAATAACAACCATATTGTTAACAACAATAGAGGGGGTTGTTAAAAACTTAAATAGTTCAAGGGGGTCAGTAATTATTGATGTTTGCATTAAATTTTCTCTCTGGCCAAATTTACCCCAAAAACTATTTAACATTAATTTAGCAATAAATCTCATTCCAGGGTTATTACATATTTTTGATTTATCCAAGAGAATACCTTCATGCTTAAAATATGCTTGAATATACTCGTCTTTTAACGTCTCTGTAGTGCACCATGCTGGCCAACCAGAACATTCTTGTTTTATTTTTAAAAACGTATCTACATATTTTGAAAACAACCCTCCACACTTAGTTTTCCGATTGAATTGACTCACTTTATATTCCCATACCTCATAAATTTCAAGGATTTTATAATTTAATGAAACAGCTTTCCTTAATTCATCGGCCACGAAGGTACCTGTAAACTTACGCTCCTCCTCTGTGTGTATACATTGCCCCTGGTACATTGACTCTACACATGCTTTACATAGGGGGAACATAAGTTTATTGTTACATTTATACGGTAGAACTGGGTGATATAAATTTCTAGGTGGAAGAATCGAACATTTAATAATACCTTCTACCGTGTCCATTGACAATTTTTTGCACGCTTCGTTACCGATATGAATTTTAGGATGCCCAATGGGATATTTTTTGTATTTATTTATAAAGGGGTATAAGGAACACACATCGTAATAGTGTATTTTTTCATCACCAATGTTTGATATTTTATGATGAAGTTTTACGGCATTTGTGCGACCGCCAAAGAAGCTATCGCGAGGATTTAAGGGCTGCTGGGAGTATTTTTTATAATTATTATTAACACAAGCTATAACGTCTTCATCAGTTTTTAACAACTTTCGAAACTCACACTCCCAGATCGATTTTAGATTATATCCCGCATCTAAAATTCTTTTATGCTTAGCTTGAGTTTTATCGCGCCTAAAAAACATTTGTTCATTTTTGTTTGTGGAATCTCGAAAAGATGAAGTCTGCTGAGGATAACATTTTTCGCAGCCGTGATAGTAACAGCCATCGAACTCAAAAACAGTGTTAGTGATCGCACAAAAACCATCGACTAAGAGATTCTCTTTAAGCCTTACTTCCTGACTATTTCCGCCGTGCTTAAGACCTGGAAATAAACTCTCTTGCCAACACAACCACTTAAGTGCTATTTGAGAAGATTTATCTTTCATTCTATACCCATCAGTAGGAATAATTCCAATGGTATTGGGTTCTAGAAAGTTTCTTCTAAATACTTTATTACAAACGCTAGCTATAGTGGTTGCTTCTTGAAAAGGATCAATTTTTGTAGCTTCTATAAAACAATCCCGAAATTTAATACACGATTTCCGTAAAATTTCGACATCTATTATGCAATATTTAATTAATTCATTTTGAAAATTAAATACTATATTGTTTGATTTTTGTTCATTATACCATTCAAAAAATTTATTTCTTGCATCTAAAGTCATAGAGTCAGGCATATAAAAAGAGGCATCTGGTAAAGGGCCTATATAATTACTATTCTCAGTTCTATTAAATAAATGCGGGAAATATCCCTTGGTTTCATCAAATTTAAAAGCACTTGGAAGTTTATTTAAAGGTAAGGGCATATAATTTAAACTATCAATAAATTTTATTTTATTGCATGTTATCGAAACAAATTTGCAACCATTTCTTATAATTTGAGGATTCCACCTATTGACATGTTTAAAAATTTCTCTAGTTATAAAACAACCGTCGTAAGACCGCATGTTATGCCCTAAAGCAAAAACATTAAACTTTTTCCTTTCAAATCCGTGTAGAAAATTCAAGTGATTCTACAGGGTTTTTTGAAAAAATATGTTTTCGCTTTCCACATCTGTTGCAATCTATGTCCATATTATCATTCGTAATACACTCAGAGCAAACTTGTTCTACCACACACAAATTTGGCTCATGTAAAAATACATTACTGGATAATTCTTTTTCTTGTTTGCATTCAAAATCATAAAATGCAAACAAAAAATCGTTCTCGAGCGATTTTTTCTTAGCATCACTTATAAGATTGGGAAGCATATAACAATCATGTCTAATAGGTTTCATACATAAACACGTGCGGCAGTATTTTTCACCGCAATTATGTTTATTCTTTATCCAGTAGCTATTTAAACATGCCAAACATCTGTGCAATTTCGAACAAAGATTTTTCTTATGTAAATTTAGACATGCGATGCCTTTGAATGTGCGTTTACATTCATTACATGTAATTTCCTCTACATCGGATCTACATGGCGGTGAACTATGACAATTTGGACAAGTATAAGGACATTTAAGATGTGCTGATTTAGTATTATAACGTTTTTTACACATTTCACAAAAATAGGAGGAACTGAAGGTTGCTGTTAAGCTCATTATAAAATTATAATGGTTGTCTTCTAAAATTAAATTTATTGTTTTACGAGTGTCTTTACGAGTGCCTTCAAAATAAGTTTCCGACCCCCTCCTATTATTATACACAACAATCGTAAAATCGTTTTTTAAGTAATCTTGAAAATATTGAATGTGTTCAAGATTACCACCGTGAGAAAGATCTACGTTACAAGCTCTGCTTAGCTCTCTACCACGCTGTTTTAAAAGATTAGGTCGTGACTTAAGTTTTTTAAAATCTGCAATATTTGTATGATAAGCTATACCCAAGGCTAAAGCATAGGCTAAACAATAATTATCGTCATTATTAACAACTACGATTCCACGCTTTTTTCTGCAAAATTCCGTGTACGACATACCTTTTAATGAAATCCTACCCATACCAGTTGGAAGTTCGATCCTGTCGATGGCCGCAGTGAGCTGATTGTTCGTGAAAAAGCTGGAGTTGCTCTGTAGTACCATCCCCATTATATCTAGAATAACACTCGCATTTATCTGGCTTTTTTTTCTTAATGAAATTGCCAAAGGTTTATCAGGGAATTCAGCATTGGTGAAGACAATGCCAACTCTATCTTCATCGTTGAAACCCCTCATGCCATAGGATAACAAAGAGTCTAAGCCAGCCTGCAAAATAAAAATATAATTTTTAAAATTTCTTTTAATAATAAAACTGAAAATTAAAAAAAAAATCAATGAAGTAAAATACTAAAAGTTTTCAAAAATGCAATTTTTTTTATTAAAATAAAAATATATTTTTTTAAATTTCATTTAATAATAAAACGAGATTACTAAAATCAATTAATTAACAAACTAATAAAACTTTTAAAAAATATATAAATGATCAAAAATCAAGGAAATAAAAAAATTAAAGTTATTAAAAAGTGGATTTTAAAAAATTATTATTACAAAAATAAATCGAATTACTTACCTCAAGCCAGTCAATGGGATTCTGATCATTATTAAACTCTTTAAACCTGAACACAAAACGTCTTGCTGTTAAATTGAAACGCTTAATAACATGATCGTATTCACGCTCTAAGATAATATTATCAATATGTTGGGCTGCCATCATTGCAATAGTCAAAAAAACAAAAAACACAAATAATATACGCGTACACTAAGAGCTTACGTTATACTAGAAAGTAGCACTCAAATGACTTTTTTCGATACAGTACAGCACGAAGCGTTTTGATGACATCCCCTCTCCACTAGGCCCATTTACAAACCCCCTTAGTATTCTTTCTTCGATAGATTATCGGCTAGATTTATTTTTTGGTAGGGGTGGGTGTAAATTTGCCGGTTTTGCAATTTTCGGGTAGGGATAATTTTTAGGTATAAAGAAGTTTTTGAAAAACTTTCTGAAATTATTACTTATATTCAGTGTGAATATAAAGTGCCTTTTTTTAAATTGTTCCTTGACAAAAAAAAAACAAAACATCATGGACCGAGTATGGAGAGAAAGACTTGTGGAATCGCCAAAGTACTGTGAGAAAGTGGGGAATGTGTATATTCCCAAATCATTGAATGTTCTATGCAGGCAATTGGTGAATTCAACGTACAGTGTCGCGGAAATAGTCCAAAAGGATTTACCGGTTATCCTAAATGCGGAGGTAATCGAAAACCGCATCATGGACTTTATAACTAGTCACAAAAAAGACAATTTAAGTGTGGTGCGACGTAGAGACCTTCAAAACATGAGTATAAACCAGTGCTGGACTTGGAAAGCGTTACAAATGTTTTGGAGCCGCAGGACTAATAGGCATGCTATACGACCCATAATTGAATTATTTATTCCCTATAGCAGGCAGTACTGTGTAACAAGAAAGTACTATACGACCACATATGGGAATATATGTGATGATTGTTGGGGTGATGATAGCTATGAGCTAAAAAATTTTAATACATATAAATATGTATCAACTCACACACACGAACTGGACTTTGAGGAGCTATTGGATACAATTCTAAGAGAGGAAAACTGGTGCAATTTTTGCACGAGGAGAGTCCTCTTTTTTATTAACAGAGCGGATGTATGCGATATGCCATACATAGAGGATGGGTGCGTCAGCGATTCAAGCGACTCCGACACATCCAGCGAATCCTATTATAACGAGTGTTTAAGAGATTTCAAGCGATTCTGTCAACAGTAACGTGTATACGTGTATACCATTTAATAAAATAATTTCTATTTTTATTTTTAATTATATGTCTAACGATATTTTATTTTTTAATTATATGTCTTATGCTTTACCTCTAATAATAAATAATTTCCATACGCCTCTTTTGTTCAATATTAAAACTGTTTTTTTTATATTTTGTGTGTATACCATTTAATAAAATAATTTCTATATTTATTTTTTAATTATATGTCTTATGCTTTACCTCTAATAATAAATAATTTCCATACGCCTCTTTTGTTCAATATTAAAACTGTTTTTTTATATTTTGTGTGTATACCATTTAATAAAATAATTTCTATATTTATTTTTTAATTATGTCTTATGCTTTACCCTCTAATAATAAATAATAAAAAACAAGTTTTTATATATATTTATTAATATTACCTATTTACCTATTTACATACTATGAATCTGAAAATAAAAATAAAAGGTGAGTATTTTATTTTTAAAAGAATGAAATAATTAATAAAACAAAATACCTTTGCTTAAATATTTATTTATAAATTCATACATATTTCTACATATTTAAAAAAAAAATACAATTTATTTATTTAACTAATACGGCTATTATTAAACATAAAATCTATTCATATTTAGAGTGGCGCTTAATTTAATACCTATGTTATTATATACAAAATAATCAAATTTATTTACTAACTCGAACCACATCGTGTAATTGGTATATCTAGGGTGTTTTTCTATAAAACATCTGAACATATTTGTATTATAATTGTGATTATTGTCATCATCTAAAATCTCCACCACAATATCTTGTAATATGGAATTAAATGTCTCTTTCATGCATAATTCTTTAAATTCGGCGACTGCTGATTCATGAAACGTTTTTAACTTGAGTAGATTTTGCAGAGTAGAATTTTGGACAACATCAAATTTCCCTGATGATTTGTCCGTAATTTTTACTAATGTCCGATTATTCGCTAGAGTTGTAATAAAATATTTTGAAACTTCGACTTCATCTCTTTTATTATCAATAACATCTGGTAGAACGCGGATAAGCTCATTAAACTCTTTCTCTGTAAAAATGAGTCCGTCATATTCTAGGCCTTGTTTACACAACTTTACTGTAATTGCGAAATAACTATAGGGGTTAAAACCAATAATGTAATATCGGCTGTTTGATAATGTAAGCGGCATTCGAATTTCTTTTAATAGATTTCTTTTTTCGTATTCGGCTATTTTTATCTTCTGTTCAAAATCATACTTTGTTTTGTAGTCAACCATTTTCAGCTGTTTTTTTACTAAAATAAAAAAATATGTAAATATATATATATATATATATAATATACAAATATATGTTAATTTTCAAAATATATGTAAATATTACAACACTTGATTTAAAATTATTTTAAAACAAAATATTTACTCACTTTTTTATTAAACTGGATGTGGGTCTAATTGAATATGCTACACGTTTAAATATTTAAACTCAACTGATATTTTTGGTATTTGTTTTTTCCTTTTTTATATCAAATCGACTAAACCAGTTAGGACCTGTATGCTTGTGTGTACGTGATACATTATAAGCTACTTTCGTCTTTTTTTTTATGGAATTTGAAATAGTGGCGCTGAATATTTTTGTGTTTTAAAACTTTTTCTTTAGAATGTAAATAAAAAAGCAAAAAAAAATTTTCATTTCAAACGCAACTAATTAAAAATGCCGCATTTAATTTAAAAAAAAAATAACAAATAATATAGGTAGGTACTTTTTTATTTAAAATATAAGTTACCTTTTTTTAAAAAAACTATCGTGATGAAAATTTGTTTTTGCGTAGATTTTATTTAAATATAACTATATTTTTAATTTTATTCATTCTTTTCAAAAAGTTCTCTGAAGACGAACATAAAATCTTTCCTTATTTAAAATATAAGTTACCTTTTTTTTTAAACTATCGCATTACACGACTAAAAAATACAACTTTATGGCAATCGATAACAAAAGAAAAAGAGTAAATGTATTGAACCAACCATATTGAAATTCTCGCAATGCCAAACAAAACTTTTGTTCACCTTCCTGTTATCTACCTGTATTTTCTCATTTTAGATTTTATATGCCTTTGGCTATTTCACGTACTTTGTAAATCCCTATAATGAAAATAAATTTTAAAAGAAATGCATTGTTGAATATTCCCCCTTTTGTTCGGCAGTGTAAAATCTAATACTCGACTAGTTTATGCACCTTTACCTATATTGTATACAAAGTGTTTTTTGTTAAGCTGTAGGAATGCCTGAAAATAAATGTATACAAAGAACGTTTTTTCTTTTGCTAGATGCGTTTTTATGTTTAACGACCAAATCTTTTTTTGAAAATACCGACAACCTGTTTACTTTTCATACTACCCAAAAATCTAAAGAAATAAAAACTAAATTCTTGCTACGTATGGTACACCTGTGCTTTTTTAAATCCCTAATAATAAAAAAACCTTTGTTAACATATTTTACCAAATATAGGGACTCTCACGCTCTGAGATATGCCTCCCAAGCTTTTAATCAAAAAAACTTGTCATATCTAAATTACTTTAAAAATAGAATAATAGAAACTAGGACCATTGTTGACAATAGTACACATTACTGTCGGCTAGCTTTACGTGTGTTACACCTGTGCTTTTTTTTTTAATCCCCCTAATAATAAAAAACATTCTTAACATTTTTTTTCAAATTTTACTGACTCCCACGCTCTGAGATATGCCTCCTAAGCTTTTAATCAATAAACCTGTCATACTTAAATTACTTTAACAATAGAACAATAAAGCCAGGACAATAGAAAACATTACTCACACGTCCTGATATATGCGCGGCTTTTGTCAAAATGTCATGTCTAAATCACTTTAACAATAGAACAATAGAAACACCATTGTTATTTTTTTATGGAAACAATAGAGCCTTTGTCTCTCAAATTGCCTCAACATGTGCCTTCTCTACACACACCTGTCAAGGTGGGTCATTAATCAATCACTTAATTACCCTCTCGTACCACCCCATATTCTACTTATGTTATTTTTTAAGGTATATTCTTCGAAATAAAGATCGTTTTATTTTGTTTGGTTTAATATTTTTTATAGTTTAATCACAAAGTTTGCACTACTGCACTTTATGTACATGTTTTGATTAAAACCTATTTGTTTAAATTTTTGTTTTATTTAGGTATTATTTTTGGTGATATTCTAACTTTATATATAGTTCCTTGTATCCCCAAAGCCTCAGATAAAAAAAATAATATAAATTATAATTTTAAAAGGCAGGTGTCTCTCAGACCCCTTAGTACCGTTTATGTCCTGAAAGTCGTACCGTACCGGTTACGGGTTAATAAGGATTTTTTTCCACCCGCTGTACGTTTAATGCCCGTACTCCCGGTGTACTTTGTCACTTTGTTATAAAAATATTGTATTGGTTGTAAAAAATATTATTTTATTATAATTAATATTGTTTATGTCAGGTTAAGAAGAATGGACAATCTTTTAGCAAATTCCCTTAATTTTAGATGTTAATTTTGCGAATTGTGAATAATAGTTTTGTGTTAATTATAAGTATAATTGAAACCACTAATTTTTTCCACTAATTTCGAGGTTTGAATGAGGCTTTAAGCCTTTAATGATCCAAATTGTATCATTTAATACGTCCAGCAAACCACATTGCTAAAGATAGAATCCATAAAATTTAAAATACACATAAAATACAGCTAAGGTTGTTTTAGTAAATTTGTAAATTTTTATAGCCTACAATATTTTAATGTTGATTTTATGGATTGTGAATTGGACATCTTGTTTATATGAACTCATTGTAGATAAGAAACAAAACCTAAAACAAAGCATATACAGGGTGTTTCTTTTAACTTGAGACAGCTCAATATCTCGAGAAATATGCATTTCACGGAAAAATGTCTTAAATAAAAGGTTAATGTGACCAAAGGGGACATTATTTGGTGCTACCGCTTGCCACCCCACACCCCTCCTTAAGTGTGAAACGGGGGGTAACTTTGGAAAGTCAAATGGAATGACCCGATTTTTTTCACAGATTTTGGTAGTACATAAAAAAATGAATAACTTTTATTTAAGTTTTTTTCAATTTATCAACAGATGGCGCTGTAATTCAAAATTTAAGAAAAAGGGGTTTCCTTGTAAAATGTATTATTTGAAACGTTTGAAAAACAAAAATTAACATTAAATCAACAATAGTCGGCTCAGAAAACAATTTATAACAAATGTTCGAAATGTCGTCCTTCCATTTCGACACCAAGTGGAGCCCCAGCGTCCCTGGTCGGTAAACGTTTGGTGCGGTACCTTAAGCGAACGATTAATCGGACCCTTCTTTATTGACGGTGCATTAAATGGCGAAAAGTACCGGAATTTTTTAGAAAACGATCTGACGGGCCTTTTGGAGGATGAACCACTAGCACGGCTCCAAAACATGTGGTACCAGCAAGATGGTTGTCCTGCACATTATTCGGCAATTGCTCGAGAGGTGTTGGATCGGGAGTTCAATGGCCGGTGCACCGCGGTGGATCGGTAGACGTGGTCCAGTAATTTGGCCTGCTCGATCACCTGATCTTACGCCACCAGACTTCTTCCAGTGGGGTTACTTGAAAGAAAAAGTTTACGCTGCAATTCCTACAACTTGGGAGGACATGATGGAGCGGATCAGGAACGCCTGTGCGGCGATACCGCCCGACATGTTGGCGCGTTTTGTGCCAGAATTCATTACCCGCATTCAAAAATGTGTTGAAATGGAATGACGACATTTCGAACATTTCTTATAAATTGTTTTCATAGCCGACTATTATTGTTAATGTTAATTTTTGTTTTTCAGTTTCAAATAATACATTTTACAAGGAAACTCATTTTTCTTAAATTTTGAATTACAGCGCCATCTGTTGATAAATTGAAAAAAGTTTTAAATAAAAGTTATATATTTTTTTATGTACTACCAAACTCTGTGAAAAAAATCGGGTCATTCCATTTGACTTTCCAAAGTTACCCCCCGTTTCACCCTTAAGGAGGGGTAGGGGGTGTCTAGCGGTAGCACCAAATAATGTCCCCTTTAGTCACATTAACCTTTTATTTAAGACATTTTTTCGTGAAATGGGTATTTCTCGAGATATTGAGCTGTCTCAAGTTAAAAGAAACACCCTGTATATTAAACTGTTTCAAAAAAATCGACTATTTTTTTCTTCTTATTAATATTGAAAATATTGTTTGAAATGACGAAAAAAAAATCCTGTGAAAGTTTAAACTCTTAATATTAATATTAAGAGGTGCCGCATCGAAAACTTCAATTTCCCATTTGATTAACATGGGAAAAATTTTTTTTCGAACTTTGGAATTTATTAACTCTTTAAAAAGTCATCGGACTAGTTGAGTCAGAACATGTTTTTGTAGAGAATTGAACGCTCTACAAAAAAGTCTCTTATAATTTTTTGATATATTTACTTTTTCAAAAGTTATTTAACGCTTAAGATGGATTGATTTAAAAATTTTACATTTTTCCAATTTTCCGACGCAACCATCAACTTTATGAGAAAATTTAATAGGACTTTTTTTGTAGAATATTCAATTTTCTATAACTTATTTTTAAAAAAATTTTGATATTTTTTACAGATCGTAAGTTATTTGCAAAAAACTAAAAAAAATTTGAAAAAGTTGTCATTGTAATGCTTAAAATTAATTGTCATATTAAATAAATAAATTTTCAATTTAAAAATTGAATGTTTATTATAATTAAAGCAATTTATATCGTTACACTAAAAAATTTCTATTACAATTGGGCATTAGAATTGGTCGTCTTGACCTTGAAATGATTGCCAAGAATCGAATAACATAAATCGGCATTATTTGTTAAGAAAAAAAAAGTTTTTCCATTTATTAATTAAACTATAATAAACATTCAATTTTTAAGTTGAAAATTTATTTATTTCATTTGACAATTAATTTTAAGCATTAACATGACAACTTTTTCAAAAAATTTTTAGTTTTTTTGCAAATAACTTACGATCTGTAAAAAATATCAAATTTTTTTTAAAAATAAGTTATAGAAAATTGAATATTCTACAAAAAAGCCCTATTAAATTTTCTCAAAAGGTTGATGGTTGCGTCGGAAAATTGGAAAAATCTAAAAATTTTAAATCAATCCATCTTTAGCGTTAAATAACTTTTGAAAGAGTAAATATACCAAAAAATTATAAGAGACTTTTTTGTAGAGCGTTCAATTCTCTACAAAAACATGTTCCAACTCAACTAGTCCGATGACTTGTTAAAGAGTTAATAAATTCCAAAGTTCGAAAAAAAAAATTTCCCATGTTAATCAAATGGGAAATTGAAATTTTCGATGCGGCACCTCTTAATATTAATATTAAGAGCTCAAACTTTCACAGGATTTTTTTTTCGTCATTTCAAACAATATTTTCAATATTAATAAGAAAAAAAAATAGTCGATTTTTCAACAGTCTAATATACAGTGTGTCCAAGAACTCGCGCCACAGAGAAAAAGGGGGCGTGCCGATAGCAATGGAGATGCCAAATTTAAAAATAAAAAATTTCTAGGTAATAGTGTAATCGAATGAGAGCAAAAAAGCGGCAGCCAATACCGAGAGCTCTCGCCTAGGTTAAACGTAAGAGCTTTAAAAATTGCTAGGAGACGATAGAACATTGTTGTATTAAAAACATTTAAAAACCTTTTGGCCAACTGTATTTACTAAGTTGTCAAAAGCTTTCAAAAATGAGGTTATTAATCTATGACTTATACTTCAGAACGCCAATGTTTTAAAATAACGATTAGGAAAGGGCTGGGAAAAAACTCGCGTTGTCTCCCTGGCGTTGCGCCCACACTAAATAAATAAATAATTATCATTTCAGTATAATCATCTAAGGAAAACATTATTTATAACCTAATATAATATTAATGACAGGAGTTTGACAGCAGTGCAGGGCTCCCAGCAGTCCATGTTGCGAGAAATAGTGACTTAAAAGACTAATAATAAAAAATTAACGACCAAATATAGACCAAATTAATTATATATAATAACTATAAAATGGAGGTATACATTTTTTTGGGATAAAAGATCTAAATTTGAATTTAAAATACATAGAGATAACTTGAAATTATAAATTTTTATTGAATTAAATTTAACAAGTAACCATAACTGTTATAAAATACATAAATAACAAAAAAAATATTAAATTCTGTAATAAATTATAACTTATAATAAATAGAATCACATTTATATAAAAGGCACATTTTTTTTGGTGGGCTGCAGCTGATCTATAATTTTCGCCTTTCGTTTTTCTAAATCTTGGGCAAGACGACTAATCTTGTAAGTTGCCTTCCCCGCTTCTTTTTTGGGATGGTTCACTCCTTCAAACATTAGTTGAGCCATACATATTTTAGTAATTTTTTTTTTATTTTCTGCACCCTTCCTTAATCGTTCAATTTAATTTTTTTATGTCAGTACAAGTACATTTAAACTTAAGTTTAAAAATTATACATTTATATTATTTATAAATTAAATTATACTATTATATAAAATATAGACAAGTCTTTAAAAAAACTACCTGCTGGGAGCCCTGCAGCAGTGTCACAATGAATTGGATTCCAGAGGACCAAATATTTTACATATTTTTTATTATCAACAATGCAACCTAAGTATCCTAGCAATTTAAAGAATTCCCTATGGCCATCTATTGGGATTGGCTATCGTTTTTTATTCTTATCTCGCTTATCCTTTGCGTTAGACAATTTTAATTTTCAAATATGTTTTACTTTCGGCACGTTCCGGTTTTCTATGTGGCGCGAGTTCTGGGACACCCTGTATATATATATATATACAAAATTCTATCATTGCTGCGTCCATACATTTATAAAATCCCTATTCTTATTGCGTCAACGACCTTACTGCGTCAGTATATCTGACGCACTAATGTCAAGCGCTTATTTCTTAAAATTTACTTCATCCCAGCACTTTCTAAGATTCTTGCTAATACAGTTCTGTGTAGAATTTAATGCCCAATTTTTGTGTCCAAAAATTTTTTATGTCCGACCCTGCGTTTTTTAAATATTTAGAAAAATTTGAACACAAAAAGTGTGCAGCAACATACTAAAAATGGAAAAAATGTGTATATTTAGTTCAACCCATTTGACGATGAGGGCGTTGCGATAATATACGTTTTCCAATATACGTGTTTTTAAATACTGTATGTTGTTGCGTCGCACAATTTGGCAACGTCTCGCCTATGATTTTAATATTTGAATTAAACTCACGATACTGTTGCGAATAGTAGCGCTGTCTCTCTCCCACCGTGTGACGTCACGCTAGAGACACTTGTTCTTTCGTTTAAATGTAATCATATTATAATCTTGGGGCGCGCGTCGACTTTTATGAAATTTACAATTATGACGGTCGATTTATTAAAACTGATTGTAAGATAAAATTGTTTTGTCCATAAGTAATTGTGACAATGTATTTTTTAAATAATACCTGTGTTTCTACTAAAAATTGACAATCTAAATTAGGCTTTCTAATAAATATTTTTCAATTGAGCTTTTGTTTTTGAATTATCAAACTTTGTTTTGAAGTAAAACTTTTTATGTAAGTTATTTATGGGCGGATTAAAAAAAAATTAGTTTGTAGTAAATTTTGATATTTTTTCTTTAGTATCTTTAGTAGATTTATTACAGTTTTTACACAAAATAACAAAAACACAATACAAATTTGAATGTCTTATAATAATAATTATTATAATTTTAATTATTGTAATAATAATAATAATACATCATATTATAATAATAACATTACTAAACAAAATTAAAAATAATAATATCATTAAACAATGTAGTAGCAAGTTAAATAAGTAGTTTCGAAACTCGAATGTTGAGCGGTCTATGGAATGTCACCCCGTCCATCATCTCTATGTTCAGGCATAATTAAATACATGTATATCTTAAAATCAAATAATACCACACAATGTTAGTTAAAAAAAATTGTCTTAATTTTAAAAACATTCAATCTCCCGGGGGCGTGGCAAAAATTAATTTTAAAATTAAAAAAAAACAGCTTATACAAATACCCTTCTCACAACTTTTTTTAACTAAGTGAGATTTCCAAAAATAATTATTTCAGCCCAGCCTACCGAATTTATAATTTTTGCCGCGCCCCCGGGAGATTGAATGTTTTTAAAAATACATTTTGAATTTGGCATATTGAAAAACTATAAGGTATTAACTCACTTGTAACACAAAAAAAATCTTGTTAATATATTTTAATTTTAAGCCCCTCCCCAAAGATTTTAAAGTTCTAATTGCAGCTCTTCGATTAAAAAAAAGCCGTGGTGCGCGGCGTAAAATTAAAATATATAAATATTTTTTTTGTGTGTCTTAAGTAAGTTAATACCTAATAGTTTTTTAATATGCCAAATTCAAAATTTAACTTAAAAAATATTTTTTATTGAATTTTGAGGAATTTCAACCCCCCGAAGGCGCGGCTAAATTTGTTTTTAAAAATTTGAAAAAAAACAGCTTATTTGTGTACAATGACAATAAACCCTCAAAAAAATAAAAGTTCCCGGGAATTTTTTGAATTTAGTGATTTTTTTTATGTTCACGGAAATTTTTGTACTAAAATTGTACACCTTTTTGTGGCCTAGTTTACACAATAGATTTGGTGAATAAGTAGGGAATTAACTTGGAAATTAGTAAAATTAGGGTAGTTAGTAGGGAATTTGAGGAAACTAGGTATTTTTTAAATTAAAATGGAATTATAATATATAAGGGGAATTAGTAAGGAAATAGAGGAATTAGTAGCAATCCTGGGAATTAGTGTACGTACACATTTTCTTTTGCGGTTTACCCCGAGGTGTAAACCGCAGGGGAATTTTGTTGTACAATCTGTAGGAATTAGTAAGGAATTAGAGGAATTAGTGAGGAATTTGGGGAATTACTCGGTAAATTAGTAAGCAAATAGTGGAATTAGTGGGGAATTAGAAAGAAATTAGAAGAAAATTGATGTCTCGTTTAGCACTTGAATATAAAGAAAAAAACAAAAAAAACCCGGAAGTTACAGAGCTACTCCATTCTTTGCCAGTTCCAGATTGGTAGTAGTACCACTGCAGCATTGAAAAAAATGAAGAATGTTGTGTACAGCACACCACCCATATTTTAACAAAAATTAGTACTCGTTTCCTAAAACCAGGAATACATCTGCCAATTGGGAAATACACTGTCTTCTCTGGTCATCTCAGGGAATTAATTTTAAAGTTTCCAAAAGACAAACATCTCCTGACAGATTCGGATCTCAAAAGTAAAGACAAGATGAATTTTGCATCCGCAGAAAAAATGTGCAGTTTGATAGTAATTGAACGACTGAATAAGGAAATTCCACAAATTAAATAGAGCGTGGGGTATCTCAAGCTAATGTACTACATCGAATCGTCGTTCTTAAATTCCAGCACTGTGTTGCATACTAGATTATATCGCATCTGGTATGTTGTATTTTTTACTAGAATCTGGAGAGCCTGGATTAAAGAACAAAAAGAATATAAAATAACAGACAACTTTTTGACCAGTAATTGTAACCTTTGCATCGAAACGCCCATGCTTTGATTAAACTAATACTGAAGCTTAACAGCGCGCAGCGGTGAGTTAAACCCAGATATGTTCATCACCGGCATTTTGGGTAGCCAAGCATGTGAATCCTTATTTCGGGCTGTCAGATCCATGACTTCTACGTATTCAACAATAATACATTTTAGTATAAAGGATATGCTGAACCGAATTGAGAGAATTAAGACAACTGATACCATAAACGATCTGAGGGGGACTTTTACATTTCCAAGGGAAGACAAAAGATTAAAAACCAGACTAATGAAAGAAAATTTACCACGCGAAGAAGAAATTTTTAATTTGGATATCAAATCTACAGTTAAAAATGCTCTACAAAATGTCATAGAGGACATGAAACATCTTGTAATTAATGCAAAAGAAAACGATTGGAAATATATGCAGGTAGGTACCGTTAATAAGACGGAAACAAAATATTGCAATTACACAGGATAATGAAGACGCCGACGAAGACAACGATGAAATTGTCGAAAACCCCGAAGAAAATTGGCAAAAACAAATATTAGTAATGAGGACGATAAAGTTATGGATGAAGATATGGACTTAATTTCGAACGAGATTTCTAATGAAGATCGCGAATGTGATACTTTGAAAACGAGTTGTATAAGTTTGAAAGAATTTTCTAAAAAAGTGCATAGTGTATCGGAAAAATCACCGTACCTATATAATATTATATATTCAATTATTAAAAAATCATCGTACTGCTGGCTTTTAGATCAGTCCGACGGTAGAGATTAAAAAGATTTATAGGCAGTACAAGGAAAACACCAAAGAAAACACCTTGCAAAAATTCCAAGTCGCCCTTGACTATAAACAGAAGCTATGCATGGATCAAGCTAGTAGCACAAGCACTATATCCTCCTCCGACTCTATCGTGATGGAACTCGACTACTCCGATAATTTGGAGGAGTTTTCAGATGAAATCTTGTCGTATAAATCAGAAAATGTATCGAAATTTGCCGGACTCGAGATACACTTAGAAAACTATTATGCGGTTTTCTATGACCAATCGTGAGCTTTGCTGCACGAGCGAAGCGAATGTAGAACACACTATTTAGAAATCGCCGCCTTTCACCACGAAATATGTACACTATTTTTTATAACAAAATGAAAATTCGACTTTCGCTGCTCTTTAAGAGAGAAAAATTGTTAATATTTAAGTTAATTCATAAACAAAAATATACCAAACTAATTAATAATATTAATTATTAAAGAACTTATGTTAAGCGAAAGTCGAATTTATGCTGCTAGTGTCATGAAAAAGCATTGATTAATATAATACTTTTCTTAACGATTTTTAAAATGTGCTTAATAAAAAGTTTTGCTAACCAGAAAACGTATACTTTTCTTTACTATTTCTCTTAGTAAAGTAAGTATGCTATTTTTCATTAAGAATACGAACAAATATAGCCTTAAAAAATATACCCTTCAAAAAGAATTACTATAGTAATTACTATAATATTAATGGTAATTATTCATGTTAAAATGTATACCAAGAAAAAATAGAAACTAAAACCTTGAAAGTTAAAAAATAATAGGGATATTTAAAATTTAATATAAAATTAATTAAAACCTTTTAAACCTCACATTCCTAATACAGACATTATTTTATAAACATGCAAAATATCAATATTAAAAATTACATAGAAGAAAAATCACATGTTAAAAATTCATTTATATCTTATTAAAGCTAAATACCGTATTTCTAGGAGACGCAAGAAGGTCGCGAAATGTAATGACGCAATATTGTATTACGGATATATATATATATACATTATATATATATATATACATCCTTAGTACAATATTGCGTCATTACAATTTGGCAACACTGTAGGACGCAATAAAGTCTGTACAAGCCATATAATTTTTAAAATGAAATATACACGTGACGCAATATTATATCAAGATTAAAATGAGTTAATAATGTAGTGACTTTTGAAAAAAAAAGTGTATATCTTATTTTTTAAAATAAAAAAAATCTGACCAGATTTTTGGAATCAGCAAAAAAAAAGTACGCCAATATACTCTTCTATATTTTCGATAAATACCGTATTTCTAGTAGACGCAATAAGGTCGCGAATTGTAATGACGCAATATTGTATTAGGGATGTATATATATATATATATATATATATATCGCTGTGACTAGAGGCACGCTAACGTGCCGCGATTCGAAATGTTAAAGGCACGTTAGTTTAGTCATAATTATTTTACTTCATAATTTTAAGATTTTATGCTACGATAAAACTAAAACAAAACAACCAACCCAACCCAACCCAACACTTTTTAACAAAGTAACTACAAATTTATGGAAAAAAAAAGTTCGACAACTTTTAGTAGATTTTATGTTACGATAACACTAAAACAAATTTATTTCACATTTTTTACCTCCTTCCTACACCTTGCCAGGAAGGAACATTTTTATTACAAAATTACAACTTCTGTATAGATAGGGGAGAGGGGGGTACATTTGAACGGATTTAATTTTCCCGCTATTAACATAAGGGTATTGTTTGCTCTTTGGCTAAGAGGTGGCGTTGAATAGCTTGACACTTGTCAACTAAGAGTTTATTTGTAGTGTTTTATCTGACTGTGTCTTTAGGTTAGTTACATTTTTATACTAATTAGTAATTTTTTCTATACTTTTACTTAAGGATTTATATCAAAATCTACATTCTATTTTATTAAATCTGAATGTCTGGCAGTTAGAGTGAATACAGTAGAGGTATTTGCTATTTTGATCAAAATATTTTCCGATTTCAATCGGGGCACTTTTGAACAATGAAATGGGGGCATATTTTAACACTGTTCAAAGGTGCCCCATGTAAAACAATTCTAATTTTGAAAATTAAATATTTATTATTAGGTAGGTTTATTTTTAGGATTAAATCATGGTTCGGACTTACAAGAAAAAACGTACAAAGCCAGAAATTAATGAAAAGAAAGAAAACATGTCCATTAGAAATGCAGCGGCGGTTTATGGATTGACCCACACGGCTTTATTTTAAAAAGGATACTGGAGAAGAAAAGAAATTGTATTCATCAAAGTACACCGCACATCAAGTTTTTACATTCCAACAAGAGAAGATGTTAGAAGAATACATTTTAATAAGTTCAAAAATGAATTATGGGCTTACCTATCTAGAAATAAGAAAATTAGCATTTAGCTTTGCTAACCTGGTTAAACCCCCAAAAAATTGGGATACTGCTAAAATGGCTGGGGTGGACTGGCTTAAAAACTACATGAAAAGACATGATAACCTTTCACTTAGAAAACCAGAAAATACAAGTTTAGCGAGAGCAACAAGTTTCAACAAAACAAATGTTACCGAATTTCAAAATAACTACGAAAGAGCTCTGCAGACGTATTCATTTACTGCTAAGAAATTTTTTAACTTGGACGAAACAGGCATAACAGTCGTCCAAGTCCCAAATATAGTAGCTAGAAAAGGAACGAAACAAGTGGGACAGGCAGTATCGGCTGAACGAGGACAGTTAATCACAATGTGTGCCATAGTAAATGCATGTGGAAATACAGTACTACCCGTTTTTGAATTTCCTAGAGCTAGATTCCATGACCGAATGCTAATTGGTGCACCACCTGGCAGCCTAGTGCTTGCAAATAACCCAACCAGTGGATGGATGACGAGTCCTTTATTTATAAAAGTGCTTGAACATATACAAAAATATACCAAGTGCTTAAAAGATGACCCCATTCTTATTCTCATGGATAATCATGAGTCATTGCAGTGCAATGATTGCACACTGGAAGCTGTACTGTATGCTAGAGATCAGGGCATGACTTTGGTAACGTTTCCACCTCATTGCACCCACAGATTACAACCACTTGATGTTGCTGTTATGGGACCCTTTAAGTCAAAACTGGCTGTGGCTCAAAACGATTGGCTAACCAATAATCCAGGGAAGACCCTGACAATTCATGATTTAGCCGGTTTAGCCAACATTGCCTTTTCCACTTCATTCTCGATTGAAAATATATCTTCTGGATTTTCTAAGCCTGGAATATGGCCATTTTCAAGAAATACCTTTAGCAACGATGATTTTGATGCAGCATTTGGGCATAGGGCACTTCCTACCGAAAGCTCAGCTGACGTAGATGTTGCTGACGAACATGTCCAGTGTATGGAGTTAACTTCTTTAAATAAAGGTGATTCGTGTGAGTTTACCGTGGATGATTTCAATACGCCTACAACATCTCAAAATAATAATAATGTAATTTGTATTAAACCCGGGTTTTCTCTAGAGTCTTTAAATTATAATTTAGACAAGACACTGACTCAAGAAATGGTTCCCTAAAGCTGCATCTACATCTGAAAAAACTAATAGAAGAAAGAAGAAGTCTATAATTTTGACAGAAACGCCAGAGAAATATGCAATTGAAGCAGAGACAATATATAGATTAACAAAAAAAAGAAAAACTTTCCTAAATTGGAGAGAAGCAGAAAATCAAAATAGTTCTCCAAAAAACAAAAAAATAGCTAAAGAAAAAGTCATAAAAAAACAAAAAGTTATTAGGGATTCTGATAGTGAGAGCAACTATTCTGTTCAAGACTAGTCAGATAACCTAGAATCTGAAAACTCGTATGATGTGGCAGAAAGAAACCCTCAGATCCTGAGCAAGGGTGATTTTGCCTTGATTAAATTTCACACCAAGAAAACAGGTTCAAAGCTACCCCAAGTCTGTTCAAAAGTACCCCATATGAGGGGTAGATTTGCACAGTTACAAGTATAGTTTAAGTTGCTAAAATTATTTTTACTTGTTTAGTTATATTGTTTATGAAATTTTTTGTTACTTTTCTAATGGGTGTTCTATAACACTGTCCAAACTTCAATATAAGTTTACTTTTCAAGAAATTAGCGTTTGTTAAAAATCCGTTCAAATGTACCCCCATCTCCCCTATATAAGTAGGTATTTGGTGGATAAAATTTATTACAACATATATATTTTATAACCCTAATTTAAAATACTTTATTCATGCTTTCCACCCCTTTTGCAACCTGACCAGTTTTGTTAAACCTACTTTTTTGATATTAGATAAGCAACATATAAAATATATTTTAAACTAAACTAGTACAATGGCAGACACAGAATTTTGAATGACAATCATCACGTTGACATCAAACTTTAAACTTCCTTTATGGACAGTTAACCATACTTTCAGTCATCACTAGTCTTGTCATTTAGACAGTGAAAGTAAAAATGCTTAATATTCTATCTTTGTTCTTGACAGATTTATACATGGACATTATGACATTCAAAATTCCATGTCTGCCACAGAACCTATTGTGTGAACATATTTTTATAATTCTGGAAAAAAAGTTTAACCCCAGGCTTGAGTCTTACAATAATGTAAAACTAATTTTCCTTCTGTGCTATAGCAATCATAAAGATTTTTTACTAACTGATCTGGTGCAGGGGCAAATGTTTGATTCACATAAACAAACTAAAAAGTAAGTATTAATAAGTTACTTCGTTTTAAAATTAATATAGCTGTGGGTAAAAGGCATAAGGGGATAAGTCAAAAAGATCAATTTTTCAGTAGAGCCTTAAACTTATTCGCATTAATTCAGGAAATATATTTATGGTTAGCGGGTACCTATACCCTTTTGTTAGCACATGTCATATGCTAACAAAAGCTTATACCCGCTAAACATAAACATATTTCCTGAATTAATGCGAACACGTTAAAGGCTCTATTGAAAAATTGCTTTTTTTGACTTATCCCCTTATGCCTTTTACCCACAGATAGGTACTTACCAATTTCTCTTTGGACTCAATTTTTAGATACTTCTTTATAAATTCAATAATCCATCCTATGGGTTTGTCACTATCAACAGTCCATTTTTTCTTTTTCATTATTGGTGCATTTCCAGTGGGTTTTAATAAAATATCTACTATAATTAATTATATCATGCTTGTAAATAATTATACATAGTTAAATATTTAATTTACCTTTAGGTTTGTTCTTTTTATCAACTTCGCTTCTGCCACAATCTTCTACATTTAAAATTTGTAGGGAGTCTGTGGCTTCGAGGACATCTTTTTCTCCATTTTCATTACTCATATTACAACTTTAAAAAAGCAACATTCTTAAAATAATTTTTTAGCTGTTTATGTTAAATTTATCTTTTAATTTTACTTACCAAGGGAAAATATATTAAAGGCTTTATACAATTGGCAGTTTTTTTGCGAGAAGCAAAAAACATTTAAGGCGTGTTCCTTTTTTCAATAACAAATAAAGTAATCATGGAGTAAATGATTTTTACTAAAATCGTTAAATTGTATGTAGAAGAAGAAGAATAATAAGAAAAGCACAGAACACAGAAGAATCCAAATTGTATCATATAATACGTCCAGCAAACCACATTGCTAAAGATAGAATCCATAAAATTTAAAATACACATAAAATACATCTAACCTAAGGTTGTTTTAGGAAATTAGTAAATTATTATAGCCTACAATAATATTTTAATGTTTTACGATTACGATGGATTGCGAATGTTTATATGAACTCATTGTAGATAAGACACATAACCTAAAACAAAGCATTATAATTATATTATATTGTATATCGCTGTGACTAGAGGCACGCTCACAATCCATGGATTGTGGGCACGCTAACGTGCCGCGATTCGAAATGTTAAAGGCACGTAAGTACGTCATAATAATAAAGCCTTATTTATAGATTGTCTTCCTTCCTTTCTTCCTTTCTCCCGTAAAAGATGAACAATACAAAAACCGTAGTGCTGTTTATAAATTCCCCTACGGTTTTCGTATTGTTAATATTTTACGGGAGGAAGGAAGGAAGTCAATCTTTAAATCAGGCTTAATCTGTTTTTGTTCCCCGAGCGTTATTAATGTCAAGCTAGATAGCTCAGATGGTAGGGCGGTCGCTTAGCATGCGGGTTGCAGATATTTTATCCTTAACCAACGTCCCGAGTCCGCCCGCTTGCCGAGTCCCGCTGCAGCGCGCTGTCACACTGTAAATCGGTATTATTTTTTCGAGCGACAGGACTTTTACAATAAGCTCGGTAGCTCGATGGAAGGGCGCCTGCTTTGCATGCGAGAGATACGGGGTTCGATTCTTTTTTAATTTTTTTTAAAGAAATTATATACCGAAATAATACAATGTGGCCTTTTTTAATTTTTTTTTAAAGAAATTATATATCGAAATAATACAATGTGGCCTTAAAAGCATTTATATTTAATTTTACTTTAATATTTTAATTTATTTACCTTTCCTCATAATAATTTTGCAACAGTTAAAGAAATTATATACCGAAATAATACAATGTGGCCTTAAAAGCATTTATATTTAATTTTACATTAATATTTTAATTTATTTACCTTTCCTCATAATAATTTTGCAACAGTTATATAATATAAAATGTAATTAAATGAATATTCTTTCGTTGAAAAATTTGTACTCAATGGGGCGGGGGGGGCAATGGGGCGGGGTCGGTTGGGTTGGGTTGTTGGGTTTGGGTTGGTTTCGAAGCTTCGCAATTTTCTGTACCTAGACGTTAGTCACTGAGTTCGCAAGCTCGAGATGACTCGGTAAAGCAGCGGGACTCGGCAAGCGGGCGGACTCGGGACGTTGGTTAAGGAAAAAATATCTGCATGCGGGTTCGATACTCAGAAGTCGAGCTTTTTTTATTTTTTTATTTCATAAATTTGTTGTTTTAAAAAGTGTTGGGTTGGTTGGTTTGGTTGTTATCGTAACATAAAATCTACTAGAAGTTGTCGAACTTTTTTTATTTCATAAATTTGTTGTTCCTTTGTTAAAAAGTGTTGGGTTGGGTTGGTTGGTTTGTTTTAGTTTTATCGTAAGATAAAATCTTAAAATTATGACGTTGAATAATTATTAAAGGATATTTTGAATCGCGGTACGTTAGCGTGCCTCTAGTCACAGCGTTATATCAGCGTTGCCAACCCTACGCATTTCCCGTAGATCTACGGATTTTAAGGGTCATTAACGGATAACCGGATTTTGTATGAAAATCTACGGATATTTGGACATTATCGCATAATTCATAATTACTTGATATTTTAAGGCCGTATTACAGCCGGCAATTCTTCTTGCAGCAATTATTCTTGCCATCAAGTTTTCAAGGCCGTATTGCATGTTGTGTGCAGAGATATCTCTGGTTGTGTGGCAAGACAACTTGCTGTTTATTACCGTGCTACCAACCGAAGAAAAATATACGATTTTGTAAACACTAAGTTTATTTGTTATTTAGTAGAGATATTTAAAAATGAATGAGTAAAATGGATACTAGAACTTGGAACAAAATGCCAATCATAAAAAAAACAGCGTCTCTCTAGGGAATTTGTAGTAGGGTTGGTAACATAAAAGTTACCAGATTTCACCCCAGAATTGCCGTAAAACACTTTTGGACTTGGACTGTTCTGTTCAATTATTCTTTTCTTATGATAGGTATAATATATATCATATGCTTAAATTCTTCAGAATAATATTAAAACTTAATATATATAATATTTTTTGTCACTAAATATGAGGCGCCGTTTGTCCGTAAATTATTTTTGCTATATATAAGAATGTTTTTATATATAAACTTTAAATTTCCTATATAAACTTTTTAGTTCAGATAATGCCGCTTGAGAATGAGGGCGCTTTGTGGTAAGCACTGTTGCCAGAGTGTGCCAATGCAAAGTTTTGGTCAGTGTTTCCAACATAACTTTTCGCCAGATCTGGCAGATTTTACTAAAGGTCGAGGGAAAAAAATATACTCTTACGGCTGACGGAACATCGAATGGTATTTGTCATAAGATTTGTACCTATATAATTTAATTTGTAGGAGTGCAAGTTTAAAAAAAAATTCTTTGTTTTTTTATAAATTGACACGAGAAGCAAATTTAGTTTTTTTAAACAAAGTGACTAGAAGTACACCGGGAGTACCGCCATTAAACATACACCGGGTGGAAAAAATCCTTATTTAGCATATTTGTCAATTGACCATATGCAAGGAATGCGGTCGATGTTGCCAATGGTAAAAAAAATAAAATTCCCTATTGGGAACATTCAATTATATTACATTGGCTACATTGAAAATTTGAATTTCCCGCACAAACTAAATTAATTTCCATCTTTTTAATAATAATAAATAATAATAATTCCCACATTTGAAATTCGCACCTTAATTTATTATACAACATTGGAACTACCTTCTTTATCTCTGGGAACTACTAGAATGTATGTCAGTTTGTGCGGGAAATTCAAAATTTCAGTGTATCCAACGTAATATAATTGAATGTTCCCAATAATACATTCAATTATATTACGTTGGCTACATTGAAAATTTGAATTTCCCGCACGAACTAAATTAATTTCCATCTTTTTTTTTATAATAATAAATAATAATAAATAATAATAAATAATAATAAATAATAATAAATAATAATAAATAATAATAAATAATAATAAATAATAATAAATAATAATAAATCCCACATTTGAAATTCGCACCTTAATTTATTATACAACATTGGAACTACCTTCTTTATCTCTGGGAACTCCTAGAATGTATGTTAGTTTGTGCGGGAAATTCAAAATTTCAGTGTAGCCAACGTAATATAATTGAATGTTCCCAATAGGGCTACGTTGGCTACACTGAAATTTTGAATTATCCGCACGAATAGATACACTTAAATAAAACCCCGCCCACTGTGGTAGGGATTGAATTTGTATCATTGTCGTATGATCTGTGCGCAGTGTTGCCAGCGTCAGTACGTTGTACCGAATTCAGTACCTTCGAATTAAAAAAAGTAAGCAAGTACCTCGTTGATGGTTTTCGGTACGTTTTCCAGTTTTAGATTTTTTTTCCTTTATTTAAATAAAAATTAAAGAAAAAATTAAAAGTTTAGGTTGGTGATACTGAGTTATTTTAGTATCCTGGTATTTTAAGTTTTAAACTGTTGGTAGCGCGCGTTGTCTACTTAGTGTTGACATAAGGTTTGTTCCAAGTTCGCCAAGAACCGCTCATAGGAATAATAGGAATTATTGAAGCCAAATACCTCAATCTTTGTTAAAAAAGAAAATTAATTATCGATAGGTAGACTATTTTTTAATTTTACCAACAATATTGTTTTTTTGTATAGGTATAATAATAATTATCTATTTTGTTCTTTTGATGTTTATAGTTTATTTATGTGCATGTGCTTATTGATAAAGTACAAAATAAAATTACGTTCATATAAGTTTAATATTTATTTCTCAAAGTCAGTACGTTATCTTTCAAATTCAATAGGTTTTTATTGCCATTTCAGTACTTTAATTTTTCTACTACTGGCAACACTGTCTGTGCGTCAGTTTCACAAAACTAGTTTTGTGGTCAGTTTAAGAAGTGCACTGAGACTTTGCGTACGTCTTTGTAAGAATAAAAAAGTATTTTCTCAAATAAAATGGTTTTTACCCGTGAGGAAAAATACCAAATTATGGTATGGCATCACACTGGTAGATCGTATCGCCAAATACAAACTTTATTTCAAAATATGTTTCAAAATAGGCCTTTACCCAGTGTAGCTACAATCCGCGGCATGCCGCGCTGTTGCCATATGCTATTATTGTTTCCTAAACGGGTTGTTTTTCTTATTTTTTAATATTAAAAGTAAGAAAATTAACTAAATCAAAATATTTTTGACATATTAATAATTGTTTTGTTATTTTTAAAGTTTCAAACAAATAAAATTGAACTATTTATTAAATAATTATAATCGTACTCTTCTGATTTAAAACAACCTGGCAACTATGGTTCGTAATTACGAATGGCTTGGTTTAAACCACGCCCAATTAAAGTTTGTTTCTTTTCCTCTGATCAGAATATAATTTGTCATCCTTGTCTCCAGCCTTACTTACTTGATTCTATACAGTCTGTATAACCACTTACCTGATACTGTAAAAACTTTAAATTGTGAAAAATTTCATAATGTTGTAAAAGAAATTCTAATAAGTCTATGTTTGTATAGTGTACAAGATTTTTTAAATTTTAATTTTAAATGTAAGTTTCAAATGTAATTAATCTCTTAAATTTTAATGTTTTTATTGTATAAGTTTGTATCTCTCTTTTAATTTGTAAACTTTACTGTGATGTTTTTTACAACTATCTGGTCAACTATCTGGCACTACCTATAAGTTTTTTATATTTTATGTAAATTTCTATTTTTTATTAACATTTATTGTATTGTATTATATTGTAATTTTTTGACAAGTCATGTAATTTTATTGATGACAATAAACTATTCTATTCTATTCTATTAATAATTACATAATTAATATCAGGGTGAAAGAAGAAGGTGATTTAGCTCCTATCTCTACAGTACAGAAGCAAGCGTCCAGATAAGTCAGTATTTCGTTCGTTGTTCGTTAGATGGCGAGTCAAATAAGAACCTAAGGTTTTACCAACGAAATCCATATTTTCTATAACAACTTAACTTTTAACAACAAATTATAAGATAACGAAAACCCAAGGAGAGTCTTCTATCCTCCTTAACAAAAATTACATCTTTTCTTACAGCATTATTTTAATAATTTGCAGAACGATTGGCAATACTGTAGTATTGCCAACTGTTCTGCCAAAATGCACAGTCGCACAGTAGGCTAGAACGCGCTTCCAGCGCGAAGAAATTCAAAATAAGTAAGTGTTTTATTTCGACCAAATTTAGGAGATTTTGAATTCTTTAATATCTGTAGATAATGAAACATCTTTAAATCACCTTCAAATCTGTTGAATTTTTATCAGGTAACCAGTCAAAGTTTAGGAATTATAATTACTTGCTTCGTGTTGATAAATTGCGCGTAAAGGTATTGCTTTTCTTACAATGTTTATTATTAATTTATTATTACTTTTTGACTATAATTGTATGAAATATTGTCATACGTTATGGCTGGAACGAATAATGGTTAGTTTTTATTATTATTGTACTCTCACTACCTTAATAAAGTAACCGCTGCATACTTTTAATGTATACATAATCCATACATATCGTCCCCGTTCTGGCAAAAGTCATTAACTCCATTTTTGTCTAAAAGTAGTTGACTACCTTCGCGATCATAGAACAATTATATCTGTGGTCTAGAAAAACTTATTAAGTGCAGTATTGTATTTTTAGCATGCTAAAAATACAATACTGCACTTAATAAGTTTTTCTAGACCACAGATATAATTGTTATATGATCGCGAAGGTAGTCAACTACTTTTAGACAAAAATGGAGTTAATTACTTTTGCCAGAACGGGGACGATATATGTATGGACATTATTAAGGTTTTAAAAAATGTCACTCACTGTCACACTCTGTGTTTAGGTTTTTTTAATAGCTTACCGTTCTGTCTTTGAAATAAATCTTAAATCAAGTGCTAGTAGGCGCAACAAATAAGGTTTGTTTATTTTTTTCAGTTAATACGTTATCCCTAACTCATATGGAGCTTTGTGAAAAGTGTTTTAGTTTGAAGCATTTCAATATAAAATTAGTTTTAAATTACTTAGTAGACTACGCATTTACAAAAATAGATGTATCTCGAAAAAAAATTTAATTCAATTTTTTTTTAATATGGAAAAACGCTGGAAGCCCAGAAGAAATATCATTGTATTAAATATTGTCATACATTGGTAATGGAAAGCATCAATTAAAAAGCTACTAATAACAATAAATAATTTTGAATTAATTACTGATAACTATTAGTGAATATTAATACTTTTTACCACCACCGCGGTAGGCTAGAGAGCGCTTCCAGCGCGCGAAAATTTAAAATGAGTAAGTGAGCCATTCCACGCGTAACGGATAGGACAGTTGCCGTGTTTTTATTTACAAAATAATATTGTTCTATTATATTACTAATGTCAAATTTTTATAAATAGTTCTAAACTAAAGCTGTTTAACAAGGTTTTTATTTGGCAAAATTAGGTATCATGGTTGACTGTTTAATTCCTTAAAAACTAATAATTTAAAGCGTAACGGACGGGACTTTGTAATAGTCCACCTTTAAATCTGTTGAATTTTTATCAGGTAACCAGTCAAAGTTTAAGAATTATAATTACTTGCTTTATGTTGGTAAATTGCGGGTGAAGGTTTTGCTTCAATGTTAATTCCTAATTTATTTTTAATTTTTGACCATCATTGTATTCAATACTGTCATACGTTATGGCTGGAACAAATAATGGTAAGTTTTTATAATTATTGTACTGTCCCTACGTCAATAAAGAAAGCGCTGCATATTTTTTATGTATGTATGAACAATACTAACGTTTTAAAAAATGTCACGCATTCTCACACTCTCTGTTAAGTGTTTTTAATAGCTTACTGTTCTGTCTTTTAAATAAATCTAAAATAAAGTGCTAGTAGGCGCCACAAATATTTTTTGTTTGAAGCATTTTAATAGAAAGTTGGTTTTAAATTAAGGCCGTATTACAGCCGGCAATTCTTCTTGCAGCAATTTTTCTTGCAGCAATTATTCTTGCCATCAAGTTTTCAAGGCCGTATTGCATGTTGTTTTACAGTCAGCAATGGCAAGACAACTTGCTGTTTATTACCGTGCTACCAACCGAAGAAAAATATACGATTTTGTAAACACTAAGTTAATTTGTTATTTAGTAGAGATATTTAAAAATTAATGAGTAAAATGGAAACTAGAACTTTGAACAAAATGCCAATAATAAAACAAATAACCTTAAACTGTTTAAGTCAAACAGCGTCTCTTTAGGGAATTTGTAGTTGGGTTGGTAACATAAAAGTTACCAGATTTCACCCCAGAATTTTCGTAAAACGGCAATAAAAATCCATGCGGACCGATTTTCGGCAATTGCAAGAGATTCGTCGAAATGTATCTACCGCGCATGCCTACGGCAATTTTCATTGCAATTGCCGAAAGAATTGCCGGCTGTAATACGGCCTTTACTTAGGGGACTATGCATTTTGAAAAATAAATGGATCTCGGAAAAAACTTAATTCAAAAATTTAATTTTTGTGAAAAAATATAGAAAAACGTTGAAAGGCCAGAAGTAATATTATTGTATAAAATACTGTCATACGTAACAATTAGGTTTTATTTTATAAATGTTCAGTTATATTTTTTTAATTTAGTCATTAAAACTATAGATCTTAATTTTGCCATCACACAAATATACTTTTGTTGTTAAAGTATTATATTGTGGTTTTGTTTTTATATTGGTAGTAGAAAGTAATTTTTATTAAAATTTCATCAATAAGACCAAAAAAATTAATATTAACTAAGAATTACTTTACCAAATAATTTCTGCGCGATAAATTGGCTCTCCAGCCCACTGTGAGTCGCCACAAACGCACAAAAGTGACGTTGAAATGGTTTTATTTGAATTTTAATTAAGCTTAGTGGTCTATTCTTTAAAGTTAATCAATGCAATTTTACTAAAAATGGGAAAAGTTTGTTGTGCACCGGGATTAAAACAGGTTCCACTTCAATGCGCCATCTATACATACTTTAAACAAATACTGACTTAAGTGGCCGCCTTCAACGACGGAGCTGAATCACCTTCTTCCACCCTGATTAATATCAAGAGTTAACCAGCTGTTTAGCAACTGTTATACAACGTGTACCAATTTAGACTCAACTAATAAATCCGAAATTTTACCATCAGCTGGTATGGAAACACGCATGCGCACAAACCTGTACGTTTAATGTCCGTACTCCCGGTGTACTTCTAGTCACGGCTTTTTTTAAATACCCATTAGTAAAAACCAGGCCGTGTTTATTTAGAGAAATAGAGACGGCCAAAGAAGAGAAATGTTTTCTTCAATAAAAATAGACCAACCGACCAATATATTACCTATAAGTATTTAAAAAAACTAAAATCCCATACTTTTTGCTATCATTTTGTTCCGCTAGATCTGGCCGAAGATCCGTTAAGACTGAATTATGAATTGCCTTCCTTTCTTCCTCCCGTAGAAGATGAACATTTCGTAATTGTCACCATTAACATTTCCCGTGTAGAAATTTATAATACTTTGTGATAATATTTTGCAATTATAGTAATAAAAAAAGTCAAAGATTAAAATATTTTCTTAACAAAATGATATTTTGAAGTTATTTTAATATTTTAAAGTATCAATAATTGTTAAGTTTAATTAAAATTAATAACGGGCAATGTTAATGGTGACAACTACGTCAAAATGTTTATTTAAATCGTAGTGCCGATTATAGATTCCTGTACCGTAAGGACGGCATGCCTTCCTCCCGTAGAAATTTTTAAGTTTCACCGTAAAGGTCTTTGACGTGACCAATCACAGTGCTTGTTATGGACATGCGCTGTAGGGTGACAGCGCGTAGGCACAAAATATTTAAAATACATGATTGTTTAGTATTATTTGAGGAGTGATTTTTCAAAAGGTCGTATTTCCATTTGCAACAATTTTTCAAAAAAATGACTATAACCTGTATAGGTTAGGGCAATATAGATTAAATAAAAAAAAATTCTGATGAATATTTAATAATAATTCAGACCTACTGTCATACTTCGCCGTTAATATGGCGAAACATTATGTTGGAAACACTGACCAAAACTTTGCATTGGCACACTCTGGCAACAGTACTTTTTAGTTGAATACCACAAAGCGCCCTCATTCTCAAGCGGCATTATCTGAACTAAAAAGTTTCTATATATATATATATAGGAAATTTAAAGTTTATATATAAAAAACATTCTTATATATAGCAAAAATAATTTACGGACAAACGGCGCCTCATAAAATTATGAGGCGCCGTTTGTCCGTAAATTATTTTTGCTATACAGGGTGTTATGTAATTAATGATATATATTAAAATGGGTTGTTCCTTAGGGTCCATAAAGAAGCACCTGAAACTTTTTTTTTCTAAATTCCAAAGTCTAAAAATAATTTATAATAACCTTTATCCTACCAAAAAGTACGCCACTGATCGACTAGGAACTTTAGGTTAATCTGGTGGATTTATTATGTTATGGTTGGTAACAACAGTTTTTCCAAAATCTTTCAAAAAAGTTGCCAAGCATTGTTTAAATTTAGCTTAATTACAAAAATGACAAAATTAACAATGCAAATTGTCAATTTGGCGTTTTTATTAATTGTTGGTTATTTCATTTTTGTACTGAAGGTAAATTCAAACCAAATCTGACAACTTTTATGACAGAGTCTAGTGCATTTCTTTTAAATTTTAGGTTATGTTTTCAAATTGTAAATATCTTAACTAATGGAAGTGCTTTTGGATTTATTTACACAAATTAAATGTTTACAGTTTAACCTGTGAACTGGTCCCAATTTCATCTGAGTAAACAGAGAAAAAAACTGATGAAAAAATTAATTTTGTGGTTATGGATTTCAAATTTCAAAGGTACTAAATTTTCTAATCATTGCTTAAGCTAATAGCTGGATCAGTAAATAAATACAGAAGGGTATTAGAGCTTTAAGGGCATAAAACTTTTGTATTTATAGAGTTTTTATTTATTTGTTGCAAGAAAAATTTTTAGTAACAATTTTTTACATCTGGCAACGCCTAGCTACTTTGTTGGTTGGTATCTATGTACTCACAAAATACAGGTGTGCAGAGATAAACAAGTGTGTAACCAGTGGCGTATCACAAAAAATATAAAAAACTTCTAATGCATTTTTTTTTATCTTTGGAAAAATGTTTTTTTAAATATTTTTCCTTTATTCCTTATGTCAAAAGGTATTCAGTATTTTAATATATAACATTAATTACATAACACCCTGTATATAAGAATATTTTTTATATAGGTATACCTAAACTTTAAATTTCCTATATATATAGAAACTTTTTAGTTCAGATAATGCCGCTTGAGAATGAGGGCGCTTTGTGGTAATGAACTAAAAAGCACTATTGCCAGAGTGCAATGCAAAGTTTTGGCCAGTGTTTCCAACATAATGTTTCTGGCAGATTTTAATAAAGGTCGAGGGAAAAAAGATACTCTTACGGCTGACGGATTTTTTAACGAAAACTTGAACATAATATCGAATGGTATTTGTCATAAGATTTGTATCTACAGTATGTCCACGGATAGAGGGCCCAAGAGGACAAATGGACTAAAATTTTCATTTTTCGACCAAAAGTCATTCTTTATAAAAAGTTCTGCTTGTGTTGAAAAGTCTATTGTCGTACTTTAAATTTGATAATATTATACAGGGGGGTCGAAAAACAAGAAAACATGAAATACTATCAAGAGTAAACTACCTTTATTTTTCGTTTTGGAGCAAAATGAAAAATAAAAAAAGATTTTAAATCCTATCCAAAGACTATTTGTAAAATTTTAACTCAGTATTCCAAATTTATTTTACTTTTCTAAAATTAAATTTTTATACTTGTGTACCTTAATTTCACGTATTCTTTACCTATGCATGACAAAAAACTGACACAGTCTTAGATATTAATTTTAAAATTACGTATTTAAAATATGTCAAGATACAATCGCCGACGGTGGACTAGTGGTTAGTTCTGCTGACTAAAAGCCGGAGGTCGTGGGTTCGAATCCCACCAGGGGTATGGCTGTTTATTTGTGTTTGTCCTATCGTGTAATAGTCCTTCGGAGGGGACTTTAAGCCCTCGGTCCGTTCCTACCCCTAACCCGCACAAGCCATTCAGTTGGCTTCTGGGACTTCTTAGGAAGTAAGGGTGGAACTAAAAGAGCACTTTTGTATATAAACTTTAAACAATATCCGTATTTTAAAGTTAGGCAAATATTTTATTAAAAAAAGTTGTTCATAATGTCAGGAAAAAAAGAGAAACTTTATAACAAATTGGGCATATAAAATTATCCTATTTATTCAAAAACCCCTCCACCATATTCGACACATTTCTCAAACTGCCGTCTAATGTGATCAATGATCAATGATGAAGTTATGATCACTGATCATAACTTCTTCTTATCTCTTCAAGTGAAATCATTTGAACTGACTCTGAAATCCTTTGTTTTAGAATATCGATATTATTTTCAATCGGTTGGTGATACGTTAATTGCTTCAAACAACCCCAAAGAAATGCATCAGCAATTGTGAGGTCCGGACTCCTCGCAGGCCACACAATTGGACCATTTCGGCCAATCCATCGATCTCTGAATTTATTGTTTAGCCATTCCGTGACTTCGCGAGCATAATGTGCAGGGCAGCCGTCTTGTTGAAAGTACATTTATCCACGGTAGTGTAATGACAGCTCATCCAGCTTGTCCGAAAGAAAAGTTTCCAACATTTCCGTACGAATTCCTATTGCATGTATCCTCAAAAAAATATGGTCCCATTACCCTATTGAAAATGCCATATAGAACCATATAAAAAACACGTATCTGGATTCTATATGGTTTCTATCTGGTTCAATATAGGTATTTGAAACAGGCATTTCACTATAGAACCAGATAGAAGATTACATTATAGAACCAGATAAAAACACTCTAAAACACTATAGAACCAGATAGGGAAACCTATCTGGAAATACATATAGAACAGAAACCAGATAAATCCATATACATCCATATACATGTCTTTATAAAGACATGTATATGGTTGTATATGGATTTATCTGGTTTCTGTTCTATATGTATTTCCAGATAGGTTTCCCTATATGGTTGAATATGAAAATTTTTAAAATGGAAATCCATATTCAACCATATAGAATCCGTAATGTAAACCAGGACTTTCCATATAGGACCTATAAAACCATATAGAACCAGATACGTTTCCTTATCGGATTCAATATGGGTTCTATATGGCATTTTCAATAGGGTATCCCATAATATGTAATATGTATATGTAACACCAAACGTTAACTTTTTTAAGATATTGCCGACGGGCAGGAATTCTGAATTCTGGATTTTCAGTGCTCCAGTATCGTACGTGTTGGGAAGCTACCGTACCATTTGTGGAAAAAGTGGATTCGTCGGAGAATAAAATAAGTTTGTGAAACTGATTATTTTCATTTAAAATTTTGTCCCCTATCCACAAACAAAAATCTAATCGTTTTGCTTGGTCTCCATCTTCTAGATCTTGATTAAAATGTGGTTTATATGGAAAAAAATTGTTGGCTTTTAATATTTTTTGAATTTGACTTTTTTGGACCACCTGCAAATTTCGAGCTCGTTTTCGTAACGACAGAATAGCGATTTCCACAACAGACTGCAAGACGACAACTAGTTGTTGATGATGCGGCTACAGCTGTAGCCGCATCATCCTCGTCAAAAAGTTTCTTCTTCTTTTTTAAATTATCCACCGACCCAGTGTTCTTGAATTTTTTAACCAGTTGACGAATTCCATGTATTGAAACTGAAACCCCTGGAAATTTTTCTACAAATCGTTCTTGTACATATCAGTTCCATAACACTCCACCAAAAATATTTTTTGTTCAATAGTTAGCATTTTGAAAATATTTTATAAAACGAAATTTATAATCTAAGACTGTCACTGTGGCATTTTTTGTCATACATAGGTAGGCCTTCCAACTTCTGTCAAAAAAATCCCGAGGGGTAAACCACTCTAAAATCAGCGAGACCAACGTTCAACATTATGTGGACGTTACGCTATGATTTCTCCTTATTCGACCATTATCAATCGTTATCAATACGGAAAAATCCTTATGAATAAGAAATTTCTCTTAGCGACGCGTTGCTATGACTACCCTTGTGATTTTTTCCTTAGACGTTAATTCGTATGCGATTTATAATCAGTGGTTTACCCCTCGAAAAATCCAGGACATTTAGAGTAAATTTACAAAAATGACACAATCAACAATTATCAAGTAACGTCAATTTAACAATTTGCATTGTAGCATTGTTCATTTTTGTAATTAATGTAAATTTTCACAAAATAACCAGGTAAAGGAAACGTAAAATGGGGTACAAAAGTATAAATTAGAAATTAAATTTTAAGAAAAATAAAATTAGGAATACTGAGTTGAAATTTTACAATTGGTCTTTGAATATGATTTGAAATTTTTTTTTTATTTGTCATTTTGCTCCAAAACGAAAAATAAAGGTAGTTTACTCTTGATAGTATTTCATGTTTTCTTGTTTTTTGACCCCCCTGTATAATATTTTCAAATTTAAAATATGGAAATAGACTTCTCAAAACAAGCAGAACTTTTTATAAGGAATGACTTTTAATCGAAAAATTAAAATTTTAGTCCATTTGTCCTCTGGGCCCTCTATCCGTGGACATACTGTATATAATTTAATTTGTAAGAGTCCAAGTTTAAAAAAAAAAGATTCTTTGTTTTTTTATAAATAGACAAGAGAATTCTCTCTCTCTCTTTGCTTAAGCAAAACGTAAGAAATTTTAGTTTTTTTAAATACCTATTAGTAAAAACGAAGCCGTGTTTATTTAGAGAAATAGAGACGGCCAAAGAAGAGAAATGTTTTCTTCAATAAAAATAGACCAACCGACCAATATATTACCTATAAGTATTTAAAAAAACTAAAGTCCTATACTTTTTGCTATCATTTTGTTCCGCTAGATCTGGCCGAAGATCCGTTATGTTGGAAACACTGACCAAAACTTTGCATTGGCACACTCTGGCAACAGTGCTTTTTAGTTGAATACCAGAAAGCGCCCTCATTGTCAAGCGGTATTATCTGAACTAAAAAGTTTCTATATATAGGAAATTTAAAGTTAACTTATAAATAAATTTATATACAGGGTGTCCCAGAACTCGCGCCACATAGAAAACCGGAACGTGCCGAAAGTAACGTGAAACACATATTTGAAAATTAAAATTGTCTAACGCAAAGGATAAGCGAGATAAGAATAAAAAACGTTAGCCAATCCCAATACATGGCCATAGGGAATTCTTTAAATTGCTAGGATACTTAGGTGGATTTTGGCACACCCATATCTCAGTTATTAGACATGGGACCCACATCAAATTTATATGATTTTATAATGACATTATATAGACAAGTTCTGCGCAAGCAGAATTTAAATTAAAGTTTGCGAAAAAAAGTTAGTTTTTAAGTGCAACCCTCAGCCTCCTGCCCCTCCAAATTAAGATAATTCAAATTAAAGTGGTACAACCACGTATTACAGATTTTATACCATTTCAATTTTTTTTTAAATTTAGTAAAAGAAATAATAAAAATTATAAATGGTATAAAACCTGTAATTTTTGAATTTTTTTAATAAAATTTGAAATTTGTCGATAAACTTCAGTGAATTAAATATTGTATCACTTTAATTTGAATTACCTTAATTTGGAGGGGCAGGAGGCTGGGGGTTGCACTTAAAAACTAACTTTTTTTCGCAAACTTTAATTTAAATTCTGCTTGCGCAGAACTTGTCTATATAATGTCATTATAAACCAGTGTTGCCAACTCGAAAATAACAAATAACGCTACAAAAATATCAAAATTCCGCTACGCTCCGCTACAGCCGAATCCTAATTGACCATATGCAAGGAATGCGGTCGATGTTGCCAATGGTAAAAAAATAAAATTCCCTATTGGGAACATTCAATTATATTACGTTGGCTACACTGAAATTTTGAATTTCCCGCACAAACTGACATACATTCTAGTAGTTCCCAGAGATAAAGAAGGTAGTTCCAATGTTGTAAAATAAATTAAGGTGCGAATTTCAAATGTGGGAATTATTATTATTTATTATTATTAAAAAAAAGATGGAAATTAATTTAGTTTGTGCGGGAAATTCAAATCTTCAATGTAGCCAACGTAATATAATTGAATGTTCCCTATTGGGAACATTCAATTATATTACGTTGGCTACATTGAAAATTTGAATTTCCCGCACAAACTAAATTAATTTCCATCTTTTTTTTTTAATAATTATAAATAATAATAAATCCCACATTTGAAATTCGCACCTTAATTTATTATACAACATTTATCTCTGGGAACTACTAGAATGTATGTCAGTTTGTGCGGGAAATTCAAAATTTCAGTGTAGCCAACGTAATATAATTGAATGTTCCCAATAGGGAATTTTATTTTTTTACCATTGGCAACATCGACCGCATTCCTTGCATATGGTCAATTCCGCTACACCCGCTCTATTTTGGCTTAAAGTTTGGAATCCAAACTTTGGATACAATTTTTTTTAATGAAGAAATGTTAAGCAAAATACTTTCTTCAAGTACCTAATAAATATAAAAAACAGGTAACAAAAAATCCCTATATAAAACCAAAACAAAAATATTCTAACGCTGGAAGTCCCGCCCGCCCGTAAAAGATAAACAATACGCAAGCCGCGGTAGCATTTATAAATCCTACGGCGGCTATATATAGCATTTTACGGGAGGGCGGGAGAAAGTACGAAAGGAAATCTATAAATAAAGCTAAGCACAAAAGATTTTAACCCTTCATTAGTCTCACTGTTTTCTGAAACGCCATTAGTCGATTCGATGTATGAGACCGAAAGTTAAAAATTACGTTCATTAAATATCTTGTGTGTGTATTGTGTGTAATTTTTAAGAAAAACACTATTTTAATATTTTTAAATGTAATGTTTTTAATAAACAAACAGCTGGAACATTTTGTTCTAGAACAAACTATCAATATAAGAAAAAAAATTAGTGTTTTAAATGTTTTACTAAAACGTATTTTAAAAAAAACTAAATTCCGCTACGTTTTGCCATCATTTTGTTCCACCGCCGCTTTTGGGGGTGAATCCCGCTATGCGTAGCGGAATTCCGCTACGGTTGGCAACACTGTTATAAACTCATATAAATTTGATGTGGGTCCCATGTCTAATAACTGAGATATGGGTGTGCCCAAAATCCACCAGCCGCCACTGCTTAGGTTGCATTGTTGATAATAAAAAATATGTAAAATATTTGGTCCACTGGAATCCAATTCATTGTGACACTGCTGTCAAACTCCTGTCATTAATATTATATTAGGTTATAAATTAAGTTATTATAAATAATGTTTTCCTTAGATGATTATACTGAAATGATAATTATTTATTTATTCAGTGTGGGCGCAACGCCAGGGAGACAACGCGAGTTTTTCCCCAGCCCTTTCCTAATCGTTATTTTAAAACATTGGCGTTCTGAAGTATAAGTCATAGATTAATAACCTCATTTTTGAAAGCTTTTGACAATTAAGCCGGGTCTACAATTGTCGCAGAACGCAGATCGCAGAACGTAAGCATGCGCAAAGCACCCAGCGACGTTGCGATGGAGCAAGGTCACACGTCGCAGAAAGTTAATTCATCTTCAATAACGTCTTTCGCAGGCTTTTATGTTAGCCAATCATAGAGCGCTAGAATCTATCTGTCTCTGTGCTCTCTTTCTTTCAATAATCAATACTTTTATTTAGTTCCTTTTCCTATTTCGCGGTTATTTTTAAATTTTTGGTGTAATTCTCAGAAATTATTCTAAAAACGTAATTGTCCAAATTTAAAATAATTTTCAATATTTTCTAAAGACCATTTAAATAAATGGAGGTATGTATATTCTTATTACTATTGAATATTCATACCTATATTGATTTAAATAGGTAGTTTTTAGGAAATATCGAAAATCATTTAGAATTTTCAAATTTTGATCAAAATAATTATTTAAAATAATTATTTAAAATTTTAAATAATTCTATGATAATCTAAACAATTTTTCCAATCCAATATTGGAAATATTTGTTTACCAAAAGTATTATGATAATCAAGGTAATTTTAAATTTTGTTTTAAAATTAATTTATTTTATCAGGTAAAATACTAATTCTTACTTAGGTATATTAAATACTCAACCCAGTGTCACCAACACTTTACTTTTTATTCCCTAAAAATTTGCATTTTTTCATTTATATTATATATATAATATACAAATATAATTATATATAAACTCTTAAACATTTTTTACCTAAAAATAAACCCCAAGCAGTTTTTTAGAGATAGGGATCCATCCATATCTCTGTTTTTTTCACTAAATTTAGGGGAAACACTTCTACGTTGGCCACACTGTGGTTATAAAGAAAACAATTGCTCTGATTGGTCAATAAAAGCACATCGCGCGACAATTGTAGACAGCTCACATAACAACGACGTGTGACCTTGCTCCATCGCAACGTGGATGGGTGCTTTGCGCATGCTTACGTTCTGGGATCTGCGTTCTGCGACAATAGACCTATCCCATAAAACAGACTTTTGGATAGCGCGTGCCTGAAGAAGAGTGGTATCTCTTTCTCTTTTATGTAATTAAAAAAAGACGACGTGCCTTTTCACGCACGCGCTATCCAAAAGTCCGTTTTATGGGATAGGTCTATTGTAGACCCGGCTTTAGTAAATACAGTTGGCCAAAAGATTTTTAAATGTTTTTAATACAACAATGTTCTATCGTCTCCTAGCAATTTTTAAAGCTCTTACGTTTAACCTAGGCGAGAGCTCTCGGTATTGGCTGCCGCTTTTTTGCTCTTATTCGATTACACTATTACCTAGAAATTTTTTATTTTTAAATTTGGCATCTCCATTGCTATCGGCACGCCCCCTTTTTTTCTGTGGCGCGAGTTCTGGGACACCCTGTATATAGCAAAAATAATTTACGGACAAACAGCGCCTCATATAATTTCGCTCCTTCCAGTAAACGGCAGGTATAAAACCTTGCACTGAACGTACTAACAGCTTTGCCAACTTAGCGACTTTGTCGCTGGATCTAGCGATTTGAGGTAGCCATTTGACACATTTTTTTATGATTTGCGACGTGTCTCAAACCTAGCGTTTTTTACATTGTGTTGGCGACATTTTTGGAGACATTTTAACATTGATAAGGAAATTTGTTTTTAAACAAATCAACAAAATAATTTCTAGTTTAAAAAATTTCAAATTAAAATTTGTTACGTTGGCATGGCCAACTTGGCAACGACGCATCCGTAAGGATATGATCAAGACCGAGATGTGCCGTTAGTTCTGCGCAAGCGTCAAAGTTTTAATGGTTGCATACGTATCTTTTTCTTGAGTAATTTAAATTATACCCGCGCTTTGCAATTAATATAAAACTTGGCTTTGAAAGTTAGCCCCTTGTAAAATTATGAATTATATATTTATTTATATTTATAATATCGAGAAACATTTGCCATTAGTAAATCTATATCTATTTAAGGATAATTTTAATTACATATTGTTTTTTTTAAATATAGGTATAGCATAATTTTGCCCAATATATTAAATGTGGAGCAAACATCCAAAATCCTATAAATCCATGTGTACACACTTTTGGCCAATATCTCAGATTAAGTTAAAATGGATTTATCGGCTTTTGCAAGTTTGCTCCATAAATATTGTTAATAAATAAAATAAACATATTTTAATAACAGCTTTTTATTAACAGCATTTCTATAATAATATTAATATCTTATAAATAAAACAATAAAAAGAAACTTAAAACTAACGTTAGTTAGTTAGTAAGTACTTAAGGGCATAACTACATTATTTACAAATATTTATACTACTTAAAAATAATTATGGTCATTTGCGGAACTAGATGAAATAAACAAATTATCTCCACTTAAAAAATTGCTTATAATTTGTTTTTCAACTCTGCTGGGTTTTGTTATTTTTTGAGCAATTTTAACCTTTTTGTTTTTAGTTGAGTGGAAAGTAAGTTGCTTTTTAATTTTTTTATTAGAAGAAACAGATGAAACTTCTCTAAAATTGGGACAAGATGTTGAGGCAGCTATGTTAAATAAAGACTCAAGGTTTTGAATTTGACACAAGATCTGGGATAAGATACTTTTATCAACGCCTCTCAAATTTATATCATTAACTCTTCCTGATACTATAGATAATTTATTAACAACTTTATCAGCGAGTTGGTCTTTGCATGCAGATTTATTTAGAGTTTTTAAGCATCTGTTAATATCTATAGAATCGTTATTGTAAAAATCTAAAGAAATATTAGTATTAGTCGAGTTATTAGTTAAATTAGAACTCCTTTCAGAAATATTTACAATGTAATGGATGTGCTTACAAATTGTATTTTTTATATTAAAATCTGGACAGCTGCAAATATAACAATGGATACAAATATTGCAATATTGGCAGAATAATTTACAACACTTGACTGAATTTTGTTTAACAATGACATATATATTATTATCAGTTAAAATTTCCCACTGTTTATCATGTTGTATACTTTTTACATTAAAATTGCATGTTGAAGATTGTTGGTGCCTCTGTATAATACCTTTAATAGTGCTTGTCTGTTTGCCTTTGGTTGCTTTTATTATTCTGTCAACCTAAAAAATAAAAAACAAAACATTAAAAAAATAGTACCTAGGTACTAACTCCACCCTAAACAAACTCATTACTAAAACATAAAAACCCATGTTTCATGCATGCTCTTATAAACTTATAAACCATTTTATAGGTAAATACATACATATAATATACATATTATATTAATAATAACAAACACCCTGAGAAAACTATACCTTTTTGCAAAACTTTTTTTGCTATTTTTAAGAAACCTTAACATATGCATAATATATGGATATTTTATGCCTTTATTTCTTGAAATCTGTCTAGTTAATTTAAGGTGCTTTTTTACTAATGCATATGCATATTTCCAGAAATGAAGGCATAAAATATCCATTCATCTTTTACCAAAAGCTCCCATAATAATTACAGTAAAAATAAAATACAACAAAACTCCATTTACCAAAAAGCTTAAAATTCAGAGAAATGTTGGTATACATACTATTTTATGAACTCTTTTTTTCAATATGTAGGTCCTATTTCAAGTTGAACTTATTTTTTCTTAATATCATGTACTTTGTGAACATAAAAATATTACCTATTATAAATAGATATTTAAAAAAATGTTATTACAAATATATAAATGTTATTAATGGAAAGAAAAAAAATACATTACCACTTTATCTCGGATGTAGTTTAATAGTGCATGCAAACCTTTGTCTAGACACTTTACAGTTTTTCCATTCAAATAAAAGTATTTTACAGTTTTGTGCATACTTTCTAAAAACATGTTTGTATTTATTCCACAACCTTTTCTAAAACAATAGGCCCACTGTTGACAATTCTTAAAATAAGTACTAATAAAATAGTGTCCAAAATTTGCAGTATCAGGATCTTCTTGAAGACTGGTGATAAAAGAGTTTAAATTTTCATAAAACATATTTTCTTCTAAATACATGGTTTGCTGTAAAGTTTTCAGTGTTTTGTAGACTGAGTTTCTTGTTTCTAAATTGGGGATTTTATTTAAATTCTTTTGCCAGGCTCGATCTATATGCCAAGAACAGTACAGTTTATATTTAACATTTCCCATAACTAGTAACCAAGCATTAAAAAAAAACTTCAGTAATATCACTCATAAATACTTTGGCTTCAATTATACCCACTGCATCTTTAAGTTTTTGAAAAAACACACAATTTACATATGTATCTTTTCTATTTGTAAACATGCAAGCAACTGGAAAACCTTCACCATATTCATCTACCACCATAATTGTTGTGAGCTCAAAATCATAGTTGTTCAGTCCATGGGTGCTATCTATAGCAATAATGTTTTTACCAAAAGTACTTAGCATATCTTTTTGATATGCATTCATAAATATTAAACAAAAATCACTCTCAGTAAATTTTTCAGAATTTTCGCCTTGCCTTTTATAATACAGAACTGGATTGTTATCTTCACCTTTGCATTCTTTTACCCACATTTCTATACTTATAGCATCTTCTTTATGTTTTACTCCATCTTGTATATTTATGTTATAATCTCTTTTTATATTTAATAAATCCCTATTTGTTATGATATCAGCTCTTTTTAATTCACTTCCAATATTTTTTCTATATGTATTTATAATGCTAAAACAGAAAAAATCCTTAAAATAATTTATATCGTTTAAGAATATATTTCTTTATATTAAAATCCAGTCCAAATTAACTTACTGTGTTTGTGAAACACCAGATATTAGTTTAGCAGCTATAGATTCCCTATCAGTTTTAGGCAGTCTTAAATGTTGTACATCATTTGTGTGACCATAATGACTTTTTATTCTTATTAGAGTTAAAGTCCCATCTGAATGTTTATTCAATGTACCCTGCTTAAAATACCCCATAGAGACCCTGTTCAAACCGATAGATATTTGTATCGGGATGTATGGTGTTTCTATAGGGTGTATCGGTTTGTATAGGACCCGTAGTTGAGATTTATGGTTGTTCTATAGGGATATCCACCATTGATTTATTTGCTATCGGTTTCAATGGGGAAAATACACATAAATGTAGAAATTAGTTTTTTCCCTATAGGACCCTATAGGTTTTAATAAAATTTTGTCAAATGTTTTATGGTTGCTCTATAGGGATATCCCTATATATCCTTCATTGAGTTATTTTCTATCGGTCTCAATAGGGAAAATGTAAAAGTTATGGTGTGCCTATAGGTAATTTCCTATACATTTTCTATCGGGCTGTATCCGGAAAAACCCATGGACAAATGCACATATAGAATCCGGTAGCGCCCGATAGATTATTTTGTATAGGTCTCTATGGGGTATTTTAAGCAGGGTAATTTGACTGGTGCAAGATGCATTAATTTTGCAAGTTCCTTGAGATTTTAACATTCTACACTCTGCTTGCCCTTTGCTTTTAAAAAAACCTACAATAAGTCTTATTAATAATACTGATCTTATATTTTAAAAACAAAATCATACCAGAACGATTACATTTGTAGTATGACACTATGTCCCTGGAAGCTAAAGTCTTTTTACCACAAGCAACAGCATAATTACATTTCTCATGTATTTCAATTTGTTGTTTCCAACAAAGAAAATCTAAAAATAATAAACATAAAAAAACTATTTTATTAATTAAAGGAAAAATCTTAATACCTTGGAATGTTGAAAATGTTTGTTTCTCCTGTTCTATTTTAAATAAATGCATTGATTGTAAATGCTCCACTAATTCCTGATTACGCCTGAATCTTTGTTCACATTCTTCTTCCAAACAAACATATAAGTTTTTGTATAGTTGAGTTTCTTTATGAACAAGTCTTAAATGTCTATTTAAAGATCCTTTTAGCTTAAAATGATTTCCGCACGTTTCACAAATGAATTCCATGTTCAATAAATGAAAGATCTTTATTTAAATATAATTAAAAAGTGATTATTATTGTATAATAGACTTAAAAAAAGGTTTAACTCGCACAACCACAACTAGTACATAACATAACCTCAAATTTAGAAAAAACGCGCTTAAACTTTTGAAAGCACAGGTTATGCTCATGCGCAAAACTAACGGCACATCTCGGTCTTGATCATATCCTCATCCGTACGTCATCCGTCAAATGTCAAAACATGGAGCCTACACAAGGAGCCCGAACTTAATAGGGAAAATTGACAAAACCTGCCCTCTAAATTGCACAAATTAAGTCTTTTTTTTTCACCACCTGCGGCGCTGATTGTTGATGCGTCCTGACGTCTGCTCTTTTGGTAGCGTTTCGGTACAAATTAGTCAATTGACCATATGCAAGGAATGCGGTCGATGTTGCCAATGGTAAAAAAATAAAATTCCCTATTGGGAACATTCAATTATATTACGTTGGCTACACTGAAATTTTGAATTTCCCGCACAAACTGACATACATTCTAGTAGTTCCCAGAAATAAAGAAGGTAGTTCCAATGTTGTATAATAAATTAAGGTGCGAATTTCAAATGTGGGAATTAAAAAAAAAGATGGAAATTAATTTAGTTTGTGCGGGAAATTCAAATTTTCAATGTAGCCAACGTAATATAATTGAATGTTCCCAATAGGGAATTTTATTTTTTTACCATTGGCAACATCGACCGCATTCCTTGCATATGGTCAATTGTTTCATAATAAACGGGACACCAGCGCCTACTTTCTTTAGGAAGATTCTTGTTTACATGCAGTTCGGACTCCTTGTGTAGGCTCCATGTGTCAAAAACTGAAAAAATAGCCGGGCAATTGTGAAATCCCATTATTTATTTATTCTTTTATTATCTGTGTTATGGAAAATCCAGGGATTTTGGCACTTTGCAGGCTTATATTAATGATGATGCAAAATCGACTGAATTTCTTGAAAATTTCGAGGAAAATCTATTAATAAACTAATTTTTTTTTAAATTTTTTTATTTACCTTAATTTAATTTTTTTATTTACCTTAATAAATAATTATTTATTTTTATGTATTTTATTTATTTTTCTTATTTTACAATGACTTGATTTTTTAATGATTTATTTTATGTTATTTAAATAAAATATTTGTTAACAATTATAATTATTAATTATTTTTGTGTAATGTTAAGATAATGCCATTTTCTAGTGTCCTTTACTACAACCACGTTAAAATTCTTTCTTTATGAAAAATCAATTCTGTTTAAAATTTTGCAACCACTTTAAACTTTTTTTTCTCTTTTTTTTTAAATTTGCGACATCTGGCGATTTTTAAGTGCCAAATAATTTAGCGATTTCTGGCGACTTTTGAAGAGCTTGGTTGAGACTTTTCACAATAGACTGTTGGCAACACTGCGTACTAATGGAACAAAACTCATTAGTTTAGGAAATTCCTAATAGGAATGTTGTGTTTGTTACCAGCAGGTTACCAGCAGAGACAAGGGTCTCTGGTTACCAGAAAAGGCAACTAAAGTTTTAAATTTGTTTTGGTATCTATTTACATTTAAAAGTTTTTTATACATGTATCACACTATTGGTATCTAATTACATTGTTTATAAATATATGAATTTATGAAACTTAAAAGCGCCAAGCACTACTAAGAAAGCGCCACCTTGCGCCAAATGTCAATGCTAAATAACTGAACAGCTGAGCTGATAAATATTGAGTACCAATCAAAATTTTTAGTGAAAACGAACAGAACATAAGAGAATTAAAAGCGCTATAGTCAAAAGTGGCAACAAGCATTGGTTGATTTTTAAATCTAGCAGGCTTGGAAAACCGAGTTGTTTTTTTGCGGGAAATTTGAATGTTTGGCTATTTGAATTTTTATTTAAAACAAGGAAATATAACCGAAAATTGTTTAAATTTTATATTTTTTTGATTTTAAAAGGATTATATACGTAATATTGTCCATTAAAAATCAAAAAATATAAAATTTCGACAATTTTCGGTTATTTTCCACTAATTAAGTGGAAAAACACACATTTTTGTTTTTTTTTAATAAATATATTTAACAAAATATACACTTAATTCAATTTTAAATTAAAGTATAACTAACAAATAATATTTAAATGAGGAGAAATTCAAAGTTAATTATTCTATAAATTAGTGAAATTTAAAAAAAGGTTTAATAATAATATCAAACATGTATAATAATTTATAATTATCTAGGTATAATTTATCAAAAAGTATGACATTAAATTGATAATTACTCTCTTATATATGCCTACAAGACAATTATCGCTTGATTACAGCGATAATTTTCAGAAATTTTAATTTTGTGTCACATAATAACAATTTTTGTAGGTTTTTTAAGATTTCCTAATAAAAATGCAAAGGTTTATTAAACAAATTAACTCTAAAACATATTACAAACCATCAAAATATTTGATAAATTCTTGATAAGCAATAGTTCAATACTTATTGGTCCTTATTAGAAAACAACCTTTTAAAAAACAGTTCAAGTATAATTAAAATTAGTTTAAATTTGAATATGTAATTCATAAAAATAAATAATTTTCTAATACATACTGACTTATTGTATACCCTATAGTTATTTTCAGATTTCTTAATGTGGTATTAAATTTTTTTATTGGAAAAACCAAAAGGCTAATGCCTAAAATGTTTAATGCAATAATTAGACTTATTACAAACCATGCTCTTATAATTTTTAGGAATTATGATTATAATTTGTTTTTTAAATAAGCACAATACTGTAGTTTTGTAAAATATAGAATTTTTGGCAAAAAGGAATTCCTACTTATCCAAAAATTAAATTACATTCTTTGGAATATTTAATTTTTAGTAAAATTGGTTTAATTTAAATTAATAATCAATAGAACCACTTAAATCTCAATGTTAAAAATATTGTAATTATGTATTAGGCAAAATTAAAATCTTTATGTATGATTTAACTTTCTGGTCAATATTAAGTATTAATTGTCTTTTTTCTTGTTCATAATTCATGGATTGAACCTGCGTCTTTTTCTTGATTCAATGAAGAATATTCAACTGCAATTAATATTTTCTATGTTCTTTTGCAAAGAAGTTTGATAAATTCAAGTCCTGTCTGCTTCTTCCATTAACACAAACCCAAACCTGAAATCAATATCAATTTTAAAATCAATTTAAATTGTAAAACAATTGATATTACCTAATAATGTTTAAAATTAAATAAAAATAATGCATCAATATTTATGCTACTTATTTATGCTAAAGGTAATTGTTTTACCAGCATAAAAATAATTGAATGGTTTATTGTAAAAACAAGCTAAGTAACTAACTAAATATGATTTTGTTTATTTTTTTATTTTAAAAATCTTATAAAAACTAATAACGGTGAACTTGTGCTGTTTTAACATGAAAATATCCTTTTTTAATATCATAATGTGTATCTTGCTAAATAAAATATGTCTGCCCCAAAATAATAATTTAAAGCAAAAGTGTATGTAATATAAAAATGTCAGATTGCTTGTTCTAACAATAAACAATTTAATTATATTTGGAGTAAATACTAAAAGTGTACTTTCTTTAATGGTCAGGCTTTTACTTTTTTTATATTTGGATTGTAACTATGGATGTGTGAATATTGAATTCAAGAATTATTTGAATAGTTTGAATGTTTCAAATTTTTAAATGGTTCAATTAGAAAATTAAAATTTTTCAATAGTAATTGAAGAAATGGAACATTGGAATTGTAATTTAAAATTTATTTTTAAATAAAAAGAATGTTATTTACTTGTCATTAACCCTTAATTAACTTATTTGAATAGATTATGATTAATTATTTAACTATTCAAATAATTCAAACTATTTATGTAGTTTAAATATTTAATTTTAAGTTTGAATTAAATATTACTACATAATTTATTTGGTAAAAATATTCACACACCACCAATTGTAACTAAAAATGTATTCTAAATAAAAAAAATATATATCTACCTATTATTAAAAAAATTTGGTCAAATATTTCTGTTTGGCATTGACAAGTAAAGCTTTCATTCTTTTTCTTCATGCAGGATAAATCTTGTCTAATTGTTCCATTATCGCAGAAGCTAAAATTAATTATATTAAATTAAAATCAATTTATATTGTAGCAAAAAATAATTGAATTAAAAACTTTAAAAATAATTCTTTAAAAGCTTTGCTTATGAATTGTCTAGTTATTTATGTACATTAAAAATGATAGAACAAATGAAGGGGTCAATGCAAGAATTCTTGCACTTAAGTGCCTAAGTCACATTTTCAATTAAATTTACATTGTGGCTTCATCTAAGAGTGTTTCACGTAAGGTTTCAGGTGGTATTTTCAAAGTGGCAGAAATATGTGCCCAAGCGCCTTAGTTTGCATTTACTTCAATGGGAGTTTGCCTGGTTTTCAACTTATGTGAAAACTCTTAGATGAAGCCAGAATAACAATTTAATTGAAAATGTGACTTAAGACACTTTTTGCATTGACCCCTTCAAATAAAATAACTATAAAAATACTGTAAAAGATTATCACCCTGTAGTTCAAAATGCTATATTAATGTAAAAAAAACATGAAAAGCACAAAACATTTGTAATATAATCAAGATTTGAACTGTATGCTTACAAGTGTTTAATATGACCTCTTCCAGCTGCAAACATCTTGTAGATACTCGGCAGTTCCAATTCGTGTATTCAGCTTTTACAAATCTTGGGCTCATACACGTTATCTTTTATAAAGCCCCAGAGAAAGAAGTCGCACACTGTGAGATCGGTTGAACATGTTGACCATACATGAAGTGCCAAATTGTTGGGCCCTTTACATCCGATCCACCGATGAGGGGGCTGTTCGTTCAATAACCTCCGCTCCACCAAATGCCAATGTAGTGGGGCCCTGGACCCAGGTCCAGTTTTCGCGTAGCTACATCAAATAATTTTAACAAAAACATACATTTTGACAAAGATTATAGGTACCTATATTTAACATTTTGTATAACAGCAACTAGTGTCGAGAAAAAAAACGTTAAAAACTGTTTTGATTGAAAGTTTTGAATCAAAACGCTTTAAAACTATTTAAATTCTATCAAAACTTGCATTAGTTAAACAACCCATAAGCAAAGAGTAAGAGTCTTTACTCTTTGCCATAGGTTTCATTACATAAAAAGAATTTTATTTGTTTTATCGTAACTACATTTCACATGTGTTTTCGGTAAACATAGAGAAAAAAACCGATACGGTTTATCACACGTATTTTCTTATTTTAAACGCGGTAATGATGCTACAACTAACTCAAACTTGACTAAAAACACCTAATAAAATGTTAAAGCCGAAATTAACAAGTTTACTTACCTAAAACAAAGAAAATTTGGATTATAAAACTTCGTACACAACACTTCAACAAGACTGTCGGCCATTTGTAATTTCTCAAACCGACCATCAACGAACAAGTTGGAAAAGACCAATCACAACAAAGTAAGAATCACGTGGTTAATAACTGGGGTCTGTCAAAAACAACTTGGGTTTCAACGCACGCTAGATTTATTTTACTGTTGCCTGTTGTCAAATTCCCCTTATACCCCCCTGAAAATTCGTAAATCTATCCAAGTTTATGGTCGCGGTGCCTGCCAGGATTTTACCCTTCAGTGAAGCCTTCACCCACGGATTTCTACGGAATCCGTAGTACAGATATTTGACTAGAGAACTCAGGATTTTTCGAACGAAAAGGTTGGCAACGCTGAGTTATATAGAAATAATACGAGTAATATCTCTATGCATATAACAAACATAAAACATCAAATTTTGTATATTTGTATGGAATATTTTAATATTTTTAAAAATTAATGATGTAAGTACCTATTTTATATGTAGCCAAATCATATTTTCTTAAATATCTAAATTTAAAGAGCGGAAAATATTTAAAAAACGCAAAAGACGAGAACGTTTTAATAATTACCTAATAATAAAAAAAGGCTTTGTTATCTATGGTTTTAACTCTGAATATTGTTTAATAATATGCCTATATATCTATGGCACTGCCATATTGACAGAGTCGGTATATGTTATGTATTTTATATGGTTATGTTGGCCTTTAGCCGCTAAAGTTTAGCGTCACAGGCATAAAGGCGCATTGATAAAACACTTCTTGTTTTGGTTTGTTTTTAGCTTCTTGAGTGTTTAATAAGTTAAACGTTAAATATAAATCACCACCCCCAGGAATCCCATAACAGATGTAAACATTTTTGTATTTGCTGGTGTACAATATCTGTTAAAATTGATTTGTAACAATTTTCTTTATAGGTAGGTATAGTTTATACAAATTTCATTTTATAATTACAGTGTTTGTTAATTATACAAAATTTTAAAGTTTATCTCATGGAGCGTACACAAGGAATCAAAACAGATACAAAAATAAGGAAGCTGGTTTTCTGTTCTTCAATCTGTAAACGTCTCTGTCTTCAGGGGGGATGGCCTTTAGCTTAGTTAAAAGTTATTTGGCCACGTGCATTATATAATAATAATAATAATATAGAATATAGGTACATTATAATCAAGCGACCCAGTTAAGACTGTCTGAGAATTCCCAACTTTGATTTTTGTGCTTTTGTAGATTTGTTGGTCGCTTGTTCTTCTAAATGTCTTATGTGTCTGGTACACTTTTTGTTTAACTAGGGTGTATATATGCAAGGTGTCCCTAAAACTTATTGGCATAAATTTAGGAAAATATTGAGCAAGTCAAAATAAGACGAAAACTTAAATAAATATTTTTTCTACGACCACTATGTAAAAGTCACTTTTCATGATGGCATTGTTGCTTAAAAAATGAATCTTTTCATTGGCAAGGCAAAACACGAATGTAAAGTGACATTTCTGTGTGAAAAGTGACAGGTCTGCGTGAAAAGAAATTGACAGCATCGTTTGACATTCACCTGTCAAAAAAGTTTTTAGGTTATTTTGTTTTGTATTTAAAAATAATAAAAAATAAAAGGGTCGCAGAAAAAACATTGTGTTATACTTGTGAGAAAAGCTTTCTTCAAGCTCGTGTTAATGCACACTCGGCCTAACGGCCTCGTGGGCAACTTAAAAACTTGTAAAACAAATAACTAGGTATTTCCTAATTTCTTATGTTTCCAAGATACAGGGTGATAAAGTGTTACATATTATATCAGTTTTTTTAATAAAACTTATACTAAACTAGTCTTGGAAGGGTGACATTCACACATAATTACAATTGTTTGAGTGAATACAGTGTCATAGAAACCTGTTTCATCCTGCATACATTACGAATTTTTTATGCATTGCTCATAAAATTAATACGTTCTGTAGTGGTTAATTCCATAACTTTTGGGGTACAATATAAAAAATGCTTCTGCTCCAAAATTGCTTTAATTAAATTAAAAAAAAAACAAAATACAAATATTCTAATAAAAAAATTAAAATATTCAACACAAATAAATAATTATTAATATTAATAGCTGGGGTTGTAGTGGGAATAATATGATAAGATGGATCTTATTTAATTTTAATCGGTTTTAATGTAAAACTATATGATACATTTTATTAAGGTCTTTTAGAATATTGACAAATCCCAAACAAAAAATATAGAAGTAGTCATTAAAACAGTCGATGTAAATGTAGCTACTATAATATATTATATTATAACCATAAACATAACACAGAAAATCTGAGATTTTTATTAAAATTAATAAAAACTTTTTTGATTTTATAAATCTTAAACTCCCCTGCTTAAAATACCCCATAGAGACCTATACAAAATAATCAATCGGGCGCTACCGGATTCAATATGTGCATTTGTCCATGGTTTTTTCCGGATATGGCCCGATAGAAAATGTATAGGAAACTACCCATAGGCACACAATAACATTTACATTTTCCCTATTGAGACCGATAGAAAATAACTCAATGGAGGATATATGGGTATATCCCTATAGAGCAACCATAAAACACTTGACAAAATTTTATTAAAACCTATAGGGTCCTATGGGGGAAAAAGTAATTTCTACATGTATGTGTATTTTCCCCATTGAAACCAATAGCAAATAAATCAAGGGTGGATATACCTATAGAACAACCATAAATCCCAACTATGGGTCCTATACATACCGATACACCCTATAGAAACACCATACATTCCGATACAAATATCTATCGGTTTGAACAGGGTCTCTATGGGGTATTTTAAGCAGGGTCATTAATGTAGATGAATAATTATAATAGGTGGAGGACAATAGTTTAAATAATTCATAATATCAAAAGCAAGCACCTGGATCGATAAGTGTCAGTACGACTAAAAATTATAATATTATTCATATTGACACTATTATTGGATCTTAAGTGAGTGCTTTTGATATTATAAATCGATCATCTACCTGTTGTTATTATTCCTCTACTGTGGTGAGTTAATGATTTATATAAAAACGTTTTTATTAACTTTGATGACAATTTATGGAATGTTATATCCCCAGATAACAATAGACCTATCCCATAAAACGGACTTTTGGATAGCGCGTGCGTGAAAAAGCACGTCGTCTTTTTTTAATTATATAAAAGAGAAAGAGATACCACTCTTCTTCAGGCACGCGCTATCCAAAAGTCTGTTTTATGGGATAGGTCTATTATGACATCATTTAAGACATCAACGTGAAATCATTGCTGATTCATTCAGTGATGTCACTGAGGTACGCATATGTGTTCCCCTTTTGATGAGCAACATGATATCCTTAATGAGTCACACGATGAATTCGTTGTGCCATCAACGTGAAATCATTGCTGATTCATTCAGTGGCACGCATAAGTGTTGCACTTTTGATGAGCAACGTGAGATCCTTAATGAGTCACACGATGAATTCATTATGAAATCAAAGGGATGTCATTAATGATTTTACTTAAGGGACTAAAAATGCTAAAATTAATTAAAATAATTTTTTTTCTTAAATAAAATAAATAATATTTAAAAAATGTTTTTAATAAAATTTAAAAAAGTAACTTGCATCTGATTATTAATTTTTATACATGTATATATGTACCTAGCACGTGCTAAGTATAATTCATAAATTAATTATAAAAATATATTTAAAAATACGATAATTTTTAAGCCTTGGTAAGATAAATCCATTCCCAAAACTTGGCAACACTTATGGTATATACTATGCAGAGGTGTACAAGAAAAAAGTACTCAAGTAAAAGTAAAAGTACTTAAAAAAAATGTACTTGAGTACAAAGTACAAACAAATTCAAAAGTACCCACGAGTACAAGTACAAAGTACTTTCACAAATGATCTCATCAAGAACTCAGGATGAGCTCAGCAATAATTCAGCTAATGAGCTCCAGGTGAGGTCCAGGTGATTTCACAGAAATGCATTTGATGTCAAAGTGAGTTTACTGTGAGCTCACGCGATGATTATCACTGAGTGATTTTTTAATGAGTCATAAATGTTATCTGGGTCGTTATATGGTAGCTACTTTTACATCGACTGTTTTAATGAGCACTCCTTTATTTTTTGCAGGGAATCTGAATATTTTGAAAGATATTGATAAAGATACTTTTATTTCCTACTCAGCCCCAGCTATTGAAATTATTTGGATACAACAACCCAAGGAGCAAAGACTCCTATGTCTTCTAACATGTATTTCACGTCCCATCAAGTCATATATGTCCGCCCTAAATAACATCACAAATATGACATTCTAAAATAACGTGATTTGGATATTAAAATAACATTATTTTGTGATATCCTAAAAATAACGTAACTTTCACATCAAAACAACGTTGTTTTAGGATGTCATATTTGTGATGTTATTTATGGTGGATATATGACTTGTTTGGGACGTGATTAAAAAGTAGTTTTTGCTTCCTGGGAACCGATTTTTAATTAACATTAATTGGTAAATAAATACTTATACCTAGTAATTGAATCACTGATTTTAGAAACACCCTAAGTCCACTTTTGAAAAATTTTGAGTTACCTATAAAATGTTTTTAATAAATATACCTATCGATTGAGCGTAAAAACAACTTTAGACCCATACACTAAATGGATAATAGGCGCCCTGAAAACCTAACCCTAAAACTTAAAAACTTTTTATAATAATTAGCCCTTTAAAGTAAATTAAATTTTGGAGCCGGTCCTGGCTAAACTTAAGTTTGCACAATTATTGTCCAAACATGTTTATGCATAACCATATTACAAAAATGACAAATTTAACAATGCAAAATGTCATCACTGACACTACCCCAATTAGAGACTTGAGGGTCTCTAGCCCAAACATAATGTTAAGAAGAAAAATATGGCACGCCGTTTTACTTTTTAATGTCATGTTTAATAAAGCTAAATATTAATTCAAGTTGCTTTTTTAAAAATTGACTGAACATTTTAAAGTAAAATTTTTATGATGTATTGGTATATTGAGTACACAATTTTAAGCACAGAATAAGAATTAAAGTAATTTTAATTCTGGAACTGAATGGCGTATTGAGTAGTATGAGTATGAGTATAAGAGACGTATAACCAGCCCCATTTCCTCTTGACTCTCGAACCCCGTACAGGCCTATGTTTACTTACGCCGATTTTTGTTCTTCCCCAGAAACTGCACGGCTTCACCCGTGTTTGCTGGGTGCGAATGTCCATTGCGTTCCGTACTGTCCCCTATTTGGGGCTCGAGAGCGAGAGGCGAATAGTTTTAATAGCCATTCCCGGGTTCGCCGAGCCTATGCTATAGGCTCAGTGGGGTATGGAGGAGGGACGGGAGGGTGTTGGTTTTTGGGGACAATTACGCCGACTTAAAACTAAGTACGACGCGGAATCCCCCTAGACCAGTCGATTAGTATTACTCCAAACATTTGGGATTACTATTTGGAGTTGGGGAGTTGTTATTAGACTGCAGGGGTGTAGTTTCCTAGTCGAGGTCTTCGTCTTGTTCATTATTGTCATTGTCCCTGTCGGATAGTTCCTGAACTTGGTAAAGTGTGTCGGTTGTTTTTTTTTATTTTATTTTTATTGTTGCTTAGTTGCTCCCAACTGGTCTTGTTAATTTGTGAGAAGTGCATGGTTTGTGCTAACGTGTCATGAAATGTGAAGCATGGTCACCCGACTTTTTTGTCTTTAAGATCTAGTTTAAGGGTGGCTTGTAGTATGTTGTTGCGTTGTCTACGAGTGACGTGGGCCCAGTATTTTAATAGGGCTAATTACCGTGGTCGTTTAGGTACGCATTAATTTGTCCTGTTTTGTCACTTATGTGTTCATAACGTCTGCTTAGTTCATTTATTGCGTCCTCGATGTAGGGTCTGTACGTTCCTAGGTTATTACGTAAGTGGTTGTTTAATATTTGTCTAGTGTCTGCTGTTGTTTCAGTTTCGCGTAGCGAACCTATCACCGTGTTGAACAGCTGGTGAGCAGTCGCTGCGATAAGGCAGTTCCCAGTGGGGGGTATTTTTTTTCTTTTACTATAAAGTCTAATGTGTTTACAAATTCCATGGAGTTTGATTAGAGTGCTTTTTTACTTTGTTTATGTTTTCTTAGTTTATGTGTTTATGTTTTAAGTGTCAAATTTATTTGGTCTCGGTTTGTTATACTTGAATTGTTTTGTTGACAGCTTTATTGCCCTGTTCAACTTTGGTGTGTGTCCGCGATCGGCTGTTTGGTTTTTTCTTGGAAAATTGACTTTTTATTTTATTTTGTTGCCGATGATTATTGTTTTTTTGTAGGGATTAGGCAATGTGCCTTGTTTAGTTTAATTTGCAAATTATGTGTTAGGTCATGCGGATGAGTTGAGGATACTTAGCAATTATTTGCAGGTGGCCTGTTCCTCCCTTGTTTGGCCTCTTTTGTTTGGCCAGTGAAAATCGTCCTGTTGACAGATGGTGCGACCGCTCAGGCACTGACACTTGTCACTTAACTCTTTCTTGTCACTTAACACTTAACTCTTTTGACCGTTTCACTATGTTCGTTTGCACTTGTCACTTCACTCTTCCTTTTCACTTGGCCCTTAACTAATTATTTACCGTAGAGTAGTCTGTACTCACTGTATTTGTTACACTATAGTTGTTTGCACTATGAGGGCTTATTTGTTGGTTATGGTTTTAACGTTTTACGTTTACTCTCTGACTCCGCTACATCGACTAACTCACTCGAGGGCTGGAACGAGACTGAATGGCGTATTTTGGTTGAGATAATTTTAATAGGGCGCTACTTGGAGAAACACGCAGTCAAATTGAAATTATGTAAACCAGAATTTTAATTCATCGAATTTCTTAGCCAGTTAATTCAAGGTGCGCAACATTTATTTAAGAAAAAGTAATACTGAAATTATCATTATGTCGCAAATAATTTCTATTATTACTCGTCGACATAAAAATCAATTTACCTGTTAGAAATTAAAGTGATAAAGTTTCTTATTCCACACACAAATATTTTGCACGAAATATTTGTTATAATATTTAAATGTTTTTAATATTAGTTAAAATTTTATTTGACTAATAAGAATTAAATACAATTTTATTTTTATTATTATTTTTAAAAATTTTAATATTTACTTTTAATACGAATTATTTTGTTATTTAAAACACTTTAAAACAATTTTTATACGGGAATAAAGTTGTGGTATAGTTGTTATTAATTATTATGTTATTTAAGTCTAGCAATACGAATTTTCATTTAACCACCTTTCTGTCATATTTCTTTTAATCGTATTGTACTGAATATGCAATAAAAACTTTATTTATTTATTTATTCTTTTAATCAGATTATTTTTTTAGATAATAAATTCAATGCTATTTGTATGTGACAGAATAATAATTCCTTATTTTTATTTTTTGGAATAAATATTAATTATGTACCTCGAATTTTCTGACTGAAAAATTCGATGAATTAAAATGTTGGTTATCACTCGTAAACAGAATTTTAATTTGGCGCTAGTGCATATTGCGGTTGTGTTACATACTACTGCCACCAAGCGAAAGTACATGAGCTCGTAAATAAATTAGGCAACGGTGCATTCAAATTCAGTGCTGTCATTTTATTTACTTACCTGTTTTGCTTTCCTTAATTTCTTACCTACTTAATTGATTAATTTTTTGAAATAAAAATAAAGAAAATCTTTAAACAGTGCCTGTTAAATTTATTATTAATGTAATAATATTTGCGTGGTTGTAATTTGTAAATGTATTGATGTATTAAATATATTATTAAAATATTATCTATAACATTAGTCGTTTTTCGCGTAAATACCATGAAATACTATGATTATTAAACTTAACCTTGGTTAAAAGTTAAGGCATTTTTGCGTTTAGAGTGCGTTCAAAAATCCTAACTATGACGTCACAAATACCAGACCATAAAACTATATCGCTGAGCTAGTTATTCAACGTGGTTAATAGTCTTTCTCTTTTTAATATATATTTTTTTGTTTCGATCTGTCAAAAAATTGTTTACATTTGACGTCAAAAAGTAAATTAAAATATTTTAAGTACAATTGCTCTTAAACCGAATTTAAACTTTGTATTAAAATGGTAAACGGGGTGTTGTCAGTGAAAATAAATGATAGGGTGCTCCATATTGTGGAATCTCCACAAGAAGTGGAGGAATTATTTGCAGGTTTGTTTTATATTCTTCCTTATTTTGTATTAAACATGTAGGAGAATTGGATAACGTGTATTGAAAAAACTAGTGTAGAAAAAGAATATACTAGGTATACGAAGAGGCAATAGTTATTTATGTATTAAGGGCATAATAAGGTTTTTATGGTCCGAGGCGCTATTTCAAGCCCGAGCGCGTTAGCGCGAGGGCTAGAAAAGCGTCGTAGGACCATAAAAACCAGTTATGCCAGCAATACATACAAAACTTTATGCACGATTAATATATTATTATTTTTAATATATTATTGTTTTAAAAGACGTTTACGTCAAAGAATTTTTGTTATAATTGTCATATTATAATGTCAACTGACATCAGTCAGTTTTAAAGTTTAAAGATGAATGAAATTGAGGAAGCAGCTGAAAAGGCGAAAAATTGTGGCCTGCTGCCGAAAAAATCAAAATCTTTATACGAAAAAACTTACTTTGAATATATCAAATGGTGTAACATTGTTGTTTTTAATTTTTGACGTTTCATTATAGCCCGCTGGGTCATAATAACGCCCGCGGGCTATAAAAAGACGTTTACGTCAAAGAATTTTTGTTATAATTGTCATATTATAATGTCATCGTGCATAAAGAAATTTATATACACGGGTAAAAGCATAGAAATTAAATATAAATAGGTAAAAACACATTTAAAAAATTTTGGTTATGAACAAGTAAACAAATGTCAAATGTTAGAAACCTAACCATGGTTATATGAATTAACTGTTGTTTTTTCTTCTAAGGTTTTTATTGACTAAAAGATAAAAAACAATAGAATATTTTCAATCCACCATTAATTACATTCATTAAGTTTGTGGATTATTTATACTGTACAGGTAGTCAGCTCGGATACTTGTAGGACAATTCTGGTAATTATATAAATATCTTCTTCTGCGAGAAATCCTATTGCATAGACAACTAACCAAATAATGAACCACAATTAAATTGTCTATATAGTGAGGTTAGCCAGCAGGGCAGTCTTGTTGAAATGCACCCCTAACATAATTTAATAATCATAATCATGTCGATATACATTATTGATAGCACTGAAAATTTTGGACTGCACTGTTGCCTAATTTATTTTCGAGCTTATGTACCTTCGACGTTATGTGTGGCAGTAGTACGTAACCCAACCGCACTATGCACTAGCGCCAAATTAAAATTCTGTTTACGAGTGATAACCAACATTTTAATTCATCGAATTTTTCATCGAGAAAATTTGTCTTGCGCTTATAAAAATTAGACAAGATTTAAATCTGTATACAGATTTAAATCTTGTCTAATTTTTATTTCAAAATAAATATTCTACTTTAACTTAATTTTAAATTAATAAATGAAATGGTATTATTTAGATATAAACACCCTTTTTGAATAGAAAAAAAATATTCATTACAATAAAAACTGAGGCTTAAAAATATAGATCACACCAGAACGATGTAAATATAAATGAAAATTTATCTGATACACCAAAAAATAAATTGGTAGATTTTAATTTATAATTAAATTTATTTTAGTAATTTTTATGAACGTTTATATTTTCTAGGCAATTTTTAATTTCGGTAATTTTTGTTTTGAGTTAATTTTTTGATGTCATTAAAAAGTAAAACGGCATGCCATAGCAAAATATTATCATTATTAGTATTCCAAATATAACCATAAAAATAAATGTCAATGATGACATTTTACATTGTTAAATTTGTCATTTTTGTTTTTATGGTTATGTTTGGACAAGTTTCAGGGTTGGGTCAGTAGAAAACCTTAGGTAATTTACTTTGGTAGAAAAGGGTAGAAAACTTGTTTTCGACTTGCGTCGAAAACCTATAGGGTTTTCTACCTACGTAAATTACCTTATTCGACCTTCTCCTTCCACTTCTCTATAATTGATAAAAATTTGCCCTCATGCCAAAAATTATGTTGGGGTCTCCCAACCAAACGTGGCCCTTTTTTTCCCACCATAATAATGTTAAAAAACTCCAAATAACTTCAAATTTATGGTAGGTGTCTGATTTTTCACAACATTTAACAAATCATAATAAACAACAAACTTGCATAACCTCACATTTTTTGATATTTGACAGTATTCTACTTTTTTACGTTTTCTACCGTCGAAAACGTCGAAAAAGGTTTTCTACATGTCGAAAACAAAAATGTAGGTAGATACCCAACCCTGACAAGTTTGGATAGGACCGGCCCCAAAATTTAATTTAACTTTTAAGGTATGTATGTTTCTCCTTTATTTTTGAGTTTTGATAAAAAGTTAACCGAAATATTTGTTTGTCTATTTGATTTCTACACGCTGTTGAAAATAACTCCTCAACTTAAAACTCACCCTGTATGTAAATTTTAAATTTGTGACTTGGGTTGTTTCTGAAATCAGCGATTCAATTAATTAACATCGCGATTAATTATTACACAAAACAAAGAAACTATTCATTTTTAGATTCAGCCCATTTTTGCCTTTGGTTAGCGTGTCTAAACCATTCTGAGGAGATCGTCTCAAATTCTTTTTCCCTTAAGTGGAAAGTAGAGCAAACCACATCTGCAACAAAAACATATCAAATTAATTTAACTAATTTAACAATAATATTAACAGAAAACGTACATCATGTCAAGAAAATTGCTTAACACTACAAAATGTAAAGATCTAAGGTTTTTTTGTATTCTAGCACAAAACCTTTAGCTCTACAGGCTGAATAACATGATTTACAAACTGATTTTCAAGGAAATGTTTATTTATATAAATGATAGATATATATTTATATAAATGATGAATAATTTTGCTTGTTTATTTTTCTTAACTGCATATTAGCGGACGCCATAAAGCTTAAGCGCTAAATACAATAATATTTTCTACATTTAAAAGTATTTAAAAAACCTTAAGAATTCTTACCATTGAGCAGCGTTACACACTTCAGATAACAAGAGTTTATAATGGGGTAGTTAAATTTTTTCTGACCTATACTTTTTATGGTTTTATTCAAGGCGTTTTGTAATATTAAACATTTCTGTGAAATCAGAATTTCAATTGAGTTTACCGTTTTCGAGATATTTACAAAAAATATAAATTTTTATGACGTCACAAACCCCGCCATGTGACCAACATTCTAAGATTTCTATTGGTTGAAAATTACCCTGTTGTCAAGTTGTCTTGTTAATGATTTCATTCGGTTATGTCAGAAAATACCCGAGAGAGAGGTTATGTACAAATACTGTCACTGTCAGTTCAGTGAAAGAAGAAGAAGAGAAGGTTATTCTGAAATTAAAAGTTTTATTGATAGGTTTACACATTGAAACACCGTGTGAAACCTAATAAAATGTAATAAATAGGTACCTACCTAATATCTGTCTAAAGCAGAGTTTAATATATTTCATAGAAAAAAGTGTCAAAATAAAGCTGAAAATGAATGAAATAAATTTACAAAAAATAATAATATATCTAAAAGAATATAAAGAACTAGGCATTATACTAATGAAATGCATTTACGACAAAATATGATTATAATTCTAGGTACTTACTTTATTTGTTTAAAAGCTCCAATGTTCAATGTAACCAACCATTCCACAAGATTCCTCTGCTTTGGAGTCCGTTATTAATAAATCACTTATCTAATATCAATTACAAATAACATAACAATAACATTGATTTTCAATAATCTAAATTTAAAAAAAACAACCCGAAAAAAAGAAACGTCAAAACATCAATTCTTCTTCTTCTTCTCAACTAAAATATTATAACGTGGCGCCATCTATCGTAAGAATCTTAAACTAAACACACTGGCAATCATAGAAAAAGCTGGCAACGTTGTCAATAGCCTAGTGACGTAATTAGGAGATTTTGTTTTGTAAATATCTCGAAAACGGTAAACTCAATTGAAATTCCGATTTCACAGAAATGTTTAAAATTACAAAACGCCTTGAATAAAACCATAAAAAGTATAGGTCAGAAAAAATTTAACTACCCCATTGTTTCGTTGTCGCATCCATGAGCACTTAGCTGCAATTTCATCTAAAATTATTCGTTTGTAAGGCCTATGAATGTAGTCCTTAGGTCCACTTCCTCCAATTGATTTAAGGTAATTTTTCTTAAAATTGATTTCGGTAAGTTTATAACATAATTGCTGTTAGAAATTACTTACAAATAACGTTGCATTTTCTTCATCTTAAAATGTTTACAAAATTTGGATCTCATCAATGCTTTTTATGGTAAAAGCTTTTTAATTTTTCTGATGTCTTTTCTTATTTCCAGTATTACTTCCATAAGTCTATCCATAAGTCTATCAAGGGTTTGTCAAAGTTGCATCACTTATATTAATATTTTCAAAAATTGATTTTCTCATATTCCTAATTCTTCGCCTTTTTTGGGCAGTACGAAAAGTATTAAAATTCCTTTGCCATTGTAAAGGGGTCGTGGTTTTAAAAATAATTTTAAGATTTACCAAACATAAAGCCTATGGGCTTATATTCTATAGAATATCACTACTATATTTTTTATTTATTTATTATTAAAATTTATGAGCAAATGCACTAAGCGTTGCCTTTGTAAGTGGTGCGGCAATTGTCGCATACTCTTTTATAAATTTACAGGTAGCTCGATAGGCCTAAAAATTTGCGTACCTACTTGTTTTACAGTGGGAGGGGCAGGCATTTTTATTAGGGCCTCAACCTTCATTTTTCCCGGTCGAACCCCTTCTGCCCTTATTTCTCTGCCCAGGTACTCTATTCGCGTTTGCAGAAAGGCGCATTTGTTTAATTTAAGAGTAAGGTTTTGTTGTATTTTTTAAATTTTATTAGCTGTTTCACCTTGCGTGTCGTTCGAACTGGAACTGGATCTGGAGTTAGAGCTGGAGCTGGAGCTCGTACTAGGCGAACGGTTGTGGCGTTTGCGTTTCATATCGACGATTACTCACTCAGATACAATTTCGTTTAAATGTAACGTTGGCGACGTTAAATTATTTCATTTATTATTGACGTAAACTTATATCACTAAGCGTAAACTTAATATCGAACTTGTTATCACTAAACTCTAATACATTCAGTTCTCACGAAAATATGCCCCAAACCCCTTAGGGCCGGTTTTTCAATCATAGTTTAAACTTGGTTCAGCATTTGAACTTGGTTCAAACAAAATATACCGTTTTTCAATCAAAGTTCAAGCTTGAATTTGGTTTAAACTAAATCAAAAGATGAACTGTCACTGTTGGCCGTTTAAACGAAGTTCAACTTGACATAACTTAATTTTTCTCTGCTTTATTGTGTATTATGTTGTTTATTTCTTGTTTTGTAATCTGCTGTTATAATAAACCAATGGATATGTTTGAGGTAGTTAGTGAGGATGATGAGGAAATTGGCGAATTCCTAAATAATATTCAACTTCGTGTGCACAGGCCACGGGTAAGACCGAATCATTTTAAAAGGTGGATTAATGATGAATTTTTTGCCAGATTTCGGTTTTCCAAACCTTTTGTACGTAGGATAGTGGATTTAATTAGACCAGTTATTGCAAATCCGACCAATAGGTTAGTTATAAAAATAATTACTAAATAGGTAATAGATTTTAGTAAAATTCATCACATGTAACAAAAAACGACAAATTCCTTTTATACTATAAAACGAAATACATACAAATAATTCCTCCTTAAAAGAGTTAAAGTTGGCAGCACGATTTTTATTCATAATAAATAATAATTATTGGTCTTTAACAATTGTTTGTAAGCAACCTTTCGCACAGATTAGAACTTTTTAAAACAGCACAGATAAACAAAACTCCAAAAGTAAACACAAGATACTTTTGTCAAAATGACAGTTTTAACTACTATTAATGTAGGCGTATACTAAATTCGGTTGTACCAACTTAACGTTGACACCGCTGATCCAAGTTCAACAGAACTGCTGTTGAGTCAACATTGAAAAACTTATTTAACTGTGAACTGAGTTCATTAACTGATCTAGGTTCCCCTGAACTAAGGTTTAAACCCTAATTGAAAAACCGGCCCTTAGTGTGTGGCCTATTAAAGGAATATTATATACAAAGGCAATTTATGAGACATTTGACATGGTTCTTTACTTACGAATGGCACCAAGGGTGCTGGTGTTAATTTAAATGTGTACTTAAATCTAGTAAATATAATATAGACATAATTATCTAACACAAGTTAGACGAGGACTTACTATTAAGATGACTCTGTTAAGGACATGAGTATATATACCTTTGATGATAAACTTTAATTTAAAATAGCTTACACAATGTCTAATACATATGCAAATCAGCTATTCGTACATTTGGTTTTATTATACGTAACTGTAAATCTTTTTTAGATCCAAACTGAATTATAGTTCATAGTGTGATACCCCTTTTATAATGAGTATTTATCTAGGTTAAAGTTAGTTCAAAGATGATTCTTATATATGTAATTAAACTTAGAAAACAACAATCCATAAATTTAACATGCAATCATTGGCGGACAGAAGATTTATTTCAAATCTGATTCTACTTAACACACTTCTAAATAAAAGAGTAATGCATTAAAGTTACTTTCATTATTTCTTTTGTTTTTGTTCCAAGAATTAGTTCTCGCAGCACTTTTACATCTAAGCACACAACTCCAGGACTAATGTGCATCCAAAATCTCCGGTCCAAGTTCAAATAACTTTAACAAGATTTTTAACGCTTGTCATATTAATGTTTGTAGTCTTAATAAATTAATTGTCTAAATGGTACTTCAGTAATCAACAAACTGTGTTTGTTTTGAAAGCACGTCACGCACTCCGTGGGCGAGCTTTTATAAGCATTGAAAGCCTATTGTAAGAGACTGGACGTAAAAATTACCGAAAGCGAGCGAATTACTTTCGTGATGAAAGATTGTAAACAAGAGAAAAGAAGCAGTATAAATACACCCGATAAAAATCCACCATGAAAATTTAAGGGGAATCGATCAAATAAACAAATAAGTTTTTATTTCAACAATGACTGGAAATTAAGTTTCTGATTGTTCCAGATAGATCTATACCTGGAGACGACATTCGCGCATTAATTGGTCTTAATGTACTACGACCAGGCATTAAAATAGAAATATATGCAAATAGTATAGATATTTCATACGACCCCCTAAGCAGACCTAGAATTTGTACAATACACACATTCAACCACACATTCAACGAAGCAGAAATTAATCTGTCAGGATTGGAAGATCAATTAAGTAACAAAATACAATTCTTAAAAATGGTATAAACCAAACACCACCCACTGTTATAACTGGCAAGTTAAAAAATAACACAACGTGATCTACAACCGGTTTTAACCACCTCATCTATCATCGGCTCTAGATTGCTAAATTAGCGCTACTGACAACTAACAATCTGCCGAGCTAGTCTTTGTTAAGCATATTTTTAGTGGCTAGTAAAGTGTTTGTTGTTTAATAGACCAAATTATAATAAAGCTAAGATATATTTTGCCCTGTAAATGATTATCTGTGGGGCAAATAAAGTGATACAGAATTTATTTATTTATACTTTCGGCGCATTCAACATAATGCATGTTTCAGTTGCTTTATTTTTTATTTCCATACCTTTTTATATTTATTTTTGTAGTGGACTACATTCGCTTTCACAACTAATTTTTATATTTTAAATCACACTGCATATAGAACTGTCACTTACATTGAGAAAATAACATCGGCCAAGTGGCCGCCGCCATAGTTGATGCACAGTTGCATTTGGACGTTTTAAAGCATTTTTTTAACACTTTAGGCAATAGATTTTTCAAGGCCTGTGGCTAGTTCACATAACTATTCCAGACTTTTTTCTTTGGGATTTTTTTGAGTGCCCACCATATCTCATTATGATTTTCACTTAAAATTTAAGTTGTTTCGACCATGTTGAGTATATCTTAAGTTCTAATTAACCGATTTGGCCAGACAAGGACTTAAATTAAAGTTTATTGAGCCTTCTACAACTTTCTTTTACATAGTTTTAGGATTGGCTCAATTGCTCAGATGCTTGCGATTTTAAAGTTGTTTTTTGGCAATAATCAAGGTTACGTATAGTCCTGGGAAAAATAGAAATAGCAAAGATAAGATTTTTTACGTAAAGCTGGCACTTTCTTGAAAAACACATTGATTAAAATCTATGGATAAATGGCTAAGTAATATATTTTTCAGTTGAAGACCAAAATTCAGCTTTTGAGTTTTTCAAGTTTCCTAACGTATTTTTTTTCACTGAAAACATGATTTGATTTTGGGCAATTATGATTGGTGTGCTTCAGACGAAGAATATATTATTGTAACCCGGTATTTTCATCGTTATATTAGTTCATAAAGATTTGTGAAATTAGTAAAAGAAGTCGAGAGTTTGAGTAGGTACGCAAACAACCTTACCGATTTCTGCAACGTTTGTGGCGAATTTATAGTAAAAAAAAATGTACGCAAATTTACTGATGCGCTACAAAAAAGATATCTGAATTACTTTGGAATGTTGCTAACTCTCACAGATCCATGGACAACAATGTGCTCTGTACCAATCAATTCCCAGAAAATGCGCCCAAAGGTATGAATTTGTTTTTAAAGCTATGATTTTTAATGGAGGTTTCAGGAAGCAGAAAACAACGCCATTTAATTTGCGTTCAAAGTGCAAATGAAGGCCATGGAGCGACGGTATCACGGCTTCTGGGATGCAGCCATGATGGTCGATTACTTAAAGAAGAAGCCAGATTTTTTTTACATAAAAATCATATTTTAACACTATAATATTAATATTATTAAAAGTTTCCAATGATTCAATAAAATAAAAAATCGTCAAAAAGCTGAATTTTGGTCTTCCACAAAAAAGTAGTAGTAGTTTTTTTTGTTAAAGTGTCAGCTTTACGTAGGTACAAAATAAAAAGTACGATTTCTATTTTTCCTGAAGGATATATTCGACTTTTTCAACTCATTAAAATCGCTAGCCTCTGAGCTACTCAGCCCATTAAACTATGTAAAGTTGTAGAAAGCTCAGTAATCTTTAATTTGAGGGCTTATTCAGCCAACTCTATTAATTAGAACTCGAATTATACTAAACAAATTTAAGGAGAAAAAATCCAAAATTCCTATTTTAAAAACGCATCCATGAAAAAAAAATTGATTTTCGTGTTAAGTGGGTTAAAATATATAGGAAGATGAGATGTAAACTGCTACTACTTTTTAGATTATTTCTGTTTTTTACTTTATTTATTGTTTTTTTTTAACAATTAATTAACTTTTGTAATATTTTTATTTTTCCAGTTCGTCTATATTAATTTTTAATTTTAGGTTTACGTAATCGAATTTATATTAAAATGGAGAAGGACAAATCTAGGTAAATATAATTTTTAATTTTGATTCATAAAAAACATTTATTTTATATTTTAGGGGTTTTAAACATCTACAAGATAAGAAGAAGTATAAACCGAAACCTAAATCAAACTCTACTACAGTGGTCACTAAATCCAAGCCAATAAAATTAGATTCAAATTGGGATAGATATGATGAGGAAGACAACGATAATTTTGAATTAGAAAGTAAAACAAATTTTTCTATTTTAGCAAGTAACCCTATTATAAAGGGTAGTCATTTTCAATTCAAACGTGATAAATTGGAAATATTTGGTTTAAATGAAGAAGAAAAAAATATTTTTAATTTGGATATAAATATTCTTAATTTAAGTTTAACAACTTTACCATTTTTTGAATTTATTGGATATCAAATACAATTTTCTGTAAGTATAATTGTTTGCATTTATTACACGTTATACAGGGTGTCCAAAAAGGGTGTGAGTACTTTATTTGTCCATTTACTGTGAAACGCGGCAATTAGTCCTGATGTTAGAACATGGTTTCAAATATTTTAAGTTGCTGATCTAGGTATAGGAAAAATTGTGTATTTTCATTGTATATCTAGCAGCTTGGTCACGCTAAAATTAGTGTTCTCCTAAAATGCGAGTGCGCAAAAAACGCGTTTTTTACCGATAAACGGCATAATTGCAACAACATTTCAATGAAAGACAATTTAACATCCACCACGACCGCGGCCGCGGCCAACGAATCTAAAATTAATGTTGTGGTAAAATGCGCGTACCAAAAAAAAAACGATTTGTTCTCCGATGAACCGCATAATTGCAACAAAATTTCAATAAAAGGCTTTACAATTTGACCTCCACCAAGACCGCCGCCGCAGCCAATGTTTAAAACGTACTTGTTTTACGAAAATAATTCAATAACTTTTTTATTACAAATAAATATATTTTTTCTTTTTTACTTAATAACTTTTTACTATGAATACATTTATATATTTGTTCTTTTTACCTGTGTTAAGTAAGACTAAGTAAAAATGTGTTTTTTTAATGCGTTTTCACGTTGGTTTTATAACCGTTTTGTGGTAAATTCTATAATTTGATTATTATTATGTATACAAATATTTTTTTAAATCCTTAAATTGTTATAAAAAATATATTGTATTATAGAGCACTGTTCGCCTGGGCGCCACTAAATTTTAGTTTATGGGAAAAAGTTTAAAAATTACGTAAGTGTTTATGGAAAATGCAAATAAAAAAAAAATTTACTCGTTAACCCAATATTATTTAATTTGCCAAATCAATTTTTTACAATAACGTTAGATATTATCTAATAGACAATACAAACCCTGCTTATCAACTAAGACCTTATTTTAACTTAATATTTAACCCAGTTAGATGATTTAATGACATATATATAAAAAATAAGTAAATGAAGTTAATTCACTCTGAAAATTAAATATTTAAAAAAAATTAAAATTTATATCATTGAACTCTCTAAAAATTAAATAAACTTAAAAATTAAACTAAAGTGTGCACCATGTTTAACAGCAGCCCAGCAGATAACACCTGAAGATGGTACATGATATTGTACCGAAACGTCGTCAGACATACGGTTCTTTTAAGAACCAAAAACCGACAACGGAGCAGATCCAGAAAAACCACTAATACATATATATATATATATATATATATATATATATACAAAATTCTATCATTGCTGCGTCCATACATTTATAAAATCCCTATTCTTATTGCGTCAACGACCTTACTGCGTCAGTATATCTGACGCACTAATGTCAAGCGCTTATTTCTTAAAATTTACTTCATCCCAGCACTTTCTAAGATTCTTGCTAATACAGATCTGTGTAGAATTTAATGCCCAATTTTTGTGTCCAAAAATTTGTTATGTCCGACCCTGCGTTTTTTAAATATTTAGAAAAATTTGAACACAAAAAGTGTGCAGCAACATACTAAAAATGGAAAAAATGTGTATATTTAGTTCAACCCATTTGACGATGAGGGCGTTGCGATAATATACGTTTTCCAATATACGTGTTTTTAAATACTGTATGTTGTTGCGTCGCACAATTTGGCAACGTCTCGCCTATGATTTTAATATTTGAATTAAACTCACGATACTGTTGCAAATGGTAGCGCTGTCTCTCTCGCACCGTGTGACGTCACGCTAGAGACAGTTGTTCTTTCGTTTAAATGTAATCATATTATAATCTTGGGGCGCGCGTCGAGTTTTATGAAATTTACAATTATGACGGTTGATTTATTAAAACTGATTGATGTAAGATAAAATTGTTTTGTCCATAAGTAATTGTGACAATGTATTTTTTAAATTATATATGCAGATGCAGATTTAAAGGCAGAAAAACGATTATCATTTTTTTACGCTTATAATCGTAAAAAAATGATCATCGTTTTTCTGTTAATTTTACTATTTTAAAAATAAAAGTTTTTCATGTTTTTAGATACTTAAAAAAAGGTTAATATCAATGCAAATAACTACAATGTGTTTTAAGTTATTAACAGGTAATTCAAAAAAAATTAAAAAAAGTAAAACATCTATGTTATAAATACAGGGTGTTTCTACTGAAAATTGACAATCTAAATTAGGCTTCCTAATAAATATTTTTCAATTGAGCTTTTGTTTTTGAATTATCAAACTTTGTTTTGAAGTAAAACTTTTTATGTAAGTTATTTATGGGCGGATTAAAAAAAAATTAGTTTTTAGTAAATTTTGACATTTTTTCTTAAGTATCTTTAGTAGATTTAAATCTACTAAAGATACTTAAGAACTGTAATAATTATTACAGTTTTTACACAAAATAACAAAAACACAATACAAATTTGAATGTCTTTTAATAATAATTATTATAATTTGAATTATTGTAATAATAAAAATAATACATCATATTATAATAATAACATTACTAAACAAAATTAAACATAATAAACAATGCAGTAGCAAGTTAAATAAGTAGTTTCGAAACTCGAATGTTGAGCGGTCTATGGAATGTCATCCCGTCCATCATCTTTATGTTCAGGCATAATTAAATACATGTATATCTTAAAATCAAATAATACCACACAATGTTAGTTAAAAAAAATTGTCTTAATTTTAAAAACATTCAATCCCCCAGGGGCGGACAGCTTATACAAATACCCTTTTCACAACTTTTTTTTAACTAAGTGAGATTTACAAAAATAATTATTTCAGCCCAGCCTACCGAATTTCTAATTTTTGCCGCGCCCCCGGGGGATTGAATGTTTTTAAAATTAAGACATTTTTTTTTAACTTACATTTTGAATTTGGCATATTAAAAAACTATAAGGTATTAACTCACTTGTTACACAAAAAAAATCTTGTTAATATATTTTAATTTAAAGCCCCTCCCCAAAGCTTTTAAAGTTTTAATATGCAGCTCTTAGATTAAAAAAAAAGCCGTGGTGCGCGGCGTAAAATTAAAATATATAAATATTTTTTTTTGTGTGTCTTAAGTAAGTTAATACCTAATAGTTTTTTAATAAGCCAAATTCAAAATTTAACTTAAAAAATATTTTTTATTGAATTTTGAGGAATTTCAACCCCCCGGGGGCGCGGCTAAATTTGTTTTTAAAAATTTGAAAAAAACAGCTTATTTGTGTACCCTTTTTACAATGACAATGAACCCTCAAAAAAATAAAAGTTCCCGGGAATTTTTAGAATTTAGTGATTTTTTTTATGTTCACGGAAATTTTTGTACTAAAATTGTACACCTTTTTGTGGCCTAGTTTACACAATAGATTTGGTCAATAAGTAGGGAATTAACTTGGAAATTAGTAAAATTAGGGAAATTAGTAGGGAATTAGAGGAATTACTAGGTATTTTTTAAATTAAAATGGAATTATAATAAATAAGGGGAATTAGTAAGGAAATAGAGGAATTAGTAGCAATCCTGGGAATTAGTGTACACATTTTCTTTTGCGGTTTACTCCGAGGGGTAAACCGCAGGGGAATTTTGGTGTACAATCTGTAGAAATTAGTAAGGAATTAGAGGAATTTGTGGGGAATTATAGGAATTAGTGGGGAATTTGGGGAATTACTCGGTAAATTAGTAAGCAAGTAATGGATTTAGTGGGGAATTAGAAAGAAATTAGAAGAAAATTGATGTCTCGTTTAGCACTTGAATATAAATAAAAAAACAAAAAAAACCCGGAAGTTACAGAGCTACTCCATTCTTTGCCAGTTCCAGATTGGGAGTAGTACCACTACAGCATTGAAAAAAATGAAGAATGTTGTGTACAGCACACCACCCATATTTTAACAAAAATTAGTAATCGTTTCCTAAAACCAGGAATACATCTGCCAATTGGGAAATACACTGTCTTCTCTGGTTATCTCAGGAAATTAAAGTTTCCAAAAGACAAACATCTCCTGACAGATTCGGATCTCAAAAGTGAAGACAAGATGAATTTTGCATCCTCAGAAAAAATGTGCAGTTTGATAGTAATTGAACGACTGAATAAGGAAATTCCACAAATTAAATAGAGCGTGGCGTATCTCAAGTTAATGTACTACATCGAATCGTCGTTCTTAAATTCCAGCACTGTGTTGCATACTAGATTATATCGCATCTGGTATGTTGTATTTTTTACTAGAATCTGGAGAGCCTGGATTAAAGAACAAAAAGAATATAAAATAACAGACAACTTTTTGACCAGTAATTGTAACCTTTGCATCGAAACGCCCATGCTTTGATTAAACTAATACTGAAGCTTAACAGCGGTGAGTTAAAACCAGATATGTTCATCACCGGCATTTTTGGTAGCCAAGCATGTGAATCCTTATTTCGGGCTGCCAGATCCATGACTTCTACGTATTCAACAATAATACATTTTAGTATAAAGGATATGATGAACCGAATTGAGAGAATTAAGACAACTGATACCATAAACGATTTGAGGGGGACTTTTACATTTCCATGGGAAGACTAAAGATTAAAAACCAGACTAATGAAAGAAAATTTACCACGTGAAGAAGAAATTTTAAATTTGGATATCAAATCTACAGTTAAAAAAGCTCTACAAAATGTCATAGAGGACATGAAACATCTTGGAATTAATGCAAAAGAAAACGATTGGAAATATATGCAGGTAGGTACCGTTAATAAGACGGAAACAAAATATTGCAATTACACAGGATAATGAAGACGCCGATGAATACAACGCTGAAATTGTCGAAAACCCCGAAGAAAATTGGCAAAAACTGGCAAAAACAAATATTATAATATTTGTTTGTTTGTACTAATTAGTAATGAGGACGATAAAGTTATGGATAAAGTTATGGACTTAATTTCGAACGAGATTTCTAACGAAGATCGCGAATGTGATACTTTGGAAACGAGTTGTATAAGTTTAAAAGACTTTTCTAAAAAAGTGCACATTGTATCGGAAAAATCACCGTACCTATATAATATTATATATTCAATTATTAAAAAATCATCGTACTGCTGGCTTTTAGTACTGGCCGATTAAAAAGATTTATAGGCGGTACAAGGAAAACACCGAAGAAAACACCTTTCAAAAATTCCAAGTCGTCCTTGACTATAAACAGAAGCTATGCATGGATCAAGCTAGTAGCACAAGCACTGTATCCTCCTCCGACTCTATCGTGATAAAACTCGACGACTCCGATGATTTGGAGGAGTTTTCAGATGAGATCTTGTCGTATAAATCAGAAAATGTATCGAAATTTGCCGGACTCGAGATACACTTAGAAAACTATTATGCGGTTTTATATGACCAATCCTTAGCTTTGCTGCACGAGCGAGGCGAATGTAGAACACACTATTTAGAAATCGCCGCCTTTCACCCCGAAATATGTACACTATGTTTTATGACAAAATGAAAATTCGACTTTCGCTGCCCTTTAAGAGAGAAAAATTGTTAATATTTAAGTTAATTCATAAACAAAAATATACCAAACTAAAGACAATAATTGGCTTAATTAATAATATTAATTATTAAAGAACTTATGTTAAGCGAAAGTCGAATTTATGCTGCTAGTGTCATGAAAAAGCATTGATTAATATAATACTTTTCTTTACGATTTTTAAAATGTGCTTAATAAAAGTGTTGCTGGGTAAAAAAGTTTTGCTAACCAGAAAACGTATACTTTTCTTTACTATTTCTCTTAGTAAAATAAGTATGCTATTTTTCATTAAGAATACGAACAAATATACCCTTCAAAAAGAATTACTATAGTAATTACTATAATATTAATGGTAATTATTCATGTTAAAATGTATAGCAAGAAAAAAATAAAAACTAAAACCTTGAAGGTTAAAAAATAATAGGGATATTTAAAATTTACTATAAAATTAATTAAAACTTTTTAAACCTCACATTCCTAATACAGACATTATTTTATAAACATGCAAAATATCAATATTAAAAATAACATAGAAGAAAAATCACATGTTAAAAATTCATTTATATCTTATTAAAGTTGACTCGCTAAATACCGTATTTCTAGGAGACGCAATAAGGTCGCGAAATGTAATGACGCAATATTGTATTACGGATATATATATATATATATATATATATACATATATACATATATTTATACATCCTTAGTACAATATTGCGTCATTACAATTTGGCAACACTGTAGGACGCAATAAAGTCTGTACAAGCCATATAAAATTTAAAATGAAATATACACGTGACGCAATATTATATCAAGATTAAAATGAGTTGATAATGTAGTGACTTTTGATAAAAAAGTGTATATTTTATTTTTTAAGATAAAAAAAATCTGACCAGATTTTTGGAATCAGCAAAAAAAAGTACGCCAATATACTCTTCTATATTTTCGCTAAATACCGTATTTCTAGTAGACGCAATAAGGTCGCGAATTGTAATGACGCAATATTGTATTAGGGATGTATATATATATATATATATATATATATATTAGGGTGGGTAAAAAAAAACAACTATTTTTTTTTACTTTGTACTCTGAAAAATCGGTTACTAGACAACTCTAGAGAATTCTCACCAAACATGAGCTCTTAATTTTGATAACAATGTCCTCCGCTTTACAATTTTCCATTTTTTCCTCAGTATTAGAAACAAAAATTCATATCTCTTCAACAACTGTTCGTTAAAAAATAACTCTCCTCATATTCTTGTAGGAAATCGAACGCTCTACAAAAAAGCTCTCTTACAATTTTTTCGTAAACCTCACCGTTAAAAAGATATCGAAGGTTAAAGTTTAATTATTTTAAGAGAAATTTCTGTTTTGCATATGAATTTTATAACTCGCTTACAAAAATTTTTTATGAATCGCGCAACTCATAGTTTTGTAGGAAATTAACTGCTCTACAAAAATGGTCTCTTATGATTTGTCGATTTCTAGTAAAAGTAAAGTTTTATGGAAAAAGTTAAATGAACTTAATATTTATAATAGACCAAAATCAGAATCATTACCTGAAGCCTTAAATAAACCAGAAGAAATAAATAAATACTTTCTTTAGTTTTCCAAATTAACAAAACCAGATAAAGACCTTATTAGCTTTTATCAGAATAACACTAAATGTTCTTTTAATGATTTATTTGAGTTTTCTTTGACAAGTGAAGAAGAAATCTTTAAATTTATAAATCAAATACAATCCAAGTCGATTGGTTCTGATGAAATCAATATTAATATGCTTAAATTATGCTGTCCTTTTATTTTACCCTTTTTAACGCATATTCTAAATTCTTGTTTATTGCAATCCATATTTCCTAAAAAATGGAAGGAATCGAGAGTTGTACCTCTGCCTAAAAAAAGTAATATATCTGGTATGGATGAATTGCGTCCAATATCTATATTATCAGTGCTTTCAAAATTATTAGAAAAGGTTATGAATGGACAGATTAAAAAGCACATCGAAAAATTTGATATTCTTCCAGAATTTCAATCCGGCTTTCGCCAGGGCTACAGTTGTACCACTGCTCTTCTTGATACTGTGGATGATATTCTGAGAGATGTCGACTCTGGTAAGACTGTGGCGCTGGTTTTACTAGATTATTCAAAGGCTTTCGACACAATTAGCCACGAAATTTTGTACTCCATTCTGCATTTTGTAGGATTTTCCAACTTGGCAATAACCTTTTTAAAAAGTTATTTAACGAACAGAGTGCAGTTCGTTCAAACTAATAAGGGTAAATCTAAGACTGGCAACATAATGTGTGGTGTACCACAAGGGTCGATTTTGGGACCGCTGTTATTCTGCATCTACACTTGTTATATGACCAAATGCCTTAAATACTGCAAGCCTTATTTGTATGCTGACGATAGTCAAATAAAATACTCTTTTAATGCAGAAGAGACCCAACAAGCTGTAGAGTGCATTAATAGTGATCTTAACTCTTTGGTGCAAATGTCTGGTAAACATCAACTAAGATTAAATCCTCTTAAATCTTCAGTTTTGGTTTTTGGAAGATTTAATAAAGTATTAGAAAATGATATAAAAATAAAGGTGGAAAATGTGGTTTTGCCAACTTCTGATATGGCCAAGAGTTTGGGTGTGGTGATAGATACTGATCTAAGATTTGAAAAATATATTAACAGCTGTTTAAAAAAAGCATATTGCAATCTAAAACTCCTATACCCTCATCGTCATATATTATCACAAAAATTAAAACTTAAACTTACTGAGACCCTGGTTCTTAGTCATTTTAACTATTGCGATATTCTTTACAGTCCATGTTTAAAAAAAACAACGATAAATAGAATACAGAGTGTGCAAAAATCTTGCCTGCGCTATGCTTTTGGCATCAGAAAATATGAGCCTTACAAACTTTCCGAAAGTAAGTGGTTAAGCATGGCAGATAGACGTAAGCTACACTCCGCCGTTTTATTTCATAAAGTTATCTTACATAAAAACCCTCTTACCTCCACCAAAAAATTAAGTACAGAACAGACGTTCATAATGTTAATTTAAGACATAAAGGTCTTATTTCACCCCCAACTCATAAAACAGAAATATTTAAGAGATCTTTTACATACAACGTTTATCTGCTTTACAACTCTATTACCCCGTCAATTAAAAACCTTAAAATACCCCAGTTTAAAAAAGAAATGAAAAATTATTTGTTGACTTGCTATTAAACCTCCTTTTTAGTGTTTTTAATGTTTAATGTTACAAGCTTGGTAATGCTATTGATTATAGTTTAAGTTTTTTTTTTGGTCTAAAATATAAATATCAGCTCTGCTGCTTTTTAGACCCTTTTGTTGTTAAAATGCATACATAAGTACTATAGATATTTTTTTTGTGTAAAACTATAAAATGTATATACATCCTAACAACAAATAAATCTATTATTATTATTATTATTATTATTATTAAATTAAGCGTTTAAAAGATATTCATCGTCAAACTTCAATGCATACTAATTTTAACAGTTTTTGATGAATAATTTGAAAAATTTCAATTTAATTTTTGAGTTTTACGAAAATTTATACAAATTCGAGTTTCTATCGTAAAAGTAACTCTTATAGAAGTTTTCCTTTATTTGAGACTTTTTTATTTTAATAATATTTTCATGAAATTTATCTTTATAATAACTTAAATCTTAAGCAATTGAAAGTTGTTAATGATTCGGCAGAGCGAGCTGTTGCATTAGTCGATGATTATAACCAATGCTTAGCAAAAAATAAAGAGCAATTTCAATATTTATTGCAAGTTATAAAAGAACATCGCAAACAATACCCAAATTGTAATAAAGAAAACTTTTTACAGTAAAAGTGTACGACTATATTATAAATGTTAAAATTTTTATTTCAGTTGATAAAATTAAATAAAGGAACTTTTTAATAACAAATAGAACATTTTTTTTTCTTTAAGATCAATTCTTTTCATATTAAATTTATGACAAAAACGTTATTTTTTTTCAAAATTTAATAAATCATTGACTCTGAGTTAGAAATAATACACTATTTTTCTTTTCAATATAACCAAACATATGTAGGACTAAAAAAAAACAAAAAAAATAGTTTCTCTTTTCATAGGAACTCAAATTTGTATAAATTTTCGTAAAACTCAAAAAATTAAATTGAAATTTTTCGAATTATTAATCAAAAACTGTTAAAATTAGTATGCATTGAAGTTTGAGGATGAATATCTTTTAAACGCTTAATTTAATCGACAAATCATAAGAGACCATTTTTGTAGAGCAGTTAATTTCCTACAAAACTATGAGTTGCGCGATTCATAACAATTTTTTGTAAGCGAGTTATAAAATTCATAAGCAAAACAGAAATTGCTCTTAAAATAATTAAACTTTAACCTTCGATATCTTTTTAACGGTGAGGTTTACGAAAAAATTGTAAGAGACCTTTTTTGTAGAGCGTTCGATTTCCTACAAGAATATGAGGAGAGATATTTTTTAACGTACAGTTGTCGAAGCGATATAAATTTTTGTTTCTAATACTGAGGAAAAAATGGAAAATTATAAAGCGGAGGACCTTGTTATTAAAATTAAGAGCTCATATATATATATATATATATATATATATATATATATATATATATATATATATATATATATACATATATATATACTAGGGTGGGTGAAAAAAAACTTTTAATTTTTTTTCTTTAGTTACCATGAAAATATCGTCCAAGATTACGAAAAAAAAATTCTGATAAAGTTTGAGCTCTTAATATTAATATTAAGAGGTGGCTCATCGCGATTTTTTATTTTCCATTTAAATAACACGGGAAAAAAACATTTTTTTGTTTGTAATTTTATTGCGTTTTAACGAATCAGTAAGTTGTAGAAATCAATACACATTCTGGTAGGGAATTGAACGATCTACAAAAAAGATCTGATATGATTTTTTGCTTAGTCAACTCGTTTAAAAGTTATTTGAGGTTAAAGTTCAACCTCAAAAAAGTCGTTTTTTCGCGTAAATACTATGTAATACTACGGTTAAATAAGTCATGACGTCACAGTTAATTCATATAACCATGGTTAGGTTTCTAACATTTGACATTTGTTTACTTGTTCATAACCTATAATTTTTGAAATGTGTTTTTACCTATTTATATTTAATTTCTATGCTTTTACCGGTGGGGCATTCCACGTTACTCGGTAATTTTTGTCCCGCCCGTCACAATTAAAAATTGTGAGTAAAAACCACAAGTTATAAAATTAATATTTTATAATATTATTTTTATTGTGCTTATAACTTATTAAAAGCATAATAAAACAATATTTTTAAATAAATTTTATAACGTGTAGTTTTTACTCACAATTTTTAATTGTGACGGGCGGGACAAAAATCCCCGAGTAACGTGGAATGACCCCGGTGTAAATAAATTTCTTTGCCTCTTCTTATACCTAGTATATTCTTTTTCTATAGGTATGTACTAGTTTTTTCAATACACGTTATCTAATTCTCCTACATGTTTCATACAAAATAAGGAAGAATATAAAACAAACCTGCATATAATTCCTCCACTTGTGGAGATTCCACAATATGGAGCACCCTATCATTTATTTTTACTGACAACACCCCGTTTACCATTTTAATACAAAATTTAAATTGTACCCACTTAAAATATTTTAAATTTCAAATGTAAACAACTTTTTGACAGATCGAAACAGAGAAAAATATATATTAAAAAGAGAAAAACTATTAACCACGTTGAATAACTAGCTCAGCGATATAGTTTTATGGTCTGGTATTTGTGACGTCATAGTTAGGATTTTTGAACGCACTCTAAACGCCAAAATGCCTTAACTATTAACCAAGGTTAAGTTTAATAACCATAGTATTTCATGGTATTTACGCGAAAAAACGACTAAAGTAAATGAAGACTTTTATAGTTTTTCGTACTCTATTACGAAATATTGGCTCAAAAATATGAAAAATCATATTTTTCGTGAAATTTATCGAGTGTCTTTCGGTAAAACAATATAATTTTTACGAAATATCAATAATCATAAAAAAACGTTTTTTTCTATACTTGATTTTTTTTAAAAATCGATTTTATTTTACATAAGTAATGACAAAAAAATTAATCATTTTTAAAAAAATAATAAATATTCTATTTACACTTGACTATTAGGTAATGTTTCAATAATTTATCAATTAAAATAAACATTTTTATTTTAATTGAAAAATTATTGAAACATGACTTTTATTACTCTACATTACCTAATAGTCAAGTGTAAATAGAATATTTATTATTTTTTAATGATTATTTCCCTCATTATAATATGATCAAAAGCCTTGAATTTATTTACAAGTTTTAACAAACATTTTTTAAAAAACAATAAAAAATAAGTTATCTAGTTTACGAAATATCAATTATTACATATTACATTACATTATTACATACCTTAAATTAATGGAAATAATCTAGACGTATATCACTTAACCTATAAATTTAATCTGTCAAATATGCTCAGTAAGTTTTTTATTTGATTTTTCTGTTTGGAAAATAGTTTCATGCAAAATAATTAAAAATAAAACCCCTCGACCGCTACGCGGTCTCGTGATTTTATTAAATTATTTTGCATTCAACATTTTCCAAGAAAAACCAAACAAAAAACTACTGAGCCTAGTTTAACCGATTAAATTCATAGTTATCGTGATATAATATATGATTAATTTTTTTGTCTCAGGTAAAGAAAAAATTTCGAATTAAAAAAAAATTAAATATAGGAAAAAAACGTTTTTTTCACGGTTATTGATATTTCGTAAAAATTGTATTGTTTTACCGAAGAACACTCGATAAACTTCACGAAAAATATGATATTTCATGTTTTTGAGACAATATTTCGTGATAGAGTATGAAAAACTATAAAAGTCATCATTTACTATTTGAAGTTGAACTTTAACCTCAAATAACTTTTAAAAGAGTCGACTATGTAAACAATCATATGAGATCTTTTTTGTAGATCGTTCAATTCCCTACAAGAATATGTATTGATTTCTACAACTCACTGATCTCGTCATCTTGGACGATATTTTCATGGTAGCTAAAGAAAAGAAAATTAAAAGTTTTTTTTGGCCCACCCTAATATATACATATATACATGATCAAAATTGTTGCATATTTTTGTATTTTAATTTTCGCTTTGTACAACGTTCTGTTTTTTGTTGTTTTGGAATAAATTTTCATTTAATTGTTATAATACGTAAAATAAAGAAAATTTAATATATTGAAGTATTTTTGTAGGAAATAATAAAAATAAAAGTTTCGGAACCAATTATCCTCCTCGAAGACGATAGTTCCGACGAGGATGATAACTTTGACGACAGTATTTATATAAATAATTTATTGACAATAAAATACATAGTGTACATTACAATTATAAACAATTTTGAGAAAATAATCACCTTCATTCTATAAATAAAATTTATATTTTAAATGTTTTTTCACCTAAATCGTTTCTGTTAATAAATTCACTTTTTAAAAATTATATTTAGTTTTATTTTTAATATTTCCTACAAAAATATATACTTTAATATATTAAATTTTCTTTATTTTACGTATTATAACTATTAAATGAAAATTTATTCCAAAACAACAAAAAACAGAATGTTATACAAAGCGAAAATTAAAATACAGAAATATGCAACAATTGTGTGTATATTAGGGTGATCCAAAAAAACTAACCTATCGGATTTATGGGTTAAAATGAACCTACATACCGAGCAAAAAATTTCCCTGCAAGGCAAAATTTTTTGCTCAATTTTAAAAGGTGTCGGTGAGCATTCTAAGTTTTCGATTGAAATAACACGTAAAAAAATCTTTTTTCATTAAAAAGACTATAACTTTTGAACCGTTTGAGATAAAAATTTTTACGCCGCGGATTCTTGTAGAGCATAAAATTTCCCAAAGAATCTATACCATGATTATTTTTTTTTTAATTCAAAAATTCGTATGTTTGAAAGTTTTGAAAAGTGTAAAAAATCACTAAAACTGCAGTTTGTAGTGATTCTTTATAATTTTCAAAGCTCACCGACACCTTTTAAAATTGAGCAAAAAATTTTGCCTTGCAGTGAAATTTTTTGCTCGGTATGTAGGTTCATTTTAACCCATAAATCCGATAGGTTAGTTTTTTTGGCTCACCCTAGTGTATATACATATACATATCGCACATGGGCGACAACAGTGTCATAAGTAGTAAAACGATAATTCCGATATAAGTTAACGTAAAAGATTTTTGAATAATGAAATTCTGACATTTTTGTAAAATTATATTAACTAACACTGTAAGTTAATATAATTTTACAAAAATGTAAGAATTTTATTATTCAAAAATCTTTTACGTTAACTTATATCGGAATTATCGTTTTACTACTTATGACACTGTTGTCGCCCATGTGCGATATATACCGGGTGTATCTGAGAATAGGCGCACCCCTGTAACATTTTTATTTATAAAGATGGACACATGAACATTTGCATGGTTAATTAGGATATAAAATGCCACTTATAAGAGTACAAAATTAATTTTTTGAACTTCTGGTTTCCCCGGAAATGATACCAACTTTTGATTTTTAAATGGAATGCCCTATATATTTTTACATATTTGGAATCCTGAGGAAATTCTGAGTCAGACAGCATCCTCAAAAGGACTTTTTGACGTTTCGTCATCAGAAAATGTATCATCATAAAGATCAATCTAGAGTGCTTTGAACTATCTTATTTTCTTCTAATGGATCCACACAATGCGTGAAAAATAGAACTTGCCTTAGAAAGTTGTTATTCAGCTATTCCCAGCAGTCTAAACTTGTCAAAATTCGTTTTTCTCAAATGGTTCAAAGCACTCCAAATTGATCTTTATGATTATGCATTTTCTGATGACGAAACGTCCAAAGGTCAATTTGAGGATGCTGTTAGACTCAGAATTTACTCAGGATTCTAAATATCCAAAAATATATAGGGCGTTCCATTTAAAAATCGAAAGTGGATATCATTTCCGGCGAAACCGGAAGTTCAAAAAATTTATTTTGTACTCTTTTAAGTGGCATTTTATATCCTAATTAATGTGTCTATCTCTATAAATAAAAAAATTAAAGGGGTGCGCCTATTCTCAGATACACCCGGTATATATATATATATATATATATATATATATATATATATAGCTATACTTCGTATCTTGTGACATCCCGTAAAAATTGTGTCGTAACATCCACCCTAAAGAGTAGACTGATAAATAAATAAAAAATATGCCTTTTTGGAAATAATACTTCCATACGTTTTCAGTTTTAAAAACTCAACCATACACATTTAAAAAAATATATTAAACATATCGTTGTGAGCTCCGCCGTATATCAAATATACATTTTTATAACCCATGCCATGTGACATCCACAAAATTATAATGTGCTTTGTGACATCCATACAGTGTTGCCAGATGGGTAAATAAAAGCTAAGGATAAAAAGAACTCGGTAGGTACTTCTAGTTTTAAATAAAAATTCTTTTTGGTGGATTGGTTCACAGTAAATATTTTTATTTGTGTCCACGTTTTATTTTTAAAGGTTGTTAAATGCAGTTTTTTTAATTCTTCACATTCAGGTTTCCTTGGAGGTTTTTTTAAAGCCAATTGTCTTTTAAAAAATATTTGGGCATATTTTTTTGTTCGCTTGTCCATGGTACTCGACGACCTTTTTTGGCTGGTTGCTAAAATTGCAAAAATTTAATTATTTTTTAGTTAAATTAATAGAAATTGGATATTAGTGTTTTTTTTTCATAACACTAGGCATAATAATTAAATAAAAGTTTGGTTTGTATATTCTTCTAAATTTTGATATAAAATACTATATTAGCGAATTTTTTAGGTTATTGGTGAAATGTATTTTTTGTAGAATGTCAGTCAAAAATATTATCTTACGGGGTTACAAAAGCAATGTTTGCTATTATTAATTAGGTAAACGGTGCCTAGGTACAAAAAAATGCAAAAATAACATTAAAACTAGCCTACTCGATGATTGTTTTATTTTTTGTTTAAATGTGACTTAACATTTAAATAAATACATTTTAGTTCATTATTGAAACTAAATACTGTTTTAAAGAGTCCTGTAATTTAATATTATTAACTGACATCGAAAAACATCTCTAAAAAGTACCAATATCTAAAAATTCACTTTCATGGTTCAAGTATTAAATAATCATTTTATTAATTGGTAATTAAAACGTTAGGCCACTTTTTTTCCATTTTAGTTTTTTTAGTTTGCTTACCTTATTATTATTTACATTGCATTCATCCTTTATAGACTTTTTTGCTAACAGGTGCGTTAATGTCACTTTTATAAAATTAGTTTTATTTGTGGATAAATATTGTTAATAATACTTTAAAGTTGAATTTTTTTTGTGTTGCTGTTTTGAGCTAAACTTTTTGTATTTTTTTCTGTTTTATGGACCATTTAGCCATGGAGCCTATATGCATTTAACTTTAACAATAATTTGTTGTTGGCCGCAAGAATTAAAAACAATTAAAAAAATTAGTTACTTATAATATTATATAAAGCTGAGTTTTAAAAATAAAAATTAAAAACAGGGTGTGCAAAGTTACCCCCCAGTTGCGGGTAACTTTGTCTCACAGAGTATTTTCCGTATAAAATTGGTACAATATTTTTTTTTTTATTTGACAAATATTAGCCGAGACATATAGCAATTGCCAGGGATTACCGACGACAAATAAAAAAATGATCCATAATTAACCAAGGATCAATCATTCCTAAAGATTGTGTCTAGAATAGAAATTTTACCGCGTGTAGTTTTAAGGGTTCTGCAACGATGCAATATAAACAATTTTAAAATGTGATAAATCCTATTTATTACTTTAAAACACTATTTTTTCGGTAAAATAAACTTCATAGTATCACCTCATTGAAAGGTTTAGAGAAAAAAATGTTAAATGTTTTATTGAGCGCGAAAAGATTTTTCATAAAAAGATTAAAGTCATCCGCGGGGTGCAAAGTCACCCGTGTTTACGGTTGTTCATTTTAAGAGAGTAGGTTAAACTAAATTAAAATCATACCTATTAATTGCATGTATGGGCGCCCAGTTTTTATTATTTGTGACGCAATCCGAAAAAAATGATTTTTGAAATTATTTATATTTTAAGTTGAGTGGAAAACGATCTTTCGAAAGGTCCAGTTAAAATTTGTTTATTTAAAAATTTGCAAATTTGTCATGGCATTGCTATTAATTTTTGTCGAGCGTTACTACACAAACGCCTGCCTCGCGAACTTCAATCGCCTCTCCTGTAAAATATGATTTTATGTCCCTTTTATCGGATCGCGTCATATCAAATTTTGTAGTATAGGTACAATTTAGCATGTGATGATTACCTCTTATATCTTAGAAATTATTGTAATTTATTGACATTACGATATATAAATATAACCTAATAATCGTAATTTATTTACCTGCCGGTGTCAGTTAAATTTAGTTCCAGAAAATAAATAATAAATTGATTTAAATAACACTAGTAAACAATAAAAAAAGGTCGGTAATAAAAATAGCTCAGTCCTATAGATTTTGACCTGCTCGACGCAAATCCGGCGCCCAAAAAATTTTCTGAAGTCTCATTTAGACTATAAGGGCAGGACCATGATACAAAGAAAAATTGTTAAATAATAACGATAAAAATTAGTAAATAAAAAAGGTCGGTAATAAAAATAGTACACTCCTATAGATTTTGACCTGCTCAAAGCAAATCCGGCGACCAAAAAATTTTCCAAAGTCTCCTTTAGACGATACGGGCAGCACCATGATACAAAGAAAAATTGTAAAATAATAACGATAAAAATTAGTAAATAAAAAAGGTCGGTAATAAAAATAGCACACTCCTATAGATTTTGACCTGCTCGACGCAAATCCGGCGACCAAAAAATTTTCCAAAGTCTCGTTTAGACGATACGGGCAGCACCATGATACAAAGAAAAATTGTTAAATAAAAACGATAAAAATTAGTAAATAAAAAAGGTCGGTAATAAAAATAGCACACTCCTATAGATTTTGACCTGCTCGACGCAAATCCGGCGACCAAAAAATTTTCCAAAGCCTTGTTTAGACGATACGGGCAGCACCATGATACAAAGAAAAATTGTTAAATAATAACGATAAAAATTAGTAAACAAAATAATTTGAACGATAAAAAACATCAAAAAAACATGCCTTAAATTATTACAATTTGTACAGATATGTTGTTCATGAAATGCTGAAATATAAGTTAAAAGTATCGTCATCTTAAAATTTTCAAATGGCGTATCTATGCAATAAATGGTACCAAAATACTGTGCCCCTATTTTTTATTTACGACTTCAGAAAATTTTTTTAAAAACATTTTGGATCTATTTCAGTTATAAACAATCGAAAAATTCTATTTTTAACCAGGACCTTTTTTTTAAGTTAAAATTTGTTGCCTAGTGTAATTGCAATAATAAGCAGCAAAAGATGTTAAACCTACGTCTTATATGAATATGAACATTACTTATCTCTCTATTTAACAAAACTGAATTTTCCAAACAATAACACTTAAAACTCAAGAAACAACGTTGCCAATATTTTGATGTCACAAAGCGCGACAAATAAAAAGATAATAAACACTATATAAAAATGGATGTCACAGGATACGTTGGTTTTATTATCTAAATTATACAAAATAAACATTGCCAACTGTCCAGCGCGCTATCTGGTGGGTAAACGCGTGAAACAATTATACAAGCAAAAAAAGCATGTTTTTTAACATCCGTTTGATTTTTTTCCCACCCCCTCCTATCCTTGTTATAAGTAGATTTAGCATGGAAAACGTTGTGACATCCAATTTTGGATGTTACAACGTCAATGAATGTCGCAGCGCCGGTAGAAATTTTGCACCAGGAAGTCACAACGATGTGCGGATAAAACTATATATATATATATATATATATATATATATATATATATACATATACATATATCCAAAGCCCTGCGGTGTTGCCTCACTTATTTATTCTAAAGTTTAATAACTATCAATATTAAACGCAAACAGGCGAGTTCGGGGGCTAAGTAATATACATGGGTATTTAAATAATAAACTTTCGGTGGCTTGTGTTATAAATAAATTAATATTAATAGTATAAAAAATAGGGTGCTTCAAAAAATAAAATTTAATTTTTTTTTCGCTCTTATCCCCTCAAATATCTCTCAATCTCAATATAAAAAAATCCTCACCAAATATGGGCGTTCCAGCTCAACTCTAAGAGGTCGCTGTTTTTATTTTAGTTTCCCATTTAATTAACATGGGAAAAAATAATTTTATGTTTGGACCTCTGTATCAAAGTAACTTATGGTAATGATCATTGCAGTTTCTTATATAAAAAGTAATGCTCTACAAAAAAGGTTTAATTTTTTAAGCACCCTATAAATAATATATATTATATTGCAGATTTAGTTATTAAATAAATAAACAGCACAGTAAAAAGTATGAGAATATGTATCTACAGGGGGAGGAATGTATGTTATTACTTATTAATAACCGGGAATACAATTTATATTGACTGGCAATTCTCATAAAACTTTAAAAATCATTTTTATGAAAGCGGGTGCCCCAGAACTCGTCACAGACGCAATAATATATTCATTTTGAAAATGTGCTAATTTTCTTTATTATCTTGATTACCATTCGTTGAGATTAGCAGTAAATAAAACATTTAAATTATGCTCTTTTGAAACAAAAAGTTTACAAATGATTTTTAAACTTAAAAAATCGGATAAAAATTGCAATATATTTATAGCTCTGTTATGCGATTGATCTAAACTCGCAAAATACCTTGGTGGTTATGTTTAAAAATTTCATTTTTGTTGTTTTTACCACAAAAGGTTTTTATTTATATTTTGGTTTTCGAGGGACATTGAACTGACTCAAAACTAAGTACAATCCGGAGTCCCTCTCAACCAGGGATTTAGTAATTACCTCATTCAATTGGGGTTCATGAATGGGGCTTGGTTTGTTAGTACGCTGCTAGGACCTATCCTTGCTGGTCTTGAAGTACTTCCTGTTCGTATGTGTCAGTGTCTCTGCCCGAGTCGGATTCCGAGCTTGCTGACGATAACGTTGCACCCAACTATGAGGTTGTTTATTATTTCGCATACAATGTAATTTGTGGTTCCCGTAAATGTGCTTAGTAATCTACAGATGTTTATTTCTGTAGGATGAGTTTCTTTTGCCTGGTGTTTATTTAAATTTGGAGTGTTTAATTAGGTACTGCTTATGTGAGCCCCTATTTATGACTTCTTTGGCTATGCTTGCTATTCTTATGGAAACTATTGGCGACCAATTAATTTTTACCTGGTGGAGTTCTTTATAAGTTTAGGTTGCAAATTTGGCATTAAAATTTAGTAATTGGGTATCATTAAGGTCATCCAATTTTGGTTTCCTTATCCGGTTTATGAGGACTTGGACTTCAGGTGCATTGACAGGCAGGTGTTGTGAAATTTTTCCTTAACCTCGACAGCCAACTATTAGCACGTGTTGTTTCTGTGTTGGTAATCCAGGAAAAATTATTCGTTGTATGCAATCACCTCACTCACAGTCTTTTTCACAGGTAGAGTACTTTGGGACTTAATCCAGGAGAAGGTGCCACACGCAATTTGCACCCTTTTTGCACTTGGAATCAATACTTGATTTTATGAATTTGAACACCGATAGCAGTGGTAGCAATATGGAAGTACGAACGCGTTAAACGAGACCCTAGACCCACGACTGTTCGCCTTTAGGTGAGGAGCGTCACTTATTTATTCTTTTATTGTTGACAACTTTAACTTTACTAACATATGCTAACAAAATTACTTTCACAAATTACACGCAACATACTTATGACACTGTTGATGAAAATTATGATAGAGATTTTACAAATTGCAGACAGACACAAGTCTCCATCTAGGGATTAATTTTAAAAATATTTTTATGCCATTGTTGCAGCATTAACTATGAATAAGTTTACACTTATTGCACTAAAAACCCCAAAATTAACTATTTTTGACTTATGACACTGTTGTCGCCCATGTGCGATATGTTTTTGGTTCTTAAAAGATCCGTATGTCTGACGATGTTTCGGTACAACCTCATGTACCAGTTAGACGTCTAACTCGCAGCAGAGCAGCAATAGCAGCCCATCAGATAAGACCTAAGAATGAAAATTGTTTTTATTTTTAAGGGGGCACCCGGTCATTAGATTCTCTGTGTCGAGAAACGGTTTCAGGATTTTTTTTAGAATTTTAAATAAATATTTAGGGGTCGCTACCGACGTTCAAAATTTATGAATATATTAAGAATTTTGGACGTCGGCAATATGTTAAATTTAAGTTCAAATTAATAAAAAACTTATTTAATTTTTTTAGATTCGTTTATTCACTTTATAAATTTGACAAAAAAACGAAAAGGTCGTATCTGTATTTTCTGTCAAAATTGCAACATCGTAATATTAATTTTTACACTATCTTCCATTGATTACACACTATATTTGTTCAAAAACTTTTCTTAGCATGCCTATCTACATGTTATCGATCATTCCCAAGCGAAACCGGCGTTTACTACACTGAATCGTCTTAATATTCGACTTTTCAGGCTAATATTTTGATCTGCACACGATCTGCACACATAATATAATAATATAAAGATACAAAATATACATTTAATGAAAAACAAACAAGAACCTTATAATTACGTATGCTATAGCATACTATAGTAACTAATTAATTTTTATTATAAAACATTTAATGTATTTATCGGGATAAAATCAAGTTCAAAATTAAAAAAAATATATTTATTATTATTATAATTATTTAATATTTATTATTAATATTGTAATTAATTAATCGTCGTCCAAATTTTGAACTTGATTTGATACCGGTAATTTTTTCCAAAATTCCAATCTATCCGGTGTGAGAATATGTTTAAGCTTTAATAAAAGGTTCGATTTTCTTTCTGTATCGATTCCTCGAGGAGTGTTTTTTTGGACAGGTTGTGGGAAATTGGTAACACTTTTGGCATATTTTTCCATTAAATAATTCAGTGTGTTAAAACTTCCACTAAATGCTTCCTTGTATTTTAGATTTACTTCACCTTTCTCAAACCTTACCTGAACAACATCACATAACATAGGGCGTAAAGATAATTTATTTAATTTATATTGAGATGTCATATTTTTGAATTCATAGAAATTGTTTACTTGCATTTCTATGATAACAGTTGAAGTGCAACGTCATTAGTGAATACTATTTAATTATGGCAATTGCTGAGTTGTCAATATATATTATTTGGAAACAGCTATTGTTTATTATATACAGAAGCAATATATGACTCAATATAGAAGTTTGTAAAAGTATTTACGGGTATAATTCCATGTGCCCTAAGTCCCAGCCTTACATGGCGATCCTGCCATCTCCAGTGCGTTAAGTTAAGTCAGGTTTTAAGTGAAAAGAAGAAAAATGGACAAGACAAATTCGAAGCACAGTGAAATGACAGATACTGGAGTGGTAAATTCAAACTTCATTGTAAAAGAGAACGAAGTCCAAGTGCCATTAAATATAAAAATGTTGGCATATGTTGCTGTTGGTGCCATTTTAACAATTCTGGGGTTAAAATTGAGAAAAGCACTAAGAAGAAGTATGAAAAGAAACCTCACCCGTAGTATGATGCTGAGAAGCCAGCTGCAGACGTTTAAGAAGACCAAAAGCCAGTCCGAATCAGCAGAGTTCATCAATTCAATCCAGGAGCCCCAGAGATTAAACATCGCAGAATCACAAAACAGGAGATAAGTAGGCCAACAGACGAAGGACAACGACCCAAGAAATGTTGCTGGGCAGCCTGGTATGTTATGTACATTTTATATTTGCTGATGTGAAATGTGAAATATACAATCTATTTGTGTCCAGTTATTAATTAGAACATTATTTGGTCTGACAAGGTGAAAATATGTTATTGCGTTATTAAATTACCTATGTATAAAATTTTAAATTTAAATATAATATAGTAATATAATATATAATTATATTGAAATATTAAATTATTTATAAGTTCTAAATTAGAATAATGCATAATATTAAAGTAGTTGAAAATTTTAAATTAAACTATATAATAATAAATATGTATATTAAAAATATATAATTATAATATATAATTATTTATAAAAGTTAAATTAAATTACTATATTATATTAAATTATGTATAAATCTTAAATTAAATGGCGTAGTAGTTATAAAATCTGAGTAGGTCAAATAGCTAAATTTTACCTTATGTGTGCAGTTTTGCTATTAAATATTTTTATATAACTTAATAAAATAAATTAACATAAATTGGAAGAATATATTAAGCAAATTAAGTAAAATTAAAGAATTAGTAGTTAAGAATCGAAACGAGTTCTTAAAACTCAGGTGCCCAAAACAATATCAATACAAGACGAAGTAAGGGATAATCATATTATATCAATTTACAAAAACTGCGACTTTGAATTGGTATTTTCTTGATGAATCACAGCGACACGAAGCCGACATGAAGCTAGTGCGGTATCGTATATCAAGACGCGACTCACAGGAAAAGCTCGTGATTTAATATCAGACGGCGAGACAATTGCGACAATTATTGGAAAATTAAAAGGCGGTATTAAACCAGAAAGCTCGGAACTAGTAAGTAGCTTTGAAACAATTTCAAAAGGATGCAGCAAAATATGCATCTGAAGTAGATGCCCTTGCCACAAGGCTTCGAAGAGCTTATATAAGCGAAGGTGTTCCCGTAGCCGTAGCTGGCCTACGCCGCTAAAACTACAGTAAAAGCCTTAACAAAGAACGCCGCAGAGCCTTTGACATCACCTGTATTGACACAATTGGTCCATTTGCAAGAACACAAAGAAATAACGCTTATGCTGTAACGATACAGTGTAAATTAACAAAGTATGTAGTAATCATACCAGTCCCTAATAAAGAAGCAGTGACAATCGCAAAAGCCATAGTGGATGATTTTATTTTAGTCTATGGGCCTATGAAAGAAATTAGAACTGACATGGGAACTGAATACAAAAATTAAATCCTCATAATAGGCGGTTGCGAGAGAAACCACAGAGTATTAAATGAATACATTAGAATGTACACCGACAAGACACACACTGACTGGGATGAATGGTTTACAATACTACACCATTTACGTACCATAGCTACACACCCTTCGAACTAATTTTTGGAAAAAAAGTAGATATAAACAAATCCTTTACAGATAATACCATTGATCCTTTATATAATATTGATGCATATTATCAAGCATTGCGATTTAGATTGCAAACAGCGTACAAACGAGGTGGAGCTTTTCCCGAAAAAGCTAAAATCAATCGCAAATATGATTGTGATAGGAGTAAAAAACTTATTCTTAAACCAGTTATGTTAAAAATTGAAAATAGATACAAATTTGATCCCTGGTATAAAGGACCATACTCTGTAAGCTGTAAGGGTGTAAACTGTGAAGTGAGTGACGAAAACGGTAAAATAGTGACTGTACATAAAAACGGAGTGCAACTATTTAATAAAACTGCTACAATTGTGTCGGCAAAATTGTAAACTTATTTTCTTATTAACCGATATGTTTAGTTTTATTGTCTAGATATAAGATAAGCATAAAAAGTGCAATATTACCTTGTATTGTATTTAAAAAAAAAGGGAAGGGAAATATTGGTTTTATGTATTGATTTTATTTAGGGCTTATAGGTTAAAATAGAATAGTTAAATTAAGTAGGTATTATTAATTAGGATTAGATCTTCCATGACATCGACTTTTTGAATGTCCTTTATTTATGCGCAGAATGAAGAACATTCTTTTGAAAAGGGAGATGTAGTGCAACGTCATTAGTGAATACTATGTTAATTAATGCTGAATTGTCAATATGTATTATTTGGAAACAGCTATTGTTAATTGTACACAGAAGCAATATATGGCTCAATATAGAAGGTTGTAAAAGTATTTACGAGTATAATTCCATGTGCCCTAAGTCCCAGCCTTACACAGTGCTTGTAGATGTTTTTTTCAACGCAGCCTATAAAATCTTGAAAATCATAGACATTTTTAGCTCTTCTCAGTTGCGACTCAACCTGATGATGGAACGCATCAGCCGACATAAAAGTGTGACCAGTTTCAAAGTATTTTGTGTCAAGAGTTTGAAGTTTAGTTCCTCCGGAGTTAATAAAGTATGTTAAAAATGAAAACAAAACCCAATTCTTATTCTGGGCCGCACAATTATCCAACCATATGGTTACCCCCTGATAATCCCGAACCTCTAGATGGCACAAAAATGCATAAAATGTAGAAATAATATCATCTTGTTTTCTTCCACTTATAGCCTCATGCCAGAGACAAGCGATTCGTTTCGAGAGCTTTTTCCCTACAGAAAAAAACGAATCGTTAAATGCTATAATGCGAGGCGTGAAAATGATTTCCTTAAACATATCGCATCGTGGGAGCATGATTACCTAAAAGAATTGATTTGAAATATTTATGAAAATTTTATACATTGGCTGTAAAAGTACCTTCTGCAAATCAGCATTGAAATATGCATCTCCGCTTTGAGCGTCCCCTTGGTATTCGGATCTTGCTAACTTGTATTTGTTGTGGTGCTTTTTCCAACGCCCACATTCACCACAATCGTCAATTAAGTTTTCCCGCGAATGATTGGTTTCGGATTTACCATGAATTTTAAATATTTCACACTGTCAACATTCTTTGTTGCCCAGAGTAGCAAAAAATATATTTTTTTTCTTCACTTCCCGCTGATACAGGTTATAGGAAACGGGAGTATTTGGATACTTTTTCAAAAAATGTTCGTGCATTGACTTAATTGTTATGTCGGTTGGGAGATACCTTTTATTGGGAGCATGTTCTCTTCTGTAATGAGATACAGTTGGATTGAACGACTCGATATTTTCAAAAAAATGCCCTAAATCTTTTTTGTTACGCGGTGGTTTTTGGTGACTATTTTTCAACACGACCGTTTTCCCCAATTACGCGTGGTGTTCAACATTTCGGATAATTCGATCATTCTTCGAGTTAAATCCAATTGTTAAAAAAAAACTCTTTGCAGACTACCACTTTTTCTCCATTTTCTGTGGTTAGGTAATATTTTGAAGAATGATTGCGTCGCGACGACAGAGCAGTTGTCCTTCTTTTCACAAAAGTTGTTGATACATTTTCAGGATAAAATTTTGTTGTTAAATTGGTATTCACGATTGATGTCGAACTATCGATCTTTGCAAAATAGTTGGGTACAATTCAAACGACATTTTTTTGTGCAACTACCTTAAAATGAATGCCTCTGGCATTTTTGCTCTATTTCGATCAGATAAAGGAATGACAAAAGCTTTCCTTTTCCTCGGTTGGCCCTTTTAATTTAATTGCGAGTTGTTTCGCAAATTTTGATTACAATTGAATGTTTCATTTCCATCCGAATCTTCTGAACATGTATTTTCATTATTCTGGTAAATATAACATCTAATAAATAAATAATTATAATTGTAGAAAATATGAGCTGTTTTTGCAATAACAAAATACTCACATTGTTTAACAATCACACGAAGAACAAAATACTCTTAAATCCTACAGTTTAGGCACCGCAAGTTGAGAAAAGTTGACACATAAATTGTATATTTATCGGTAACCATGGAACATGATAATAGACAGTGTAACAAAACCAAAGTGCACATAATTATATATGCTGATGAGTAAAGTTAACGCGATCGTAGATATTTTTTATTTGTGTTTTGATTTTTTTATTTTAAGCCAAATGGTCGCATCTGCCCAAAAAACTAGTATACAACAATATAGGGAAACATTTTAGTCATTTACATTTTTGATCATATTTTACTCATAATTTTACTTATATTAAATTTCAAAACCTATAACCAATAGTTGGCTTCATCAAAAATGGATAGTATCAATTTTCTCATAAATAACCTGATTGTGACGGCAGAATTAATGTATTTAAAACTAGGCTAATAATGTAGATTTGTTAGTATTTGCATACTTTTGACGATATTGTTTCACTAACAAAAGTAAATATTATTTTTGGTCTTCATCCGTTGTATGTAATTGTACTCTTCAATCAAAGCCACCCCTCGCTCTGCAATATCATTTACAACCTTCATAGACTGCACAAGGGCCTTGCATTCTACGGAGTTTTCATGGGTATCCCAAATGTCCACTTCCTTTTTCAGAAACTCTGGTGAAATGCCAGTGATGTCAAAAAATCTCAATGTTTTTTTGGACACAAAATCTTGGTATCCAGGTATTTTTCGTGTATGAGATTCATGTCAACGCTGATTCGTTTGGGAGAGTAATCTAATGCCACATTTTTTAAAGCCGCTACCATTTTTTTCATCGTTTCCATAGATACCTACTTTTTCATCAAAAAAGGAAAACGTTACAAGCTCCTTTCGCAAGTACCACAGGTGATTTTGAAACTTGTTTAGAGCCACGCTAGACATTTTTTGGTTTGTGCTTTTAAATATTTTGAGATCCTTTAGGAGCTGCAAATCATTTCTTGGTGCATAACCTGCTGAAGTTGCTTAAAACCAATGCTGCAAATAAATCTTAACAGTAAAAACAAAAATTTCTCTTATCCCGTTTTCTTCTTTCTTTTTCAATTTAAATTGATTCCGGAACAGAAATATTTTTAGAGAATAAAAAACCTTTGCCATCTCGCGCGATGAAGTCCGGCAGGAGCCCTAAAAGTTTGTTTTGGGTTTGCCTCCCAAAAAGATGATAGACAAATTAAGAAGCTCTTTATAGTCATCTCTAGAAAATGTAATTAACTCGGCAGCAACGTTTCCTATGTCATTGAGAGCCAAAACATCTGAATAAACAGTGTCGAAAGATTCCTTTTTAATATTGGACCGAGCGTTTTTAAATCTTTTGAATATCAAAATTTCTGAATCACTCGACGGCCCTATAGCCTTAATCACCACTCAGGGTTACCACTCATCTGGAAAACCTGGAAATGTCAGGGAATTTAAAATTTTTAGAAATGGTAGGGAAATGTCAGGGAATTGGCAAAAAAATCTACAAAGTCAGAGCATTCCTATGTCAGTCAGGGAATTGATTATTTATAAATAAAACTGGTCAACAAAATTTTCATTCAAAAAAAAATTTATGTTAACGAGTGTAATTTAAATTTAATTTATTCAAAATATGGCAGCGCTATATGTCAAACCTTAGAAGTCTATATCACGACTTATCACTATAACCTTCTAAGACTATAACCAATTATTTTTATGTTTAGGGTGATTAATATTTCTTTATTTTGTAAATGGTAAGCATAATTAATAAACTAATTAAATAATCAGTAAAAGACTTTGAAAAATCATTGTTCCTGTTGATAAAAAACCGTTTCAAGCAAAATGTTTGAATTGCAAGCAGTCATAGGCCACATAAAAAATGCCGGCCATTAAAAAATGATTTCGGCAACGAAGAACACAAATTTGTCAAATTTTCTTAAAAAAAAAGAACCAGATGAAAATACTACTCTCTAAAAATGAATTGTCATAGCGAAAAAGCAGCCACTAATAATTCTAGTCAATTTGTATCCCGGATATTTAGCAGTCGATTCATATGTAAAATTGTCTGCTGAATCCGAATATGTCGTCAAAAGTTATAAAAGGAGGACAGTTTTTAAGATTTATTCAATTTTCCATATAATATGGAATTGACTATATCTCAAAAACTTCTATGATGTTCTTTTCGGATTCAGGTGACAATTTTACATGAGAATTGGCTGTTAAATGTCCTGGATACAAATTGCTGTGGACTACAGTTATTAGTGACTGCAGTGAATTAGTCAAAAATGACATATTTCAAAGTGAAAAAAGCATGCTTTTTTACTATGAAATATTTAATTTTTGACTTATTTTTTTAGAGAGTATGCTTGAAAAAGGTACAGTTTTACATGATAATAATAATATTGCTTTAGAAAATAACCAGAATATATCATCAATTTCTTCAATAAAAACTCTTGCAAAAAATGAATAAAAATTTTTTTTTTGATAAACAAGACCTGCCGCAGACAAAATTTTAGAGGCAATTTTAAAAATTTCATTATTTCTGTTATTTTCAGATTGAACTGAAAATTAATGTAATAAAAACCCAAGAAACAAAAACCTAAATTAAAAATTATCCCGAAAAAATTAGCTACAGGAATTTTTTTGTTTGTTTTTAAGAAGAAGTATTGATTTTTTGTTAATGTTTTTGAATTTTATAAACTTTAATAAAAGTTTAGTTTTTTAATTAATCGTTAAAACTCTCCACCAAGAGAAAAATTAATTCAAGTATTACATAAGCACCAAAGTCTTTGCTTGATTGCTTTGATTTTTTTGTATATTTTTAATGATAAGCTTTACTTACTTATGCTGACAAAGGGAAGGGGTGGGTTAAAAATTACAAAATTACTGCTTACTTGAATGGCCCCCATACCTAAAAGAAAACACATTTTGTCTGGAAAAAAATCAGGTAAGGTCAGGGAATTCCTGGAAAAGTCAGGGAATTTGGTTTACACAAATCGGTGGCAACCCTGCCACTGCAGCATAATCTCAAAAATGTGATGACGACAGGCTAACCAAAGCAAATCTTTTTTTTCGAGAATAATGCAAGCTCCATTTCTTTGGTCGCTATTTCTTGCAGTTGTATCGAAGCACATGCATTTTATTTGGTTGCCTAGATTCCATGCGGTAATGGCATCATACAGCTGACGCTGATACTTCACGTCTTCTTCGAGGCAGTTTAAGCACAGCAAGTAATTGGTCGACGCCTTGACCCGATACTTATATTGGAAGACGATCCACCGTTTCAAGTCCAGATAGGTCCTCTATCATTTTCCCATCCCAGTGAATAGTCAAAGGACCAGCGGGCTTGAAACCACTCTTTAATAATTCTGCAACTATCTGGCGTTGTTTGATGCGTTGACGGCGAATAGTAGAACTGTTAACGTTGTACTCTACTGAATCACATCCGACATTTTTTAATGTACTTATTAGAACCACAGTGGCCTTTCGGTCACTCAACTTGGCAATGTCAAGACTGGTAGCTAAATTAGTATTAATTATCTTTTTCTACCTCTTTTACGCGGAGGCATTCCGGCTGTTGATGGTCCTGGATGGCGAATTCAGAAAGTACTGTATCTGAAATATTAGATGTGATCTTGAGCTCTCATTTGTCGTTGACTAAGAAATGACACACTTTTCGGTTATAGACTGAATCTTCTTCTGTTCCCGATCACGAAAATGTTGTCGCTGTTCTTGTTTTTTTTCTTTTTTCAGCATTCTTCTCGGCATATTTCACATCTAAATGTCCAATATGACCAGGACGTCCTTTTTGGCGCTGTGCAATTAAAAAACGTTTGTCTTCCTCAATATTAATCATATTTAGGGCGTTGGAATGTGCAATGTCAAAGAGTCCTTCTATTTTACTCTGCCAATCGTGTTCTCTTTTTTGAAGTGATTTTGATCGCTTAGCTCTATTTTCTTTGTTTTTCGCCAGATTTGCCACTCACTGGAAATACATTTTAATTTTACTAATAACGTGTTTCTTTAATCTTGTTGGAATACTTGCTTTTTCTCATATAGCCAAGGTATCAGTAGCAGTTGGGCAAGCGCGAGTGCCATGCGGTTGCTTATTATTACTATCAGAATAAAAATTTCTACCATTAAAATTGTTGCCAATTTCTGGTGGCCGGTTTTTTGTCCGGTGAGTGTATATTTGTTATTTGTTTAAACAAAAAATACTTTGGACAAAATTTATAGTAAATTTTATAAAAAATAATTTAGTGTAATATACGGGGGCCGAGATATTTTTGCGTATATCTTTTGCAATAAAATTGTCATGTAGTGCAAATTTGGTTTTAAGCCCCTATTGATTAATGAAAAAATCCTAGGCAGGGTCTCGGCACGCAAGGTTAAACGACGGGTTAACTGAACTAAAACTGGAAAAATGTATTTCAGATTCAAAGATGTGATAACACTCCTCAATACCCAATTTAAGCTAAAGTTGCTTTTCGTTGACGCATGGAAGTGCAGACGTTTAAAGAGGCTTTTTACTTTCAGGAGACATTTTAACTGAAAACAAGGTATAAATTAAACATAATGGATGGAATAAAGAAATATAATAATAAACCTTCGTGCCTTTACTTGAAAAAGAAAAACTTTGGTGATATGTTAAACAAATAATAGAAATATTCCCCAAAACCAAAGTAAAACACAAGGTGCTTAAAGTACTTTTCTCCTGTTACACTTCGCTTCTAAAGATGCCAACATCGTAAGCGAAAAGTACTTTAAGCACTTTTGTTTTGTTTTGGTGTTGGGGAATATTTCTATTATTTGTTTCGTGCCTTGTTATCGAACAAGACTTAAAAGAGACAAATACCATGAAAGAAAGTATTGATACTTTTAAAAATGTTAATACAAAAGGGCAAGATAAATAGAAAAATAATTACAAACATTGCTTTCAGAAGCTCCTGAAAGTTTAAATAAAGCTTTACAGAAAGGTGACCTGGAAGGCTGCCAAAAGCAGAAGTCTGTCGAAGGTCGGCTAAAGAAAGCCATAAATGAATTATAAAAAAAATAACTAAAGAAAAAAATTATTTAATTGAAAACTTTATTAGCAACAAAGTAAAACGGATAACTTAATAATGTTAATTTTATTACCTACTAGTCTATATTTTGCATTTTTTAAATATAATAATACAATTGTGATTTTTTGTTTTATTTTTATTTAAAGAATTTATATTTTTATTTATTTTTAATAAAATAAATGAACACCTTATTCTTATTTTTATTATTTTTTCTTATAGTTCTCCCACTACCCAAATAACATTCGATATTCCTAGAAAATTCTCCGGATAAACTTTTTTAAACATTGGAATATGCTTTAAAGATTCTTAGAATATATACATGAATTTTGGAATATTATTAGAAAAGTCTAATGGGAATTTGTCAGATATTCTAAGAATATTCCTTTGTAATTTTTTCAAGAATATTTGGAATATTCCAGGAATATTTATAGAATATTTAACTGTAAGTCACCAGGAACATTCCCTTGAAAGTATTCTTGGCATATTCGGCATATACCAGGAATATTTAAACGATAATCAAATTTCATATACCTGGAACATTTTCTTGAGAATCTGCATAGCATTTTTCTAGCAGTTCTTAATATTTTTAGAATATTCGTGGAATATGAACCAACATTTCATATAAAATATTACCAAACGAATGTTTTTTGGTTATTCCTGGTATATTTGGGATTTGGTTGTGATATTTGTAGCATGAATAAATTGTTATAAGAAATATAAAATAAAATAAAATTCATTGTTATAAAAAAATCGTCCTTAACAAAAGGTGGAGTTTTCAATAGTGTCCGACCGAAACTAGAAATGCTAATTGTCTCGATCGTCCCCAGCTTTGAAAACAATTGTTAAAACAACTACGTTTCAATCTTTTTAAGCCGTTATGGCGCTTTGGCTAGCCATTGGCCCACGATCATTTCAATATTCCTTATTTGCACGTTTTTATCGAACTTTAGCACTGCGCATGTCTCCATAAATAATAAAAACAGTTACAAATAACAAGACTGTTTTAGCAGACAGGAAGCAATTATCTAAGCAAACTTTCAATTATCTTAACAAACTTTCACTGACGAAAAACGCACAAACCATGGCCGATGCAGAGGTGAAGAAGAAGTCGAATAGGCCGAACTCGTGTGAAGCCACGCGGTAGCGCGTTTAGCGCATGCGCATTTCGGTACCCAGTAGATACCGAAATGAACATGCTTTTTTCTATATCCCTAAAACATTCTAGTAATATTCAATTAGTCCAGTTTTTTTTAAATTTTAATTGAATTGGTGAAATTAAGAACAGTACAAGTCACTGGCTTATACACCGTGGAACAAGTCCATTTTTTTTTATCAATTTTTCGTTGTAAATTATCAATTTAAGAAAAATCATAAACAAATTTAAAAAAAAATGGACTTGAACTGTTCTTAATCTCACCGATTCAGATTAATTAGACTAAATAAAAAATGGAACAATTGAATATTAGTAAAATATTGTAGGAATATAGCAAAAAATAATATTCATATTATTCATGTGCCTGGATCAATCTATTAAGAATATTCTTAGTACTTAGTACTTAATTATTTAAAAAAAAAATATAGTAATTTGCCATTAAAGTTTTAAATTTTTTAACTGGATTCCTTGTCAGGAGAGTTATTTTAAAAAATATTTTTTATTCCGACGAAAGTTTTTGAGTTATACGAGTATAAAAATTGAATTTTACTTTCTTTATATTTAAGAGTATCTATTTATATTATTATATTCTGCAGAAAGCAAAGCATTCATGGTGAAAGTTTAATATTTTAATATATAATAAATATAGTAAAATCTGGTGTATCATCAAGCATACTAAAAAACATAGAAAACCTCTCAAACCATATCGAGTTATCAGCAACTTATATTGAAAAAAATATTATAGTTGCTGGAGATTGCATGATTCTAAACCAGGGACTGGAATTAAATCTGATCTGATTTTGAATAGCTCTCAACTCACTCGCGATCGAAACCTATTTCGATCTGCGAAGTATTACTCTCCAGATGAGTTAAATTATAGCGCTCTCGTAGTGATTCGATACATTAAGGATTCAATCCCAAAAGTATCAAAACACTTCTACTCTTTTAAAGATTAAATACCTAAAAGATTTATATTCTAAATGATAACCATAGTTTAGCTACTTTTGAGATTTAATCATTTCAGAGTATTTATATTATTGCTCATTTAAGATTTAATCCTTTTTGGAACCCAGTGATTAAATCAGAGTAAAATTATCAGATGATATAATTAATTAAATACTGGTAATTTATTAATACTAGTTATTTAATAGGGCTAAACATTTATATTTATTAAATAAAATAAATTTTTAGTCCTATTAAATTAATAAATTGTAAAATTATATTAAATTAATTTTATAATTTTATAAAAATACCTTAATATTATTGTTAATTTTTAAAATTTTTTTATTGATATATGGTATATATTTATTTAGCAAATTTTATAAAAAAGTGGTATTTATAATACCATTAATAATGTTACATTATACATTACATTTCTCTATGATTAAACTATATTAATATTATAGTAATAATCATTACAAAAATAACATAAGTAGATGGGTATCATTAAAATGATTTAATAATAACAATTTAAAAACAAAATAATTGCCACCCTATTTATTAATGTTATTATTGCAAATAAACCTAGCAAGATGGGTATCTAGAAAAAGGTCTTAATAATTACAATTTAAAAAATTATATTAATTACCCCCTCCTTCCCCCCTTATTTATTAAACTTTTATTCTGAAGAATTAACGTGGCAAGATGGGTATCTATGAAATGGTGTTAAAAATTACAATTAAAAAATTTATAATAACTACCCCCCTTCTGCCCCCTAATTTATTACATTTTTATATTCCAATGTTAACATGGCATGATGGGTATCTATAAAAAGGTCTTCAAAATTACAATTTAAAAAATTATAATTATTACCCCCCTTCTGCCCCATAATTTATTCCATTATTAAATTGCAAAATTAACATGGCATGATGGGTATCTATAAAAAGGTGTACCGCCGACGGTGGTCTAGTGGTCTAGTGCATGCTGACTACAAGCCGGAGGTCGTGGGTTCGAATCCCACCAGGGGTATGGCTGTTTATTTGTGTTTGTCCTATTGTGTATTAGTCCTTCGGAGGGGACTTTAAGCCCGCGGTCCGTTCCTACCCCTAACCCGCACAAGCCATTCAGTTGGCTTATGGGACTTCTTAAGAAGTAAGGGTGGAACTAAAAGAGCACTTTTGTATATAAACTTTTTTTTTTTTTTTTTTGTGTTAAAAATTACAACTAAAAAAATTATATTAACTACTCCCTTCTGCCCCCTAACAACACCTTTTTATAGATACCTATCTTGCCATCATAATTTTGCAATACAAAATTTTTAAAAATTAAGGGGAGGGAGGGGGTAATTAATATTATTTTTTAAATTTTAATTATTATACATTTTTTAATAGGGGGGCAGGCAGGGGGTTATTTATTTTTTTTTTAATTGAAAATTTTGAGACCTTTTTATAGATATTCATCTTGACATGTTTATTTTGAAATATAGAAACTTAACAAACTGGGGGAAAGAGAGGGGGTAAATAATATAATTTTTTTATTGCAATTATCAACACCTTTTTATAGATACCCATCTTGTTATGTTAATTTTTAAATATAAAATTTATTAAAATTAGGGGGAGGAAGGGGGTAGGTAATTAATAATATTTTTTAAATTGTTATTATTAAGACATTTTTGTAATTACCAATGTTGTCAGAATAATTTTGCAATATATTTTTTTTTTTAATAAGGGGGCAGGCAGGGGGTTATTATTAAATATTTTTTAAATTGAAAATTTTTAGACCTTTTTATAGATACCCATCTTGACAAGTTAATTTTGAAATATAGAAACTTATTAAATTGGGTGAAAGAGAGGGGGTAAATAATAAAAAAAATTTAATTGCAATTATCAAGACTTTTTTATAGATGCCCATCTTGCCATGTTTATTAATTAACAATATAAAAATATCGAAAAATCTATTTTACTAAAAAGTTAATAATAATAAATAATTATTAATAATAAGTAATTATTAATTACCAATTATTAATAACTTTTTAGTAAAAAAATGAAGCCCAAGCCCAAGCGTAAACTTAAGTTTTAAGTTAAAACTCTTAAAACGATTAAATCCTTACTGATCTCGTAGGGATTTAATCCCAATATGATCTGGTATGATTTAATCACTAAAGTATCAAAACTTTCTATACATCGGAGAATATAACTCGTGAGCAGATCGAAATTATTTTAAGGCGTTTAAATATCGCTCAGATTAAATCTCGCTGCCGTCTCCACTGTTCGCATCACCGATTGATTCAAACTGGTTTGACCGAATTTAACTCGCTCAGAGATCGAAACTAAAAATGAGTTTAAATACTACTCCTAGTCCCTGTTCTAAACTATATGAACTTATACAAAAAAACTAAAAAATAATTACAAAGTGCACCTAAAACAAAAAACAAGATCAAATGACCTTGAGCAAATAATAAGAGTAAAGTAATATAGGAAATAATTAATTCTAAAATAAAAACCCAAAATAAGGATATAAAACACTTAACACTTTAACAATTAAACAAATATTTTGCAAATATAGCAGAATCAATCAATTTAAACATCAAGGGAAAAAGCAAATACTCTTTCAAGGAATATAGAATACCAATCAGCAGGTTCAATGGTCTTGTATGAAGTTATAAGAGCAGCAAATTTAAACCCAAAAAAGCTAGGGATGTATATGGAGTATCAGTAGAATTCCTACAAACAGTTATAAACGAAATTGCTCTGCCATTAAGCAATATTATAAACAGATGTTTTAAAGATGTAACCATCTGAAGTTGGCAAAAGTAGTACCAATATTCAAAACAAGAAAATCCAAATAAATGTAAAAACTATATAATATATTTTGTGTTACTATGATTTTTTAACACTCCCTCTTAACACAAAATATCCTTACATATTAACATCCACAATTCCCAAATCATTTAAATGTCTGTAATGTTTAATTGAACACAAACTCTTTGTTAAAATGTCAGCTGGTATAACTTAACAAGATTATTTGCCACATAATCTCTAACAAAATGATGTCTTCCCGGGGAAAAATTTTTCATATATAATCATATATGATTATATAAAATTATACATAATTTAATTCATATATAATTATATATGAATTTTGACCATCCATGATCATATATGAATTTATATATAACCATACATGATCATATATGGAATTGGAACATATATAATTATATATAACTATATATGACCATATATAATCAAAATTATATATAATTATATATAAAACGCCGTAAACAACACTCTGCAATTTTTGGATTAATGACATTTTCTATTAGAACAATTTATCCTGCATACATTCCCACCACCTAAAAAGGGCCTTTTGGGTAGCAGGAATGGATGCAGGATGTGTTAATACAATAATCGTTAATAATTATTATTGTTCTAGTAAAAAATGCCATTAAGCTGAAAATCACAAAATATTGGTAACGACGTTTTTTAACCACGGTAGTGGATAGTAAATAAAATAAAAAAGCTTATAAAAAATATTTTTATAGTTGTTTATTAGTTAATTAAAAAGCAAATTTTGTAAAAAAAATTACTTATGTGGTACCTGGTGACTCTTGGGTTTTTCTTTGCAAGCCATGGTTCTTTTGTTGCCCAAGGTATCGTTGTTTTGTAGTCCTAAATACCTCGTCTACATGTTCTTTAAATTCGGACATGTCTGATGGACCTTGTGCAGTCCATGGCAGCTTCTGTAAAATAGAAAATAGGACAATGCATTTCTACGAACCACAGGTACCTATAAATTTTGGCTTCGATTGCACTCAGCTGTGCTGTCAATGACAGCCTGTCATTATTCAATAAGTTTCTTGCCGTTAATTGTCAAAATTTGCATTTAATGCCTATATTAATCACGCACATAAATTATAAACCCAGATAAACATTTCACATCAATTTAATTAACGTTCGTATTTCACACGTTTCAATTTTGCAGACATTACAAAAAAAACCTAGGTTATATTTAGAGGTTAAATTATTAATAATTATTATTTAATAAATAATTATTAATTTTGTTAACAAAAAACCAATATAATACTTAATAAATTCATGAGTAAGTAAAATGTAAATTTGAAAACAAACCGACTGTCAAATAATTTAATAAGCGAGGACATGTCACATGTTTAAATTAAACAAAAAAAACGAAACTTACCTTCTTTTTCCCAACACGATCTGTGCACTTATATTATAATTATAAACTATTATAAATAATTATTACAACCATAGAAACAGAATATTACAACCACTTAAACAAATAAAACAATCGGGCAAAGACGACACAGCTTGTTCCATGCGCATTCATATGCGCAGCCGGTGGAGATCTTCGAAGCGCGAATATTCAAAAGACATCACGGCGGATCATGTTGTGAACTTATCATGACTCTGAACTCATCATGAGTTCTACACGAGCACAAAACCGTGAAGTCATGACATGAGGTGGTTCATGAACTCATGAATGTTGTACTGGAGGTTTTTCCTTTAATTTTGCTGCACTTGAAACTTACTAAATTTATTATATGTTTTTAAAAGCAAGTTATTCTTTTCACAATATTTTTTAAACTTAACAAGCCATGAAAATATCAGTGATAATATATGGTCATACATAATCATAGATTCATTCATAGATATATGATTATGTATGACCATACATAATCATATATAAACAAATGACATAATAGATTTATATCTGGTTGTGTATAACAGTATAATATAATATAATATATTATAAACATTAAATATGGTTATATATTACGACATGGAATGTCATATGTCGCATATGCGTTTAAAATGGGAAGCCGTATATATGGTCATGTATAATTATACATAATCATACATGGAAGTCAATTTTATATAAACTAATGTTATATATATTCATGTATTATCATGCATAATCATATATATAATCATATATTTTCATACATTTTTTTATATATAATCATATATATATATATATGAGCATACATGAATATACATGATTATATATGAAATTTTTTTCCCCGGGTTATATCCATGTGTTTAGACCTCTTGTTAAAAATAGGATTTCCAGATAACTTCTGTGCACTCTGATTATAAATATACAATATTACACATTTTGAAATACCAACAATAACAACTCAAAAATAAGATTTTTATAATAAACAGCCTCCTTTGAGGCTTCTAAAGACGCCATATACTCGGCTTCAAGGCTTGACAGAGCTACAGTCTTCTGTTTTTTACTTTCCCATGATATAGAGGAACCTGACAGTTTAAAACAGAAACCTGTATATGATTTTCTGTCTGTGGTATCGCTTGCCCAATCAGCATCCACGAAACCTTCTAAATCTAAATTGTCCTTAAAAAATCTCAATCAAAAACTTTTAGCTTTCTTCAAATACCTTAATATTCGCTTAGCACACTTCCAATGTGATTCATCATGACAATTATTAAATTGGCCCAGGTAGCTGGTTAAAACTGACAAATACATTAATTTACCAATTAGTTGTTTATATAGACGTACCCACTGGTTTACAACTTGACATGTTAAATTTATTTAAAATTTGATTTATATATTGCTCTTGGTCTAAAGTAATATTATATTTCTTATAAAAATTAACCCTCATACCAAGACCCTGCTTTATAGGACCTAAATCTTTAATTCTAAAATTTTCACTAAGTAATACTACCCTTATCAAGTTAAATATTCGCCTCCATAAGCGTACCCACTGGTTTACAACTTGACATGTTAAATTTTTTTAAAATTTGTTTTACATATTGCTCCCCCTGTCGCGGTCATTCACAGCAAAGCTGAGTAGGACAATAAATCTGTCAATAACAAACGTGTAAATCCATGAATTAAAGAGGACGGCCCCAACAAAATAAATGAGACCAAAAATAAACATTGACAACACAAACTTACAATAAATTAAGTAAAAATAAACACAGAAAAATTCACCAACCGAATTCTAATGGATTTCGTAATCACATTAGAATATACAGTAGAAGTCAAAAAAATACCTTCCTAGGAACGTACAGACCCTACGTCGAAGACGCAATAAATGAATTAATCAGTCGTTATAAAGAAATTGATCTAAATGATAAATAATTGTATTGTTTTGTAACGTTGCAAATAGTAACGCTAAATGAATTATTTTTAATATGCTAAGTTAAACACTGTATAAGTATCATTTGGTTTATTACATACTCGCTGGTCCACACTGTATACAGTGTGGACCAGCGAGTATGTAAAAAACAATATATATATTGTTTTTTTAAGCGGTAATTATTATTTAGTTTACTTCTATGGAGTCTTTGGGTAAACGACTTCATTGTGGTAGTCAAAGGAACCTAAAAAGGGTTAATTTATTTTTAGTTTTTATGGTAGCCGAGGAAGGCTTGATTTATTTTTAATTTACAGAGGTATTCACCTTATGATTTATTTTTCCAATATGTGTAGGGCATAATTTCAGTTCAGTGATTGTAGATGTGTACGTTTTGTTCGTGCAAGTTTGAAACAATCAGTACTAGGTCCATTTTTCGTTTTGTGTGGCTAAAATATAATTTTAGGTTAGAATAGTTTGGGTTAGGAATCCTAACTTAGGATAGACCAAGTGGGTTAAGTTGTTTTATCATAATTAAGGTTACTTACTTGTATTTTATGTTTTCTTTTTGGTCTTAAAGGCTTGTTAAAGATTGTTCAAGCGGCAAGGTCACAAACTTCAGATTCCGTGTCATGATCTGTCA